>OX336370.1:1376250-2752500 GCA_946902895.1 Fragum fragum
CCATAATATTTTCTTCCCTAGAATGAATTTTTTTTAAATTTCACCAACTTCAAATTGTCTGCAACATCTTTCAATTCAAACAAGTCTAAATTGTGTCGTGGTGATTGGTTAACCCATTACCAAGGTACACAGAATAATTTTAGACTTAAGATGATGAAATTTTAGGATTTTTTTATACGCTGCCGGAGGCTGTCGTATATTGGCGTAATCTTCTCCGTCCGTCCGTACGTACATCCACTTCTCTCGTGAGCGCAACTCCTCCTAAGTTTCTGTATGGATCTTTTTTAAACTTGGTCAATGTTATCACCTTAATTGGTAGATGTGCATAAAGTAAGGATTTTATGGTTCATTGATTTTTGCCTCAGTTATGCCCCCTTAAAACTAAGCCTCTGGGGCTTATTGAAATTGGAGCCTTGTGAATGCAACTCCTCTTAAGTTTCTGGCTGGATCTAAATGAAACTTGGTGGATGTTATGACCTAAATTGGTTTGTTTGTTTGAATCTGGTTTTTACGCCGCTTTCAACAATCTCTCAGTTATATCGCAGCAGCTGGAGCACCTAACAATGGATTCCTGGTATTTCTCACACCAGTAATGCCATCACATTTTTTCCTAGTCTCCAGCTGCTATCCCACATTGGTCTACAATTATCGACCAATTGGTGGGAGACAAATAGTCGAAAGAATGAGTGCCGCCATCGGGTATCGAACCTGGGACCTCCAGATAGACAGTCAGACGCGCTACCAACTGCGCTATGACGGTGGCTGTAACCTAAATTGGTAGATGTGCATGAAGTTAGGATTTTTTTGTCCATTAATTTTTCCCTGAATTATGCCCCCTTAAGACTTAGTATTTGGGACTTATTGAAATCGCAGCCTTGTGAATGCAACTCCTCCTAACTTTTTGTTTCGATTTAATTGAAACTTGGTCAATGTCATCACCATAATTTGCAGATGTACATGGATCAAGGATTTTATGGTTCATTAATTTCCCTGAATTATGCCCCCGTAAAACTTAGTATCAGGGGCTTATTGAAATTGCAGCTTGTGAGCGCAACTCCTCCTAACTTTTTGTCTTGATTTAAATGAAACTTTGTCAATGTCATCACCTTAATATGTAGGTTATGGATCAAGGATTTTATGGTTCATTGATTTTTGCAAGATTTATGCCTCTTGACACGTAGTCTCTGGTTTTTGTTTTTTTTACTATGATTATTAGTTGCAGTCAGGCTAAAAAGTAATACATGACAGTGTAGTTTTATAGCCTGTATACTGAAAAGCAGATTCCTTGATAATGGACGATTTACGATTACTACTTCCCACACAGCGAAATTTTAGACAGGTTAAAATTGAAAGAAGTTGCAGACGACAATTTCAAATGGTTGAAAATTGTCAAATCTTTGAATCTGGGGGTAGAAAATATTGTGGAAAAAGAAGAAATTGCTTGTAAAATGTGTAAAATCACAGGGCTGAAAAATCAAGGCATTGTACAGAAAAGGATTAAAACATCAAAACAGGTTGTGTAGACTATGATCAGACCTTACATATATGCCAGCTGAAATTAGTCTATACCTCCTGCCAAAGCAAAAATATTCTAGGTTTAATAGTATGATAAGGATTACCAACAGAATGGTTCGAAGACAGACTAAAAGCAATTAAGTTATACAGATTTTAGGAATGTAGATCCTTTCTTGAAACAAAAGTTTTTCTTTTAATGAAAAAAAATTCTCACAAAATCTTTTGCAATTTATGATTTCCCTAAACACCACAAGACAATTAGAGCTCTCGATCTTCAATTTCTTCATTATCCACAATGTTTTCTATCCAGAATGAGGAAAAAATCTTAAATTCCATCCACTTGAAATTGTTGTCTACAGCTTCTTTCTAGTCTAAAATTTCATTTTGTGGGAATGGGTTCAAGCTGTCCTCCTTCTTCAGTTTTTCAGTAAAAAATAAAGTAAATCTTTTAACCCTTTCCTGTTCAAACCCGGGATTTTACGTTGCTGCGGCTTTATACTTGAGAAAATATTGTGGAAAAAGAAGAAATTGCTTGTAAGAAGCAATTTCTTCTTTTCCCACAATATTTTCTACCACAGAGGACGGTTTGATTATAAATTCCATCCAATTTCTGCTGTCGTCTCCAACTTCTTTCAGTTTGGACTAGTCTAAAATTTCAAGAAACGGGAAAGGGTTAAATAAACAGCTTATTATCATACAAGCAAAAGGAAACTAGAACTTATCAGAAATGCAGCATCATATTCATAACAGTCCTAATACTATTGTCTCTTTCCTGTTCAACCCCTAGTTTTTACGTTTTTATCAATTGCTTGATACGAGCAATTTCTTTATTTTCCACAATGTTTTCCAAAGCTTTTATTTTGAGAGGCGTAAAAAGGAGGGCTTGTATTGGAATGGGTTAAGGGAAGAGATCAATGTTTTTTAATGTCACACAATATTCTGAAACGTAGTTTTGCAAAAAGCAGCAAAATTCCAGGTTATTTCTAGATATGGCATTCGATTGACGATACCGCATGACCTCATTTGCATATGACAGAAAGAAACGGAAGGTAATTAATTGACAAGCAAAACAACCAACATCCTAAACCATGTTACACCAAATATATAACGCAAAACTATATTCATATGGACGCTTACAGCAGTTTTGCACTGATCTTAACAGAATTGAAGACGGGCTAGCAGATGACATAACGATGATGTTGGTTTCAGCAAATTCAAAATGAATGTGGATTTCCAACGGTTATTTGCACCACTTGAATTACCTGATATTCTTTGCAACTGGCTTAATCTAAAAACATTAAATATTAACAGCCTATGTAGGCTATTAGGGAAATACCCTTGTTTATTCTTATAAACAACCTATGAGTTTTGCAAAACTACTTTTCAGAATATAGTATTGAAATTGTATATTGAGTAGAGGGAATAAGAATAATCAAAATCTTTGACATGAAAAAAAACATCAATACCTACCTTAAACAGTATAGCTAGACTCCTAATCTTCAAACATGGGTGTCATGGGTTCGATCCCCGACGGTGGCAAGTATTCTTTCTGACTATTTGTCTCTCTACAACGCTTCGATAATCATAAACCTATGTGGGATAGCAGCTGGAGGCTAGGAAAGGATCTAGTGGTAGTACTAGTGTGAGAAATACCAGGAATCCATTGTTAGGTGCTCCAGCTGCCGCGATATGACTGAAATTCTGTTAAAAGCGGCGTTAAACCCCATTCAATCAATCTTAAACAGTATAGATGAATGTTTAACTTATGATTTACCACATCAATATCAAAATCAAAGGACTGTAAGTACTGATAAGTTGGAATGCGCTGAAAGAGTCATAACTGTGGAATTCAATTCAAATTCATTTATTACTTTCCGAGTAAGCCTCTCTCCTTTAAACTTAAACCAGCATTCCCATTATTGTTCATATGTGTGTGAATAACGCACAAAAACATAAATCCATATACAGAAATCAAAAACTAGCATTGTCTTAACCCATTCCCAGACAGTGATGCTTTTAAATGACCCTCATTATGAAAGCTTTGGAAAAAATTGCGGAAAATGAAGAAATTGCTTGTTATAAGCAATTTCTTCATTATCCACAATGATTTCTGTCCAAAAAGACCAGGATTTTAAAGATTTCATCAACTTACAATTGTCATCTGCTACTTCTTTGAATTTGGACTGGTCTAAAATTTTAACGTGTTGGAATGAGTTATAAGCTTGTGTCACGCACAGCAAAATTCGAATTTTCAAGCATACATTCTTCTTTCGATCAACTGTAATAAGTGAACTCCTTTTAGAATCTTGAAAACAGAGAATAACAGCTTCTACAGTAAGAAATCAATGACCTTGATGATTATTAGACCCTCAACTCGGCCAATTCTGTGACGATCATACTAAACTCACGTAGATTTTCACTTCAAGTTTATGGGTATATGTGGAAATGCGCAGAAACTTGTTTCAGGGTGATCGATTTGAAATACCGGTTTAGATTCAGGAAAAAAGAATATTCAACCCTTTCCTGTACAATCCCTGGTTTTTACGTCCCTGTGATTTTATACTTGAGTAAACATTGTGGGAAAAGAAGAAATTGCTTGTGACAAGCAATTTCTTCTTTTTCGACGATATTTTCTACCCTAACGAATGGTTATTTTTCAAATTAGAGCCACTTTAAATTTTCATCTGCAGACCCTTTGAATTCGGACAGGTCTAAAATTTTGAAAAACAGGAAAGGATTAAAGCAATGTGAGTAAAATTCAATATAGTCGCGCTATTTCCTTATTCATTATTCGGCATTAGAACCGCAAAAAATCTGAAGTAAAAAGGACCAAGCTGAAAGCTAGATGACACTTGCTAAACATTTGATGTGTTATTATTGATTTAAACTTGTAAATAACGGCATAATAAAGCGTAATTATTTAGTAAATAAGTAGTAACTGGAAGTTGATATGTTTACATTCTAATTTTCAAAATCTTCTACTTTCATTTTGCATCTATTTGATTTTTATTGAGTAAAAGCTGTAAATCTCACAATAATCGCGTTTGCTTGATGCCTACAATCCCCCTTAATCGCTCTAGAATGTTTTAAAGCACATGGCGGCCTGATTATTGTAAAAATGCATTTGCCACCTGAGCCATATTTGTAAACATTGCCCATCTATGGTCACATGACTACCACATGTCACTTGAGATCAGATGATTAACAAACACGGGCGGCGAATCAAAAGAAACAATTAGTGTGCTGATTATTACCTTATTTTTCAATAATCTAAAGCAAACTAAAGCATGTTTAGAAGTCTCTAAACAATTTTTCATATCATCCTTTACATGAGCCATATTATTGTCTTCGGCTACAACTAACTGATTGTCTTCACAAGTTGAGATGAGAAGTAACCCAAGGTGTATTCATATCTAAGAGATCACGTGATATGTGTTATCAAAAAACCTGAAATGAAATTGTCTTGTGTTCATTTTGCTGTTTTGTTAAATCTAAGTTGGAATTGCTCCGCATTCCAACTTAAAAAAAGATCTTTTGAAATTTAGCAGGTTTTGGAAACCTGCTTTTGTCAAGATATATTCCCTTGTCTCACTTTCCAATTTTCTTTGCCAAGTCAAACCAGGGTGTGGAAATACGGATTTCCTACACTTGTCCCTGGTAAGAGGTCATTTTCTACTTGTCCATAAAAGTAACAGATAAATTTTGAGGAAAAATTGTTGTTAATGAAGAAAATGCTGGAGCCCAGCATTTTCTTCATTAACCCATTCCCACACTATGACGCTTTTAAACACCCCTCAATATGAAAGCTTTGGGAAATATTGTGTTACAAGCAATTTCTTTATTATCCACAATGTTTTCTACCCAAAAAGACAGAGATTTTGAAGATTTCATCATTCTAAAATTGTCATCTGCAACTTCTTTGCATTTGGACTGGTCTAAAATCTTCTTGTGTGGGAATGGGTTTTAACAACAATATTTTCTACCTTTCAATATAAATATTAGGAGAAAAATCCTTGAGATCTATTTTGTACCATTCCACATCCTTGTCAAAGTGTGGGATCATAATATTGTATAATCTTATATTTAACCCTTGTCATGCTGAATAAAATCCTTTTCAGAATTGCATAAAAATCAAAGGACTGAAAGCACTGGAAGTATTTGTTGTGGTTGCAAAAGGACAGACAGGAGTTGTAGACTAAGATCAGACTGCGCATATGTACTGTCTGAGCTTGTCTATACCTCCTGCTAATAGCAGAATATTCTGGGCTCAGCATGACAAACGTTAAAATATATATATTTAAATGTTATAATCTTAACACAATTACAGATGTCTTGGTCCCAGATTTTTACCTTGATTGTACTGGTGTGTGTTTGCTGTGCAGATGGACAAGATTACAAACCACTAGGAGCACGTTCCACCCCATCAACTGGAGCTATTCTACTGTATGGGAAATTTCCTCCTCCTTTTGTACTGTTCCACCATTTTGTGAAGATAGGGAAACCTCTTGTGATGAAAAATGTCCTTAATGAAACTGGTTATGAAATCTTTCAAACTTGGACTGATGAATATTTGAAGTAAGTGATTTTAACCTTTTCCAATACATTCAGGATTTTTTACCTCCCTGGTCGGAAAAAAATCTCGAGAAAATATTTTGAAAAGAATTGCATGTGATTTTTCCATTTTCCAAGATGCTTTCTTCTCAAAGACGAAGACTCTTTTAATTTTACTAATTAGAATTATTGTCTATAATTTCTTTCGTATTGGACCTGTCTAAAGTTTTGTCATCTGATAATTGACCAGTCACAGCTGTCAATCAAGGAACCAACTGACCAATCAAATAATTGAAATTTGAAATCCCACATTAGCCGCAACTTTTGTTGAACTGTTTTGTTGGTTGGCTACTTAAATGTCGTAACCACAGCTTATTCAAGATGAAGTTACATTTAGGTCGACAACCAAACAAATCATTATTTTGTTACATGCTGCTGGCTACAAACTTTGCAAAATAACACTGTTTACAATTGAAGCGTATCTTCTTGTAGGAGTCATTGGGTATGGCTAAAGGAATAGGTGGGTGGGTCCAGCAAATGGTTTCATCTAACCTTCATTTCAAGAGCTCACATTGTCTTGTGGTATTTCAGGAAATCATAAATTGCCTATGGTTTGCTGCAAAAAATCTTTTTTTATGAAAGGTCTTCATTTCTCATGATATCTCTAGAACTTGTTTGTCATTAGCCTGTCAAAATACAGGCTTGGAACCGTTCTGTTGGTAATCCTTGTTATACTTTTAAACCAAGAATATTTCTGCTTTGACAGGAGGTACAGTCTAAGATCAGGCTAATCTGATCATAGTCTACACATCCTGTTTTGCTGTTTTAAGGCGGCTCATGCAGAGATTATGAAAGAAATATTTTGGCTCTAAATCTTCAAATTTCTTATTATAACGCTTTGAGACATTTGAAAGAAGGTGATTAAGCTGATTTTTGTAGTGAAAATGATTGTTCATAGCTTTAATAAAGAAAGTGCAAAATATTTGCTTTTTTCTATTAGACTCCAAAATTCAATAAAGTTCACCTAAATGGCACCGTATTTCACAAATAAATACATTATCTGAAGTGAAAATTGCCTTATTTTTGGTGTAAACGACATTTCAGCTATGTCATTTGCTTCCGCTAGCAATTCAGTTATTATTAAGATTACCTGAAGACTAAAGACCTCACCTGACCTCACATAAATTCTGATGTTTCAAAGTAGGGCATCCATAGGGAATATATCACAATAAATTGAATCTAAAGTAAATGTAGTAGGTTTAGCCTATTCCCACGCAGCAAAAGTTTAGACTGGTCCAAAATGAAAGCAGTTGCAGATGACAAATTAAAGCTTATGAACTTCTGGATTTTTCAATTCTCTGGTTAGAAAACGTGGTAAATTAAGAAATTGCTTGTTACAAGCAATTTCTTCATTTACCACAATGTTTTCACGAACCTTTTTTTCATTGGGGCGTCTAAAAGTAGGAATAGGAATAGGTTAACACAAAGAAAAATTTATTATGAAAATGGCATTATTAAGCCTTTCCTGGACAAACCCGTGATTTTACGTCACTGTGATTTTATACTTGAGAAAACATTGTGGAAAAAGGAGAAATTGCTTGTTACAAGCAATTTCTCCTTTTCCCACAATATTTTCTACCAAATAGGATGGTCAGATTTCAAATTTCATGCATTTTTCACTGTCTTCTGCAACCTCTTTCAAATTGGACAAGTCTAAAATTTCATTAAACAGGAAAGGGTTAACAAACAGAAAAGCAGAAATTTTTCCTAATCCAAACTTCCATGAAAATCTGTCCAAGAGCTGTTTCAAGCCAAACTTGTTATAAAATTTATCACATTGAGGACATTTTAGTGCCTTTATTTCAATGCAATAAGAAAAAAGTTTTATTCAGCATGATAAGGCTTAACCCATTTCCAAGAAAACAAAACATTAGACTGGCCCAAATTCAAAGTTGTTGCAGATGACAATTTTGATGAAATGAAATTTTCAAAATCTTCATCTTTTTAGGTAGAAAACATTGTGGACCATGTAGAAATTGCTTGTCACAAGCAATTTCTTCATTGTCCACATTTTTTTTTTAAAGCTTTTTTCTTGAGGGGCATTAAAAATCAGGATTGTATGAGAATGTATTAACCCCTTCCTGTTTTCAAAAATTTTACACCAGTCCAAATTGAAAGAAGTTGCAGACGACAAATAAAAGTGAATGTAAATTGGAAAGCAACCAATCTTTAGGGTAGAAAATATTGTGGGAAAAGAAGAAATTGCTTGTTACAAGCAATTTCTTCTTTTCCCACAATATTTTCTTAAGTACAAAATCAAAAAGACATGAAAACAAGTGATTGTGCTGGAAAGGGTTAAAAGGTCTTTTTGGCCTATCTCAAGGTTGTAGCTTACATTTATATAATGGATACAAGGGGTAAGTAATAGTAAAAATAGTGAACCTGTCTAATATTTTACCCTCTATAAGAGTTGAAAACTTATCTAGATTTTTCTTGCCTAAGATAAATATTCTAATCTTTCTTATTTCAATCAGTAATAGATATGGAGAAGAAACTGTAGAGATTGAGAAGAGTAAGAAGGAGAATCGGGACCAACCAAGAAGCAAACTTAATTTTGCAAAATTCTTGGAGCTCTACAAAACAGTGGATATGTATATGATAAATAGAACATCACAGGCTATGCAAGGTAAATAGAAGAAGAGCAAGTTGTTTCAAACTATTTACATTTTTAGCTCACCTGAGCACAATGTGCTCAAGGTGAGCTAATGTGATCGGTAATTGTCCGCCGTCCGTCTGTCTGTCCATCTCTCCGTCCGTTAACAATTATTAAAAAATCTTCTCCTCCCAAACCATAAAGCCTAGATCTTTTATATTTGATACATATCATCACCTATTGACCCTCTGCCAAAATACTTCAAAGAATTACTTTACTCTTAAAATTGATCCTTTTCTGTGCGATTCCTGATTTTTCAAAGGAAATTTTTAAAAATCATTCCTCCTAAACCATAAGGCCAAGAGCTTTGATATTTGGTACATATTATCACCTATGGACGTCTACAAAAATACTTCAACTAATTATTGTACTCTGAAAATAAGCCCTTTTCTGTGCGATCCCTGATTTCACAAAGACATAAAGAAGGAAATATTTAGAAATCTTCTTCTCCCAAACCATAAGGACTAGAGCTTTCATATGTGGTATATATCACCACCTACTGACCCTCTACCAAAATACCTCAAAGAATTATAGTATTCTGAAAATAGCCCTTTTCTGTGCAATCTCTGATTTTACAAAGGAATAAAGAAGGAAATATTTGAAAGTCTTCATCTCCCAAAACACAAGGCCTAGAGCTTTGATATTTGGTACATATCATCATCTATTGACCCTCTACCAAAAAAATTCAAAGAATTATCATAATCTGAAAATTAACCCTTTTCTGTGCGATCCCTGATTTTACAAAGGAATAAAGAAGGAAATCTTTGAAAATTTTCTTCTCCCAAAATATAAGGCCTAGAGCTTTTATATTTGGTATGTATCATCACCTATTGACCCTCTACCAAAATACTTCAAAGAATTACCGTATTCTGAAAATTAGCCATTTTCTGTGCGATCCCTGATTTTACAAAGGAATAAAGAAGGAAATCTTTGAAAGTCTTCTTCTTCCAAACGAATAGGCCTAGAGTTTTGATATTTGGTACATATCATCAACTATTGACCCTCTACCAAAATACTCCAAAGAATTACTGTATCCCTGATTTTAGTTAGAAATAAATAATGATATCTTTGAAAACCTTCTTCTCCTAAACCATTAGGCCTAGAGATTTTATACTTGGTATGTATTGATGTCTGTACTTCAAAGCATTAGCATATTCAGAAAATTAATGCTATATGGTGGGATCATCAATTTACCTAAGATCAAAAGAGAAATCCTTAAACATCTTCTCCAAAATTATAAGACAGAGGGCTTTGCTATTTTGTTTATATCTTAAAGCCATGAAACATCATACTCAGGGGAGTGATTTAGGACCATCATAGTCCTCTTGTTATGGTTTAGTGCAAAACAGTTGTAACTGCCTATATGTTTATAGGCAGTTACAACTGTTTCATGCTGAACCATTGATTTGTATTATGTGACCTGTCAGGCAAAAGTCCTGAATGAAAAATTTCATTGGTTTTCATGCTAAATAAATTTATAATGTAAAGTAAACCCTACTTATAATGTACAGTACAAGTCCTCCTTACAACCACACTTGAAATTTGGGCACCCCTTTACAAGAGTTCATTTTGAGATCACTCAAGTAGAGCTGTGTCCAGCGTTTGTCATCCAACATGTAACATGTGTCAATGACGTTTGTGTGCTCTCAAGAGGCAACAATTTTAGCTCTTTATGTCTTGAAACTTGGTCAGAATGATTTTCTCTATGAAACCTTGGAGGTTTCATATTGTGTCGAAACTAGGTTACTAGGTCGAAATCTACAAAAACCTTGTGTGCACTCTCTCAGTTACATATCAAATGTCTTTTGGTCACACTAATTGTCTCCATAATATCTTGGTCAAGTTCAATATTGGGTCACTTGGGGTCAAATAGAATGTATTATGAGCACTATTGTGTATTATGAAATCCTCAAACACGGACAAAATTGCATGGTCAGATGATGTTATTTTCCCAGTAAAATGACAATCTCAACTTTCAAAATAACTTATTTGTCTCCCAGCAATGGATGGATAATCATAAACCTATGAGCAGCTGGAGACTCGAAAAGGATGTGGTGGTTGTATGAAATACCAGGAATCCACAATAAGGTGCTCAAGCCACCGCAATATGACTGAAATACTTTTAAGAAAAAGTGGCGTCAAACCCTATACAATCAAGCAATCAATCGGAATAACTTAATTAGGATAATAAAAAGCTTTATTTAAAACAAGTTTTGTGAGCTTCATTCATTCATTTATAGTCAAAATTCATTTGTACAAATAAATGTAGTACACATAATGTTGTAGTACAAAACCTTGTATTGGATTCTTGCTGTTTTGGAAAATTTGATATTGTTCTCAGAAATTTCCTTTGCGGCTCCAATCCTATACATAGCTTTATAATGCAACAATAACATAATTTTCCTTATTTATTTTTCATGTTTTACAGATGAAGTCATGGTTCCTCATTCATTACAGTGTGGAGGATTTCAGAACATGTTACATGGTTCCCATGTTTGGTTTAGTAGTGGTGGAACCCGGTCTGTACTGCACTATGATATGATGGATTATTTCCACTGTGTGTTAGATGGGGAGAAATCAGTGATTATGTTAGATAAGGTAAGGTATCTAGTCTAAATTATTGGCTTGAAATGATGGATAATATTCACTGTGTGTTAGGTGTGGGAAATCATTGATTTTATTAGAAAAGGTAAGGTATTTGGTCTAAATTTTTGGCCTGATATGATATGATGGATAATATCCACTGTGTGTTAGATAGGGTAGAAATCTGTGATTATTTTCGACAAGGTAGGGTATCTAGTCTAAATTTTTGGCCTGATATGTATGTGTGTCCTTTACAAAATATGAACTAAGAATCCTTGAAATTTTACTATTTTCGCACAAAATTTTTACTAAACTTGCAAGTATTTCTTAAATGAAAAGCCCAATAAGTCATAAAAAAATATTTTAAGAACAGTAATACTTATTTAATAATATGATATACATTGTATTGACATGTATTAATGTGGGAATGCTGAGCTAATAATGCAATTCCACTGAGGTCATAAACATTGTTTTTTTGTGGAGTATCTTAACAGAAACAAACAGACCTCCTAGTGAAACCCTTAAAAACTTTAAAACTTTTAATTTCAAATATTAAAAACCTTTACATTTCCCCAGCAAACCTTTGAAAACGCCAAAATAGCCAGTAAGTCTCACTCAGATCCTTTATATTTGCTTTAAGTTATTGCTGTGCTAGCTTAAAGTAAGTACCGGTAGTGGATTTTGTTCTGTATTTTCTCTTCTTTTATGTGTAGTTAAACAAATTAAATAAGGTATGTATTATATTGCATAATGCAAACATTATATAACATCAAAAAATGACTTTGGTATGACTGGGTTTTATGAAAAAATGAGAATTTTGACGAAAGTAACCTTTGTTTGTTTTTTATTTTTTCAATATTTTCACTAAAAGGCAAACCTAAAAAGACCTTTTTAAAGTCCTCTCCTTCCAAACCAAAATGCCGAGAACTTTGATATTTTCTATAAATCATCATCTATTGACCCTCTTCCAAATTACTTCATATAAATACTGTATCTTGATAATTAGTCCTTTTCTTTGCGATCCTTTATTTTGTCTATGATTAAAGAAGGAAATTTTTGAAAATCCCCTCCCATATTCTAAGGTCTAGAGCTTTGATATTGGGTATAAATTATCATCTATTGACCCTTTAAGAAAATACTTCAAAGAATTACCATACTCTGAAAATTAGCCCTTTTCTGTGCAATCCCTGATTTTATGTAGAAATAAAGAAGAAACTCTTTAGAATCTTTTTCTTCCAAACCATAAGTTCTCTGGTTAAGCTATTGTGATAGGTCATTTTTTCCATCCATCAACCTGTCCTTCCATCTTCACAATTTACAAAAAAATCTTTTCTCCCTGAAGTAACCATGGAATTTCAACCAAATTTCACATAATTGATACATGTTCTTTATGTTGATATGTCAAGTTGTTCCTAAATTATCTGCCCTTAACTTAACAATATAGCCCACAATTACAGGGTTTTTTGTGTGTTTACACAAAACTCCTAAAACTTCTGTTTGATTGAACTGAATCTTGCAACAATTTATCTCTGATATTTAGTTGAGCAGAAGACTTTAGAAACTCAAAAAGCCCGGGTCTTTCTTGAATTTTCTGCCCTGAAATTGATTGAATTCAAATGTCATTAAGGTCATATTGAGCTCTGAAAACCTAAACTGTTCCATTGTTAAAGTTTATTTGTCAATATCAGTTTTTCAAGGTCATATTTTTATTGCTTGTGGTTAGTACTTTCTGTTGAACATTATTTCAAGGTCATTAGCAAAGGTCATTTTTTTTAAGTCAATTGTATTCAAATTATAGAATTTAACCATTGTACAAATTGTTGAATGATAATTTATTATAAAGCTGTCTTGTTTCTTAAGTGTAAATAGTATTTTTCAGATGATAAGATCTTTCTATTGACAAAAATTATTAGCTATCATTCAAGCTCAGGTTTATGACAATCCAAGGTTACTGACAAGCCCGTTTGGGCATATATACGTCGCTCTGTGAAGCTCTTGTTTGACATGTGGTATGAATAGTCATCTATTGACCATCTACCAAAGTACTTCATAGATTTACTCTAAAAATTAAGCCTTTTCTGTGCGATCCCTGATTTTACATAGGAATAAAGAAGGGAGTCTTTGAAAATCTTCTCCTTCTAAACCATTAGGCTTAGAGTGTTGGTATTTAGTATGTATCAATGCCTATTGAACCTCTACCAGGGCTCCCGCTGCCGATCGCCAATGGGGCCAAATGCGACAAAATAAAAATTCTGGCCCTAAAATCGGCGAATTGGCGATTTTACTGGCGACAACTTTCAAAATAAGGCAAAGGGATGTTGAGTCCATTTAAACGATTTCCGACGTGCAACTTTCATTCACACATATGCTAATTTGTTTTAGAGACATGCGACCATCAATATCCATTGCATATCTGTTTCAATCAAGACAGATTAGTTATGCATCGCTGACCTTATTGATTCTAACATCACTCGAGTTATAGGGATTTTCCGAAGTCCGCCGGGAACCATCATGTAAACCAAGATGGCGGAAATTCACATCGCTTGGGCTAAAAAATTGACGATATTTATTCCTCGATCACTTTTTGAGATTCATTAGAGTGCCGAATAAAAACCAAAGACAACATTTTGCTTATCTATTGATGATTTTAGTATCAAAGTCAAGTGAATTTCCGAGAAATGAGAAATATCGGACATTAGTAATCAAAGTACTGAGGACATTAGTAATCAAAGTACTGTGGGTTACCAAAAATTTAACCTGTCGTCCAGCATAGCTCTAGGTGTTCTTGGAATTTTATTATCAAATGACAATCCTCTCATTCTTTACCTATTAACCCTTTCCCAATTTATTCAATATCATATATTATAGATAACAGGTTATTTGTTTTCAATAAAGTAGTTTTCTTTCATTCACTTATTCATACTGGCTCCACTTTTGTCCCCAATTGGCACCAAGTGGCCCCAAATTTTTGCCATTGGCGATTTCATTGGCGCAAGAATAAAATTTCCCAGGGGGAGCCCTGCTCTACCAACATTCTTCAAGGAATTACAGCTGTGTTGAAATTACACTGTATTGTTGGATCTTTGATATACCTATGAATAAATGAGGAAATCTTCTTCTCCAAAATAATTAGGCATAGACCTTTGATATATTGTATATATCTTAAAGCCTTGAGCCATCATACTCAGGGGAGTGATATCGGACCATCATGGTTCTTGTTTGATGATGGAATTTAAAAAATCTTTCTCTTTTGGGTTAGAAAACATTGTGGTTGATGAAGAAACTGCAAGAAATTTCTTCATTTCCACAATTTTTTCCAAAGATTTTTTGAGGGTAGTCAAAAAGCATGATTTTGTGGGAAGGGATAAATACTTTATTGTCAAGTGGATAGCAATGATGATAGTTTATGACTGACTTGGTATTTGTTGTTTTGTTTGTCTTGTACAATAAGATAGCATTTGACCAAGGTATGATTCTATATTAATCTTCTCTCTGAGCTATCTTTGTGAAACTTTTGAGACCCTGAACTGAAAGATTGATTGAATGGGGTTTAACGCCACTTTTAACAGTATCTCAGTCATATCCCGGCAGCTGGAGCACCTAACAATGGATTCCTGGTATTTCTCTCACCAGTACTACCACTACATCCTTTCCTAGGATCCAGCTACTTTCCCATATAGGTTAACCATTATTCATCCATTGGTGAGAGATTGATTGATTGAATGGGGTTTAACACTGCTTTTAACAGTATTTTAGTCATATTGCAGCGGCTCGAGCACCTAACAATTGATTCCTGGTATTTCTACCACTTCATCCTTTCCTAGCCTCAAGCTGCTATCCCACTTAGGTTCCATTGGTGAGAGACAAATGTCAGAAAGGAAAGTGAATAGTCAACAAATGTAGCCTGTTCCCTTAACCCATTTCCACAAAATGACGACTTTTTAAGCCATGTGAGAGAATAGTTTGGGAAAACATTGTGGAAAAATGAAGAAATTGCTTGTAACAAGCAATTTCTTCATTATCCACATTGTATTCATCCCAAAAGACAAAGATGTCTTAAATTTCATAAACTGAAATATGTCATCTTCGAATTCTTTCATTTTGGACCAGTCTAAAATTTTGCCGTCTAGTAATGAGTGAGCATAAAAATACAAATTTGAATGCATATAGTAGTTTTGCTAGATTAGTAGGGGAAAGAAAACATAACCTATGTTAGTTGTGAGCTGCATATAACCTATGTTAGTTATGAACTGCACATAACCTATGTAAGTTGTTAACTGCATATATTCTATGTAAGTTGTGAACTGCACATATACTATGTAAGTTGTGAACAGCACTTAACCTATGTTAGTTGTGAGCTGCACATAACCTATGTAAGTTGTGAGCTGTACATAACCTATGTAAGTTGTGAAATGCACATATCCTATGTAAGTTGTGAACTTTACATAACCCATGTAAGTTGTGTATTGCACATAACCCTGTCAAGTTGTGAACTGCTTATTACCTATCTAAAAGTAAGTTGTGAGCTGCACATAACCTATGTAAGTTGTGAACTGTACATAACCTATGTAAGTTGTGAACTGCACATAACCTATGTAAGTTGTGAGTTGCACATTACCTATGTAAGTTTAGAGCTGTACATAACCTATGTAAGTTATGAACTGCACATAACCTATGTAAGTTGTGAGCTGTACATTACCTATGTAAGTTGTGAGCTGCACATAACCTATGTAAGTTGTGAGCTGTACATTACCTATGTAAGTTGTGAGCTGCACATAACCTATGTAAGTTGTGAGCTGCACATAACCTATGTAAGTTGTGAGCTGCACATAACCTATGCAAGTTATGAACTGCACATAACCTATGTAAGTAATGAACTGCACATAACTTATGTATGTTTTTAGTTGCACAAAACCTATGTTAGTTGTGAGCTGCAATGTTTTGGAAGTCTAATGAACTAATGAATATACTTGAGGTAAAATTTTAACACTTGCCACACTGAACCTGGAATATTCCTGTTTTGGCAAGAGGTAGTTACAAAAAGAAGCCTGCACATATGTGCAGCCTAATCACAGTCTTCACCTATTTGGCTGATTTCAGGCAGAATATGATTAAAAAACTATTGCTTCATGATTAAAATTTCTTTCTGAAGAATGTTTTATTTAGAATAACAAGGCTTGACATTCTCACACAAACCCTGCTTTTTACACCCGTCAATAGGAAAGCTTTTAAAAACATTGTGAAAAATGAAGAAATTGCTTATTACAAGGACTTTATTCAATATCGACAATGTTTTGTACCCCAAAATGACGATGATTTTAAAGATTTCTTCAACTCAAAATTGTCGTCAGCAACTTCTTTGAATATGGACTGGTCTAAAAATTTATTATGTGGAAAAACATAACTAGGTAAACTTTTAAAAACAATTTTCATGAAAGACCTACAAGACAACTGTAGAAGAATATGGTTTTGTCCAGGAGGGAAGGTACAGCCTTGTGGATGTGGATGCTGTAGATTTTTACACATTTCCAGGAATAGCTGAAGCACCTTGGACAGAGATTAACTTGAAAAAGGGTGATTGTGTTTATATACCATACAAGTAGGTTGCATGCAGATACTCTCTTGTCAGGACACTAACAAAGTTTCCTAAGTATTTTTATGACCTCCTCTTGTCTTGCTGGGCGGCCGTCATAGCGCAGTCAGTAGCACATCAGTCTCCAAATCTTCAATCAAGGGATATCATTGGTTTGATCCCTGGCAGCAGCACATATCCATTCCAACATTAGTCTCTCACCAATAGGTGGATAATGGTAAACCTAAGTGGAATAGCAGCTGAAAGCTAGGAAAGGATGTAATGGTAGTACTGGTGTGAGAAATACCAGGAATCCATTGTAAGATGCTCCAGCCGCTGCGATATGAGATATTGTTAAAAGTGGCATTAAACCCCATTCAATCAATCAATCAGTCGTCTTGCTGAACCTGGAATTTCCTGATTTGGCAGGAGGTATAGATAAAGATATGTCTGAAGATTTTTTGCATCTGATCCCTGTCTACACCACCTGCTTATTCCTTTAAAGTCTGAGTGGCCAACTAGCCCCCCCCCCCCTAACAACTTACTAAGCTAGCCACATCCCTTGACTCCATTTTGAGGGTCTGGGCCAATATTTAACAGTGCAAGTTAGCAAAATGTATTGCCAGTGACATGTAACAAAAATGTGAAATGGTGAAAATTTGCCAAAGAAACAAAATTACTTCAAAAAATGTCAGCCAATGTCGGAGTTTAAATGTCATTTCTGAACAAGATGAATGATTTGATTGACTGTAAACCCATTTTCTCACAATGTAGCAGTTTCATAGGCTTTTCAAAATTTACCATGAAAAATATAGTAGGAGAAAAAGAAAAAAAATCAGATAACCAGCATTTCATTCATCTCTCCTATTTTCTATCTTTACTGACAATAATATCAAAGATTAATCCTTGTTTAGGATGCTGTGAGCAATTGAGTCATGTCTATAGTAAAGGATTTATTCTGGGTACAGGCCTATAAAACAGTACTAAATTGACAACCCAAACATCATAGCAAAAGATTGATTACTTTGACATTCATTTTACTGGAATTAAAATCCTTTATTCCCTTGAAAATTCAAATGTTACATAAATTGTTATCTCTGCAGTTTCTCAAATGTTAAATTTTACTCATGTATCACATGTATTTTATTAACGTTAAACTTTACTTGTGTATTTTGGTCATAATTTTTACTCTCCTGCAGTGTTGCATCTAGGATTCCTAAAAGTTTTGGCTGGACAAACAGTATTTTAAATGGATGAAGGTTGAAACTGTTATATATAGAAAGGAAGAATTAATTCTTCAAAAGATTTCTCCTGACAAACAATAAGGCATATTAGATATTTTTTCATGTTGCATCATCTGGGGGCATTGTACAAAGGTTGTTAAAATGTCCATAGAGTCCTATTTGGGCTCAACTTGAGCACTATTTAAATGGAAGAAGGGAAACCTTTAAAAATGTTTTCTAGAAAACCACGAGGCTTTAAGTTTTCTATCATGCATGTAGCATAACTGTCTGTAAAGGTTATTAAGAATTATGATCCTAAGATTCCATTTGGACTCCACCCTTGTACAACTATTATAATCTTTGTCGTGTTGGGAATATTATTCTAGTAAGAGATTCAGGACCATCAAGGTCCTCTTGTTACCTTTGGTGACTTTCAAAGTCTTGGTAAATTGTTGAACATAAATCTCTGTAACCATGCACTGAAGGTATTTAGTATTGGACTTTGCATACATATTTAGTTCCACAATTCAACTCTTTATTCAAAGATTGCTCTGTGGTTCACTTCAACAGGGTTTTGACCATTTTTAGTTTAACTTGTATTTTCATGTTATATTTTTAGAAACTTGGAGGTATTGCTTTAGCCTAAGCAGTAACATCCTTGTTAAATAGTTGTCCCTTTGCAAATATTTTGACATTTTATGATACCTCTATTAGTATTAATCTTAAACTCGAAATGTTTGTTCTCTGTCAAATAGCAACCTTTATGATCAAGAGAGATAACTCAAATCATTTGTGAGCAAATTTACCCCCTTTCAAAGTAAGATATGTTGACTATCCAACATTCAACAACCCACCTAATAATTGCTAATAATTGCACTCTATTAGCAGTAAATGTCTTAATTCTTAACCTTGCAGCAAGGATTAGGGAGGTATAATGTTTTACCCTTTTCCATCCTCCTGTTGGTCTATCTGTAACCAAATTTTTCGTGGCACTTTTTTCAGCAACTATTCTTGGCATCGACTAAAAATTTGGTATAGAGGTTCATTTAGGGTCCGTTACTTAACTTCTTCCTGTTTTACGACTTTACCTTTATATTATTTTGGACAATGTCTGGTAAAGTAGTATATTTTTGTTGCACTTATCTCAGCAACTATTCATAGCATTGACTTTAAACTTGGTGTGGAGGGTCATGTAGGGCCCTTACTGAATTTTGGTCTGCAAGTTAACTATTTCCTGTTTTACGACTTAGTTTATTCTCAGACCTTGATGGTATAATAGTATATTTTTGTTGAACTTTTCTCAGAAACTTTTCATAGCATTGACTTAAAACATGGTGTGGAGGTTCATCTAGGGCTCCTACGTGGAGCTTACCGAATGTAGGAATGCAGGTTAACTACTTCCTGTTTTATGACTTAGTTTATTCTCAGACATTGCCTGGTAAAGTGGTATATTTTTGTAGCATTTTACTCAGCAACCATTAATAGCAATGACTTGAATCTTGATTAGGAAGCTCATCTGGGGGCCCTACATTTTATCTACACCCTGTTTTCAAATTATCCTCACCGATGAAATCATCAGGGGGTGGATGGATGGGGGGCATTGTTTTTGCCTCTTCCATCCGCCCTTCTGTCCGTCTGAGTTTTGTTTCTGCTCTATTTCTTGGAAAGCATTTACTTGATTTCAATGAAACTTTGTGGAAAGCTTCACTACAAAGAGGAGATGTGCATATCACCAGGGTTACTCGGTTCGACTTTATAAAATTTAGAGTTACTGCCCCTGATTGGTGAAGCCATATACATACGGAGTAATATTTATTTCCGCGCTATTTCTTGGAAACCATTGACTGGATTTCAATGAAACCTTGTCGAAAGCTTCACTGTAGTGTGCAGTAGTGCATGGGGGGATTATATTTGTTAGGCTCTGATATCTTGCTTTTCCAATTTACTCAATCTGACCTATTGTGATCATATTCTGTTTGGGGTTCTTCTTGTGTCAACAATATTTTTTTAAATATCCTTTTCCACAAAACCACTGAAATCTATGAAAGTCTTTTCTTTCAAAGGTGGAAGGCCTAGAACCTTGTTAATTGGTTTAAAGCACCAGTGCATGGAACTTTTTTAGGCTTGTAAAAATAATGACTTTTGAGTCAACAGGAGGGGAGCCCAATGTGGCTGGGTCCCATATTGAACTAAAGAAGGATTACTACAAACAATATCTGAAAACCGAAGGTACCTGATATAGTAGGGATTTTCCTCAGCTAGCTGGAAATGAATTACATTAATCTTTGAAAAACTTCTCATAACTCAAAAGGCATAAAACTTTGATATTTTGTATGAAGCATCAGCATGGACCACTATAAAAAGATCTAAAACCATAACCTGCAGGTCTTCAGGGGCAGAGCGGCAATCATTGGGAGACAGACTGAATTTGTGAAATAATCTTGAGATTAACATTAACCCAGGTTATTTAAAGTAAGTGATCATGGGCCCTTTTGTTTTCATAATATTCTAGGTTGGTTTTTTTTATGGATTTCCCCTCTCCCATTCTTCATTGAATGTATTTTCCTTCCTTATTTAGGTGGTATCACCACATACGATCTTTGTATGGGCGAAGTCTTGCTGTAAACTTCTGGTTCTCACACCTGCTATGGTTTAACAAGACGGACTGTGATAAAAAGGGAGCCATCAACACCCTCAAACCATATACAGGTTATAAACTTGCATCCAGTAATGAACAACTCAGGTATGAGAAAACAGTAAATTAAACCTATTCCCACATAATTCCACTCTTGGATATCCCTCCCCCATTCCAGCCACCACGATATAAATGAAAAATTGTTAAAAGTGGCATTAAACATTCATACAAGTGAAATTAGAATGGTCTAAATTGAAAGAAATTAATGACAGCAATTTCAAATTGATGTCAAATAAAATCTTATGGACTGTTTGGATAGAATACATTGTGAAAAATGCAGGAAATTTCCCACAATGTTTTCCAGAGCTATTTTCTCAAGATGCATAAAAAAGCGGGATTGTGTCAGAATAAGTTAATTTCTGACCTAATAACTTTGTTTGCAATACAAAACGGTATAGGTAGGGCAACACATGCAGTTTGACTAAACATTTGTGGAAAAAACTAGAATAACCAAAACTATAAACTTTTTTATGTAAAAAATATCAATTACAGTCTAACTATAATATCAAAAATAGTTTTCCTTAAGCTTTTCATTTTCCAATCTATTGTTGAGAGTCTATATTCAAACAAAATTTTATTTTTGAAAGCTCACCCCTTGTCATACCAAACCCAAAATATTCCTCTTGTGGCAGGAGGTATTGACAAAGATAATCCTACACATAAATATATGTTGATTGATTGATTCATTCAAGAAATGAAGAGAATATTTTTTTTTTGTTTTCATGGAGGTATGAAACAAAAAATCTGATCACACTGTATGACCACATGAAGCGGATTCATACATATGTGTGATTTGTTTTTCAATTTATACCTTCATGAAAACAAAACAAATACTCTCTTCATTTTTATAATTTAAAACATCGAACAAAAAAAGTTTTATGAGTGTTAATAAATTTTATTGAACTATTTTGTTTGCAAGCTTACAAAACAGCTGCGTGCTCAAGAGTTTGTTCATGGAGGTATGAATACTTTTCTTATGGCCAATCAGAACATTTGTTTATGATCAAAGCTTACAATTAAATTATTGATAATTGAGGGATCACGAGTAGTTCCAACCAACTCTACTTACCACACTCATAGTAGAACATTTAGCTTTGCTGTGATTATATCAATACAAACTGTTTGTTGACACGGATATGATAATTACCTTATTAGCATTTATCTAAAAAATGTATTTCTTTGCAAGAAGAGTCAGTAAAAATAAGAGAAATATGAGCTATAATATACAAAAAGATGTAACTTGATTGCAAAGATGGATAATTGTCTCATCAAAGCCACAAGCAATGTATTCACTTTCCACATTGTTTCTACACAGAAAGATAGATACTTGAAATTATATCATACAATGGAAGGTTACCGAAGTGGTATGAGTAGCTGGAGGTTCCGAGAGGATGTAGTGATTGTACTGGTGTGAGAAATACCAGAAATCCATGGTTAGGTGCTCTATACTCTGCAATATGACTACAAGTGGTGTTAAACCCTATTCAAACAAACAAATAACCTTTTGGGGCTCAACTTTAGACTGTGAAAATAGTGTTTAGTTCTTTTCTGAATTTGACCCCTAAAAGGCCCATGAGACCCACATCAGACAATTTTTAGAGTCCTTGTTTAGTTATTTACGAGTCTGAGACTTGCTAAACCTTGGTCCGTTTCTATCTTGCAGACAAGTGCCCTTTAAAATATAAGTCAATTACGCTTTAAAGATATCAAAACCAACAAATTTGATCTAGAATGATATTTGGTAATGTTTGTTGGCAAAGCTTTCACAAATTGCTATTTGAATGATTAAATTTATCAGTTTGTCTTCCTGTCCAATTTGCAGGTCTGAGTTCTTTTTACCATTTGCAAGTATGAGGCAAATAAATAAAGATGTTTTCCTGGAAAAGTCGCTCTGCAAGGTGAAGGATGGAGAAAAGGTCAGTTTTACCATTAAGCTTAACTCTTGTCATGCTGAATATTTTTTATGCCCCCGCATCGATAAGATCAGGGGGCATATTGTTTTACCGGTGTCCGTCTGTCCATCTGTCCGTCTTTCTGTCTGTCTGGAAAACTTAACCTGCCAACTAAGCATTTTCCTATAACTTCAACCCTGATTAAGTTACAATGCTAATATTTGGTATGTAGATAGGTCTCAACAAGGCGCAACTGGGGAAGGTCATTTCATCAAGGTCAAGGTCAAAATTTTAACCCTTTACCCGTTTCTAAAGAATTCCCATTTTGGGGGCATAGCGTTTCAAAAACACTGCATCAAAATCAAAGGTCTGAAAGCACTGAAAGGCCATTATTGAGGGTCAATATTTGTTTTTAGCTCAACTGGCTGACAGCCAGAGAGCTTTTGTCATGGCTTTGTGTCTGTCCTGTGTGGGTCCGTCCGTACGTACCCTTTTACTTTGAAAATCTTCTCCACAGAAAGGACTGAACAGAATATAACCAAATTTCACAGAAATGATCCTTTGGTAACCTTCTCAGTGTTGTGCCTAGGTCAGAATTTTTGGGGGACACAGGTGTCCCCCTACCTAAATTTCAAGGGGACATTAGGAAATTTTGGGGGACAAACTAAAACAACTAATTCTTACCTGTTATTGATAAATAGTCTAATTTGAATATAATTTTCTGTCCATGCTGGATTCTTTTGCAATAAAGTACACTATTTCCATAAGTTTTGTTATGGCTTCATCTTTTTCATTGAATGAGCGATCTATAGCAAGGGCCCCCTCATATTTCAAACGCAAAGCTACAACTGCACGTACATGATAAGCCCAATTTTGTTAGGGTACTTGAGCGCATATTGGTAAACCAAGTGTCTGTAGCAAATGGTTTGGATAATTTGAGTTTCGATTCCAAACAGGTCTCACATTTCTGGCTGTCACCCGATTCTCGCAGCTAAGGAAATTTTGACAACCAATTCTTTTGGAAATTTCGTTCCTTCCGTTTTTTGCCTCTTAGGAAGAAGGAGATGACTGGGACATTTGGCTGTCTGCATCAGCAGATGTTGACACGGCTGGATCGCAGCCGTCTCCGTTGATTCAACATCGTCTGCTACCTTTCCACATTTTCCTGACATAAAGTCAGTCAAGCGCATCTGTCGTTAGGCCATTTTTAATTTTAGTAACAATTCAGAGACCGGTTCTCATTAATTTATATTAAAATCGGCTGAATCAAATGGCAAATTGTGGGTCACAGTCAAGTTTTTGTAGGTGCGCGACTGGTTCATAATATTTTACATCAAAATTTGCAGAATCGAAAGGTAAATTTCAGGTCACTGTCAAGGCGTAAATAATATTCAATGCGTAAATTATACTATCATAACAAATGTAAACGCCGATCGAGCAGGACTTTTTTCGTAGGCATTACGGAATATAAAAGATCGCGGAAATTTGAGCGCGCCCGAAATCCCGCGATGGCTTAGATTTTAGGGGACATCGGGAATGAATTTGCGGGAATCCCGCGATGCCGCGGCCTAGGCACAACACTGCCTTCTATCAGATTCCTTCAAAGAATTTTGATCAGATGAAAACATGGCTTAAATGGGCGGGGCTAATTTCCATATATAGTGAAAGCTTTGAAAACCATTATCTTAGAAACCAGTGGATAGATTTCAACCAAATTTCACAGAAATATTCTCTGGGTGAGCCTTTATCAGATCAAAAAAAGAATTGATTGGATGGAAAACATGGCTTTTATGGGCGGGGCTAATTTCCATATATGGTGAAAGCTTTGAAAACTTCTTCTCAGAAACTGATAGATGGATTTATAACGAATTTCACAGAAATGATCCTTTGGTGAACCTCTATCAGATTCCTTCAAAGAAATTTGATGGGAGTGAAAACGTGGCTTTAAATGGGCAGGGCTTATTTCAATATATGGTAAAAGCTTTGAAAATCTTCTTCTTAGAACCCATTTGAAGGATTTCAACCAAATTTCACAGAAATGATCTATGGTGAACCTCTATCAGATTCCTTCAAAGAATTATTGATCGGATGAAAAACACGGCTTTAATGGGTGGGGCTAATTTCCATAGATGGTAAAAGCTTTGAAATTATTCTCAGAAACCAGTGGATGGATTTCAACCAAATTTCACAAATATTATCCTATGGTGAACATCTTATCAGATTCCTTCAAAGAATTTTGATCAGATGGAAAAAATGGCTTTAATGGGCGGGGCATATTTCCAATTATGGTTAAACTTTTGAAATGCTTCTTCTTGGACGGATTTCAACCAAATTTGACCATATCGATCCTTGGGTGACCTTTTATCAGATTTTAAAAAAGAATTTTGAGTGGATGAAAAATATGGCTTTAATGGGCAGGGCTAACTTTGTAAATTTCTCAGAAACTTGTTGATTGATTTCAACCATATTTTACAGGAATGATAACCAGATGACTGTTTGTCAGATTCCTTCATTTAATTATTATTGGTTGAAAAACATGGCTATTATGGTGATGGGTTATGTCCATATGGTATACAGTGAAAATTTTACATAATGAATTTTACAAAACTTGACTTGACTTTTTTAAAAACAATGAAAAGTTTGAAATAGTTCTCTAGAACTATTTTAAAGGTTTCAATGATTTCGATTAAATTTCATTATAAAAATTTGCTTAATCAGTACATTCATGCCTGAAGAGCGATACAGGCCCTCATGCGCCTCTAGTTTTTTAATGTTTTTTAATGATTTAATAAACAACTCTAACTTAAATATGTGCAGGCTGATCTTAAGCTACACCACCTGTCAAAATAGGAATATTCTGGGCTCGGCATGACAAGGGTTAAGTTACACCCCCTTCCCCCACCAGGATTTTGGAAAAGCCATAGCTGTCTGTCCATCGATCCGCTCCTACACTAAATTTATGGGGACATTTTGTCCAACAATTCTGCTCTGAAAGTAACACATTGGCATGTGATTCTATACACATAAATTGTTTAATTTTCGTGATCGCTCTGTCATTTGTTGTCATATGATTCTAAATTAATATTGTAATTATACCGCCCCTCCCCACCCCAAAATAACCCCCCCCCCCTGTTTTGGAGGTCTATTGGAATAAAGGAGTCAGCTTTTCGGTCATTCTCTTGGTCTGTGTCTGTCTGTCTGTGTTTTATCATTTTCTTTTTAACTCAATGAATGCAATTTCACATATCAGTATCAAGCAAAAATGTACACATGCTATTTTGGTCAAGTTTGAAATAATTAGATAAAAATTATTCTATGTGGTAAGCCTAAAATTCAAGAAAAAAGTTTCAATTTCAATTGTGACCCACCACAAACTATGACGTCAGTGATGACGTTTTAACTTTTGTTCAATTAAACTGTTCAGTCACTGAGATTTAGGAAATTGTTTGTAAAGTTAAGTAAGTAGCACCTTTGCATACAACAGTCAATGATTAACCCATTCCAACACAGCAAAATTTTAGACTGGTCCAAATTGAGAGAAGCTGCAGACGACAATTTCATGTTGATGGAATTTTGAATTTTTTCGTCTTTTTGGATAGAAAACATTGTGGATAATGAAGAAATTGCTTGATACAAGCAATTTCTTCATTTTCCACAATGTTTTCCAAAGTCTTTTTCTCGAGGGGCGTAAAAAGGAGGGATTGAGTTGGAATGGGTTAACAAAGATTTCTGGTGGTGAATCGTGTGCAGTCGTATTGATCTCAAAATGTAAACAAACACAAGAAGGGGAAACACAACATACTCTTTCATGAGAACATTCCTCATACCCTCCTTTTGTATAATGATATTAAAAAAGCCCTTGTTTGATTTAGTGACCAAATAAACAATATACTCTTTAAATTGATTTTTCTTCCTCAAAGGGCAGAAATGCCTTTAAGAAAACACTGTGGAAAAAGAAGAAATTGCTTGTAACAAGCAATTTCTCCTTTTTCCACAATATTTTCTTCCATATAGGGTACTTTCATTTCAAATTGCATCCAATTTTCATTGTCCACTGCAACCTCTTTCAATTTGGACAAGACAAAGATTTAAAGAAACAGGAAAGGGACATTATGGGATATTGGGGAACTTTTTGTTACTAGCAATTGCAGAAGTTGCAGACAACAACTTCAAGGTAAGAAAAATGAAAGATCCCTTTACCCATTACCAGACAGCAAAGTTTTAGATTGGTCCAAATTGAAAGGAGTTGCAGACAACAAAATGAAGTGAGTGATTTTTTAGATTTTTTTTAACTTTCTGGATAGAAAAAGTTGTGTAAAAAATGAAGAAATTGATTGTTAGACATATGTTTACCTTATGTTTTCCAAATTTTTTATCTTGAGGGGTGTCTGAAAGCTTCATTGTGTGGGGATGGGCTAAGCAATTTCTTCATTATCTGTTATGTTTTCCAAAGCCCTTTTCAAGGGGGTGTAAAAAAGTGGAATAGTGTGGGCATTGGTATCTAATCTGTTATTACAAGATCCAGCTCATAAGCATTGTTATTACAGTAGTGTTTCTTACACTAGTGAAATACATGTACCCTCATCTGAAAATTGATATTTTTCAACAGGTTTATTTCAGTCCTTAACAAGAGTGTATTATTAAGCTCTATGATGTCCTTTTTTGTTGTGCTTAGCAATCTTAGGGTAAATATCCAAATATTTTAACCCCTGTCATACTGAACCTGAAATATACCTGTTTTTTGGCAGGAGAAAAAGACAAAGATCAATATGTGCAGGCTGATAGTAGTCTATACCACCTGTTATCTTTTTATGCCCCCACCACTTAATGTGGGGGGGGGGATATAGATTTGCCTTCGTCTGTACGTCCGTCCTTCCGTCTGTCCCGAAATTGTCCAGGGGATATCTCTGAAAGTATAATAGCTACCAGCTTGAAACTCAGGGTTAATTCATTACCATGAAATGAAATTTTAGACCAGTCTTAATTCAAAGAAATTGCAGACAACAATTTTTATCTTTATCTTTAGGAGTAGAAAACATTGTAGATAATGAAAGAAATTGCTTGATAGATGTTTTCCAAACTTTTATTCGTGGGGGGGGGGGGGTTAAAAAGGAGGGATTTTGGAATGGGCTAAGTTTGAATGAGCTATGAAACATACAAACAACCTTTTTTATTCGTCTTATTATAAAACCAAAATGACATAATTGAGCTCATGCGTGACATTTACAACCATTACATATGTGTGCCAAGTAAAGACTCAGATCAGCCTGTGCATCCGCACAGTCTGATCAGAGTCTTAACTCTGCGCTCTGTAGAAAGATACTGACCCAATGCTTCTTTACACAATCAGCGAATATTCTAATTGTCCGGAATGGCTGTCTAGGGTGCTCAATATGTGTGAGTCACGCACATGCGAAATTGTTGGAAATGTCACGCACAGGCTCATATATGTTTCTTTCAGATTTGGGAGCTGATAAAACAGACAAAGGATGACATATTGACCTGGGAGGAGATATATAGTATTGATATAGATGATCTGGTGTTAAAGGTGCCAGAGTGTTTTCAAACTATCGTAAATCCAAGCAACGCTCCTTCATCTGTGGTTACAACTGAAGGACAAGGCGACAGTGTTTCTGAAGATAAATCTGTAAAGAAAACAAGGGTCCATGATGAGTTTTAGACATTTCCCAGAATGTAAAGTTTACAACTGTGACATATACAGAGGTTTTAGATAACATGGTGAATTGACAGATGGCAGCTGTCAATCAAAAAGGAGTGAGAAAATCAAATTGTTCACAAATACCTGAAGTGAGCTTTGAACTCCGTTTTTTTTCCCAATATTGAACTTAGACATCCTGATATTTATGTTGAAGATTTTTATTAGATTTGCAACTTAAAATTTTGCAACTACAGCTAATTCAAACTGCAGGTATGACATTTTGGTTGCCAACTAATGACATGCCTTATATTTAACCCCATAACAATATTTAATCAAATAATTTCTAAATGTCAGGGAAAATTTGGATCTAGTTGCAATTTATTTTAATCTATTCCCGTACAATTAAGCTTTTTGATGCCTCTCAAGAAAACATTGAGAAAACATAGAATTTTTGTCTGCAACTCCTTTGAATTTGGACCAGTCTAACATTTTCTTGTCTGGGTTAAGCAGCATTGATCTGAAAGTGTATTTGAGTATTTTCTTTGGTGTAGTTCTAAAGCAATCTTAATAAGCGTGCAGTGAGCAAGTGATTGTTTTCACTAGGACAGGTTAGTGTATGTGCTTTAACCCATCCCCACACAGCAACATTTTAGACTTGTCCAAATTGAAAGGTGCTGCAGACGACATAAAAAGCGTATGAAATTTTAGATTTTTTTCAACTTTTTTCGGAGAAAACACAGTGGAAAATGAAGAGGGGCATGAAAAAGTGTCACTTTGTGGGAATGGGTTAATGCATAAGTTAGTGTCTAAAGCATATCTCCTGCAATTATCCATGGATTACAAAATAACACAGCTGTTTTCCATCTTCAGTAGATTTAACATTTGAAACAAATTTTCCCAAGATAGTCCGAAGGTCAAGACTCAAGGTCTGACAATTAAAATGAACTTGTCCAGAGCACTTCTACATTTATTGATGAATTTCAAAATGAATTTCAAAATGCTTTGGCACAATTGTTCTCCATCAAGATAAGATGTGCCATTTGAAAACAAATTCATAGATATCTCCAAGGTAAAGGTCACAGCTCAAGGTCAAACATCAAATTGAGTTTTTCAATAGTATATTCCCAACATTTGTTAATGAATTTTTAAAACTATTTTGGACACTTGATCTAAATCTTTAGTAGATGTGCTACTTGAAATAAATATTCAGCTAGCTCTAAAGTCAAATATTTGGCTGGCCCATCATGTCCTCTGGTTTATGTTAGTTTGCATGATCTTTCAGAATTATCCTAGCAAAGTTGCTCTATTATGTGCTCTTTAGGTATCTTTTAGACAAAAATCTAGGCTGGGGTTTTGAATGCCTTCCCCCCAAAATAACACACTTTAACCCTTGTCATGCTGAACCCGGAATATTACTGTTTTGGCAGAAGGTATAGACAAAGATCAGCCTGCACAAAAAGTGCAGACTGATCTTGGTCTATAGCTCCTGTTTGTCCCCTTTACAGTCAGGGGTGTTTAATTGATATGATTTCAAAAGAAATAATGACCCTCGACGAGATTTTCCAGTGCTGTCAGTCCTTTGATTTTAAAGTTATTCTGTATAGGATTTTAATTCAGCATGACAAGGGTTAATTGACTTGTGGTTTGAACAATCCCTTTGATTTTCTCAAACTGTGATTGATGCACTAACCATTGAGCCACATAAGGTCAAGGTCATCTCAATGTCAAAAAGTCAAAAATTGGCAATAAATTTTCCTCACAATAGGACTAAGGGAACAAGTCAAACCAACCAAAAGAAAATTTATCTTCTGACTACTAGTATTATGAAAGTAAAATAAGATCACAAGTTAAAGTATTGTTATAGTAAATAAGAAATATATATTACTGATGTGATACAAAACCTTGTAGGAGACTTAAGCTGCCTTCAATCATATGAGATATCAAAATATTTGTATGCAGTATAAGTCCAATACAAGGTTTTGTATCAGCACTACATAATACTGTTCCTTTAAGAATCTCAAGAAAGTCATTTAAAACTTTTTTCTTTCATCCCATCTAAAACTTTTTCTATCATCCTAATAACATTAATTCTTAAGGTGACATCATATGTATTAGGAAAATCATGTGAAATAACAATGCCTATATCATGTGTGTCTGATTTTTTTCAAATCTTTTTATCTTTAGGAAGTCTAAAAGCTTTGTTGAGTTGGAATGGGTTTAAGATGGAAACTATAGTTTATTAAAGATGTAGTTGAGATTTTTAAGTTGCCAACCAACCAATCTTTTTCTAGACCATGTTATATCTAAGTTCAATATCCTGACGGAGCTCAATGAGCATACGATCAGATCAGATCAGTGATCACCTGTCACCTATTGTATATTGAATATTTGGAGCATTTATAACAAGTCTCTTCCCCTTTTCCATACAAGATAGGGAACAGAGTAACATTTTACTCTTGGGTCCTCATATGCTGATAGCAATAAATCCATTCCCATACAATCCCACTTTTTTACGCCCTTCTCAGAAAAATACTTTGGAAATCATTGTGGAAAGTGAAGAAATTGCTTGTAACTTAATGATTTCAACCCAAGAGAATAAAGATTTTTAAAATTCAAACAACTTGACAACTTGCTGCAAAACTTGGAACTTGGACCACTCTAAAATTTTGTTGTGTTTGATCCCACAAAGTGATGCTTAAGGACACCCCTTAAAAAAGCAATTTGGAAAACATTGTGCAAAATAGAAAAATTACTTGTAACAAGCAATTTCCTCATTTTACACAATGTTTTCTGTCAAGAATGTTGAAAAAATCTAAAATTTCATCAACTTTAAATTGTCGTCTGCAACTCCTTTTGATTTGGACCAGATTAATTTTTTCCGTCTGGTAATAGGTTAATAACCTTTGATTGTATCCTAGTATCACTGTCTTGTAGAAAGATGTAGATTATCCAGACTCTGTCTTTCTTTCTGTATGTCAGTCTATCTATCTCCCTTTTAGAAAATTTAACCTGCAAACGATACATTTTCCTGCATTTTTAAAACTAATTAGAGTTCAACACAAAATCATGTACATTTATCTTGAATGAAAGTTCATCTCATTGATATATATCTGCTGAAGGTAAGGTTAACACTTATCTGTACAAACAAGGAATTTAAATTGCTGCGATTGCTTGTGAAAGCATTGTGGAAAAAGGAGAAGTTGCTTGTTTCAAGCAATTATTCCTTTTCCCACAATATTTTCTGCTCCATAGGATGCTTCCATTTCAAATTGCATCCAATTTTCATTGTCATTACAAGCAATTTCTCCTCTTCCCACAATATTTTCCACCACGTAGGATAGTTCGACTTCAAATTGCATCATATTTTTATTGTCTTCTGCATCCGTCTAAAATTCAAAATAATGAGAAGGGGTTTGGTTATCTGACATGTACTGAGAACTAACAAGGATCATTAGAGTTGATTGTTAGCTCTACAGGCTGAAAGCCAGCGAGCTATTGTCATGGCGTTGTGTCTGTGATGCATCTGTCCGTGCGTCCATCAATCTGTTAAATATTACATTAAAAATCTTCTCCTCAGAAAGTACTGAACAGATTTCAACCAAATATTACAGAAATGATCCTTGGGTGACCCTTTATCAGATTCCTTCTAAGAATTTTGATCGGTTGAAAAACATGGCGTTAATGAGCGGGGCTAATTTCCATGTATGGTGAAACCTTTGAAAATCTTATTCTTGGAAAATAATTGACGGATTTCAACCAAATATTACAGGAATGATCATTGGGTGACCCTTTATCAGATTCCTTGGTGAAAGCTTTAAAAATCCTTTTCTCAGAAATCAATTGATGGATTTCAACCTAATTTTACAGGAATGATTATTTTGGTGACCCTTTATCAGAGTCCTTCAAAGAATTAAGATCTGATGAAGAACATGGCTTTAATGGGCTGGGCTAAATTTTATATGGTATAAACCTTAAAAATTTTCTCCTCAGAAACCAATTGATGGATTTCCATCAAATTTCACTGGATTGATCCTTGGGTGATTCTTCAAAGAATTTTTAACATATTAAACATGACTTAAATGGGCTGGGCTTATTTCCATATATGGTGAAAGTTTTGAAAAACGTCCTAGAAACAATTGACGGATTTCAACTAAATTTCACTTGAATGATCCTTTGGTGGCCCCTTATTAGATTGCTAAAAAAGAATTGATTGACTGATGTAGATTTCGCCTTAAATCACCTACTTTTTCAAAATCTTAGAATTAACACTGCTAATATCTGCTAATACACAATTCCTTAACCAATACCAGGTGACATATTTTAGACAGGTACATATTCGAATAACCTGCAGAAGGTAATTATAAGTAGATAAAATTTCAAAAATATGTGTTTTTCTGGTTAGAAAACTTTATGGAGGTAAGCAAATTTTCATTTTCCACAACCTTTTCCATTTTTTTTTCTTAAGCGTAAAATTGGGATCATGAGGGAATGGGTTAATTTGATGCAGTTTAAAAAAATTCTAAGAATACTTGATAAAGATGTGATTGCTCGTGCTGAAAATTATGACTAGGCTAAGCATGACCAGGCAATTGGGCCGTCATAGCGCAGTGTGTAGCACGTCAGACTCCTAATCTTAAATAATGGGATGTCATGGGTTCGATCCCCGGCGGCGGCACATATCCTTTCCGACATTTGTCTCTCATCAATGGGTAAATAGTCGTAAAACTATGTGGGATAGCATCTGAAGGCTAGGAAAGGATGTAGTGGTAGTACTGGTGTGAGAAATGTCAGGAATCCATTGTTAGGTGCTCCAGCCGCCGCGATATGACTGAAATACTGTTAAAAGTGGCGTTTAACCCAATTTAATCAATCAATAAATCTAAAGCTAACAGGCAATTGAACATTATCCATTCTTCTACCACAACATATATGTATCTATTGTTTCAAATGACTTTACCCATTCCGACACAGTGACGCTTTTGGACACCCCTCAAGAAAAACACTTTGGAAAACATTGTGAAAAAATGAAGAAATTGCTTGTCACAAGCAATCTCTTCATTTTACACATTGTTATCTACCCAGAAAGTTGAAAAAATCTAAAAATTTCAGAAACTATAAACTGTCGTCTGCACCTCCTTTCAAATTGGACCAGTCTAAATTATTGTGGAATATTTTTCCACAATTTATATTCAATGGATATATTTTTTTCATGACCAATTCTTATTGATTCCTTAGAGCATTAACATACATATATACAACTGACTTTAGGTTTAAATATAATCTAACAGAATATCGTCGTTGGGCGACTAAAATCCTGGATTGCAGCAGGTTAGTGTTTTTCCAAAGCCTATATTTTTATCTTGATGTAAATAAGCTTTGGAATTAAAATAACTTAAAACTGACCCGTGAGAGTACGTGTGGTTTAATGGGTTCTAGAAATTAACCCCTGCAGGCCTACTCCTATCATATCTGCTATTTGATCTGGTAGAACAAACTCGACTGCCTCGATGGCCGAAAGGAAAAGTGAGTGATTTGAGGGTCACGGGGCAAAGACCCAGTATCACTAGGGTGTGTTCATGGGCAAGACATTCAACAGCCAGCCCCAGTCTACCCAGCTGTAAAATTGGGTAGCAGAGTGTGGAAGTAACTGCCTCTTCCAGGGACGTAAAACTTCTGGTTTGATTGAGAGCAACTCTATAAGGTTAAAGCTTTCATCGCAATCGACCTAAAATAAATTAGTATAAAACAAAACAACAAATGTGAAAATTGGTATGTGATGAGAGGCAAAATAAAGGTCATCATTCCATCAATTTTTAGGTCACCTGACCGAATGGTCATGGTGACCTATTGCAATCATCGTTTGTCCGTCGTCGTGCGTCGTCCGTCGTCCGTTAACTTTTAAACATTTTCATCTTCTTCTCAAGAACTACTGGGCGGATTTGGACCAAACTTGGTAGAAAGCATCATTGGGGGATGCCAATTCAAGTTTGTGAAAATAGGGGTTCTGGGGGTCATAGGGGCCCAAATAGGGGCCAAAAAGGGGTAATTTTTGGTACTTCTTTAAAAATCTTCTTCTAATAAACCGTTAATGCCAGAGCTTAAATATTTTGTGTGCATGACAACTAGGACAGGTATATTATAAATTGTGAAATTCATGCCCCTGGGGTCATGTATGGGGCCACACCCAGAGGTCAAAGTTCATCATGTTAAAAAATTCACATTTTCATCTTCTTCTGATGAAGTACAAAGCCAATATCAAACAAACTTGGTGAAAAGCATCATTCGGTAATGGTTATTCCGATTTGTGAAAATAAAAAGGCTGGAGGGTCAGGGGGCCCTAAAATGGGGACCAAAAGGGGGTAATTTTTGTTAACTTTTAAATATTTCATCTTCTTCTCAAGAACTACTGGGCGGATTTCAACCAAACTTGGTAGAAAGCATCATTTGGGGATGCCAATTCAAGTTTGTGAAAATAGGGGTTCTGGGGGTCAAAGGGGCCCAAATAGGGGCAAAAAGGGGGTAATTTTTGGTACTTCTTTAAAAATCTTCTAATAAACCGATAATGCCAGAGCTTAAATATTCTGTGTGCATGACAACTAGGACAGGTATATTATAAATTGTGAAATTCATGTCCCTGGGTCATGTATGGGGCCACACCCAGAGGTCAAAGTTCATCATGTTAAAAAATTCACATTTTCACCTTCTTCTGATGAAGTACTAAGCCAATTTCAAACAAACTTGGTGAAAAGCATCATTGGGTACTGATTATACAGATTTGTGAAAATTAAAAGGCTGGAAGTCAGGGGTGCCTAAAATGGGGACCAAAAGGGGGTAATTTTTGGTAACTTTTAAACATTTTCATCTTCTTCTCAAGAACTACTTAGGAGATTTCAACCAAACCTTTTTCTAATTCTTTCAAACAAAATCACTTGTCTTGGTGCTTTTTTACTCAGGTGACCGTTAAGGCCCACTGGGCCTCTTGTTGTTTCATTGCTCATTATGGTTGTATATGGCTGTGTTGGATTTGTTCTTTATGTTTAAATTATCCTCGAATTTCTTGCATGCCAATTGACCACAGATGTCGATTTGCCGTAAAACACTAATCAATCGATTGAAAAGCTGGAGTTAGAGATTTTGGTCGCCAATCACCAATCATTGATATAATGATCTTAGGATTATAGTTATATAACACATGTGAGACTGTGTACGTTTAACTCATTCCAACACAGCAAAATAAAATTTCAGACTGGTCCAAATTGAAAGAACTACAGACGACAATTTCGAGTGGATGGAATTTTCAAATTGTTTGTCCTTTTGATAGAAAATATTGTGGAAAATGAAGAAATTGCTTGTATCAAGCAATTTCTTCATTTTCCGAAATGTTTTCCAAAGCTTTTTTTCCCTCTAGGGGCTTAAAAAGGAGGGATTGTTTGGGAATGGGTTAAGTATTGTCCAACCATCAACTTTGTATGTGTTTACGCAAACTTTCATACTTTTATAAACTCCTAGCTCAAAACCAGCAGGCTATTGTCATGGCGTTGTGTCCGTAGACCTTCAGTAAACCTATACTTTAATAATATTCTCCTCAGAAAGAACTATAAAGACATCAACCAATTTATTGGGTGTCCCTTTATCAGATTTCTTCTTTCACAAAATCATGGCTTTTTTAGGCAAGCTAATTTCCATATATGGTGATTATCTAAAAACTTTGAAAATCTTCTCATTGATTTCAACCAAATTTCAGAAGATTGGCCTTTGGTGACTCTTCATCAGATCCCTTCAAAGATTTTTGATGGTTAAAAACATAGCTTTTCGGCGGGCTAATTTCAATATATATGGTATTTAGTTAAATCTTCGAAAACTTCACGGAGAGCACTGGCTGTACTATTTCTAATTATTCAAGAAATGGTCATTGTCGACCTTTTGTCAGTTGCATCGAAAAAAAAACACTGTAAAATAATGAAAATATTGAAATCCTTCTCTAGAACTAATTCAAGGATTTCAGTGACTAGATTTATAAGCCAGATATGGCAAAGTAATTCAGATTATTTCGATTGCCAGAAAGTACCATTCTCTTAATCGCCACATTTAGGCAAGTTGAGCGGACAGGCACATGATCGCTTCTATAGTATTTATTTCCATTTCATAATCATTCAAGTTTCTACATAATAGCATTTAGTAAACTTTAAAATGCAAATAATAATTATATTTGTTTTTCTACGCATGTATATGGTCTTTAAATAGATTTATTTTTCTATTTCTGTGTTTGACTTGTTATCTCAAGTTTGAGCAAAACGAGATGTATGAGTTGCTCTAAGCGCTAAAATCCTCAGATGAACCGTAACATATCTACTAACTTAACGCTTATCTGGCCCCATAAACTCGACGAGGCAGTTTGTCTGTCAGCGACTGGAACACCTAATAACGGGTTCTGGTATTTCTCACACCAGTATTACCACTACACCATTTCCTAGCCTCCAGCTGCTATCCCACTAAGGTTGACGATTATCTACCCATTGGTGAAGCCGCCGTCATAGCGCAGTTGGTAGCGCGTCGGACTGTCAACCTAGAGGTCCCGGGTTCGATCCCCGACGGCGGCACTCATCCTTTCCGACTACTTGTCTCTCACCAATGGGTCGATAATCGTAGACCTATGTGGGATAGCAGCTGGAGGCTAGGAAAGGATGTAATGGTAGTACTGGTTTGAGAAATACCAGGATTCCATTGTTAGGTGCTCCAGCCGCCGCGATATAACTGAAAGATTGTTGAAAGCGGCGTAAAACCCCATTCAAACAAACAAAAAAACTACCCATTGGTGAGAGACAAATTTCGGAAAGGATAACTATTAGAATGACTCGTTAAATATGATCATGGAAGTGATGTTTTATTTCTGTCACAACCTTTTCAATCGAGGTTTATCGGAAACAGTCCCCAAGAAGTCGAAATTATAAGTTTGGTTTGCCAACCTAATATCAAATAGACGGATTTCTATCTTCACTCTCTTGAAAGTTTGAAGTATGAAAATACGACAGAAATCGGATGTATGAAAATACGACAGAAAATCGGATGTGTGAAAATACGACAGAAAGTCAGGTATGACAAAACGCCAAAGATTCCGAGATATTGGATTGCTGTACCAAGTCTTGGGTGTCAAATTACGGCATTAAGTCTTAGGTGTGAAATTACTACAGATAGTATCAGATTATGATATGACGGCTGAAAGTCTAAGGTATGTACTGAGTATGAAATTGCTACCCAAAGTCTGAGGTATGTAATAACGACAGAAATCTGAGTATGAAATTGCTACCCAAAGTCTGAGGTAAGAAATTACGACAAAGTCTTAGCTTCGAAATCACATAAGAAAGTATGGGGTAAGAAACTACGGTAGAAAGTCCGATGTATGAAACTGAGAAATTCTTAGTTTTTAAATTACCATCGAAAATCTGAGTTATAAATATGATTATATTCATTTGGTTTTTAATTGCAGGATATGCCTATGGTTATTACCCATATTTCCATTTTTTTTCGAAGGGCGAGCATATGGCCACCGCTCTGTGTCCTCCGACCTGTTCGTTCGTCCAGAGCGATTTTTACAACCCTTTCAATCAAATTGAATGAAATTTCTCACATGACGTAATTTTACCGGTTTTCATAACAGAATGGTAAACAAAGTACTGTTAACTACCAAAGCATAGTTGATTTTAGAAAATCCTTCCCTCGTTGGATAGAAAACCTTGTGGACATTGAAGAAATTGCTTGTTTCAAGCAATTTCTTCATTGTCCACAATTTTTTCTAAAGCTTTTTTTCGTGAGATGCTTAAAAAGCGGAAATGAGGTTAAATAGCATGCCTTTGACAGAGTTCCTTACAATTTGAACAGAGTGTGCAATATTCCTGAAATACTTAAGTATTTTTTCATGGCTTAGGCATTTAACGGATTTAGTGGTTAAACATCAGGTGGCAGTTTTCACTCGTTGAACTTTGAGACGACCTCAAAATTTTCTCAGTTAACTTAAGCTATCAAAGCTAACGCTTTGCTAGCTAAAAACTATTTTATACAGAAAAAAAGAAGGAAATCTAAAAGTCTTCTTCTAACGATAAGGCGTAGAGGTTTACTTGTGGCATCACCTGATAGCCTTCTACATACATTGATAAAATAATGGACCTTGGGGTCCCGTTTTGACTCTGCGCAGGTAAACCATATACTGTGAACTGACTTGTATCAAGGCTTCTCCATAAACATGTCCTTAATTATCCCCGCCGTTTTGGCACAGGGGATATAGTAATGGTCTCCGTCCGTCATTCCGTCACTAAGCTTGTCCGGAGCATTTCTCCTAAAGTATAAATGCTATCAACTTGAAACTTCATAGGTGGATAGATCTCACTGAGGACAAGTGCAGTGCACAAGAACCACAACTCTTGCTTGCATAATTTTGGAGTTATTGCCCTTTGTTATTTTAAAGACTTAGATTTTGTCCGGGACATATCCCTGAAAGTATATTAGCTATCAACTTGAAACTTCATAGGTGGATATATCTCACTGAGGAGAAGTGCAGTGTACGAGAATCATAACTCAGTTTACTATCAAACTTTTACGGCGGGGGATGGCCATGTCCGACATGGCTCTTGCTAGTTGTATATCAGCGTATCCTTATATGAAGGCTGTGTTGGCATTCAAATAGTACCCATATGCTACACGAAAAAAAAAGAAAAAAGTTTTACAGTTTAAATCCGCTGCAACCCGTAACAATCAATGATTCCACGAAGAACTGGATGTTTCCGATATTATAGTTATAGCTGAGCAAACATTCAGTACTGATTAAAAATTGTATTTATTTTAATGCTAGGATAACTTCAAAAATTTCAGTCTCTTATTATAGCAAATGTCCACATAAAGGTTATTTATTGTTGTAAAGTCAAAAATGATATCCGAAAATATACCGGAAAGATTAATAATCTTGATTCTCAGTCTATTCCCTGTCATGGCACAAAAACGAATAAAAGATGGGAATCGAATCGCGAAAAGAGCCCATCTAGATTGTACATCAAACGAAAAAAAAAAAAAAAAAAAAAAGACCTGGCTGCTGCGAATGTATCGACCTGGTCAGTATGCGCATGTTGACCTCTGGAACCAGTTTTTTGAGTATTTGTTTGCGTAACAACCAATTGTCTGACGCCTGACGTATAACATTTTTAAAACAAGACAAATCAAACGCAGACAATATTTGGTATTTTGAAAACAATTGACTAATCGCTGGCCCCGCCCACTTACTCAGACAAGAAGTCCCGCTTCGATTTTAAACGGCGTTGTTTTGCGAAATTCAAAGCCAGAAGCATTTAACCAAATATGATGTGGTTGGTTGGCGACCTAAACGTCGTTACTATAGCTTGAATAGGCTGCATTTGCAACGTTTAAGTCGCCAAACCAACAAGATAAAAACTTAACAAAAATGGCGGTCAATCCTGAAGCTCAATTTCGGTCTGAATGAATTTTTCGACCTTGAATGACAGCCGCGATTGGTCAATCAGATCGACGATTCTACTGTTGATAAATCTGCACAAAATCGAACGTTTCGGATTGGTCAGATATCGCTGAGTAGCAAAGGCAGTCAAGGATTGGCTACTTCCGTATATTGTCCCTTTTGGCATGACGCCTCGAAATTATTTCTCAGAGAACTTATATGTTAACTTTATTTTGTGAGCTACCTAATTTGTTGTTCGTTCAAGACATGACTTCTCTACTCTGGGGAATGAATGTCAGAAACAATTATCATCTCTTCTGTGTAAATGCTAATCGCATCCTATTTGTGTAAATTCCACCACACTAGCTGATAGTTCAATTTAAACAACGGAATTGTGTTTCTGTAGAACAACGCGTTACAAATCGCGACGTATATATTTTATGAAGTTTTCATTTCGTTTTTACCATTTATGCATGCACACAACTGTCAAACGAAAAGGGTTCATTCTGGAAAATCAGACGAAAAAAATGAGATCTTAGAAAATGGTAATTAGCTAACTCGGTTGTAAAATAACTTTACGACGATTTGTATATATTATGCAGATTGCGGAATACCGATGACGAGAGCACGGTGAAGATATGGCTAGAGTACGATGGTGGTACGGCATCAGAACGATGGCGATCATCTTGTACCAAGAGCAGCGAACGTTCTTCTTATGGCGAGATTACAATGACGAAAGTACAATGGCGATATGGCGACAGTACGATGTCGATATCGCGAGTGAAACATGGCAATATTGCGGTAGAACGAAAGTTTGATTATGTTAATGCGAGAGTACAATTGTGATATTCGACATCACATTAACAACTTGCGCGTTATCCATCGTTCTTTCGTACTCTATCAATATCGTAATCGTGCTCTCGCGATATAACTGTCCCCCTCTCGTTATGCCATTCTCGTACTCCCGGATAATCACCATCGTACTTTCTTCAAAGACTTTGCCATTAAATTGAACGGGCCGCGGTCATAGCGCAGACGGTAGTGTGTCAGACTCCAAATCAAGGGGTCCTGGATTCGATCACCGGTCACAGCAAATATCCTTTCCGACTTCCGTCTCCTACCAATGGGGGATTAGCGCAAACCTAAGTGAGATGGGTAGCTATTTTTTGACCGTCCCGTAAAGCGACTATCTCGATCCGACAAGACGGTTTGTATGACGTATCAAGATGGCACTAATACGTCAAAACTGACCAGGCTCATAAAACAAACCGTTTGGGCGACCTAAATTAGAAGCTTCAACTTGTAAAAGCTGTAATTACGAAGTTTAACCTACCAAAAAGCCGAAATATAACAAAAGGGGGGGGTGTACGGGAATGGCGGGGTTCAACATTCCAATGACGGCGTAAATGGATGCCTTGATTTGCCATTCGATATTTTGATTGACAGCGTTCAGCTCAGATGAATGAGGATTATTTTGCTAAAAGTTCAGTAGACATTATGCCCGGGTGATTTTAAGAATGATATATAATCACGTAAAAGAAGAAAAAAAGTGAAAAGGACCAAAAAGGCCAGTCTATGGCACGTATTTCGCGCGCATACGTTCCGTAATTTTAACTAATTACCACACGATAAAAATTTAAACTGGTCTAAATCGGAAGAAGTCGCAGACGACATTTCAAATTGCACATATTTTGGAAAATAACTGCCAAATAGGATAGAAAACATTGTGAGAAAATGAGAAATTGGTTTGATGTGGTAATGGGCTACATCTACTCGATAAATTGAAATTCGACAACACAAGTTACGACAGTATAAAGTTATACCGATACGACCGTTGCTGCCTATCTTTCCTCGCACAACATCATTAGACCCGAGTTATGTGCACATGCTGTTGATTCTACTTAGGCGCTTTGCTTAATCTTAGTCCATTGGTGAGAGACAAATGACGTATGGCACGCTAACATTTGTCAAATATGTGAATATAATTTAGCCGAGCCACGGTTTCATATTCACGACCACAGGATTGATACTACCAAGTCCGGACTATGATTGTTCATCGATTGGACAATGATAGTAACCAACTGGACTTTGACAGAACGACGACTCTACTATGATAGAACACCGACTCTACTATGATAGAAGAACGACTGGACTATGAGAGCACGCTGACTGGATTATGAGAGCGCATTGACCGGACTATGGTAGCACACCGGCTAGACTATGAAAGAAAACTGACTGAATATGATATGAACTGACTATGATAGAAGATCGACTGCACTATAATAGTTCACCGCCTGGACCATGATTGTACATCAAATGTACTATGATAGTGCACTTACTGTTCTATAATAGTATATCGCCCGTACTATGATAGTACGCTGACTGGACTATGATAGAATACCGACTGGACTATGATAGAACGCCGACCGGGCTATGCTAGTACGCCGACTGGACTATGATAGTACGCTGAATGACCTATGATAGAACACCGACTGGACTAACTGACTCGAAATACTTCTCAAACGCGACCTGAACATTTTCATTCATTAAATCGTTCACTTGTTACTGTGCTTCCAAGGTATCACATACACTAGGCTTGGGTTCTGAGACATACCCACGTGACAACTGGCGTGACGCCAACCCTCATCTATACTCAGATTTTGAGTCCTTCGCCCTGAAAACAAAGTCACTCAACACCTCAAATGATCACTGAAACAGATCGCTAAACAAACGCATCTTGATTGTTCGATTCATCGATAATGATAGGGAATCTGATTTCAACCGGCGTTTTCTATGATGTAAGTTCTTAATTGAATTACGGATCGCACTGTCAAAAGAAAGTAGACAGACAAATAAAATCATACACTTAGATCGGAAGTGAGCTTTGAACCTCTACATTTGTAGAGAATAATGTGAAGCATTTTTGTTGGTTTGGCGGTTGAAACGTTGTTATTACAGGTTATTCAAGCAGTAGTTGCGACGTTTAGGTCATCAACCACTTTACGTCTTTGTTACTCATGACAGGCAATAAATTTTATAAATTAACACCAAGTCGAACTTATTAACGGGGATCCGTCAATTGTCATGAATACCAATAACTTGGAATTAACATACTAAAAATGTGTAAAATAACGATTGAACCCAATTGAAAAAAATGAATACAACAAAGAGTTCTTTATTGTATACTATATTCCCAAAGAAATGTCTATAAAAACATGTTCCATCCGTTTATGATACCTTTTCTAATAAGTTGTTGATATTAGTTCCAATCGATCAGCTGCTCCCGACCACTCTATCGCCTCTTTTGATCGCTTTTATTTTGATGAGCAACGTTTGAAGAGAAAGCGCTTTTTCTTAACCCTTGTCATGCTGGTCCCGCAATATTCTTGTTTGGGCAGGTGGTGTATATGCATTTATGTACAGTCTGATCTTAGCCTTCACTACCTCTTTGTTCAATTCAAGTCATAGTTATTCATGAAATAAATTTTCAATGAATTATTTACCAACCACTTATTCTTCAAGTGCTTTTAGTCCTTTGACTTTATAGCATTGCTGAGAAAGGTTTTACTCTGCATCACAAGCATGTTTAGAATATTTTCGTCATGTACACAGGATTGCCGAACACTTCGGTGTAGTATCGAAAAAAACAAAAACAAAAACAAAAACAAAAAAAAAACAACAACAACATATAAACTTTCTCTTGCAGCAAATGTTACGCTTGAACGTTTTCAGCAACAGTTTGGACTGGTGAGGCAAAATTGCTAGAAGTAAACATTATTCTGTCGATGCTAACAGCGGACTGTAACCATAAGCCGACCATTTTTTAGCAGTTTTCAGGCCGAGTTTTAATCGCTTTTTCAACAAACGATGTCTTGCAGCCTTTTATGACCAAAGCACAAACCAGACATCAGTGTAAAGCCAGTTTTGTGTTTAACTTCAGCGGAAGATCCGAATCTCATTCGCATCAATAAAGAGAAGCAAATCACTTGACATAACGGCTCTTGTCGAATGGCCGAAGGGCCTTATTGTAAACTCAAATAATAGATTTGAGTGAGCGTTATAACATAATATACCTCGTTTTATTGAATTGACTCACATCTTGCTTGCCAGCTGGTATAACAAAATTGCCAAGAGAGCAATATGACAACTGGATGAATGTCCACCCAACCAATCACAAACCACCTAACCTATACGGTCGACGTCTTGCTGTTCTGCCAAAATAAAAGTAAATACACATTCAATGTATTTGGCGACTATATATCAAAATTTGGATGCCTTATGAATTGTAAAAAATATCATATTACCAAATTTTTTACCGTGAACCTTTGTTCTGATTGTGTTGTCTCAAAAAGTAGCCATATAGTGTTACGATCGTACAATGAATGTGGTTTAACGCCACTTTTAACAGTATTTCAGTCATATCGCGGCGGCTGGAGCACCTAACAATGGATTCCTTGTATTTCTTCCACCAGTACATCCTTTCCTAGCCTCCAGCTGCTATCCTACTTTGGTTTACGATTATCCACTCATTGGTGTCGGAAAGGATATGTGCCGATGCCGGGGATCGAACCCATGGCATTGGGATTCTGGTGCGCTACCGAATGCTCTGTGACGGCGGCTACGATCGTACATGTGAACGTACATGTGAACCAATAAATTAATAATCACAAAATGGCCCGAATGGTTCAATCATTTTGATCAATATTAGTTGAACCTTATCTTTTACGTTGAACATATATTGTATTTGCAGATTGACGAGGTTAGCGAGTTTCAATACACACTGCTATGTTCACTTTAACTCGAACAGCACGCGCGTAGTCGTTAATAGTTGATCAGCAACGTCATTCAAACATAACATCATTAAATTGAACAATAATTAAGCGCGAGATATCAGTCAGTAATGTGATATTCACTATAGGTCTAAAAAAAGAGTCACAAATTGCGTTAGAATTGACAAGTCGCTTGTCCCGCCCACTTACCCCACTGGACCCGCACGTTGACTCCAACAGGACGTTCCACTTCGATTTTATATGGCGTTAACTTGCAAAAATTATGGCCAGTAGCATGCGATAAAAACATAGAATAGTTGATTGGCGAACTAAACATCGTAATTACAGCTTGAATGGCGGCTACTGTTGGAGATAACTTCCAGTCTAAATGAATTATTTTATTTGTCTTCTAATTATTTGACTGACGGTCGCGATTGGTCAATTCCTGTTTCCGGAACAGTTTCATACAGGAATGTACATTGTGTGATCATCGCTAACAATCAAACAGTCGGTTGACAAATCAAACCATTAATTTAGAATGGAAGCGAACTTTGAACTCCCAACATTCGTGTTAAGGATTGTTATTGGTTTGCCGATTTAAACGTCGTATTTACATCTTTTTCAAGCTGCAGTTATTGGTCGTACTCAAACCGCTTTTATCATTTTGTTGAATTTTTCTGACCATAAATTTAGCACAATAACACCGTTAAAATTTAAGTCGAACTTTCTGTCGGAGATTAGTGGGCGTGGCAATATAGTAGTCAATTATCAATGATAATATAGTTGTCTTATGATTATTAAGTGGTAATTGTGTCTTTATTTGTACATTCTGATTTGTGATTTTTTCCTACACTTAAATGAAAAAAGGAATACAAAAAAGTTCTCGATAAAAAAGTAGTTAAAAAATAATCAGCATATTTCGAAGAAACATCTATTCGTATGACGTCTTTTCGTAGATGCCTTGACGACATTTGATTACAAGAAATTGAATTTTGTTGTTTTCATAAAGGTATGAAAATAGAATTTTACCAACAACTGTCTGAGTATCTGCTTTGCGGCTTAATACGATTTTACTTGATTCATTTTCATTTTTTCTATGAAAGCATACACTATTCTCATGATCTCTTAAATACTGTTGTTGTATTTCTATAAATACTTTGTGGGATATTTTCGAAGATAAAAAGATAGAAATTACTCGCCATTTGCCATTGGCTGCATTTCTACAAACTTCCCCAGAAGGTCTCTCAAAGGAACCATTACTTTGAATAACCAGTCTAAATAGAGTATGCGAAAACCTTTTAACATTGAAAAGTCACTTATTTGCCCCAGACAAATTCTTGTCTTGAAAATTATTCTGTCAGAAATGCCAACTTCAATTGATCTCTTTGATGCTATATTATACAATAAGCGTTTACTTACTCAAGGAAAAACTGTAGGCGGGGTTTTAAAACTTCGATCCTCTAAGTTTGCTATGTTTATATCATATACTTTTTAGTTTCCTCTATCAAATACGAGCGTTCTGATAAATTTAAATAAAAATGTTCATATATCCAGGAACAGAATTTTGCTTCAGCAGAAAAATTTGTAACATGTTTCCTTTTTTGCCTCAATGTTATTAAATTATAAAAATAAAGACAATATGTTTTCGCGTATTTATACAGTGTGATTAAGTTTTTCGTTTCATACCTATATGAAAACAAAACGAAAATCTCTTCAAATGTTCCAGTCATTTTGTGGCAAGAATGAAGTTTTCTCAACCGACACGGAGATACGCCCATAGTATCTACGCTACTCAACATTTGCTAGTAGTGTATTTGCTTTTTATGACTAGCAGCAGGCGCTGCGAGGTTCTGAGCTCATTTTCAACATTTTTTCCTAAACTTTTTTTCTTCAGGGGCGTAGTAACAATCAGATAATTGTTATTTTATTTAATATTCGAACTTTCGAACGCAATAAAATAAACTTCGATACCCTAGATCAACTATGTTTATATAATTCAAATTTTAGTCTTCTGTCAAAAATTGGCGTTCTGATTGGTCGAAAAATATTCACACCCATGAACAAAATTTTGAGCGCTCGGCTATTTTGTATGCTTCCGCATAAAACAGTTCAATACAAAAAGTATCTAAACTTTGTGAAATGTTTGCTTTCTACGCTCGATGCTATTAAATTTTAAGAAATGAAGAGAATTTTTTTTCTTGGAGGTATGAAACGAAAAATCTAATCACACTGTACGAAAATCCTAATCACAGTGGAATCAGATTTTTCGTTTCATACTGCCACGAAAACAATAGATATTCTCTTCACCTATCATTTTGTCAAGTTGAAGTTTTATCAACCGAACCAGCGGTTCGCCCGTAATATAACCGCCACTCAACATTTTCTAGCAATGTTTACGGTGGCCTAACGCAAGCGCTGTGGGGTCCTTTCCTGAAGCCGTTGTACTGAGGTATTCTATCGACTGATGTCCAAGTCTATATTATTACTAACACAAAAAGTTTAATAGAGACGTTGCCTAGACTGGAAGCTTATTTGTTTGCTAAACACCCCCATGAGCTTATGCCGTTTTTGAGTATATCTTGTCTTAAGTAAACCTTAGATTTAAGAAGATTCGAATTGGAAGGTTAACTGGATATGGTCCTTCTTATTAAAAGATTTGGTTGTATATAAAATCTCAACGAAAATACTAATATATTTTGCGACTGTTTCACATTGTATTGCAAAATATTCGAGTTGAACCAGAACAAAAGATAATTTGATAATTGGGACACATTTGTCCAAATAAAAGAATAAACCCTGGAGTATCATGTACGCAAAGTTGATTAATGCATTGTTAGATGACAAAAAATTACATTTGTCATAATTCAACGAACTTAAGGACAACCTTTTGAATTCAGTGTAACTAAAGGCATTGCAATTTGGTAATATATAATCTGAGAAAGGCGAAAAGCAGAAATTACTTGTTATAAGCAACTTATCCTTTTAACCCAACGATGGGGCGTGAAGACAGAATGGGGAAGTTGACCAATCGCGGCTGTCAATCAAGGAATTAACCGACCAATCAAATCATTTATTCACCCCGGACCCGAGCTTTCTACTCTGATCTTGGCCGCCTTTTTTTAGCTTCTATTGTTGGGTTGGCGACTTATACGTCGTAACTACAGCTTATTCAAGCTGTAGCTACGACGTCTAGGTCACCAGCCAACCATTTCACTTTTTGTACATGTTACTAGGCATACATTTTGGCAAATTTATGCCGTTAAAAATCGAAGCGGAATTAGTGGGCTAGGGAGTCAGAGGGTGGGGCTAGCGATTGGTCAATTGGCAAGAAGGTGACGATAACCATTTCCGTATATCGTCGATGTCGTTCTAAAACGTCGTAACTACAGCTTGATTCAAGCTGTAGTTACGTCGTTTTAGAACGACGACGACGATATATTGTTCAAAAGATTTAGGGATTAAAACGAATTTTAGAGACGCATGTTTATCGCAAAGCGCCATCACAAAAAAAAAAAGATAAAAAAGGACAACCCTGTCTTATAAAATAAAATGAAACTGACAAATTATCAATTTATTAAATTAGCATATCTTTTCCAATTTCTGTCTAAACAGCTGGCGTCCCGAAAGTGTGATTATGTCATATATTTTCTCTTTTACTTAGAAAAGAAGTCTGTCAAAACTGGAAAATTATCTTTTTATTGAAGAAATGTTGTTTTGTTTTTTTTTTTTTTTTTGTTTCCACGGACGTAAGAAACGAAAAACTAATCACTCTGTATCAATTCGCGAGGCGGGTTCATACATAAGTGTGGTAAGGTTTTTCGTTTCATACTTGCATGAAAGCAAAACGCATTCTCTTCATTATAATTAAATTGTATTGAGCCATAAGAAACAAATATTTTATAACTTTCCATACACCTTTCATGGAACTAATGTATACGCAAGCATACGAAAATAACTGTGTGCTAAAACTTTTGTTCATTGAGGTATGAATATTCATTTCGGCCAATCAGAACGCTCGTTTTTAGCTCACCTGAGCACTAAGTGCTACTCGTGAGGTATTCTTATCGCCCTCAATCCGGCGTCCGTCGCGTGTCGTCCGTCATGCGTCACAATTTTAAAAATTGCTAAAGAAATGAAATCCGTTGAAAACCTAAATAAAATCTTTATAATTTATCTCCTCCTGACCCAGAAGGCGTAGAGCCTTGATATTTTGCATGAAGCATCAGTACATTGACCTCTTATAAAATTGCTAAAATCATCACCCTGGGGTCCACCGGGGCGGAGCTGCGGGGGGCTTATATACAATTTAAGAAGGGTTTTTAAAACGACATCTCTTCCCAAACCACTAAGTCGATTTCAACCAAATTTGGCAGAAATGTTCCTTAGGAGGTACCCTTTGAAACTGCTAAAAGAATTTAAATCCGTTGAAGCTGTGGTTGCCATGGTAACAAAACTGAGATTAAAAAAATCATTAAGAATTATTTCCTCCAGACCAAGGTGGCGTAGAGCCTTGGTTTTTCGCAAGAAACATCAGTACATTAACTTCTTTCAGAATTGCTAAAATCATCACCCTCGGGTCTCTAGGAGCTTATATAGAAAGGCAAATGATTTTTAAATCGAAACCTCCCCCAAAAGTACTTGGGCCAATTTCGAAAGGATTTAAATCAGATGAAAACAAAATTTGAAATAATAAAAATTCATCTCCTTCTGACCCGGAAGTAGAAGAATCTTGAATTTTGCATGAGGCATCAATACATTGACCTCTTTCAAAATTGCACAGATTTCAGAGCCACATGGTGATTGGGCTTAAATAGAAATAATGTTCAATTGGTTTAAATCAAGGTCGTTCTCACTGTGTATAACCGTACAGTGAGCCAAATCGGAAGTGACACCGACTGTACGCTAAATATATCACTAGTGGGACTACACAGTTTAGCGGGTGGAAATTTCTCAATCGAGGTAAATTCTAGACCATAAGACTGGTTAAAAACGCGGTTTTCGGTATTTGAAAGAGCTAATATTACTTGTCTCTATCGTTTGTGTGTCATTCTGTGTTATTGAGTATAGTTTCTGGTAAAATCCATACTTTAATCATCGAATCAGTCATATGTCTTTACTGTGATCCGTCAGACTGTCGAATCCAAAGTCATTATGCGTAACTGAGAGCAATAATTGTGACCTAGCCTGTGAAGAAGGATAGTAAAATCTTATTTCTTGAACACCCATACCATGTTATTCAACAATGCATTGTATTTAGCCGGGTACGACCGAGGAATTGCAACCCTGTTTTCCGATTGTACGAATTAGTGACATGCGTACAGTATCAGTAGTGATAGAGGTCGCAGAAAATCTGTACGATTAGTGACTGTTTAAAATATAATTCCCGGCAGCTGCTTGCATCTGTTATCCTGTTTATTTGGATAGTCTTTGGGTTCGCAGGCCAACAATGCCAAATGCCGATCTTGTAAACCTTTGTAAATATATATGCACATAATAATACCGTTATACGAGCTAACTCGTGGGGTTTATTTGTCTTTTAGAGCTTTAGTTCTTCTATCTGACTGTTTTCAGGGGTTTATATGATTATTTTTATGTTCCTTTCATAGCAGCTGAAACTATGTAAATACAAATAAGGAAACGAGCTTGGTCAACCGCTTGTCGATATAAACCGCGCTCCGCATACAATAATATTTCTACTACTACTATTACTACTACTACTACTACTAATTATTATTACTATTATTATATATTTTATTATTATCGCTATTGTTCAGGAGGACAACATATTTCGCACGAGTTACAGTCCTTCATTCGGTCCTCTTACCTGGTGAATAGGCCTTCATTCATTTGACTTTTAGATAATTGCATGTAGATCGTCGGTTTGCCATGGAGCTCAATACCATATTTTCTTGAGGGCCTCTAGGTAAATATAGAATGCCGGGGGATATGCTTGGCAACGCAACCGTGGGCATGTTTATATCAAAAACACACAATAGACCAAACTAAGAACTGATGTCAAAAGTTTTGGGCTTAAATGAATACTTTGAAACTTAATATGGGAGATAAGCATCTTATCCCTCTACATAAGTCTTTAAGAAGAGTACATGTTCTATGCCAATTTAGAGGTGCGCCACTAGTGGCATAATCCATACGATATAATCGGCTTAACCTTGCATATCATTATAGGTCGCACAATTGGATGTGTGTGTAAATTAAGTGCAGCCCGATTGAGACTATTCGCACGGCTGTCGTACAACAGATTATCAGCTTATCCCACAAGTCAGAGCAGCCTGGACAACCTCACTGCTTAATTTTCACATCTCGAACAGGAAATTGTGATCAGTGTGCGTCTGTTGTCTCTGTGTTAGATCGGGTCTGCAAAAATTACATTATTCATATTGCTCCAATTCTTTCACCTTGACAAGAGTGCGGATAGAAGCAGCGTTCCACAATAAAATGTAAATTGCGTTCATTTCGCACTTTATTATCGAAAACCGCGTTTAAATCCCCCTTGAAGTCTAAAATCTACCTCGATTGAGAAATTTCCACCCGTTAAACTGTTAAGTCTCACTAGTGATATATTTAGCGTACAGTCGGTGTCACTTCCGATTTGGCTCACTGTACGGTAATACAAAGTGGTTCTGGTATGTCAATGATTAACACATTACCAAACCTTGTACCGGTCAACCTAGTCAGAACATCTTTCTGATGTATGGTGTTTATCGTGACTTTCAATAACTTCCGGTATATTAATGGGAAGTTCACTTGTTCGCGCGGTTCTCGGGAATTACTTATGTTGGTCTACGGCTAATTTGTCTTGGTAAAGAATATACTTTTCTGACCGGTATTCGAATCTACAATCTTCGACATCTATTTGATCTCAAGTCTACCATTGATAAAACTATTATAATGCTCAAATCCGTGTAGGAAAACATATTTTCAATCAAGCCCGCATTTATGCCTTGAAGAAAACATTGCAAGAAAACGAGAAATTGCTTGTTACAAGTAATGTCTCCATTTCTCGAGATGTTATCTGGCTTATATGACACTTCTTTACAAATTTAAACATTCTTTGAAATGCCGTCTACAACTTCCAGTCTAAAAATTATCGTCTTGTAATGGGTTAAACCAAATACAATGAAACAAACAAATAACATAGCGAAGCAAGTTTACTAGCAAATAAAACAAAAAATAGGCTATATCTTAGCTTCAGTAACCGTATTCAGAAACAATAATTTTATGTTTACTCTCATGACGAACGTCTCCAACTCTCATCTTTGAACAAAGTTCCCCAGGATAACTTTTGTAACCATTCTTTGTCCGGCACACTTTCCAGGGGCCTTTTCAATATTTTATTTGATCGAAATGATATTCTAGACCGTTCGGTCAATTTTTGCAGAAGGTTGCCTTAGGTAGTATTCTTTGTATTTAGTACAATACAATTACCAAAGACAATGCATGAAAATTAAAGGCCTAAATAGATGTACATTGAAGTAAGAGTTTATTTGTAGACAATGTAACACTTTCGTTGTCTTGGTCATTAATTTTAAGATGAACAGTATCATATGAACATTCTTGGCTATGTTGAATCCGTTGATTGCTTGGAACACTCACAGATATATACATAGTTCATGTGACCATCTGAAGATCTGAATATTCTACCTGGTATATAAAGGTAGCGAAGAGAAATATTCGGGGGATTCGATGCGTAGTTAGACTGTTACGAACTTGGGTTGTGAAGATGTAGATTTTCGGCTCAAGATATATTCTTGAGCAAGGAGAGAGCTAGGGAGATGTTTGTTGTGTTGAACGTGGGACTGTTTTATTAGAGTAGAATAAAAGATAACTGTTATTGTTTGTGGTATTTAATCATTTGAATAATAAACCACCGAGAATATGTGGCTTGACCGACTCAAAGTGTCACAGCAAGGGCATATGCTAAAACATTGAATACACGACTCGAGGTTTAATTACGATGTTTTATGGTTGGGCAAAATCACTGAAAATTACTATAACTAAATTCATTCATTGTTCAACCAGAACGCCAGTGTACGCGCCACCATTTGAAGATTACTTTCAGAAGTAGCCGAACCTTGGCGAATGTGGCTTAGTCATTACAGCTTGGTGACCAAATTTGATGTTCTACACGAGGAACATGCTTTGATTATTTCATAATGAAAAAAGTTTGAATTCTATTTGTAAATTTCAGAACCTATTCAATTCCGCGAAATTTGAGGTCGCATATGCAAACACGCGTACACGTTTGCAGAGGTTTAGCCAACACACGAGTGTCTCTAAAGCGTAGCACATTGTGAAGCAGGAGAAAGAAGAAAGCCGTTATGTTAAACCACCGTGTTTTGTCTTTCTCCAAGAAAGAAAGAAACGTTATAAGTTTTACATTATCAATTTTAATAGAATGGTTCGGAAGAGCTATTGCTGTACCCCCGACTCCGGCTTCCACCTTGTTTAAAGTTTTTGTTCCTCTCTTATAACTAGTGCTAGTAGCTTATATTTCACACATACACTCAGCAGATGACGGCACTTCCTCTATGACCAAGACCTTTTACCTTGTTTCCACGGACGTCTTCTCACCTCGAGCTGCTTTAACCCTTTCCTGTTTTGCAAAATGTTATACCTATCCGAATTCAAAGGTTTTGCATATGACAATTGAAAGTTGAATTTATTGGAAAAATTACATTCAAAATGATAGAAAATATTGGAGAAAATGAAGAAATTGCTTGTGACAGACAATTTCTTCTTTTTTCACAATGTTTTCTCAAATATAAAAACAATGAGATGTAAAAACCAGGGATTGAACAGGAAATAGTTAAAAAAGACTTTAACCAAAAACTTTAACCGCAAACAGTATAACCATGATTTTGTTTTCTGACTTCCTATAACTAGGGTCATTATATATCCCATGGTGAAAGCCATTTACCTGAGGCTATGAACCTTGGCCCTGTTACTTTGACCATAGCATTTTTGCTGCTATAAATATAGTTTTAACATATACTTCAACCCTGGTTTCATTTCTGATTGCTAACACCTAGGACCATAATACTTCATATATACACATACAGGTGTTAGGCTTTCGTAAGATCCTTGGCGTTTTAAATTGATTTTTGACCTACTGAAAAATAATAATAAAAATTTTTTTAAACCTTTTACGTTTCTTGAAAGCATGTAGAATTTTAATACTTCATATATACACATATCTGTTGAAATACTTTCATAATTAAACAAGATGCTTGACTTCTTACCTTTACCATGGCCCCAATTGAAAAAAAAAAAACCTTTAATCTTGCATATATTTTTGAAAGCTTACACCTTGGAATTTTACTCTTCATATGGAATAATACATTCATCAGATGATAGGCTTTCATCTAAGATCAAGATCCTTAACAATGTTACCTTGGCATTGACCTTTGACTTTCTTTAAAAAACTTTAACCAAAGGCTAAAGTATTGCATATTTCGGTATTTTGCACAGCTGCACCAGGATTTTCACTTTTTACAGATGGTCTTTTTTCCTGTGACAGTTCACGAATATATTTTTTACAGAACACAGACTGGTCCTTTTCATTTAGGAATTTTATAGAGATTTTCACCCTATTTCAATCTTCAATTATAGTCTTCCTCGTCTTTATATATGTCACAGCCAATCTGTGAAATCAGCCATTTCATGAAATGACTGAAAATTTTAGCCATTTCATGAAATGCCAAATTAATTCAGCCATTTCATGAAATGACTAAAATATTTCAGCCATTTCATGAAATGGCTGGAAATTTGCTCTAGCCATTTCATGAAATGGCTGAAACTTAAAATTATACATGTATCAAATTGTTTTCTCAAGTAGTTTAATTTTTAGAAATCTATCACATTAAAAACTTTTGCTAAATGACCCATACCTTCATCATTACCATTTTTCCCTTAACGAAATCATAAGATTTCTGTATTATTTGTGACAAGCACCTACTAGGACAAGTTATGTTGTCCGGGGTCTACTTTGAAAACCGGAACAAGGTTGTATTAATGCATTATCACATATTCCGTGTTTTTAAGAGGAAATATGGCTATGAGAAACATTATAACAAAAGAATTAATTGCTAGTAAAATATTTTTTTTACCTCATATTACCCTTTTTGCCGCCGTCATAGCGTAGTTGGTAGCGCGTCGGACTGTCAATCTAGAGGTCCCGGGTTCGATCCCCGACGGCGGCACTCATCCTTTCCGACTATTTGTCTCTCACCAATGGGTCGGTAATCGTAGACCTATGTGGGATAGCAGCTGGAGGCTAGGAAAGGATGTGATGGTAGTACTGGTGTGAGAAATAACAGGATTCCATTGCTAGGTGCTCCAGCCGCCGCGATATAACTGAAAGATCGTTTAAAGCGGCGTAAAACCCCATTCAAACAAACAAACAAACAAAACCCTTATTCTTCAACGAAAAGTTCTTATCGTCTGCAACCTATTCAAATTTGAACAAGTCTAAAACTTTGTCGTTTGAGACCTATTTAAAGGAGTCTAATCCTATTCTGTCCTAGAATAGATTATTTTACTTCCCTACTGTTGTTGGAATTGTGGCCCAAACACCTATTCGTAGATTTTCGCATAAGTGCACGCTTTATCAAACGATAATAACCTTAATGTAGAAATGACAGGATAAAGAACATGCTCTCAGTTGTAATTGATTAGGAAGGATAAAATACAACATAAACTGGGTCAAGATTCGCAATAGCTGTTTATCGCTGTTAGACTAAGACCTTGTTTACATAAAACACCTAACTTTAATACTGAATTATTATCTTAGACAGACGACACATGAATGGCTACTTCTACTGCTAGTTTGAGCCAATAACTTAAAAGCTAGTTGGGATTAGTTTTCCTTCAGCTTGACACAGATCCCATAACTATAGCAGACCAAAAAATGCATCTGATCGTGACCTTGCCATTGAGGCAAGTATTGTAAACATTTCACTGGAAGTAGAGTTCGTTTAGATATGCGCATATTACATGTCTTTATATATACCTTTAAAATTTTCTTTGTGGTGAATTTTACGATAATGCATGCGGTAAGGACGAAATATTTCTTTTTATACAAACGTGTTAAAAACTACCGAGCGGGACAAAACTTGTTTTAGAATCGAATGGTGTAAACTTTACAAGGATATGATGTAATTTCGTTTCCAAACGTTATCTCGATAAGGAACATGACAGTTACAACAAAATCTAAGACTGGCGTTTAGTTTAAGAACAATAATTGGTTCATTTCATTGATCCTGTTTGTCAAAGTCCTTTCAATTTTCGGGCATTGGGAAATCCTATATTCGTATCCATTGAAAGGGCTTTTGATATTAAGTTTTTAATGGCTAAACCAAGTCTCCATCAACCAGAGTACCCTTGAAATGCAGTATCCATCAAATATCTACACGATTTGTAAACGATGAAATTTTTATTTGCAAATTCCATGAGGAAAAAGAGGTGTGAAAATGAGAAAATATTGGTAACAGATTTTTTTCTTGGGTTTGTGTACAATACTGCTGGTTAAAAATATTGCAAAACTTTACACGAGATGACGTACATTATTACGAGTAGAATGTGGTGATACTAGACGAATCGCCTACTTCAATAAAAGAATACTGACAAATCAAACCATTCACTTAGGAAGTGAATAGCTAACTCCGTTATTTATGCTTTTTTGTTTGTTCGACGTGATAAAAAAACAACTCTTAATTGGATTCGGGCCGCGTAGGAAAATGTAGATATTTTACGAGATCGAAGGTATAGTATCACCTTTACATCACAGTAAACAAACGGATTTTGATCATAGGTTTGGTAAAAAGTCTTATGAAACATGTCTGTAATCAACCTTTTAAAAAATCTCAAATAAGGTAATTTTAAGGGGACGTCATTTTACCAGGAAAGTAACGTCTTCGTACCATTTCCGTATCAATTTAGGACATCAAGCGCGATGTTGTCCAACTGAATTGAAAGTGTCTTCCTGAGGAAAAACGGTAGGTATATAAAAAAAGGACACATTATTAAGATTCTTTGAAAGTTTGAAGAACGTCTATTTATAACAGCGTTTTCTCGTTTCACGTACAATATAAAACATTTTGAGACTTCCATGCAGTTAAATTCAAATTGACAGAACTTACATCTAATCTGGTTTTAAAATGAGAGATTTTTGTCGTAAGGTTGTTAAACGTATTAGTAATTTAATTACTCGACGTAAAACTAAGCGTTTGAGAAATTACTTGCATGGTTGAACCCGACAGTAAAATGGGAGAAAATAGATACAAGAAAACTGTAAAATTATAAATATATAGATACAAAATCCACAGTGGTAAAATCTTTTAACATTTACGGCATCGACGAACATAAGAGCATAAATGAAGGTAGAATAGTGCCTGGGGAGATCTTATGGTGTTTGTCTACTTAAGAAGCTTCATGTAAATGAATGATATCTATTTCTTGTGATGTTAATTAAGTCATTCTTGGTCTGTCAATAACAAAATACAATAAAATTGTTAAAACGTCTCACGTGGGACTCCTAACGATTGCTTGCGATGGTTATTAATCCATTTCATGATGCAATAGCCAATGTTTTTATTGCTATGACCTAACTCTAATTTTCACTGCAAGATAGGAGACAAACGAGTACTAAAAGCATTGGAGAAAACACTGTATAGCTTCTCAATCTAGCATTGCCTTAGGCATCAGCAAATGGATAGGCAAGCGTTCAAATTGTGTCGATCCCAATTATTTCATGCTTATTAGGCAACAATTTATCTGATTAATTAAGAAGTCCGAATAAAAGCGAAAACCAAACACATAACGATACTATACTATTGTGTGCATTCTTAATGCAACTATATAGACGAATAAAATTTGTATGCCCCCGTATCGAAAGAACGGGGACATATAATATAACCATTGTCCGATTGTCAATCTGTCGTTCTGCCTACAAATTACCTAACATTCAAGTAATTCAAGCCTATTCAAGATGCAATGTCCATATTTGGCATGACGATAGATTTCATCGATACATATCTGCAGATACCAAGGTAGAGATCATGCGACAGGTCACGGTCATTTGTTAAAGTCAAACTTCTGTAAAACACTTAACATTTACAATTACGTTAAGCACATTCGATATACAATACGCACATTTGCCATAGATCTCATTGATACCTATCTGCACATATCAGGGTCGAGGTCATGTGACAAGATCAAGGTCACTCATCACTTGACGGGGTCATGGCGTTTCATCAACACACCTTTTTTTTAGCTATCAAAGCGTTAGCTTTGATAGCTTAAGTTAACAGACAAAATTTTTAGATGATCTCAAAGTTCAACAAGTGCAAACTACCACTGGAGGCTTAACTCTTAATAAGTCGAATGCATACACCATAAAAAGTAGTTCTGGTATATTTTAAGAATATTACAAACTGTATTCAAATTGTAGTGCACTTTTTTCAAAAGCATGATATCTAACCCATTCCCACTCAATTCCGCTTTTTTAAGCATCTCAAGAAAAATGCATTGGAAAACATTGTGGACATTCAAGAAATTGCTTGTAACAAGCAATTTTCTTCAATGTCCACAATGTTTTCTTCAAAATTCCATCTTTAAATTGTCGTCTACAACTTCTTGTAATTTGAACCAGAATAAAATTTTGACATCTTGATATGGCTTAACTCCTTGATTATTTCAACCTATATTTTATATATCATGATAACCTTTGATAAAGAGGATTACTTAACAAAACCACGCTTTGGTAGCTTACAGCACTTTCGGTACTTTGATTTACTTTAGGCAAGGCTATGACAATTTAGGTAATCGCGTTCCGGGTCCCTTGATAATATCGGCAAATTCCTAAAGAAGCAAACACTTATGATACATGTAGTATAGGGATATACTGGACTCTGTGACTAAAAGAAGTTCGTGGAACATAATAGATCCATTTTTGTTTTAAAGTAAGACTAATCTATAAAATTTCTCAAAGTAGAGGCGCTTCCAGCGCCTGTATCGCTCCACAGGCCTGAATGTACTTATTTAGCAAATGGTATTTTCAGGAATTCAACATGCACTGAATCGTTTTTGCCATATAGATGGCAAATAAATCTAGTCACTAAAATCTTTGAAAAAGTGTTGGAGAAGTATTTCAAAGTTTTCACTGTTTTACAACAGACAAGTTGGGTTATGTAGATTTCATTTACAAAATATTCATTGTTAACCAAATATGGACATGAGCCATGACAATAAAAGCCAGGTTTTTCAACCGATCAAATTTATATGAAGGAATCTGACAACTACCCTAGGATCACTTCTGCAATATTTTGGTTGAAATCTCTTAACAGGTTTCTCAGAGGAAATTATCAGAATATATTCCATATATGGAAATAGGTTCTGCCCTACCGAAAAACCATGATATTCATCCAATCAATTCAATGAAAAAATCAAATAAAAGATCGCCGAAGTATAATTCTATTGAAATTTGGTTGAAATCAATCAAAGTGTTTCTGAGAAAAAAGGCTTTTAAAGTTTTGACTATAAATCATATTTGGGAATTAGCCCGTTGCTTTTCATCCGATCAAAATTCTTTATATAGTCTGATAAAAAGTCTCTACAAGATCATCCTTGTTAAACAAGTAGAAATAAATTGATTAGTTTCAGAGGAAAAGATTTTCAAAGGTTTTTTCCATATATGGTAATTGACCCCGCCCGATTAACCCCTTTTTTTCATCTGGTCTTTGAATGAATCTGACAAAGGGTCACGTTAGGATCATACCTGTAGAATTTGATTGAAATCCATTACATGGTTTTTGAGAAGAAGATTTGTAAAGCTTTTAACATAAATGGAATTAGCCCTGCCCATTAAAGCCATGTTATTCATTCGATCAAAATTCTTTGACGGAATCTGATGGAGTCTAAAACAAATTTATGGTCTAAAAGAATGAATTAATTGGTTGACTGATTAATTTCATTGATATCCGCGATTGGTTAGGTAAACGTTTTCAATGTTTTTGATAAGGAAATATCTTATTCCCCATATTCCCTATGGCCTACTTTAAAACACCGAATTTATCGGATGAGGTCTTAAATTTTCGGGTATGTCCATAACGACTGAATGGCTAGCGGAAGTCATTCTCGTAATTGATTCGTCATTTAAACCTCAAATAAGGCAATTTTCGCTGCAATCGACAAATAAGTACTTACATACATGTACATTCCGGTTCTCTAAGGGAAGATTTATTTAGCGTTTCGTAACGCGAAATATATTTACTTCTTTTATGTTATGAACATTGACTTTCGTAACAAAGTCACCTTTCAAATGTCTGAAAGCATTACAGTTAGAAATTTGAAAAGTGGGATTCAGTTTTTTCTTTCATAATATGTGCAAGAGCCGCTTAAGCATATATATATCATTAGAAGACGTCAGATCTTTTTATTGCACGGAACGAATTGAAAACTTCATACAATCGTCTTTGGTCGTGCAAATGTCGTAACTACATCTTTATTCGTTCCGACATTTGTCTCTCACCAATGGCTAGATAATCGTAACCTAAGTGGGATAGCAGCTGGAGGCTAGGAAAGGATGTAGTGGTAGTGCTGGCGCGAGGTATACCAGGAATCCAGTCTTAAGTGTCCAGCCACCGCGATATGGCTGACAAATTGTTAAAAGCAAAGTTAAATATACAATCCCTCCTTTTTACGCCTCTAAAGAAAATAGCTATAGAAAACTTTGTGGAAAATAAATGAATTGCATGTATCAAGCAATTTCTTCATTATCTACAATGATTTCTACACAAAAGACGAATAAATAAATAAATTTCACCACTTGAAATTGCCGTCTGCAGATGTTTTCAATTTGGACCATACAAAAATTTTATTGTGTGGGAATGGGTTAAAAGCTCTATTCAAGTTCGTAAGTTTTTTTTTTTCAGAACAAAATCCATGTGTTATCGATCACCATATAATATACAAGGTGTCAAAATTCCTGCAAAGTTTTAGCTACGTCTCAGAGGAGAGGACTTGTAAAGATTGTGGACGGACGGACAATGACCGATCACAATAGCTCAACTCGATTCTCAAAAAGACCTCATCCCTGTGGTCTATACGTGGCTAATATACTAACTGGATAACTGTTTTGTGAGGTGTCTGAGTAGTTATCTGTAGGTCACGGGTTCGATGCGTTTAACCAAAATTATATCTGCAGTTTCCTACAGTTAGTTAGAATTTCAATCACGAACAAATTTAAGGAGAGAAAGCTTTATCATAGTCGTTTAAGGTCTAATCGAGTTAATTTGAGTTTCAGAATATTTATCCACGAATCGAGATAAGCTTGGGGCAAAACCGGACTTTCATTCTATGATAAAGGGCAGGTGAAACTGTAATGAAAACGGAAATTAACTAATTTAACAACAAATTGCGTTGAACTTTACCAGAGGGTAAGGGAATCATTACCGTTTCAGTGTCAGACGAAAAATGTCATTCAAGAGTATGTCCGTAACTGTTATACGAAACTTCACCAGGAATTCTCGTACATGTATTCAATATTTTCCTCGACCAGAAATAATATATAACAATGAAATTATCGTCGAATTTTTGCCAACTTGCGGTAAAGTCAAGACTTAAGGATTTGGGAAAAACTCTCTTAGGAGAAAATAGTGACATGTATATTATCTCCGTTTAACCCTTTCCTGTACAAAACCGGGTTTTTACGTCACTGTGATTTTATATTTAAGAAAACATTGCGAAAAAAGAAGAAATTGCTTGTAGCAAGCAACTTCCTATTTTCCCACAATATTTTCTATCACATAGGATGATTAAAATTGCATCCAGTTTTCATTGTCGTCTGCAACTTCTTATCAATTCGGACCAACCTAAAATTAAACAAGAGGACCATGATGGTCTTATTACGCTTCTCTGAGTATGATGGTTCAAGGCTTAATGATATTTACAAAATATCAAAGCCCTACGCCTAATTATTTTGAATTATTTTAGAGAAGATTTTTTTAAAAGATTTTCTCCTTTAATCCTAGGGTATTGAAGATTCCACCATATAGCGCTAACGTCCAGAGTACGGTAATTCTTTGAAGTATTTTGGTGGAGGGTCAATAGACATCGATACATACCAAATAACGAAGCTCTAGGCCAAATGATTTAGGATGAGAGGATTTTCAAATATATTATTATTATTTCTTTTTAAAATAAGAGATTGCATAGATAAGGGCTTGTTTTCAGAATACGCTAATTCTATGATGTATTTTGGTAAAGGGTCAATAGGTATTGATACACACCAAATGTAATGCTTTAGCCTAATGGTTTGAGAAAAGAAGATTTTCACAGATCTCTTTAAAAATCATATGTAAAATCAGGGATCACACAGAAAGAGCTTATTATCAGAGTACGATTATTTTTTAAAAATATTTTGGTAAACGGTCAATAGACATTGATACATGCAAAATATTACAGCACTAGGCTTTTTTAGAGGATGTTCAAAGATTTCCTTCTTTATTCCTTTGTAAAATCAGGGATCACAGAGAAAAGGGCTAATTTTCAGAGTACGGCAATTCTGTACTATATTTTGTTGAAAGGTCTTCACACTGATACATACCAATTATCAAGGCTCTTAGGCCTTGTGGTTTCGGAGAAGAAGGTTTTCAAAGATTATCTCTTTTATTCTTTTGTAAAATCAGGGGTTGCACAGAAAAGGGATAATTTTCAGAATACTATTATTCTTTTAAGTCTTTTGGTAGAAGGTCAATAAACATTGATACATACCAAATATAAAATCCCTACGCCGAATGGTTTCGGGGAGAAGAATTTCAAAGATTTCCTCCTTTAATACTTTGTAAAATCATGGATCGCACAGAAAAGGGTTAATTTTCATGGCACGGTAATTCATTGAAGTATTGTGGTAGAGATCATAAGGTGATGATACATACCAAATACAAAAGTTCTAAGCCATATTGTATGGGAGGAGAAGATTTTCGAAGATTTCCTTTAAAAAATCAGGGATCTCACAGAAAAGAACGTAAATTCAGTGTACAGTAATTCTTTGAAGTATTTTGTTAGAGGGTCAATAGGTGATGATATGTACCAAATATCGAAGCTCTAGACCTTATGGTCTGGGAGGAGAAGATTGGACAGATTGATTAATTGAATTGGGTTAACGTCACTTAAAATAAAACTTGGTAGATTTTTCTCTTTTTTTTCTTCTTATTTCTCTGTTTCCTTTTATCGAATAAAAAGTTAAAAAAAAACAAAAACAAGTTTCTTGATTTTTCTAGTTTGAATATTCATATTCTATCCTGTTTGAAACGAAGTGTGTAAAAATCTAAATAGAATACTAGTGTTCATGACCCAAATACATGTAACGATAATCGGTTGTATTGATACAATTCATTTCTATTTCGTTTTTTCCTTGCTTAACGCCACTTTTAACTCTTTTAAGTCATATCGCGGCGACTGGAGCACCTAACAATAGATTCCTGGTATATCTCGCACCAGTACATCCTTTCCTAGCCTCCAGCTGCTATCCCACTTTGGTTTTAAAATTATCCAATTTTTGGTGAGAGACAAATGACGGAAAGGATATGTGCCGCCGCCGGGAATCAAACCATGGACAATGATGATTAGGAGTCTGACGCGCTACCGACTGCGCCATGAAGACGGCACGTAGTGCTCAGGTGAGCTAAAAACGGGAAAGGGTTAATAAGAAGTATCTGTTCTCTGTTTTGAAAGAATTTTCTATAGAAATAATCATCAAAAAGATTTCTGATAAAAAGAACTAATAAGGAACCGCTTATGTGCATCCAGATCAGTATATTTTTGAAAATCTTACCGGGAAAGGAGAAAAGGCAGTTCACAAGAAGTCTCTACTATTATAATTTTTACACAAACTATTCAGAATAGATAACACGAATCATATTGACAGAAACATTATAAGTTATTGTAGGATCGATATTTGCAAGCAACTTTTCCTTTTCTACGAGTATTTTGATAGGACGAATCACTATGTTTTAAAAAAGAACTTTATAAAAAATCCAAGTCTTCAATTTTCCCAATTCCCCTAATTAAACCGCTACCTACGGTCTCTGATTATAAGCCATTAAAACTGAAAATGTCAGGTACATAAATGCCAAACCGGTACATGTGAATCAGGAAAGGACTTTTCAAACGAACCGTTTTGACTTAATTTACTATAGATGCACAATTTTGCGCCATGAAATTGGTGAATAGGCATTTTTCAAAGGTGATCTTTTTCAAGAGAATTTGATATAGGGAAATTATCTGCTTTTCAAATAGTTGGTAATGTTAATTTCTCGATACATATTTGTTCTTCGTGTTAAATCTACTAAATTCATCACAAATGATTAATTTCCCATGCACTACTTGTAAACTTCGGAATACGTCGTAAACAATTCCCAAGAACAAGCGGACATATCCTGATGAAACCAATGTCCGCACTGCGTGGCCAATATGTTCTTTACACTTCTACTTTCCTACGTTAGCAGACCGATCTAGAGGCAACTTAATAGGGACGGTCCACGCATAGCGTATTTGGACCCCTAATCATGGGGTCCAGGGTTCGATCTTGTCCAACATTTGTCTCCCAATGGGTTGTTAAGTGGAATTAGCAGCTGGATGTTAGGAAAGGATGTTTTGGGTTATCTATTAAAATGCTTGGTTGTGATGATGTTTCAATGATTTCTTTAAAGTGTGGTACATGTTTAACTTAAACTGCTATTGGTCGTTTTGTTTTAGCCTATGTTTATTTCCATTTTTCAAATGGTCCGTTCAAAACATCATAACCAACAAAGTACAGATTTTTAATTTTCGTTTTGGAAGTCAAATAGTTTATTTGTAAATAATTGTCCGGAGGTTGAGTGCTGGTCCCAGTATTTATTCCGTAGAATGTTTTAGGCAAGTTCAATAGTTATCTCATTTTATTCCGCGGAATGTTTAAGGCGAATTAATAGCACACACAAAAACAATAATTGTTGCATGTTTGTAGTCATTCGCCGTAGCTCCTAACACCCACATGGGATTTGAATGATTTTTCTATGTCAGCACAATTCACAACGTGCACCAGACGTAATTTTACAACTCAAAGTGACTACTTTATTTCTTTTCTGTCTATGGAATCGAGTTTCACCATCCTTGGTTCCTCCATAAACCAAGGCAAAATGCTTTTAAACTTAAATGAGAATTCATCATTACATGTTTCCTTTGATTATGAAGTTTTTTTTTTTATAATTTAATCTTTTGTTTCGTCTATCAAAATCGGACGTTCTGATAGGTCGAAAAGAATTATTCATAACTCCATGAACAAAATTTTGAGCACGCAGCAATTTTGTATGCTTCCGCACAAAATAGTCCAATACAAAAAGGAATAAAAAATTGTAAAGTTTTACTTTTTTGGCTCGATACTATTAAATTATAAGAAATGAAGAGAATATTTTTGTTTTCATGGAGGTATGAACCGAAAAACCTAATCACACCGTATGAATACGCGAAAAACCTTATCACACTGTATGAATACGCTTCGCGTATTCATACAGTGTGATTAGGTTTTTCGGTTCATACCTCCATGAAAACAAAAAATATTCTTTTCATCTCTTAAAACGAATCTATTTTTTAAAGAAAAGCCTTACAATTGACACATCGTTCAGGAGTTTAAATTCGCTTTCACAATGTCTAATCTTTCACCACACCGAAAATAATATGAACATTCATGTATGATTGACCGGGATATATAATAGACCGTCCAATCAAACAGTCTGAATACCGGGGCTATTTGTTGTTTTATAACGCCTATTGACGTAAAAGGCTTGTCTTTTCTTTACTATTCCAGTTTTATTCGATGAATATTTCATAGAAATACTTTGATAAAAAAAGTCAGCCGATTGCATACAGTTGTCGGCGACTGTCGAAAGATCCTCAGCGTTGGTTAAAAACAAACTTAATTCACAGTGAAATAATTAAAGGGGGGTATAGATGTTTCTGAAACCTAGATAAAAAAATACAACGTGCCGAATAATACAATCAAACGAACATTTAATACCTTAAGTTGAATCAGGTATTGTCTTGGCTGTAATCTAATAGGCCCAAAGTGACTTTTTGTGGATATATCGGAAAGGTTCAGCGGAATTCCAGGTTATTTTTAGATATCACGGAATTCGGCTGTCGACATCGAATGACCTGATTTGCATATGACCCTAAGTCAACTGAAGGTAACAAATTTACTGGCGAAACAGCCTACGTCCTAATTCATGTCACATGAAATGGTTAGCGCAAAACTACGGTAAGTGTTTATATTCGTAATAACGCTTACGACATTTTTGGACTGATCTTTACAAATTAAAGACCGGAGACCGGCTAGGGAACAATACTCCTGATGACGTAACGATGAGGTATGTGTGGTGTAATTTAAACTTTATACAAGGTTCAAACGGTTATTTTCACCACGTGAATGATCATATATTATTTGCAACGGTCTCGGATTAATCTGAAAATAGATTAAAAGCCTACGTAGGCTATTAAGGAAATACCCTGCTTTTTTCTGAAAAGCGACCTCAGATTTTTGCAAAACTACTTTCCGGCATATTGTATTCAAATAGTATACGAGAGGAAATAAAAATAATTAAAATCTGTGACATGAAAAAAACACATCTAGGTTTCGGAAACATCGATACCTCCCTTTTAGTGACCAAATAAGGGATAGATTATTTCAACTATTTTATTCTCCCTCGGAGGGCAAATGTGGCTTTAAGAATTCAATTATGACAAGAAAGAGGATTTTTCAGTTGTAATAACGGCTCTGATCGACGAATGTACTCTGGTACCAATGCAAGACGTCATTATGAAACTGGTGAAACTAAAATAACCCCGAGTCATTAAAAGTTTCCTTGATTAATTGATTGAATGGGGTTTAATATAAGGTCAGTGTACCAAGTCACTCTTAAAGTATGTGGTAAAGGTTGGATTTTTCGATTTCTCTGAAACAATGGTATCTAGCAAAGTCTTATTGTTTGAAGTGACGGTAGATAATTACGTATGCATTCCTACTTCAAATACAACTTACTGCTCAGTGAGGTCCGACTGGAAATTGACGCTATTGTCAGGAGTTCCTTCCATATTATTTTGACTACCTTGCACACTATCAGAGTTAACGAAGTTATCTTTGAAAATAATTATCAAAAGTAATAAATTTCAAGGTGTTTGTGTCGTTCCCGAGTTGAAAAACCTGCATTAGCAGAGAATTGGATCGACGTCTGTGGGTGCCAACAGTCAATATTGAAGCTCTTTATTATTTCCCTTCAATATACCTGACATGTTTGTACCCTTTTTTATGCGTTTGATATCTTCGTTAACGATTTGGTATCTTTAAAAAATCTGCACCTCATCCTTTTGACAGAAATATTTAAAAACATTGCTTAGAATCATGTGTTTTTTATAAGCCCTATGTGATAACTCAGGTTGATTTGCACAAAAACATTGGAGGAGAAATGCGATTTGTCGCTTAGAAAACTCGGTTTCGAAAAGGGAAAGCCATATTCTATTAGCATGATGACCTTGCTAATAAGATTAAAATGGCTAGCGATGTGAACGAGATGTAGTTTATGGAAGGTGAGATCTAAACCTCCTTTTCTTGAGGCTTATAGTTACATTTGTCGACTTGCGAGGTGGCTAATTTTCAGATTGTGATTATTGCCTGTCATGTCTCTGGAAGTTATCACTATCGGAGATGACGTGTTCAGATCTTCTTGTACAATTTTATCGAGTAACCTTACAATTTTTTTCGACGTAGAAAAATGGAAAAATGTCATTATATTGATGCAGAATCGGTGGTGAAAAGATTTACGATAGGGCGAGTCTGTGGCCTGATAGAATATAAGTGTTTTAAACTCGCCTGAAGTCATTCAATTAGAACAGATAAACCACGGCCATTTTGTCCTTTAAAATGGTGTTAAAATTCCAAGAAAAAAAAGGTAAATGAAGGACTGATGATACATGGAATGCAAAAGATCTTTTTTATTTCTTTATGCTACACGAAATTAATCAATTGCGCAGGTCAAACAAATACTTAGAAGACCAATGGAAGCACTCATTTTGAGCAGAAATGAGTTTTAACTACGACATTGGCAGCCACTTTTGTTGAGTTTTTTGTTGGTTTGACGACGTTTAGGTCGCCAACCTACTATTCTACTTTTTTTTGTTGAATACAACTTGTCATAAATTTTTCAAAATAATGCCGTACAAAATCAACGCGTGACTTCCTGTTGGAGTCAAAGGGCGTAGCCAAAGGAGTAAGTGGGCGGGACCAGAGATTGGCGAATTTCTGTTTAAAACCGGTTACTAGACGCAATTTTCCTGGGAGCATTGTGACTCAACGTGGAATAGTTGGTTGGTTCTACCTTTATCGGTGTATCAGTTGCGGGTTTTTTCAAGATGATCTTGTAATACTTGAATCCGGCTTCTCTGTTGAAATAGCTATTATTAATGAAACCAAAGGGCACCTATCTAAGTTAGTGCAAAGGCAATACATCGAATTGGTACAAACATCCTCAAAAAATGAGAAACAAATATCGCCGAAAGAGTTTGTTCTAAGTAGCTATTTATCTACGTCTGGTTAACACCAGTACGAGACAGGGACATTGCAACATATCTCCGCTGACAAACATATACAGTCGGTTGGTTGATTTATTGAATGGGTTTTAACGCCACTTTTAACTGTATTCTAGTCATATCGCGGCGGCTGGAGCACCTTACAATGGATTCCTGGTATTTCTCAGACGACAGCGCGCAAGTTTCAAAGTTCTATTTGTATTCCTGTACTTAGGTTATGTTTTTAATATTCAACTGCATTTAAATGTCTAAAACTTAAGCCATTAATCCGCATGGTCGTTTGTTTAATTAATTTTCCTGATCAGGAATTTGTCATTTGGAGGTTCCCATGAGACTTAAACTTGCTAGATGGTTGCGCCATAAAATGAGAATTCAGCCTGCGTTTCTGAAAGTGGAAAGTGTAACTCTTTACAGCAGGGAAAATATGTAATTCAGACCATGTTTCTGACAGTGGATAGTGTAACTCTTTACAGCAGGAAAAATGTGTAATTCAGACTGTGTTTCTGAAAATGGATAGTGTAACTCTTTACAGCAGGAAATTGTTTAACTCAGACTGTGTTTCTGAAAGTGAATAATGTAACTCTTTACAGCAGGAAAAATGTTTAATTCAGACTGTGTTTCTGAAAGAGGATAGTGTACACATGGGCGCCAAGTTAAGACTCAGATCAGCCTGCATGTGCATCCGCACAGTCTGATCAAAGTCTTCACTCTGCGCTCTGTAGATAGATACTGATCCAAAGCTTCTTTAAACAATCAGCGAATATTCTTATTGGCCCGAAAGGCTGTCCAGGGTGCTCAATGTGTGCGAGTCACGCACATGCGAAATTGTTGGAAATGTCATGCACAGGCTCAAATGTAACTTGGGTACGTACAAAAACCGGCATTACATGTACTTTGTTAACCTGACTGAAAGTTTATCAGAAATTTTTTTGAAGGGAAAAATTTTGAAGTTTATTTTATCGTTACAGCAACGGTCTATATCACTTTTTAATGGTAATTGTCTTACGGATGGATCCCGAATTTGTTTGGCTTGTATTGTTCTGCGTCTTCTCAATTGTCGCCTGTTTGACAAAATAAGTATTCTTCATTGCTAAAACATGTTGGTACATAAAGAAAATTTTTCACATATTTGCATTTACTTGGATTATTTTTCCGTTGAAATTGAAAGTAGATGATTCAGTCATGTACAGACAAAAATGCAGTTTGGTCGACCACATGTCTTTACAGAAAATTCTTTATTTTCTTCCCAGAAGTGTGCTTTCGTTAGAAGGTTTTTTTATGATTCGGTGGTTGTCTTTTAATTTTTATTATGGTTGTATCTTTGAAGATGATTTCATTCTCTCGTCAGAGTTCAAAATATAAATTATTCTTTATAACCCCAAACATTTCAGTGTTATTTTGGTTGAATGTGGAGACATATGGGATTACTTTGTTATCACTGTCTTGGTTGGTTACTAATAAAGTTTCTCTTTGTATGTGGTTGCTTTCATTTTTCCACTATTCATTATATTGATAGGATATTTTTCTTGATAGAAGGATTCTTATCAAATTATTAAAGGGAGGTATCGATGTTTCTGAAACCTAGATAAGAAAAATTACCAAGTGCCGTACTTAGACTCAAACGAACAGTTAGGTCAGGTATTGTCTTGGTGGTTATCTAATAGACCTAAAGTGGCCTTTTCTTTTATATCGGAAAGGTTCAGCGGAATTCCAGGTTATTTTTAGATATCACGGAATTCGGCTGACGACATCGGATGACCTCATTTGCATACGACCCAGTCAAATGAAGGTAACAAATTTACTAGCGAAACAGCCAACGTCCTATATCATGTCACATGAAAGGACTGTTCTTTACAGACCGGCTAGCGAACATTACTCCTGATGACGTAACGATGACGTTGGTTTGATGTAATTTGAACTAGATGCAAGGTTCTAACGGTTATTCGCGCCACTAGAATGCCCTATAATCTTCGTTATTGTCTCGGATTAATCTAAAAATAGATTAATAGCCTACGTAGGCTATTAGGGAAATACTCTGCTTTTTTCTGATAAGCGACCTCATATTTTTGCAAAACTACTTTGCGGCATATTGTATTCAAATGGTTTATGAGAGGAAATAAAAATGATTAAAGTCTGTGACATGAACAAACATCGATACCTACCTTTAAGCGAGTATCACATATAATCTAGCCAGAAGAATATGCGCAATAGTATTGAGCTCGGAAGCACGGTTAAAAACGCCGCTTTTAACAGTATTTCACTCAAACAGCGGCGACTGGCTCACCTAACAATTGATTCCTAATATTTCTCATACCAGTATTACCAAAACATCCTACCCTCCAGCTGCTATCTAACATAGGTTTTACGATTATCCACCCATTGGTGAAAGACAAGTGTCGGAAAGGATATATGCCGCCGCCGGGGATCGAACCCATGACATCCCATTATTGAAGATTGGGAGTCTGACGCGCTACCGACTGCACAATGACGGCGGCGTAAGATTAGTCCAAAACTGCCATAAGCGTCAATACGATTATAGACACTTACCGTAGTTTTGCGCTCACCATTTGGTGTGACAAGATATATGACATAGGTTGTTACGCTTGTCAATTTATTACCTTCCGTTGACTATGGGTCATATGCAACCGAGGTCATGCGGTGTCGAACTCGTATTCCGTGATATCTTAAATTAACCTGGAATTCCGCTGAACCTTTCCTATATAACCAAAAAAAAAAGTCACTTTAAGCCTTTCAGATTACCGAGAAGACGATATTTGGCTCATATTTAAGTGATAGGCGACAATTGGAGCATATTTTGATTTTGTAATGAAATTTACTGTCCATTACTTAAAAAGGAAAGAAGCAAAAATACTTCGCGTTACGAAACGCAAAGAAGTCAGCGGAGCACACCTCGAATGGAACGAAATACATCGATTAAATATGTTATCTGTCGATTGCACCGGAAATTGCCTCATTTGTGGTTTCCATGACGTATCAAATTACGACATTGGCTTGCCCTAGGATTACAGTTGTTATCGACAACATCCGATACTAACCTCACCGATGTTGCAATGTAGGGCATCGGGAATATATCATACTGGATTAAATTTATATATAAGTTGAGAAAATTTACCATTTATAGTTAAAAAGAAATTTAAGCGGCTCTTGTATAGATTTTTATGAAAACTTGATATAGGAATGTTATATTCTTTTGCAATAGTTATTAATGTCAATTTCACGATAAATACTCTTTATTCGTGTTAAATCTAATAAATTTATTTTAAATTTAATTTAACGTGATATTTATCCTTTGCTCTATATTGAAACATCGGACTTTATTGGGTGAGGTCGTTAGTCTTCAGATGATGTCGATGACGACTGTATAACTAGCGGAAGCCATTGATGTTATTGATACGTCAACGAACTCACAAATAAGGTAATTTTTGTTGCAATTGACAGGAAACGTATTTACCGCATGGTTTTCGATTGCTTTTGGCTTATTTTCCAACTCGTAACGCCAAATATTTTTGCTTCTTTTCCTACTTGTTCAAAAGTTATGAAGAGCAATATTCACTCCAAAATAATCTTAAACACCTTCGTAAAAATGACTTAAAGCATAACAGATAGAAATTCGTAAATTGAAAGCTAAATTTTTTATTTCATAAACCGAGCAAGAGCTGCTTTAATAACTATCGGAAATTGTCGTGAAAAACTGTTCATGAGCCGCTTTAAAAAAAAGAAAGAAAAGTGGCAAGATATTTCGCATTACGAAACGCCAAATAAGCCAACAAAGTTCTACCCGAATTGAACCGGAAATCGCCAAACTGTAAATGCGTAATATTTTGATTTCACTGATCCTTACTTATTTGTACAAATTACGTCACTAGCTTCCGCTAGCAATTAAATTGACACCATCAACACACTAACGTATTCATCCGTTAAATTCCGATGTTTCGAAGAAGAGTATAAGGAAATTACTATATCAAAGCGGCTCCTGAACACAATTGGAAACATCGGAATTATCGGGTGAGGTCGTTAGTCTTAAACATAATTGCGGAACTAGCTTTACTAGAGGAACCTATTGACGTAATTGACAGGTCATGGAAAACACGAATAAGGCAATTTTCAGAGCAATCGACAAATTTCAACTGTCTAAAAGTTAGAAAAACCGAGTGTCAAAACTTTTCTTTCAGTACCTGGTCAAGAGCCACTTTAAGTAAACCTACAGTGAATTTAGTTGATTCAACACGACGAAAGAACATTAATCACGAGGTAACTTTAATAAGTCTTGGAAAAGCAGGTATACTTTTGCTTCATTAAATGTTAGTGAAAATCTGCTCCAGTGTTGCTTTGAGAGATTAATAACATTACAAGTCCCACCGGAAAATATATTTGTAATGAATTATATTTTCTGCGTTTAACAACTTCAAATTTAACACATTGTGTTCGTTCATTGATCCATTTTGTAATTGTTTTTACGAGGGACCTCTTATTGTAAACCAACTTTGTTTTTTCAATTTCGATAGAATGACCTCGTTTACAAAGTTATAATTGTTTGCTGTAGTGAAACTAGGAACAAGATAATTATACTTTTCAGGTTGAAATAATAATGCACATGGTTTTGGCCAAAAGCTGTAATTACTCTTTCCTGTCATTTTCCTGCATTCTGTACGTTTAGTAGAATCACTCCTTTACTCAATCATTGGGTGTCATGGGTTCGATCCCCGGCGGCGGCACATATTCTTTCCGACATTTATCTCTCACCAATGGGTGGATAATCGTAAGCCTAAGTGGCAGCTGGAGGCTAGGAAAGGGTGTAGTGGTAGTACTGGTGTGAGAAATACCAGGAATCCATTGTTAGGTGCTCCAGCCGCCGCGATATGACTGAAATACTGTTTAAAGCGGCGTTAAACCCCATCCAATCAATCAATACTCCTTTACTGTTTCCTTCCTCTATAACAAAATCTAACCATAAAGTTTATAAATAGTTTCTTAATAGTGAGATTAGTTATTTAGGTTATTGAGTTGTTTTCGATGTACTGACATAAAATTAAACGTCAAATGACCATTAAGATCATTTCAAGAACCGTTGTGTCTTTTCTACAAATATTTTTAAGAAAAAATCCTGGTATAAAATATTAGAAAGGGAAAGCTAGCGTATTTAGTTGTTCCTTTGTTATAACTTAAAACACTCCCGGAGTTCTCTTCTGTAATAATAATTATTTAGCGACAGAGGTTTGGGACTTTGAAAACATTAAAAGAGCAGTTTTGCCCGAGAGGCTTTAGATCAATTAGAGGAACCCTATAAGAAAAAGCTTTCAGTGACAATGCTTCGTGCCAGCTTAGTTAGCATTTCCATTGTCACGTATAACGACCTGTCATAGAGACCAATAGAAAAATAAATCAATCCGTCTTTTGTCGTCTTTTGTCGTCTAAGTGTTACCACTGTATATAGTCTAGGACAATGTCGAGGAACATTGGTCAGGGGAAGTTAGCCCGTCAGTCCTTAATATGTGGTAAGGCAGTCCGACAGGTATTCAGAAGGGATAAGAAGGGAAAACACATATATACCCTGTCGGTGTAACAAAGATCACACTAAGACACAGGAAGGAACCTGAACCAGGGACAATACACTTTATGTCTCGAGCATGTAAACAATAAAGGATTGTGTGTTTTTTTCCTCGTAAAATGGCCTTCGTACTTGACCTCACTTTACCTTTCTCAATACATATGAAATAATATTTAGATTAGCAGAAGCTCTAATGTGTAAGGACTCAAAACCGAAGTCGATCCCTGAAATTTTTTCGAACGAGTATCACAACTTCCGAATGGGTATTATTCGACGATAAAACTATTTAACCCTTTCCTGTACAATCACTGGTTTTTACGTCTCTGTGTTTTTATTCTTAGGAAAACATTGTGGAAAAAGAAGAAATTGCTTGTAACAAGCAATTTCTTCTTTTTCCACTATAATTTCTACCCTACTGAATGATTATTTATAAAATAAATTCATCTTTGAACTGTCGTCTGCAAAACCTTTGAATTTGAACCAGTCTTATGTTTCAAAAAACAGGAAAGGGTTAAAATGATTCAATATCATTTTAATTCATACAAGACGTTAGAATAACCCCATTCGCCGATTTTCAGAAACCTAGATAAGAAAAAATACCAAGTGCCGAAAAATAGACTCAAACGACCATTTAATACTTTAAGTTAGGTCAGGTATTGACTTTGTGGTAATCTAATAGACTTTTTAAAGTGGCTTTTTGTGGTTATAACGGAAAGGTTCAGCGGAATTCCAGGTTATTTTTCGATTTCACGGAATTCGGCTGTCGACATCGAATGACCTCATTTGCATATGACCCTAAGTCAAATGAAGGTAACAAATTTACAAGCGATCAGCCAACGTCATAAATCATGTCACATGAAAGGCTAAGAGCTAAACTACGGTAAGTGATTATATTCGTAAATACGCTTACGACAGTTTTGGACTGATCTTTACAGACAGGCTAGCGAACATACTCCTGATGACGTAACGATAACGATGTTGTGAAGTAATTTAAACTAAACAAGGTTCCAACGGTTATTCGCACCACGTGAATGATCATGAATTCTTCGCAACGGTCTCGGATTAATGTAAAAATAGATTAATAGCCTTCGTAAGCTATTAAGAAAATAACCTGCTTTTTGGCGATAAGCGACCTCAGATTTTTGCAAAACTACTTTTCGGCATATTGTATCTAAATAGTATACGAGAGGAAATAAAAATAATTAAAATCTGCGACATGAAAAAAACATCGATACCTACCTTTAAAGGGAGGTATAGATGTTTCTGAAACCTATATAAAAAAAAAAATACAATGTGCCGAAAAATAACCTCAAACGAACATTTAATACGTTAAGTTAGATATCACGGAATTTGGCTGTCGACATGGAATGACCTCATATGCAGATGACCCAGTCAAATGAAGATAACAAATTTTCTAGCGAAACAGCCTACGTCCTAAATCATGTCACACGAAAGGCTAAGCGCAAAAATACGGTAAGTATTTATATTCGTAATAACGCTTATGACTGTTTTGGACTGATCTTTACACACCGGCTATCGAACATTACTCCTGATGACGTAACGATGACGTTGGTTTGATGTAACTTAAATTAAATGCAAGGTTCCAAGGGCTATTTGCGTCATGTGAATGTCCTATATTCTTCGCAACTGTCTCGGATAAATCTAAAAATAGAGTATAGCCTACGTAGGCTAGTAGGGAAATACACTGCTTTTTTCTGATAGGCGACCTCAGATTTTTACAAAACTACTTTTCGGCATATTGTATTTAGATAGTATATGAGAGGAAATAAAATTATTAAAATCTGTGACATGGAAAAACATCGATAACTACCTTTAATGCCTTCAAATTTTGTATATATCTTCTTTGGTAAGGCTAGCGATATAGGACCAATATGGTCCTTTTGTTAAATTTAAAAGTTTACACGACGTGTAAAAAGACACTCTTGTTACAGTGAGCTTTTAAAGATTCAGGTGTTCTGGTTGATTTTACTATGTGTGATTTTTATATACTTATTGAGTACAAAGTGAAATTTTTGAAGACGGTATGTTGAAAGTTTTAAAAGAGGATAATGTTAGACATTTAAAGGAGAAATGAACAGATTAATTTGTGTTTGTGTGTTGGTTTCTTAAAAGTAGGTATCGATGTTTTTTTCATGTCACAGATTTTAATTACTTTTAATTTTTCTCATATACTATTTGAATACAATATTCCTAAAAATAGTTTTTCAAAAATCTAAGGTCGCTTATCAGAAAAAAGCAGGGTATTAAGTAGTCAATTTGTTATCTTTTGATGACTTGTGGATATATGCAAATGAGTTCATGAGATGACGACAACCATATTCCATAATATCTATAAATAACCTGGAATTCTACCGAACCTTTCCTGTTTAACCACAAACTATAAGATTATCGCCAAGACAATATCTGACTAAATTTAAGTTTGTTGGGTCGTTTCTTTCGACATTTGGCAATTTTTTCTAGACAAGGTGAGAGAAACATCGATGCCTCCCTTTAAGGAAAATAATGATAGGTAACAAGCAATTCCTTCATTATCTACAATGTTTTCTACCCTTCAAGTCAAAAAGATCCCAAATTTCATCACCCTTAATTTGTCATCTTTCAATTCGGCCCAGTTTAAAATTATGTCGACATTCCGGCGCGGCCGGGATTCGAATCCACAACCTCGACTTCTCTCAAGTTACTAGTCCGCATCTCTATCCACTGTTACTCTGTTTAAAACTGCAATGGCCGGCATTACATGCAGAGATTAACAATAACTATTTTCGCATTGTGACTCAAGCCGCCGTCATAGCGCAGTTAGTAACGCAATAGACTTCCAAATTTCAATCATGGAGTGTCATGCGTTCGATCCTCGCCGGCGGCACATATCTTTTCCGAAATTTGTCTTTCATCAATAGATGGATAATCGTTAATCTAAGTTGGATAGCAGCTGGGGGCTAGAAAAGGATGTAATATTGGTACTGCTGCGAGATTTAGCAAAAATAAATCGTTTGGTGTTTAAACCGCCGACTGAAAAATATGTTAAAAGCGGCGTTAAACCCCATTCAAACAAGCTAACAAAGCATTGTGACTCAACTACATACTTAGCTCGTAAATAAAGAGATAATTGTGTGTGTTGTACTGTTTACTCGATAATAGACAAGTGATTTTCTTTTGTTAGAACGACGCAGATTTCTTATTTCAACACATAGTGTAACAAACATACAGTCCCTGGAACTATTTGAGATGAGGAATTAGGAGAAACGGAATTAGAATTCATCACCTGTTGGTATAATGACTCGTTCAAGCTGTCTACCAGGAAATATATGGGAGAATTATTAGTTCTAGTAATACCACAAGAGATCAAAGAAGACTAGTTGACTTCCTTAACAAGGTTTCCTAATTATTACCCCTAACACTGTTCTGTCCCTTGAGAGAACGCGTTTATACAATATTAAAATAGAGGTCACCTCTCAGACCATGTATTACAGATTATTTTGGAAGGGAAGTTCTATCGTTTGACCATCTGAAATATCATAGAGAAATTTTATCGGACCTATGTTTAATGCATGGGCGTATCAGCACAATACGTGATTAAATGCTAAAACTTCTTCTATCCTGAACTTACTGTTGTATATGAACGATTCATGGTAGATTTGTCGGGACCTAGGTTGGATATTCCTAAGAAATTATGACCAGACTAAAACATTTGTGTGTTAGCTAGATTCACTAGTTCTTTAAGGAATCATCGTCAGTTGACAACCAGACTGATGTGAGTACGACAATATTCACGAATATTTGGTTGCTTAAACACTTTTTAAAGAGGGGGTATCGATGTTTCTGAAACCTTTAATACAAAAAATTGCAAAGTGCAGAAAAATACGCTCAAACGAACATTTCATATTTAGATTTGAGTCTGTTAATGGCTAGACCGTAATTTTATCGGGTAAATGATGTCGATCGCACCGAAAATGGTCTTATTTGTGTTTTGCATGACGTATCGGTTACGTCATTAGCTTCCCTTAGCAAAGTCGTTTTCGACCCGATAAATTCTGAAGTTTCAAAATAAACCACATTTAACTTCATTTAATTACATTTACAGTGAATTCAGTACAATTAACACCAAGACAGAATATTTTTTCATGAAAATGATATGGCATTGGGATATCGATGCTTGTTTCATGTAGATTTTAATTATTTTTGTTCTCTATTAAAGATTGTTTGAATACAACATTCTAAAAAGTAGATTTTCGAAAAACAGAGATCGTTTTAAAAAATAACTAGGGTTTACATAGGCTGTTGATATATTTTTAGAATTCGTAAGGACAGTCGCAATGAATACGAGGTGCTTTGACATTTGAAATCACTATTTTGGTTTGAAACTCGCCCAAACAAAACGTCTTCGTGACGTCAACAGGATTTATATTCGCTAGTTTATATTTGATTCTGTAAAGATCATTTCAAAATTGTCGTTAGAATACTATGAGTAGGGCGCTAACCTTAATTCAGGAAGTTGGATGATTCATTTGACACTTTTTTTTCTTCTGTTGAGGCGGTCGTATATTGGCGTCATCTTCTCCGTCTGTCCGTCCGTCCGTCCACTTTTCTCGTGAGCGCAACTCCTCCTAAGTTTCTGGACGGATCCTTATGAAACTTGGTCAATGTTATCACTTGCTAGATTGGCACGAAGCAAGGATTTTATGGTTCATTGATTTTTGCCACAGTTATGCCCCCTTTAAACTTAGTCTCTGGGGCCTATTGAAATTGCAGCCTTGTGAATGCAAATCTTCCTATGTTTCTGGCTGGATCTAAATGAAACTATGTCAATGTTATCACCTTAATTGGTAGATGTGCATGAAGTAAGTATTTTATGGTTCGTTGGTTTTTGCCTCAGTTATGCCCCCTTAAAACTTAGTCTCTAGGGCTTATTGAAATTGCAGCCTTGTGAATGCAACTCCTCCTTAGTTTTTGCTGGATCTATAAGAAAATTGGTGGATGTTATCACCTTATATAGTAGATGTGCATGAAGAAAGGATTTAATGGTTCATTGATTTTTGCCTCCGTTATGTCCCATTTAAGCTAAGTCTCTGGGGCCTATTGAAAATGCAGCCTTGTGAAAGCAACTTCTCCTAAGTTTCTGGCTTGATCTAAATAAAACTTGGTGGATGTTATCACCTTAATTGTTAGATGTGCATGAAGTAAGGATTTTATTGTTCATTAATTTCTCCCTGACTTTGCCCCCGTTAAACTTAGTATCTGGGGCTTATTGAAATTGCAGCCTTGTGAATGCAACTCCTCCTTACTTTTGTCTCGATTTAAATGAAATTTGGTCAATGTCATCACCATAATATGTAGGTCAACATGGATCAAGGATTTTATGGTCCATTGATTTTTGCAGGAGTTATGCCCCTAGCCACTTAGATGGGCCCATTCAATCAATCAATCATAACAAACAGTTTGAACTTGACAATTTAATAAGGTAGTCTGCAAATGTTTTGAATTTGGTTCTGTCAAAATAAGTAGTGTCTAAAATTATTTTCGTGAAACAGCAGCAAAGTGGCGGCTTATATTGTGACTATGGCACTCTTGTTAGATTAAGCCAAGAAAGTTGCGAGTAGCACAGCGTATAACCGTTGAAAACCCGTATTCAGTTTGAATTTGCTCAAACCAACGTAACCAATACGCCATCTGGAGTTATTTTCGCTAGCCGGTCTTCAATTCTGTCAAGATGTGTCCAAAGCTGCCGGAAGCGTTAATACGAATATAGACACTTACCGTAGTTTTGGTTGACATAATTTAGGACATTGGTTGCTTCGCTTGGCAATTTGTTACCTTCCGTCGACTAAGGGTCATATGAAAATGAGGTCATGCGGCGTCGAAAACCGAATTCCGTGATATAAACAGATGCAAGATTTCAACGGTTATTCTTACCATTTGAATGATACCATATTCTTTACAACTGTCTCGGCTTCATCTAAAAATAAATAAATAGCTTACGCAGTCTTAAAGGGAAATACTCAGTTTTTTATTGATAGGCGACCTCTGATTTTCACAAATCTACTTTTCAGAATACTGTATTCAAATAGTATCTGAGGGAAATAGAAAAAGCTAAAATTTGTGACATGAAAAAAACATTGATACCAACCGTTAATAAATAGATAAAGTGAGATATTAGAAGGACACTAGTGCAATGAATTGCAAATAATGGTGAATTCGACTGATTTAACACGAGGAAAATACTTTTTCGTGAAAATGAAATTACATAAACATAACAACTAATAAAAAACTGGTAGTTTTTTTTTATATCAAATTTACACACACACACGTAAAAACAAAAAACAAACGACTGTTAAAGAGTCACTTTAACCTTAAATTTTGTAACAAATAAAAATCTCTCAACCGTTAGAAGTGTAGTTAATAAACAGATTTGAACTTTAATTTGTGTGCACTTTCGAAACTAAACATAGGACCGCCGTGAGAGCGCAGTTGGTAGCGCATCAGACTTCGAATTTTCCATCATTGGGCGTCATGGGTTTGTTCCCCAGCGATGGCACATATCCTTTCCAACATTTATCTCTCACCAATGGGTGGATAATCGAAAACCCTAAGTGGGATAGGAGCTGGAGACTAGGGAAGGATTTAATGGTAGTACTGGTGCGAGATATACCAGGAATCAATTGTTAGGTGCTTGTTAGCCGCTGCGATATGATTTTGAAATGTTAAAAGCGGCGTTAATCAGGAGAGAAAAGAAAACGAAATAGAAAAGAAGTGTATCCTTACAACCGGTTATCGTTATTTGGGTAATGAAAACTGGTATAATTTTCAGATTTTTATACAAAACTTTTTTACGTGTTTAAAGTCGCTCACTACACTTCGTTCTAAACGGGATGGAATAAGAATATTTAAAACTAGAAAAACCAAGTAGAATTGTTTTTGTTTTGGTTTTATAAAAGGAAACAGGCAGATAAGAATAGCAAGAAAAATCTATCAAGTTTCGTTATTTATTCGAGAATAGGTCTCATTTTGTAAATGAATGTATTGTCTTTAAACGAGAACCGCTGGAGACGGATTATGGTCCCTTCTAATTACTTGTCACGAAAATGGATTCATTGGATAAAGATAAGTGAACAAAACCTTTGGCTTTCGATATACAACGTGTTCATGAAATTTCAAAAAAAGAATGCCTATGCATAGAGGAGATATTAATGAAATTCAAATTTGGCCTTTTATTCCTTTTCCCGTGACAATGACTCAATCCCCCATTCCCGGAGGAACAAGAGCTTCGTAGAGCGGCGCATATACGCCCGGAGGGGCTTGTCAGTGGAATATGATATTTAACCATACGTTTTTATGATAAAACTGACATTGACAGATAGGATTAAATTTAATATCTATAAAATGGCAGTACCGCACCAAAATACTTCAAAGAATAACCATACTATGAAAATGAGCCCTTTCCTGTGTAATCTCTGACTTTACATAAGGATAAGGAAAGAAACTATGGAAATCTTCTACTCGCAAACCGTAAAGACTAGCTCTTGTTTTCAATTCAAGGGCAGACTAGAGTGTTTCGAATTGTAAAGTCTTGTGCACAACAAGACATCATAGAGATAAATTGTAGGATGTTTCAGTTCGTTCCTATTGATTCTGTAGGAGGCGTTTCGTATACATGAAATATAGTGATGTTTTCAATTCAAGGGCAGATAGTTCTAGAACGACTATAGTGATTTGAATTTAAAAGGTCTCATGCACAACAAGAAATCATAAAATTACGTTGTAGCAAGATTCAATTCGGTCCCATTCAAACTGTGGGTGAAGTTGCGCACACATGAAATATAGATTTTTTTCAATATATGAGTAGATATCTCAAGATAATTGTAGAACGGGTAGAGTGATTTGGATTTCCAAGGTCTTATGCACAACTTGGCACCATAAAGAATTATTACAGCACATTCAAGTCCATTCTTATCGATAATATAGGAGGAGTTGCGTACGGACAGACAGACGGAGGAAAAACGAGTTCATAACACAATAAAACCCTTCAGGCGTAAATAATATGTCAGCGAAATATTATGGGGAGTTAACATATGAAATTTGTTCCAATTAGCCTAAGAGTTTTGATGAAATCCCCTTCCCCAGACGGACGAAGCGGCGACTATATGCTCGCTCTTCGGAGCGCATAAAAAGTGTCTGAAATGATTTACATCAACATCTATTTGATTTATAATTACATATTTTTACCATACGATTTTGGTTTGTACCTTATATGTCAACAGTAGCAAACTTTCAAAAGCATTTTGCAAGAATTAATGTTTTTGTAGTCTTGTTAGACTGCGCCTTTTGACTATATCATATATTAGACTACGTGTATTTGCTTCTGACATTAAACGGCCAGTTTATCGTAAGAAGTCTGCTGAATTGTCCTAGAGGAAGAAAAAAAGCACACCTGCAGCAATAAGATCTCAATGCTTAACTAATGGAATACAAAGGCTCTATGAAACATCTTATAAAGATATCAGCCTTACAAAGGAAGAATAAACGCATCAACGACTTAAAGGCGTATCTTCCTTCCGAAGAAGGAAAAAACATTTGATTTGGTTTGGTTTGAATGGGGTTCTACGCCGCTTTCAACAATCTTTCAGTTATATCGCGCGCCTTGAGCACCTAACAATGGAATCCTGGTATTTCTCACACCAGTACTACCATTACATCCTTTCCTAGCCTCCAGCTGCTATCCCACATAGGTCTACGATTATCGACCCATTGGTGAAAAAACTATCGTATATTTGGACAATAAAGCAAATAAGAGCCTTCTTAATATCGATATACAAAATGATAGTATGAGTGAAGTTCTCTGGAAAGAGTATTTTGTGCTTTTTTTTTTAGCTCACCTGAGCACAAGGTGCTCAAGGTGAGCTATTGTGATCGGTAATTGTCAGTCTGTCCGTCCGTAAACAATTATTTAAAAAATCTTCTCCCAAACCATTAGGCCTAGAGCTTTGATATTTGGTACATATCATCACCTATTGACCCTCTACCAAAATACTTCAAATAATTACTGTGCTCTTAAAATTAGCCCTTTTCTGTGCGATTCCTGATTTTACAAGGAAATCTTTTAAAATCTTCTCCTCCTAAACCATAAGGCCTAGAGCTTTGATATTTGGTACATATAATTACCTATTGACCCTCTACCAAAATACTTCAAAGAATTACCGTACTCTGAAAGTTAGCCCTTTTCTTTGCGATCCCTGATTTCACAAAGAAATAAAGAAGGGAATATTTAAAAAATCTTCTCCTCCCAAACCATAAGGCCTAGAGCTTTGATATTTTGTACATATCATCACCTACTGACCCTCTACCAAAATACTTCAAAGACCTAGCTAGTTCATTTACTGACTAGCGAAAGTAAAACGTCATCATTGACGTCAAATTTAAAATACCCAAAGGCCTTTTTCACGAATTTAAGGCAAATCTTGCATAATTATTTTGATCTTATAGTTTCATTCATCAAATTTATTAATGCTTTTTGGCCTTTTTCTTAACTTTGTTATGTGTTTGCGGGGAAAATATAGCTTTGAAGCGGGTGTTGAACAGATTTCTCTAAAAAATTGAAATAGAAAATTATCTGCTTTTCCAATAAATATCACTGCAAATTTCACGATAAATATTTTTATTTGTGTTAAATGTATGAATTTCGCAATATCCCCAATTTAATGTTATATATTTCCGATGTCATACTTCGAAACAATGGAATTTATCGAAAGAGGTAGTAAGGCATCGGGTAATGTTGATAACGTCTGAATTCACCAATCGATGACCCCGCCCACTAACTCATTTAGCCACACTCACTGACTCCAACAGGAAGTCCCGCTTCGATTTTAATGACGTTATTTTGCAATTTTTATGCCCAGTATTATGTAACGAAACAGTATAATGGTTGGCTGGCAACCTAAATGTCGTAAAACCAATAAAAAGGTCAATAAACATGGCGGCAAATGTCGGAGATCAAAATTCATTTCTGGTCTAAATGAATGTTTCATGGGTCGACTGGTTATTTGATTGAAAGCCGCGATTGGCCAATTGCTAGGGAAGCCAACATTTAACGCTTTTGGTACGACATCGAAACCACAAATAAGGTAATTTTCGTTTTAACCAATGAATTCTGATTTCATTTAGGTTGTACATCGTTGACTTATTTAGAGCGTGGAATATTTTTGATTCTTGACCTTTTTTATAGTAATGAACAGTCATTTTCAATTGAAAAGCAGCCTAAATACCTTCTTTCAAATGTCCGTAAGATATGAGCAGTCAAGCTCATTACAAAGTTGGCTTTATTACGAAATCATTGTCTAATAAATGTCTGGAAGCACTATAGTTAGATATTTGAAAGTTGAGACATTGTCTTACATATTCTATGCAAGACCCGCTTTAAAACGTAAGAATTCGTATGAATATGACTTTCTTTAGCAAATCGTAAATACGAATAAACACTTTCAGATGGAAGGTATTCGTCTGCGGGTCAATCTTTAAAGATCAATTTTCCAAGCCGCGGCTCTTATACATGATACACTGCTAAGTTTTAAACACCGCGTTTATTTTTCGAATTAGCTTGAAAAAATATTAATACCACCCGCTAATTAGATTTAGCCTGTAGAAGAATTATATTGCGTGATGTTTTTGCTGGACTTTCTCTATGATTCAGTTAAAAGCGCATTTACGTTTTCTATTTTAAGTAACCGAAGAATCCCTTAATAAATCGTAGAATATTTCACCTCTTGAAGCTATTGTGTTAGGTAAAATTAATTTTAAAAAATGTTCATTTAATTTCTTCGATAAATGGTATGAGGCCGGGCAAGGATATGAAACGTCGAAATAATATGGTCAACGAAAGATATTCAGGAACAATTTCCGGATGAAGAGTAGTTTATCCATAAAAGTGGCTTTAAACGTGACACAAAAGTACCTTAACTTTGAGACTGTATGGCAAATTTCCCGAGGGCCTTTATTTTTTAAGCCTACCGTCGTAGTGTCTACGTTTAGGGACAGTTTCAAAAGATAAGGAGTATAGCGTCATGTTTTAGGCCGATTGTTAAAATAACCAGGCATACGTCTACTAGGCTTTTGATCTATTTTTAATTGGTCGTAGACCAATTTATATAACCATAAACTCGAGATTGTGTCGCTGCAATTTACCAAAACTGCCTTTAGCCCAACTGAACGTATATTTTGACGGGAAAACAGAAGAAAATCATTTCATTTTACAAGTTAAGAATTATCAAAAGGAGTAAAGGAAAACTGGACGGTCACACGCTTTTAAGATGCATACTTCAAGGATGAACGCGTCTAACCAACCCATTCTTTCAAGCATATCGAGGTGTAAACATAGACGATACTGCCACTCAGTTATTTTTCAGCCCTAAGTTAATCAAAGTACTGAAAGTTCTGCTGGACAGCAAATTTGATTATTATGCTTTCAAGCTGTCTAAAGAATTCGCCCAAAGAATAGTATCAACTGATTTTTCCTTTGATTATAATCAGCGCTGTTTAGGAATTTGTTAATTTCATCCCAGGAAAAGAGTTATTATATTTCCATAAATTTTATGCTCCCCGAAAAATTTTTTTAATATGTTTATTACTTGTGACAAGACCTTTCAGCAGAAACTTAGATAAATTTCTTGGTCAAGGTCAAATTCTAACTGATAAGTGATTGCAATTTTTATATTTTGTATATTTCCTACTCTAAAATAAATCAGTCTATTGTTTCTGCAAGACTACTCAAGTTAGTCTTCATTTTTTGTATGGAGACATTTTTCATTGATTACTTTTATGGTCAAGGTAAAATATTTAACCGTTTACCATATAATGATATTGAATTTTACTAGAATCAGGCCTGTGAAGCTAAACAGATTCCTTCATTTTTGTCAAACTTCCAAATTCTTGTGAACTGAACTCTCAAACTATAGTTGCATTCAACAAAAAGTTTTTTGTCCAATAATGGCATACAGTTTTGTGACGAAAGCCTAATTCGGGGAGCATAATCTGTCTCTGACGGCTCTTGTTCTGTTTTTGGCTTTATAAAAAAAGCTTGCAGGGATGATCTAACCATGACTATATAAAAAATCGAGAATTTTTAAAAATCTAGTTTTCACTTAAAGTTGCTAATTTGTCGGTACCCATGTTGCAATTTGCGGTCTTCAATTCTGTAAACTTCAGTGTTAAGAATTAATAAGAGTACAGACACTTACCACTGTTTGCTCTAACCAATCAATATGACATAATTTACACAATTGTTCGTTTCCCTTGTCACTTTGTAACCTTCTGTTGACTTTGGATTTGTCTCCCACCAATGGGTCGATAATCGTAGGCCTATGTGGGATAGCAGCTGGGGGCTAGGAAAGGATGTGATGGCGGTACTGGTGTGAGAAATACCAGGAATCCATTGTTAGGTGATCCAGCCGCCGCGATATAACTGAAAGATTGTTGAAAGCGGCGTAAGACCCCATTCCAAATCAAATCAAATCTGTTGATTTTGGATCAAATGTAAATGAGGTCACGCGGAGTCGACAACCGAAGGCCGTGATTTCTAAAAATAACTTGGAATTCCGCCGAACCTTTCCTACATAACCACAAAATGCCACTTTTAGTCAATCAGATTACTGTGATGACAATATCTGACTCATATTTAAGTATTAAATATTCGTGTAAGCGTATTTGGGGCTATTGGAAGATTTGTCTTGTCTAGATTTCAGAAACACCGATACCTCCCTTCAATTTATATTCAAACACATTTTCCCAAAATCTTTATCGATCTAATGTATCTCATTCCCCGCGAACAAATCTGCATCCTGCACAAACTGTCCTTAGCAAAGACTTAGCAGAATGTTGACTGTGTTGTAGATAAAAATGCGTTCTTTAACTCCACTGAAAAGAATAACATCCGGACAATCGACGATTATATTGTTAGAATTTCTTGCAATAGGATAATTAGCGTCTTCCATGACTTCATGAACACCGATTATATTTCCTTTCGGGAAATAATTATACGCTTTAATCGACATATTGTTAACCGGTATTCGCAACCTTAATGTTTTGGAATTTTTGTCAGAAAGACTATTCTTCAGCCGTTTGTAGCACAATCTTTACGAGCAACATCTACTGTATCCATTTGAATTATCTGCTATGGCGGCGGATTAATGGACACTCGTCTCTTCAGCCGTCGGGCTCAAGCAAATGAATGCCTGCCACATGCCCCAACAAGAAAGCCAAATAGAAAAAGAAACTATTGCCAAGTCGTTCTACGAATCCATGGATCAGTTCAAATTGTGGGTTTCTTGAAATCCCTAATGTTGATAGCGCTATATTAGTAGTTTAGAATAAATTTCTTATCAAGTCAATAAGTCATAATTTCTTATCAAAAGTCAATTAGTCATCCACTTCTCGCATTGGAATTTATTTCTGTGACAGGTAAACAAATAAATATATACACATTTAAATGATATATCTCAAATGTATACCATAAATCTTAATGGTTAAAGTATCCCTTTTTTTATCACAAAGAAAAATATAATATATCACTTCATTTTCATCTTGTTTCCGTCCGATTCGATCGAAACTTATATAATCTCTGCCACTAATAATTAAGAGTACAGCACACGTTTGATGATCTTTCTAATGCAGACACATAAAATGGCATGCAAGGCATAAAAAGCCGTGCAAGGATGGATTACATTACCTACAGCAATGGTGTGAAATAACCGTTGAATAATATTGACATTACAAGTTGTAATGTTGCATTAGAGTAATAACTATGCATACCATCATAACCGGCGTTTTATGTTTTGCGGAATGTAATCAAAGCGCTGAAAGCCTGATATATATACACTATGCAGAAAAGTTTGATGTTCGGGGTGTCATTTTCTGCCGATTATGCGCAGATCTGCCAATTTGGGCGATAATGGATACAACTTGCCCCCCCCCCCCTAAAGTCGATTTTCTACCCGCTTTGTAAGTATTGTACATTGTATACATGTATATATCATTTTTCATCCCATCAAAATTCTTTAAGTTATCTGATAAAGGGTCACCAAGGGGTCAATCCCGTGAAGTTTGGATGAATTCAATCTAATACTTTATGAGAAGACGATTTTTAAGGAAAATGGCAATAGCCCGCTGTGTAAGAGAGAGAAATGAAGCATGTAGCCAAGTTCGGACTAGGAGGCTCTCGATTGCGATGCGAGTATTCTAGCACACAGACCTATTTCGTTATGTAAAAATACACTTTATGGTCTCCTGGTAAAGAGAGAGGGGGTCATTTACTAGATGTACATTATAATTTGTAATGATACACTTTGACCAGTTTCAATAACGTCCAATTCTGATTTGAACTGTAGGAGTATAAAAAAACCCAACAAAGTGGCCCTATATCGCTAACATGATTTTACTTTCTCAAGCAAAACGGCTGTGATTAGATGAGCAGAAATCTGTTTTTTGCCACTTATACAACCTGCTTCTTCAATTGTCATGGTATTTCATCATATCAAATGGGATTGGTTCTTCTTTCATGACAACACATTATACGAATATATCCAGCAAGCTTGATAAAGATTGAGTCGAAATTGTAACATCTACAGGGGTAACAAGGTATTTATCAATAAGGCTCTCTTTCCCGCGATATCTGTCCGAATGTCATAATACTTAATAGGGACCATTCTAATGCTTTTACAAACAGTTTATCAAGTATGCGAAAGATTGGACCAAAGCTGTGACCCTTAGAATGATTGCAAGGTAATTGTCAATAAGGTCCCTTTTCCGTGATAGTAGTCACCATTTTCAATAGGGGGTTTGCTCAAAACTTAAGAAACTTTTTTAGTTTGTTTGTTAAAGATTGCCCCAACATGATCTCTAGACGGCTTACAAGGTAATTGTCAATTAGCCCTTTTTCTCGTGTTATTGGTCAGAATTTCACCATATTCTATTGGGTTCTTCCTCTTAATTATACATACACTTTTCAGAAAATGTGAGAAATATTGAGCCGAAATCGTGACTTCAATAGCGGTAGAAAGGAAATAGTCAATAAGGCACATTTCCCTCTATTTTTCTCAGAATTTCACAACTTTCAATAGGAATCTTTTCATGGCTATACGAACAATTGCAGAAATATTGAGCTAAAATTCTGACCTGTAGAATAGTAATACTGAATAGCTATGACGAACGACGCACCTTCAAGAATAGGATTACCAAAGCTAATTATGAGGACATTGTCCTCAGTAGAAATGAAACAAGTACGAAAAGAGGGCCATTTACCCGAGTGCGCTCAGCTAAGAAACAAGCACTTTTCTTTCAACAGTCCAATTCTATGCTACGCTTGAGATTATGATACAAGTCTGGCCTACCATACTTTCAATAAATATAGTTTCGTAACTATATTCTTAAATTAAATCTGCAGAATTATTGTGTCAATTTTATATAAAAATTTAGGACAAGAGGATCCTTGGCCCTCGGTTGCTTACTTGAAATAAACGCTCTTATCTATGCAGTTCAAGAAATGAATAGACTTTCAGATTAACACATTTTTATTTGTTTACGTTATTTGGAAATTGGTTCGCCAATTCAAGACTATTTCTACCAAATTTGGGGGAAAAGGGGACAAGGTTTGGCAGAAAATACAAGTCATGCAATAAATATCTTAATTGTTCATTGACCTAACCCCCTTTCCCAAAATCCAAGGCTCCGTCCCAGGTCAATTAAGGATCGTGATTAAAAATATTTGTGTGTTGGTCCATGAACTGATGTTCCATGCAAAATAAATAAGGTTTTAGGAATTCTGGTTCAGGACAAGAAGATTTTTAGAGATTTTCTTTGGGATTTTCAATTTGGTTGACGTCATCATAATTTCTTCACTTTTCATTTTTTCTATTTCGGAAGCGGACCAGCCGAGTTAAAATTTTGGTATAAATTGAATCAGTAGTAGAGATTACGTTCGAAATAGCCCTTCTTTATTTCTAAATAGGCCTGAATCCAAATCCGAACCCCCATGCTCCGCACCTGGTAAATAGTTGATTTCAGCAGTTTTCATTACAGTGTATAGAATGATGACCCATGCCGAAATTAAGGCTGATGGCCTTCTGGTCAAAATTTTATTATGTAACTTATAAAGAGATGATCTCTGCTCGTAAAAGGCATGCTTAATCATAATGATGTTTTGCAGTTTGATAAAGAGTCACAGTAAAAATTCATGTATGATATTTGTTACTCAAGGATTATTTCTTTGAAATTTGGTCGAATTCCGGCCATAGTTTTCTGAGAAAAGTTACTTTTACCATATATAGAAATGACCTCCGCCTAAAAAGTCTTGTTTTTCATCCAATCAAAATTTCTTGGGAAAATCTAAATTTGGGTCGACCAAGGATCATTCAAGTGAAATTTGGTTGAAATTTACCTGAAGTTTCTGAGGCTAAGATTTTTAAGTAAAAGCTTACAGAAGGTCACACACACGTACGAAAGGACGTACACAGGACGGACAAAACACCATGACGATAACCCTAGTGACCTTCGGTCTATACTGGTAAACCAATCCCGTTTACGTTACCCTCCGATATTTGAATTACGAAATATTTGAAAAACATATTGCAAAACTGGGAAACAAGTAATTTCTCCTTCTCTTAATGTATCATAACCACCATGTACCAATAAGTATTCATTGTGAACTACATTTTATATCTATAAAGAACAGTGACAGAGAGATTGTCTGTTGGGTTCTGCGCAAATTTTCCCATGCGATCTACTTATCTCTGCTATCTTTTGTTCAGACAGAGAGGGAGGGACAGAGAGAACTACACCTTATTCAGCTTTTAAGTTACGCGAGTTTCTTAAATTCTTATAAATTAAAGATAATTTTGATTACTTTGCTTAAAAATTGTTTTTTGAAAACTGTTTTCTTATTTACACCTTTATTTTTCTCGAAAAGCTATCAATTAATAATCAGTCGTGTCAAATATTCCTTTCTTTCCTTTTCTTTAATTCAAACATGACCCAAACAATCAAAAGCCATATCACATTTTGACCAATGAAACGCGAGAGAACGACGGACCAATGTTTTTTTTTTTGCATTTGTTGATCCTCTGCCACCGGCCGTCTCCCCGGCTATCCCCCACCCCCGATCTGAATCAGGCCATTAATCAATCACTTTTGTTAAGTGTTTTTCTAATTTCCAAATGAAAAGATTTCGTTTTCTTTCATTCACCTTTTTTTATTCATTTTTTGTTTGTTTCATGCAAAATCATGTGGGACCACCAGACAATGAGGACCATTCCTGTGTTATCTTCCCTTTGTCCAATTACCATTAAAACAGGGGTGTGCCATATTGTACATTGGTCGTTTCACTTCATTACCTTTGTTTTTATCCTTGTTCAGTATGAGAAAGTTGCGAATTTTTATTTGCTTATTCCAGTTTTATTGTAAATACAAATCTCTCGATGGTGTTAGATTATGGTTCAGAAATAACATAGAAATGTATTTTCAGGATGAAACAAACATCACCCATACTAAAGTTTGCATTTTACAGCTGACCTTAAAACTAGACAGTGCAAAGAAACCATGGATAAAGTCGAAGTAAAACACTGATAGGGACCAATGTATTTCTGGAGAGTATTCAAGAGGGATAACCCAAGAATGTCCCTCATTTATCCCTATATGCACCATACATGATCTTGAGTAGGAAGGGGCATGACTTCAATACCTCTGACTTTTAAAACTGATAACAGCCAAACAGTTAAAAAAGCAACATCAATAATATCCAATTAGAATAAATTTAAGAAGTTATTGATCATTGTAATTTTAAGATTTTAGGATCTGCTCCTCAAAGCATTGCAATATTTATTCCTGGAAATCTGGTTCTTGATAAATAAAAATAATTATAAAATAAGATAAATATCCCTTTAAATACACAAATGAAATGGTTACCTATCATTTTATAGTTTAAAATCCATTAAAAAGTCCAAGTTTTAAATCACTTTCCCGAAAACGTTAAACCTATTTCGCGGAAGTCACGGCGTCACGTCACAACCTTTTATCTGGGGAGATAGATAAAACTCGTTAAATTTGGTAGCTATGAAGGTCCTACATGGCCACAATGTGAAAATTCAGTTTCAAACTTTGTAGTATAATAAATTCGGTATACGGTTACTTGCCTGGATATATGACGATGCGGCTCGGGTGACATCGTTTCTCCAGCCGGGAATAAATCGTCATATATCCAGGCAAGAAACCGTATAACTAATATTATCAAAGTCTGTGACATGAAAAAACATCAATACCTACCTTATTCCAGAGTCGTATAAAGAAGGAAAACTTTCAAAGAATATCAATCAGGGATAACATAAGCTTAAAAGGGAACTGCGAGATCTTCATTTTTTGAACAATGGATATATTACACATAAAAACATAGTTCCTCTGTGCATAAGGGAAGTCAATGTGCGAAGCATGCAATTTAAGTGAAATTTTTATAAAATTATTACAGGGAGGTATCGATGTTTCTGAAAACTAGATAAGAAAAAATTGGCAATCGCCAAAAAATAGGCTAGAACGGACGCTTAATGGTAGGTATCGATGTTTTTTTTCATGTCACAGATTTTAATTATTTTTATTTCCTCTCATTAACTATTTGAATACAACATGCCGCAAAGTAGTTTTGCAAAAATATGAGGTTGCTAATCAGAAAAAAGCAGGGTATTTCCCTAATAGCCTACGTAGGCTATTAATCTATTTTTAGATTAATCCGAGACAGTTACGAAGATTATAGGGCATTCACGTGGCGAAAATAACCGTTGGAACCTTGCACTTAGTTCAAATTACATCAAACCAACGTCATCGTTACGTCATCAGGAGTTATGTTCGCTAGCCGGTCTGTAAAGATCATTCCTTTCGCGTGACATGGTATTGGACGTTGGCTGTTTCGCTAGTAAATTTGTTACCTTCATTTGACTTTGGGTCATATGCAGATGAGGTCATTCGATGCCGACAGCCGAATTCCGTGATATCTAAAAATAACCTGGAATTCCGCCGAAACTTTCCGATATAACCACAAAAAACCGCTTTAGGTCTATTAGATTACCACCAAGACAATACGTGACCTAACTTAAGGTATTAAATGTTCGTTTGAGTCTAATTTTCGGTACTTGGTAATTTTTTCGTATCAAGGTTTCAGAAACATCGATACCTCCCTTTAAAGGAAGGTATCGATGTTGTTTTCATGTCATAGATTTCGATTATTCTTATTCCCTCTCGTGTACTACTTCAATACAATATTTTGAAAAGTAGTTTTTGTTTAATCAGAGGTCGTTTATCTGAATAATCAACGGTATTTCCCTAATAGCCTACGTAGGCTATTAATCTATTTTTAGACTTAGCCGAGACAGTTGCGAAGAATATTGGGTCATAACGCGGTGCGTATAAACGTTGGAATCCCGTATTCGGTTTGAATTCGCTCAAACAACGCCATCAATACGTTAACAACACGTCATCGGAAGTTATCTTCGCTAGCCATCGTCAATTCTGTAGAGATAAGTACTAAACTGTCACAAAACATTAATACGAATAAATACATTTACCACTATTTTGCGCTAACAATTTGATGTGACATAGTGTAGTATTTACCTATCAAAGAACACTTACTGCACACTTGTTGGTACTTGTACACCCAAGATTACAGTCTTCTAGGTTCGATTTAGGTTTGTTATTATCACACTGTTTAATGAACGTCTTATTAGTATCACTCATGAAACCGGAAAAATAACTCATCCCAGAATGCATTGCGTCTCCTCCGGGTACCAGTCAAGGTTGTTTCGTTCTCGGTTTATCCGTGCCTGACTGATTTCGTTCTTGCTACACTCTCCCCCGTTTTATAAGTTGCCAGTGTATCCCTAAGTTATCAAAACATTGGTTAGGTATCAATAGGGACCACAAACTCACTAAAAAAAAACGGCTATCTCTGGTTTTTATTGTCCATAGAGGCGCTGGCCATTCCTCGTGGTGGCTTGTAACACCTTTCCTACTGGCTCCTGTCTGACCTTGGCTACTTCAGCGGCCACATCTCCAATATATGCCGGTGTGTTTACTAGTTGTCCTCTATGTACCGATAAATATGGGGAATCAGTTTCTAGCAGGATCCTGTCCAGAGGAATACTTCTTAATGCCTCCCTCTGAGGTTTTCTGAACTTTATGACCTTTCCTGTAAAACCAAAACAACAATCGGGAAAGACCTTCCGCCACTCCCGAACTTGTTCCACACCTCCTGAAAAGCAGTGTAAATGAAGTTTCTGTTCCATTGGACAAACACTTTTAATTATTTCCAGGAGATCTCCTGATGGTTCCCTTGCATAGGTGTCTTTTTCATTTCCTCTTAGATGTATTACTACAACTTTGTCCGGACGACTTAGTGCCAAGATTTCGTTTACCATCTTCTTTTGTACCTCCCTTGTTGGGACCTCAACACTATAATCTAATCCGATTTCTCCCAACGCAGCAACCCTCGGATTCATTATCATTGTTTTCAACACCTCCTTATCCTTGCTATTTAGCTTGTGAACCTTTTTCGGGTGTACTCCCACTGCAATTCTCCACTTATTTTCGGCTTCCAGAAAGATTTCAGAGTACCTTTCTGGGTCACAGTAGACCATTACACCTCCAACCAGATCAACCTTCTGTGCTGGTTCCATTGTTGAAATCTTTTGTGCCACCCTATCTACCTCCCTCACACTTACATCTATTCTTTCTCCTAATCGGTCTGGATGGAAGTGGCTGTCAAATGCCTTTAAGAGATGCCCTACCTGAGCCACTTGGTTTATTTTGGGGCTGGTGGTAGGCTTCACAATTCCCACCTTGGTTATATTCCTTACCACCTCTGCATAGGTGGGTATATATTGGGGTATCTTGGGGCTCAGTTCCTCAGTACCTGCCTCTTCTCCTTGGCTTGCTGGAGCCTCCGTATCTGACATTAATAAAGCTTATTCTTCTTCCTTTGTGAGGGAACCTCCTTTATCAGGACTGGGACTACAGTGATAGTCCAATTCAAGGGACCTCCTGTCAGGTGACTCCTCCAGCACCAATTTCAGTATCCCTCTTTGAGCCTTTGCGCCCTTGAACGCTTCTAAAGAATTCATGGAAATGTTACCTGTGTCACTCACAACCGAGATTTCTTTTGTTTCGAGTCCTTTTACTACCTCGGAAGCTACAGAGAGACACTATGCTCAATTTCCATTGGAACCGACATTTCTTGGTTAAGCTGCTCTTCCACTACCTCAGTTCCCTGTGTAGTCTCTCTCATAGATTCTAATTCCGTTGGATGAGAAGTCAACAGTTCTGATCCCCTTCTCCTTGTCTTGTATCCAAATCTGTCAAACATCATGGTGGTGTTTCTTTTATTCAAGTGATCCATGATGAAAGCCATTGGTCTCCAGTGCATCAAAGCTGCTGGAGAATTGATGGGAACAAGGGTAAAGCTCTTGGGTACTTCCCATCCAGCTTTCACACAATAGCCTCATTGCCTTTTGAGTAGCCGGGGTGATCTCTGAAGATGAATCGATACAAACATTCCAATCCACCATTTTTCGTAAAGACTCTGGGGTGGGGTCTTCTTGGTGAGCCATTACCTTTTCTGCCAGGATTTGCAGAGCTTCCAAACGTTGTGCCTGGAAAGCTTCAATTCGTAATAGATCCTCACTTTCCAAATCATGAAAAACGGCCGGAATATGCTGTTGTCGCACATGACGCTTGACTCTCCTGGGAATAGCACCACACCCAGCAAATGGGCTCTTGGTTCTTTTTGGTTTCTTACATTTCCCGGGACAAGGTACCTCATCCTCTAGCCTTCTCTTTTTTACCATCCCAACTGATCGTCTGCCTTCATCTATCCTTATTGTCAACTCTCTCACTCCCTCTGGTGAACTCCTTGAATCAAACCCTGACCTGTAAGATACCAGGGATTCTGGAAGTTGAAACTCTTGATCAAACTGCTGCTCCCCCATCCCATGACTCTGCTGCCTTGGATGCCACTCATCTTCTTCAGATGTTTCAGGACTTTGAAACCTTTTAGATCTCCTTTCTCTTCCCTCTAGACTACCTTGTCTTGAACCAAATTTTACTCCCTCTAATCTTCTTTCTCTAATTGATCCTCTATTGTCCTCTCTTTCCTCAGGACTCCTCTGCCTCAAGTAATTTATTGTCTTGTTTCGACTTCTTTCAGCACTCCTGCTCCCTGAATGTCTTCTTTCTGTGTGTCTTCTTTCTCTCCACAATCCTCTATCCTCCTCTCTTTTCTCAAGACTCCTCTGCCTCGAGTAAGTTATTGTCTCTTCTGGTCTTCTTTCAAGGCTTCTGCTCCTTGAATGTCTCCTTCCTGTGAGTCTCCTGCCATTTCTTCCTTTTTTGATCCTCTATCCTCCTCTCTTTCCTCAAGACTTCTCTGCCCCGAGTAAGTCATGGTCTCTTCTGGCCTTCTTTCAAGGCTTCTTCTCCTTGAATGTCTTCTTTCTATGTGTTTTTCCTTCTTACTGGTTTCAGTCTCCATTTCTTCAAGACTTTTTTGCCTTGAATCCTTGGTTTCTTCCCGAGTATCTCTTTCTCCCCTTCTCCATGGACATGGGAAATGTTTATCCATAATAGCATCTTCCAGTAAAAACGCTCCAAATCTTCGTAACTCTTTCCACCAATTCCATGCCATCCTTTTCACTGCTAAGTAATACTGGCCTTTTATTGCCGAGACCACAGCCTCAGTTGACAGGTTCCGCACCAGATTCAGGTCATGGATAAGCTGTTTAACTGGTAGAAGAATACCATTCCTTGATGCTACTTCAATTGCCTGCTCTTTCTCTGATACCTCCCTATGTCCTGCCATACCTGCAAACAAGAGAATTAGTTTTGACTGATGTTCCCTAGACGGGAGGGGTCCGCCTCACAATCAGGATATTCATACTCTCCCATCCTAGTTGCTTGACGTCGGATTAAGCCCACACAAGCTGCATGGAACCATTCTAGACATATATTGCACTGTATCATAAGCTTTTCATCGTCTGGCCTTCTACATGTACAATACAGAGTTCCTTGCTCTCCTTTAGCTGCTTTTTAAGCTTCCTGTAAAGCTTGTGGGTTGTTCTTTAATTTGGACACCCAAACAGGTAGTACGCGATCCTTACAGAGCTTAATCCTGTCATGATTGACGGTTTCCACTGCTTTACCTAATTTTACTCTGTAAATGAAAGAGGACATCTTCTCTTACACGATCCCTGGACCCTTCCAGGGTGCGCACAACTTTTTACACTTTCCCTTCCCCGCTGCTTTATCTAGAACATAGACCACATCACCTACTTTATATATGTGTACCAAAACCCGCAAGTCATAGTTCTTCTTCATCCAAAGTTGATTAGTTTTTAAATTTTGTCTAGCTGACTCGTGGGCCTTTTCCATATTTTCAGCCAATTCAGCTGTATAGTCCTCATGAGAGTCCCATCTTCTTTGGCATTCCTCCAAGGGAAACATGAGGTCAGCCGGTATGTTAGCTTCCCCCCCAAGCATTAGCTTGTTAGGGGTATAACCTGTTTGCCTATTCACTGCTGAGCGTATTGCACTTGATATCTGTGCAAAATGTTCATCCCATTTATCGTTCTTGGTGAGAAAACACCGCACGGCGTTCATCAGCGTTCTGTTGAATCTCTCAATTTGACCGTTTGCCGAGGGTCTATAGGCAGTTGTCCTTGTCTTATGTATACCCAGTAATTCAAATACTGCTTTAAACAGCTGGCTTTCGAAATTTCTACCTTGATCGGTGTGTATATGGAATGGGTAACCAAATCTGGCAAAGAATTCACAAACAGCCGCATGAGCTGTGACTTAAGCTGTCTGGGAGGGCAAGGGGACATATTCTATCCACTTGGTGAACTGATCCACCATAACCAATATATATATTCGTTGCCCTTGGAGGACTTAGGTAAAGGACCTAGGAAATCCAAATGAACTCTCTCCATAGGTGATCCAGCCTGGTATAAAGAAAGAGGGACCCTTGAATGGCTATTTGGTTTTTTGCTTTTACTACACACAGGACAGGTTTGAACGTAATTCTTTATATCATTGGACATCTTTGATACGAGATCTGGTACGATCAATACCCTGGTGACCGGCTGAGGGCAAATCGTGATTACCTCGCATCACTAACTCCTTTGCTCCATTCGGTACAACCATCTGCAAGCCCTGATCTGGTCGTTGAATCCATAAAATTCAATTGTTCAATGCCATTTCCTCTCGGTGAATCCAATAATATTTGGCAGCGGGCTGGACAAAAATATTGTGCCCTCAAGAGGGATCTGCTTGTCTGTCAACCATGGAATTATCAGATTGAAATCAGTGTCCTTTTCAGTCTGCATAGCCATATCTTTTTTGCATCTGAGGTCTCACATACTTTTGCCGAGTGTACCTTCAGGCCCTCTTCTGATGGCTTGAAATGTATATCCAGCGTACTATGCCCTATTGCACCTTGCTCTGGTAGATGTTCCTTTTCAACCTTCCACACAAACTTTGGTTCATTATCTGATCTACTTTTTATAGGTAAAGCAACAGCATAATCTACTTGGTCTGCAAATTCTGTCCAATTTTGATGTGCCCTGGTGCAGTATCGACATCCCATGCACGGAAGATCCTGTAATTTAAAACCTAATCTGTACTCAGAGCACTGAATTTGTCCTTCAGATTCACATGGCCTCCGTGACAGTGCATCTGCATCTAAATGCTTCTTCCCAGGTCTGTGCTGAATAATAAGGTCATATTGCCCAAGTTCTTCAAGCCATCGAGCTAATTGGCCCGTTGGTTCCTTGAAATTCAACAACCATAACAGACTATGGGGATCTGTCCTAATCGTAAATTGTCGACGTAGAAGGTAATGACGGTATTGTCTGGTAAATCTGATCACCGCAAGTAGCTCTTTCCTAGTTGTACAATAACGCCGTTGTTCACTTGACAGAGCAAGACTCCCATACGCTATAACCCTCTCTTCCTTGTCTTGTACCTGGATTAACTCTGCCCCAATTGCAAAATCTGAAGCATCTGTGTCCAGTATAAATGGATCCTTACTATTTGGTAACGCTAACAAGGGTGCTTTCGTCATAAGATCTTTGATATCACCAAACGCTTCCTCCTGTTCATGTTCCCACTGGAATTTGTTTTTCCCCGTGATGTTATACAATGGCACGTCCACCTTGGCAAGATCTTTAAGAAACAGCCTATGGTAGTTCACCAATCCCAAGAACTGTTCCACCTCGCGAGTATTAACTGGATGTGGCCACTCAAGCACAGCTTTTATGTTTTCTTCGGAAATCTGTAATCCATTACTATTAACTTTACGACCTAAACACTCAACCTCTTGTTGAAAGAGAACACACTTCTTTGGTTTCAGGTGTAGCCCATGTTCCCAAAAGCGCTGTAGAACTTGCCTTAGATTCTCCAAATGAGCCTTGAAATTTCTTCCCAAGACTATATGTCATCTAGAAAAGCTAGCACAATGTCCCAGTTTAGTCCCCTTAGCACCAAGTTCATTACTCTGCAATAGGTTGCTGGCGCATTACAAAGCCCAAATGGCATCCGGCGAAACTGGGAAAGACCATATTTGGTGATGAATGCGGTCTTTCATTTATCCTCTTCTTTTATAGGAATTTGCCAAAAAGCTGAGTTTGCATCCAGCTTTGAGAAGTAAATGTTGCCAGCCAGGGTATCTATACAGTCTTCTACTAGGGGTAAAGGGAAGGAATCTTTCGCAGTCAGTTTGTTCACTGCCAGATAGTCCACACACCATCTAACTGATCTATCTCTTTTCCGAATAAGAACTGGTGCTGACGCCCATTCAGACTTAGACGGTTCAATGACCTTTGCCTTGAGCATCTTGCCCAAGTGAGCCTTCTCTTCTTCAGCGAATCCCAATGGAGTTTTCCTCATGCGTTGTTTGATTGGCTTGGCCTTCCCTGTGTCTATTTGATGCTCTATATTCGTAAAATCCCCGAGATTATACTCATCCTTTGCAAATACCCCTTGAAACTCAAGAATCAAGTCCTCGAGTTTTTCTCTTTGGCTTTTGTTCAGATGTTCTTTTGACCTTTTTAACATATCTTTTAAATGGTCAGGTATTTGCGTTCTAGCTTCTTCATTTTCATCCTCCTGCACTTGAACGGAGTTAAGAGTGATCCGACCTCTCTAGGATACGGCAGAGACTTCATGTGCTTCTCCCAGTATTTCACGGGGTTTCAAGACCACATACCTATCACTTAAATTGAGTACACACATCTTCGGTTCATCATCTTTTTTGTATAGTGACCGCGGGATAAATGCCTTTTCAGAGGGTACTGGTTCAACCATGTAATCACCCATTTGTCCTTTCGTTTTGCATTTGACTAACTTCACAGTGTTGGGTGGAATGACAGTGCTCTTACTGACCGATACTCTGGAAACCACTAGGTTTATCTCTTAAGAATCCTTTGACATGTCCAACGGAATTTGTAGTTTGTCAATTTGCAGATAGCCACTATTTAAATTGATGATGATGTCATTTTTACTCAAAAAATCCAAACCAAGAAGCATGTCAGCCTGTATCGGGGCTACATAAACTTTCTCTTGGTCAGTGTTGTTCCCTAGCTTAAGTTGCAGAGGGCCAACTATAATACCTTGGATTTTCAGTTGTCTTCCCGTAGTCTGCAAGGTAATTTTCTTCAATACTGGACCCGTCCAATTAAGTCTCTTAAATAGTTTGTCCGAGATTATAGTCACCTGAGCTGCAGTATCCACTACTGCTTTCACCTCTTGTCCTTCTAATAAAACTGGTACATGAATCATGGAAGAAGACCTTAATTGATTTATTGTTATGTAATCGCCTTCATGACTTGAACCATTATCCTCGAGCTTCCCCACTTTGTCAATACCTATAACATCCATACTGACTTGTTTCTGATCAGAACATGGAGTCTCTGATATATTTTCTTGTGAAGAGTCACTGTCACTCTTTACTTCTAGTTTGGTTGCCGTCCCTGGGAAGCTACTCTGAACAGGGAAGTCGCCTGCCACATTTAAATTACACATCTTACCAATGAGGTCCCACACCGATTCATTTTGTAGGCCTGACATCTTTTTCACTTCGGTCGGATCTTGGCCTACAGCTCCGGCCCCTGCCAGTTTAAATCCTCCTCTTCGTCTCCTATCATTTTTGTCACCTTTTTAGCCTTGGGACAATCCTTTTTGAAATGTCCCAGGTCCCCACACTCATAGCACCCACGGGCCGGAGATCTAGACCTTTGCCTGGATCTGCTTTGTTTAGTGCACATCTTGCTGAAGGCTTCTTGCATCCTCTTAAACCCTTCAGTTAATTCAGTCATTTGTTCTTGTAAACCTTTTAACTCTCCCTCGACCTTCCCAAAGACGATCAAGTTTTTGTTTGTATTGGCTATCAACTGGAATTTATCGCTTGGTTTGCTTGTGGGCACCTCTACAGTAGATTTGGTAATTTGTGGTTCATTTACTTCTTCTGGTTATACATTTCCTTCCACCTGCATCTTTCGAATTTCCCTTTTCTGTTTCCCATAGATGACCCTGTTGGAATGTTGGAACCACCTGACCTTGTCGACTGCATCTTCCATTGATTCCGGTCTGCTTGTGAGTGCGTAATGCCCTGCATCCTTATCTGTGCAGCCCTGACAAAAACGGAGAATGGCCTGTTTATAAATGTGGGTGTCCGAAAGATCTGGATAAGCTCTCATTGCCAATTGTACCACTTGGCTTGCCCATTCAACAACTGTTTCTTTTGGCCCTTGCGCGGCATAAGTAAAGAACATCCGAGTTGTTTCTGGAAGGTCCTTTAAGGCAAATCTTTTCTCAAGTCGCTCCATTATTTCATAAAAGTCTACTCTAGGCTCTCTTTTAAAGGTAGGTATCGATGTTTTTTTCATGTCACAGATTTCAATTATTTTTATTTCCTCTCATAAACTATTTGAAAACAATATGCCGAAAAGTAGTTTTGCAAAAATATAAGGTCGCTTATCAGAAAAAAGCAGGGTATTTCCCTAATAGCCTACGTAGGCTATTAATCTATTTTTAGATTAATCCGAGACAGTTACGAAGATTATAGGACATTCATGTGGCTCGAATAACCGTTAGAACCTTGCATCTAGTTCAAATTACATCAAACCAACGTCATCGTTACGTCATCAGGAGTAATGTTCGCTAGCCGGTCTGTAAAGATCAGTCCTTACATGTGACATGATTTAGGACGTTGGCTGTTTCGCTAGTAAATTTGTTACCTTCATTTGACTGGGTCATATGCAAATGAGGTCATCCGATGTCGACAGCCGAATTCCGTGATATCTAAAAATAACCTGGAATTCCGCTGAACCTTTCTTATATAACTAGAAAAAGCCACTTTAGGTCTATTAGATAACCACCAAGACAATACCTGACCTAACTTAAAGTATTAATTGTTCTTTTGAGTCTATTTTTCGGCACTTGTTAATTTTTCTTATCTAGGTTTCAGAAACATCGATACCTCCCTTTAACTAAATTTGCAAAAAATTCACTAGCCACTCCTTCCTAGCACCAGCATAGATTGTATTTCTTTTCCTCCATATTCCAGGTTTGGCCATCAGCAAACATCATAAATTTTGTAGAGAAGGCTTGCCAGTCTCCCTTGCCATCAAAGGAGATAGACTTTGGTAAGGGCTGAGAGTTGGTTCTTCTCTGACCCTCCCTTGCATCATGTCCCCTTCTTTCAATACAACGACGTTCCTGTGGATGTATTCCAATCATGTCCTGGGGAGTGCCATCATCCGAATCCATCCTTGTTCTCCCAGTCAAACTATGTCTGTGTCCGTCCCTACGTCTATTCCAATTAGGTTCCACCTCTTGATCCATTACTGGAAAATTCAATCTTCGCTTGGTTTGTGATTGATGAATATTTGTTGACTCGGTCCTAGCGCCCTGTTGTTGTCTAGTATTATAATAAAATTCATCATTTTGATTGACTTCCTTTTTCATCGTCTCCTGATTATTAGTATACCCAGACTTGTAACCTAGGTTCCTCTGTCTTTCTGTCCTTTCAAAGTCATCCTCCGCCCTGAACATCATTTGGCGATTCTTTCTACCATTCGTGCAAACATCTCATCCCGAAACCCAGACCTTGAGCCTAGATTTTTATGTATACCCGCATTTAACTGAAATTCCCTATCCTCAAACCTAGACTTCCTGCCTAAGCTATTCCTCACATCCTTTCTTTCTTCCATTTCATGTGACTCGCTGTATTTTGACCTTATTGGTGGCCAAAGGCGTTGACCTTGATTACCATGCCTATCGTCTTGACCATCCTTATCATATTCATAATGATGAGTACCCTGTGACTTGTCATCATTCCCCTCTTGATTTTCCTCATATGGAAAAGGGGTGAAGCCAAGTTATTGACCAATGATTCTGTATTCCTAATTCGTAAACTCATGAAGATGTCCTCAGTCAAATTATCATACTTATCTCTAGCATCAATGATGGTATGAGCTGACTTCTGGCCAACGCCATAAATAGCAATCAAATCATCATAGGTACAGTAATTTATTCTTATTTTGGGATTGTGAGGCAGACCCCTATCCATGATTAATGTAATTAAAGTAGCTTACTAAAAAGTAACTTAATGTTACAACATTCAATTATCTTTTTCTTTTTTTTTTTTTCTTAAACGGAAATGTAACACTAATGCATTTATTGTCTAATTATACTAACATCAATTGGAAAGTTATGGCTACCTTCCAATGTTGGTGAAATTATTGAAATACTCTGAGATAATTAAAATTTAAATGATAAAAAATTATCAGTCCTTATCAAACCCCAAAATTGTAACGTAAATACCTTTATTAACTATAATTGAATGACATGCCTGTCAGCGCTTTTAAAACTCTGAAGGGTTATAAAACTAAGATAAATTCAAACTTCAGAATGAAAACTCATTTTTTGAATAAGCGGCAGTAGAATTTGAAAGCATTATTGAAAATAACTGATTTCTGTCATGTCAGACTCTCCGAAGCTCAAAAACCAAGCTAAATTCAATTTTCAGGAAGAAAAATTTATGCTAAGATTAACAGCTGTATAGTTCTAAAGTATTAGTCTAAATAACCGATCTCAGTCTTGTCGGTACTTTGAAATCTCAGAATAATACACAAAGTATGAAATTCATAAGGTTCAACATGAATTATCGTACCTACAGTTGACGGGAAAAAAATATTTAAATTTTGAAAGTTGTTTTTGGAAACATGTACAGGCCTTTAAGTAATCAATGTATCAATAAAGATAATTTTGTTAATTAAGACCAGAGATGAAATTTTTCAACCACGAGGGCGACAAACCGAGATTTGAAAGTGGAATTTTGAAGCGTTCTGTTCACCCAAACGAATGCGCAACAAGATGGCGCAGGGCGGAAGAGGCCAAAATTTCCGCGGGCTTTTGTAAAGCAAATGTAGAAAAACACAAAACAACACAAAAACGCAAACAACACAAACCTGCAATAAATCCTTTGCAGATAACCTTGCCGATTTGACCTGGAGGCACTATCGAGTTACCGCGCAATATTCGTTTGTCACCCCGCGTTCAAAATTTCACCTCCGAAATTCGAAGCGAGTTGGACGTATGAAGTGGCCCGGGATTCCCCAAAAAATGCGTCCAGATAAGCGCCGACAACGCCAATGTAGTATTTACCTATCAAAGAACACTTACTGCACACTTGTTGGTACTTGTACACCCAAGATGATAGTCCTCTAGGTTCGATTTAGGTTTGTTATTATCACACTGTTTAATGTACGTCTTATTAGTATCACTCTTGAAACCGGAAACAACTCATCCCAGAATGCATTGCGTCTCCTCCGGGTACCAGTCAAGGTTGTTTCGTTCTCGGTTTATCCGGGCCTGACTGATTTCGTTCTTACTACAATAGTTTAGATCATTGGTTGTTTCGCTTGTCAATTAGTTTCCTTCCGTTGACCTTGGGTCATATGCAAATGAAGTCATGCCATGTCTACAAACGAATTCCGTGATATCTAAAAATAACCTTGAATTCCGCTGAACCTCTCCCAAATAACACGAAAAGGCTACTTAAAGATATTGTCTTCGCGGTAATCTGATAAGCTTAAAGTGTCCTTTATTGGTTATATAGGAAAGGTTGAGCGGAATTCCAGGTTATATATAGATATCACGGAATTTGGGTGTCGACAAATCATGACTTCATTTGCATATGACCCAAAGTCAACGGAAGGAGACAATTGACAAGCGAAACAATCAATGATCTAAATTATGTCACATCAAATTGTTATCGCAAAACAGTGGTAAATGAGTATATTCGTATTAATGTTTGTGACAGTTTAGTACTTATCTCTTCAGAATTGACGAACCGCTAGCGAACATAACTTCCGATGACGTGTTGATGACGTATTGATGACGTTTTTGAGCAAATTCAAAGTACTGGATTCCAACGATTTTACGCATCGCGTGAATGACCCAATATTCTTCGCAACTGTCTCGGCTAAATCTAAAATAGATTAACAGCCTACGTAGGCTATAAGGGAAACACCCTTGTTTTTCCAGATAAACGACCTCTGATTTAAGCAAAACTAATTTTCAGAATATTGTATTAGAATGGTATACAAGAGGGAATAAGAATAATAAAAAATTGCGACATGAAAAAAACATCGATACCTACCTTCAATTCAAGTCCCGCTTTAATACATATTCTTAATAGTTATTTGACTCATTAATAAGTAAGTTATTTCTTACACAGATTTTAACACATTTTGGTTCGGTTTAATTTTCGGGGGAAAACTCGAAATTACTTAAATTCTATAGCTCTATCATCGTTGAGAACAACTTGATCAGAGCAAGTGAGCTGTGTTGATTTCAGGCGCATAATTTTAAGACTAAAGTCAGATCCAAACGAGAAATGCAAACGTTCGGCATTGTCTATATTTCTTTATTCTGAAGCCCGGTTTCTGTACACCCATACACCTTGATAAAAGAATATTTGACGCGCTTGAGTCAGCCTCCCAAACAAGTTTGCATTATACCAAAGGATCAAAAGTCAATTATAGCCATGCCTTAATTTCCTATTCCCATGGTCTGATATCCTTGATATTTTACACACTAGTGCAATGTGATGCTTTAACTAGGCTCCAAATAAGGAAACGAATAATTGTCTTTTGCTTAGATGCATATGATCATCAGGTGAATTTATTGTACATTGATTGCAGCAATTTGCAATTCATTGTCCATTTATTAAATGCATGCTAGAAAGCAATCACCATTTATTGTCGATTTATTTGATAAATTTATCATCAATTTATCAAATGTTTCATAGACAGATACCCCCATTTATTATCCATTTTAGATTACCATTTATTTGCAAGTCCTTTAAAGCGGCTCTTGCAAAAATTGTGGAAGAAAATGTTGGCTCTCAGTTTTAAAATTTCTAATTGTTTTACTTTCAGATATTTGAAAGAATGTGATTAAGCTGATTTTGTTATGAAAATGACTGTTCTTAACTTGAAAAACCAAAGAAAAAAAAAAGCAAAAACATTTCACGTTACGAGACGCCAAATAAGTCAAAGAAGTACAACCCGAATGGAACCGGAATTCTTCGGGTAAATACGTTATCTATTGATCGCGCTGAAAATTGCCTTTGTGCTCTTGAACAGATTTTCATTAAAATCGTGGTATAGAAAAGTTATCTGCTTTTCCAAGGTTATGGATGGAAATTTGAAAACGAAATGAGAGCCAGAGTTTTTTTGGTTTTTTTTCATAATCTGTGCAAGAGCCGCTTTAAATTTCATTTTTGACGTCTGGTTATCCAATGTGTCACTAGATCAATGAAATAACCAGTTTACTTAGTTACTTACCTTGGTAGCGATGTGGTTGCTAAGCAGGTCTAGATAACTGTACAAGGGGATTATGGAAATTTAAACTTAATATTTCTCTTGCAAAGCCTACATCCAAAAGGAAAAAAGGATGAAAATGAATTGGGTTGATAAAATAACTGCAAATTTATAAATCATTGTCCATTTTCTATGCCTTTATTACGTTTCAATTGAGGCAATAATCACACAATAAATGTACAATATGTGGTTTTCAATAAATGAATCCCTTTCATGCTTAAGCTTCGAGACGAGTATCATGGTTTATGCTTTTACCTTTGGATCTTTTTTGTTGACGTGTTTTCCTATACAGGAAGTAAAGATTCAACACTATTTCCCGGGATACAAATATTGGTAAACTCCGGTATACTGTGATCACATGTTCAGTCATTTTTTCTCACCACTTACTAAAAATACAAATAACATATTTAAATGTTTGTAAATGATAAATAGAATGCCGTAGGTCAGAGACTTAACCAGAAACAGGTTTGTGATCACTTTGTCAACTTACGCAAGATATCGGCGTCAATGTTCCGTATTTCAGTGATAGCTTCCGAGCGCTATGGTTTGCGTAACTCTTTTCTTCTGCATGCCAAAATGGATAAGTTTAAAACATAAAGCCATATCTTCCCTCCGAGGAACGAAAGATGATTTTAACAATCAACCGTTTGTGTGGTCACTAAACCAACCAGGGCCTTTATAATATCAATATACAGAAGGAAGGAATTATATTTCTTGAAAGAGCATTTGTGTTTTCTTATAAATTGCAACTCGTGTGTGTTTACGTTTTAAGATCGAGACGACTGCACCCGGTTCTTCACCGGAAATCGGACATGTCCATCCCCCGCCGTAAAAGCTTGATAGTAAACTACAGCCACTTAGATAAAGGCTTCTTTTTCACTGCATTTCTTCTCAAGGAGTTTGATAATAGCTATTATACTCTCAAAGAATTGCTCTGGACAAAATCTAAGTCTTAAAAAACATTCAAGGAAGAGTTGTGGTTGTTGTGAACTGCACTTCGCAATGAGATCTATCCACACTGCACTTTCCCTTCATGAGATCTATCCACCTATGAAGTTTCAAGTTAATAGCATTTATACTTACGGAGGTATGCCCAGGACAAAATATAAGTCTTTAAAATAACAAAGGGCAATAACTCCAAAATTATCAGGAGATATGCTCCGGACATGCTTAGTGAAATGACGGAATGATGGACGGGGGATAAAAATGTTGCTTTTTCCTTAACTTTTTCATCAAGTTTAAATTGATGTTGACAATCTCTTAGGACTAGTTTAAAGGCATATCTGCCCTGCAAGGAAGAAAATTCAGTTTAAAGAATTTTACAGACGTTTAATTGGTCACTAAAGCAAACAAGGGCTTTTTATACAAAAGGCGGGTATTAGGGATGTTCTCTAGAAAGAGTATTTTGTGATTGTTCTTATCGACTTCAACTCTTGTATGTTTACATTTTGAAATAGATACGACTGCACCCGATTCTTCACCGGTATGTTCGTCCATCTTCGGCATTGACTGTTGTATGCACAGGTTCTACTTACTGATCTTTACAGACGGTTTCGTATATCCCCGTGACCGAACAGGTTGATTGAATGACTAGCGAAAGTTTAAACGTCATCACTGACGTAATAGATTAAACAAACCTTAAATTGTAGTTTGGTCACAATTTTAAGGTAGGTTTCGGTGTTTTTTTCATGTCACAGATTTTAATTATTTCTATTTCCTCTTGTATACTATTTGAATACAAATGCCGAAAAGTAGTTTTGCAAAAATCTAAGGTCGCGTATCAGAAAAAAGTAGGGTATTTCCTTAATAGCCTACGTAGGCTATTGATCTAGTTTAAGATTAATCCAAGACCGTTACGTCATCGGAGTAATGTTCGCTAGCCGGTCTTTAATAATGTAAAGACCAGTCCAAAACTGTCGTAAGCGTTTTTACGAATATAAACACTTACCGTAGTTTTGCGCTAATCCTTTAATGTGACATGAATAAGGACGTTGGCTGTTTCGCTAGTAAATTTGTTACCTTCAGTTGACTTTGGGTCATATGCAAATGAGGTCATTGGATGTCGACAGCCGAATTCCGTGATATCTAAAAATAACCTGGAACTCTGCTGAACCTTTCCGATATAACAACAAAAAGCCATTTCATGACAATTAGATTACCACCAAGACAATACCTGACTCAACTTAAAGTATAAAATGTTCGTTTGAGTGTATTTTAGGCACTTTGTATTTTTTTCTTATCTAAGTTTAAGAAACATCGATACCTTCCTTTTAATTATCGAAACTTCTTTCTTGAATTGTTTGCAAACCGCGTAGAATAATTTTGATCCAATAATTTCAAGCGCCATATATACATTTAGCATGGTTTTCATACTAATTTTTGTAGTGCGTTTTTGGGGAAGGTATGGCTTTAACAATGGGTGATTGTAATTAACATGCCTGTGCAAGTAACTATCCATAATTTCAAATCCTTGAAAAAGTGCACATTTCATTATACGACTACAACGTTAATGTAGAAGTGACAGGCTAAACAACGTGCTATCCATTGTTATGCGTTGGAGTATATGTAGAAGTATGGAACTGCAACAAGATTCGTAGACATTCCGTTCAACTGTTAATAATTTAATTTTTTGTTTCGTCCAACAAAAACGAGCGTTTTGATTGGTCGAAAATTTACTCAAAACTCTATGAACAAAATTTTGAGCACGCAGCGATTTTGTATGCTTTCGCACAAAATAGTCCCATATAAAAAGGTATCAAAATTTGTTGAGCTTTTTTATCCCGCTTTATGCTATTAAATTGTAAGAAATGAAGAGAATATTTTTTTGTTTTCATGGAGGAATGAACCGAAAAACCTAATCACACAATGTATGAATCCGCTTCGCGTATTCATACAGTCCGATTAGGTTTTTCGGTTCATACCTCCGTGAAAACAAAACAAAAAAAATCTCTTAATCTCTTTAAACGAACAAAATGTCAGATATATTGACAAAATGCAATTTCTTGTCTTAAATAACGATGCGCTGGCCACGCCCACTGACCTTTATCGGAATGTTTGACTTAGATACTAGACGACTTTTTGTTTGAAAAAAAAATGTTCTGGAACATGTAGGAAAAAATTAAATGACTGAATGGCGATCTAAACGTCGTAACATCAGTTTGATAAAGCTACAGTTACAACGTTAAGTCACAAAACTAACTAAACTGCCTCATGTAAATGGCGACCAATGTCCGATATGATCGCGTTATTTAATTGGTCTATAGATATTCTGATATACAGCTGTGATCGGTCAACTAGAAAAAAGTCATTTTAGTTTAAATAGGCAGACATTTGAAAATGCAACTGCAAGCGATGTGCACTTGTCCTGTATTTGTATAATCTATTATCCAGGTAAGCCTGTCTAAATGACGTTGATTTATGACGTAAGAAAATTCCAGTGTTTTGGTTACGTCACATTTGTCTCATTTTTGCTACGCCCCTCTATGATATAACTTTGGAAAAACGTTGCAGAATATGAAGAAATTAGTTGTAACAAACAATGCCTTCTCCTGTCCACAATGCTTTTTACCCGTAAAATAAGATTTTATAAAATACACCAAATGATCGCTTATTATTTCTTTAAATTTGGACCAATCTAAGTCTGGTAATGGTTTAATGTACGTAGTTTTGGATTTATCTAAACTATTGACAATGTGTTTAACCCTTTCACGTTTAATCCCTGGTTTTTACGTCCCTGTGAATTTATAATTAAAAACATATTGTAGAAAAAGAAGAAATTGCTTGAAACAAGCAATATCTTCTTTTTCCACAATATTTTCTACCCTACCGAATGGCTAATTTTATTTTAAATCCAAATTGAATTTTCGTCTGCAAAACCCTTGAATCTTGAAAGGAATAAAATTTGCTAAACAGGAAAGGGTTTCATTTTCTTAGTCAGAGCGATAGTTAATTGTGAAATTTGAAATATATATATATAAATATATAATACAATAAAATGAGAAAAAAATTGACCCTGAGTCATATGCACGTCTCCCGAACGGATTAAATTCTAGAGTTTGAGAATAAGGGGGCAGTTAATTACTTGAACGGGGCTTGAAACAAACAAAAAAATACAATACAATATTGGCGACGTTATTATTTTAACATTTTAGCGTTTCGTGGTTACTTATAATTAGTTTTCGGTTTGTAATCTTTAAAACCTTAGGATTTTTTTTATTGCACCATGTAAGCGTATACGCATTCGTTTTCATCAGTTTACACTTTAGCGTCGTCGAATTATATTTCTTTAATTTCCGCAAATAAGAAACATGCCAACGACAATTTGACAGCGATTGATCTTAAATATGCAAAGTAACTTTCAAAGATCTAGAGGAGGTTAATATTAAATGATCCTTTATTTGTCTTGTCTAAATGTAAACACCAATGGTTTATTGTAACAGTTTTTTTAATTACATTTACGAAATAAAATCAAAACAACAAAGAAATGGAAAAAACGACAACAACAACAACAACAAAAAAAAATCCCACTAGCACAAACAAACAAAACGATAATCTAATATAAAAAATATGTACTTATATTTTGTGCATTTCAGAGATTCGTGAACTTTTGTGCCCTATTATAGCAATTCTGTGTGATTATTTCCTGCATCAATTTTCGGTTAGCGGATGGTTTTATCTCGATAAATATTGGCAGGATTATACATATCGTCGTACCAATGAATCTGTGCAGGCATTTGGGACCAGCTCTGTAGATCAAATACCGGTATTGTGACGCCCGATTTGTCCTTTGACAATATATTTTTTTTATACTACTATGTTTTCTCTGACAAGACACGATGAAATTTTGTTTTCAATTCTGTACTAAGGTTTTCGTCGCGACAAAGAGCACGTCCACTCAGATCAAGATGTTTAATATATTGATATAAACATTTATGAGAGTGATCCTTCAAGAACAATTAGTTGATGTACTTATGTATTGCATTTTATTGTCTATCTTGCAATTGAATATTTTTCTCTACATTTGAAATATTTTTAAAGACATTCTTGTGAACATAAAGTTCAATGGGCAGACCTTGTCATTAGTAAGAGTTTTATTAGTTTGTTCCGTGCATCTTTCAGGTAATCGCTCTATACAAGAATTTCAGTTTTTACAAAATGCTTAATTGGCAAGAAACGAAAACAACAGTAAATTAAAAAAAATGGTAAAAAAAATAAAATGGAAAAGATTCTAAAAAAAAAATGCCAGACTTTTCCTGTCTACCCAAATTGTTTTTATGTCTTAATTTACTTATAAACGGATTGTGGCCTTTAAAAAAATGGAGATAAAGGTACGAAAAGTTTCTCGGTATTTCTTTTGATGTTTTCTTTCTTAAGTAGGAAAACGATGCTAGGAAATCTAACGTTTCTATTTCTTGTTAAGTTTATTGCGAAATAATTACTCATTCTCATTCATGTATAAAAGTCAATGAGAAAATACAATAAACATGTTGGAACGTGTCCATTGGGATTTCTTCAGATTGTTTAGAAGGTTATTTGTTCATTCTATGACATAATTGGCCATACGAATTGCTCTGACCTACTTTTAGACCGCACTGAAAAGACAGACAAACTGATACTAAAGGAATGGTCCGGATAATCCCAAGCTATCATGGTCTTTGGCATTGTTCAAAGTTATTGTCCGGAAATTCTAACTATCAACGTCAAACAAGTCATACCCGTTTAACGACGTGTGTAACAACATATTTCCTTACTCCGACCGCGTAAGAAAATCTTATGAAGTATTTTCAAAAGAATAAGAGACGAATTTTACGGTCTAAGTAGAAAAGTATGTGAAGTTCGAGTACCATATTGATATAGTTACTTTTGGAAAAGTTTTTTCTGAAATTGTGGAACGACGAACAAACGCAACCCAAATTTCCAGAAATTACGAAGCACGTTGAAACCATTACCAGATGAGTCAATAGTTACGTAAGATATTGTTATCCTTGACAAAATGGCTAAAGTAAAACCGGTCACAACAGATCCTGTCTGAGTTTGGGTATTTTTTGTATTTGGTACCTAGGATTATTTTCTCGGTGAGCTACATATACGTTAAAGAACATCGGATTTAAGGTCAGGTATCAAGGCATTTCCTAAAAATAACCGTAATTTGACACCATCGTCAATAATATTATCTTGTTAGATGCTAGTTTGAAAAGACAAATGCTGTGTTATGGATCATGAATGTTGCTAACGTTTGCATGAACAAACAATATTTAGTTATAAATTACGGCTAATGCAAAAACAAACATTTTATTCTTCGTCTATTAGCAGCAAGTAAATTAATTGTTGGATGAAAACGTACTCGAGATTAAATTCAAGGACATATACTTCTCCTCGTCAAAAATTAAATAATTTATCTAAGATCTGAATCATAAATTGTCTCTATTAGTTCGCCGTGATATTTCCATACTTATTATCATCTTTTTTCGAACGACAACTATCTACTTTATAAGCTCTCAGCTTTGCTTCTTTGAATGAGAACACAAAAGAGTTTAATATTATTTCTTATATAAATTACATGTTCTAAATAATAAAATGTCTGGCCAAATAAATATGTTCAATGAAACCCTCATTGTGAATAACTACTGTAAGGGAGGTATCGATGTTTTTTTTTCTGTTTTTTTTAAGGGGCTTATTTGTGTCAGAATTTAATTATTTTCATTCCGTCTCATTTATTATTTGAAAACACTATTCTAAAAAGTATTTTCTAGAAAATCAGAGTTCGTTAATCAAAATAAACCAGGGTATTTCCCTAATAGCCAATGTAGGATTTTAGTTAGTCTATTTTTTTATTACACCGAGACAGTTGCTAAGTGTGCTGGGACAATCACGTGGTGCATATACCCATTGAAATCATGACTTCAATTAAAAATCGCTCAATCCAACATTGTGACGTCATCAGGAGTAATATTCGATAGCCGGTTTCCAATTATATAAAGATCCGTCTAAATGTGCCATAAGAGTGAATATAAATAACACACCGTAGTTTTGCGCTAACCAATTAATGTGACACAACTCAGGACTTTGGTTGTTTCCCTAGTCACTTCTGTTGAACTTTGGCCATATGTAATGATGTCATGCGGTTTTTACAACCGAGTGACGTGCTTTCAAGCTATAACGTGGACCATTTAACCCTTCCTCGATAATCAAAGAAACTACTTACTTTAAGCCTATCAGATTACCATTAAAACAATATCTTACTCGTATTTAGTATTGAATGATCGTTTGGGTGAATTCTTTGTCAATTGGGACATTTTCTTGGCTAGAGTGCAGAAACAGTGATACATTCCATTAAGTTTTCGACGATTGTTCATGTCACAGATTTTAATTATGTGTATTCCGTCTCATATAGTGTTATATACAATATTCTGAAAAGTAATTTTACGAAATTAGAGGTCGTTTATTCAGATCAACTAGTATATGTCCCAAATAGCTAACGCAGGCTTTTAATCTACTTTTGTTGAGGTTTAAAATTTGGACATATACGTGGTGCGTATAACCTTCGGAATCACGCATTCATTTGTGTTCAAATAACGTCGTGACGTCATCAGGGGTATGTTCGCTACCCGGTTTTCAGTTCTATAAAGATCAGTCCAAAAACTGTTTGAATTCGCTCAAATCGCGTCATCCTTGAGGTCAGCAGGTATTTTATTCGCTTTTCTGTGAAGACCAGTCCAAAACACGTAAGAGTTCATATAAATATAGACCGATTGGTTAATTTGTGTTTAAAGTTAGGTATCGATGTTTTTTTTTTTTTTTTTTTTTTTTTTTTCAGATCATACATTTCAATTATTTTCATTCCCTTTCATACGCTATTTTAATAAAATAAGATGAAAAGTAATAATGCGAAAATCAAATGTATAACAGAATAAACCGGGGTATTTCCCTAATAGCCTACGTAGGCTTTTAATATATTTTTAGATTAAGCCGAGACAGTTGCAATGTATATTGGGTCACTTACGTGTTGCGTATTACCGTAGGAATCCCGCATTCAGTTTTAATTCGCCCAGACCTACGTCATCAGGAGTTATGTTTGCTAGCCGGTCTTTAATTCTGTAAAGATCAGTCCGAAACTGTCGTAAGCGTCAACACGGATATAGACACTTACACTAGTGTTACGCTAACTACTTGATGTGACATGATTTGAGACGGCGGTTGTTTCTTTTGTCAGTTAATAGCCTTCCGTTGACTGGATCATATTCAAATGAGGTCATGCGGTGTCGACAACATCTAAAAATAACCTGAAATTCCGCCGAGTCTTTCCTACATAAACGCAAAAAGCCACTCTTAGTCTGTCAGATTACTGCGAAGATAACGTCTGACTCAAATATAAGTATTAAATGTTCGTTTGAGCGCATTTTTCTGCAATTTGGCAAATATTTCTTATCCTGGTTTCTGTAAGATCGATACTTACCTTTTCACACCACTTGTACTAGTATTCCAGTCATATCACGGCGCCTGGAGCAACTACAATGTAACCATGGATTCCTGGTATTTTTCACACCAGTACTACCACCACATCCGTTCCCAGCATCAAGCTGTTCATCCCACATAGGTTTACGATTATCCACCAATTAGTTACAAATATAGACACTTACCGTGTTTTTGCTCTAAGTACTAAAGGACGTTTCACTTTGTTATCTTTTTAGCTCACCTGATCACAACGTGCTCAAGGTGAGCTATTGTGATCGGTAAATGTCCGGCGTCCGTCCGTAAACAATTATTAAAAATGTTCTCCTCCTAAACCATAAGGCCTAGAGCTTTGATATTTGGTACATATCATCACCTATTGACCCTCTACCAAAATACTTCAAAGAATTACTGTACTCTTAAAATTAACCCTTTTCTGTGCGATCCCAGATTTTACAAAGGAAATCTTAAAAAATCTTCTCCTCCTAAACCACAAGGCCTAGAGCTTTGATATTTGGTATGTATCATCACCTATTGACCCCCTACCAAAATACTTTAAAGAATTACCGAATTCTGAAAATTCGCCCTTTTCTATGCGATTCCAGATTTTACAAAGGAATAAAGAAGGAAATCTTTGAAAATCATCTTTTCCCAAACCATAAGGCCTAAAGCTTTGATATTTGGTATGTATCATCTTCTATTGACCCTCTACCGAATAACTTTAAAGAATTACTGTACTCTTAAAATTAACCCTTTTCTGTGCGATCCCAGATTTTACAAAGTAAATCTTTAAAAAATCTTCTCCTCCTTAACAGTAAGACCAGGAGCTTTGATATTTGGTACGTATCATTACCTATTGACCCTCTACCAAAATACTTCAAAGAATTACCGAATTCTGAAAATTAGCCGTTTTCTGTGCGATTCCTGATTACAAAGGAATAAAGAAGGAAATCTGAAAATCTTCTTCTCACAAACCATAAGGCCTAGAGTTTTGACATTGGGTAAGTATCATCATTTTTTGACCCTCTACCAAAATACTTCAAAGAATTAATGCACTCTTAAAATTAACCCTTTTTGTGCGATCCCAGATTTTACAAGGGAAATCTTAAAAAATCTTCTCCTCCTTAACCATAAGGCAAAGGGCTTTGATATTTGGTATGTTTCATCTCGTATTGACCCTCTACCAAAATACTTAACAAAATTACTGTATTCTTAAAATTAGTCCTTTTCTGAGCGATCCCTGATTTTACAACGGAATAAAGAAGGAAATCTTTGAAAATCTTATTCTCCCAAACCATTAGGCCTAGAGCTCTGATTTTTGGTACATATTATCAGCTATTGACCCTCAACCAAAATACTTCACAGAATTACTGTATTCTGAAAATTAGCCCTTTTCTGTGCGATCCCTTTTTGATAGGAATAAAGAATGATATCTTTGAAAACCTTCTTCCTAAACCATTAGGCCTAGAGCTTTTATGTTTGGTATGTATTGATGTCTTTACTTCAAAGCTTTGCCTTATTCAGGAAATTAGGGTTATATGGTGGGATCATCAATATACCTAGGATTAAAAGAGATACTCCTTAAACATCTTCTCCAAAATAATTAGACAGAGGGCTTTGCTATTTTGTATATATCATAAATCCATGAATTATCAGACTCAGGGGAGCGATTTAGGACCATAATGGTCCTCTTGTTTTAAATTCCGGCCATATGCAATTGCAGTCATGCGTTGTCGACAGCGGAATGCCGTGATTTCCGAAAAAAGGTGGATTTCCGCTAAACCTTTCTGCTAACTACAAAATTACACTTTAAGCCTATCGGATTACCGTGAAGACAATATCTCATTTTTAATTATTTTCGTTTGAGCGCATTCTTAGGCGATTGGGGATTTTTTTCCTATCTTTTGATTCAAAAACATCTATACCCCATTGGAAATTATTGACACTTACGAATATGCTGTACACATCTCTTGAAAATCTTGATAATGTGTGCTAAGAGATGAGAAAATAATTAATTGATTTTATTGAAAATGGCAATAATTTATATTTCTTGGTGGATAGTTATATATATTGTTAACCGTTTTAAATGGAAGTGAATATATTATCTCAATATATGCCCTATGGCCGGTGTCCTTCAATATCGAAATGAACCTTCTGTTTGAGCTCTCATCCGTCGTGCGGCGCCAACAATTGAAGTTTTTACACTCTAGAGGCCACAGTTTTGACCCAATCTTCATGAAACTCGGTCAGAATATTTGTTTGGTCATGAGGATGAACCCTATTGATTATGGGGAGGTTCTATTGGAAACACAGGAAAAGGGGTCTTAATGACAATTTCTTTGTCTACACTCTAGAGGCGACCATTTTGGCTCAATCTTCATGAAACTTGCCCAGAAAAATTGTTATATCACAAGGATGAACCCTATTGAAAATGGGAGGTTCTATCAGAAAGCACAGGACAAGGGGCCTTAATGACAATTCTTTATTTACACACTAGAGAGCACAATTTTGGCTCAATCTTCATAAATTTTGATTAGAATAATTGTTAGGTCATAAAGATGATCTTTTTGTATTTTGGAAGGTTCTCCCTGAAAAAACACGAAAAGAGGCCTTAATGATAATTTCTTCGTTTACACACTAGAGGCCACCACATTGGCTCAATCTTCAAGAAAGTAGCCCAGAATAGTTTTTGTGTCATAGAGATGCACCCTATGGATATTGGGGAGGTTCTATCGGAAAACACAGGAAAAGGGGCCTTAATGACATTTTTTGTTTAAACTCCAGAGGCCACAATTTTGGCACAATCTTCATTAAACTTTTCAAAAATAAATGTAAGGTCACAAGGATGAACCGTATTGATAAGGATGTGTGCGTGTGTGTGTGTGTGTGGGGGGGGTCTATTGGCAAACACAGGAAGGGGATTTAATGTCAATTTTTTTGTTTACACTCTAGAGGCAACCATTTTTGCTCACTCTCATTACGCTTGCCCAGAATAATTGTCAGGTCACAAGGATGAACCCTATTGGAAATGGTAGGTTCTATCCGAATGCACACGAAAAAGGGGCCTTAATGGCAATTTCTTTTTTTACACTCTAGAGGCCACTACTTTGGCTCAATCTACATTGGTCGAATCTCAATAAGATTTGGCAAGAATTATTGTTAGGTCATAAGGATTAACCATAAGGATATTGGGAAGGTTCTATCGGAAAGCATGGGAAAAGGGGCCTTAATGACATTTTTTGTTTACTCTCTAGATGCAACAATTTTGGTTAAATCTTCATTAAACTTTCCCCAAATAAATGTTAAGTCACAAGGATGAACCCCATTGATAAGGGGATGGGGGTTTCTATTGGCAAACACAGGAAAGGGGGCCTTAATGACAATTTCTTTGTTTTCACTCTACAGGCCACAATTTTGACCCAATCTTCATGAACCTAGCTAAAAATAATTGTTAGGTCACAAGGATGAACCCTGTTGATTATGGGATGGTTCTAAAGATAAAGACAGGAAAAGAGGACTAAATGACCATTTTTTTGTTTACACTCTAGAGGCCACAGTTTTGACCCAATCTTCATGAAACTCGGTCATAATAACTGTTTGGTCATGAGGATGAACTCTATTGATTATGGGGAGGTTCTATTTGAAACACAAGAAAAGGGGCCTTAATGACAATTTCTTTGTCTACACTCTAGAGGCGACCATTTTGGCTCAATCTTCATGAAACTTGCCCAGATAAATTGTTATATCACAAGGATGAACCCTATTGAAAATGGGAGGTTCTATCAGAAAGCACAGGACAGGGGGCCTTAATAAGAAATCTTTATTTACACACTAGAGAGCACAATTTTGGCTCAATCTTCATAAATTTTGCAAAAATAATTGTTAGGTCATAAAGATGATCTTTTTTGAATTTTGGAAGGTTCTATCCGAAAAAACACGAATAGAGGCCTAAATGACAATTTCTTTGTTTACAAACTAGAGGCCTACATATTGGCTTAATCTTCAAGAAAGTAGCCCAGAATAATTTTTGGGTCATAAAGATGCATCCTATGGATATTGGGAAGGTTATATCGGAAAACACAGGAAAAGGGGCCTTAATGACATTTTTTGTTTAAACTCCAGAGGCCACAATTTTGGCACAATCTTCATTAAACTTTTCAAAAATAAATGTAAGGTCACAAGGATGAACCGTATAATGTCAATTTTTTTTGTTTACACTCTAGAGGCAACCATTTTTGCTCACTCTCATTACACTTGCCCAGAATAATTGTCAGGTCACAAGGATGAACCCTATTGGAAATGGTAGGTTCTATCCGAATGCACACGAAAAAGGGGCCTTAATGGCAATTTCTTTTTTTACACTCTAGAGGCCACTACTTTGGCTCAATCTACATTGGTCGAATCTCAATAAGATTTGGCAAGAATTATTGTTAGGTCATAAGGATTAACCATAAGGATATTGGGAAGGTTCTATCGGAAAACATGGGAAAAGGGGCCTTAATGACATTTTTTGTTTACTCTCTAGATGCAACAATTTTGGTTAAATCTTCATTAAACTTTCCCCAAATAAATGTTAAGTCACAAGGATGAACCCCATTGATAAGGGGATAGGGGTTTCTATTGGCAAACACAGGAAAGGGGGCCTTAATGACAATTTCGTTGTTTTCACTCTACAGGCCACAATTTTGACCCAATCTTCATGAACCTAGCTAAAAATAATTGTTAGGTCACAAGGATGAACCCTGTTGATTATGGGATGGTTCTAAAGATAAAGACAGGAAAAGAGGACTAAATGACCATTTTTTTGTTTACACTCTAGAGGCCACAGTTTTGACCCAATCTTCATGAAACTCGGTCATAATAACTGTTTGGTCATGAGGATGAACTCTATTGATTATGGGGAGGTTCTATTTGAAACACAAGAAAAGGGGCCTTAATGACAATTTCTTTGTCTACACTCTAGAGGCGACCATTTTGGCTCAATCTTCATGAAACTTGCCCAGATAAATTGTTATATCACAAGGATGAACCCTATTGAAAATGGGAGGTTCTATCAGAAAGCACAGGACAGGGGGCCTTAATAAGAAATCTTTATTTACACACTAGAGAGCACAATTTTGGCTCAATCTTCATAAATTTTGCAAAAATAATTGTTAGGTCATAAAGATGATCTTTTTTGAATTTTGGAAGGTTCTATCCGAAAAAACACGAAAAGAGGCCTTAATGATAATTTCTTCGTTTACACACTAGAGGCCTACTTATTGGCTTAATCTTCAAGAAAGTAGCCCAGAATAATTTTTGGGTCATAAAGATGCATCCTATGGATATTGGGAAGGTTATATCGGAAAACACAGGAAAAGGGGCCTTAATGACATTTTTTGTTTACACTCCAGAGGCCGAAATTTTGGCACAATCTTCATTTAACTTTCCCAAAATAAATGTAAGGTCACAAGGATGAACCCTATTGATAAGAATGTGTGTGTGTGGGGGGGTTCTATTGGCAATTACAGGAAAAGGGGCTTTAATAACATTTTTTGTTTACACTCTAGAGGCAACCATTTTTGCTCACTCTCATTACACTTGCCCAGAATAATTGTCAGGTCACAAGGATGAACCCTATTGGAAATGGTAGGTTCTATCCGAATGCACACGAAAAAGGGGCCTTAATGACAATTTCTTTGTTAACACTCTAAAGGCCACTACTTTGGCTCAATCTTCATTTGATCGAATCTTAATAAGATTTGGCAAGAGTTATTGTAAGGTCATAAGGATTAACCATAAGGATATTAGGAAGGTTCTATCGGAAAACACAGGAAAAGGGGCCTTAATGACATTTTTTTGTTTACTCTCTAGAGGCAAAAATTTTGGCTAAATCTTCATTAAACTTTCCCAAAATAAATGTTAAGTCACAAGGATGAACCTTTTGATAAAGGGATGGGGGTTTCTATTGGCAAAAACAGGAAAGGGGGCCTTAATGACAATTTCTTTGTTTTCACTCTACAGGCCACAATTTTGACCCAATCTTCATGAAACTAGCTAAAAATAATTGTTAGGTCACAAGGATGAACCGTATTGATTATTGGATGGTTCTAAAGATAAAAACAGGAAAAGAGGCCTAAATGACCATTTTTTTGTTTACACTCTAGAGGCCACAATTTTGGCTCAATCTTCATGAAAATGCCCAGAATAGTTGTTAGGTCATAAAGATAAACCCTATTGAGTATTGGGAGGATCTTTCCCAAAACACAGGAAAAGGGGCCTTAATGACGCCTTTTTGTCTACACTCTAAAGGCCCCAGTTTTGCTCAATGTCATAAAACTTGGTCAGGATAATTGTTAGGTCATAAAGATGAACCTTATAGATTATAGGAAGGTTTCACAGGAAAACACAGGAAAAGGGGCTATAATGAACATTTCTTTGTTTACAAAATAGAAGCCACAGTTTGGGCTCAAGCTTCATGAAACTTGTTATAGTTATTTGGCTCTAGTAGCATTTTTAACAGCAGACAATACAGGTGAGCAATTTAGGACCATCATGGTCTTCTTGTTAATTTTGTCTTTGTACTTCGTTTAGGTTGACATTTTTTCTCATCTGAAGTCCGCAAGTATAAAATTATTTCAGAAAGAATAAAGGAGATTTGTTTTCGTTATAGTGAGCAAAACTCCCTTTGACATATTCGGTCATATCAGCTTTCCTCAGACGAAAGTGTCCATTTGAGGGTGGTTGAAAAGTCCGTGGTCTTCATGGCCTAGGCAGAAAAGACCTCTTTGAAGTATGCTAATTCAGGTTTATGTAGACGTAGTATTAAAATCACTTTAGAGTGAAAGTAAGGTTTTTTTCTAATTGTTGTTTTCATCTGATTCTGATTCTGAAGTAAAATGGACAGTGTTAGCCATTGTGTGGTTATTCAATACAACGACATGGTAGTGAAAAAAGGGAAAGCACGTCCCATGTTATAGAACGATGAAGAAATGGATAACTTTATCTAAACACAGTTAAGAGAATCGTGTAGCTGAACATCGTCTTTGAGGGTTGAGGATCCATTTCTCTGAATGGATAGGAATGTAAGATATGAGAACGAGCTCTGCACATCGTTGAGATGATGACAGCTGCTAGACACGAGCCCCTTACCCACGGATTTCCCAGTTCAAGAGGCGGGGCGAGTCTTCTCAAAGGCGAGAGTTGTGTGATTTTTCATGGTAGCCTTTTGTAGCAACATGCAAATTAGGAGACCTACAGAGAGACATATGGCTATTAGTAGCCCTTAAAGATAAAGTCGACCTATTTGGGGTTCAGGATTATTTTCTCTGAATGGATTAGCTTTGTCTACGAGCTCTGCAGGTTACGCTTACTACTGAAATGTTCACAATTGAAGATACATGTTATAACAAAATAAAGGTGGGAAAATGGATAACTACTTTGATTTAATGATATTCGATGAAGGCAACGTAAATAGTTCATAAAAACTGATCCAGATGTTGACATGTATTGAATTTATCAATGTCTGTGTTAAAGGGACCGTGTACTTGGTTTATTGATATACATTTACGACCTCAAAATAAATAAATAAATCTTGAATACGATGGTTTGACTTGTTCTTTTTTAAATGAGACGTGCTGTCTTAGAAACATTTCGTATACCAAGTATTCAGGTTATATGTAGGTCGAATTCCATTGTCTGTTAATTAAGTCATTTATTCACTCGGTCGCTTGTTTTATTGATGTTCCTGCAAAGGAACTTGTCGGTAAGCATTTCCCATGTGACTTAAACATGCCAGAAAGATACCTCATAAAGTGACAAGTCTAGTCTTCTCGTCGATATAGCAATACAGATAACACTTCATGAGGAAGGATGGTTAATGATTTTAATTTTTGAAAGGATTTGTGTCTGAAAATGTAATTAATTGTTACAAGAGCAATTCACTTAACCGATTGTTGACTATTTATTTATAGCTAGGCATTCCTGTTCTGTATCACGTTACTTTATCATTACCGATTTTACTGGAATTTTATATACATTTACGAATCTGCAGTAGTAGAACTTGTACCGAGGACGAAAAGAAAATATCACGATTTAAACTTAAAATGTTTATAAACTATAAAGTGATTTCCAAAATAGAGGGACGAAAATATAGAACAATGCTTATTCTCTTACAAGGCAGTATGCCTCAATAGGTAGTTGGAAAGGTTATTCTATATCACGTTCAAATATTATTTAACAGTTTCGGACCAAGAATCCGAATTTAAGTAATTCTTTTAAGTTAGATTGCTTTGTAGAACAAGACAATAATTGTTGTTGGAGTAGTTACCGTCTGCGATCAAACCAAAGCAGTTGTTAAGCTTGATTTTCCCTTCGAGGAGGAAAAACCTTTTTAAACAATCTATGTTTTTTTTTTTTATCGATTTCAACCAGTTTTTGTTTAACTCTTCACCAGAAATGTTCGCTTATCTTCGGCATTGACCGGTAGCAACGATGACCACACTTTACGGACGATTGCGTTAATCTCCGTGACCGAGCTATTTGTTTGTATGACTATAGAAAGTGAAGTAAACAAACTCTATTTGTAGTGGGTGGCGAAGCTTCCTTTATGAGTTGTAGGCTAACGGCGTAGAGTTATTTGATCTTATGATTTCATATTTGTTTATTATTTTTGGGTCTGGGACATTATTTTCTACTTATTTTAGGTGTGCGTGCATTGGGGGATATGGCTCGAGATTATCTGTAGATAACTCAAAAGTAGATGGCTCGGATATCCTTTAATTCCACTGCAAATATGTTGTAATACAATAAGGAGATAATCAGAATGCTACAATCCTACTGGTTATCATCAGGCTAACCGACAAAAAGCATTTTCTGTACAAAAATGCAAATATTTGCTCCCCTCCCCGAAACGTAACAAATTAATTCGAATGTTCAAAAACAAAAGAAATATGGCGATTGAGATTAAAACGTCTATTGAACAGATTTTCATGAAATTATCTGATTACCCGATAGTTCTGAATGTCAATTTCAAGATAAATATTCTTGCTCAGGGCTCTGCAGAGTGGGCGACTCAGGCGAAAAAGTCGCCTGGTTTCATAAAACTTCGCCTGATTTGCTGATCAAAGCGAAGTCGAAGTCGCATGGAATTTTCGGGTGTCGCCTGGATACGATAGGTGATAACCAAATCTGGCCCAGTGGCTATAAAAGTAGGGGACAGTGTGCAATTATACAACTGTCCGTCGGGAGCCCTTTGATCGTAAATCAAGCGTGTATCGATACTGTAGTCGCGAGGCCAGCAGATTATCAGAAATAGGGGTATGTAGTCAACACGCTTGCTTCATTCACACCTACGCTGATTGATTTCGGCAATGCTGTGTATACTCTCGGCACTAGAAATCTTTATCTAAAATCCTTTCCCTTCTTAAGTTTTAATTATTTCTGTAAATTAAGTTATCATCAGTCTACGAGATTTGTTGCTTACTTTCACATAATGAGAATAATGGCCGACATTTACGGACGCCGTGTCGTTTACCAGAAGTCAAAATATTTTTAAAAATTTGAAACCTTGGTGAAAAGTAATTCTGCCAAAAATCTACGTAGAGTAAATTCATTTTTCATTAGAATCCTTCAATTTGAGTTATCTGCTTTAATTGTAACAAGTGAAGAAAATTATGGCAAACAATTTAAAGGCTTCTACGGTCTTTTCCTGAGATTTTTGTTATGATACATTCTATCCAAAAACTAAATTTCACTTACTTGTGTTGGTAATAATTCCTTTAAATAACATGTAATCCTATAAAATGGAGCAAATTATCCTGTGTTAACTTTAAAGCTCTGCATGTACAGAGTCTGGTTTTGTGTACTGAGCAGTAACCCTTACCCTTTACACAATATAACTGACTTAATCACAGAGGACCTATTTTGACCAATTAATGACAATTTTTATCCATTTATATGTTATCAGGTAAAGTGCACAGACTTTAACTCATTACCACACAATCCCCCATTTTGACATCTTGAAAATGTTTTTATGGGAAACTGTGGAAAAAGGAGGAAATGTTTGCAGCAAGCAATTTATACTTTCCCCACATGTTTCTACCCTTTTTGGCACCTTCATTCTTATTTAAGCTCACTGTGAAATGTCTTATTTAGCTTCTTTTAATTTTTACCAGTCTGAATTTTTTCTTCTGGTAATAGTTTGATTAAATACATGTTGTTACAATAAAATCTTTTCTCATTTTCTGCTTCAAATAGAAACACTACTCATTTCATTCAGACTGCCTATACACTATTTGCATTTTTTCTATTAGTTGACTTTTTTATCATATATGAATCCATTATGAAATATTAAAAAAAATAAATTCAGAATCAAACTCTTGAATTCTAAAACAAAAAAAGAAAAATACAAAAGTATTTGTTCACAGGAATAAGATCTTTATTGAGGACTGAAAGGATAAGCAGTATTTTCTATGTTTATTGCATGATACATAATATAAAATGCAACTACTTGGTTGTAAAGCTATTTTATTTTCTGATAGAAATGAGGAATACGCGCAAAAACTTAATTTTTAACGAGATTCACTTCTCCTGAAAGTCTCACCACTTCTCCCCATTTTGAAAAACTTCTCCCAATTCTCAGACTAGTGAGAAGTGACTTCTCCCCAAATTCTGGGAGTCTGCAGAGCCCTGTTGCTTTTTTATCTTACTAAGTCCATTATAAATTCAATTTAATGTGATTAATTTACTATGCCCTACTTTGAAATATTGGAGTTTATCGGATAAGGTCGTTAGTCTTCGGGTAAGGTCGTTAGTCTTCGGGTAAGGTCGTTAGTCTTCGGGTAAGGTCGATAACGACTGTATTGCTAGTGGAAGCCAATGGCGTAACTGACACGTCATAGAAAACCACAAATAGGGCGATTTTCGATGCAATCGACAGCTAACGTATGGACGCGATGTATTCCGTTTCCATTTGGTTTTCACTGCGCTGATTTATTTGTCGATTAGTAACACGAAATATTAATGCTTCTTTTCTTTCCTTTTTAAAGTTATGAACAGTCATTTTCATTACAAAATTAGCTTACCCACCTGCTTACAAATATCTGAAAGTATTCCAGTTAGAAAATTAAGTTAGAGAGCTTAAAGTTTTCATTCATTATTTCTTCAAGAGCCGCTTTAATTTTCGTAATGAAAAATCTAGAATTGAATTCATCCAAATATGATATTCTGCAAATTGTATAATGCCGTTTGTAAAAAAGCGTCGTAACATAGGTTGTGACGTCATTCTGGTGGGATAAATTGTGTTAACATTGGTTTCGAATATGTAATATCACCCGTGTTTCATGAGGTTTATTTCACTTCCGGGCCACAGGTCATAATATGAAAAAGGCAAAGCTTCAGAACGATCGCAGTTTCTAATTATCGACAGTTAAAACTTCCAAAATGTATGCGAACTCCATCATGCCATATCATATGGAATGGAAATTGTTGCTATATTCAGTACAATAAGAAATACACTGTATTTATCATTAAAATTTCTACCTCTTCGAATTTACTAGTGTATTTCTTTTATAGCCAAAATTTGTTCAGAGTTTTAAAAATGACAAAGGATTAGGCAATTGGTACCCAAATTTAACGGGAACCAAGAGATCATATGAAATGGTGTTTTTGTTGTTTTGTTTTCTCAGTCCTTGATATGTACATGTATTTAAAATCAAAGTACTGAAAAGTACTGTAAGCTAGCAAAGTATTCTTTTGTTCAGTTATCTTCTTTGTCAAACGTTATCATGATAAAGAAACGAGGTTAAAGTAACCAAGGACCTAATCTTAAGTTATAGGATGTAATGGGTTCAATCCCCAGCGGCGACACATGTCCTTTGGACATTTGTCTCTCACCAAAAGGTGGACAAGCTAAACTAAGTGGGATAGCAGCTGGAGGCTTGGAAAGAATGTAATGGTAGTATTGGTGAGAGAAATACCAGGAATCCGTTGTTAGGTCTCCAGCAGCTGATTGAAATACTGTTAAAAGTAGCGTTAAACATCATTCAATCAATCAGTTTAACTGTATACTAGTTATATCGCGGCAGCTGGAGCGGTTACAGACTGCGTTATGACAGCGGTCCGGGATTTTATTTCGATAAATATTCTGACCAAATATCAAGACATTAAAATTTTGAGTTAAAAATGTGTCCTCTAGAGTGAACACAAGGTATTTTCTAAGATTTGACCTAATGTATTACCCCCAAGGGACCAAAACTTGATTGGAAATTTATGGAGACAAATATTCTGACAAAAATTGCATTTGACCCAAAAATTTGGCCTCTAGAGTACACATAAGATGTTGACAGACTAAACATGTCGCACGCCGGACAAGGCATGATCACATTAGCTCACCTAGAGCATGTTGAGTTCAGTTGAGCTAAAACTGTTCGGTTTGCAAAAGGCCAATCGATGATATACATATTATGAAAATTGCATCTAAATCCATCATCCTGTCAGTATAAGTAAAATCGATTGATTGATTGCATGAAGTTTAAAACCATTTAAACCATTACCAAATGGCAAAATTTTAGACAAGTCCAAATTCAAAGGAGTTGCAGACAACAATTTGAAGCCAATAGAATTTTAGAATGATCAACTTTCTGGACAGAAAACATTTTTTAAATGAAGAAATTGCTTTTTACATGCAATTTCTTCATTTCATGCAATGTTCTCTCAATGGTTTTTTTTGGGGGGAGGGGGTCAAAAGGCTTCACTGTGTGGAAATGGGTCAAACAATATTTCAGTTATATTGTGGTCACTGGTGCATTATGAGCATAGGGTGTTATCAACTGAGTGAACTGGATTCAGCAGGACAAGTTAAAGAAGTAAACAAGCTAGTTTTCTGTGATCCAGTAAAAAATGTATAATCCAATAATTTGATGACCCATATTCTGTGAAATTTTCCCCCCAAAACCATCCTAAAGAATTTAAGTTAAAAAAAATAAACATACATACAGATGGGCAGACACAATTTTGGCCAAGATAAGGTTCACCCTGCCTACAGCAGGGTATGTAAATGAATAAATTGAATAGTTTTAACCCTTGTCATGCTGAATCTGGAATAATTCAGTTTTGGCAGGAGGTGTAGACCAAGAACAACCTGCACATAAGTTTTTATGAGATTGATTTCTAAAAGAAATATTGGTTTTTTAACTAGTTCTATCAGTGCTTTCAGCCCTTTGGTTTTACAGCAAATCAGTAAGGTAATTTATACAGCATGACAAAGCATTTGAAAAAGAATTTTCCCATTTACCCTTTCCATCATCGTGCCAAATATGAGCAATGAATCTTAAATGGGCTTGAAGTAATTGTAAATGTGAAGGTTTTTAAGTAAGTTTTTGAAGTTGTTTGACCTTGACAAATGACCCTGACCTTGATGAATGACCTAGACCTTGGTATCTGCGGATTCATCAATCAGAGTAAAACTAGAAAATATGCAATCCTGGTGCAAAATCATGGCAACTAAGACATTAATCAAACAATTTTCTTCAGTCTATATTAATCACCAAATATATCATCCTGGTGCCAATCATTTTTTCATTGCAAGTAGGCCAGTGGTAGTTACTTTTGTTCATTATCTTGATTTCCAAATGGTTTATTTCATTCCATAAGGTATCTGTTTTTTTTTTGTTTTTTTTATTCAGAATCATGTGGTACCACCAGACAATTTGTCCCTTTATGCACCAGCTATTTATAACGTCTGGGGAGGGAATTGAACCCCCATACATGATTATGAATAAAGAGACACATTTTATATGGTCCTGATTGATTGAATATCTAGCAACATCAGTTTAATCCATTTTGAACCAACCAAAAGTAATTGATTAATGTCAATTCAAACAATCTTCTATTTATAATATGAAATTCAAAATTTCTGAATTTTAACCATTGTCATTCTGAACCCAGAATATTCTGGTTTAAGCAGGAGCTGTGGAGAAAGATCAGCCTGCAAGTAAGCGCAGTCTGATCTTAGTCTACACCTCCTCCTTGTACTTTCCCTGCCAGAGTTGTTTATAAAGTTGATTTCTAAAAGAAATGTTGAATTTTGAACAACAAGTTCTATCATTGCTTTCATCCCATTGATTTTATAGCAATTCAGTAAGGTAATGTATCCAGCAAGACAAGGGTTAAAATGTTGATGACAACTCAAAACCATTGCATGACATCATGTGTAGCTGGGTGACCCATCCTTTAGGAAAATGGTAAATAGATATAGATTAACAATTACTAGATCAGTATGGAGAGTACTCCAGTCACAGGACACCCACACTCAACAGCAAGATCTAAATAGATATTCACTTGTTAAAGGGTTAAGTTACAAAAATGACAAAGAGGCCTGAAAGGACATGATGAGCAGCTTTTTAAGTCAATCTTGGCAGGATTTTAATCTTTCCCCCCAGGGACTCAAGTGTTTGTTACTATGCATTATAAGGGTCATTGCATAACTCATTAATGCACAATTCTGATTTTTGAAGCTGTGAAGTATCAAAGTTTTTAGTGGTAAAAACAGAAATTGCTAAGTCAATTTCTCCTTTCTTCACAATGATTTCTACCTTTTTTAAATGTAGCAGACTTTGAAGTGTTGTCTGCACCTTATTTCAGTTTAGCCTAGTCTAAAACTATCTTTCCTTTATAATGGGTTCAGATTTGGGAGGCCATCACCTTCTTTCAACTGAGACCAGGCTAAAATTTTCTGATGTGGTAATGTGTCTGAAGAGGTTGCAGACGAAACTCAAAGCTTCTAAAATTTGAAAAATAAGTGCCAGATAATGTAGAAAACATTATGAGAAAAGCTCAAAGAAATTGCTTATTACAAATAATTTCTTCTTTTCTCACAATTTTTTTAACTGTTCATTTTGTACATAGCATGTGTGGGATTGTGTGGTAATGGCTAAAAACATTGTTTGATGGACTGAATAATTTTAACTCCAACTGTATTTCAGTCATATTGTTACAGTTAGAGCACCTTACCACGGATTCTTGGTACACCAGTAATATCACTTTATCCTTTCTAAGCCTCCAGCTGCTCATCCAAATAAGGTTTACCATAATCCACATAATCCATAATCCACACTGACAGTAATATTTGGTCAATTAGTATTAGAGAGGATAATTTTTGTAGCCACGAATCAAACCTGTGACCCCATGATAAGGAGTCCTACACCCTACCAACAGCGTGAATCTGAAACATTCAATTCAAAGCCCAGAAGTTAAATGTTGAAAACCAATTGAAAACCAATTGCTTGTGGCACAGCCTGAATCTAAAAACATTCAATTCAAAGCCCTGAGGTTAAATGTTGAAAACCAATTGACCGCTATGGCCATAAAAACCTTATACAGTTCCTTCTTGGTGGGTGAGTCTAAGAGGATTCATTGGACATCAGAAAAGTTTGAGAGCCCTGGCAAATTTGTGAGTTACAGGCTCACAAAACTTGTGTCCTTAACTTCTTATAATCCCTGCCATCAGTGTCCCACTCAGATTTTTGATTGGGATTTTGTACCCTCTGCTTTGCAAAAATGGGGGTTAAAAGACAAAAAAATTAGGATAAAAATTAAAACCTTGTCACCAATTAAGCTTTAACCCATTACCAGACGGCAAAATTCTAGACTGACTTAAAATTGAGAGAAGTTGCAGATCATGACAATCTAAAGTTAATGAAATTTTGGATTTTTGCAACTTTCTTGATAAAAACATTGTGGAAAATGAAGAAATTGCTTGTTATAAGCAATTTCTTCATTTTCAAAAATGTTTTACAAAGCTTTTTTCCTACGGGGCGTCTAAAGGTTCACTGACTGGAAATGGGTTTAAACAAATAAGAAATTATTTATTCCTTGAATATCCATCTCTTTCATGAACAATGACACAACAATGTATTCATTCACAGTAACAGACCTTCACAACAAAGCTAGCAGTCTGAATAGGTTTCAAATAATAGCAACCATATAAGCAAATTAACCTATTACCAGACCACAAAAGTTGGACAGTCTTTCCTGTTTTTAAAATCTCAGACTGGTTCAAAATGAAAGAGGTTGTAGATTGCATTGAAAATTGGATGCAATTTGAAATGAAAACATCCTATGAGGTAGAAAATATTGTGTGAAAAAGAGAATTTGCTTGTGGGAAAAGGGTTTAAGAAGCTGCTGACACTGACAGAAATATTTGGTCAATAAAATCTCTAAATTCCTGGTCTTTTTGGGAAGAAAACATTTATGATGATGAAGGAAATTGCTTGTAACAAGCATCTTCTTTATTATAGACCTTTTCACGGTCTCACAGCGCATGCGTCAAATCGAATCTCGTTAAAGGCGATATTTACCCGAGACTTTGTCACGTGATCGATTGCGGGGAGTCGATAATTTATCACTATATAATCCTATATAAATTGTCTATTTTGAGCGAGCAAAAATAAAGGTTAAAAATCAAAATTTTGGTGCCAAAAGGGTTTCAATATGTGGGCAGATATATGCAGACTAGTTGTAGCGAGTAATATTGATGATATTATCGTGTATTAGTAACAAAATTAAGTTTAAACGACCTGGTGTCTAGGCCATATGAAACATTACGTACCTCGAGTTTTGCGAAAATTACCTTTCATACAATAATACCTCCTACGAAATAAGATATTTTGGACATATTTTAACCCCCCCCCCCTCACACACATACAAGGAAGGAAAAGTAAATAGTTATAGTTTGACACTCGACGCAAACACTGAATGATTACGTTGATGAATGGAAAATCCCGCCTTGCAGTATACGGACAAGTGTCAAACATCTTGACAGAAATAATATTGACTAAAATAACATTCCAATATTAATCCATTCCCAATGAATGAATTTTTTGACTGGTCCAAAAGAAGCTGCAGACGACATTTTAGAGCTAATGGAATTTAATTGTTTATTTATTTTCTTTTTTCCTTATGGGACAGGAAAAATATTGTGGTTACCGAAGATATTACTTTATCCAAGCAATTTCTTCATTTTCCACAATGTTTTCATATGCTTCTTCTCAAATTGACATTCGCAGCGTTCTGGTAATAGAAGTGTTGGAGGAAAGGAGAAAATATATTCTTTGATTTATATAATCTGCTTTTCGTCTAGATATGCCATATACCGATAAAAAAGTGTATATGGAAATTCTAAATTGAGAGCACTATATATTAACGAAAAAAGGATTATTACAGAAATCATAATAGTATGATGACGATGTTAATAGTGCGAAGAAAAGAATGAAAAATAGAAATAATCAAATGTAATGATTATAATGGACTGGAGTGTTGTTCGGTAAACCGTCTTGATGTAAAGGGTTCCCTTTGGTATATCACATATATCTATATGGTGTTATGTGTAGACGGCAACATGTCACCAAGCATCCAATAAACAACACCGCACACTCTTTGTGTATGTTAGTAAAATTTAGGAATTGATGAAACAAATTTGTCTTTTTATGTTTCAACCGATATGCCGCCAAGTACTGGGCCCTGATCGACGAATCAAAGAATCCGACCAGACGTCGTTTTCAATCGGCACGGGAATATTATTGCATGGTGTTTATTTATTTATCATTATCATTTCAATCTTTTACCAAAATAAAAATAAATTGAATACGCTTAACAACTTTGAGTGGATACTTTTTGCTGTGGGATATATATTATCCTAAAAAGATGGATGGAAATGACAATTGTTACGTGGCAGATTGTAGATCGACAAGGCATAACTCTAATATATCCTTCTATAGAATTCCGAAGAAACCGGAGTCTAGAAGAAAATTATGGATAAAGGCAACTGGAAGAGTCCTCCATGGAAGAAATAAATTTGCACCAACGAATAATTCTTTATTTTGTGGTCGACATTTTGTGAATGGGAAGAGAAGTGATGATCCAACGTCTGTGGACTTTATACCGACAATGAATCTTCCGGTGACTTTGCCAGTAATATTGAGGCAAAGGAGAGCTACTGTTTCCAGTATGAAATCGTCCAAATATGACGGAGCAGTAGAAACCCTTTTGAAAGAAAACTGTAGCGTGTGTTACACCGAGAAACGCGTTTTGTTGCCAGAAATTGATCTTAGAAATGTGCAGAACGAAGTTCAGATTTCACATGAGCGGTCAGATGAAATGACAGAATGCGAAATGCTGCATTGCCAAATCCCCTGCGATGTACGATTTCAATTAAAATCTAACGTAAGTTTGGTAGGATTTTCCCTGGTATGAAGCAAGGACACGTGAACTGATTAAATACAAGCTGGTATTTTCCACAGTTTTTTCAATGTGACTGAGTCTCTGGACAAATCCCTCTTCCCTCTTCAAAGTATTTAAACGCCTTCAACGACTTGTAGGCCCGGACGCTTTCTTTGTCAAACGGTTTGTCCCGCGATTCCACTAAACATTTTTTTTAATTTTGATATGTCAAAGGCCGGAACATTTTTCAAACCATTTTCCCATCTATTGTTCGGATTTGTAAACACTGACTTCACATAAAGAAACTTGTTTTCTGACATTTTAACACTGTTAAAGTTCGGGGTCGTATCGAGCCTTCTTACTTTCAAACCGGAAGTAAAAACTCCCTGCAACGGGAAAATGTTGTTGTTGTTATTTTTTGAAAGCGTCTAACGGATGTAGACTTTTTAGTCATCTGGCGCTTTGCGTGAAAAGGTCTATTTCATTATGACTTACAAAGCCTTTTTTGTGCGGGGGGGGGGGGGGGTGTTACAAAAGCAGCATTGTGTCGGTCTTTATCTCAATGATTTTTATATCCTGACTTCTGAGAGTCAAAAGCGCCAAAGCCAATGTTGGTTAAAAGTCAGGTCTGAAACTGATAAGGGATGAGAAAGGGCTTACTGTAAACTCATTCCCAAGTCCAGTGGAGGTCACCCCACCAACCCGTACAGCCTGCCCTATGTCAATTCCGTTTATGGAACAAGTACAAACTAATGCAGTGTTTATTCAATCTGTTAAGAATAAAAAAAAATGTATAATTCAAATGGACAAAAATTCATTCAAATTATCTTGAGCTTTTTGACTTACCAAAACGCGCGAAACGGACGATGACAGATAGTTCCGTCGGAGTGAATAACCTTCACTAAAAATGCACAGACTGGTAGCACTGTCGGCTTAAATAAAGGCTTTGTTACAGTCGACGGCGGTACCGGTCTATAAAAATACAAAGATTTTTTTCAAAGCTGATACCGTTTCGGTGTGGTCTTATTTAAGAAATAGTTATTCTGTATCCGGAATTTATTTCAGATTTTATTTCTTCTTCTTGACCTTTGACCCTGGCTATTTTGATCAATCAAATCATTTGCTGCGGCGCCCTAACGCCGAAAAGTTACACAAAAATTAGACTGGTACCACTGTCGACTTTTTAATAAAGCCGACAGGTAATACACCGATTTTCGGTAGATACACGGAAAGCCTAGCCCGTTAGGTTTTTTCCTTTACTAAAGTCGAAAACGAGGCTTGCGCATGCGCAGCTCATTTTGTTGAAAAAAATTGACACGTCGCGGGATAACCATCCTATACGATAAAAATCTTACTTCTGTAGTTTAACAGTACTCAGTTTACATTTTAAACCATTTCTCACATCAACTTTCGAAATTTTGTGCGAGAATAACCTTGCATTGTCACCCTTTTCATGAAAACATGAGGAACGCCGCGTCCCGCTTCCGCTATATTGTTTACAAACAATCGCTCAGCCAATCAGATTCAATGTTTGAGTATACGTCATTAAATGCCCATCGGCCAATCTCTTTCTATAGTCGTTTGGGGCCTACCTGTCGTCTTTGTTAAAGTCGACTGCGGTACCGGTCTACACAAAAAAATTCTCATAGTAAAAATGCGGGTCTGGTCTAATATCTATATTCACAATCGTCTTTAAAAAACATAACAAAAGACGGTGCTACCGCGAAACGATCTTCGATCGTGTCTTGCTTCGCAAGACACGATCTGCGATCGTTATTACAAAAAGAATTATTCAAGACACGGAATAGGTACTCATCACCTGGTGGTTTAATCTTTTCCTGTTTTGCAAAAATTTAAAACTGTCCAAATTCAGAGGTTTGAAGACGGAAATTTAAAGTGGATATAATTTAAAAAAACAACCAGTTGGTAGGGTAGGAAATATTGTAGAAAAAGAAAAAAATGCCTGTCTTCATTATTTTCACAATCATAAAACCACAGGGGCGTAAGAACCAGGAATTGAACAGGAAAGGGTTAAGGCTGTCTGCCAAGAAACATACGTGAAAATTATTAGTTCTGTTAATACCACTAGAGAACATTGGGACTAGTTGACTTTCATAACAAGGTTTCTCAATAATTGCGCTAACCCTGTTTAATCCCCCCGAGAATGCGTTCATTCAATATATTAAACTAGAGGTCAGCTCACAAATTATCCAAACAAACTGTTTGTCTATTCTTGTTATCTAAATTCAGATGGATTAATGTAGTATGGTGTACGAAAAAATTGATACAAATGACTTTTGTTGCCTTTTTAGTTAGCAAAGCGTCAGCTTTGATAGTTTAACTTAAAAGACAAAATTTTGAGGTCTTCTCAGGGTTCAACGACTGCAAACTGCCTCTGGAGGCCAAATCACTAAATCCGTTAAAAGCATATCTGCCCTCCGAGGAAGAAAAAATGTTTAGATAATCTATCGTTTATTTGGTCACTAAAGCAAACAAGGGCCTTTTTTAAGGTAGGTATCGATGTTTTTTTCATGTCAAAGATTTTTATTATTTTTATTTAATCTCAAATATTATTTGAATACAATATGTAGTTTTGCAAAAATCTGAGGTCGCTTATCAGAGAAAAGCAGGGTATTTCCCTAATAGCCTACGTGGGCTATTAATCTATTTTTAGATTAATCCGAGACAGATGCGGAGAATATAGGACATTGATGTGGCGCGATTAACCGTTGGAACCTTGAATTGAGTTAAAATCACATAAAACCAACGTCATCGTTACGTCATCAGGAGTTATGTTGCTAGCCGGTCTGTAAAGATCAGTCTAAAACTGTCGTAAGCGTTATTACGAATATAAACACTTACCGTAGTTTTGTGCTTAGCCTTCCATGTGACATGATTTCGGACGTTGGCTGTTTCGCTAGTAAATTTGTTAACTTCATTTGACGTTGGGTCATATGCAAATGTGGTCATTCGATGTCGACAGCCGAATTCCGTGATATCTAAAAATAACCTGGATATCCGCTGAACCTTTCCGATATAACCATAAAAAGACACTTTAGGTCTATTAGATTACCACCAAGACAATACCTGACCTAGGTTAAAGCAATAAATGTTCGTTTGAGTCTTTTTTTTCGGCACTTGGTAATTTTTTGTTATCTAGGTTTCAGAAACATCGATACCTCCCTTTAAAGGTAGGTATCGATGTTTTTTTCATGTCGCAGAATTTAATTATTTTTATTTCCTCTCATATACTTTATGAATACAATATGCCTCAAAGTAGTTTTGCAAAAATCTGAGGTCGCTAATCAGAAAAAGCAGGGTATTTCCCTTATAGCCCTATGTAGGCTATTAATCTATTTTTAGATTAATCCGAGACAGTTGCGAAGAATATAGGACATTGACGTGGCGCGAATAATCGTTGGAACTAAAATTAAATCAAACCAACGTCATCGTTACGTCAACAGGAACTTGTTCGCTAGCCGGTCTGTAAAGATCGGTTCAAAACTGTCGTAAGCGTTATTACTTACCGTAGTTTTGCGCTTAGCCTTTCATGTGACATGATTTCGGACGTTTGGCTGTTTCGCTAGTAAATTTTTTATCTTCATTTGGCTAGGGGTCATATGCAAATGAGATCATTCGATGTCGACAGCCGAATTCCGTGATATCTAAAAATAACCTGGAATTCCGCTTTATCCTGTGACCCAGAGTTCTGCCAAGGGCGCGCCATTGCGGGATCGGCGCAGAAAAATTACAGATGGCCCCTAAAAATATGACCGAGGGGCCGACCGGCGCGTTAAAGTTACGAACCGTGCGCTGTAGGTACGAAGATACCTTGGGACGAATCGGCGGATGTTTGGGTTTTTATTTACTTCCGGGGTTCCCCTTGGTAATTTCAGAGCGTTCATATTGATTGAAAAGGTCGCTCTGATTGGTTTACTGTGCATTATATATTTCGTTTTTCGGTCATATCAGCCAATGAATAGCGCTAAAATAAAGATAACAAATTTAAGTTTGACGTAACGAAATATTCCTTCTGCATCATAAACTCGCTGTTTTCTGTCAGCGCGATGGCAGAAAAAAAGAAAACAAAACCAATCTTGAGCTTCTGTGGCCAGAGTGAGCCAAAGTGATCACAAACAGGTGCCGATGATCAGCCAAATGAACCCGGGCCTTCAAAATCGGCCGAATCTCAATCATAATCCGGGACGAAAAGGCCAAATCGAGCTACGAAAAAAAGTTCCAAAATAAATGGCTCTCGGACTTTTCGTTGCTATCTTATGATTCAAGTAAAATCTCAATGACTTGTTCTTTTTGTATTAACCCATTCGCACAAGGAAAATAATTCATTAACAGCTCGAAACTGTTTTTTTAATTCATTATATTATTTACTTTTAAATGGGAAGAAAGCCCTTGAGATTTCTTCTCATTGATTCTGTTCACATCATATATACAGCCTCATAATATATTGGCCCCATGTTTTGGAAAAGTGGCCCCATATTCTTGGCTTAAATTGGCCACTGGCCTCCTAAGGTCAAAGGCTTGGCAGAACTCTGCCTGTCACCTGCTATAAATACTGCCTAATAAAGGGGGTATGATAAACTTGTTGATATCAGGTCACATGGTCACGTGATAAGCTTTATCATGTCAATTGATAACTTGACCGACCGGAACTATTTTTGCAGTAGTAGGGGTGCTTTCTAAAGCAATAAATGTTTAAATCTTCGGCTAAAAGTTATGTCCAAATAAAAACATTATACTCGACTCTCAACTTTCATCGATCGAATTATACATCGGTGACGTACAGATGACGCAATACATGACGCAGGCATGGAAGCATACACACGACTTCAGAAAGCAGGATTTTAAAACATAAAAGGATTTAGGGGATTAAGCATTGATATTATGTGAGTGAGGATACTTTTAGAAGTCGCGGCTAGGCAACTAATCTCAAGCTTTGTCCATCCTGTGATTTTCTATCAGGGTGGCAATGCCTTAGGGTTTGGTTTTTGCTGCTTAACAAAATCTTCGACACGCTAGTTGAGTGGTCGATAAGATAGACAAATCTAGGCAAATCATATTCGATGATCAAGGTATGTCTTTGTTGTTTAAGGTTTAAGTTATAGATGTTCTTGTTAATTCGTTCTTATTATGTCTATTACAAATTAACTTGTGCGAGTTTTTCAAATGTCGACCCCGATGCCCTCACCTCAGCAGGGACCAAACACCATGTTCGGTGGAGAAAGGTTAACTTACATTTACTTTTCATGGCCATTTTTCAGTCGAATGCATTTTTAAAGATGGTAACAGGATAAATAGAATAGATGGTTGGTGTCTTGATAAGGAAAAGTTCATCGGGCTCGGCTTCGGAATTTATCCGGTCGCCTTCGGCTCACCAGATAAATTCCTACTCCTTGCCCAATAAACTTTTCCATATCAAGACACCAACCATCTATTCTCTATGAACCTTTCCGATATATCCACAAAAAGCTACTTTAGGTCTGTTAGATTACCACCAAGACAATACCTGACCTAACTAAAAGTATTAAATGTTCGTTTGAGTCTATTTTCGGCACTTGGTATTTTTTCTTATCTAGGTTTCAGAAACATCGATACCTCCCTTAAAGCCGAGACAGTTGTAAAGAGTATAGAATCATTCATGTGGTGCAAATAATAGTTGGAACCTCACATTTAGTATGAATTTCATTAAACCTTCGTCATTATTACGTCATCGGGAGTTATGTTCGCTAGCCTGTCTTTAATTCAGTTTAACGACAGTCCAAAACTGTCGTAAGCGTTATTACGAATATAAACACTCATTTGCCCTGATATAATTTAGGACAGTGGTTGTTTCGCTTGTCAATTTGTTACATTCCGTTGACTGGGTTATATGCAAATGAGGTCATGCGGTGTCGACAACCGAATTCCGTGATATCTAAAAGAAAAAAAACTTGGAATTCCGCCGAATTTTTCATATATAACAACCATCATATTACCGCCACGACATTAATTGACTTAAATTTAAGTATCAAATGTTCGTTTTAGCGTATTTTTGACACTTAGCAATTTTTACTTATTTAGGCTTCAGAAAAAACGATACCTCCCTTTGATGAGTAAATTGATTTGAAATGGTCGTCTCGACCATTGCATGTGCTGGTCAGAAATTTTCTACGTAGTATTGATATAAAAACGTGTTTCCCATTAGACAATACGAGTCCTTACCTTAATTGACCGATCGCGCGGGTTATTAATCAAACACTCAATCGACCAATCAAATCATTCATTATTACCAAAAGTACGCTTTGAACTCCAAAATAATGTGAGCAATTTTGATTGTTATTGACTCCAACGTCGGAAAACAGCTCACCCAAGCTGCAGTCATGACGTTTAGGTCGCCAACAAACCATTTCAATGTTTATTTTGCATGTCCCTGACCATACGGTTTGTAGAATATCACTGTCAAATATCGAAGAGGAACTTCCTGTCGGGGTAAGTGGACGGGGCGAGCTCCCCGCCAATTAGCCCTTTCCTGTAAAAACCCGGGATGTTACGTCGCCGTGATTTTATACTTGAGAAATCATTGTGGGAAAGTAATAAATTGCTTGTAACAAGCAATTTCTCCTTTTCCCACAATATTTACTACCACATAGGATTGTTTCATTTTATATAACACCCAATTTTCATTGTAGTCTGCAACCTCTTTCAATTTTGACCAGTCTTAAATTTAAACAATATGTGTTTGTGAAACACTATGCCCCCAAAACAGGAATTCTTTAGAAACGGGTAATTTTTTTCCTTTGTTTTAGGGAAAAGGGTTAAAGTTTTGACCTTGACCTTGATGAAATGACCTTCCCCAGTTCCCCAGTTGCGCCTTGTTGAGACCTGTCTACATACCAAATATTAGCATTGTAACTTAATCAGGGTTGAAGTTATAGAAAAATGTTTAGTTGGCAGGTTAAGTTTTGCAGACAGACAGACGGACACCGGTAAAACAATATGCCTCCCGATCTATCGATGCGGGGGCATAAAAAAAAGAGGGGAAGGGTTAATGCATATGTACAGTCATCTATGGTAGCGGCAAAATTCGCTCTATCACCACACGACTTACCCTTTATTTTGTCTATCAAAGTCTATGTTCCCATTCATTATGCAAACTTTATGTTCTACCTTCTTACATACATAAAAGAGAAAGAATGTACTAGCGGCGTCTCTAACACAATAATGACTGGCTTAATTTCATTAAACTTTCATGGGTGTCACAATAAAAAGAATTAGGATAGGAATAGATCAAAACGAGATTTGAATTCAGGTTTCGACAAGCTACGCTGTTTACCTCGAAATGAAAAGAAAAGGCAGTTTTCACTGCAAACCACGTTTGTTTTCTTTGAAATGCTACTTACTCGTCTTAAATTGGGATATAACAAGACGAAATGAAAATGGCTTTAACAAATGGTGTAAAGACTAATAATTCGTATTGTAATATGTCTAAATTGATAACATTTCGGCAGGTACGCAGAAATAGGTTGACCATTTTTTTAGTGTTAGGAAATTAATATGTCAAAATTCAAAAGCCCATCATTTTTGGCTTATGAGACACTTTACATTTTAGCACACAAACACTTCCGAATCGAATCTCTATTTGCTATTACCCTATAATATATGGACTTAAGGACACGGTTCAAGTACACAGCACGCGGCTCACTGATAGACCGATCGCGGCCATCACACAAAGAATCAATTAACCAATCAAATATATTATTTAGAACTGAAGTGAACATTTTGGTGAAGCATTTCTATTGGTTTTGCGACTTCAACGTCGTAACTACAGCTTATCTAAGCAATAGTTACGACCATTCGGTCACCAACTAAAAATATCACTTTTTGTCACACGTTGCTGGCCATAACGTATGCAAAATAATTCGTTTATTATCGGAGAGTCAGTGGGCGGGGTCAGCTAAACGCCAATTGGCTATGTCAAATTAACGTTACGGGCCGATTCTACCTCTTTCTTTTATATCCCTGGTTTTTACGTTCCCATGATTTTATAATTAAGAAAACATTATAAAAAAAGAAGACTTTGCTTGCAACAACAAATTTCTCCTTTTTCCATACCATTATCGACACTACTGGGTGGCTATTTTCTAAATCCATTTTAAATTTTCGTCTGCAAAACCTATGAATTTTGACAGGTCTCAAATTTTGCGAAACAAGAAAGGGCTAAATCGAACGTGCTATTAAATGTTTTGAAATAAAGAAAAAATGAAGAAACTCAACCTGTTAAAATGTATCTTTCACCTGGTGTGAAGAGCGTATTGAGCCTGAAGGAAACCTTAATCATGAAGTTGGACTTGGTCTTGTCAGGCGACGGGTCATAAATATCCTAGAGTTTCGTTGTACAAAGGTTTGATGGAATCATTTGTATCAAAATTTATGATTGACTCGGCCATTTTCGTTGAATTCTCTGTCATACGTGAGTGTAAAAAGTTTCCAAGTAAAGAAATGTTCTACTTTCCCCCGAATTGAAATGTGATGTGATACGCCCTCCCGTTAATTGATTTATTTTTTAGCAGACCCATATCGCGTGATGTAAAGATGGACTGGGGTTTTTGTATGATTCAATTGTAATTATGTTTTCTTGTTTTAGTTTTGGGAACGATTGCCGTTTTCAGGAACATGATCGCATAAAAAAAGAAGAAATCCATACATACTAGAAAAAGAAGTTATCTATTAGCTAAAAGAATGACGGGCATATATGCCAAGCTTTGTAAATCGTAAACCACTTAAACGCCGTACTATAGCTAATTCAAGTTGTAATAACGACATTCAATTCGCAGTCTAACCAATTTACGTTAATGTCGTTTAATGTCGAAGTGTAACTTCTAGTCTTGAATCCTTTGGCGTTGCCAGCGGCACGCTGATTATAGCACAAAGTGTTATGAAATACATTTAATTTCATTTGATTGATTATTTTAAGCCTGTAATGCTTTTAATATAACCAGCACAATCCTGACCTTTTTAATTGAACTAAGATGATCATATCTGATCGAGAACCAGCTTGTCTTGAGAGTCGTCTGATTGTGTTATATGATTGTATAACATGATCATCAAGATGCAGGTCAGACAACCATGAAAGGCTTATCGAGCAGATTTACTTCTACCTACTGTTCTCTTCAATAACGATCATTTTTACCCATCTCCACATAATGAAATAGACTGGTCCAAACTGAAAGAAGTTTCAGACTACAATTTCAAATTGTTTAAATTTCTCAAATCTTTGTCTCTCTGAGTAGAAAGGCAACGTCGAAATGCTTGCAACAAACAATTTCTTTAATTTCTGCATTGTTTTCTTTTGGGGTGTAAAAGGGAGGAATTGTGTTGGAATGGGTTAAAGGAAACCCATGGATAAGTGAACTTCACCGAGATATAACACAATAAAAAGATTCCCTGGCGAATAGGAGACACGGCAATCTAATAGGGTTTAACGCGACTTTTACCAGTACGATCAAATTGGCGTATCGTGAGGATCAAAGCAAAAACTTAGACCGGGGGTGAAAGTCACTCCAACATTTACATGAAGCTCTTTTATTGGTTTGCGACTCGTCGTAACGGCAGCTTATTCGAGTCATAGCTATGACGTTTTGGTAGCCAACCAACCATTTTGTTCAAATTTGAACCAATTCCCACACAGTGTCGCTGTTGGACGCCATCCAAGAAATATAATTGGGAAAACTTTGTGTAAAATGAAGAAAGTGCTTGTGACAAGCAATTTCTACATTTTCCACAATATTTTCTACCGAGAAAGTTGATAAAGAAAAGAAACTCATAAACTTTGAATTATCGTCTGCAGCTCCTTTCAATTTAAACCTGTCTAAATTTTGCCGTCTGGTAATAGATTAATTGTTTATAGGAAAATAACGCCGTTTAATATCGAAATGGAGGTTCGCCTCGGAGCACAGTGGGCGTGGCCAGCGGTGTGTGGATGTGTCGACTGTTGTTGGACAATAAACTGCGTATACAATAGACCTTTTCACGCTCGCACTGCGCATGCGTCAAACCAAATCTCATTAAATGCGATATCTACCCGAGACTTTGTCACGTGATCGATTGCGGGGAGTCGATAAATTATCACTATATAATCCTCTATAAATTGGCTATTTTGAACACGAGAAAATAAAGATTGAAATTCAAAACTTTGGTGAAAAAGAATTCCAATCTGTGAGCAGACATATGCAGGCCAATTGTAGCGAGTAATTTTCTTGATACTATCTTGAGTTTGCAATCAAATTGAGTTTAAAACGGCCTGGTATCAAGGCCATATGGACTGTAACATACCTCGAATTTGGGAATAATCATCTTTTCGTACAATAATATTTCCAATGCAATAAGATCTTTTAAAAATATTTTTAACACCCACCACCCCTCACATACATACAAGAACGGAAAAAATATAGAGTTACAGTTTAACACTCGGTATAAACACTGAATGGTCACTTTGAATAATTATAATATATAGCAAAGTACGATAGTTATTGATGCCTGAAATCAATGGTTTGGTAATATTTACAACTATCGACTCTAAACGAAAGAAATAAGCCTTCCATTTTTTTCCGGAACACTGATTGGTTAAATTTGCGAATATGCGTAAATCATGGGCATGTCAATTGTGGCTAATCCCGCCCTTCGCATGGCAGGCCTGACCATACGAAAAAGTGAAAATAATCATGATTGACATGATTGGCTATATCAATATGTTTAATATTTAGTGCATTTTGGAAGATACAGATAAATGTTGCTTCAGATATGCAATGAAAGTGGCCTATGTTGATACCAATCTAAAAAAGTCTTCATCAAAAAGCATATTTTTCTTTTTTTTTTAAAAAAATTCCTTGTTACAAAGAATAGGCATTAAACTTAAATAATATGAAAATAAAGGCAAACAGCAAACATGCTTTATTTGAAATATTTGTTTTTTTGTATGTGTGTCCACCAATGTAGATCTCTCTCTCTATCTCTCTTTCTTTCTTCCTCTCTCTCTCTCTCTCTCTCTTCTCGCTCTTACTCTCTCTATTCTTTCATTAATATCAAACACTCTCCAAGAACAGCATGTTATTTTTAGATATTCACATCATTGTAACAATAGAAATGTCGAATAAAAGGAAAAAGCATTTTCTTGATAAAAATTATTATCTTTTCGTAAAGAAATGCCATAAAATGAAGAAATAGAGAATAAATTGAAATGCGAAAACAGGGAGGATTATTTCGGCGATGAATGACCTAAACCGTATTGATGATGACGATATCATAGTACAAAGAAATCTACAAAAATGAAATTGATAAAGTAATGATAGTGTTTAGATAGAGAAGATCAGAAGAATGATCCATTAACAGCCTTGAATCACGGTAAATCACGACACATATTGGGTTATTATGTAACTGGCAACATGTCACAATGAATCCGATAAACTCTCTTACATTTAATTATTAAAATTTATGATTTGATGAGACAAACTTGATCTTTTTATGTTTCAACCGATATGCCACCAAATACTAATTTATTGTCGATTGATCAAAGGATGCGACCAGCCGTCGTTCAATCGGCACGGTAATATCATAACATGGTGTTTATCCTTTCAACATTTTTTTCGAATTTCAAATGAAGTGAACACGCTTATTTTCATTGAATGGATTTAAAAATTGTTTTTTCGCTACTGGATATATTGCGAGGTAGGCTTTCATATTAAAAAACCTAGCTTTATTATTTGAAAATATAGCTTTACTAGCAGATCAAGGGGCCATTGTGCATATTACAAACAGAATATCATCAATGGGCTAACTAAAGGTTGTAAATACAATTTGAGATAAAACGTGGTTTCACAAGTTTGGTCGCAAACCCGAAGATTTAATGCCTTAACCATATTGAGCTTTAATTTCACCTTTTCTCACACAAACTATCATAATTCAATATTTCCATGGGCTAAGAACACGAGTTTTTGGTGAGGCTAATGTTCCTCTTCATTCATTACAGGCGTTTGTTTCAAAATATACTTTATACCGGGTTGTGATACATTTCATTGCATATTGTTAACATAGATCTTGAACCAAAACACCCGTCATTTATTCCTTAAGGCCGATAATTTAGAGTACTTTTAATGCTTCTGAAGAAACATTTCTTGAACAACGAAGAAAGAAATATTGTAACAAACAAATGGTACATTTCCAACAATATTACCTACATTATCTAACCTTTGCTTTCATTGTAAAACATCGAAAAATGAAGTTAAAATGACTAGACGCAATGGGCCTCTACCGATGTATGGAGTTGTCCTGAAAATGGTCCTTTAATTAACTCCCTTGACTTGACTGGGTAGTTCCAGTTTAAATTTGCTATATAGAGAATATAAGGGATGAGACTAAATGCTTCTATTTTGCGTAGAATCAGATATTTTTTCATAATTTGATACAGGGGAATGTTGAGTACTCTTAAAATACTCTTAAATGTGGAATTTATGTGGTAGTTTATATTAACGTTGACACATTTTAATCGTTTTTTTTTCTCCCAACCTAGGAACCAATTTCATTCTCGTCAAATTTTCATATTTTACTTCTCATTTTCGAAACAAAATTAGCAAAGGCGTCCTTTGTAGGAAGTCATTGCGTTTACTTCTTTAACTTGAAAAGACTTATTAAAACAAGGAAACGACACAACAAAAACCAAGAACAACAATATTGCGACAAAGATTGCTTTTCACGCCGATTTTCTCCACATTTGAAAGATCCATTATTTTCGGTACACATTGCTATTAAAATTTCATTCGTATCCTCTTTCGTTCTATGTTTTTTTTTGTAAAGGGTTAAATGGTAAATCAAATTTAAAGGCCTAGTTTAATCCTTCTTTATTTGACCCCCCCCCCCCAAAATGAGATATACAATTAACCACATGCTGAGAATTTAACAACCTTTTCTGATAAGGAAGCTATATACATTATACAAGGGATTAAATCTGCTGTATTACAATGGAAAAGTGTGGCATATATTTGCACTTTCTTTGTAACTAATTTGTCTTTTGAAATAAATTTTGAATTTTATTTGGTTATAATTGTTAATGAATAATAAGTTCTCGTTTTTAAGACTTTTTCAAAGTGCGGGAGGAGTAAAAATACAAAACATAAGGCTATTGTTATCATAATATATCATAAGTAGCAACTGGAATAACTTAGAAAGACAACATTGAGAAAAGAGGAGAAAACATTGATTTCTCTGATTTCCCCTTTCGTCTCGATATTTCAACCTTTTTTATCTCTTATCAAATCAACCTTTTATAGTTTGTAAAACTGCCATAACATTCAGGAAATATTTCAATATTCTAGGCCATGATATAAATTAAAATGGAAAAAAGTAATTTTACCAGAATTCTTACTTTACCTCAATGTTTGAAGAAACTGTGCAATCGATTAAATTACAAAAAAAGTAATGCATGTAAATTTCTTTCAATTACATTCAATCCAGCAATCTGCAACTTAGTCACTTTTCATTCAGTAATTTGAAATTGATTTGAAATTTTAAAAGCTTAAAACAATTATAAGATAAATTAAAAAAGAATAACTTTTCTTTTTCTCCTTTAAAATTCTCATCTGAATAAAGCTAAGGTGCAGCTATTACATATTATTGACAAATTTTGACCATGGTCATCAATGGAATATACAAGATGATTAACCCCCTGATGTGATTTACAGATAAGGCAATTAGCTTATCAGTAGGGGTCCAACATACACAACATTCCTTAAACTAGGTCTTTAACAGTTATCGATGTCATCTCATAAACTGCTGTTTTAATCCAAGTAACTTACACGCTTCTGATCGGTATCTCTGATTGCGTAATAGACCAAGGGTGGTATTTTGGATATACACTGGATATATCTCATAATGATCGGCTATTTGCTTTTGATTTTCATCCGATATCTCCTTATTACAAGTAACAAAGGAAGTCGTTTGCTATTCCCTCTAATTCTAAGGAAATTACGAGTTTGTGCATTTTAAATAGGATTATAAATGCAAGAGGTAAAGGAGATCTATTTTAAAACATTTCTTATTTAGAAAAATCTGAAAAAAAAATGTTTAAGATGAATTTTTTACTACAAAAAGATTTGAAAATTTAACGATTATATTCTTTTTCTACAATGCATTCTCAATTTGCATAATCTTTTTCTACAATGCATTCTCACCGGGACGTATAAACCAGGGTTAACCAGATTAATTTTAAATGAAAAATATAAATTTGTGCACACATCTAATATCAGATGCTAAAGCTTGTGCAGGTTGATAATTGGTTTAAATTGGTTTATCAAATCCCACACAATGACGCTTTTAGGCGCCCCTTAAGAAAAATACTTGGGAAACATTATGTAAAATGACAAAATTGCTTGTACCAAGCAATTTCTTCATTTTGCCGAATGTTTTCTGCTCAGAAAGATGTAAATATCTACAAATTCATAAATATAAATCTTTTTCGGTATGTGCAACTCCTTTAAATTTGGTACAGTGTAATATTTTGCCCTCCGGTTATCGGTTAAACACAACTTTTAACATTAAATCAGGTACTAAGTATAACTGACATTTCATCTGAGCAAGCAGCTGCTCACCCTACTTGGACCTTATAATTTGCCGATTGGTAAGAAATTAATGATATATCTTACTTGCCATTGGTAATAAACGATTGATATATTTTGGAAGGACCTATTTAAGCAACAATCATTTCCACAAGCCTTCAGACACTTTACAATGCAGTGAAATTCTGGTTAAATTTATTTCATATTCATCAATGAAAAGGGTATTTAATAAATTCATGAAATGAAGACTTATGGAGAGCTTCTTTGTAACAGTCCCGTTTGTAAAATGACAGAAACCATTTTTTTTAAAAAAGGAAATAATGGAATGCATTTCTGTGAGTATCGTTGTATTTATTTCGATCAAAAAAAGCTCTTTTTATGGTAATCCATACGTATATCCGGAATAAGGGTATATCCGAAAAATACACTTTCATAACGGCTCATTTACGATTATAAGCACGTAAAACGTCACTTAGCTTTAAAAATTAAGCTCGGCTGTTAAAATAAGGTAGTCGCTATATCAATGTTTCAACATTGATGACACGTAGTAAGAGCTGGAAACAATCTGTTAATGTTTTCGATACCAATATCATCGTTTTTTTCACCGGAACTACCCAAAGATTTAAGGGAGGTCACTCTAACACTAAAACTAAGCGGAGTAACTCTGGATATCGGTAGGGGCCCATTTAAAGGCTTTCGGAAAAACAAAACCGGAAGTAAATCCTCCCCGCAGTGGAAATTTGTTGGTGTTGTTTTTCTTTGAAAGCGTCTAGCGGATACAGACGTTTTAGTCATCTGGCGTTTTGCGTGAAAAGGTCTATTATAAAGGCAACAAAACATGATGAAATCATTTAAACTAAGAAACGTCGAAGAACTTATCTGTAAGTCCTAACATAAAATTGTAAATAAATGATCGATTGTATTGGGTTTCATGCCACTTTCAAGGGAATTTATTTATAAGCTATATTGTTACGACCAGTGACTCTGAATATAACTTACTGTCACCCCCCCCCCCCCTCCCCCGCGCAACCACAACGTTCAATTCAAGGAACCAGCTGCTTAATACGTTGCCCTTGATTTTTTTTTTTTTATAGAAAAATGAATCATGTTATATGACATATCAATATTTGGAAAGAAGGGTCGAACTCATGACCATAACATTTAGAGCACAGTGTGCTGCTCTCTCAACTAACCTGTATGACATGCCAGCAGCATTTTGGCAGATCGCTGCTCCCTGTTATTGACCTCCGCCAGGGCAGTCCGGCTGAGGTAATAATCTAAGCTATTTTGGAAAATATGTGGTAAGGGACTTGAAAGAAAAGGCAAATCGTCGCTTTGTGCGACCCAACGTCGGAATAACACCTTGAATATACCGTAGTAACGACGTTTAATTCGCAACAACAACAAAATGCTTAAAGCCATATCTATCCTCCGAGGAAGAAAAAATAGTTTAAACAATTTATCGTTTTTTGGTCACTCAAGCAAACAAGGGCGTTCCCAATATCAACATACATAGAAATCATCGCTAATATTCGGCATTGGGTGTTATATCCACAAACTGTACGGACGATCTTGTTCATCTTCGCGAAATAGTGATTTATATGAATGATTTCTTCGAAAGTTAAAACATCACTGACGTCATAATTTGATGTAAAGAAACCTTAATTTAATTCAAAATATTGAACTTCTTTCGTGAACTTAAGGCTTACCGCGTAGAATTAAGTTCATCTTATAATATTTATTTATGATTTAGAGCCTCGAGTATATAATTTACTGTGTGTTATGGGGGAAGTTATGGATTTCAAACTTCAAAAAGGGCTATCAGAAAACCATTCTAAATGAATGAATTGATTGGTCAGTCGATTTTTGATGGACAGTAACGATCCGTCGATTGCAAAGATTCGCGTCTGTAGTATTGTCAACGTTTCAAGAAAGTTAAACTACATAATAAAAACAAAGATACATTGTTAAGGCTAGTGACAATAATACGCAATTCTAGGTTTAGATACATTAATACAATTGTTAATAAACAATCGTGTCGACAATAGTCCTATTCTCTGTCAGCAATGCTATTATTTTTGGCCTACAAAGAAATTATAAGTAGTTGGCAAAGCTTCTAAAATCAAGTTATCACTAGAATATGTTACTTAAGTAACTGTCAGGGTATCGACAGAACCCAAATTATCCAAACTAACAGTCGACAAACGACGATTTACAGCATCTCGTAAACTCGTCATGCGTCATGGTGTTTAGTCTAAAACGGGACATTTCCAGTCAATTGTAATGATCTTTCACAGCGGGCTAGCAGAAAATTAGTTTGCACGGAAATCTACTCCTTACATTTATCTACCTCTAGACCTCAAACTCACACAGTTCTTAAACGTCATTACGAATGAATAACCGTACGTTTCATAAGGATTTTTGTTTAATAAAAGAATAGTTTACAGTTGGTACACAATGTACATATACCATGAACATGCATATGACGCAAGTGTTTCACGAGAAGTTATGCACTATTACAATGAACAGATTGTCGTAGGCTGATGGATTCGATAACTACAGCATCAAACAACAATGTTTTTGTTGGTCTTTTTTTTACAAATTGGGCGACACCTAAACCCATTCCCTCACAAGGACGCTTTTAGACGCCCAAGGACGCCCAAGGAAACAAAGGCTTTTGATAATATTGTGAGAGATGAAAAAATCGAGTTACAAGCCGTTTTTCATTATGCACACTGCTTTTTCTTACACGTTAAATTCATTATTTTCTTCTTCGCTATAAATATCACAAGAATACAATATATTAGACTGATCCGAATTAAAAGAAGTTTCAGACGCCAATTTTAGTTTATGGAAATTTAGATTTATTCGATTTATTTGGGAAAAACAGTGTGCATAATGAAAAAAAGGCTTGTAACTAAATTTTTTTCATCTGTACAGTCATACAGATAAGTTCTTCGACTTTTCTTTTCATCATGCTTTGTTGTCTATATAATTTCATTTCAAATATATTGTCGGAACGAATTTTTAGCGTCAGACAAAATTTAGGTCGTCCCAAAGCTCAACGAATGCAAACTGCCGCTGGAGGCTCAACCACTAAATCCGCTAAATGCCTGCGCCATAAAAAAAATTCTTATGTATTTCAGTAATATTGCAAACTCTATATAATTTGTTGAGAACTCTGTCAAAAGCATGCTTTTTAACCCATTCCCACTCAGTTCCGCTTTTTAAGCATCTCAAGAAAAAAGCATTGGAAACATTGTGGACAATGAAGACATTGCTTGTAACAAGTAATTTCTTCAATGTACACAATGTTTGATTTTGACCTCTGACATTTGAAGAATCGTATTTCTTATTTAACCTTACACATCTACTAATTATAGCTTTTATTTCTGCCAATTTATTTTGAAATCCATCGATCTATGTTGTGGCTATGCTCCAGATAAGCTCAATTTTTACATTTGACCTTGAACTTGAAGCTGTCCAAAACATTCTTTCAGATGGCACATCTACTCATGATGGAGAATAATTGTGCCAATTTATTTGAAATCCATCCATAATTGCAGGAGAAAAGCTCTTGACAATAACAATTTTAGTGTTTGACTTTGAGCTGTGACCTTGTCATTAGAACTATCCCAAAAATTCTTTCAAATGGCACATCTACTCAAAATGGAGAATGATTGTGCCAAGTTATTTTGAGATCCATCCATCAATGTAGGAGTAAATGTCCGGACAAAATCGGACGGACGGACGGACTAACGCATACACCGACTTGTCATAGTGACAACTATGTCTCGCTTATGGCAAGCTAGCTGGACAAAAATGAATTTAACAGCCTTCGTAGGCTATTAGGGAAATACCCCAGTTTATTCTGATGACCGACCTCTGATTTTCGCAAAACTACTTTTCAGAATATTTTATTGAAATAGTGAAGGAAAGGGAATAAGAAAAAATTAAATCTGTGTCATTAAAAAAAACAGCATCAATACCTACCTTTAAAATGATAGATTACAACTGTCGACACACCTAAGCGTCATACCCATGACTCGAATAAGCTGCAGTTACGACGTTTGAGTTTCAAACCAACAAAAATGCTTCAGATAAATTTTGGAGTTGTAATTACACTCCCGGTCTAAGTTATTACTTTTATTCTTTCATTCCAACCCTCATGATCCGCAAATGTAACCCTACTGTTAAATTTGGCGTTAAACCGCATTCATACAATCGATAAAGATTGTCGTGAATATCTTTATTGTTTTATACGAAGGTGATTTTCACTTTTCCATGGGTTTGCTTTATTGATACGGGAGAGGATAGTAAGAGGATTTGTTTGTTTGAATGGGGTTTATCGCCGCTTTAACATTTTTCAGTCATATCGTGCCGGCTGGAGCACCTAACAACGGATTCCTGATATATCTAGCACCACTACTACCATTACGTCCGTTCCTAGACTTCAGCTGCTTGGGTTGACGATTATGATCTGATGGGTGACAGACAAATGTCAGAAAGAATAGTATTCGACTTGATACGTTGGCCTTCTAAGTCCGTGAAGTTGGCAGAACATTTGACATTAGACATTAGACATTCGGCCGAATGTCTAATCGCATAAATAGACATTCAACAAGTATAAAAATTGAATGTCTAATTAATCATTAGACATTCGGTGGACATTGGAAAACACAGATTTGAATATCCAATAAGTCATTAGACATTCCGTGGACATTGGAAAACACAGATTTGAATGTCTAATTAGTCATTAGGCATTCGCTGGACATTCGATTTTTTTTTAATGTCTATTTAGTCATTAGACATTCGATGGACATTCGAAAAAAACAGATCTGAATGTCTAATTAGTCATTAGACATTCGGTGGACATTGGAAAACACTGATTTGAATGTCTAATTAGTCATTAGACATTCGGTGGACATTGGAAAACACTGATTTGAATGTCTTATTAGTCATTAGACATTCGGTGAACATTCGAATTTTTTTTTGAATGTCTTTTTAGTCATTAGACATTCGGTGGACATTGGAAAACACTGATTTGAATGTCTAATTAGTCATTAGACATTCGGTGGACATTCGAAAAAAACAGATCTGAATGTCTAATTAGTCATTAGACATTCGGTGGACATTGGAAAACACTGATTTGAATGTCTAATTAGTCATTAGACATTCGGTGGACATTGGAAAACACGGATTTGAATGTCTAATTAGTCATTAGACATTCGGTGGACATTTGAATTTTTTTTGAATGTCTATTTAGTCATTAGACATTCGGTGGACATTGGAAAACACTGATTTGAATGTCTAATTAGTCATTAGACATTCGGTGGACATTCGAAATTTTTTTTGAATGTCTATTTAGTCATTAGACATTCGGTGGACATTGGAAAACACTGATTTGAATGTCTAATTAGTCATTAGACATTCGGTGGACATTCGAATTTTTATTTTGAATGTCTAATTAGTCATTAGACATTCGGTGGACATTGGAAAACACTGATTTGAATGTCTAATTAGTCATTAGACATTCGGTAGACATTGGAAAACACTGATTTGAATGTCTAATTAGTCATTAGACATTCGGTGGACATTCCAATTTTTTTTTAGGATGTCTTTTTAGTCATTTGACATTCGGTGGACATTGGAAAACACTGATTTGAATGTCTAATTAGTCATTAGACTTTCGGTGGACATTGGAAAACACATATTTGAATGTCTAATTAGTCATTAGACATTCGGTGGACATTCGAATTTTTTTTTGAATGTCTATTTAGTCATAAGACATTCGGTGGACATGGGAAAACACTGATTTGAATGTCTTATTAGTCATTAAACATTCGGTGGACATTGGAAAACACTGATTTGAATGTCTAATTAGTCATTAGACATTCGGTGGACATTCGAATTTTTTTTCTGAATGTCTAATTAGTCATTAGACATTCGGTGGACATTGGAAAACACTGATTTGAATGTCTAATTAGTCATTAGACATTCGGTGGACATTGGAAAACACTGATTTGAATGTCTAATTAGTCATTGGACATTCGGTAGACATTGGAAAACACTGATTTGAATGTCTAATTAGTCATTAAACATTCGGTGGACATTCGAATTTTTTTTTGAATGTCTTTTTAGTCATTAAACATTCGGTGGACATTGGAAAACACTGATTTGAATGTCTAATTAGTCATTAGACATTCGGTGGACATTCGAATTTTTTTTGAATGTCTATTTAGTCATTAGACATTCGGTGGACATAGGAAACACTGATTTGAATGTCTACTTAGTCATTAGACATTCGGTGGACATTCGAAAACACTGATTTGAATGTCTTATTAGTCATTAGACATTCGGTGGACATTCGAAATTTTTTTTGAATGTCTTTTTAGTCATTAGACATTCGGTGGACATTGGAAAACACTGATTTGAATGTCTAATTAGTCATTAGACATTCGGTGGACATTGGAAAACACATATTTGAATGTCTAATTAGTCATTAGACATTCGGTGGACATTCGAATTTTTTTTTTGAATGTCTAAATAGTCATTAGACATTCGGTGGACATTGGAAAACACTGATTTGAATGTCTAATTAGTCATTAGACATTCGGTGGACATTGGAAAACACTGATTTGAATGTCTAATTAATCATTAGACATTCGGTGGACATTGGAAAGCACTGATTTGAATGTCTTATTAGTCATTAGACATTCGCTGGACATTCGATTTTTTTTTGAATGTCTTTTTAGTCATTAGACATTCGGTGGACATTCGAAAAAAACAGATCTGAATGTGTAAATAGTCATTAGACATTCGGTGGACATTGGAAAACACTGATTTGAATGTCTTATTAGTCATTAGACATTCGGTGAACATTCGAATTTTTTTTTGAATGTCTTTTTAGTCATTAGACATTCGGTGGACATTGGAAAACACTGATTTGAATGTCTAATTAGTCATTAGACATTCGGTGGACATTCGAAATTTTTTTGAATGTCTATTTAGTCATTAGACATTCGGTGGACATTAGAAAACACTGATTTGAATGTCTAATTAGTCATTAGATATTCGGTGGACGTTCGAAATTTTTTTTGAATGTCTAATTAGTTATTAGACATTCGGTGGACATTGGAAAACACTGATTTAAATGTCAAATTAGTCATTAAACATTCGGTGGACATTGGAAAACACTGATTTGAATGTCTTATAAGTCATTAGACATTCGGTGGACATTCGAATTTTTTTCGAATGTCTAATTAGTCATTAGACATTCGGTGGACATTGGAAAACACTGATTTGAATGTCTAATTAGTCATTAGACATTCGGTGGACATTGGAAATCACTGATTTGAATGTCTAATTAGTCATTAGACATTCGGTGGACATTCGATTTTTTTTCTGAATGTCTAATTAGTTCATTAGACATTCGGTGGACATTGGAAAACACTGATTTGAATGTCTAATTAGTCATTAGACATTCGGTGGACATTCGGTGGACATTGGAAACACTGATTTGAATGTCTTATTAGTCATTAGACATTCGGTGGACATTGGAAAACACTGATTTGAATGTCTAATTAGTCATTAGACATTCGGTGGACACTGGAAAACACTGATTTGAATGTCTAATTAGTCATTAGACATTCGGTGGACATTCGAAAAAAAGATTTGAATGTCTAATTAGTAATTGGAAAACACAGATTTCTCTACACGCGATATCTCTATTTCGACGGATACCCTCGCAGCTACAGCCGAAATTAAGTCGGTGAGGGGTTTTTCCGGCGAGGTCCGTCTCATGTTAACTTGGCCCGTAACCGAATGACCCGCAAAAAGAGATTAACTTTGGCAGGGAGTCGACCGAATTCTCGCCCCGATTGTAGATCTCGTCGAGCCATACACGCAGATACCGATTTATCGCCAATCCGACATCGGGTTGAGGTTTTTGGCCAGAACGATGAAGGTGCGCGACTTTACTTTGCAGGTCGATTGTGAGAAAACGCTGGGCTGTAGCTACCCGGTTTCGACGAAACGGCACTCAAGACATCGAGAGAAAGCATTTGACAACGAAGTTTCGCCCGATTCGGTCTCCGCAAAGATCGGCACTTTGGCGCACAGCTCGAGGTAAATCCAAGGGACAAGTGTCTCATTCCCGTGACAAGTGTCTCATTCCCGTGACACAGCCCCTATCCCGGTTGTGGTACTCGTCACCGAGCCGCGGCAAGCACTACTTACTTGACCTAAACCCGTGTTGCCTTCCACAAAAGGCCCTTAATGGTATTCTCTGCAGAGAGCATAGCCCCGTCTGCCGCTAGTGCCCGGGGTAAATCCATTGGACAAGTGTATCATTCCCGTGACAAGAGTCTCATTCCCGTGACAGGGCTCCTAGCTGGCCCGTGGCACTCGACACCGAGGCGCAGTCAGCACTGCCTAACGGGCCGGGGCTCGGCCCACCAGCCGCCCCAGGGCCCGAGCATGCTTCCCTGCACCGGAGGGAGCTTGGGCAGGCCGATACTGCCCGAGGTAAATATACGGGAAAAATGTTTCATTCCCGTGACACAGCCCAAAGAGCAGCGGTGGCACACGACACCGAGGCGCAGCCAGAACTACTTACTCGGCAAAAGCACGGTCTGCCTGCCGCACCTGGCCCGGAGCGGCCTTGCCTGCAGCGGGCGGAGCTTGGGCCGGCCGTAACTGCCCGGGATAGATCCATGGGAAATTGTCTCTTTCCCGTCATTCGGCCATAACCGCGCCAGTGGAGCTCGACACCGAGCGCTATTTACTGGACTTGGACCCGCGCTGCTTGCCGCACCAGGCCCGATATGTATTCTCTGCAGGGAGCGGAGCCGGTATCTGCCGCTAGTGCCTGGGGTAAATCCAAGGGACAAGTGTCTCAATCCCGTGACAAGATTCTCATTCAAGTGACACGCCCCTAGCGGGTCCGTGGCACTCGACACCGAGGCGCAGCTAGCACTGCCTAACGGGCCGGGGCTCGGCCCACCAGCCGCTCCAGATCTCGAGCGTTCTTTCCTGCAACGGAGGGAGCTTGGGCAGGCCGATACTGCCCGAGGTAAATAGACAGGGAAAGTGTCTCATTCCCGTGACACAGCCCAAAGAGCAACGGTGGCACACGACACCGAGACGCAGCAAGAACTACTTACTCGGCAAAAGCACTGTCTGCCTGCCGCACCAGGCCCGGAGCGGCCTTGCCTGAAGCGGGCGGAGCTGGGGCGGGCCGCTACTGCCCGGGATAGATCCACTAGAAAAGTGTCTCTTTCCCATGAAAAGGCAATTACGGCGCCAGTAGAGCTCGACAACGAGGCGTGGCCAGCGCTGTTTACTTGACCTGGACCGGCGCTGCCTGCCGCACCATGCCCCGAATGGTATTCTCTGCAGCGAGCGGAGCCGATGTCTGCCTTTATTCCCCGAGGTAAATCCAAGGGACAAGTGTCTCATTCCCGTGACAAGTGACTCATTCCCATGACGCGGCTCCTAGCGGGTCCGCGGCACTCGACTACGAGGCGCGACCAGCACTGCCTACTAGGCCGGGGCCCGGCCCATCAGCCGCTCAAGGCCCGACTGTTCTTCCCTGCAGCGTAGGGAGCTTGGGCAGGCCCCTACTGTCCGGGGTAATTATACGGGGAAAGTTTCTCATTCCCGTGACACAGCCCCAAGAGCAACCGTGGCACACGGCACTGCTTACTGGGAAAGGGCCCGGTCTGCCTGCCGCACCAGGCCCGGAGCGGTCTTCCCTGAAGCGGGCGGAGCTGACCGAGAGAGATCCTCAGGAAAGGTGTCTCTTTCCCGTGACACGGCCCCAACCGCGAAAGTGGAGCTCGACACCGAGGCGTGGCCAGCGCTTTTTACTGGGCCTGGACCCGCGCTGCCTGCCGCATCAGGCCCCGAATGGTTTTCTCTGCAGCGAGCGGAGCCGATGTCTGCCGCTACTGCCCGGGGTAAATAGACGCGGAAAGTGTCTCATTCCCGTGACACAGCCTCACGAAAGCGTGGCACAAGGCACTGCTTACTGGGAAAGGGCCTGGTCTGCCTGCCTCACCAGGCCCGGAGCGGTCTTCCCTGAAGCGGGCGGAGCTGGGATGGGCCGCTACTGACCGAGAGAGATCCTCAGGAAAGGTGTCTCTTTCCCGTGACACGGCCCCAACCGCGAAAGTGGAGCTCGACACCGAGGCGTGGCTAGCGCTGTTTACTGGGCCTTGACCCGCGCTGCCTGCCGCATTAGGCCCAGAATGGTTTTCTCTGCAGCGAGCGGAGCCGATGTCTGCCGCTAGTGCCCGGGTTAAATCCAAGGGACAAGTGTCTCATTCAAGTGACACGGCGCGGCCAGCACTGCCTACTGAGCCAGGGCCCGGCCCATCAGCCGCTCAGGGCTTCGAGCGTTCTTCCTTGCAGCAGAGGGAGCAATGACAGGCCGCTACTGCCCGGGGTAAATAGACGCGGAAAGTGTCTCATTCCCGTGACACAGCCTCACGAAAGCGTGGTACAAGGCACTGCTTACTGGGAAAGGGCCAGGTCTGCCTGCCAGGCCCGAAGCGGTCTTCCCGAGGCGTGGCCAGCGCTGTGTACTCGGTGGGTTACGGGGCCACCTGCCACACAAGGCCCCGAGCAGCCTTCTCTGCAGCGAGCGGATCAAGGGGCTGCCGTTCGTTTCCGAGGTAAATGCATCTGACGAGTGTCTCATTCCCGTGACAAGTGTCTCTTTCCCGTGACACGGCTCCTGGCGCTCCCGTGACACTCGCCATTGAGGCGCGGCCAGCCTTGTTAAAAGGACATGGGAGCAGCCTTTCCTGAAGCGGGCAGAGCTAGGGCTGGCCGCTTCTGCCCGGGGTTAAAACAGCGGGAGTGTTTCATTCCCGTGACACGGCTCCTACCGCGCCAGCCGCTCTCGACAAGGAGGGAGGCGTTGCGAGCTTTGCTTACAGGGCTCGGGCCCTGGCAAGCTGCGGCACCGAGCCACGAGCGGTTTTCTCTGCAGCAAGCGGAACAGTGGAATGCCGCTCGTTCACGGGGTAAATCCACGGGTCAAGGGTCTCATTCCGGTCACAAGTGTTTCATTCCCGTGAAACGGCCCAAAGCGCACCCCAGGCACAACATCGAGGCGGTCTTCCCTGTAGCGGACAAAGCGGGGACGGGCCGCTACTGTCCGGATTTATTCCAAGGGAAATGTGTCTCATTCCCGTGACACTTCACCTAGCGCGCCAGCGGCACTCGACACCGAGGGCGGGGCCACGGCCATCTGCCGCACTAAGCCCCCGTTGGTCTTATCTGCGGCTAGCGGCGCTTGGCCTGCCGCTCTTTCTCGCGGCTAATCTAAGGGACAAGTGTCTCATTCCCTTGACAAGTGCCTCAGATAAATAGAGAGAGAAAGAGAGGGAGAGACAGACAGAGATAGAGACAGAAAGAAAAACAGACTGACAGACAGACAGAGAAAGAGAGTGGAGAGAGGGGTAACTCAGTAAATCAGATCAACCGACAGAAGTAAAATTCATATGAAAAATAAAACATTGAAACTAAACGTGCCTATTATAAAAGAGTAACGGCGTTATTCGCAAATGAGCCGAAGATAGGTTTGTCAAATTGTAGATTTCATTATATACCATTTAAAGGCATTTATCTGTTTATTCCGAATGTGTAGGACTAATTAGACTTTCAAATAAGCTTATTTCGGATGTCCATCGAATGTCTAATGACTAATTAGACATTTAAGTCTGTTTTTTCCAATGTCCAACGAAAGTCAAATGACTGATTAGACATTCAGAAAAAAATTTCGAATGTCCACCGAATGTCTAATGACTAATTAGACATTCAAATCAGTGTTTTCCAATGTCCACCGAATGTCTAATGACTAATAAGACAATCAAATCAGTGTTTTTCAATGTCCACCGAATGTCTAATGACAATTTGGACATTCAAAAAAAAATTCGAATGTCCACCGAATGTCTAATGACTAAATAGACATTCAAATCAGTGTTTTCCAATGTCCACCGAATGTCTAATGACTAATTAGACATTCAGAAAAAAATTCGAATGTCAACCGAATGTCTAATGACTAATTAGACATTCAAATCAGTGTTTTCCAATGTCCACCGAATGTCTAATGACTAATAAGACAATCAAATCAGTGTTTTTCAATGTCGACCGAATGTCTAATGACTAAATAGACATTCAAAAATGTCCACCGAATGTCTAATGACTTATTAGACATTCAAATAGTTGTTTTCCAATGTCCACCGAATGTCTAATGACTAATTAGACATTCAAATCAGTGTTTTCCAATGTCCACCGAATGTCTAATGACTAAATAGACATTCAAAAAAAAATTCGAATGTCCACCGAATGTCTAATGACTAATTAGACATTCAAATCAGTGTTTTCCAATGTCCACCGAATGTCTAATGACTAATTAGACATTCAGAAAAAAAATCGAATGTCCACCGAATGTCTAATGACTAAATAGACATTCAAAAAAAATTTCGAATGTCCACCGAATGTCTAATGACTAATTAGACATTCAAATCAGTGTTTTCCAATGTCCAAAGAATTTCTAATGACTAATTAGACATTCAAATCAGTGTTTTCCAATGTCCACCGAATGTCTAATGACTATTTGGACATTCAAAAAAATTTCGAATGTCCACCGAATGTCTAATGACTAATTAGACATTCAAATCAGTGTTTTCACATGTTCACCGAATGTCTTATGACTAAATAGACATTCAAAAAAATTTCGAATGTCCACCGAATGTCTAATGACTAATTAGACATTTAAATCAGTGTTTTCCAATGTCCACCGAATGTCTAATGACTAATAAGACATTCAAATATGTGTTTTCCAATGTCCACCGAATATCTAATGACTAATTAGACATTCAAATCAGTGTTTTCCAATGTCCACCGAATGTCTAATGACTAATTAGACATTAAAAAAACATTCGAATGTCCACCGAATGTCTAATGACTAATTAGACATTCAAATCAGTGTTTTCCAATGTCCACCGAATGTCAAATGACTAATAAGACATTTAAATCAGTGTTTTCCAATGTCCACCGAATGTCTAATGACTAATTAGACATTCAAATCAGCGTTTTCCAATCTCCACCGAATGTCTAATGACTAACTAGACATTCAAATCAGTGTTTTCCAATGTCCACCGAATGTCTAATGACTAATTAGACATTCAAATCAGCGTTTTCCAATCTCCACCGAATGTCTAATGACTAAATAGACATTAAAAAAAAATTCGAATGTCCACCGAATGTCTAATGACTAATTAGACATTCAAATATGTGTTTTCCAATGTCCACCGAATGTCTAATGACTAATTAGACATTCAAATCAGTGTTTTCCAATGTCCAAAGAATTTCTAATGACTAATTAGACATTCAAATCAGTGTTTTCCAATGTCCACCGAATGTCTCATGACTAAATAGACATTCAAAAAAAATTTCGAATGTCTAGCGAATGTCTAATGACTAAATAGACATTCAAAAAAATTTTCGAATGTCCACCGAATGTCTAATGACTAATTAGACATTCAAATCAGTGTTTTCCAATGTCCACCGAATGTCTAATGACTAATAAGACATTCAAGTCAGTGTTTTCCAATGTCCACCGAATGTCTAATGACTATATAGACATTCAAGTCAGTGTTTTCCAATGTCCACCGAATGTTTAATGACTATTTGGACATTCATAAAAAAATTTCGAATGTCCACCGAATGTCTAATGACTAATTAGACATTCAAATCAGTGTTTTCCAATGTCCACCGAATGTCTAATGACTAATAAGACATTCAAATATGTGTTTTCCTATGTCCACCGAATGTCTAATGACTAATTAGACATTCAAATCAGTGTTTTCCAAGGTCCACCGAATGTCTAATGACTAATTAGACATTCAAAAAAAAATTCGAATGTCCACCGAATGTCTAATGACTAATTAGACATTCAAATATGTGTTTTCCAATGTCCACCGAATGTCTAATGACTAATTAGACATTCAAATCAGTGTTTTCCAATGTCCACCGAATGTCTAATGACTAAATAGACATTAAAAAAAATACGAATGTCCACCGAATGTCTAATGAGTAATTAGACATTCAAATCAGTGTTTTCCAATGTCCACCGAATGTCTAATGAGTAAATAGACATTCAAAAAAAAAAAAAAAAAAAATTCGAATGTCCACCGAATGTCTACTGGCTAATTAGACATTCAAATATGTGTTTTCCAATGTCCACCGAATGTCTAATGACTAATTAGACATTCAAGTCAGTGTTTTCCAATGTCCACCGAATGTCTAATGACAATTTGGACATTCAAAAAAAAAATTCGAATGTCCACCGAATGTCTAATGACTAATTAGACATTCAAATCAGTGTTTGCCAATGACCACCGAATGTCTAATGACTAAATAGACATTCAAAAAAATTTCGAATGTCCATCGAATGTCTTATGACTAATTAGACATTCAAATGTGTGTTTTCCAATGTTCACCGAATGTCTAATGACTAATTAGACATTCAAATCAGTGTTTTCCAATGTCCACCGAATGTCTAATGACTAATTAGACATTCAAATCAGTGTTTTCCAATGTCCACCGAATGTCTAATGACTAATTAGACATTCAAATGTGTGTTTTCCAATGTCCACCGAATGTCTAATGACTAATTAGACATTCAAATGTGTGTTTTCCAATGTCCACCGAATGTCTAATGCCTAATAAGACATTCAAATATGTGTTTTCCAATGTCTACCGAATGTCTAATGACTAAATAGACATTCAAATCAGTGTTTTCCAATGTCCACCGAATGTCTATTGACTAATTAGACATTCAAATCAGTGTTTTCCAATGTCCACCGAATGTCTTATGACTAATTAGACATTCAAAACTGTTTTTTGCGAATGTCCATCTAATGTCTAACGACTAGATAGACATTCAAAAAAAATCGAATGTCCACCGAATGTCTAATGACTAATTCGACATTCAAATCAGTGTTTTCCAATGTCCACCGAATTTCTAATGACTAAATAGACATTCAAAAAAAAATTCGAATGTCCACCGAATGTCTAATGACTAAATAGACATTCAAATCTGTTTTTTCCAATGTTCACCGAATGTCTAATGACTAAATAAACATTGAAATCAGTGTTTTCCAATGTCAACCGAATGTCTAATGACTAAATAGACATTCAAATCAGTGTTTTCCAATGTCCATCGAATGTCTAATGACTAATTAGACATTCAAATCTGTGTTTCTCATGTCCACCGAATGTCTAATGACTAATTAGACATTCAAATCTGTTTTTACAAATGTCCACCGAATGTCTAATGACTAATTAGACATTCAAATCTGTGTTTGCCGAAGTCCACCGAATGTCTAATGACTAGTTAGACATTCAAATCTGTGTTTTCCAATGTCCACTGAATGTCTAATGACTAATTAGACATTCAAATCTGTTTTTTCAAATGTCCACCGAATGTCTAATGACTAATTAGACATTCAAATCTGTGTTTTCCAATGTCCACGGAATGTCTAATGACTAATTGGACATTCAAATCTGTGTTTTCCAATGTCCACCGAATGTCTAATGATTAATAAGACATTCAATTTTTATACTTGTTGAATGTCTATTTATGCAATTAGACATTCGGCCGAATGTCTAATGTCTAATGTCAAATGTTCTGCCAACTTCACGGACTTTGGCCTTCTGTGGTTACCTGACCTGCATTTTGATAATTGTGTTATGCATCCAACATTATCTGACGACCCTCAAGATCCCCGATATGCAGGGTCTCGATCAGTTTGACCAACTTAGTTCAATCAAAAGGTCATGGTTATGCTGGTTATGTTTACAGCATTTTACAGACTTATTGCAACCAATCAAATAAAATTAGTGTATTTCATACCTCTCGTGCTATAATCAACGTATCCCTGGCAACGCTCGATGATCTCGGACAGGAAGGTCCAATTCAATATTAAAATAAAATGGTTCGATTGCGACCTGAATGTCGTAACTACACCTTGATGTAGCTATAGTATGGAGTTTAAAAGGCTAAACCATAAAAAAGCTAAAAATTAAAACCAATTAAGGGGAGAGCATATTACATCACATTTCAATTCGGGAGAAAGTAGAACATTTCTTTATAACCAATGCGTGACACTTTTTACAATTTATGTATAACAATGTATAAATTCGAGGAAAAAGGCCGATTTAATCATTTTTTTCAAAGAGATGAATAGAATATTTTTTGTTTTCATGGAGGAATGAAACGAAAAATTCAATCATACTGTATGAATACACGAAGCGGTTTCAGTCATAAGTGTGATTAGGTTTTTCGTTTCGTAATTCCATGAAAACAAAAGGTATTCTCCTCAGTTCTTATAATTTGATAACATCGCGTGGAAACAGTATTTTTTTTTTTACAAAAAAAGCCGCTTGCTCAAAATTTTGTTCATTAAAGTCACTCTCTTGCACTCGGTTCATACCCATTCACCTCTGTCATTGGTTCAGTAAATAGTCTGCCAATACGTCATTTTATCGAATGACTTCATACACCTTAACTGATTTGCATTTAAAAACGTTTGCATTAATATGACATGTTTCCGTTTGCTATTAAAACGATTTTAAATCAAAAGTCGTTCGTTGGTTTACAGGTAAATTATCAAGTTTTAATGCACATATAATGAATCTAGATTGACATTCATTAAGTCCAGACCGTTTTATTTATTTCGAATCAAAAGAAAAATAATATATCTTCCATTACTTGGTTTGACAAGAATCTTGTGATTTAGCCCGTTGCAGAGGTGTTTGGTGAGAGTAACGAAAGATAAATCTGTTTGGATATTGCGTGAAAGTATGAACATTTTTTTCAGCCAATCAGAATACTCGCATCTGATAGACGAAACAAAAAATTAAATTATATACAATAATTCAATGAAATATTAGTACAACGGAACTCTTAGTGTAAGTATAAAATATTTTTGACCCATCACTTGACAAGACCAAGTCCAACTTCGCAATGAAGGCCTTCTTTATTCTCAATACGAAGTTCACACTAGGTGAAAGATACATTGTCACAGGGTGAGTTACCAAAACAAACAGGAACTTTCTTCATTTATTTCTAAACGACAATTAATTGCTATAGTCAAAATGCACGTGTGATTTAACACTAAGGTTATAGACGGCCGGCAAGGTTAATTTGACATAGTCAATTGACGTATAGCTGACCCCGCCCACCGATTCTCCGATTTTAAACCAAGTTATTTTGCCACCTGTATAGCCAGTAACATGTAAAGTGATATTATTAGTTGGCAACCGAATGGTCGTAACTGTAGCTTAAATAAGCTGTAGTTACGACATTGAAGTCGCAATACCAATAAAAATGCTTCACCAAAATGTTCACTTCAGGTCTAAATCATGATTTATTTGATTGGTTCATTGATTCTTTGTGTGATGGCCGCGCTCAGTCTATCAATGAGCCGCGGGCTGTGTACTTGAACCGTTTCCTTAAGTCCATGTATTACAGGGTATTAGCAATAAAGATTCGTTTCGGAAGTTATTATGCATGTGCTGAAAGGCAGCTTGTCTCATAAGCCAAAAATAATCGGCTTTTAAATTTTGACATATATTCCAAACACTAAAAAATGGTCAACCTTGTCCTGCGTATCTGCCGAAATTTTATCAATTAAGACATATTGCAATACGAATTATTGGTCTTTACACCATTTGTTAAAGCCATTTTCATTTCGTCTTGTTATACCCTAATTTAGGACGAATAAGTATCATTTCAAAGAAACCAAACGTGGTCTGCTGTGAAAACTGCCTTCTCTTTTCATTTAGAGGTAAACAGCGTAGCTTGTCGAAACCTGAATTTAAATCTCGTTTTGATCTATTCCTATCCTAATTCTTTTTATTGTGACACCCATGAAAGTTTAATGAAATTAAGCCAGTCATCATTGTGTTAGAGACGCCGCTAGTACATTCTTTCTCTTTTATGTATGTAAGAAGGTAGAACATAAAGTTTGCATAATGAATGGGAACATAGACTTTGATAGACAAAATAAAGGGTAAGTCGTTTGGTGATAGAGCGAATTTTGATTGATTGAATGGGGCTTAATGCCGCTTTTAACAGTTTTTCAATCATATCGCGGAGGCTGGAGCACCTAACAATTGATTCCTGGTATTTGTCCCACCAGTACTACGTTTAGATGACTGTACGTATGCATTAATTTGCCGACAGCTCGCCCCGCCCACTTACCCCGACCGAAAGTTCCTCTTTGATATTTAAGGGTTATATTCTTCAAACTGTATGGCAAGAAACATGTAACATAAGAATTGAAATGGTTGGTTGGCGACCTTAACGTTATGAATGCAGCTTGAATCAGCTGTTGTTACGACGTTGCAGTCACTTAACCAACATAAATGCTCACATGATGTTGAATTTCAAATCATACTTCTTTTGAAAATGAATGATTTGATTGGTCGATTGATTGTTTGATGTATAATTGATAATTGTCTTTTGGGAAACACGTTTTTTTATATATCAAAATAATGTCGATTTTTTTCTGACCAGCACAAGTAAGGGTTGACACGACGATTGCACATCATTTTACTCAGTAATATATTTCAGAAATATTGGCAATACGGGACTTTCTCCAGAACGCATGTTAATTTTCTTTGCAAAAATGGCCAGAGGAAAATTATTATTTTAGATAGTTTTGTATTTTTCGATAAAGCTTAACACAGTACGTATTTAATCCAGATTTGCTTTAGACATCATAGGTTATTTTATAACTAAAATTACATTAAAAAGTTTAATGGAGAACAATACCAATTGTCAGTGACTAGAGAGTGATGCTAAAATCTAGTAAAACTAATTGAAACGAAGCGGCTCGTCTCTTTTCAGTTTTGATTAAAGCGGTTAGGGAAGTAATCTTTATACGAGTATGAATAAAAGTAATAAAGGAGTACTGTAAGGTAGTAAATCATGTTTTATTAAAAAATCTTCTTTGTCAAACGTAATCGTGATATAGAAACTAGGTTATGATAACCAAGGAGTTAACCATTCCCACACAATCCCTCCTTTTACTTCCACTAGAGAAAAAGTTGTTGAAAACAACGTGGAAAAAAAGAAATTGCTTGTTACAAAGGTCAAGGGTATGAAGGGAATAAACAAACAAGAATAGATATTGAACAATTTTGGAAATTACGGTATTATACAAAATTACAGGTGTATGAAGACACGTGTATTGAGATACAATGTCTAAACTATTCAAAATTTATGGAAATGGTTCATTTTTCTAATACAATATGCACATTTAAGGTAACAGATCAAGTTTTTAAAACAATTTTGTCAGTTGAAGAAAGTAGCATGCACACTTAGTCGAAGCCTGTAGGAATTATCAAGTTTAATAGACAATGTAATTATTTTCGATACAAAATCAAATAGAAAAAAGAATCTATAACAAAAATGTAGGCCAATCATGTAGACCTAACATTATGTCAGGCAGTACCATTCAAGCCTAAGTTATTGCGTAACAGACGAAGCTCTGCACAGATGGTATGTTGAACTTCTCAGGATGCCTGTTTTCACTTTCTCTTTATCCCAGAAACCGTTTGTTTCTGTGTAATGAGTAACGATGTTTTTACTTTCGTTTCTGTAGGGTCAGCTGAAACTTCTTACGAGTCACCTAAAAGCAAGATGGAAGTCGATAATTTAAACAAAATGTATTTAAATGGTTTTGATTAATTCGGCACAGTCTTTGAACTTTTTTTGATAAATCTTGATTAGACCACGACATGTTTGTCTTTAATAGCCTCTAACTGGGGTTTGCCTAGTGTTCAAACAAGTGTGTGCATGTTTAACATTATGTGCACTGCGATTTGGCGTGTTTGACACCACGTGTGCTTAACATCAATTTTGTGAATATAATCAACAAAAAACTTGGGCGTTTTTAATGGGCTGGAGTGAAAAGATATCCATAAAAAGGAGTCAAGAAATATACTGTTTGAAAAGAGAGTTCTTTGGCTAAGAAATATAGCCGTATATATGATACGACGTGCTCAACACCCAACTGAAATTTTCGTCACTTCGAAAATATTCACGAAATGTTCTCTATATACAGAGATCAGAAAAGGAAAAGATGGGTTTCAATGAATAGCGCATATGATAGGATAGGTGTCTAGACTGAAAAAGAATGTAGCTTGAATACAAACCTTGATGAAGTTTGAAATTTGCCGGTGAATCGGTCAAAATGACGCCATTTTTTCGTGTTCAACATCAACGTCGGTCACGTGATTCCTCGCATTCCTATTGGTATAAACAGGACTAATAATTTTCACATGTATTTCTTGGCAGACCGCCTTAACACTTTCCTGTTCAATTCCTGGTTTTTACACCCCTTTGATTGTGAAGATATTGTAGAAAACGGAGAAGTTGCTTGTAACTAGCATTTTTTCCTTTTTTCAATGTTTTCTACCCTACCAACTGGTTATTTTTTTCAAATTATACCCACTTTAAATTTTCGTCTGCAAAACCTTTGAATTTGGACAGGTCTAGAATTTTGCAAAACAGGAAAACGTTCCGATTCCATGTCTTCAATAAATTGTTTTGTAATATGACCTGTGGCCCGGAAGTGAAATAAACCTGGTGAAACACGGGTGATATTACATGTTCGAAATCAATATTAACCTAATTTATTACACCAGAATGACGTCACAACGTATGTTATGACGCCATTTTACAAACGGCGTTATATGTTTTTGCAGAATATAATATTTCGTTGAATTCTTTCATTTTATAGATTTTTCATTAGCGGCTCTGACCAAATTTCAAGAAAAACAACAACAAAAACATCAACATTAACAGCGCACACTAGATGACACACAAAGGAAACCATGCGCTGTTTATATCAACTGATCTAGTGCTTTGCGTTTCAAACTCAAGCGAACAAAAGTTTCATCCTCACTTCATGACAAATAATGCTATCCATATGCAGAGTGTTAGAGTAATGAAATGTCTTCAATGAGATAGATTTAACACCTGTCGTTAACGCAAGGTTTTAAATCCACCATTTCACATCGATAAAAACAGCATAGTGTTTACTATTATTTGTATAGCTATGTAAGAACTTGAATGATAATCATATTGTATAGTTATAGATTAATCTAAATCAATTTTCTAATTTTATTACAGATAAAAAATGTAATGTTAACAAGTGTTATTAGTTGTTGTACTCCACCGTCAAAGAAGTACGTGTTTTTATTCAAAATGTGCTAACCTGAGGGATATTTTGATTATATATGTGTGACAAATATGTGTCAGAAAACTAACCCACAAAGTGTCAAGTCTAGTCTTGCCGGCGAAGCAGGAATGCATATGACACGTTAAAAAGCAGGGAGTGAGATGTTTTCGATTTTTACAAAGAAATGCGCCAAAACACAGTTGATTAAGAGTTTAGAGAACAGTTAAAAGGTAGCTGACTTCATTTAAATACGGTTTATTGATCTCCTTGCTTTATCTACGACGCGCTTATCATCACGCAATTCAACCAATTCAACTGGTCCAAACTACAAGAAGTTGCAAACCACAATTCAAAGTTAATGGAATCTAAGATTTTTTCAACTTTCTGAGTTAAAAAACATTGTGGATAATTTCTTCATTTGACGCATTTTTTCCTTATTCCCTTTCGGGGGGGGGGGGGGAGAAGAGGAATTGGCGTCTTAAAGCGTCATTGTGTAGGAATGTGTTAACTAGACGAGAAAAGGAATATTTGAATGTTAAATTCGCAGCATGACATAATGTGTTAAGCCTTTCATCTCGTCTACATGTAAGTTAAATTCAGTATTTTTATACTTACGAATAAAGTTGTTTTAGAGTACGGGACCTCCATATGAGGTGCATCACTAGGCTTTTGTCGTTAACAGGGAACAGACCTCGGGTGACGTAATTAACATGCGGATAATGACAATAATTCGGTATTTTTTGTTAGTCCTTAAAAGGAAAAAAATAGCCTCGGCTGTGGTATGATAAATCGATTCGATGAAGGAAAACGGACTTTTTTTAATAAATCTGATTGAATATCTTCCCTTTTCTCTTTGAATGCTGTAGAACTTACAGTTTAGAAACAGTTAATTCAGTGAATTTAAAGGATTATCCCCCCGCCTTTTTTTCTCTCCCCTCTCTCCAAAACACGCAAAGACGTGCTTTACAAAATATAACGTCGATTGAAATTGGATTATACTCTTATCGTGACAAGGCTACTTTAAGTCCATACTTATCTTCCCATTTCCATCCATTTTCTCCCTTAGCCATGTTTTTTCCACAAGGGAGAATGTAAGTGCTATAACTAGTTCCTCCTTTTCATACCTCCGTGGCAAAATACAGAGACGTATTGATTAATAGTTCTCCGTCTAGCTATGGAAATTCAATGGCAGAGAATGGCACAGTCACTATAATTTTAGTACTTTCGATGATACAATACTAATCTTTAGAATTTAGCAATCTATAGTGTGCATTGTAAGGTAAGTCCTTATTGTTAACCTTCTGTTGAGACCCTTACCTTGGGATGTAACATTATTTAGGCGCAACACACTAACCCTTCTATGGATGTAGAAGTGTGTTGAATATTATGGAATTAAAATATTTAGGCAATGTTAACTTATGATTTCGGCTGAGACTTGAGAAATAGAATCAGAATCAATGACAACATGCTTGCTCTCATTTAAATGTACAAGTTTGGAGATGTTAATGTCAGTCGACATCATATTCAAGATCAAACTTTGACCTTCTGCTATGACCTTGACTGTTAGAGCAGAAGCCTGAATCTAGCACAGATAACGTGCTCTCGCCAGGACACACAGCGTGTAAATAATTAATCCATTACCAGAGGACAAAATTTTAGACCGGTCAAAATTGAAAGGAGTTTCAGACGACAATTCTAAGCTAATTAAATTTTACATCTTTTTCAAAGTTCTGGGTAGAAATCATTGTGTAAAATAAAATTATTGCTTGTTCCAAGCAATTTCTTTATTTTACAAAATGCTTTCCAAATTGTTTTTCACCATGGATATCAAAGTCTCATTGTGTTGCACTGGTTTAAAAAAATCGGAGTTTCGGATAGAGATATATATCCAAGGTGAAATGTTTGGGTCAATAACAGCATTAAACTAAACCAACATGACTGAATAATTGAGTGGCGGACGATCATACTACATTGATTAAAATGAGACTTTCTGCTGATAAGACAGATTTCGTCGTTGGGAAAGCAATATGTCGTAACTACAGCTTTACTCAAGCTGTAGTTACGACATTTTGCCCGCTCAGCGACGATGTATAGGTTCTTCTAGAAAAATTGGATTGTTTTAAAAAAAATATACGAATGTGACAAGTTTCCTCGCTCGGCAAAATAATCATAAACGGTTGATCAACTCGTACCAAAAGGACTCCGAAGAGATTCTTTGCTAAAGAGTTTTTTCTTGTTTTTCAGCCAGATCTTCCCTCCAGGGAAAACTTTTTTACATTTTGAGATCACATTGAATGAACCAGTTTCTTTACCGTTAATGTCCGACATTGACTGTTATATGCACATGCATTGATGATTAACTTTACGGACGATTTCAGTAATATTCGTTACCGAGCGGAATTGTGCGATAGTCATTTGAATGACTAGCGGAATTGAAAACGTCATCACTGCAGTCATATCTTTTTCTAATGAATTCTGTTGTGTTTGTAGGCGGAAGATAGGGCTTTGAAAAGAATAAATGCTCTTTTACGAAATTCGAATCGTCGTATCGCTATCAACCAAAAAGTCGATAGGCAAATAAAATCTTCATTTAGACAGGAAAAACGATGACGATTTAGAGGTTCATGCCAAATTTAAGTTTGATTGGCAACTTAAATGTCGCAACTATAGAAAACTCAATGTATTTCCAATCGAAAGTCACCTGACATAAGGTCATGGTGACCCATTGCGGTTGTGTTTCGTCCGTCGTCGTGCGTCATGCAATAACCTTTACTTTTTTCGACATCTTAAATACCCTTGGGCGGATTTAAACCAAACTTGACAGGAAACATCCCACTGCACTTCTGTTCATTCCCCATTCACCTCTGTAATGGGTTCAGTAAATAATCCAATAATACGTCATCAATACCGCAATGGATTTCAGTTTAACACCTGGAGCACGAATATAAAATGTGTTTCCGTTAGCATTTCAAACGGTTTATAACAAAAGTAGTTCGGTTGTTTTAACGTAGATATCGATGTTTTTCATGTCACAGATATAAATTATTTTCATACCCCTCATTTACTAATAAAACCAAATTCTGAAAAGTAGTTTTGAGCTCGCTTATTAGAGAAAAACAGGGTATTCCTACCTAGGCTATTAATCTATTTTTAGATTAAGCCGAGACAGTTGCAAAGAATATAGGGTCATTCTTGTTTCGCGAAAAACCGTAGGAATCTGTTCTATTTAACCATCGTCATCATTACGTCATCAGGAGTTATGTTCGCTAGCCGATCTCTAATTCTGTAAACACCAGTCCAAAACTGTCGTAAGCCTTATTACGAATACAAGCGCTTTCCGTAGTATTTCGGTAACCATTTGATGGACGTTGTTTGTTTCGCTTGTCAATTTGTAAACTTTCGTTTATTTTGGATCATATGCAAATCAGGTAATGCGATGTCGACAATCGAATTCCGTGAAATCTAAAAATAACCTGGAATTCCGCTGAACGTTTCCTATATAACCACAAAAAGCCACTTTAAGCCAATTAGGATACCGCCACGACATTAACTGACTCAAATTTAAGTATTGAATGTTCGTTTGAGCGTTTTTTTCGCACTTTGCAAATATTTCTTTTAAAGAATTCAGAATCATCGATACCTCCCTATAAAGGTAAATTATTCAGTTTCAATGCCCATATAATGTATCCATAATTGTAATTATACATAATTATTATGTCCATAACGTTTGGTCTTGACATACAACAGAAAAGTAATATATATTTCATTCCTTTGTTTATCAAGAATCTTGTCATTAAGCCCATCGCAGAGGTGTTTGGTGAGAGTAACGAACTACGACTCTTTTTGGCGATTGGAAACATCCCCATGGGAGGGCGCTTTGTACACATCACGGAGTTATCTCCCTTCGGGACAAATAAGGGACGAAAAGGGTACATGTATAAAAATCTCCTTGTCATGGACCGGCTGTTGGATTGGATTCACATTTGGTATATTGAATCTTTAGGTCAAGGACTATGAAGTTTGTACAAGAAAAACATGGTGACAACTTTGAAAATATAAAGCATCATCTATTGGACCTCTATCAAGATAGTATAAATCATGGCCTAGGATCAGAATTAGCCCGTTCCCAGACGTCACAAGTTCTAGCCCGTTCCCGGACGTCAAAAGTTTAACATCTGCTTATATATGTAAAACTTAAAAAAATCTTTCCCAAACAGGCCAAGAGCTTAAATGTGTGGTATGTAGCATCATCTGGTGGATTTTTTTTTTTATTTTCTTTGCTCTTTGAATGCAGGAGACAGGTAAGAAATAACGAAAACAACTAGAACACAAAAGAACAACGTGTCATGTTTTATTTATCTCTAACCTTAATATCGTCGTTGGACGTGTAAAATATCGTAACTTGAACAAAGCTGTAGCTACGACATTTTTCATACCCAACGACGATATTTGAATCAAACTGCTGCTGTAAAAACAGGAATTTCGCATTGAATACGATTTAGAGTTATCTCCCATGGTTTTATTGAAATCCTACGTTTTGTGACCAGTAACGACATACTTTACGTTCTTACACGTTTTCATTACTTTCTTTTGTTACATGTTCTTTCATGCCGAGAAGTACAAAAAAAAAACAAAAAAAAAAAAAAAAACCTCACACCCCACCCAAAACACGGACATAGGTAACAACATTTTCGACATTACATGAATGGGCTTAAAACCATTTATAAAACTAGATTCTAGCAGTAATTAGAAATCGGTTTGTCAAGAAGATTTAGTGTATCGATTCGATTATTCCCTTTAATGTTGATTTCTTGGATCGAGGATCGATTTTATTATGTTGCGTCAAATAAACTTCACAAGCTTATGTTTATAACACCATCATGTGGGAAAAGCGTCAGTGTAAAACTGGTTCATTCATTTGAACATATTCACGAATACACGAACCTTGTTACCAGACTGCCGTAAATGGCAAAATACGCGTAGATTCTGAAAGATTTATTATCAGTTGTACAGGAAATGGGGTACTTGATCGTGAAAGATACGGAAGTTCAAAAATGTGGTACCATATTTTCGGGGCTACACAAAAATGCTGAATCGTGAGAGACAATTTCAAATAGAAAGCTAATAACAGCAATTCAAGATTGCAATTTGACAAAAAATACAAGGGGAAGACCTTTTCGAGACAAATGAGAAGATCGCAGTATAAAACACGTCGGGCATAATTTATAGTTACTTAATGCCATTGCAGCAATAAATAACATAGAGGAAACAAACTTAGCTCATTAAATTCGAACATTTCTGTGAAATCATAGCGAAAATTCATTTTTTCCTTGTGACCATTATCACTGGTCCAGGGGCTTGAAATTGATAATAAGGCACAATTTCAAGTTATGCATTTGCATGTTTTGAACCTATTTTATGCTAATAAGCGATGATAAAGGCCATAAAGAGGTGTTGCAAGTATTCCTAACAGTAAGACGGTTACATCTATTAATCTCGTTTGCTTGACCACGCTCAACTCAGCTGTTGTATTCTATCTTGATTTATTGAAAGTTCGAGAGAAGATTTGGCCAGTTAGACGTAGTTTTTTATGAGTAACGCATGTTATTATATTGGATACACTATAAATGAAAGTAGTATTCAACATTCAAGGATATTTTCCTTAGCATATCTCATCCAATGGCGGGCGCATTGATGTCTGCTTGAATATCTGTGATAATGAATAGATTATATAAACGGTTTGATAATGCTTCAGCTGGATTTTTTGTTTGTTAGTCTGAGAATGCGTAGCAATCTGAGGCTAAAGTTATCACAGTAAAATTTCAACCTACGCAGAGTTTAATGTAAAAAAATGTAAAAACATCTAACGCATAAATGGCCACATGGAAAGCAGATCGGACCGCATTACACGACTGCGAGTATTAATTAATGCGCCCGAATGAGGCAAGAAGGACAAAGGCGAGATATGACTCATTTCATTTTATAATGTACAGTACTTTCGTGTGACTGTTCTGAATTTGGCAAAATTATCAAAAATTGATGAGTGAAAGGGCAGAAAGAATGGAGGTGAATAATATAATCAATAATTATTAATTATGTATAATCATATCATACTGTTAAGAAAAAATACTGTGTTTGTTTCATTCCGAAATGATATTACTTATTCTAGAGTTACAGTACTAAAACGGTCCGGTTAGACGAAGTTGCTGTATATAGCTGATAATCGAAGCTGTCAGTTTTACGCACGATTGTAATATTTTGTTTAACAAATCAATTGGTCATTCATATGATCATATGCGCACTGTCTACAAACATTTTTTTGTGTCTGTTCATAATTACCCCCGAATTCTATCAATAGGATATACATGAATCAGCAACGTCTGCATATCGCTTTTTGGAGTTGTACATAATAATGTAAACCTGGTTAAACGACCGCCCCCCTCTCTCTCGCTCTCTCCCCTCCCTCTCTTTACATATTTACACAACGAAATTTGTCTGTGTGGTAGAACACTAGCACGAGAGGGCCTCTTAGTTCGAGCCTGGTTACGCACTCTATCCCCCATCTCTCTCTCTAGCTCTAGCACTCTCTCTCTAGTTCTCTTTCTGCATCTCCACTGGCTGAAAGCCAGCGGGCTTTGTCATGATGTGGTGTCCGTCGCACGTCAATCGTCCATAATCTAAGAGGAGAATCGTTAACGAGGTACGGTCGGACACCAGGACGGACGGGTGTACAGACGGAGAAGATGATACTTATTATTGATAATCTTCGGCGGCGTATGAAAATGTAGGACTTAAGAGATAACATTTTTTTAGTTTCACATTAGTTTGGTATAATCCAAACGTCTAACGCTAAAAGAAGCTGTAAGAAGGGAAGGAATTGGAATTCATCACCTGTTGGTATAATGACTCGTTCCAGCTGTCGACCAGGAAATATATGGGAGAATTATTAGTTCTAGTAATACCACAAGAGATCAAAGAAAACTAGCTGACTTCCTGAACAAGGTTTCCGAATTATTTCTCTAACACAGCCCAATCCCTCGAGGGAAGAAGTTTATACAATATTAAAATACAGGTCACCTCTCAAATCATGTAAATCAACTTAGCGAGTCTGACATTAGTTTTGTACTAATTATTAGTTTAAAAAATATCGTACCGACAAGAAATCTCGTCGGTGCGCGAGTAGTACATTGTAGCTACAGCTTTAATGAAGCTGTAGTTACGACATTTTGTTCCGCCCACCGACGAAATGCTGTCTTATGATGTCTGTATCGTTGCTACACTGTTTGACTCTATTAAATAATTTCAATATTATCTTTAGTTCTGTAGATAAACACGGGCTCTGTTCATACTAATGGAACTGTTAATACTAATGGAATTGACAAAGATTAAAGGCAATTCCATATTCAATATTAGATAAAGACTTTCTGCAAAACTAAAAAGAAGAATCCTAGGGTTTAGATGATATATAAAAGCCGCCGTCATAGCGCAGTTAGTAGCGCATCAGACTCATGGAGTGTCATGGGTTCGATCCCCGGGGGAGACACGCATCGTTTTCGACATTTGTCTCTCACCAATGGCTTGATAATCGTAGACCTCAATGGGATAATAGCTTGAGGCTAGGAAAGGATGTAATGTTGATACTGGTGCGAGCTATACCAGGAATCCATTATTCGGTGCTCCAGCTGCCACAATATGACTGAAAATTGGTTAAAAGCGGCGTTAAACCCATTCAAACAGTGAAAATTAGATGATATCGAAAGGGCAACAGTATCTATACTACTTCACAATGACTCGCGCAATAAATATGTTTTAACTCAGTGTTCTTACATTCTGAACAACTGCTAAATAGCATTTCTGCGAGAAATCGCGATATTCATTAAACGGGTTGAGGAGTTATGGAAATGTTAGACGGAAGAAAATCACGTCCCATAGACGACCATTTTGACATTTTTGCTCATAGCTCGATCCACGAGTTTGCAACGAAATCAAGGCTGATAACACAATAAAGAGAAAGCATTCGCACACTCAAATAATTAAATATATATGTGTATATATATGAAGATACCTTTTATCAATAACCTTTGACCCAAATTGTAAGATGAACCTCATTTCGCATGTATAATTATAGTCTAATAGATAATTGTCGGAAAATAAGCCGATGTCCGAACATGGCTCTGGGAAGGTAAATAGGGAGACAATCTCAATTTTTCCGACTGTTAATTGAAGAACGATGAAACGTTTCCAGAAATTTTTGCTGCTCTCACACCTTTGCGTATCTGCGGCGTTTGAGCAAAAAATGTTTTACGTGGATCAAACGCCGATGACCAAGGCGTACTTTGTTCGATCTCAATGGTATGGCGTATGCACTACGTTCCTGTGGCGTTTCCGCGGCGTTCCTGCTGCGTTCTCGTGTTTGTATGGAGATCCAGCGGCGTAAGTACCACGTTCTGAGGCGTAAGCGCGGCGTTCCATTCGTTCGCGCGGCGTTGCTGCTGCGTAATCACGACGTTTACTGTTTACACATACGCCACGCATACGCGGGCTTACGCCGTGGTTAAGCGGCATGATTAGCTTTTCGTTCGTGCCACGTAAAAGGCGTAAGAGCTACGTTCCCGCTACGTAACTGCTACGTTGCTTTCGTTTCCACGGCGTATGCACTACCTAAGCGCGGCGTATCAGAGCTGTCACGTACGTGCTACTTATTTTTAAGTGCACACTTAAAAATACGTCGACCCTCGGCGTACGAGGAGATCATGCTACGTATCGAGGCGTATGCGCTACGTAAACCCGCGTTCCTGCTACGTTGTCACGGCGTTCCTTTCTTATCGTGATACACCACGCCTACGCGGGTCGATACGCAAAGGTGTGAGGAACGTGTAACGGTCGATGTATACACTGAACCCAAACTATCCGAACTAACTGTCGACAAACGACAAATTAATACAACTGATCATCTTTCATGCAGTTAACCCTTCAACGGGTTGACTAATGTCAACTGTAATTATCTGTCACAGCAGTCTAGCAAATATTAGCACGGAAATCTGTACTATTTGAACCCACGGATCCCACAGTAAAGACATTATTGTTCAGTTTACAACCAGGGTAGTCGTTCGTTACTCTCACCAAACACCTCTGCAGACCAAATAATGAAAGATACATTATTTTCTTTTTATTCGCGAGAAAAAATACGGTATGGACATATTAAGTATGATTCATGATACATTATATGAGCTTTAGAACTTGATAATTTATCTGTAAACAAACGAACTACTTCTGTTTTAAAGTCGTCTGAATAGTTAACGGAACAATTGATTGATTGAATGGAGTTTAACGCCGCTTTTAACAGTATTTCAGTCATATCGCGGCGGCTGGAGCACCTAACAATGGATTCCTGGTATTTCTCACACCAGTACTACCACTACATCCTTTCCTAGCCTCGAGCTGCTATCCCACTTAGGTTTACGATTATCCACCCATTGGTGAGAGACAATTGTCGGAAAGAATATTTGCCGCCGCCGGGGATCGAACCCATGACACCCATGATTGAAGATTAGGAGTCTGGCGCGCTACCGACTGCGCTATGGCGGCGGCGCTTAACAGAACAACCTGTCATATTCATGTGACGTGCTTTAAATGGAAATCAGTTGAGTTTGTCGATGAAATGATGTCGTATCGGCGGACTAATTACTCAGCCCATTACAGAGGTGAATAGGAATGAACCGAGTGCAAGAGAGTGATTATTGTTTTAAAATATGATATCACAATTAGTTAATGCAATAAATAATACCAACTGATATATTTGGTATGTATTTCACTTTGAGATCTCATGGGTTGATAAATTACGAATATATTGAAGGGGTGATCAGAAGCAACTAATTTATTAGAGCAGCAAAAATATTTCGCGGTACGAGACGCAAAATTGGTAAACGAAGTAAAACCCGAATCGAACCGTTATTCATCTGGTAAACATCACCGAAAATTGCCTTACCTTTGGTTTCCATGTCGTTTCAATTACGTCATCTGCTTCCGTTAGCAAGTCATTACCCGAGAGTAACGACCTCATCTGATGAGTGAATGTAGCGGATTTTTACACGAGGAAAGGCTATTCATTGTAAACATGACATTGATAACTATCTTAAGGGCAGAAAACTTTGATATATCAAATTTTCATGAAATACTGTTCAAGAACAGCTGTAAGTGAACCTCTCATCAATGGGTGCATAATCGTAGACCTAAATGGGATAGCAGCTGGAGGAAAGGAAAGTACTGGTGTGAGAAATACCCGGAATCCATTGTAAGGTGCTTCAGCCGCCGCGATATGACTGAAATACTGTTAAAAGTGGCATTAAACTCCATTCAGTCAATCATTAAGTGAAACTGCGCTTGTCTGTTCACAATTTAACATGCCTTTCAAGTTCTTCTCTGTACTTGATTTGACGTGCCTATCAAGTTCTTCTCTGTACTTAATTTGACGTGCCTATCAAGTTCTTCTCTGTACTTAATTTGATATGCCTCTATACTTAATTTGACATGCCTCTCAAGTCCTTGTTTGTACTTAATTTGCCTCTCAAGTTCTACTTTAGCCCAGCCCATTGACTGGAAGTTCCGCTTCGATTTTAAACGGCTTTATTTTGCATGAAACATAAACAGTAGAATGGTTGGTTTGGGAATTAAACGTAAACTGTAGTTAAGACGTTTAAGTCACCAAACCACAAAAGACGCTTAACAAAATTAGCGGCCAATGTCAGAATTCTAAGCTCAATTCTGGGCTAATTAAATTATTTGATTTGATAGGTCGATTGATTCCTTGATTGATAGCTGCGACTGGTCAATAGAAGGTCCTCTTTCAGGAACAAAATCATATTCCGTTACGAACGGAAACAGAACATCGCTGTCAGAATTCTGTCAAAATGTTGCTGAAAATATCTTCAGTAAAATCACGTTACGTTACATTCATAACCATTTGTTGAATGGTATAAACGGCTTTCTTTACAGGTTATCGAAGATATAAACAATAAAGGGATTGTGTCTTAAAGCGGCTCTTGAACAGAATTTTATTTTAAAAAAATGATATAGCAAAAGTATATCGTATTCAGATGGATATTAGTGACATGATCTCAATGAATGTTCTTTCTTCGTGTTTAATCGACTAAGTTCACTATAAATACAATGTAATGTAGAGTATTCTATATGACCTACTTTGAAACATCGGAATTCATCGGCTGAGATCGTTAGTTTTCGAGTAATGTCGATAACTACTGAATTGCTAGCAGAAGCCAATTACGTAATTTATACGTCACAGAAACTATAAATAACAAAGTTTTCAGTTCAATCGACGGATAATGTGTTAACTCGATTAATTCCGGTTCCATTCGGGGTCTCGCAACGCCAAAATATTTTGCTTCTTTTCTTTTTTTCATGAACGGTCAGTTTGATTTCAAAATCAGCTCATTTCCTCGCTTTCAATTGTCTAAAAGCATTTGAAAATTGAGAGCAAAAAATGTTCTTCCATAATTTGTGCAAGAGCCGCTTTAAAATACCTATCTGGATGAAGTCTGGAGAATTTATCATTACAGCTTTGCTTTACTCGAACATTTAAAGCACTAGTCACAATCGGACAATATTCTATTGTACTGTCACTTATTCTGGTCTGGGTGGGACATCGTTCAATAATAACCATTCTCGTCGGCTTCTAAGCACTGATTTAAAACGTCTTTTCTAGGAATAATCCTATGCTATAATCGACACCTTCTGAACCATATATTGTAAATATACTGTATGTTCACCAAGCTGAAGAACAGATTGTTGTTGAATGAACATCGGAGAAAACTAATGGGACATGTTATGGCTACACATATCTATACATAACATTCATAATGAATTGAAAATGAGTTTTTTAATGCGAAAATGTTATGTGTGATCATTTTCTAGAATTAAACAACCGTTTTATATCTACATCTTTGTCTTGCCGTATACCAGACTTTTTATTGAGGGTGTTCTTTTTACTTTCATATCTCAGTGTTGTCTTATTAAAGAGAACTGAATAGCCACGGGGACACCAAACTATATTGTTTACATCGGACGCGGTGTGAATTTGAATACAGATTTACAAATACTTTATTTCTTGTATTAAAAGAAATCTCTTCCTAATAAGATGTATTTCTGAAGAAGAACAGCATTAGCATCGAAAATGAAAACAATTCATATTGAATAGCAGTGAAAGACGAAATTCCATTGGAAAACAAATAAAATGCATTATCTTTTAAATTCTACATGAAATTAATTTCTTTCAAATTTACAAAGTATTCCCTCGGACAAAAAAAGAAGATTATTATAAAAGTAAATTAAAGCACCTAAAGCTGATGACCTACTTTTTTTCTCTTGTGACGAGCGAGACATATCTATCACAATGACAAGTCGCTGTATATGCCCTCGCAGGTCCGTCCGTCAGACATTGCCCGGACAATTGAGTAATCGCTGGCCCCGCCAACTTAATCTGTTTGCCCCACCCATCGAGGTCCGTTCCGTTCCGTTTCGATATCTAACGGCCTTATTCTACAAAATGTATTGTAGCAGAATATAATGGTTAGTTGGCGACCTGAACGTCGTAAGTACAGCTTGAATCAACTACAACTTGAATAAGCTGCAGTTATGACGTTTAAGTCGTCAGCCTGACAAAATGCATAACAAAATTGGCGCCTAATGTAGGAGTTCAAATCTCACTTCTGTTGAATAATTTGTTAGGTCGACTGATTATTTGATTGACACTCGCGATTGGTCAATTTCTCCTATAATTATGGTTGCTTTTCAAACTAGTTGGAAGGTTGTTCTCCATTGTGAGTAAACTGGACTAATTAGTTGTTTTTTTTCTTATAGTTACTTGGCTAAGATAATAGCTTGAGGTTTTAATGTTAAAATGAGCTTTTCTGCAACATGAATTCTACATTTATTGATGTATTTCAAAATAACTTGGCACCTCTTTCACGTCATGAGTAGATGTACTATTGAAAAGATGTTTTGATTGCTTAAACGTCGATGTTTAAGTCAAAAGCATAATACCTAAATAATTTGGCCTACTCGTTCCCGATCATAATTGTATGCGCAATTTGATCAAAAGCCAATGTCAGAAAAGGTCAAAGATTTGTCTCGATTTTACCTCGTCCTACATTTAAATGTATGGATAGAATAAAATACATTTGGCTATATTGGTTTCCAAGGCTTGTAGATTTGAAACAACATATCCAGAATGTCTAACGCCAAGATAACAGTTGAAGGTCACGTTTTGTTATTGAGTTCAGCGTTACTAAGCAATTCGAATTTTATCTTAATGACGTAATTAATTGGATGTCTACTTACAAATTAATCAAAGTCCTGAAAGTACTGTAAGCTAGCAAAGCTGGTAATTTTCTTTGTCAAGGGTTATCATCATACATAAACGAAGTTAAAGTAATTCAGCAGTTAACCTATTATAACATGACAAAATCTTAGACTGGTTCAAATTAAAAGAAGTTGTATACAATAATTTCAAGTTGGTGGAATTAAGAAGATCTTGCCTTTGTATGATAGAAAATATTGTGGACAATGAAGAAATCGCATGTTACAAGCAATTTCTTCATTGTCCACAATGTTTTCCAAATTTTTTTGTTGTTGAGGTGCTTAAAAAGCGGGATTGAGTGTGGATGGCTTACATAGCGTGCTTATAAAAAAGTACCAATTAAATAGAGTTTGCAATATTCCTGAAATACACAAGAACTACTTTTTATGACGTAGGCATTAAATTTATTTAGCGGTTAAACCTCCAGTGGCAGTTTGCACTCGTTGAACTTTGAGATGACCTCAAATTTTGTCTGTTAACTTAAGCTATCAAAGCTGACGCTTTGCTAGCTAAAAATGAATAATGCCAAAAGAGAAATAATTATTTATTACTAACTATTACTTGAGTAATAAATCCAACTTGCAAAGGTTAATACAAAAATAGTTAAAGTAGGAGATACCGAGGTGAACTATGTCGAGCATGTCAGGGATTTGTGTTTAATTATGGAAAATAACCCGAGTTTTGATAACTACATTACCAAAGAGTGTCAAACCGCAAACATTCATAACAGAACTCTGAAGTTTATTCCTCGTTGTTTGACGAAGCAATCTATAGAAGTTTCAGTAAATGGACTCGTACATGCACATATTATTCTTGAAGTGGCCCGTTCACAAACACTTTCAACTTTAGTTATGAAAAACTTCAAAATCATAAGAGATGAAACCTATTTAAGACTATTGTAATTCATAAAGCACAGAAGATATTCTATAGATTCTGCGCTATATAAAAGTACTTGTCGATAACCCTCACTTAAATGAGTGTATTTGTGTTTTTCTTATCATTTTTGATTTGTGTTTTTGGGAAGATATGGCTTTAAGATTTGTTTGCATAAATTCATGTCGTCAGAGATGGCGTTTTCACTTTTGCTAGTCATTCAAACAATCTGCTTGGTCACGGAGATGAACGAAATCGTCCGTAATGTTAAGTTTGTTCATACAACAGTCAATGGCGAAGATGAGCGAACATTTCCGGTGAAGAATTGGATACATTCGTATCGATCTCAACATGTAGCTCTAAAGAAATCAATCGTTGTTGTTATACCAATGATGTTGGCGTCTTATCTGTTTATCTTTAACAACGTTAATACGTTTATTAAATTACAATTAAGCTTTTGATCTTCCTTTTGTAGTTTGCATGTAACACCGTAATAACTCTTCACTGGGAGTCTCTATCCCAATCTATAGTCACTGTTATACAATTAATTATTTACATATATCACGATAAGAAAGTAGGATAGGTAAAAGTCAGTTGTTCAAAAGCATTGGCTGTCTTGTATTGTTGATCTTAATGAGGAATTAATCATTTGGAAATCTAAATAGAGTATCACCTACCTAAGTACTATCTGTTGTTACGATAATCGATGTGTCGGTATGGCTGCTAAAGATGAACAATCTGCGGTTACCTTAATGGCGAATCGACGCTTTCAATCAAAACATCGATAGACCAATCAGATCATTCCATTCTACCGAAAGCGAACTTTAAACTCTAGCATGTATGTGAATAATTTTGTGATAGTTTGGCGTCTCCGTAACCGTAGCTAAGATGATTAGGTCAACAACGAACGGTATACCTGTAATTTTATGTTTCTGAATGAATTGTTTTTACAAAATAACAAAAAGATATAGTTTACAAGTATATTCTTTATCTCATTACCATTCCAGAGGCCAATGGGAAGGCCAGCGATTGTTTGGTTAGTTAATCCGAACATTGGGAGGGATCACTTGTTAGACGGAAAGAGTTTCCAACACTTAACCTGCTTTTGAAAATTGCTAAAATGATTCAATTTGTTTCTATGATAAGAAAGTGACAAAATACGAAGACAGTTCAACTAGAAAGATTTGCACATTATTTTCTTGTGAAATCTTTTGACGGACATCACTATTATAGACGTATAAGTTAAAGTGGGTGTTCAATTGTGTCTATACCTGTAAAGATACAAATTGCCTTTGATCACTCACTATAACTTGTACATCTATAAAGAAAACAAAAACTAGAAGGCATCGACATTCGTAAAGTCGTTTTACGTGTGTGAGGACGAAAAAAGAAATAGAATCCTTAGATAGAAAATAATAACTTTATTTAGAGCTGCATATAAGTAAATCGGAAACATCTAATTTTGTAAGTTTTTCGACGTTGTTACTGTTAAAATTAGTATTTGCCATACGTGTTTAAGGTGGCTTGAACAATCGTCATACGTCTTATATTTTAATAGAAAGAACTCATGAAACAGCTCGTGCATTGTGCATGTACACAAATCTTGAAAACTGAGGAACACAGTAATGCTGTGGTCATGCGATGGAAAGGTAAGTGGGTATAAGTGTCATTCAATTAAGACAACACCAGGTTGTCTGTCTACTGCGTGACCAACATCAAACAAAATTGATCACCTGAAGTTCCACTGTTCCAGCAAAAGTATGGGGTAAATTAGTTCTATTTAGTTAATTAAGATAACACAGCAGCTTATTAAATGGTCATGACTTTACCATTTTCATATTTAATATACGAGGTTTTAATTTTATCGTGTAATTTGCTGTATGATTCCTTGGCAGCTTTTAGACAAAGCATTTCGCATAATTATTGGTTAACATGCAAGAATTCATTAGTATGATACTTTCATGTGGTTGGATTTTGAAATGTTCCAAAGGTTTTCAGTAATGACATTCGCATGGTCTCTGTTCTGGTGGTTACATGGTCTGAATTATATATATATGTCCATCACGCAAAGCTTTACCAAAATATATGAGTACAGTATAATAGAAGATCCTTGACCTAAGTTTATTTGATTCGTATCTATTAACAAAGAAGAATATAAAAATCCAATGGCATCAATTTTTCTACTTCTTATGGGTTGTCTTTTTTTCGAAATAAGAAAAGGCTAACAGTAATTAGCAGACGTGGGCTTTTTAGGACCATTATGATTATCTTGTTTTATTCGAAAAATAATATATATTTGAATTATGTATCCCAAACGACAAATTTAAATTTTAGACTGGTCCAAATTGAAAAGCATTGCCAATGACAAATTTTATTTGATAAAATATTGGATTTTTTTCAACATTCTCGGAAGAAAACATTGAGGATAATGAAGAAATTGAAGATAGCTATATTTCCTTGATGGCGTCTGAAGGCGTCATTGTGTGGGAATGTAATATACTGTCAATGCTCTGGTATGCCATTCCATATGAATAAAACTTTTGATTTGTGGTATTAAAATTAATGAATAGCATTTTCATACCCATAACCTTTTATTTTCAAAATTGACACATACATATTGTCATAACATAAGATCACACACAATCAATGTACAAATTCACAAAATCAATGATCCGTTATCGAGGAATTCCTTGAACTTCCATAGGTTATCATTTTTCTTTTAACGTTAAAACCTTCAAAAGTGACAAAGTCACCAGACCACAACATTTCAGACTGGTCTAATTCCCACTTTCTATCATCAAATAGTTTTAGCTTATTTTCAAATTTAGAGAAAGACAGCATGGATTGATATTAATATCTGTCTCAAAATTGATTATTCTTTCATACGTTTTGAAAGGCTTTTGGGGCTTTAGCATTCTTTTATCTAACTTATCTATAAACTTTTTGTATTGATGGAAAAGGGAATTAATTGCTTACAAAGTTTAATCCTAAATCGTTTAAACTCGACGAACAACAAATGCAATGATACTCGGATTCCAGAAGTTGATATGCTTTATTGTATTAATCTTCTTTATTGATACTTGAATAGCCGTTTCACTTTCAAGTTTCTCGTACGAAATCCTAGTTTGGTTGAACAAAATGTTTTGTAATCAGTAGTTACATATTGCAAAGAATGTATAAATCCATTTTTCTAATTATTCATAGTAAGTAATATGGTATAAGGGTTTTATATTTTCTGAAAATATGTCCGTTTATTGTGGTTGAATTAGTTGAAAGTTTTTTGATATTCAGTAGCACCAGATTAAATTCGTACCCAATTTCTTCAACATTTTTTCGATTTATACATCTTTGTGGCAATCATTATAGTTTGACAGAGGTCTAGTAAGGAAGGCGTACCATCATTCTAAACCATTATTTATCAACAAAACGCTATGTTATGGGTATTCATTTGAATTGTGTCATCAAGACGATTCAAATGAGTACCTACAACATAGGATTTATGGCAACATAGGGTTTATGTTGAAATATTTAAATGTAAAATACGAATTACGCCCCTGTCTGTAGCTCTGGCTGATGTATCAGCATAGACACTATATGGAGAACTAATCTAAAATTTCACGTAAGCGCAAGAGAGAGAGAGAGAGAAAAAAAAAATCCGAGTCGAGATTGGTCCTACTCCTATCAAAACTTTTCTTCAAAATGGATTCTGGTCTAACGAAGCTGATGTATAGCTGTGTCACTTTCAGGACCTACTGTGACCATTTATAGAATTCCTAAAAAAGGATCCAGAGCTCAATAATCGACCGAGTATAGAAAGTTGAAAGAGAGAGACTGACTTTGCCTTTCGAAACTCTCTTAATGCGGTCGTCTTGTAATCACCACCACCAAAGTGTGACCTAAGATTGCAGGTTTTAGTATGTAGACGATAAATGTTATTTTAGTTTAAGATCGATTTATCTTTAATTCAATGAACAACAAACGCTATATTTTCACGAGTGGTAGAGCCACGATTGAAAATATGCTTGAGTTGTTCACCGAGTGAAAGATTAATCAACCTTGCACGAAAAAACTAACCGTGGTTCTATTGCTTTAATGCAAAAAGGGACAAAATATCCTTTTTTCGGGCGAAAAGCATCATACTATATGGCAAACTATAAACGTCGTCAGCGTATTTGGTCTCGCGTAAATGACACTCAGGAGCACGCAATGAACGAAAGCAGAGCTCAATCTACCATATAGTGAGTTTATCATTTTGATAATTCCTTTATTTTCCGGTGAAGTTATCGAGTGATAAACTACTGAGAAAATTCGGTAAACTACCGGAAAAAAATAAATGAAGATGTGTCGATGGTATTGTTGTTTGCAAACCGCAAAAAGGTTTGGCGAAACGTAGGAACATCGTGAAAATGACAAACCTGATGGTTGTTGACCCGACTTTATGGGATCTCTGTCGATGAAGGATACCGATACATACTTTGGAAACCATACTTTACAAGACCTGTACACTGGAAATAGAGATATCGCGGTGACTAACGTTCCTATTGACCAATCACGGCTGTCAACCTAGGAATCAATCGACAAATGAAATCATTCATTCAGCCCGGAATTGAGCTTTGAACTCCGATATTTGTGTAATACATTTTGTTGGTTTAGCGACTTAAACATAGTTACGACATTTCGGTAGTAAACCAACCATTCTAGCTTTTATAGCCTGCTACTGACTATAAATATTAAAAAAAAGAAATGTCGTTTAGAATCGAAAAGGAACTTCCTGTCGGAGTCAATTTGCTGAGCCAATGGAGTAACTGGGTGGGGCCAACAATTGGTCAATTACCCTGGCCACAGTGGGCGCCAGCATTGTAATGTATGTAAACCTCTAGCAAACGGAACTCATTAAAGCTGAAATTGGTTTTTACTCTATAGGGTCTTTGACAATGCAACGAACATATCTTCTTTTTTTTTACAAATCTATCTGAGAAATGCATTTTCCACCCAGACTCTTAAAACGTATGAATTCAAATAAGCTTGATATTTCCAAATTTTGAATTGATTGCTCCGTATTGGTGTACAATTAATGGGCTGTTTCTTCTAGATATACGTAGACGAATGACCCTCATGAAATCCAAGTCGGATAAAAAACACTTTATTGGAAACTTTAGAAGCGAACTAAGACAAGTATGGTTATGGTATTTACTGGAATATTGGCTTAAAGAAAATGTGTGCAATTTGTTTTCCAGATACGTTATACTGAATTTGATCTCAATGGAATTTTGTATTCATTTGGAGTCAATTAGTACTGATTACAGTGTATTTCCATGTGTTATTTAATACCGTATTTGCATTATCATTTGTAGTATTTACAGGAGATCAAGAGGATTACTTTTTAATCCAAATGCGTTCTACCTCATTAAGTTTTTTTTCGTTTTACGCTATTGCACCAAACAAACAAACAAACAAATAAACAAACAAACAAACAAAAATTATATATTCTTTGAAACTGCAAATTATCAAATTATTTAAACTTAGCTTGTGTTTGTTTTCCTCAAAGGTATCTATACTTATATTTACTGAAAAAAACGCAGAATGGATTTAAAAGCAGTTATGTCAAATAAATGGTCATTTACAGGAAAATGATTCTTAAAGTGTAAACTTGAAAATAGGTTTAACAGATTTTTTACAGATATGAGGATTTTACGCTTTTTACACATTCGATTTGACATGTTACGGAATATATTCTGGATTTTACTTGCTTTATTACAATCTATTGGAGTGTCTTCTATTTCGGGTGAGTGCTTCTGTATTTTCCCCTTTCCCTTTGTTTTTAACCCTTGTCTTGCTGAACCCGAAATATTCCTGTTTTGGTAGGAGGTGTAGACAAAGATCAGCCAGCACATAAGTGCAGTCTGATCCTGGTCTACACCTACTGTTTGTCTCTTTTTAATCCAGAGATGCTTAAATAATCTTTTTCAAGAGATCCTCAATAAGACCTTCCAGTCCTGTCGGTCCTTTTATTTTAAAGCAATTCTATATAGGACTTTAATTTAGTATGACCAGGGTTAAACAACTTGTTAAGATAAAAATTATTTCAATGATTGAATGTTTATATATAAAATAAATAAATTAATGAAATTTTAAGGTAACAATAAAGAAAGCGTTTTTATATCAAATTTTCAGGTGAAAACAAAGATTATCTTTACACTGTCATGCTTGCATTAGATATTTGAATTATTGACTCTTTGACTCTTAATTGTTATTAAATATTTGATTAGCATTTTAATTGTATACGTCGTTCCGATTTTAGTGTCTATGACCCGACAATTGCACAGAGACAATCCGGTAATTTCGCCAAACAAATATTTGGAGAAAATCACACACGGATCATTTAGACATGATTTTCCATAAATGGATTTACCATACGGTAAATTGACGGAGCGCGGTTGTGAAAAAAAAAAAAAAAAAAAAAATCAAACTTTTCATTTGGACCTAAAGTCAACTTTAAAATCCTACATCCGCCTACATTTGTGTGAGACTTTATTGAAGCTGTATATACAACGTTAAGGTCGCAAAACAACCATTTTCCCTTTTTGTTGCATGTTACAGGCATTTTTTCAGAATTCCGCCGTTTGATATTTAAGTGGAACTTCCTGTTGGATTGATAGATTAAATGGGGTTAACGCCACTTTTAACAGTACTTCAGGCATATCGCGGCGGCTGGAGCACCTAACAATGGATTCCTGGTATTTCTCACACCAATATTACCTCTTCATCCTTTCCTAGCCTCAAGCTGCTATCCCGCTTAGGTTTACGATTATCCACCCATTGTTGAGAGACAAATGTCAGAAAGGATATGCGCCGCCGCCGGGGATCGAACCCATGATATCCCACGATTAAAGACCGGGAGCTTCCTGTTGGAGCACAGTAGGCGGTGCTAGCGATCTGCCAATCGCTGATACTATATCGATGGATCAGCTCGAAACATTTTTAACTGCATATACCTTTACCCTACCCTAATCAGTCCAGCAATTCGTAAGTAACGATAACTTGTATAATTTGATTATGCTATTAGCGTGTTTTAAGAGTTCAGCGCTTTCAATCGGTAGGAAATCCCGAATCTATCGACCTGGTCAATGAATGATGATATGTACACACACACACACAATATTTTGGTTTTGACGAAAGAATTGACCAATCGCGGCTGTCAATCAAATAACCAGTCAACCAATGAAACGGTTCATTTAGGCCGGAAATGAGTTTTGAAATCCGACATTGGCCGCCATTTTGTTGAAGCTTTTTTTCAAGAAGCTGTATTTATGACGTTTTAGTTGCCAACCAACTATTTTATCTATTTGTAACATGCTACTTGACTTAAATTTTGTAAAATAACGCCATTAAAATCGAAGCGGTACTTCCTGTAGAAGCTGATCGGCATGGCAAATGGAGTAAGTGGGCGGGTTCAGAGATTGGTCTATAGGAAACAAGTGTTTGTTGATTATATCCTTCCAAATACTGATGTTCAAATGTTATAGATGCAGTGAAACATAGAAGAAACAAATTATTCTAATCCGGAATGTTTCCTATCCAGAGGCGCGCCTGCTTTTCAAAAGAGTTGGCGTTAACACCGCGTTTTATTTCGGACCAGTCTACAATTATTCTTGTTTGTACTGGTATATTTTAGAAATAACAAAGCCTTAGTTCGAAGAAAAATCGTAATATAGCGGGGCTGGTTATTTAATATCGCTGATTACTGTTTGCACTTCTCAGAAGGTCATTTTACGCTTGATGGAAAAAATAAAAGGCCGGTCTTCGCCATTTCTATGGTATACAAAGCGTTTATCTGAAGACCCTTGCTTTTGACAGCGTTATGTACAGAGATATTTGTTTTCAGACGAACATTCATCTAGAATATTGGACTAAATCAGAGATAAACAACGATTTTCATATAAATATATCATCATACTACGACCTTTTAGTTGATTGATTGGTTGGATGGTTTAACGCCAATTCTAACAGTATTTCAGTTATATCGCGACGGCTGGGGCACCTTAACATGGATTCCCGGTATTTCTCTCACCAGTACTTCCACTATATCCTCCTGAGCCTCCAGCTTCTCTCCCAACAAGGGTTTACGATTATCTATCATGGCAGACAAATGTCGGAAAGCATACTCGCCTAAGCCGGGGACAGAACCTGAGACCACATGACTGGGAGTCTTACGGGCTACCGCTGGGATGTGGCCGACGCTGCTACAGCATTTAGGAATGATCAAAATTCAAAGATGTTCAAATACAATACAATACAAAATTCTTGGTTCACTCTTGGTACTTATATATACAAAACGAGGATAACTATATTTTATGAAAACTTTCAAATTCCATACTTAGTGGGGTTAGATAATTGGTCTGTAGAAAAATGAATGTCCAGACGACAATTTTTAGCAAATGAAATTTTGAAAACTATCTACCATTTTGGATAGAAAACATGGTGCATAATAAAGAAATTGCTTGTGACAAGCAATTACTTTATTTTCTACAATGTTTTCCCTTTTCCACTTACAGGAATCAAAAAGCGTGTGTATGGGAATGGAATAAGAAAGTCTCAAAATATATATTATGGTAGCGATTAAGAATTATAGAGAGAAACTATAAATATGATTTATGAGATGCCAATCTTCATGTAAACCCAACAATGTGAATGGTGATTACTCTCATTTTAGTAGATGTTGGCGGCGTTTTATCATTCGATAATTGGACAATTTTTCTCTTTCGGGAAATTAGGCTTCTTCAGTCAATGGCCTACAAAATATTTGATATCGCAATAGTGTACTCGTTTTGGGCTCGAAATGATTTTGTTAAGTTTAAAGATAAAACTTATAAAAAAACAAAACAAAACCAAAAAAACAAAAAAAAACAAAAAAAAACCAAACCAATAAACAAAAAAAAAGAAAAGAAAAAAGAACCCCCCCCCCCAAAAAAAAAAAAAAAAAAAAAAAAAAAAACCAACTAACACCAGCTTTCGCTATTCAATTCTTTCCGGAAAAGTCAATGTGTACAACATGTTTGAAAGAAGCCAAAAAAGAGGATCAAGGATATAAGACCTGTAGCAAAAGAAAGAGAAATCATGAAGGATATATTAAGGATGTTAAATTTTAGATTAATTTAATAGTCGCCGGATCGCGGCAGCTGTCATTGAAATGTTTCATTTAGACCGGAGGTAAATTCTGAATTCCAACTCGAGAATCTCCGTCACAATCCTGGGGCTCGGCAGTTGACAAAAGTAGTCGAGATAGTCGTTTGTTTTCATTCATAAGCGCGCGTATGTTATGTAAAGCGTTTCTAGTCCAATGACCATCTTATGGCTCGGATTGAATGTTGTTTATGTATTCAAAGTCCACAAAAGCTACAATTATCATGCATTCAAATTTTCATCCAAACAGGTCCACGTAAGGAATACTTCTTAGACCAATCATTTAACCCATTCCAACTCAATCCCTTCTTTTTACGCCCCTCAAGAAAAAGCTTTGGAAAACATTGTGGAAAATGAAGAAATTGCTTGTAGCAAGCAATTTCTTCATTATCCACAATGTTTTATATAAAAAAAGACGAAAAAATCAAAATTTCATCAACTTGAAATTGTCGTCTGCAGCTTCTTTGAATTTGGACCAGTCTAAAATTTTGCTGTGTTGGAATGGGTTAAGTTCCTGGTGACTGTGTTATAATAATTCACTTATAGTTTCGTCTCTCAAGATTCAACCCTTTCGAATGGCTGTTTTTTTTTATACTTCCATGAACAAAGTCCTAAGTAAGCAACTATTCCGTATGCTTTCGCACGAAGTAGATCCGTAAAAGTTTACTCAAAAGCAGTAAAATTTTTGCTTTGATTTCCTTGGTGGCATTAACTTACAAGAAATGAAGTTAATGTTTTTATTCCTTGAGGTATGAACCCTAATGTCATACAGTGGCTAACTTTTTGGTTCATACCTACGGGAAAAAATATTCTCAGCATTTCTTAAATGATACAAGACATAACGGTTCCCCTGGCAGACAAGAGCAGTGTCAGGTCATCGACCTCATGGCGTAGAGTTTCGTATCATTCACCAACATATCGTCCCTTATATAGTTCTTAATGCAATATTTGTATCTCAGGTACCTTGCACAATACATTGACCAGAAATCCGATGACTGGCCGAGAGATATGATTGCATCGCGATAGGTAGTGTCTCCATTAATCATTGACCGTCTGTTCAAGGCGTAAAATTATTACATACGGATGTCTGTAAATGTCTTGTGCTATGAGACATAATTACCCGGACAATTTTTCACATTGCACAGGGTCATTGGTGCAAAAGAGAATACAGTCGATCTTGCTCGAGCGGCCACATCCTTTCAGCGGCCATAATCACAACTCTTTTTTTTAAATGCTGAGAAGCTCTTAAGAAGTGATAGCGTTTCGCTAAAAAGTAAAATAATAGCTGGATTCTATGTTTCTGGAACTCATTAGAAACTGAGACGATTCTAATGAGTTCCACTTACGTAGGATTAATCAAGAATCCGTAATTGTTTAATTAAACAATGAAATCAATCTTCTTTATTTATCATTTTTATAAATCTTGTTTATTAATCGCCGACTTTTTGGTCGTCCCTAGCTGGGTTGTCGCTTAATTCAAGATTTAATGTATGTGGGGAGAATCGCAGTTTTTTATGTTTTAATAAATTTCATTCATGTGGATCAGGATTGATGAATTCTGCCCTAGGTATTTTTCCATATATTAAATCGAGAAAAACGGAACAATTTTATACACTCAAATAAAACCATCTAAATGATAAAACTTCAAGCATTCTTCATTATGATGATATATACCTCTACAATATCATGTACAAAATCAAGAGAAAATATATATTTTCACTAAAAGCTTGGAACCCAATTTTATTTAAATACACTGTGTAACTTAATATTGTTTGATTATGATTTCATAAAGGTTGGGAAAATGTTTTATTTCTCATTTGTGCGTGTTCTGTATGTCCAAAAGGAAATAGAAGCGGTTAAACTGCGAGATTGAGTTTATTTTTGAGCAAGAGACTTTTATTTTTGAAAGAATGATCAAGAATAACCTCTTCTTGCTCTTTCCTTTTCATTTAAGACACGAAGAGAATATTGTTTGTGTTCATTGAGGTATGCAACGGAAAAACTAATCACACTGAATGAATATAAATGTGATTAGTTTTTTTTTCGTTTCATACCTCCGTGAATACAAAAAAAACAACAAAACATTCTCTTGATTTCTTATAATCTAATCACACCAAGCAAAAAGAACAAAATATTTTATATTTGTTATACATTTTTCATGGAACTATTTTGTGTGCAAGCATACAAAATTACTGCGTACATAAAATTTTGTTCGTGGAGGTATGAATTTTTTTTCCGGCCAATCAGAACGCTGGTTTTATACACGAAACAAAAAAATAAATTATTTTGTGTTATAGAATAGAATTTTTGCATGTCGGATTTTCAATGGAGTCACTAAGCAGAAAATTAGAAAATAGCTTTGAAAGATCTATGCATGTCTAGTATGTATTCAAATACGACCAATGGGTCTATGCATGTTATAACGATATCAAAGGCGTGTATTAATCCATTACATCACAGAGACGCTTTTGGACGCCCCCAAGAAAAACAATTAAGAAAATATTGTTGTCTGGAATATATTTTACATATATTTTACATGCTTCTTCGTCATGAATACTCATTTTCATGTCAGATGAATTATTTCTCAATACTTTAGGTCATTGAGTAGACCTCCCCCCCCTCATTCAATTATATTGACGATCCATCAGATCACACTAATGGACCACCGAATTCTTATGTCAATAAAAGGTTTTATACTAAACGTTTATGGTAAGATCAAATTTTAACAATAAAGTGACTATAATGTAGCTTCGTGTAGATTAACAATTAGGAGAATATCTTTTTGTTTTCATGGAGGTATAAAACGAAAAAACTAATAACACTGTAAGAATATGCGAAGCAGATTCTCACATAAGTATGATTATACTTTACACATTTTGATACCTTTTTTACGGAACTATTTTGTGCGCGTGCAAACAAAATAGCTGCTTGCTCAAAATTTTGTTCATAGAGTCGTTCGATGGGATAGGAAATATTGTGGAAAAGGGGAAAAAACTTTCTACATGTACAAGCAATTTCGTCTTTTTCCACAATGTTTTCTCAAATATAAAATACTGGAACTTAAAAAACCAGGGATTGAACAGGAAAGGGTTATACATTGCATTTCATCATACCCGTATATTCTAAGATCTGATGACAATACTTATCCACATGCCCGCTCCGGTTTTCTTGAACGATATTGAGATTAGTTGTCTTCGTTATTTTCATTCGCAAATATTTTTTTCCAACTTAAGTTAACCCTTTCCCGTTTCACAAAATTTCAGACCTGTCAAAATTCAATGATTTTGCAGACAAAAAATTAAAGTCTATTATAATGCAAAAATAATCTTACAGTAGGGTAGAAAACATTGTGGCAATAGAAGAATTTGCTTATGACAAGCAATTTCTTCTTTTCCACATTTTTTCTCAAGTAAAAAAAAACAAACACACAGGGTTTGAACGGGAAAAAGTTAACTGGTTAAGACTCGGGGGGGATGGAGGATTCTCGACTTATTGTTACTATACGAATAAAAAACGTGATTGATTGATTGAATGGGTTTTAATGCCACTTTTAAAAATATTTTAGTCATATCGCGGCGGCTGGAGCACCTAAGCGTGGATTCCTGGTATTTCTCTCACCAGCACTACCACTTTATCTTTTCTGAGCTTCCAGCTGCTCGTCCCACTTAGGTTTACGATTATCCACCCATTGATTGGAGACAAAAGTCGGAAAGGATATTCGCCGGTGCCGGGACCCCGGGTCAGGAGTCCTAAGTGCTACCACTAGCAATATATAAAACTTGAAGAAAAAATAATCCTCAAACAATCTTTAACGTGTGATTGATTTTGATGTTGTCCAGAACAGTTTCTCTATTTGCTGACAGAAGGCGTGCTCAGAAAAGAAAACAAACTGATGATTAGCGTCCTGTACTAAATCTTAACTAACATTTACATAGATCACTCAAGAGGAAATCATAGGCTTGGTTAGATCTTCGTTCTATTGGCTATGAAGGGGGAAGACTTTCGGGCTATATTTATCTGCTACATCAGACATCTAAACCTTTACATACCTCTCGGACAGACACGGATTTGCTTTTAAATGAATTAGAGATTTTTTTTACAGTAAGGTGTAGCCCCATGGATTGTCGAAAATTATCTGGACAGTATTTAAAATGTTTTAATGCGTTCGTAAACCCCGATACTTGTCGAAACTTATTTATAAACCAACCAAAAAGTAAACCATTCTGCTGGCTACAATTGTAGCAATCACTTTTGTAACGTAAGGTTACATTGATCGGGGCCAAGATCTAGGAGAAACGGCTTCCAACAAGTTCTTCAATGTTTAACAAAACTCGCCATCTTTTAAAATAGTCCACTTTATACTATACACACTTTACGTCCATTTATCCAAGAAATTCGGATAAAGCTTCTTACTATCAATTGTCTATGTCGTCTTTTGACTCGTTTCGAATCGACCAATCGCGGCTGTCAATCAAGGAATATATCGGCGAATCGGATTATTCATTAACACAAGAACTGAGATTTAAACTCCGATATAGGCCGCCATTTGAGTGAGACCCTATAAACCCATTACCTGACAGCAAAATTTTAGACAGGTCCAATTTGAAAGGACGTGAAGACAACAATTTAAACCATATGAAATTTTAGATTTTTTAAACATTTTGGTAGAAAACAATGTGGTAAATGAAGAAAGTGCTTATTACAAGCAGTTTCTTTAATTTACACAATGGTTTCCCAATTATTTTTCTTGATGTAAGTCAAACATCGTCACTGTGTGGGAATGGGTTAATATGTTGTATTTATATGCCTGTTTTACAGTCACAATTGTGTTTTGTCCAAATAATTTGTCGATGCTAGAAGATTGATTTGACCAGATTACAGAAGCAGTCAGTTTAATACCTAATGATGATTTTCGAGTATAGATTGAATCTTAGACGAAAAGGGAGCGTCATTCTTATATTCATATATTACATTTTCAAAGACTTTGGAGAATTTTGGTCATAGCTGTTGACGCGTTCCTAGTATATGGCAATATCTTTCTTATCTTAAGCATTACTCATTAGATAGGAATTAGTACATAGACATCAACATCGTGGTCTTCTCTAAAGTGTGTGTGTGTCTGTGTTTGTTTGTGTGGGGGACACGACCAATATTACATGTACTTTAGTCAAGTGAATCTTATCATACAGTATTTCATTCCAAACGGTTTTTAGGGTATGTTCACAAATAAAGCAGATTATTTTTATTCAAATACATTGCTATAATACCATGTCGGATACGTGTAAATTACATGGAAATGTTTCCGCATTATTTCTCCATCATATGTCCAAGTTTGTAAAGGTGATGAGCAAAGTGATGATTCTTTTAGACCACTTCATAGGACGGCGACATTGTCGTTTAGTTGTAGGGATTAAATTATCTTGGATTAGTTCGGGTTGCTTTAAAGTCTTCCTGGTTAAAAACAGCGTTGTTTGTCATTGAAGCACTTCTTTAAAAAAACAAGAAACGGCGTAAGAAGTTAAAACCGTTAATTCTGACAGATGTCTATAGCTATGTCATAGGGGAAAATGTATTAAATATAGCCTATATTACGCATGGAGGCCAAGGTATTCCATGTAATGTTTGATTTTATTCTCAACTGACATACACTGAATTAGATGTCTATTCTCTGGCCTGTATTGCCACTTGAAATATAGTTAACCTATATCTAAAGCGGAAGTATGCCCCCTGTTATCATTTAGGTGATTCGGTTCATACTCCGAGATATCTTTGAAGGAACTGAAAACTCCCTAGCTTAAAAAAGAAAGGAAAAAGATAAATTACGAAGATAAATTGCGACATAGCGTATCGTTTTGTCTCTTGTATTTCAATAGCTGTTTACTTCCGTTGGAAACATATGCATTCGGTGACATATCCTAGATAGTAACTGCGACTACGTTAAATGACACTCATGTATATTGTGTTATTTCAATTAAATTCATGTTTAAACTATCGTCTTATAACGAGGCAAAATCAGGGTTTCTCGGGCACAATTTACCTTATTTAACGTGCTAACCACTGAGCTAGAAAAGCTTCTCAATAATGAAGTTCATAGGCATAAAACTCGATGAAGCAGTGCAGACAGGATAGAGTTGTCTCCCCATTAACGGAGCATAGTAGGAGGAAAAATATTGCTGTCTTTCGGATGAGACGTAGAACCGAGGCCCCGAGTGACGGTGCTATCCATTAAGCACGTTAAAGAACCAGGCGAAGCTCTCAGTAGTTTCGTCCTGTATCATTGCACTATCCCCGTAACAACTTACCATCTTCTGGGGGCATCGCTCATATAGGCATGAGCTACGGTAGCGACGATAAATAAATGGAAATACACACACACATACTCTAGATTACTGAGGTATTCATATCAATTTACTACGAAAACTTTTAGAATACTTCTTAAATAACTTGAATAAACAGTAGTTAATATGTTCAAAGCGCCAAACAACGAAATATGTAGTATGAAGTTCAGAGGTCATCACTCTGTAAAAATTAATGTGCGATCTGATTGGTCTGTCGAGTAATATCGACTATCGATCCTTTATTGGCGCCTAAAATATTCTCACTTAGTGTTTGAAGATAAAATGATGTATCGGACCGTTCCACATTTTGCTTTCCCAACGACTATATATGTATACAATTGATTTCTTAAATCCCTTTTATCTACATGTTTAGGGTTTACCTACGAATTGAAGTAGAAGAGTATTTCGCCCGAGAACCAAATGTTATGAATGATATCACCATCCTTTCATCGATGACATGTAATATTGATATTTTATATCATGAGTTATTCGGTTCCTTTTCGGGATATATGGCGATTTATTATATCCCGGCATTGCGACGAGGGTTGACATCGTTTTCTCCAGTCGGGAATTGCAATATATCCCGTCAATGCGGCGAAGGTTGAAATAAAGCATCATATATCCCAGTAATATTGCGATTGTTTATATAGTTTTCTCCAGCCGGGAATAAATGGTAAAATCCCGGCGAGAAACCGTACAAAGAATTTATTATACTATAAAGTTTGAAACTAGATTTAAATCGCGTTATCCAAATAGGGCTTCCATAGATATCAATTCAAACTAAATACTCATTCGCCGTCAGGCACCTCTTCTCATGGTCTGTGACGTCGTGTATCCCATTAAATAGAAAATAACAAATCAAATAATTAGCAAAAAGTAACTTAGCTAAGACTCTAGTTTACACCATCTGGAATATATGAAAAAGAACTTTTTAAGCGCCAGCTCTCGTTCCAATCCATTTTGAACCACTTATCCTTTATTTTATAATGGCAGTCTTTGTAACTTTAAATGATATAGATAAAATATGTTTAAACCAGATAGGTTGCTAGGATTGGAAAAAGCGTGGACTAATACGAAAGGTGATCAATTTAACTTGTATTGAAAAGTTGATTGTACTTCAGGAATGAGTTACATTATGTATGCGTTATCATATATTTCTTTGAGCATAATGGAGCTATGGATTCATATTTGAGATCACCACTCCCTGAAGTTCATGGGCAGAGCTTATGACTAAAAGTCAGGTGTTCATCAGCAAATCAAATTGCTACGTCTTTCGTTGTAGTAAAAAAAAATCTGATAAATCTTTTGGGGGAAATCATGATATCAACGAAAGACAATAGTTCAAATGTTGTGGATGAAAGGTTCTGGAGCTTTTGCATTGCCAACTTTCTGCGCAAGAATGTTTGCAATATATTAACCTGTAGAGTTTGCAATGACAACTATGGATGGTAGCGCGTCGGATAGCAGCTGGAGGCTAGGAAAGGATGTAATGGTAGTACTGGTGTGAGAAATACCAGGATTCCATTGTTAGGCGCTCCAGCCGCCGCGATATAACTGAAAGATTGTTAAAAGCGGCGTAAAACCCCATTCAAACAAACAAAGACAACTATGGATACAATCCTCTTACTCATTTTATAAGGACAAATTTGATTCATAAAAAACAACTTAGGTGAAAACTCACCAACCGAGCCAGAGATAGAAATCGTGTTCACTGCTCTTTTTAATGAGATCTACTCAATCGATGTTTTATTTTTAATGACTTTATATGATATGATTATAAGATATATTCCAGACATAATTTCAATCAGAGAAATAACAAAGATAATAAAATGAATATAAAAAAGGCCAGATTTACGGGTCTTGTTAGCTGAACTTTTCCACGACAAGATATATCCATACAAGAAGTACTACATTTACCATGTTTATTTGTTTGCGACAAAATCAAGACGGAAAAAAAATTGGTCTTTTTGATCTTTAACAATTGAAATCTTCACATTGGGATTTATTAAAAAATTGACACATGTATAACAGCCACCATAATGACTTTAGACGAATTTGCACACCATACATAGTCGACCAAAAATCATAACTCTTTCTTTGAAAACACACCCTCACTTTTAGTTTTAGTTGAGTATATTAAAATTATGATATATGCTTTTTATGTAATAAAACGCTTATTTTCATTATTCCCTTTTCTCAAAAAGGGGAACTTCATTAAACAGTGATATGATTCCTTTTAATGTAACTTATTACAGCTTATACGAAACCTATATGTCAATTCACATGTATGCATACAATTTTTATTTGGATCGTAAGATGTATCTTTTATCTAGTTTTGAAACCATTTATAACAACTCTTATCTGGGATCTTTTACCCTGTTTGAAATTATGTTTATTGCATGTATACAACAACAACAACAACAGCAACAACAACTGAATTTTAACAAAGAAATGTCATTACTTTCATTGAGTAGAAAGAATAGGATTAGAAATACATATAAAAACTGCTGGTGTGAATCAAACCTCAACATCCACAATATTTACTGTGGCCATAAGCCGATCTCTGTATAACACCCAAATTGGGCACTTCCATTCGATGGTTGCTAAACACAGATTCGCCATGTGGTACTTTTAAAACTTAAATACTATCATCTATGGATTCCGAAAAGGTCAATGGAAAAAATGTAGTCTCGATGACTTTATGCATTTTCTACCACGAAAACAATAACAGCAATAATATTAACAAGTCCTTTTCTCTGTCGTGCAACACAATATTTAATTCTATGAATGGTTCCAAACTTTGACGTGGATATTTTAACTAAAAATGGCATTGTTTTATGCATAAGATGGCAGAAAACGACTGAGAACTACACTTGTGAGATTTTCAACGTTATCTGATCGAGTCTCGGATAGTCTTTTCGAAGGGTTTTAGCAAATGAAATAATAGACAAGAGGACCATGATGGTCCTTAATCGCTTCCCTGAGTATGATGGTTCATGGCTTTATGATGTACATGTATACAAAATAGCAAAGCCCTTTGTCTAATTATTTTGGAGATGTTTTGGGGATTTTCTCTTTTAATCCTAAGCATATTGATTAACCCACCATATAGCGCTAATTTCCTGAATATGGTATTCTTTGAAGTATTTTGTTAGATGGTCAATAAACATCAATGCATACCAAATATCAAAGCTCTAGGCCTAATGGTAAGGGAGAAGAAGATTTTCTAAGATTCCTATCTAAGATATGGGATCGAACAGGAAAGGGCTATTTTCAGAATACAGTAATTCTTTGAAGTATTTTGGTAGAGGGTCAATGGCTGATGATATGTACCAAATATCAGAAGTCTAGGCCTAAATGTTTGGGAGAAGAAGATTTTCAAAGATATCCTTTTTTATTTCTATGTAAAATAAGGGGTTGTACAGAAAAGGGCTTATTTCAGAGTACAGTAATTCTTTGAACTATGTTTGTAGGGGGTCAATAGCTGATGATATGTACCAAATATCAAAGCTCTAGGTCTTATCGTTTGGGAGAAGAAGACCTGGAAAGACTTCCTTTTTTATTTCTTTGTAAAATGATTGATCACACAGAAAAGGGCCATTTTTGGAAAACGGTTATTCTTTGAAGTATTTTGGTGGAGGGTTAATAGCTGATGATATGTACCATATATAAAAGCTTTTAGGCCAAATGGTTCGGGAGAAGAAGATTTTCAAAGATTTTCTTCTATATTTCTTTGTAAAATCAGGGATCACACAGAAAAGGGCTAATTTCAGAATAAAGTAATTCTTTGAAGTATTTTGGTAGAGGGTCAATAGTTGTTGATACATACCAAATATCAAAGCTCTAGGCCGTATCGTGTGGGAGAAGAAGACTTGAAAAGACTTCCTTCTTTATTCCTTTGTAAAATCAGGGATCGCACAGAAAAGGGCTATTTTTCAGAATACGGTAATTCTTTGAAGTATTTTGGTAGAGGGTCAATAGGTGATGATACATACCAAATATCAAAGCTCTAGGCCTTAACATTTAGGAGGAGAAGATTTTCAAAGATTTCTTTGTAAAATCAGGGATCGAAAATTAAAGGGCTAATCTTAACAGTTCAGTTGTTCTTTTAAGTATTTTGGTAAGGGGTCAATAGGTGATGATATGTACCAAATATCAATGCTCTAGGCCTTATGGTTCAGGAGGAGAAGATTTTTTAATAATTGGTTACGGACGGACAGGCGGACAGATGGACTGGCGGACGCCAGACAATTACCGATCACAATAGCTCACCTGAGCTTAAAAGCAAAAAATAGAACGTTTCTATTAATTTGAGATAATGACAATAATTCGGAGATTAAATTTTGACTGGATATTCTGTTCTAATCTAACAAGGGTAGATGGGACAGGTTCACCAGTCTACACAAATTTCAACCCAGCAATGTCTCCATTACATCTTTCACCGACTGGCCCGTTAGCTCCCGCGTTGATCGTTGGAAATCTTATTTGTCGTTAGTTTTAATCTTTTGTTACTATTAAACTTTCATTTCAAATTAAGCGTTTGAACAATGTCTCTCCAAAATATTCATGTATAATTCGAGGGTCACGTCGAACTTTTCTCGTCTTTCAAAAATGAATAAAACATCGTAACAAGTAGATTATCTTTCTCTGTCTTCATCTTTTTGAATTTAATTGGCGTAGGGACATGGTAGCGAGTAAAGATCTAAAAATTAAATAGGAATAATTGCAATACTTGAAAATAGAGTATTTTCATTGGCCCAAATCGTATCACGTGATCAAATCAATTGCACTTTATACCTCGATAAAAAACAGAACTATTTTCGACAAAAATAGAAACAAAACAAGGTCAGGCATTTCCGATATTGGGAATTCACTTCCAAGAAATACCCAACTTGTTTTGTTACTATTTATAGTAATCACTCTTTGAATTTCGATTTCCTCGAATTCCTTTATACTTCCATAGATTTTCAATAGATAGATAAACAAATAGTGTCCTTATAACAATTATGATGTTCGTTTTAAACATGAAGATTTCGAAAAACTCACCTTTATTAGCCGTAAATCCGAGATGTCGAATCGGCTTCGCCACAACAGCATGCATCGTTTCCATGTGGTAGGTTTATATTTCTTGTCTCTTACAAAGCATCTATTCATAATTCTAACTGTTATCTACCCAGATATCATAATTTACAGAGTTTAAAGTTAGTATTTACTCATAATAATTCCAAATAAATCCAACGAATGTTCGAATTTCCATTTCAAAAAACCCAAGCGACGAAATAAAATGTCCGCCGTCACAACGACTCGAGCAATAAACTGTGTCAATGTATCCATACGCCTGTCAAAGAAAAAGTAACTCCGCCCACAGTTCGTTTATTTGTTTTTATTTTCATCTCTCTATCCGTTTCGGATTTGAAAATAGACGTTTTGCAATTATATGGGCTGAGTGTATTTTTCACTGCGTTTATTGGAGTATAAAGTGCAATGGCCTTAGCACATGGCTTATACATAACGCCCTACGGGCGTTATTTGCCATGTGCTAAGGCAATTGCACTTTATACTCCAATAAACGCAGTGAAAAATACACTCAGCCCTATGATATTTCGTAATGCTGCATCTTTCTGCGGCATGATTATGGCTGTTGAATATCCGATTTCAATCAGGAACTTTCAATATTATATTAACCCATTAACCCATTTTAGACTGGTCTAAATTCAAAGATGTTGCAGAGGAAAACTTTTAGTTGATGGAATTTAAATATTCTTTGTCTTTTGATGTAGAAAACATTGTGTTTTGAAGCAATGTTCTTCGTTTTCCACATTGTTTTTTTCCTTTTTTTGCCTTTAACATGGGAACGTCAAAAAGCGTCAATGTGTGGGAATGGGTTAAGGGCCCGTTTTGTGATGTCTACAAATGACGTCCAAAAGATCGTAATTACACCTAAATTAAGATAAAGTTTATATTCAGCCTTTTGTTTTACCTGGTCATGTTCATACCAATTACCTTTTTCAATCCAATGCTCTACAATCCGAAACCTAATATCTATACTAATCGCTCTCCCCAAGCTTTGTAAAAGTTCACCAATCTAGTAATCGACCAGGTGATCATAACAAACAAGAGCCGTCGGAGACGGCTTATGCTCCCCTAAATAAGGCTTTTGTCACAAAACTGTATGCCTTTATTGGAAAAAAAACTTCCTATTGAATGCAACTATAGTTTGAGAGTTAATGCACAGGAAATTTGGAAGTTTGACAAACATTGAAGGAATCTGTTTGGCTTCACAGGCCTGATTCTAGTAAAATTCAATATCATTATATGGTAAAGGGTTAAATATTTTACCTTGACCATCAAAGTTATCAATGAAAAATGTCTCCTTACAAAATATGAAGACTTTAACTTGAGTAGTCTTGCAGAAACAATAGACTGATTAATTTTAGAGTAGGAAATAAACAAAATGTAAAGCTACATGGCATTAAGCCCCCTTTTAGCATGGTAAGGTTCACATAAAAAATTGAAGTAAACATTATCTAGGGCACTTAATAAACAACATTTATGTAAAGTAACAAGAAATATTGGCAATTTGTTAAGGAGGTATATTTGAAAATTAATGACCTTGACAATTTGACCTTGACCAATGACCTTGAACTTAGTACCAATAGAACGTTCATGTCATAAGCAATGCACATTTAAAATATGAAGGCTATACTAATGGGCAATGTTAAAAGTAAAATTTTCGAAATTTGAGAAATGACCTTGAAAGATGACCTTGAACCTAGTTACAACAGAAAGGTCATGTCATAAGCAATGTACATGTGAAATTTGAAGGCTATATCACTTACCATTGTAAACTTATAGACAATGTTAAAGAAAAGATTTTCGAACTTTTGACCTTGAGAAATGACCTTGATCTTGGCAGATGACCTTGAACTTAGTATCAACAGAAAGTTCATTTCATAAGCAATGTACATGTGAAATATGAAGGTTATATCACTTACCATTGTAAACTTTTGGACAATGTAAAAGTTAATTTTTTTGGAATTTTTACCTTTAGAAACGACACTGACCTTAACAGATGACCTTGAACTTAATACCAACAGAAAGGTTTTTGTCATTTGCGATGCACATGTGAAATTTGAAGACTATATCACTTACCATTGTAAACTTAAAGACAAAGTTAAAGTTATGATTTTCGAAATTCTGACCTTGACACATGACCTTGACTGATGACCTTAAAATTAGTACCAACAAAAAGGATTTGTCACAAGCAATGTACATGTGAATTATGAAGACTTTATCTGTAACCAATCAAAACTTATGGCCAATATAAGGACAAAAATAGAGCTTACGTAAAGCTAATAACATTAAGGCCCCATTTCCCATTACACGTTTTTTTAAAACGTAAATTTTCGATAGTTTAAGGTCAAGAGGATTTGATTTGCTACTCAAATATGAAAATTCATAAAACTCTTACTATTAGACTAGGAGAAATTGGCCCAAAACTAATTTTTACATTAATACCCCTTTTTCCATGACGCAGCCTTGAATTGTGAAATTTCATAAAGTTGTCCTGGAAATTTCCTAGTAAGATTATATATTAAGTGTCGTCCAATTAGGCTAAGGGGTTCCTGAGATATGACGTCGAACGGACGGACGGAAGTGCGCACAAGCCGGCGACTATATGCTCCCCCGAATTTTTTTCGGGGAGCATAAAAATACGGTAAAGCATAAAGTCGACCTTGATGATGTAATAAATATGTACAACTGACGTCATCGAGTTACAACCAATACATGATTAAACATGATGACTAAACTGAGTAGGCTGACTTTCAATACAGATAACACAAGTGCGAGAAATCCGTAATGACAGGTATCTCCCAGTCTATCAAAGATGTATTGTATTACGACTCTGACGTGTTATCTAACCTGAGAATTTCTTATCAAATTTGGCTAATTAGACTCCGATTGTAACCAGCGACCTAAAATAGTGCGGAAAATAGCAAAAAGGGAAGCCACTGCAATGCTTACACGAGACGCCGATAGCTAATCGCCCGATTTGTCTATTTGCGGTGACTTCCATTTTAATCTGAGTCGTCAGCATAATATGTATTGCATATAAGCCAGCAACAATGAAAACAAGAGGGCCGTTGGCCCTGGGGCGCTCACCTGAGATAAAGGCTCTTTTCTTTCAACAGTCTAATTTCATGTTAAGGTTAGGATTATGAAACAAGTGGGCCACAATTACATATAAAGACTATGAACCTTGGGATCCAAAAGTCTAAATTACAAATTCCAAGGCTTTAGTGCTGATCTGAAAGAAGGAAAAACTTTTTTCATGGGTTATAATTTCAGAAATAAGAAAGAAGTCTGTGAACTGATGCTTCATGCCTATACCCCCCCCCCCCTGGGTCTGCCCCTGGAAACCCTAAATCATGATTTTAGCTATTTTGTAGGAGATCAATATACTGATGCTTCATGCAAAATATCAAGGCTCTAAGCTAGGAGGAGAAGATTTTTAAAGATTATTTTGACATTTCACTTTTGTTGCCATGGCAACCAGAGTTTTTAACGGATTTCAATTCTTTTAGCTTTTTGTGAAGGGGACCACCTAAGCAACATTTCTGCCAAATTTGGTTCAAATTGGCCAAGTGGTTTGAGAGGAATTGTCATTTAAAAAATCGTCGTTTATTTCTATATAAACCCCACCCCCCTGGGGCTCCGCCCCTGGGGACCCGAGGTTCATGATTTTAGCTATCTTGAAAGAGGTCAATATACCGATGCTTCATGCAAAATATCAAGGCTCTATGCCTTCTGGGACAGGAGGAGAAGATTTTTAAAGATTATTTTGACATTTCACTTTTGTTGCCATGGCAACCAGAGTTTTTAACAGATTTAAATTCTTTTAGCTATTTTTGAAGGGGACTTACTAAGCAACATTTCTGCCAAATTTGGTTCAAATTGGCCCAGTGGTTTAGGAGGAAATGTCGTTTAAAGAAATTGTTGACGGACGACGCACGACGCACGACGGACGGACGCCGGACAAAAGGGGATCACAATAGCTCTTTTGAGCACTAGGTGCTCAGGTGAGCTAAAACACAGCTGAAGTTACGATGTTTTTGATGCCCAACGACTTTCATCGATAATATACATTGACAGAAAAACAGCATATCATTTCGCTTCTCTATTTAGAAAAGTGCAGAAATATGTTGAATCTGAGATGTATTATGATAATTACTACTTCAACAAAAGCAAGATGAAAAGTAATCTCCTTTCAATAATTATTTTCCCCATAATCCTAGAGTCACTATTCAACATTTCTTGTAAAACAACACTAACAACAATGGAATCTCTTGAAACTTTACTTTGGGAATTGATCATTTAATTTTTCAGAAGTAGATCAGAAGTAAAAGATTAATTGTGTTAACGATGGAAAGTCAACGTCCATTTACAACTCCTAATTAAGCAGTTTAACTGATTTTTTATCATTTCACTTAATACTCCATTTGCAGCCGAAAATCATCGAACGGGCAATGCCTCTCCGCCAATCAGAATTTCTTACATGAAATCGGAATGAGGTCTATACCTGACAAAAATCATTCAAATCCAATGATGAATGATTAACAACTCATTACATATTCCATGAAGAGCTAATAACCCTACCCTTAAGCTGAATCAAAGAATTCTTGATGTATCTGAAGCAAAAAATCCACCAAAAACATTCCTGCTTAAAATCTTTGATTTTCATAACTATATCAGAGAAGATTGCATTGCATTTCAAGATAACCATAGCAAATGAAGTGCCGATAAGCAAAGTCGTTACTACCCCTTTTCTTCTCATGTAAGATCTAACTTTCTAGATGAAAACTGAAGGTTCTACTCAAAGATTATTTTCGTGAAAAATCGTTCACTTTCAATTATTATTTTCTGTGCAATATTTTAACATTTCACTTTATATTGCATAAAGATGAACCCATATACCCGAGTTGTGCCGTGCGCTACATCCGTATTTCTTAATGATATTTCACAGGGGTCTTTCAAGGGAACATTATTGCTAAAAATTATTGATATGCAATCAATAGTTCCAGAGAAGAAGAATTAAAACGAAACAATACTATTCAATGCTGATAAACCCGGCTCAAACTCACATATTTTTGTCAGATCAAAAAGTATAATTCATATCCTTTAATCATCTTCATACAAGATTGCTTCTAGTTTCACACTATAAAATCTCATGGCGACACGCCAGCCCATAGCACCAGAAATTTTCACCTGACCAGAATTTAACGAAGCAATCTGAGAGAGGGTATCCAAGGATCGTTCCAGCGAAAATTGATCGAAACCATGCCTGTAGTTTTGGAGATATGAAAGTTTAAAAAATCGAACGAACGAAAGCACGCACGACAGATACAGCACCATTACAAAAACACAACTGGACTTTATCCAGTAGACCTAAAAATAAGGGACTGAACACGTGTTGCATAACGGAGATAAATTGTCTTTCCTCATACGGTAAAATTTGACCTCTCTTGGTTCGTTTCTTTAATTTTCAACCCTTTCGCATACTACAAAATTTTAGACCTGTCTACATTGAAAGAAGATACAGACAACAATTTCAATTTGATGGACTTTGTTTATTTTCTTTCTTCCATATTTTTGATGGGATTGTATTGGTATGAGTCGAACTTTCATAGACTTCAGTACTATAAGTACTTATAATTCTTGTGTACTAGGAAATATTTTCAAAACTTCTCTGAATTGGTTATTTTATTTCTTTCTTGCAGCAAATAAAAATTGCTAGGAAATTGGAACTAGATATTTACTAGCTTAATGTTTATGAAAAATTATGTAAAACACAAGTTAACATAAACGAGAAAACACTATTACATACTAAATCACAGAACCTTCGGGGACCAATAAATACGATATTATAGAAGCAGTATGCAGCTGTGCTTCTTTCTTGAAGAATTAATGAACATGTTTCGCAGTAACCGTAGAATATCTTCGTTTCTGTTCTTTTCAGGAGATAAAGCATTAAACAAAAAAGTCACGTACAAGACGATTTTTCAACAATTTAATCGACCATAAATAACACCAATGAAATAAGAATTTCATTTCAGCTTGAAAACAGTAAAGGGCTTTGTATAGTTTTGTTGTTTTATATAGACGTAATACATAACTGATAGAAGAACTTAAAGCGGCTCTTGGACCGATTTTCATTATCATTGAAAATTTGATATAGGAAAATTATCTGCCTTTTCAATAGTTTTTTATGTTATTTTCACGGTAAATATTCTTTTTTCGTGTTGAATGTACTAAAATCATTATGATTTAATTTTATGTGATATATGTCCTAAGCTCTACATTTATACGTTAGAATTTATCGGATGGGGTCGTTAGTCTTCGGGTAGTGACGATAACGCCTGAATTGCAAACGGAAGCCATTGATGTAATTGATAAGTCATTGAAACCCCAGATAAGGCAAATTTCAGTGCAATCGACATATAACGTATTTACGAGATTAATTCCGACTCCTCCCGGATTGTACTTTGTTGACGTTTTTGGTGTCTCGTAAAGCGAAACATTTTTGCTTCTTTTCTCTCTTTTTTTAAAAATTATGGACAGTCGTTCTTTGCTTACAAAATCAACTCAATAATCTTTCAAATCTTTGAAAGCACTACATTAAGAAATTTGAAAATTGGGTGCAAATCATTTCTTTCATAATGTGTGCAAGAGCCGCTTTAATGAACACGATTACATTAAACTATATTCAACACAGCACCACTGACAGCAGAATGACATTCTGATTTAAGGTAGAAATACGGGAAGGAAAACTAAAAGTTTGTTGAAAAAGAATGTAAGTCATTATCATAGTAGGTAAAAAGGTTATTGCTCATCTTTTAAGTCTGGTCATGCTGAACCCAGAATATTCCTGTTTTGGCAGGAGGTATGTACAAAGATCAGACTGCACATAAGTGCGGTCTGATCTTAGTCTACACCCCTTGTTTGTCCCCTTACAGCCAGAGTTGTTTTAACAATCAAATTTCAAAAGAAATATTGACCCTCATAGAGACCCTGCAGTGCTGTCAGTCGTTTGATCTTTAAAGCAATTCTGTGTAGGATTTTAATTCAGCATGATGAGGATTAAGCTTGAGTAAAACATACTGACCATGTACCTCGTTACTTCCTTGATTTATAACGTCCCCCATTTTATTGAATTGGCAGGTTAAACCAGCTAGCTAAGTTTGACGAGAGTACAAACAGCAAAGGATCAAAGTCAGTTATAATGATAATCTTATTTTAGTATTCTTAGAGAGGACAGTTAAGTTCCACAATATCAGTACAAAGGACCGTGATATCAAACTCCCTAATGTACTAAAATTATGATCATATAGATGTTCCAACGACCAACTGAATTTATTTGTTTAGTAGAAATGTTTGACACGGTGTAAATGAAATATTGCACATTTTAAGGTCGGGGTTTTGTGTCAAAATGTTTAAATCATTTGTGCCAACGTCAACTGTCGTTCAAATAAATTTCTTTGGTCCTGAAATGTCTACGTCCAAGATACTAATTCATAGATAGTCTGTTTGATAACCTATCATTAGGGCTAGGCTCTTTGAGCATATATCCTAGACTCTGGCTGATTAATTTTTTTAGTGTCGTCACCATGAAACAGAAAATCTGAATTTCGAAAGGTTTTCTCTGAGAACTTTAGTTATTTTGATATAACTGGATAATGTAAAAAATACGCTGATATCTCTGCTTGATGGACTAATAATCAAATTTCGTATTAGCGAAATAATTAGTAACCGTAAACAGCCAAAACGGTTGTTTCAATAAATTGCTGGTAAGATATGATGAGTTCAAATCAGCGCATTCAATATCTGCAACAAAACTTTTTTCATGTGGTCCTAAATACGGGAAACAATTTTGTGACATGCATATAATATTCTATCAAAATGGGGTGTAATGGTTGCAATGGCTTTATCCAAAAAGTACTTGAAATATTACAGATATAATTATTAGAAATGCAGTGTTAATGGTATTGGACATCTTTTAATTTCCTGGAAATAAGTTTATCCAGATAAGGTTGAAGTAAGAGACCACCTAATGGACGGTCAAATTATGGCCTTTTAAGAGGATGGTCCCATAATACATTTTTGTGACATTTTAGAGGGATCGGTTCCACTGCACTCATAAAAAATGTTGAAGGATTCTCTCGTTCTCCTATGTTGAACTCGAATAGAATCGTCTCATTGTGGCAAGGAATCAGCTTAAGAAACACAATTCACGGAACTGTCACCATAAGTGAACTTAAGGCATATTCATAAAACACAAGTGGTTATGGCTAGTAATGACTTAATCCGGCGGGTATTCATAAATAAACACCAAATTATATAGAATAACCCCAATCCGATTGACAAGAAACTATTAACCACAAGAGGATAAACGGAAAACGTATCGTTTATACAGCTATATTCAATTATTGTCGACGAAATCCAACACTTTGTAGGCCTTAAACTTTTATTTACAAGCATTTATTTTGATATCAGAATAGAGTGATGGACATACTATTTACGTCAGAGATAATGGGTAGGAAGTCGACATTACTTTTGTTCACACTCTTCCCTTGAACTCATTGTTGAGGGAAAACGTTACTTTCTAAATGCGTAACTCAACCTTTCGATTTATCCCTCTCTGGAATTGACATGTATAATTTGTCGAACAATCCAATAAGACATAGACAAATGACCCCTAAGTCCCTCGGTATATTTTCATATTTCTGTTTATGACACGACGTTAACAGTTCTTCCCATTCTTTTCTCGGTTTTTGTTTTCTATAAATTGCAAGTTGTGTTGCGAACAAAAACAACAACAAAAAAAAAAAAAAAAAAAAAACACACACACACAAAAAAAACAAGAAAATAAATAGAAGGTAAGTATTTGTTTTAGTGTAAGGTCGATTTATCTTTATTTGAGTGTACAACAAAAGCTATACTTTCACGATTATTTGATTACTTAATCAAAAGAGAATCTCTTAAAGCGCGTCTTCTGTCCGTGATTTACATGGCAACCTGATGACGTCATCGCGACTGTTGTCCCGCTGAGAAGACGTGCAATAATGCGGAATGAACGAAAGCAGGGCTAGATCTGCCGAATCAGTGAGTTAATCATTTCAATTAAACTGACCAGTGACACTTCTACACCATTCGAAACCGAGGCGAATTGCTTACAATTTTGAGAATACACGGTAATGCAGTTTCTATAAATCTTATATTGGTCTGTTTTGCAATCTCAATGTAGAAGGAATAAATGTGGTAACATCGGTCTGATGCAATTTATCAAAACTCTGTACCAACCCAGGCAACAAAAGATATGGGGCCTATATAGGACGAGCAGAATTTATAATGGACCCGTGCGGGCAAACTATGTGGACCATTATGGAAATGATATGCCCCCTTTTGATTCCTATGGTTCGACTATTATCCCTATGATCCGTTAATAGTAACATTTAGGCCCGTTCTGACATTAGCATGCCTATTAAGGACCCCAATGGTTCCAAAATTGGCATTATCATCTATAATAGATAACACATGGGACACGCGTACATAGACAGATCTAGCAGACAGCCTATTAATGAAACAGGTATAGGCTTTTAGGGCGGGTGTGTTGAGTGGGGCAAGCTGCGTTAAATATCATAGTCACACATCAAAATAAATAAACAACAACAACAACAACAAAAATAAGTATTAATTATGCAATCAAGAATATGAATACAGAAATACATGATGCGGTGGGAAATGATGAAAATCCGATATTGTACTAACGAAAAAGAATTGATAACCTTATCATACTTAAGTTGGTAATTCATTGAAGAAATGAAGAGACTTTTTGTTTTCTTTTCATTGGGGCATAAACCTTAAAACCTAATCACGCTGTGTGAATACACAAAGCGGATTCAAACATTAGTATGATTAGGTTACAAGGTTCATACCTCATTAAAAAGAATAAAAATGTAATTACATCCAGAAAAACAAAGCAAATATTCAACTAGTTTAATTAATAAGTATTTTTTTATGGATCTTTCCTGTGTGCAAGTATACAAAATAGTTGCATGCTTAAACCTTTGTTCATGCAAGTATGAAAACAACAAGCCAATCAGAACGTTTGAACCTTGATAGACGACACTAAAATTAGTAGAGTCCATGGCTTAGTGGTAGGACAAGGGACTCGGGATCGGAGGGTCCCGTGTTCGAATCCCGCTCAGCTCCGATCTGAGCAAAAAATTAACTCCAAGTTGCTCCTCTCCACCAAGGGTACATGTGAGGGTTACAAGCCAATGTGCTGTGGCTAGCCGTAGGCGCGGTGTGTTAACAGCCGATTTGTAACTCTATGATCGTGGGGTTGAGGTGTACAGTCGGTAGAGCATGCATTAGCGTGGTGACTGACTATAAACTAACAACCTTTATATACAAAAATTAAATCATTCAAATCTAGGCAAAGTTAAAATATTCAAACCTATGTAGAAACTTTAGCTCGTTACTTCTAAATCAAATTCCAATTTTCAATCATTATTTTTACACCTTTCAATTTTCTGTTACCTGGGTTTTGTTCGTTGATTTCCGCCTGCTATCATAACAAGAGACCCTTTTAGGCCAAGACTTATGACACGCTTACATGTTCAAAGGGCCATAGGAATGTTTTATTTGAGAAATGAAAATTTAGACAGACCAGAAGATAGAGAGCTAGTGTTTTATTACATTTTGGGAAAATGTCCAACATATGACCAACAAGTTTCTCACGTGGACATTTTGCCATTAACTCTGCCCACGTTAGACCAAATTTCCCATGCTTGTTGGGACGATAAAAGAAGTAATTAAATATCATTTTGATATTTATCTAAGGTCTGTACAACCTTTATATATGGTTGGTATGACACAAACGTAATTTCTCTGGTCATTACAGTACTTGAGTGAGCACTTGTTAATTTATTTTCCTTTCTCGGAACAAAAATATTCGCAACAATACCTATCTTGAAGAAAAACGGCGTGGGCCAGCCCAAATTCACGCGGACGTTAAATGAATTGGACGAAAGAGTCTGTCTTTCGGCGCACGTCTTAAAGAAGTTTCATAAATTAAGTTTTGCTCAATTAAACCCTTGCATGGTTTACCCCTGTTTTTAAGTCCCAGTGGTTTTATAATTTAGAAAGCATTGTGGAAAAAGTGTGACAAGCATTGTGTGACAAGCAATTACTTCTTTTTCCACAATATTTCCTAGCCTACTAACTGGTTATTTTTTCAAATAAAAACCACTCTTAAATTTTCGTCTGCAAAACCTTTGAATTTGGATGGGTCTTACCTTTTGCAAAACAGGAAAGGGTTCAATGACGCTTTCAATTAAACGTATATTCGATATATAGTGGAAGTTTATATATAAACAAGAAAATATAACATAAGTTTTTGTTGTATCATATTCCATGCAATCTGGGGATTTCTTATTGTATAAATTTTCAATTCGTCACCTCAACACCATGAATTTTTCAATCAACTCACGTAAGGTTTAAGTTATAATATGGCGAACCTGGTTTGTTCATGTTATTCCTATCGCTGCTTGTAAAATAGTTTATTCAGACCGGGAGTGAACGTTTAAAGTCCGGTGATTATGTTAAACATTTTGTTGGTTTCCAGGCTAATACGTCGAAACTACAACTTAACAACGCTGTATTTACCACATTTAATCGCACCCCCTATAAAATAAAGAAAATATACAACTCAAGGTGCGAGAACATCCTCTTCCATCATTTATTTACCCCTTTGTAATTTTGGTACGCATATCTCGTATCTATATTACTCATATGCTGTTGTACTTTCTTCTAAAAAAAATCTTGTTTTGGAGAATAAACTCCATTACTGCGTACAAACTTGGCAGAGAAATTTAAAATAGATATTCACGAGCTAATATGATCAAAAGTACGTAAAACCCTAGAAATCACAAACGAGAAAATACTATCAAATACTAAATCATCGTTCCTTCTGGGACTAATAGATAGGATATTATAAAAGTGGTTTGCAACTGTGCTTCTTTCTTTTCTTACTAATCTAAGAATATTTTCATGTTGGTTTCTTCGTGGAACACGATATCACTGACTGAAAAAAGTATGATATTTAGGTATAGGAATCCTATTCTCTTACCTATTAATGGATAAAAAATCTTGAAACTACTTTTTTGTATGGACAGATGAAAAGCTGTATATACCAGACGACAAAATTTTAGACTCGTCCAAATTGAAAGAAGCTACAGACAACAATTTGAATTTTGGTAATGGAATTATACATTTCCCCGTGTTCTTGGATGGAAACTTTTTGGATAAAGAAGACATTGCTTATAGCCTTATCTGCCCTCCGAGGAAGGGAAAAATAGATGAAATAATCTATCGCTTATTTTGTCACTAAAGCAAACAAGGGCCTTCATAATATCGATAGGGTTTGAGTGATGTTCTCCAGAAAGAGTATTTTCGATTTCAATTTGTGTTAGTTTACATTTTGAAATCGAGACGAATTTACCCGATTGTTCACCGAAAAACTTCGCTAATGTTCGGCATTGACTGTTATACGCACAGGTGGTGATTATAGATAAATAAAACTATGACGTCAGTGATGACGTTTTAACTTTCGCTAGTCATTCAAACAAATTGCTAGGTCACGAAGATTAACGAAATCGTAGGTAAAGTTAAGACATCAGCACCTATGCGTTTAGCAGTCAGTGCTGAACATTGGCGAAGATTTTCGGTGAAGAATTGGGTGAATTTCGTCTCCATTTCAAAATGTAAATAAACATAAATTGAAATCGCCAGGAAAACCACAAACTACTCTTTCTAGAGAACACCACTCAAAACCCTGCTTTTGCATATCGATATGGATTCCTGGTATTTCTCACACCAGTACTACCACTACATCCTTTCCTAGTCTCCAGCTGCTATCCCACTTAGATTTACGATGATCAACCCATTGGTGAGAGACAAATGTCGGAAAGATCATGTGCCGCCGCCGGGAATCGAACCCATGTCAATCATGGGATGTCATGGGTTTGATCCGCGGCGGCGTCACAAGAGGGTATTTCCCTAATAGCCAACTTAGGCTATTAATCTTATTTTTAGGTCATCCCAAGACAGTTGCAAACAATAGAGGGTCATACATGTGGTGCGAATAATCGTTGGAATATCGCATTTAGTTTGAATTACATCAACCAACGTCATCAGGAGTTATGTGCGCTAGCCGGTCTTTAATTCTGTAAAGATTTGTCGTAATAATTATTACGAATATAAACACCGCAGTTTAGCGCTAACCATTTGGTACGACAAGGATTCTTTCGGAGAGAATATGTGACGCCGTCGAGGATCAAACCCATGACATCCCATGATTGACATGGGTTCGATTCCCGGCGGCGGCACATATGGCCAATTTAGGACGTTGGTTGTTTCGCTAGTCAGTTTGTTATATTCTGTTGACCTGGTCATATTCAAATGAGGCCATGCGGTGTTGACAACCGAATTCCGTGATATCTATAGGTAACATGGAATTCCGCTGAACCTTTCCCATATAACCACATAAAGCTACTTTAAACCTAAAACATTACCGCAAAATCAATATCTGACTTGAATTTAAGTATTAAAATTAATGTTCGTTGAGCGTATCTTTCGACATTCGGCAATTTTTACTTGTGTGGGTTTCATAAACATCGATACCTCCCTTAGAAATGTATATTTAAAGGTGTTTTATCCAAAACATATTCGTATAGCCATTTCTTCCCCCCGAAGAAGTAATAAACATTTAATCAATATTTCATTTATTTGGTACAAAAGCAATTAAGGGACTTCTTAATATCAATATGGAAAAGGCGGTTATGATTGAAATTCTAGGAACACAGTATTTTGTGTTTTATTATCGATTTCAACTCGCGTTTGTTTACATTTGGAGATTAAGTCGTATGCAACTGAGTCTTCATTGCAATCGTTCGCTTATAATCGGCATTGACTGTTATATGCACAGGTGCTTACGAATAAATTGTACGGACGAGTTCGTTAATGCCGTGACTGAGCTACAAGGTCAACACTAATGTCATACTTTAATGTTAACATACCTTAAACTGCGTCGGGTCACAATGTAAAATGTCAAAACTGCTCTCATGAATTGTAGGTATAATTTCAATCGTCAAATTTATTTATGCTTTTGGGCTTAAAGTTTAGTTTTCTTATATTTTTTGTAGTTTGTTTTTGGGGAATATGTGTCTTTAAAGAAAATACAAAAACAAGAGGCCCAAGATCGCCATAAATCGCTCACCTAAATTCGCTTTCTCATGTAAACGAATCAACTCAAATTTGAAAAAATGAGATATTTTAAAATCTAATAGAAATATAAAGGCAAACATTTGTTGGATGAGACGATAATTGATATTTCCATTAATTTCACTTTATACAATTGTCAGTGGGGTTCTTCTTCCATAACAATACACGTATTTACAGTTTGTTTGATAAAGATTGAGCAAACTTTGTTACCTCTAGAGCGGTAACAAGGGCAATGTTAATAAGGCCCCTTTTCCCTTGTTATTGATTAGAATTTTTGTAAATTCAATATTACGAATATATATATATATATATATATATATATATATATATATATATATATATATATATATATATATATATATATATATATATATATATATATATATATATATATATATATATATAAGTCTTACGACTATACAACATTTTCCAGCAAGGTTTAGAAAGATGGAACCAAAGATGTGACCTCTAGAATGGTAGCAAGGAAATTCTCAATAAGGCCAAACTTCCCTTAAAGCCATACCTTCCCAAAGAATACACAACAAAATTAATCAGAAACCATTCTCCAGGCCAAATAGCATAAATAAATATGACGATTGAAATTATCAGAAGAAAATGGTAAGCCCAATATACACGAACTAAGTATTGATACTTAAATTGTGACCCTAAAATTTAAGGTTTGTTTCATAAATTTATGGCGTCAGTCTTTCGCTAATTTTTCAAACAATCTGCCTGGTCACGGAGATGAATGTTATTTTTTACAGAAAGTTCACATGAAAAAGTATTTTGGGATTTTCTTGTGAATTTTAAATCATGTTTGTTTACATTTTGAGATAGAGACGAATGCACCCGTTTCTTCACCGGAAATGTTCGCTTGTCTTTCGCATTGGCTGTTATATGAACAGGTGCTGATGACTCAACTTTACGCACTATTTCGTTCTGTAAAAACAGCAATGCAAATAAAACATATCAAAGCTACCAGACTTGCGTTAAATATCAAATTTGATCTAACGAAACTGAATCACATAAAACGGTCTGATATATAAATTGAGTCGTTATTTCATTTTGGGATTAGATTGCATTTTGTCTCAACTTGTAGAAAATAAGAAACGTTTGCTGACCACATAGCTCGTAACCTCTTCTGATATATAACATATCTCATTTGTCCTAATGGCAAAAAATTGACCTCTAGACGTTTTATTGCATCGATAGGTTAGACATGCTAGCCTTGGGGAATATATTAACTTGTATATGGGGGATCTCTACGAAAAAATACCCAAAAAACAAACAAACAAAATACACACAAATCACACACACACACTTACAACACACACACAGAGCAACAACAACAACAACAACAAAACAACAATAACAAAAATCAGTGCAACAGACCTACAACTTTGATAATGAACTTATTTATAAATACGATTCCTTTACTTATATATCGTCATTGAGCATACAAAATGTCGTAACTTCAACTTGTATTTACGACATTTTCAAGCCAAACCACTATACAAACCATGAAATAAAATCATTTGAAAAATTCTTTACAAGTTTATTTAAAACCTTTCTTTTAAAAAATGCAAAATTGTGTACTACTCTCAAAAGGGCAATCAAATGAAAAGAAACATTTAACTAATTCATAAATAATAACAATGTCACAAGTTTGACCGCTCGTCTGAGACAACATATTACTAGTATATAAATGTGGTTAAATGGTCGGTTTATAGAAGCTGACGTTTCAATTCTCGGATCAGTCATCCCGCCCGCTTATCCCGCTGACCACGCCTACTGGCTCTGACAGGAAGTTCCACCTCGATACTAAATTACTTTTTTTCATAAAATTTTATAGTCATTAATAAAAAGTAAAACGGTTGGTTGGGTACCTTAAAGTCGTGACTACAACTGAATACGCTGTAATAACGACGTTTAGATCGCAAAACCAACGAAATTGCGGCCCATATTAGAGTTCAAAGTTCACTTTCGGTTAAAATAAATGATGAGATTAATTGATTGGTTCTTTGATTAATTTGATTTATAATCGCGATCGGTCAACTACTCGACATTTAGATATCACAGACTTCATGTCGGCGCGATCTGAACAGTAAAACCAATATATTTTCCTTCCTTACTTTATTGGCGTACTTCATAGAATCAAATCTTTCGTAAATTAAAATAAGCAAACGATTCACTCTTGATAAAAGAAACCAGTTTTGCTTCTATAGAAATGGATAGCCTATTCTTTGGTTGCTAACAGGAAGAATATAAATGAAATATAGTAAGATTGCAGTATGTTCAATAGGTCTTGTTTACACGTATAGCCTTATCGAAAGGCAATCGTTAGATCGCTGTTTATTTGTATGTGTCTGTGTTTGTGTGTGTGTTTTGTATTGTTATTATTTTACTTGTTTAGCGTAATTCCGGGTTTTGTAAGTGTTTGGGAAACTTATTTAGTTTTTACAATACAACAAAAATAATTTGGTTGTATAAAATGATTAATATTAATTAATTCAAAGGTTCCAATAATCGGTCTCAATTAATTAAACTTATTTAGTTTTTACAATACAACAACAAGTTTTGTTTGTGTAACACAATGCCCCCGCAACAGGACTAAACGTTTGACCTTGGTATGTGACCTTGATCTTATCACATGACCTTGACATGAGTAGATGCGTATTATGGAGATGTATCATCATGCCAAATATAAGCATTGTATCTTGAATAGGCTGCTAGTAATTGGTAATGTTTAGTTTTTGGTTAAGTTTGGTGCAGACAGACGGACAACGATAAAACAATATGCCCCCGTTATTGCAATGCAGGGGCATAGAAACAATTTGGTTGTATAAAAATGATTAATATGAATTAATTCAAAATGTCCAATAATCGGTCTCAATCAATCAGTTCAATGAACGATGAATAGTCCTTTCTCGTGAAAATTTCTAAGTATGAGCAGTTTATCAAAAACCATCAGCCTAGATCTTTTTCTAAGGTAAAATTCCATGATTGCATGCATCACAAGAGGTATGTATTTAGCCTATAAACGGTGTTATGATGAATGATCATTTATCCTAGACATGGTCTTATGTATTATGTAGGAACCGTCGCGATTGAAGAGAACAACCTAGATGAGTGTTGCACAATATACTGTAACTATATAAAACCATATGTTGGTTTAATGACATTTTGGATCAGGAATAGACTCGGTATACTTCAGTTCCGAATGCACCCGATTCTTCTCCGGACATGCTCGCTAATCTTCGGCATTGACAGTTATATTCATTGGTACTGATGATTTGACATTACGGGCGATTTCGTATATCTGCATGACCGAGCCAGTTGTTTGAATGACTAGCGAAAGTTTAAACGTTATACTTGTCATATTTGTAGGATCACAATTTGAAATATCAAACCTTTTTTCATGATTTATTGGCTTACCGAGTAGAATTATTTTGATCTTATAATTTTAATCGTCATATTTATTTATATTTCAGGGCCTCGAGTATGTTTTTCTTATCAATTTTGATGTGTGTTTTGGTGGAAGATATGGCTTTAAGAATAATATGCTAACACAAAATTTGCAAGCGGACTAAATTAAAGGGAGGAATCAACGTTGCTAACACAAAATTTGCAAGCGGACGAAATTAAAGGGAGGAATCAACGTTTCTGAATCTTTAATGTTAAAAATTTTCCAATTGCCGAGAAACACCCTCAAACATGTGTTATTTGTGTTAGATAATGTCTTCGCGGTTATCTGATAAGCTTAAAGTAGCTTTCAATGGTTATATTAGAAAGTTTCCAGGTTATTTTAAGATATCACGGGAGTCGGTTGTCGACACCGCATGACTTCATTTGCATATGACCCAAAGTCAACGGAATGTAACAAATTGACCTTTTCTATATAACCAAAGAAGCCACTCTAAGCTTATCATATTATCGCGAAGACAATATCTGACTCAAATTTATGTGTTAAGCATCCGTTTTAGCGTATTAAAGGCGATTTACAAATGTTTCTGGTTAATAATTAAGAAACATCGATACCTCTCTTTAACGAATGATTATATCACCTTTTTTCGCTGGTTATAATGTTTGAAATCAGTCTATTATGGCTTGTTTAACAAATAAAACTCATCCTCGTTTGGCGTGCAAAATATCGTAATTACAGCTTGAATAAAGTTGTATTTACGACGTTTTGTACGCCCAACGACGACACTCATTTTCCAATTAGTCGTAAAAACTTCGAACCATTTTTTATAGAAATGTAATACCAAGAATCTCCTTCGTTTACAATTCGCTGTATCATTACTAAGTCATTTCGGTAAAACTGCCTGACCCATAATTAAAATCGGACTATTTCCTAGTAATTATGTTTTAATTGAACACTACAAGAATAAACTGATTGGGTTCACTAAATGTTAACTATTTCTGCCGAGAAGTCAATAAACCGAACTCTCGCTAAGTTATAGGACACCGACTTAACGGTAATGTAACCTCAATTTAATCAAGTAGTTTCCTTTTTTAATTCCAATGGATTTTCAGCCGACAAAATAAATTACCCTTAAATTATTTTGACTCTCGAACGCAATTTTCACAAGTAAATTATTAGACTGGTGCACTTTTATTTTCATTTCTCAAAAAACGCCATCAGGACATATTGTTCTCTGATAACCTTAAAAAGACATTTGTAGCTAACATGGGTGTAGACATTCAGATTCGTTTTTTGAGGGGTTATAATTTAATATTTAGTTTCGTCTATCAGAAACGAGCGTTCTGATTGGTCGAAAAAAAATATTCATAACTCAATGAACAAAATTTTGAGCACGCAGCGATTTTGTATGCTTCCGCACAAAATAGTCCCATACAAAAGGGTATCAAAATCTGTACAGCTTTTGTTTTTTTTCGCACGATGCTATTAAATTATAAGAAATGAAGAGAATATTTTTTGTTGTCATGGAGGTATGAACCGAAAAACCTAATCACACAATGTATGAATCCGCTTCGCGTAATCATACAGTGTGATTAGGTTTTTCGGTTCATACCTCCATGAAAACAAAAAATATTCTCTTCATCTCTTAAATGACTTAGTTCAGATCACATGAAATCGTAAATAGAATACAAAAACTCCATTTTGCAAGTGTTCGCCCCTTTATGACGGCTTCTCTTTTGAAAGAGTCATCTATTAATGTCAAAGTCATTATCAAAGATAACTTTTGAACAAGTTTATATGAAATGTAATAATTTATTTTCTGTTGAGGACGATTAGGCTAATCTTCATACCAATATGAATGTTCAGTCAAGTCAGGAGAGAAAAAGAATTCCAAAAATTTCGTTCCCTCATAGTAAAGTACAGGTTCCCACAAAAAATGCTTGAAAATTGATCTAAGAATTTTAATTTTAAGTTACTGGTATTAGACCATCAGACATTTCTACATGCAATATTTTAAAGGTCTTTGTCCTATAATTTAAGAGGTGATTATTCAAAAAACTCAATGTAGTTCTTTTGTTAGCTTATCACAGGGGTTATGTTTATCAAAGACTAAACATTCGCAGTATTGCGGTGAAGAACCATTAGCAGATGTTCTAGGTAAAAATCGAAAGTTATAACTCGCTGGCTTGAGTAGAAGATCTTTAAATGTTTCATCCCTTTATCTCTATCTAAAGTCCGGATATCCACAAAATGGGCTCATTCTTATGTCAGAGTATTACTTTGCATTATTTTGATAGACTGCGATAACGATTTGGGAGGTGAAGATTTTATTAAAACCTTTTTTTGATATTGGTAGCCAAGGCAAGCTGAGTTCATCATGGGGTCAAGTTCTATGGGGAATTTTGAAAGAACACGATCTCAGAATAAATCTCTGAAATTTGGTTGAAAACCAGTGGTTGGTTACGGGAGAGGGTTTATTTGAAATCGTTAACAGGCACTCGGAAAGACTGACGGAGTCCTTTTAGATCACATACCGTGACCTTTAAAGGCTTGTACATGCATACAGTTTGGTTGTCTTGTATTATATCGTTGTAAATGAGCTTTGGAATACAACGATGTTAAACACTTTGAAGGAACGAAAATTCACGAATCACGACTGTCAAACAAAGAACCAATCGACAATCAAGCATCCATTAAGATCGGAAGTGAACTTTCAACTCCAATATTGGGCTGCATCTATGTGAAGGGCTTTTGTTGGATCGGCGGCAGTTACTTTGTAGTTACAACGTGTCGGTTGCAAACCAATGTTACCGGACATAAATTGTGCAATTTTAAACGGTGTTATATAGCAACAATTATATCTTGTTATATTTTCAAAAAATAAAACAGGTTGGTTGTCGGCCTAAAAGTCGTAACTACAGTTTTAAGTCGAAACAACAATAAAAAAATCGTCCCATAAATGTCTGCCGGTGTCACTGTTCATTTGATTTCTAAAGGAATGCAATCATTACTTGATAGATTCTTTATTTGAAAGCTGGAATCTGTAAATGATCGTCAAGTTTATATCCCCATTTTACCACAATATACCATGTTCCATCCGAAAGTGACGGAGTCTCTATCTGGATGACATCGAACACCAGTTAAGGTCATTTAAATGTCGAGGGATGATAAAAAAAATAGCTTCCTGATTTATATCAAGGCTATTAATATTTGGAAAGGCCAACAAGTTGAATACCAATGAAAATGCAAGACATACATGAAAAAAGTAATAATTTTGTGAATAAGCGCTATTATGAATACTATCAACTTTTGTTTTTTGTACCACTTACACTACGAAGCCGCAATCTGACAAGAAAGACAGAGAGCTCTGCATTCAGTGAAATAACAGGGTTGGTAGGATAAAAAGTATTTTATATACTGCAGATAGCCTGCATACTGCATAGTAGATAAGTTAGTAAAGAACTACGCTAATTTGGTTAATGAAAATGCACCATTCTTTGTATCATGCGTAAAGTAAGGTTAGAAAAACGAATAGGAATGTCTAGGTCACATACTCAAAAAAGTTGATTTAAATTGCGTAAAACCCAAAATACCATAAACGAGAAAATTCTATTACATACTAAATCAAAAAACCTTCGGGGACCAATAAATACGAAGTTATAGAAGCGGCATGCAGCTGCGTTTTATTCCTCAAGACTCTATTTCAAAACTTCTTAGAATACGAGGGTTGTCCAGGAATTTCCCAAATAACCATAAACCTTTTCATTACCACCCATTGGCGTACGGCAACGCAACTTGCCTTTTATCCTGGCTTTCATTTTGCAGTAGTTACAAGCAGTTATCTGTTATCTTTGGAAGAGAAAAGCTTAAACATGTAAAATCTGTAAATTGTTGTCGGTTTATGATATAGTAGCGATAACTGTCGCGTCATTTCAAAGGCGCCTCTCAAAATGGCGTCCTGCCGCTCTCTACGAATGTAAACAGAGATCAATGTAAACCATCGTTGACTGTTGCAATTGAAGATTTCTCTCACCTCTCTATGAATATTGTCTAATCAGATGAAATGTGACTGCATAGACGTCGAATGTCGGATTGCATGAGACGCACACAAAGTCGACTATAGATAATGAGTGAGGGTAGGCTTTGTAGTCTTCTTTATTTATATCTACACCCGCGTCTTCAGATCATACTTCTCTACTTCAAGTAGGGTAAAAACATAAGTACTTTTGTTTTCGACCCCTCCTTACCGCACATCAACGTGGGAAAGGGGGCCTAGAAAGGGAAATGGCGTCTGCAATTCATCATCGCTTAGTCTTCTTTATTCATATCTACACCTGCTTCTTCAGAGAATACTCCTTTTGTCCATTGTATATATATTTTCTTATAAACACAGATATCTAAAACTGTTCATGCAGACCATCAACATAGATCATAGAATGGTAAATAAACATGTCTAAATCGATAATTGTGTTTGACAGCGCTGTAGGGGTCGTTTATATGCCGCTTTGCTTGAAAACACACGTGAGTGCACTCACTTCGAAAATAATTGTAAGGCTACTCGGTAAGCCTGAACCAATCGGTTTCGCGATTTATGCATTGTTCATTACCCCATCGCATATCATTCTTCGATTTTAGAAATTCATCTCATAATTTGCTAAATAAACGATAAAACCTAACAACATGTGTTTACTTACGACAAATCGGTGTCCTTTCTGCGTTGTCGGAAGTCTATCTTCTAAAATTTAATTCATAGCATTTTGCGATGAAGGGGATGAATAGGTGATTTTGGCAAATGCCAGGGTATCGACGATTAATGAATACAGAGAATATAGTTCTGTCTTAAACCAGTCCATTTTCTTAAACAAGAATAAATGTTGTTCGAACATCCATCTTTCAAGTTTCCAAAGAAACGAAATTCGGCGATTGCGACCATCCCTTAATCGCTCGTATTTTATTACTTGATGATAAACATTTGAAATCCTTTTAATTTATCCCTTACTGTTGGTATCAAATAATGAACGTATCTTGTAACATTTCTTTCATTCAAAAATTGAATTTCTGTAGTAAAGGAAAAGGGAAATCTTTGAATTTCTTGGATATTCATAGTACGTTCATTTTCCTTTCTCTATTATCTTCTCTATGATATTATTGAACGACAAATAAAATTTAGCAAAGCGATGTTTGACATCTTATGTATCTAAAATTGAAACAACTTAAATATAGATCTTATCGATTTACTTTAAAAACATGATACTTTTTATTTAACGATCGATACGTGTGTAAACTGTATGGGTATGCTAAAGTAATTTGCAGAGTGTAAATTACCGTAGTTCAGGTAATTCGGAGCCATTACGGTATTCAAGATAAGGGAAAATCAAGGCAATATATACTTTTTTTAAAGCAAGAATACTGTGGGGAACTTCGGATATTCAAAATGTTAACGTGTTCTATACAAATGCTAACGACCACAAAAAATAGATAAACCCAAATATTATCTACCGAAATCTTGTGCCTTGATTGATATAGAACAGACAAAAATGTTAGGGTTTTGTAGACACATTATCAGACGGACAAAGGTCAAACACTATTCCATTATAATTCGATGTTGGGGCGTCGAAACTATTTTTTTTTCTTTGTTATTTTATTTTCATATTGATAAGCAATGATCGTGGAACCCAAATACAATGTTTGTTTGTTGTATCGACTTTGCGGCATTATTATCTGACGCTCGGTGACTCCAATCAGTTATATGCTTGTAGTGTTTAATTAAAACATAATTACCAGAAAATCATCCCATTTCAGTTTGTCAGGCAATTTTACAAAAATAACCCTATAATTTTAAATCTTAAGAAAGAAAGAGGCCCTCGTTATTACATTGATGCAAGGAAACAGCATCCGGTATTTGGAACAGTACTGATAATACTGTACTTTTTCTTGAACGAATGTACTTGTAATGTACGAATGTCACTTCTGCATCAAACTGACTTAACCCTTTCCTGTACAAACCCGGGATTAATGTTGCTGGGATTTTATACTTGAGAAAAGATTGTGGAAAACGGAGAAATTGCTTGTTACAAGCGATTTCTCCCTTTCCCACAATATTTTCTACCACATAGGATGATTTCATTTCAAATTGCATCCAATTTTTATTACCGTCTGAAACCTGTTTCAATTTGGACCAGTCTAAAGTTTCAATAAAACGGGAAACGGTTAAAAGGTATTTGATACTTCTGATATTTACCTCGTTAGTTTCTCGTATTTGCTTACAGGAGCTCAATATGTAGTAAAGTTTTACCATGAAAATCCAAAATATGAACGTATACTTTTCTAGTTATACAATGTAACCGAACCTTTCTCTACTAGTTGACCAATCGCGTTGTCAATCAACTAATCAGTTGACCAATGAAATCATTAATTTAGACTAGAAGTAAACTTTTACCTCCGGCATTGGCCGCAATTTATGTAAAGCATTGTGTTGGTTTGGCGACTGAAACGTCCTAACGACAGATTATTCAAGCTGTAGTTACGACGTTTAGGTCGCCTACCAACCGTTCTACTTTTTTACAGTCATGCTACTGACCATAAATTTTGCAAAATAAAGCAAATCGAAGTGAAACTTCACGTCGTGGCCAACGGAGTAAGTGGGCGGGGCAAGCATTTGGTCACGCCGGAGTCAACGGGCGTGGCCCATGGAGTAAGTGGGCGGGGCAAGCATTTGGTCAAATGAAGATGGTATTTTTCACGATACCGTTCCGTTCACAATACATTAGCCGATTTATAGAATAAGTGCTCAGACATCCTAGCACTAATGATGGGTCTTCTAATACGCCACCTATGATTTGTGGAACCGGGGAAGTCGTTATTTCAGAACCAAACATGGAATTTTACTTTTAACCAAGATAGACGCTGACAGAAATCATTTACAAATTTTGAGAGACAAATCCGCCCTAGAAATTATTTATTCCTCATCCACAAAGGAAAATTCCGTTTTAGTTACGGAAAGTGTTTACAGTTAAATTGACCAGATGAATGATTTTTGGAATGATCAGAATGAGCGAGTTTCCTCGAAATCAGCGATTTAAATGAAATGAACGACATGCAACTACCTTCCTTTACATTTATTTGCATATTGTTCCATAAATAGATTTGATTGTGAACTCGGACCAATCGGATACTTTCGAACCCAGGTCCGCCGATGAAATCGCGGAATATTTTGGTCGATATGAATGGAGTTGGGGAATTCTTTGAATGATTTGAGTGAGTGGTTTGAATGGAGCGGTGGTGAACGGGTGATTTCGAATAAAAATTTAGCGGGTAGAGTGTAATTTATATGATGGTTTTAACTGTAAACGATTATTGGATCCTTTGGTTGAAATAGATATTTCCGTATAGATTTATACAACAAAACCATGGCTTCTCATATAAGCTGGCCCTAGATGAGAATCATCTAGACCTATTGGACATCTTGTAGTGCTAGATTGTTTTTATCGTCTGGTGAGCGAATATGATGCAGCTTTAATTAAGCCGTTTTACGGCACTCCTGTCTCAAACGGACGGTAGAAAATGAATTTGTTCTAAATTCATGACGTAATACGAATAGACTTTCAGTATCAGAATCAGAAGAGATGGAATGAATGTATGCGGTGTCAGTTATATCACAGTGTCTGGTAACTTAAGCGTAGTTTACTGTTATTTCTAACAACATTACAAACCAATCGATTCGAGCAATCATCTGCTCATTCCCTTAGGCGCACTGTTTATCATTAATTTTTTTCAATTGACTAGAGACAAATGACGTGTGTAGTGATGACTTTTGTCAAATGTTAAAAAAAATGTTTACCGAGCCACGGCTCTTACTCGTTGATTGATTGATTAAATGATTGGGGTTTTACTCCTCCAATAACAGTATTCCAGCCATATCGCGGCAGCTAGAACACCTAACCATGGATTCCTGGAATTTCTTACACCAGTACAACCATAGTAGCTAAAAGGCTCGTTGATAATAGAGGCTACGAGTGTCATCATAATAATGTCTTTGATCATTCCGATTCGTGACATAAGTGCAGTCTGTTCTTAGTCTACACCATCTGCTTGGTCCCTTTCAAACAAGTGTTGATTATGGAACTAATTTTAAAAAGAAATATTGAGCCACAACTAGTATTTCCAGTGCTTTCAGTTCTTTGATTTCAACGCAAAACATTACAGTAAATTATTTAGCATGATAATGGTTAATTACACGTGTACTTTCTTGGCAATTTGTTAAATTAGGTGCATTAAGAAAACACGAACCCCAGTACATCTTTGTACGAGCCCTTTGAAAAAGATTATCGGTTTTACTCTTTTCCAGTTTCCTTGTGTCGATAAAGATAATTTTTGTTTGTATAATTGCATTTTTAGTTTCGTCTATCAAAAACGGGCGTTCTGATTGGTCGCAAAAGAAATCCTACCTCCATGAACAAAATTTTGAGCACACAGCCATTGTGTATGCTTCCGCACAAAATAGTTCCATACAAAAGATTATCAACATTTGTAAAGGTTTTTGCTTTTTTCGCTCGATGCCTTTTTATTCATAAGAAATGAAGATGATATTTTTCTTTGTTTTCACGGAGGTATGAACCGAAAACCTAATCACACTTATATATGAATCAGCTTCGCGTATTCAGACGATGTTATTAGTTTTTACGGTTCATACCTGCATGAAAACAAATTTTTTTGCCTATATCTTTTAGTGAATTGAAGTAGAAAAATGTACAATTTTCTTTAAAGCGCATAGTTTTGGTGATATCACAGACATTTACGTTTTGATTGATAGAGATCTTTACAGAGTTTAAACAAAATGAAATAAAATACAATTTGACTAGTATCAAATATGATTTTGAACTTATTTTACAATCCATTATTTACTATTTGAAAATTTTTGATTTGATCTTTCTTACTGGAAGATTTTAGATAAATCTAGACGAAGTTTAGTGAAAGAAAGTCAATTCAAATAAGTACGCAAATATGATGAGTGATTTCAGTGAACATTTGTTAACGACATTTACATCACAAAATGACAATAAGCCCGTCGTTGCTTGGAGAAACTGGACAAGGTTTGCATTGGAAATATTCTTGGATATACTGCAGAATATTCCATTAATTGTGTCTTGAAAGTACCGAAAAGCGCCATTGAACATATGTTTTCTCTCGAAATATTCTCACAGTTTTACCGCACACTAATATTGCTACAAAGTTTCAACGGAATCGATAAAGTGGATTTTTGAAATTTGCTAGAGAAAAAGCTTGATACGAATTTGGTCTTGTCGCAACCCGCTAGACTCTAGTGTCAGGGGTCCCTGATTCGATACCCCGCTTCTCCATTCATTCGGTGAGACATTAGACCCTTTCTCCATAAAACCTCAGTTGTTAAGTGCGACGTAACCCCCCCCCCCATCCCCCCGTACTTTCACGAGAAGAAGCTTTTTAATAGTTTTACCAACAATAAGGTAAGAAATTGCCTCAAAAGTTTTATTCTAGTTTCATTCTTCAAAACTTCCTTTACGGTTGTTTGAAGAAACTAAATTGGCTCCACTATGAAAATCATTTCAGAGTAGAAATGTTTGGCTTAGCGTCTCAATAATAACATGTTGAGTGCAAAGGCGAAGCAAGAGTTCAATGAGCAGAGGTTAGAATTACAAATCTGCATTGATAACTTTTCATTTTTAGCATTCTTAACGTTGCAATACTTACCATAGCTACTGATGTTAAAATAGGTAACTATAAACCAAACATGCGAACACTACTTCTGTGCTGAATATTTGAGTCGATATGTGATTTTTTTTCGATCTAGACAATAATATCTTTGGAGTGCTTTGTTTTCTTGTTGGCAGTTATTCTTCGGTATGAGGAAAGTACCGGTCTCAAGAAGTGGGCGAAAACCAGCTAACCATTACTTTTTCTCGTGTAACGAGCGGCATGCGCGCGTGTACGACTTGATGTCGATCTCCAAAGCTTCATTATCAACAAAACGTTTATATTCAACATCCTATCAAGTTTTGAGATTATTTTAGAGGCTTTGGCTTCAAGTGAAGAACCATTCAGAAGTTTCTGCTGGTAGATACTTATTGTTACGGCCCGTTTACCAATCGATAGAACCACTTTGAACACGTCGTCTAATTCGCAACATGACCTAAATGCATTTACATTTACAAGTCCTAATGGCTATTGTTAGGTATAAACCTATTTTATTCACTTCGATTGGGCAACAGCAAGTTCTGAAATGAGTATTTGCCAACATTACCACTTTGTAAAAAGACAAGTCTGCCAAGTTTTTGCCAAGAACCAGAATGCACGTACAGACAGGATCAGGCGATCAGTCGGTATTGTTTAATTTAGCTGAGTGGAACAGTTGTCTCTTTCTCTTCGGCGGGTCAATATTGAAGCGTCTGCATCTATAAATGCTGGATTATATGGCAAAGGGTTGACTAGATCGTCTGTACAATAAAAACAAATCCACGAAATAACAACATTCTATAATTTAATTGTTAGTTTCGTCTATCAAAAACAAGCGTCGTGATTGGTCGAAAAATTGAATTCATACCTCCATGAACAAAATTTTGAGCACGCAGTGATTTTGTATGCTTCCACACAAAATAGTCCCATACAAAAAGGTATCAAAAGATGTATTTTTTCTGCTTTTTTTCGCTCGATACTATTAAATTATAAGAAATGAAGAGAATATTTTTGTTTTCATGGAGGTATGAACCGAAAAACCTAATCACACACTGTATGAATCCGCTTCGCGTATTCATACAGTGTGATAAGGTTTTTCGGTTCATACCTCCATGAAAACAAAAAATATTCTCTTCATCTCTTAAATGATTGGAGGACGTTAAAAAGTTAAATTCTCTATGGAATGCAGTGAACATAGACATTTTTCTATTCGTTTGTGCTTATTTATTCTTAACCCTTGTCATGCTGTATAAATTACCTTACTGAATTGCTGTAAAATCAAAGGGCAGAGAGCACTGATAGAACTTGTTGTTCAAGTCAATATTTCTTTTAGAAATCAATTTCATAAACAACTCATGTAGGAAAAGGACAAGCAGGAGGTGTAGACTAAGATCAGACTGCACTTATGTGCAGACTGATCTTAGTCTACACCTCCTGCCAAACCCGGAATATTCCGGGTTCAGCATGGCAAGGATTAATTTTTGATTTGTGCAGAATCAACTATTTGGAGATATGTATTTTTCAAGTCGTTGATGATCATTTGTGGGTCTCATGTTCTAAAATCAAATTTTAACTTCAATGCGTTTAGACATGTGTAAGTATTAAGCTGATCTTGTTATAAAAATGACTGTTCATAACTTTAAAAAGGTAAGATAGAAAAAACAAAAATATTTCGTGTAACATAATGCCAAATAAGCCAACGAACTGCAACCCAAATCGAACCGAGATTCATCATTATTGTATTGTAAATGCAATTTAAACATTATTTACTACCTATGGCTTTGAAATCAATAAAGAATTTATGCATGGATTCCATAATCCCCTAATCAGCTGTTTTTACCACACTTTTACTTCAACAATTATGAATTGGTATATAATACCTTGATAGCTAGCAGTGATACACATTCATTTCGAAGAAAAAGGATAATGGAAGTTCCGAATATAAATGTTGATTGAAATCAATACATGGTAACGTATTTAAATTCACAAAAGATTCATACAGTCAATGGTTTCACATAGAATTATTGCAACAAATTCATTACTTTTTAAAATGAACATTAGAAATGAAAACAAATGCAGTTTTTGCGACACACACGAGGAAACAATTAAACCTTTTATTTTAGTACTGTGAAAAAATCAAACCATTGATAGACCGGATATCAGTATTTTAACCCTTGTCATGCTGTATAAATTACCTTACTGTATTGCAGTAAAATCAAAGGGCTGAAAGCTCTGAAAGAACTTGTGGTTCAAAAAATCATTATTTCTTTTAGAAGTCAATTTCATAAACAACTCTGGCAGGAAAAGTACAAGCAGGAGTTGTAGACCAAGATCAGACTGCACTTATATGCAGTCTAATCTTAGTCTACACCTCCTGCCAAAACCGGAATATTCCGGGTTCAGCATGACAAGGGTTTAGAAATATTGATGAAGGGCAATAAAACACTACATTGATAAGTTGTATACAATTGATACTTCAGACGACACTTATGAATTGAAATGAACATAGAAAGTTAATTTCTTAAATATGACGACGGACACAATTCTCATCTTACCTCTTAGTTACGTTTACCTATTCGAAATTTAAAAAAAAGAATCATAACAATATATAAAATTAACAATGTCTTAAAAAACGCATTTGCCCAGATATTTCATTACCATTACTCTCCTAGATTAGTACTGTTGTTGAAATAACCATAAGAATTTAAAAAGAAGTGTTGAACGGACTTACGGTCAGAGGGCTACCTACGGCTTGATAAAGCCGTCATCATAATATTTTGATCGTCGATTTTACACCATATATCATCGCAGTAACATATTAACAACAAAAGTTATCAATATGGCAGGCGCGGTTAAAGAATTACAATAATAATTGTGCCATATTCATGTTTAGTTATGTCAATAACAACTTTACGAACGTATCAATTCTATGGTGTGTAGAGAGATGCCCGCGACCCTCACATACCTATGAAATCGGAAAATAAAGCTTAAAAAAAGATTCACAATGAAAAATACGTTATCTTACTATTTCACGAAACATTGTCTTATTTGTAATTTTTACTCAAATGGCTTCCTCTAGCAATTCGGTCGTTATTCACATCGACCGAAGACTAACGACCTCATCGGGTTAACCCTATGTTTCAAAGTAGGTCATAAGGAATATAATACAATAAAGTCATGGGAAATTCAATAAATTTAACGCGAAGATTGATCGGGAAGACACAAATTCTAAACTCGCAGCATCGTTTCATTCTGAAAAAGTTGGTTGTTTCAAAAAACGGAGACAAGTCTCTGTGAAACTAGTTTTCACTTTCTAAAATCATCTAAAATCATGAAAACTGCTTTTGCAGACACATGCGACAGATCCTGCCAAATTTGACATCATTATGGTAATTTAAAAAATGAAGTTTATAAGTTGATCGAAGTATTTTCCAAGTATTGTTCAATGTCATAGCTAAACTGAAGTGACGTTTTGTTGCCAATGTATGGATACATGACGTATCGATTCAGGGAATTATCGACAGCTGTTATATTATTAGAACCGAAATCCTGATATATATAAGTGTAATAAACTGGTGATGATATCAACTTTCGCCTTGAAAATCACGAACTACTTTAGTTCAAAGCGATTATTTAATAATCAAAGTACTGAAAAGTACTGTAAGCTAGAAAAGCATTGTATTGTTCAGTAATCTTCTTTGTCACACGTTATCATGATAAAGAAATGAGGTTAAAGTAATCAAGGAGTTAACCCATTCCCACACAATCCCTCCTTTTTACGCCCCTCAAAAAAATACTTGTGGAAAACAATGTGTAAAATGAAGAAATTGCTTGTTACAAACAATTTCTTTATTTTCCACATTATTTTCTACCTAGAGAGATAAATATCTTAGAATTCTCAACAATTTGGAATTCGTCTGCAGCTTCTATGAAGACTCTGATCAGAGTCATTTTAACACGATTTGCTCAAGTGAGCGAAAAATACCTAGGAGATGAACTTGCATACAGAGATTTCAATATTCCTTTAATACATAAGAACTACTTTTTATGGCGTAGATATTTAACGGATTTGTTGGTTAAGCCTCCAGTGGCAGTTTGCACTCATTGAACTTTGAGACGACCTCAAAAGTGTGTCTGTTAACTTAAGCTATCAAAGCTGACGCTTTGCTAGCTTAAAAGAACAGTAAAATTTTCAGGATTACAATTAACAAAGTAATCGACTGACTATTATTTATATTTTGATATAAACATCTCTTCGACTGCGAAGTTAGAATCGCATTCTCGTGAGAGACTTTTCATTTGACAAATAACCAGTTGATTATCTTGAGAGATTGTCTGAGATAATCCTACTCAAGTATTAACACATTCTCATGAACAAGAGAAAAATATAACAATATGTGTTTATGAAACACAATGCCCCCGCCGTACATAAGGGTTTTTTGGCGTTTGACCTTGATATGTGACCTTGACCTTATCACTGTCCTTGAATTGAAATGAGGAGATGCGTATTATGGAGATGTATCATGATGCCAAATATAATAATTGTATCTTGAATAGGCTGGTAGTAATTGGCCATGTTAAGTTTTTTTGGTTAAGTTTTGCAGACAGACCGACAGACTCAATGACGGAATACAGACGGACAAACAGGCGCACAGCGGTAGAACAATAAGCCCCCGTTCTTTCGATGCGGGGGCATAAAAATCAAAACGAAAAACACCCCATTTGGTCATGGTTATCAGATACTTAACAACAATCCCTAGCTTTGTGTTAAGCTGCAATATAATACTAACAGTGTATAACATAAGTCATCAACAAAAAACGTGACTCATCTAAAGAAAACGAAGTTGGGCGAGCAAAATATCGTAATTACAGTTTAAATAAAGCTGTGTTTACGACATTTTGCTCGCTTAAGGTTGATCGTTAGTTAAAGGAAAGGTTCTGCGCTATGTCGCCTTATTTGGCGGATCGCTGGCCTAGCCCACTGGCTCCGACAGGAAAGTTCGATACTAAACGGCATTAATTTGCAAGAGTCATAGCCTGAACCGTGTAGCAACAATAAATAGATAATTAAAATGAAATGGTTTTGTGGCGAACTTCGTCGGAACTTCAGGTTTAATAGGCTGTAGGTACGATTTTTAAGACGCAAAACGAACGAAATATCAGTTAATGTCGGAGTTAAAATTTGAATTCCGGTCATAATGAATGATTTGACTGGCCGTTTTTCTTTGGTGTACAGTCGCGATTGGTCAACATTGAGGCAGCTCGAACGGAAAGTAATGTGACGTTTTACACTTTACATAAAAATAACAAGATTTTTATCTAAATCGAGGGATAATCTCATATTGAATGCTTCTGAAGTTCTCTACAATCCCCAAATGAATCCGATAGACATGTGCCTGCTGGCTATAATTGGCGGAAAAACAATTTAATCGATGACCGTAACACGCTTGTTGTCACTGCCGTTTTGTAAATTATCTGCATAATGATAGAGGGGGATGAGAGAGAGAGGGGGGACAGAAGGAGAGATGAGGAGTAGAGAGAGAGAGAGGGGTGGGGAGAAAGGAGCGGGAGAGAGAGACGGTATTCTTTATCATTCACGAAATATGTTCTTCTAGAAATGACTTTGAAGATGTGCATTTTTAAGACTATGTCAAGTTTCGAAGAGCAGGTAGAAAATTTTCTCATTTGATCCAAGAGAGGTACCATATTATTACAAATGTTTGGTCATGATATTTTTAACTAACTTCATTTTTCCTTCACCATACATTCCAAATAAAAGTAAAGATGTAAACATATACACATACATGTATAATGACAAAAATATAGATGTACAAATTATAGTGAGTGATCAAAGGTCAATATTGTCAATACCTGTATAGACAAAATTACCTTTTGTGGTGAAGTAAAGACATGTTCTCCTGTTCCTACAATGTAGGATGACAAGAATATAGATGTACAAATTATAATGAGTGACCAAAGGTCAATATTGTCAATACCTGTATAGACAAAATTAACCTATTGTGGTGAAGTAAAGACATGTTCTCCTGTTCCTACAATGTACCATCGATGTGATCGTATAGTAGATAAGTTAAATTCAACAACTTTAAATTTCTTTTAATCGTGCAATATCTAATAGGTCTAAAAATTAATCTCCTGTGACATACACCTTCTGATCTTACAAATTCATTCGTTTAAACCTTTCTTGGTAGACCTTTGATTTTATAATCTAATCATTTCTATATCTGGCCAGTCGACTACTGTTAGACCATAAACCCCAAACATATTCATATACGTGATATATCCCAATTCTAACTCTCGGCTCATCCCCCCGTCATTTGCTTCACTATTTAAATTGGACAAAAATATCTTATGAACAAATCATTTATCTTATTTGGCTTATCCCTCTAATAAATACTCTGTCATAGTGGCAACTTGATACTTTTACTATCTTCTATAGACAAATGACAATGAATTCTGTTTTCAATAGAAGTTAAACAATTGTAAACTTGATTTATTATATGTGCGCGGGGGGGGGGGATTACATAGGGAGCACGAGCCCTTAATTTGCGGCTATTTCAAAGGGACAATGTCTGGCCCCTTGTTGATCTATCGCATCTGCAAAATAAAAGTATTCGTTAAAGGGAGGTATCGATGTTTCTGAAACCTAGATAAGAAAAAATAACCAAGTGCCGAAAAATAGACTCAAACGAACATTTAATACTTAAAGTTAGGCCAGGTATTGTCTTGGTGGTAATCTAATAGACCTAAAGTGGCTTTTTGTGGTTATATCGGAAAGGTTCAGCGGAATTCCAGGTTATTTTTTAGATATCACGGTTTTCGGCTGTCGACATTTGCATTTGACCCAAAGTCAAATGAAGGTTACAAATTTACTAGCGAAACAGCAAACGTCCTAAATCATGTCACATGAAAGGCATGCGCCAAACTAAGGTAAGTGTTTATATTCGTAATAACGATTACGACAGTTTTGGACTGATTTTTACAGACCGGCTAGCGAACATAACTCCTGATGACGTAACGATGAAGTTTGGGTGATGTAATTTAAACTAAATGCAAGGTCATAACGGTTTTTCGCGCCACGTGAATGCCTTATAATCTTCGCAACTGTCTCGGATTAATCTAAAAATAAATTAATAGCCTACGTAGGCTATTAGGGAAATACCCTGCTTTTTTCTGATAAGCGACCTCAGATTTTTGCAAAACTACTTTGCGGCATATTGTATTCAAATGGTTTATGAGAGGAAATAAAAATAATTAAAATCTGTGACATGAAAAAAACATCGATACCTACCTTTCAGTGCTTGCATTCGTATAAAATTATTTGAAGATATGAAAAGTTCTATTACCTCGTTTCTTGATGGAATTTGTGGAGTATCAATATCAGCGGCAGAGAAATAAAGAAATCTGGACAACCGAAAGTGACAAAAGATTGCAAAGTTACGGTCAACAACTATAAACTAGAATGATTGTCATTGGACTACTTCTGTCGATCTTGTAAACATGTTGTCTTCAACGATGATCCATAAATAGATGTTTCATAGTGTATTTTTATTAATGACGGAATGCTTACTGTGCTAATTGGTCAAATATAGTAAGTAATGTTCCAATGGAAATCAAAATATGACCTTCAAGGGAAACTGTGACCTTGGACAAAAATGGCCGTTAAAATTTGCAAATTTTACAACTTCTCAGACCAAATAATTATAATACTGCATGAATTCGGTTAAATGGATAAATATTACTTTCGCGATTACTATTTATCAATAGATCTTTCACAATTCCTCTCGAAAAGCATTTATTAATTACGTATGTATAAACAACTCGAAGGCTCATGCTAAACCAAAAAAGCCAAAAAAGTATTTTCAATTGAAGGACTCTAAAATAAATTTTCTACGTGTGTTATTCTTGAGGGGATTTTCCCTTAATGCAACTCAGTTAGAAAGGACACATTAACTACATACTGATCCACAACTTATCGGGGTTTGGCTAATATCAAACTAGACAATCGTTAAAACTGTCAAAATGTCGGCAAATGGTTTTAAATATACACATTTAATTTTCAGTGTATAAAACTAAAAGACGAACTTACAAAAGCGAGCTTTTATCATTCATGCAGCGCAGACAATTGGTATTCTGTTGAATATAAGGTACCTCAGGTATCCCCGATGAAACACCATGTTTGATAAAGGTTCAACAGGCAACGTGACAATATTTTGTTCTGTCATAAAGTTCCTGAAAAAAATCCATTATTATACCCTGCAAATAAAGTTGGGGGGCTTTCGGGCGGGCAGTTCGTCGGTCTATCCGCAAAGTTTTGTCCGATAAACTCCTACAGTTCTTGTTCGATTCATTAGAAGTTGTAAATGGGCATGGTCCAACGTTCGTAAAATGTCTATGAAAAAATTCATGAGGAATTACCTTTAATTCAAATCAAAAATGCATGTCCGGACAACATCTCCCGTTATTTCAATCCGCTTTTCAAAATATTTTGAAGAAGTGTCCATTTGGAGTTGACATTTTCACTAGGAGTTGTAATGTGCTCTATTATTGCCCCCATTTTGACTTGAAACTAGTCAGCTTTGAGTATTACAGAATTTCTGCCACTGATTCTTTAGACTCAAGTTTCGCGAGAGTGTGTGCTTAATGATTACGGAGTTATTGTCCATAGTTTTATATTACAAAGTTATTATCCCTATGACATGAAATATAGGGGCGGGGGTATTTCATATCCTAAGTGATAGTTATTCTAGTTTATTAATAATTAGTGTGCATGCTCGACTTTGAGGTTTGACCATTTCTAATTCTTTAAGAGGCATACAGAGATGTCTTCTTTACGTACATAACTTGAACCATTTGTGCTTGTTTTTATCGCTTACTTGCAATTCAGTCTAATGCGCTACTTTTTTGGCTTATCGAATATTTCTAAACATTATCTCATAAGGATGTCGATTGGGCGTGCATACCTAATGGTAATATGCCATTCTTGTTTATTCAGCACGAAATATCATATTTCTAAATAAGAAATTAACATTTATGCAGCACCAAGGGAGCACCGTCATTACGTTTTAGAACTGTAAACGTAGGCGGATAATCACAGTCATTCCGCTTCGCTTATTTCTCTATTTAGACAGGAAAACGCTTTCCAACTTTGTTTGTTCTTTGAATATTTAGTTATTAGTTTCGTCTATCAAAAAGGGTGTTCTAATTGGTCGGAAAAAATTGCAACTCCATGAACAAAATATCAAACACGCAGCGATTTTGTATGCTTCCGCACAAAATAGTCCCATACAAAAAAGTAACAAAAATGGTAAAATATTTGCTTTTTCGCTCGATGCTATTAAATTATAAGAAATGAAGAGAATATTTTTTGTTTTCGTGGAGGTATAAACCGAAAACCTAATCACACATATGTGTGAATCCGTTTTATGACAGAACAAAATATTGTCATGTTGCCTGTGGAACCTTTATCAAAGATGGTGTTTCATCGGGAATACCTGAGGTACCTTATATTCGACAGAATACCCATTGTCTGCGCTGCATTCATGATAAAAGTTCGCTTTTGTAAGCTCGTCGTGATCGGTCATCGTCCGACGCTCGTCCGTCCGTCCGTCTGTCTGTCTGGCCGTCCGATCACAATTACAAAAAATCTTCTTCCCCTAAACTCACCATGGAATTTCAACCAAACTACACAAAAATGATCCCTATGTCATGCCCTTTCAAAATACTTCAAAGAATAGAAATCCATGAAGAACTCAGGTTGCGCTGGCAACGCAGTGAAAAAAACTTAAAAAAAAATCTCCTCCCAAGCCGTGAGGCCTAGAGCTTTGATATTTGGTACAAATCATCATCTATTGATCCTCTACCAAAATTCTTCAAAAAATTACCGTATTCTGAAAATTAGCCCTTTTCTGTGCGATCCCTGATTTTACATAGATATAAAGAAGGAAAACTTACAAAATCTTCTCCTCCCAAGCCGAAGGCCTAGAACTTCAATGTTTGGTTCAATACAAATCATCATCTATTGACCCTCTACCATAATACTTCAAAAATGAAAATTAGCCCTTTTCTGTGCGATTCCTGATTTACATAGAAATAAAAAAGGAAAACTTAAAAATTTTCTTCTCCCCAACCATTAGGCCTAGAGCTTTGATATTTGTTACACATATTCAACTTTAGACCATCTACCAAAATACTTCAAAGAATTACTGTATTCTGAAAATTAGCCCTTTTCTGTGTGATCCCTGATTTTACATAGAAATAAAGAAGGAAATCTTTTCATTATACCTAGGATCTTTAAAAAATCTTCTTCTCCAAAATGATAAGTTGTAGGGCTTTGATATTTTGAATATTATATCATTAAGCCTTGAGCCAACAGACTCAGGGGAGCGATATAGGACCATCATGGTCCTCTTGTATCATTATTTTATCCGAGAAGTAATAAAAATTTGCAAATTTTAACGGCTATTTTTTTTTCCAAGTCACAGTTTCACTTGAAGGTCATATTTTGATTCCAATGGGACATTACTTACTATATTTGACCAATTAGCACAGTAAGCATTCCGTCATTATTAAAAATACACTATGAAACATCTATTTATGGATCATCGTTGAAGACAACGTGTTTACAAGATCGACAGAAGTAGTCCGATGAAAATCATTCTAGTTGATTAGTTGTCTACCATAATTTTGCAATTTTTTGTCACCTTCGGTTGTCCCGATTTCTTTATTTCTCGCAAATTCCATCAAGAAACGGGGTAATAGAACTTTTCATATCTTCAAATAATTGTATACGAATGCAAGAACTTAACGAATACATTTATTTTGTAGATGTAATAGAGGGGCCAGACATTGTCCCTTTGAAATAGCCGCAAATTAAGGGCTCGTGCTCCCTATGTACCCCACCCCCGCACATATAATTAATAAAGTTTATAATTGTTAAATTTCTATTGAAAAATGAATTCATTGTCATTTGTCTACAGTAGATACTAAAAGTATTAAGCTGCCACTATGACAGGGTATTTATTAGAGGAAATGCAAGATAAGATAAATGATTCGTTTTTATGCTAATATTGTCCAACATAAATAGTGAAGCAAATGTGCAAGATGGGGGGGGGGGGGTGAGCCGAGAGCTAGAAATGGGCAATATCACGTATATGGATGTTTTGGGGTTTTAACAGTAATCGGCTAGCCAGATGAGATTAAGATGAGGAGAAATGAAAAGATCAGATGATTATAAAATCAGAGGTCTACCAAGGAAGGTTTAAACGACTGAATGTGTAAGATCGAAAGGTGTATATCACCGGAGATTAGTGTTAAGACGCAATGATATTGTATGATTAAAAGAAGTTAAGAGTTTTTGAGTTAAAATTATCTACTATACGATCGCATAGATGATACATTGTAGGAACAGGATATTATACTACAATAGTGTGTGATCAAATGTTAATTTTGTCTATATAGGTATGGGCAATATTGACCTTTGATCACACATTATAACTTGTACATCTATATTCTTATTGCCATATGTGTATATGTTTAATTTGGAATGTATGGTGAAGGGAAAATAAAGTTAGCTAAAAATATCAAGATCCAACATTGATGATAACTTAAAATGGTACCTTACATGTAGCTTGGGTCAAATGAGAAAAATGTCTACCTGATCTTCGAAACTTGACATGGTCTTAAAAAAAGGCACGTCTTCCAAGTTATTTCTAGGGGAGCTGATTTCGTGAATGATAAGGAAAGTCGTCTCTCTCTATCTCCCCGCCCCTGTCTCTCCCGCCCCTTTCTCTCCTGCATCTCTCTCTACTCCTCGTCCATCCTTCTGCCCCCCCCCCCCCTCTCTCCTGCTCTATCATTTCACAGATAATTTACAAAACGGCAGTGACAACAAGCGTGTTACGGTCATCGATTAAATTGTTTTTCCGCCAATTATAGCCAGCAGGCACATGTCTATCGGATTCATTTGGGGATTGTAGAGAACTTCAGAAGCATTCAATATGAGATTATCCCTCGGTTTAGATAAAATCTTGTTATTGTTATGTAAAGTGTAAACGTCATGTTACTTGCCGTTCGAGCTGCCTCAAAGTTGACAAATCGCAACTGTACACCAAAGAAAAAAAAACGGCCAGTCAAATCATTCATTGTGAGCTGAAGTTATATTTTAACTCCAACATTTTCGTTCGTTTTGCGTCTTAAAAGTCGTACCCACAGCTTATCAAACCTGTAGTTACGACATAGGTTGCCATCCAACCATTTTATTTCAATTATCCATTTATTGTTGCTACATGGTTCAGGCTATGAATCTTGCGAATCGATGCCGTTTAGTATCGAACTTTCCAGTTGGAGCCAGTGGTCCTGGCCTGCGGAGTCAGTGGGCAAGGCCAACGATCCGTCAAATAAGGCGACATAATACAGAACCTTTCCATTAACTAGTCATCGTCCTAGAGCGAGCAGATCGTGGTAAACACAACTTTATTCAAACTGTATTTAATGAAAACAAAAAACATTCTCTTCATTTCTTATAATTTAATAGCATTGAGCAAAACTTTACAAATTTTGTTAACTTTTTGTATGGTACTATTTTGTGCGGAATCATACAAAATCACTGCGTGCTCAAAATTTTATTCATCGAGTTATGATTTTTTTTTTCGACCAATCAGATCGCCCGTTTTCGATAGACGAAACTTAAACTTAAATTATTTTTGTGTGTGTTTACAAAAATAGAAATGCAATAAACTCGTTGAATGGTTTAATAACTCTATTCAACTGAAATGAAATCTCTGAAATAAATGACGAAGTGTTAAAAACGGATGTATATAGGTTTCATGGACCATGGACTTTTGACCTTTGTTACAAGCATTTCTTCATTATCAACAATGCTTTATACCTGAAGTAAACGATTCCATACGTTGTCGTCTGCAACTCCTTTCAATTTGGACCAATATAACAATTTGGCGTCCGGTAATGCATTTTACTTCATGACTACTTACTGAATTTTCTCTACGCATTCTTGCAACCACATTTAAGGAATTTGTTAGAATATGAGCGTAAGCAAACCTAAAATGTGAAGATGATCAATAACAAAAATTCGTTTAACTCCAATACGATTGATTGTTTGATTGAATGGGGTTTAACGCCACCTTTAACATTATTTCAGTCATATCGCGGCGGCTGGAGCGCCTGACAATGGATTCCTGGTATTTCTAACACCAGTACTACCACTACAACCTTTACCTGCATTTTACACAAGGATTTCCCAATTGTTCTTTTAGAATGGTGTCAAAAAGTGTCATTGTATGGGACTAGGTCAATAACTTTTCCACTCCTTACTCGGTCAAAATCAGCTAAATAAACCTGACTATCATAAACCATGTAAAAGATATTCGTTTGTTATAATACTTTGCTAGAACCTCACTTGATTGATGACTTTAGCACTTTTCCTAAAATGGGTTAACGAGATCTATTATGGCAGCTATAAAGTAAATAAAACAGTGGAGCTGTCAAATGCGAATCTAGAAATTCCCGGAAGGACGATATTTACGAAGGTAATTGAAAATAGGAGTGGGAATGAGTTAGGATGAAATAAGGTTCAGTTTTTATTTCATAATCCCAATTACGTTTCATTTTTCCGGTTGCACATCTACCAAGAGAATTCTTCTTATTATTTTTGTTTTCTTTTCATTGAGGTATGAATCTGAAAACATAATCGCACTGTATGGATACGCGATGATGTTGATTCATACATAAGTGAGATTGGGTTTTAGTTTCATACCTCCATAAAAATAAGGAGTATCATCTTCATTATAGTTTATTGCTATCAAGCGAAAAAGCAAAACACTCTGTCAAGTATATTTAACTACCTTTTGTGCAAGCCTGCGAACTAGTTACATGCTCAAATATTTGTTCTAGGAAGTATAAACAATTAGCCAAATAAATAGAATCGCTTCAATATTGAAAGACGAAACTAGACTATTAGTTGTACGCAATAACTAATCTTTGGATCTCACAAAAAAGGGGGGCGAGGGTGTCCTAATTCATAGCCCAAATAGAGTGATTTTATGTTGCTTACATGAGGTCGATCAAGTAGTATAAATGAACCTTGAAATAATGGTATTTCTGATATTGGTAGAGGCTTTCGTCGACCAAAACTTCTACGTATTTCAGCAAATATGAATCATCAATGAATTCATTTGAGATACAATTTCTTATTTTTGAATAAATATTTTCATCGATATTAGAATAAATGCGTCTGTCTATATCCAAACCAGGCGACGATTCAAAACAAACAGATAATTGACTCAACTTGCATCGGTTAATCCATTCCCACACAAGAAAATTTTAGACTGGTCCAATTTGAAAGAAGATGCAGACGACAATTTTAGGTTGATGAAATTCTAAAACTCTTTGTCTTTGGGATAGAAAACATTGTGGACATTGAAGAAATTGCTTGAAATAATCAATTTCTTCTATGTCCACAATGTTTTGCAAAGCTTATTTCTTGAGGGGCGTAAAAAGGAGGGATTGTGTGGGAATGGGTTAATTGCTTATAAATCCAAAACATGTCTTGATGAATATATTTAGTAATATCAAATGAATTTACCTACACTATTCAAGGTCCTAATCGGATACAGAGAATAATACTAGATATTTCGGGTTCTATAAACCTTATTTCTAAGGTAATTACACCGAGTGAATAGTGTAAAGATGATCCAAACCCGATTTCATTTAAAGACACTTCTGGCTACATGCTTTTTCGATTGCACGAAAACACATATAATCACAAAAATTGGCATTGAATTGACAGTGAAGCATGATTGACGATTCGTATTTGTCAAAGAAAAGACCGATTGACCTTTAAACCGGAAGCGAATGTTGACCTCCCGATATTTTTGTCAAACATCCATGTTGGCTTGGTGATTTAATCAATTACCACACGGCAAAATTTTAGACAGGTCCAAATATAAAGAAGTTGCAGATGAAAGTTTATGAAATTTCAAGGTTTTTTTTTTCTATTTTCTTGGTAGAAAATATTGTGTTAAATGACGAAATTGCCTCTTACGAACAATTTCTTCATTTTACACAATGTTTTCCCAAATGTTTTTTAAGGTGTGTCCAAAAGCGTCATTTTGTGGGAATTGGTTAAATGTCGAAATTACATCTTATGCAAGCTACGACATAAAATTGCTCTGTATAGATATGCTAAAGTGCTTGTTGCGTAGATGCGCTGTTTAATATCTCAGCTGAATTGCTCTGTCGGCAGCCATTAATCGACAAATCGCGGCTGTCAGTCAAGGAATCTTAGGACCAAACTAAACATTCATTCAGTCCGTAATTGAGGTTTGAACTCCAACAATGGCCGCAATTTTTGTGAAACATTTTCGTTGGTTTGGCGAATTAAACGTCGTAACTAAAGCTTGAATAAGGTCTAGTTACGACGTTAAGGTCGCCAACCAACCCTTCTTTTTTTGTTATATACTTCTGGCTATAGATTTTGCAAAAAACCGTTTAGAAATCGAAGTGGGACTTCCTGTTGGAGTCGATAGGCATGACCTACGGTATCAGTGGGCGGAGGCAGCGATTGGTCAATTTTGACAATAGTCCCAAAGTATATCTCCTTAACTTTTGTGGACTTAAGAGCAATATGTAATATAAATTTGAACTGAAAGAAAACCGACATTTTTACACTTGTTTTCCATTTCTCTTAAATGCTGTCTCCTCGGGTGACTACATATATAGATCATGTTTGATGTTAAATAAGTACAAAATAAGCAACTGTTCGATATGTTAATGCCTCTGTCTGCATTTATACTTTAAACATATTCCAGGCATGCATACAAATACAATAAAGCATTTTTGTTTCACGTAAAAATGTCGATATAACGAAAATGTCGGTGTCTGAAACGAAACCAATACTCAAACGTAATTAAGTTCTGATATTTGATAGTTACTTACTCGTGAAATAGTAAATTCATAGAATTAAATTCAGCTGCGTTGTTTGTTATTTTTATTAGAACGTTCAAGCGTTTTTTCATACGATTTATTTCTTCATAAATTGACTTTATTTTTGGCCGATTTGTACTGCATTTGTCCACCAAAACTGTCCAACCCTTTGGTTCAGCAAAAAAAACTATATCATTTATTCACAACTTAGTATGACATATTACTTGCCATAAATTTTGTAAATAAAGACGATTTGATATCTAAGTGGAAATGCCTTTCGGGGCTCAGTTGGCGTTGTCGATGACCATTCAGTTATCACCTTAAACAAGTTTGTTAAAGTAGCAATGATTATTGTAAGGGGTATCCCATAAAAAGACCGTCGTTGAAATGGATACAGATAGAAATGAAATCTGCCAATTCGTTCCAGAATAACGTAAGTTATTGTTAAATGAATAAAAATTTCGTCGTATATCTGTCCCAGCAAATTTGTCTCGTTAAGTGAGAATGTCAATATATTGGGTATGGTTCAAACGGGTGTTGAACGTACACTTCTAGCGAATCGCAGCTGTCAATCAAAGAAACAATCAACCACTTAAATCGTTGTTTCGGAAGAGAAGTTTGAACTTCAACATTTGTGTGAAGTACATATGTTGGTACATGCCGCCGTCATAGCGCAGTTGGTAGCGCGTCGGACTCTCAATCTAGAGGTCCCGGGTTCGATCCCCGACGACGGCACTCATCCTTTCCGACTATTTGTCTCTCACCAATGGGTCGATAATCGTAGACCTATGTGGGATAGCAGCTGGAGGCTAGGAAGGGATGTAATGGTAGTACTGGTGTGAGAAATACCAGGATTCCATTGTTAGGTGCTCCAGCCGCCGCGATATAACTGAAAGATTGTTAAAAGCGGCGTAAAACCCCATTCAAACAAAACAAAACCAAGTGCCTATGTTTTTTTTAAATATTCTGACCATAAATGTTGCCAAATAATGCCGTTTTTTATAAATATGTCGGAGTTCAGTGGGCGTGTTCAGCGATCCCTTCACTCTGCAAGCCTTAACCCTTTCCTGTTTTTGGAAATATTAGACTAGTCCAAAATGAAAGAGGTTGCGGACGACAATGGAAATTGGATGCCATTTGAAATGAAACCATCCTAGGTGGTAGAAAATATTGTGGAAAAGTAGAAATTGCTTGTTACAAGCAATTTCTTCTTTTTCCACAATGTTTTCCCAAATATAAAATTACAGGAACGTAAAATCCCGTATTTGAACAGGATAGGGTTAAATCAGAAATAGAATATTTCGTTTTAAAGTACAGGTCTTTCGAAGTTCAGTTATTTTACCATAGCTAAAGTAAAGTTATTGTATTTCAAATAGAAAATTGAGCGGTTATAAGGCAAGTGTTATAAGTTAAAGCAGTAAATATGAGAATCAAGCGAATCTATGACAAACAAATGTGAAATGATAAATCTTTCTCGATAGTATCACATCCATGTTTAGAAACCCTGTATCAAATCGACGCGGCCTTTGAAAGGTTCTAAATAGCATAACACAAGAGTAAGGATATAGACTACAACTTCGATTCGTATCATCTATAGAATTTGTTTTGTACATTATGTGGGTACCTTCTACATGTATATCTGTTCTTGTTGTATTTGTAAATCTTCATCTTTGTAGGAAATAGAGATATATATACCATACTAAAGTAAGCATCTCCTTTTAAATTAGATGTTTATTAAAGTTATATCATTAGACAGAATTGTTTCAATTATAAAAAGAGGAGATGCTACATTACATGCTTAAACTTTTCTTGTTAAACGAAACAGATTTGTCCTTCTTTTAACAGCCGACTTGTAACTTGTTGATCGCTGTTTAAGTTTATGTAACTGTATTTCGTTATTGAATGAATAATCTAAAAGCATGTCGGGTTAAATAAGTCTGTATTTGTTTGGGGTGTGATATTAATCCCTAAAAGGTGAATGGAAACCCCATTTGCAGCTGCTCACAGTTTTGTCCAACTAACTAAAATAACCTCGATTCGCCTGACAATCCAGTTTCTCTCAAGATTGATATCACTATTGTCCCATTTTTCTCCTTTAAATTATTAATTTACCTCTTTACACGTGCATCGTTCCTTCAACACAAAATGTCCAAATTCGTCGTCTGAACTTTGACTTCTTTCGTACAAGGTGCGATCGTATTTTTTCAAGTTCAACCTGTTTTATACAATTATGTATCTCGTATAAAAAATGTGACAAGCTCATATGCTCAAATGCGCCACCGAGGTCATATACAAAAAGAGGCTTTGAAGGCTTGTGTTGTCTTGAAATGGTAGTCTTCATTTTAAGAGCGTGTGTGATTATTTTGTTTAATTATGTGTGTGTACTATTTGTATGATGTATGAACTCTTTTATTGTTGCCCATTTTGATTTATCTAAGTGGACTCCCCGCAACATAACCTGAAAGAATATAAAAGCATAAAGAATTACCCCTTTCTTGTACAAACCCTGGATTTTACGTCGCTGTGCCCTACTACTTAATAAGAAAATATTGTGGAAAAAGAAGAAATTGCTTTTTAAAAGCAATTTCTTCTTTTCCATCAACATTTTCTACCACATAAGTTGGTTTCAGTTAAAAAAAAATTATTGTCGACAACAAAGTCTTTCGATTCGTTTAAAAAACAAAACAAAACAGGAAAGGGTTAACTGAAGGATTTTCTAGTAATTTTATGATACCTGTAACGACAAATGCATATATACATGTATTTTTATAACTGCTTTCGCTATGTTACTTGTCTTAGGATAAAGATGATATTAAACATTCGTACAAGAAACGTGAAGTTGCCAATATATCAGGTTCGACATTTGAAAGGCATATTTGAGTGGATTGCCCATTTCCATAATTAGGTACCCAATTTCCACAAGCAACCAGTACTCATTGTATATGACAACAGTATGCTGGTGTGTGTGTGCTTTTTAAATACCATTCTGACTCCAATATCATCAATTGTGTACGTATATGTTCTAATTTCAGAAATGTTTTAAAACTATTAAATGCTGCATAACGCACGCACATGCATGTTAATATTGTAGTTTATATATGAACTCATGATACTTTCTAACGTCCTGGATTTTTGACTATAGGATGATATATATTGGTAGGTTGATTATTCACTGCATTACATATAATTATGTATCATTTTTTACTAACATTAGGTGAAGAAGATAATGCAAAAAAACCCTAATAAACAACAATTGTACCCTAGCAGGCATTGGTTGTAAATTGCGCAATTTCATTTTAGTGCCGAAGGGTGAATATCATACTTAATGTCAGTGGTCAATGTTTATATTCATTTTTTATCATAGCGATATAAATGATAGACAGTATTCAAGTTTACACCTTTATACGAATACGGAATACGTAACGTAAGAAATAACAACTTGTGGAGGGCAACATAACGTACTATACTGTATTTTGCACTACAGAAGTATTGCTTAATGTTCTCGTAAACACACGCAGAATCAGCATTACAAATCCGATTGTAGAAGTTCTCAAACAAATTAAAACAAATGACTAGATATTTATTACCAAACATCAGTGTATGGTTATTTTCTCCTGTGCAGCTCTGGACACACAAAACAAATATTTAAAGGACCTTTTCTTGAGGACGTGTTACGGAATATTGTCATTGAACTAAGTGGTATGTCGGAATTGGAAAAAAGCAACTTTTAATTGTCACAGAAGCAATAAAATGAGGACTGGTTACTACTTGTCCAGTTTTAATTGAGGCTTATTACAGCTCCGTTAGTGATCATAATTTCTAATTTAATAATGATATAGTCATATTGTCAAACACCGAGAACATCGACCGGATAATTCTGGTAAGCTGAAAGGTTTTCAAAGTTATCTAAAGCCGGATTGTCCCGAGTGACGTTTAGTGCTCACGCAATCTCATTAGTTTCATTTTCTTAAATTCTAGCTAAAACCTTTTTTAGTTCTTTGTTACATTACATCACAAAAAACAACATTCGAAAGGAAAGATTGCTTGCTATATAAAATTGTTATTTGCCAATTAAACTCTCTCTTTTCAATTTCCAATGTAATTTTGCGTCGGCGCTATTGAGATAACTGAGCGGAAACAATATCTTTGCACAGTAAAATTCTTCGCCTTGACTGCAAATACTATGTTGCCCTTAAACTCCCTAGTTATATAGCAGCATTACGAACAACAAACTTGGAATCATGCATGGATTCAGCTCCCTATGTAATCACATTTAACTGGTAGGATCTGCAGTGCAAGCACATAAATCAAGTCTTTATTTCACTTGTCAATGACTGTCGGTAACTTATCGTCGGGGGGGGGGGGGGGCAAGCAAAATGTCGTAGCTTGAATAAAGCTGTAGTTACGACATTTTGCTCACCTTCCATTGTTGTCACAATTCAACGATTGAGTCACCAAACATGTTTATCTAAGTAGTTTCAAACCTCCTATGTTTATTAGAGTAATATATAGGACTTTGAATTATTAAAGTCGAGACAACTGGAGCCCTGTCTGCTCGAACAAACACTTAGATTATTGAAGGTTTCATCACACATACGGCAAACTGATGTTCTATTGTCAACAGCCTTGTTAAAGTTCCTCCATAAAACACATCATTCATTTGGAATTACTTTGTATGTACACTTTGGATGTCTGGCACTAGATGTATATGTCTTGTTTGCCAGGAAATATCTTGTTTCTCTCAGAAAAGCTACCAGAAGTCATTTATTACTTCAATCTTGATAGTACAAATGATAATGGTTTATGACAAACTACGTTAGGCTTATATATTCTTTTAATATGGTCGTCATACATACACCCCGTAGGCACTTCTTGAAATTGATTTGTGTCATTCATGGCCCAATTTCAAAAAAATATCGTCGTTAGACGAGCAAATATCGTAAATACAGCTTTAATCAAGCTGTATCAACATATTGCTCGCCAAACGACTCTAGTTTAATTTTAGATTCGTCTATCAAAAACGGGCGTTCTAATTGGTTGAAAAAATTATTCATAACTCCATGAACAAAATTTTGAGCACGTAAGGATGATTTATGCTTCAAAACAAAATAGTCCCATACAAAAAAGGTATCAAAATTTGTAAAATATTTGCTTTTTTCGCTCGATGCTATTAAATCATAATAAATGATAAGAATATTTTTTGAATATTAGAAGATTTGGCAGCAGCCGACAAGAGTTGTGAGCACAAACGGTCTTTCACTACACGGACTGGCCTCTCCACACATGCATTTTATAAATGCATATTTAATGATACATTGCATAACACCCTTATTTCAAAAGAGACTGCCTAGTGAGGGCTGAGAGTATACATGTAATTGTAAAACGGATGCTATTTTCAGCAGCTAGCTTAATCGGTAACCCGCCGTGTTCCCAATACTTTGGTTGTAAGTTCGAACCCGACGGCAAAAATTCTTTCCGTCATTTGAAGCCATAGTTACGACGATTAGGTCGCCTACCAAGAAATTGCTTTTTGTTTTATGTCCTTGACCATCAATTATGTGAACATGAGATGTTTGATATTTCAATCGAACTCTTGTCGGAGGACAGTGGGCGTGACAAGTAATCCGCGAATTTTCCATGATAGATGGCATCCACAGTGATTCAACATAAAAAAATAACAGTCTTTTGTAGACGAAGATGCAATTTGAGCATAATGATAACAAAGAGTATCGAAGAAGGTAGAAAATGGACTTTGTATTGGATATTGGTTGATTCTCTACAATACCCTGGTGTATACAATAGACATGTGGTTCTGGCATCAATTGACGGTAAACAATTAAATCGATGTCCTTAACTCTATAAAGCTCTTTGCAACCCATGAATACAGTTTCGTTTAATGACCATGTTCATACTATAAAGAATTTTTTACGTCAGCCGAGGATTCGTATAATCCTTTCCTGTTTTGCAAACGTTTAGACGTGTCCAAATTCAAAAGTTTTGCAGACGAAAATTCAGAGTGGAATCACTTTGAAAAAAAATGACTTGGTACGGTAGAAAATACTGTTGAAAAGAAGAAATTGCAAAATAACAGGGACGAAAAATCAAGGGATTGGCTAAAGGGATAAACGGAGTATTTTTGGCACCCCATGTTGTTGCTATCCAGCCAAAGTCAAATATCAAGCAAGATATCTATGGCCCTATAGTAAAAGTAACGTAAAGCTTAGTTCTCCGAAGTCCCATTTGCTTGACAACTTATTTGAGATAGTCGAACAACTGTTGCTTTCGATCATTTTTCATATATGTCGCGACCAAAAAACTGCGACCAAAAGACTATATAACAAGTCATGTATCGGTATTAAACGCATTACCCGACAGAAAAAAAAACACACAAAAAAAAAAAAGAAAAAAAAAAAAAATAGGCAGGTCCGAATTAAAAGGAGTTTCAGAATACCATTTAAAGTTTATGAAAGCTAAGTTATTATCTACTTACTGGGATGAGAAATTGTGTAAAATGAAGAAATTGCTTGTTGTAAGCCATTTCTTCATTTCACAAAATGTTTTCCACACTGTTTTTCTTAAAGCGTAAACGTTGGAATGAAATCGCTTCAATACATGTTGGAGGGATACAAATCAATATACAACAAACAACTATCAAAATTCAAACATGATATCCTAGAATCGAGCCGAGACTAAACACGTGACAGATCTTGAGGTTAAGACTTCAACCAAACGACACCCACACATCACTGGTTATCATGACCAAACTTGCATTGATTGATTTCTTTCATTTGTATTACAATTGTGTGAAGACTAGGAAAGGATGTAATGGTAGTACTTGTGCGAGAAATACCAGGATTCCATTGTTAGGTGCTCCAGCTGGAGGCTAGGAAAGGATGTAATGGTAGTACTTGTGTGAGAAATACCAGGATTCCATTGTTAGGTGCTCCAGCCGCCGGGATATAACTGAACGATTGTTGAAAGCGGCGTAAAACCCCATCTCTTTTGTCCTTGAGATATCGTAGATAACATCGATATCTGACACAAAACAGAAGTATCTTACAAACAACAGTTTTGATTATACAGAAAAGCGTAACAAACTGTTACAATCGGTTTAGATTGCATCGTTTCCCTCTTTTTATAATGTCATAATAATTTGAGTCAGGAATGTGTCAACGAAAGTACTATTATTTCGATCCAACTTTCAATTGACCCTCGCGCCTATCTATCAAATAACCAGTCAACCAATGAAACTGTTCATTAATACCCCGATATTGGCAGCCATTTTTGTTAAGCTTTTTTGTTGGTTTGGCGACTAAAACGTCGTAACTACAACGACGTTTAAGTCGCAACCAACTATTATATACTTAGTTCCATAATAAAGTATGCACTTAATTTTGTTTCATTTCTCTTTTCCCCGGGTTCGAATTCCGACGACGGCACTCATCCTTTCCGACTATTTGTCTCCCACCAATGGGTCGATAATCGTTGACCTATGTGGAATAGCAGCTGGAGGCTAGGAAAGGATGTAATGGTAGTACTTGTGTGAGAAATACCAGGATTCCATTGTTAGGTGCTCCAGCCGCCGGGATATAACTGAACGATTGTTGAAAGCGGCGTAAAACCCCATTCAAACAAAACAATATTTCATATTTCACTGAAGATAATAATGTTTGGTATCATATTGTAGTGTAATGTTTCAGAAAAATATTCAGCTGATCGGATTTTGATAAAAAGAGAGATTAGATTGTTTTTCTAATTATAAGTGGAGATGGTATGAAAATCAAAGTTGCAAAAGTTAACACAAACTTAGGTCACATTTAAGTTTTGTTTAACTTAGGTTATTGAAATTGTTTATCTAATATCTTGTATGACCACTTCTGCTTCCGATGGAGGCAAGTATGCGTCGTTGCATGGACCTCACATAATGCAATATCATTGCAGCTGGATTGTTAATCCTTTCCTGACTTAAGGTGTTGGCCAAATCTGAGAGATTATTGATGTTTCGACGCGATGAAACCTTTCTCCCTAAATAATCCCGAACATGTTGAATCGGATTCATATCCGGTGACAAAGCTAGCCAGGGAAGAACATCAATATATTTTCTGTTTAGAAACTGCTGACTGGCTCGTGCTACATGGGACGTGCGTTTTCGTGCACGAGGATTCAATGTCTTCCTAAAAAGGGGAATACTTGAGGCCGCAGAACTTGGTCTATGTACACTTGGCATTGAGGTTGCCTTGTAAGACAAGAAGATTTGTCTTCCGTCTCCCCAATCCATTACGCTCCCGCCCCGAATCTGTCCCTCTCCTTAATACAGTTGTTGGCGATGTGTTCTCTCCTTCTCTTAATAACCTGCATGCGACCATCATGATAGCTGAGATCAAATCTCGACTCACCCGAAAAAAGCACCCTGGCCCATTGCTGTTGACCCCAACGCAAATAACGTCTTGCCCATTGTAACCGAACAGCCCGATGAGGCACTATCAATACCGGTCCAGCATACGTAGGTTCTCTTTGGGCGAATGGGTGCTCTGGCTTACCTTAAACAACGCAATTCACAATGGCGACTAATACCGTACTGTCTTGCGTTGCGAGAGACCGGTTAGAACCGACTACGCAAGTGCGTAAAGGTGATTAACCTATCAACTCGACCAGTGGTTGATCTCGGTCGACCGAGTCTACGGCGATTGGCTACACCGCCGATTTATTGAAACCGACTTTCCCAGACGAATAATTGTGTTTCTGTGACAGCGTGACGCTCTATTCACCTATGTTACGCTATCACCACGAGCAAGCATCATCAATGCTTGTATGCGCTGATTTTCACAAACTTAGGCATGTTCAATTTAGAACGAAATTAAAGGCAAATGCGATCTTTCGTTATGCGAGACAAAAAACATGTCCTCAATACAGGTTTTACTTAACAAGTGTTGCAAATACGAATCGTGTAGAACCACATTTATCCGACGTAACCCCGTATTTACATAAAATGCGGACAATTTTACAAATTACCAGTGGTGAATAAAAATTATTCTAACCCTGTAAAATGTCTATATTTGTACGGTATCTGGATGTTGAAATAATTCAAATCTAAAAGTGTACACATTCTTTTGGAACTAAGTATACTTCTAGTTACATGTTACTAGCCATCACTTTTGAAAATAACGCCATTTAAATTCGATGATAGACTTCCTGTTTGAGTCAATTGGCGTGGCCGACGCAGTTAGTGGGCGGGGCCAGCGATTGATCTTACATTAAAACAATATCGAACGCATCGTCTGAAATAACGGACCGTTATCCATGACCGCTGACCTCCAACATGCTGTTTCGACATAAGATAAAAAAGGAAAATAGTAGATTAGGGACCTACCTTAAATGAGTTTAATATTTACGACGTTTGAAGTCACTAGGCCAACAAAATGCATAACATAAATGTTGGAGTTCAACGTTTTTTCATTCGAAATGAAGGTTTTGATTTGTAAATGGAGTATTTGATTGACAGCCACGATCCGTCAATTACACAAAAGTGATTTATGACGTAGAAGTTTTTTCTAAGGTTTGCGGACATCGAACACCATTTTGTTATAACTCATTTATTTTCGTATGTCGACTTAATAACATTGTCATTTAGAAATGATATATGACATAATTCACATATGATGTTTGTTGGAATTTGTGCGCGCTACCACATGTGGATGAATAAAAGGTATAGATATACAAATTATAGAGTGTCGAAAGGTACACTTTGACTATACATGTATAGATAAAATTGATCTTTGATCACTCACTATAACGTGTTCATCTATAACGATTTTATTTATAACAGTAAATGTATCTATCTCCATCTGGGTATGGTTAATAACAAGATCACATTTATGCATTAGCCAATGTTTTCTCTTCTTAAAGAAAGGTTTCATGGTTTACACACAAACAGTCTTAACATTAATGCAACAAAATATTCATGATTAAACAACAAACGGAGTATCTTATTTTTATTTTTCTTTCATGACGAGCTATTTCAATTGTATTCAGCGTTCTTTTTCATGGGAAAAAAATACGATTTAGTCTCATTTACTCGCGAATTAATACCATATGCCTTAATGGAAGGTATCGATATTTCTAAAACCCAAATAAGAAATATTTCCCGAATGTCCAAAAATATTCTCAAACGAACATTTGATTCTTAAATATGTGAGGTAGATATTGTCTTCGCCGTAATTAGGTAGGTTTTAGTGAATTTTGTAGTTATCTAGGAAATATTCGGCGAAAATTGACGTTATTTTTAGAGTGGTGCATTCGGTGTCAACACCGGATGACCTCATTTGCATATGGAAAACAACCAACGTCCAGAATTATGTCGAATCGAGTGGCTGACGCAAAATTATATTACGTTTCTATATTCATAGAAACTCTTACAATTGTTTGAACTGGTCTTTACATAAATAGTAATCGGCTAGATAATATAACAGCCGATGGCGTCACAATGACGTTGATTTGAGCGAATTCAAACTGAATGTCAAATTTCAAGGGTTATACGCACCATATTTATGTCTCAGTATTCATATATCAAAAAGCATACGTAGGCTATTAGGGAAATACCCTAGTTTGTATAGGTATACGACCTCTGATTTCCGAAAAAAATACCTTTTGGTACATTGTATTCAAACATTAAATGAGATGAATCAAATTACTTGAAAGAAAAAAAAAGAAAAGAAAAAATAAATAAATAAAAATAAATAAAAAATAAGAAAAAAAAACCCACCATCGATACCTACCTTTAAATGTTTTTATTTCATAAATATAAATGTGTGTGTTAGTTATTTTGTGGAAACATCTTATGCTGTTAATACGGTATTGCCTATTCCGAATCGAAGTTCTACTTCGATATTTGGCGGCGTTGCAAAATTTACTGCCAGTAACATGCAACGAAAGAATTAAATGGATGGTTGGTGACCTAAACGCCGTAAATATTTTCAGTTTCAGTTACTATAAATTGCTGTTTAATTAATTCATTGGGCATTTAACCTTAACCTTGTTGTGCAAGAGTACCATTTCTAGCCAGACGTATACCTTAAACCTACAGGAGAGGGCTTCTTTTGTTCTAAAGAAATAATTACAGTAAACCAGACATAATATCCTTTTTAGATTGTATCTTGCTGTTGATACAAACAGATAGCGGTCCCTTGAATAAGTTTTATTTCTAAAAAAGGAAGTCTACCACTAATAACATCGTACACATTCTTTGAATCATTCTCTTCGTATCCACAGAACAGACGCATTTGAATTATTAAAGCAGAGACAATTGGAGTCCCGCAAAGCTACATCTCTTTCTCCCTCGAACTTGGTGGTTAATAAAACTTTCATGACACTGGTGTTAATCTGGTGTGCTATTGTATACTGTCTTGTTGAAGTTTCCCCATAAAACATGGTCTTTGTTAAAGTAATGGTTGTGAGCACCATTTGGATGTCTGCTACTTGATTAATTCATTATTTTGTCTATTTTGTTTTAGTTTTTTTTGTTTTCCGTTTATCGTTTTGGGGATATATAATGTCTAAATTCACGTTTCCTTAGATAAATAATAAATAAAAGAGCTGAATTTCTATCTTTTCTTTTTTTTAAATATAAGCTCAACATCAAAATATCGCATAATTCATATTTCCTGAGAAAGTGAATTCCTTGAGGAGTAAAGGTGACTGTCATCTGTCTATCAGAATGTACTAACAACAGGATTGCTTTCTAGCAAATTAAATCACCAAAAAATAGATATCATTTTAAATTGGCTTTAATATAGGGTCTGGAAATTCACATAATAATTGTCACCTCTACTTTTAATACTGCAATTCTCTCTGTCTATCTGTCTCTTTCTTTTCGTTTAATCGTTGACATGAAAACGGCTCATGAATATTTTTTAAATAGAGAACAATAGAGGTGGTAGACTTAGGGTAGATCCTAATAACATTTTGTAAACATAGAACAGTTAGATAGCCTAAGCCACATACGCGTTTTTTTTTTTTTTTTTTTACTTTTCTTTCACAAAGGGTAATGCAATATATCATGTTGATTTTCTTGCACAAGTATTCTCACGGCATATAGTTATCTCGAGTATCCCTGTGTTTAACATGTGTGAAGAATCGGCCAGTTAATATATTCATAGTGTCGTTATAATGAACGCTTTGAATAGTTCAGACACGTATTAATGTCAGATGAAGAACTTTTTTATCGACTGTAGACAACGGCGTTCTTAGATAGAGGAGTTATAAAGCGTGCTACGAAACGATTACCGTTTTTGATGGTCGTTCACCAGTGTCATCCATTTTGGAAAATCCAGTAGGATGTTAATCGTTGAAGAGAAGTAGTGCGCAATAAGGTTCGATTTGTTATTTTTCAAAACCTTTCTCCCCCAAACAACTGCAAATTTTGAATTCTGTATCATTTATAGAAAGCGAAAAGGCAACTTTCACGAAAACACCTACCAATATCCCGCTCAGCGTAGATGCGGTCACGGTTTTATTAACGCGCCGTCTTTCAATAATGAAGCGAGTAATTTGCCTTCCATAGTGCTCCAGCTAGGCCCTTTCATAAACAGTCCCTGCCCTCTAAGGGCGAAGCCTTGAACCGTTTTTCACAAATAATAGTCTTTAAATCTTGACATACTCTAGAATGTGCGACCATCCTTTAAATGACGCCTTAGTTCGATTGACAGCTCAAGTTCGACATGATTACCTGAGGGTTAATTCAACAGCTAATGACCACAAGCGAGTCAACCTATCACAAAGCGCGTTACGTTATCGAGGGAGCAATTTCTGATATTCTGTGGATAACAATTAGCACATGCCCATAAGTTGTAAACAAAACACCAATCTATCGATTAAATTGATAGATTCTTTATTTAGACTTGAACATTACATACATCGTCGAAGTAAACAAAATATACAAATATTTAAACACCTGAAAGAATGGCACGCACGCCAACAAATACACTATTCAACACTAGCTCGCCTGGTACGCACGAGCACAATTATCTAGCTAATGTGCTAAACAATAGTGGTTAGTTTTCCGTTATGAGTATTTATATATAGGCTAGTCTGTCTTTGATTGAAGTAATTATTCCCTAATGCACGCTCAAGTCAGATGTTCTCAGGGGGGGGGGGATTACTTATTCACTATAATCCAACAAGCGAAAACGTATATACCTACCAGAGAGCGTACATTGCATAATCTTAGCAAGATTGGCAACGCTTACTTATCTTAATCATTTTACAAATAACTTGATTAAAATAGAAACAATTAAATAAAAGAAAGAAAGGAAAAACGATTTTGATGTGCGAGTTACAAAAATATTCTTTGGTCAATTAAAAGAATGGTAATTACACCTGAATTCTTGGTGTAGTTTTGATATTTGTTTATACAGCTAAAACTTGAAAAAAAAACACTTTACTGCTTTTTTGCAAAAAAAGATAAGTCTATTTTTCCATTCTAGGGAATTATCTGCAGTATTTGTTCTCGGCATATATTCACTGTTTTCATCGGTGAGAGACAAGTGAGGTATGATGATATAGCAATTTCCCCTTTTTTAGCCGTACTGGGGATCGTGCTCAAGACACTAGAATCGAAAACGTCTTGTATAACCAGCAGAGCTAGGCGAGGCGTTTTGCTTTTATTAGATTATCCATACGGTTTATTTAAAAAGATATCTTGTGTGTCTTGAAATTCAAATTAGATTTGACATGAGCAGCAAAAAAAAAAAAAAAGACTTTAATTTATTAATCTATATGTCGACAATTGACTGTATAATGTTTACTTGTATAACTATTCGTGGACAAAATGAATATTCAAATAGGTGCGACACACGATGACACCATTCATTGTTGTCGCGGAAATAACTGTTTAAAACTCCAGAAATTAATATAAATAATACAACTTTTACTACATTTAATATATTCGGCAATAAACAGTCTGGGGATCATGACTTTTGTCTGTATCGTTGTCTGGGCCACCTATCTTAAAGGCTCTATTGGTCCCAGTTTCATGCAGGCATGAATGTAGAGATTAAGCAATTGTTTTCAATATAAACTGAATTAAAGAAAATAAATTTAAGTTGTCGAAATATTTGAAATAGTTCTAGATAACCGTTTCCAACTTTTCATTGTTTTTTTCAAATGTCAAGTTATGTGAAATTTATTATGTAAAATTTTCACTGTATACCATATATGGACATAACCCACCACCATAATGGCCATGTTTTTCAACAAATAAAAATTATATGAAGGAAACTGACAAACAGTCATCTGAGAATCATTCCTGTGAAATTTGGTTGAAATCCGTCACAGGTTTCTGAGAAATTTACAAAGTTTTCAGTATATACCATGTATGGAAATTAGTCCCGCCCATTAAAGCCATATTTTTCATCCAATCAAAATTCCTTTTCTTTTAAATCGGATAAAAGGTCACCTTAGGATTGATCCATTCAAATTTGGTGGAAATCAATCAACTGTTTTCTGAGAATAAGAATTTCAAAACTTTTATCATATATGGAATTTGCCCATTAAAGCCACATTTTTCATCCGATCATTTCTGTGAAATATGGTTGAAACCCATCCATTGGTTTCTGGGGAAAAAATTCAAAGCTATCACCATACATAGAAAATAGCCCCGCCCATTAAAGCCATATTTTCGTCCGCTCAAAATTCTTTGAAGGAATCTGATACAGGTTTACCATAGGATCATTTCTGTGAAATTTGATTGAAATCGATCCACTAGGTTCTAAGAACAAGACTTTCAAAAGCTTTTACAATATATGCCCATTAAAGCCATGTTTTACACCTAATCAAAATTCTTTGAAGGAATCTGATATAGGGTCACCCAAGGATCAGTACTTTCTAAGTCGAAGATCTTCAATGCTTTCGCCATATATGGAAATGATTCCCGCCCATTAAAGCAATGTTTTTCATCCAATCAATTTTTTTGAAGGGATCTGATAGGGGGTCACCCAAGGATCATTCATGTGAAATTTGGTTAAAAATCTGTTCAGTATTTTTCTGAGAAGATGTTCAAAGGAAAAGTTTACGGATGGACGGACGACCGGCTTTCAGCCAGTGGAGCTAAAAACGTATGAAGAAAAGTAGGTAGCAGCTCTTGCAAACATATAAGTTTCCAAATCTAGCACGGTTAACCTCGATTTTTTGAGTTTCATGAAGTCACGTGATGTTTTGCATTTGTTACCCTACTCCAATAGCAACAATCTTTATATAAGGTGGCACACACACACGCGCGCACACGCATGTCAACGGTGATGATTTTTAAGGGACAAATCATTCTTTTCGGTAAATCTAATTTTTCACAACGTCATCTCCTCGCTGATTCTATAAGTAGAGACTGACGCCCACGCATTCGTTTTCTTGATGGCTCACCCCTCTTCATGTTGTCTGTTTTAAAATCTTACGCAAAATATCACTTAGGTATGACGATATTATTACGTAATCAATTTTAGTGTTCGCTAAAGGCTGACGAAAGTAAGTCGGGAAGTCTCGGAACTATCGACTATCCCATCATGGAATACATTATATAGCGAAAATATAATAATAATGAAATTTGTTATAGGTTGCTGTTCGGCAAAGCTTTTCATAGCGGGCTATGATCTATTCTGAATTTTTTATAGCGGAGTCTGCTGAAGATTTTAACGAATACCTTAGGATTCTTCTTGCTAGATTATTTTTACATACGAAAGCCTTAAAAACTTAAACTTGAGTCTCATATCTATCACCTTTGCAATGTTGAATCTCTTGCATGCAAAGATCACTCACAGACGTATTCAAAGTCACGTGAAATTCCGGTGATATGAATTTTATACTTAGTGTATAAAGGTAGCGTAGGAATCGATGCAAAGTCAAACTTAAAATCTTGAGATGTAACGATTCGAGGTATACTCTCGAGCAGAGGGGGAGGAGATTGGGATATGTTTAAAGGAAGCCGGAATCGTTTAATTTGTGTACAACAAAAATAAAACGGCACTCGCCTTTGTGTTGTTTGATTACCTGAATGTTGTACCATTTAGAATATTTTGAAGACCGATTCAAGATTCCACACAGAACTTTTGCCATCTGTTATTTATACTAAATCCGATCTCTTAAAATGTCGTAGATGCTTCTAATATAAATGTTTGTTTTCATGGTATGTAACCGATCAAAGACTTCTTTGAAGGATGACATGTTATCTCCTTATTCTTTTTCGTGTACGATTATAATTAACAGGGGAACAAGTAAAATACAAAATAGGTAAAACACGATACATAGGACAAGGAATATAATGTTACGATAGGGATACAACATTTTGTATTTGATTTGAGCTTCGGAGGAAAAATTTGATAAGCAAATACAAGATGTCGTATCGCAATCGTTTACTTAATATTCCAAATTATTTTATACTAAATTAATTATTTAATGAATCTAAGTTACAATAAAAACAACAACAACTGTATTTCTAGAAGTATTTCCTTCTCCATTACCATTCTGATTACGTTTATTTGCATTGTGACGTCATATAAAAAAGAGACGTAATCTCAGTGTACAATAAATGGAACTGTGTTAAGACTCTGTATGATACACATTTTACTGGCGTGTCAGATTTTGTCTATGTTCAACGTATATATTTTACTAGAAAAAAACGCAGGTGTTATAATTCTAAATCTCCCTCAAGCTTTTGTAACAACGAAAAAGTTTGGTTTGAACTATGGTGTAAAAAAACATTCTATCGAAGGAGTGCTCTTGAAAAAATTAGTGGTTAGACTTTGAAGAAAGACACAACGGTATTGGACTAAATGCCCGGGAATTATACGATTTGTTCATTTTATTGGGCGATTAGCTTCTCCCAACTTCTCACTCATGTCCAATTAAAATTCTTTTTTCAGGTTAGCATTTCGGGTCAATTAAAGTCATGGTTTTACAAGACTTCCAAAGGATTAGCCGCGACAGAACACGTGTCCATTTTGAGTTGGAATGTGAAGCTTTTTAAACTTTGAGTTTACGAAATCGAAAACGGAAACAGAATAATCAAATATCGGACGGAAATACTTCGTGGTTATGAATACACCTGGGACAACTTTCAGGAGAATATACTACTGACAACCCGTTTTCTTTAACGGAGGATAGAACTATTATACATACTTTAGACAAATATGCATTAATAGCCCTATAATGTACAACGTATGAGTTTGACATTGGGTTTTGTATTTCTTTATTTGGTAATTACGTGACCTCCTTATTAGGTAATCTCGTGATGGATACTTCAAAGATTCTCTTTCTAAACGTCATTGAAAGCAGGCGAATTCCATGACAAAACATTCGTTTGATCAAAGCCTTGACTTCTCTTAAAGGGGCCTCTTTAAACGATTATGGATGAAACATTTTCGCTCTCTATTTCCTAAATTCGTGCATTAAGACATATGGAAAGAAGGAGATTTAGCCGATATTTTAATGACCGATCATAGCTCAAAAAAGAAGCAAAATTATAACACCAAATCAGTCAACGTAGTCCACTGACCGGAATCGGATTTCATCGTGTAAATACGATTCTCGATGTCACCGAACACTGCCTTATTTGTAGTTTTCATGAAATATCAATTATGCCACTGGCTTGCATTAGAAACAGAGTCTTTATCAATATCAGCCAAAGACTAACGACCTCATCCGATAAATTCCGATGATTCAAAGTAGCTTATTAGGAATGCACAATATTCAATTAATTGTACAGGGAATTCAGTTAATTTAACACGACGAAAGATCAATCATCGTGAAAATGGCATTATTAGCTAGTTGAAAAGCAGATGCTATTCCTTCAAAAAGCGTCATGGAAATCTGTTTGAGAGCCGCTTTAATATCGCGTAAGAAAATATCTGCATTGCAATAACAGAGTGACCGATGGTGGACGCACAGTTGTTCCATTTGATGCGAGCCAGTGTGATGCAGATACACCTAAGGTAAGGGTCTCGCTTTACTAACAATGGCTAAATTGACAATGTCCTGGGTGTTTTCTCGACATTTATTTATTGACATCAAAATAGCTTTGCACGTTGGTCGCCGCGACGCATGATTTGCATTAGATGATGATAATCGCTGTAAATTCCTGGCGACATGCCTATGAATAAAGGCCGGGCCAAACAAAATTCTAACACACATTCTTAGATATGTTGCATCTATATTCTGACCTATCCGTAGAAATTAGTTACTTGGTCAATAAATTTGATCACGTCATTTACCACGTTTTAAAGGGAGGTATCGATGTTTCTGAAACCTAGATAAGAAAAAAAATACCAAGTGCCGACAGATAGACTCAATCGAAACAACCAACGTCCTAAATCATGTCATATGAAAAGCTAAGCGCAAAACTACGGTAAGTGTTTGTATTGGTAATAACGCTTACGACAGTTTTGGACTGATCTTTACAGACCGGCTAGCGAACATAACTCCTGATGACGTAACGATGACGTTGGTTTGGTGTAATTTAAACTAAATGCAAGGTTCCAACGGTTATTCGCGCCACGTGAATGCCCTATAAACTTCGCAACTGTCTCGGATTAATCTAAAAATAGATTAATAGCCTACGTAGGCTATTAGGGAAATACCCTGCTTTTTTCTGATAAGCGACCTTCTGATAAGAACTTGTGTAGCACGCTTAAAAAAATATTCGATTTTTCCTCACACGTATTGTACTTAGTTTGCACTTTACAAAACATACAACCCAGCTCTGTAACAGATACAGTTGGACCAATTTCGTCCTTACAGGAGTTGCCCAAGTTTGAAAAAGGATCAAAAGTAGCAATTAAGGAATACCAATCGAAGTGAATTCGAATTCGGTAAAATGTCATTTTTATTATTTATGCCGTCCTTTTAAATACTCAGGACCATAAAAATCTACGAGAGCAAAATTTTCAAATTTGCTTGTTCCTGTCATTATGAAGATATGCCTGTGCAATTAATTTGACTCAACTATGAGCTGTTCAAAAAAGTCTCCCCTTGAACATTCCAAATTCATTGAATTAGTGATTTCCTGGAGCAATACTCAAACTAAAATTCATACACAGACCCCTACGTCACTCACACTGAATTCTTTTTCCACTGGTATCAGAATTGACCAATCACGACTGTCAATCAAATAAACAGTCCACCAATGAAATTATTCATTTAGACCAGAAATGAGTTTTGACTTCCAACATTGACCGCCATTTATTTAACCTATTTGTTGGTTGTAACAAGCAATTTCTTCTTTTCCCATAATAGTTTACCGACTATAATTCGTATGAGCTCTAGAAAATTGTTTTGATGGCATTCTTTGTTAATGCTCGGCATCCATGCTAGTAATATTCTTTGGGGTAGGACAAAACCTCCCAGGGTGGATGCCCAGTCTGAAACCTAGAATTAAGGCCACAGCAAGGTCAAAGGTCAAATAGGTGCGCTTTCATATTATAATCGTCATTGTGATATTTTTGATTGCTATACATGCTGTATTATCAATACTAATTGTGCTCAATTTTCTGAAAACTGCAGTACAGACATTATTTTATTGCAAAGATGACTTTTTTTAGCTATTGCGATCGGTCATCGTCCGTCGTCCGTCCGTCTGTCCGACCATTCACAATTACAAAAAAAATCTTCTCCTCCTAAACTAAGCATGGAATTTCAACAAAACTTCATAAGATTGATCCTTAGATAATGCTCTTTCAAAATACTTCAAAGAATTGAAATCCATGAAATCCTCTGGTTGCCATGGCAACGGGGTGAAAAAACTTTCTACCAAAATACCTCAAAGAATTACCGTATTCTGAAAATTAACCCTTTTCTGGGCGATCCCTGACTTTACATAGAAATAAAGAAGGAAATCTTAAAACAAGAATGCCATAGTCACAATATACGCCGCCAATTTGCTGCTGTTTCACGAAAATAATTGTAGACACTACTTATTTTGACAGAACCAAATTCAAAACATTTGCAGACTACCTTTTTAAATTGTCAAGTTCAAACTGTTCGTTATGATTGATTGATAGAATGGGATTTAACGACTCTTTAAACTGCAACTAATAATATTAATAATAATAAAACACACACACACAAAAAACAGCTAGGATAGCTTAACCAGCGTCTTTTATTTTCCTGATCTTTTTTAAATGTCAACTGAAACCATTACTATGCAGTTACAAAATACAATCTTTTTTGGTAGATGTTTTCTGCATCAATGTCTCTATTAAGCCCAAATAACTGTTTCACTTCCATGAACCACTAAACAGCATCAATGTCTCTGTTAAGCCCAAAGCACTGATTCACTTCCATGAAATACTACTCAGTATCAAATGTCTCACTGTTTAACTTCCATGGATCACTACTCAGCATCAATGTATCTGTTAAGCCCAAATAACTGTTTCACTTAAATGCATGTCTACCAATTATAGTCATGACATTGAGCAAGTTTCATGCAGATTCATTTATAAAACTTGAGACACAAAATGACATTGACAAGGATTTATAAATATCCACTCAAAAACCAAGAGACTAAATGTCAAGGGGCATAACTCTTGCAAAAATCAATGAACCATAAAATCCTTGATGCATGTACATCTACAAATTATGGTGATGACATTGACCAAGTTTCATTTAAATCAAGACAAAAAGTTAGGAGAAGTTGCGTTCACATGGATGCAATTTCAACAAGCCCAAGATATTAAGTTTTAAGGGGGCATAATTCAGGGAAAAATTAATGAACCATAAAATCCTTACCTCATGCACATCTACCAATTTAGGTTATAACATCCACCAAGTTTCATTTAGATCCAGTCAGAAACTTAGGAGGAGTTGCATTCACAAGGCTGCAATTTCAATAAGCCCCAGAGACTAAGTTTTAAAGGGGCATGACTGAGGCAAAAATCAACGAACCTTAGAATCCTTACTTCATGCACATCTACCAATTAAGGTGACAACATTGACCATGTTTCAAAAAGATCCAACCAGAAACTTAGGAGGAGTTGTGCTCACAAGAAAAGTGGACGTACGTACGTACAGACGGACGGATGGACGGACAGGGGGAGAAGATGACGCCAATATACAACCGCCTCTGGTGGCGTATAAAAATCTTCTTATCCCAAACCATAAGGCCTAGAGCTTTGATATTTTGTACAATTTATCATCTATTGACCCTCTACCAAAATACTTTAAAGAATTACTGTATTTTGAATATTAGCTCTTTTCTGTGCGATCCCTGATTTTACAAAGAAATAAAGAAGGATAACTTTAAAAATCTTCTTCTCCCAAACCATAAGGCCTAGAGCTTTGACATTTGGTATACGTCATCATCTATTGACCCTCTACCAAAATACTTCATAGAATTACTGTATTCTGAAAATTAGCCCTTTTCTTGGCGATCCCTGATTTTACATAAAATTAAAGAAGGAAATCTTATACAATCTTCTTCTCTCAGACCATAAGGCCTAGAGCTTTGATATTTTGTATGAATCATCCTCTTTTGACCATCTACCAAAATTCTTCATAGACTTACCGTATTATGAATATAGCCCTTTTCTTTATCACTGATTTTACATAGAAAATAAGAATGAAATCTTTAAAAATCTTCTTTTCCCAAACCATAAGACCAAGGGCCTTAATATTTAGTGTGTGATAATACCTATTGACCCTGTACTAAAATACTTCATAGAATGACTGTATTCTGAAAATAAGCGCTTTTTTGTGCAATCCCAGAAAGGGGTAACGAAGGATATCATAGAAAATGTTCTCTAAACCATTAGGCCTAGAGCTTTGATATTTGGTATATAAAAATGCCTATTGACCCTGTACTTAAGTACTTCAAAGAATTGCTGTACTCTTGAAATTGGCTCAATATGAATTGATCTTCACTATAAATAGGATTAAAGGAGAAAGTCTTTAAAAATCTACTTCTCCAAAAGGATTACGTGTAGGGCCTTGAGCCATCATACTCAGGGGAGCGATAAAGGACCATCATGGTAGAAAAATGCACTTTCCGAAGATAAAAACGGTTTATCTCTGAATATTTTGATGTTTTCAGTCTTTTTTCAAAGGCATTTGCCATGATGCCTCAGTCATAATCACATTTTAATCTATGATTGTGATTTATGATTAGGAAGTAGAAGAATTTGTCATTCGGTTGTATGCGCATGCATTGAAACAGAAGGTGTAGATATTGACTTGATACGATTCAATCTTTTCTCCTCTTTAAGGCGAGAAAAGGGCTAGAACATGCAGTACTGCCAGAAATAAATGTTTTAAAGCTGGTCAGATCTGAATGATTGAATGTGCATGCAATGCAGCAGGATGTGCTAATCCTGTAGGACTTCAAGCATTCTTGGAGGCTATCGAGTACGCGGAATCAGTGCAATTTCCACTGGCCGACCTGTGGACGCTTTTAAAAGGTCTCCTACAAACATGTTTCTGAAAGAAGTCATATATGGACATTTATTAGAAGGTGTGTGGTAATAGAAACTGTATATCAGAAACTGTAACATGTATATGACAATTATATAAAGCATTGTGTTTCATCATGGTTATTGACGGTATTTTGTTATTTCTTTGTTTTGCATTGCGCCCGGGCGCTTTTTAGCGGAAATATGGTAAAGTTTTACCTGTAAATATCAATTGAGGGGCTGAGGTAAGGATTGGTTTCATTTTAATCCCATGCCGTTTCGGTGAAGGGGGTATAGTAATGGTCTCCGTCCGTCATTCCGTCCTTCCGTCACTAATCTTGTTCGGAGCATATCTCCTAAAGTATCAATGCTTTCAACTTCATAGGTGGATAAATCTCATTGAGGAGAAGTGCAGTGGGCAAGAATCATAACTCTGGCTTGAATAATTTTTACATGGTTTCATTAGTCATGGGTCAAAGACTTAGATTTTATCTGGGGCATATCTCCTTCAGAATAAATGCCATCAACTTGAAACTTCATAGGTTGACAGATCTTATTATGGGAAGTGCAATGCACAAGAACCACAACTCTTGCTTGCTTTTTTAGGAGTTATTGGCTTCAGTTTACCATCAAGTTTTAAAGGCGGGGGATGACCATGTCCGACATGGCTCTTGTTACTTATTTGCATTTGTTTTTGTACCTATTGTCATAATATTAAAGATGAAAATAATGTACAATGAATGTCAGTTGCATGTATTTGCAAGTTTCCCACATTTGAACGTACTTTATCCGTGACCTCATTCTGACCTGAAATTCGAAACAGACACTAAGCATGCATCCTAACATTGCTTGAAGTAATCTAGAATGGCTAACTTCGGTTACATGAATGCCTTGGATAATACGTATGTAATGAAAAGCCTTTTACTCATGTTCAATCAAATTTTTGTTAGTATTGTGCTTTATTTTGTTATTGGCCATAGCGTTTTTTAGCATAAATATGGTAAAATTATGTTTTAAAATGACAATATAGACTTTAGGGTGAGTCTATGTTCATTCATCATTCAATTTGTTTGATTTCGATCACTTTACTTTCATTTTGTGTTGACGCAAATAAATTTGCTATAGCTACAAGCCATTTTTTCTTGATTTTTGCACTCATTGACCTTTGACCTCACTGTGATCTTAAATCGAAAAATTAGGCTGGGCATCCACCCCTATCTTGTTTGTAATAGTCTAAGGAACAATTCTAGCATGGATACCGAGCATTAACAAAGAATGCCATCAGGATCGTAGGATTTAAGGGAGGCAGACTATAATATTTTCTACCATGTTTGTTGGTTACTTTTCATATTGCATCCATTTTTAGCTGTCATCTGCATCTTCTTTCAAATTGGACAGGTCTGAAATTTTGAAGAACGGGAAAGGGTTGAATCTGAAGTAGGAATTCCGGTCGGAGCTGATGGGTGTGACAAATACAGTGGGGCCAGCGACTGGTCAATTAGCTTCGCTCGAATTTTAAATGCTGATACAATACTCTTACACAGTAGGTCTTTGTATTTAAACAAAATGTATTCCTTCTACTTGTGCTGTATGTAAGTACTACAATAAATATAAATGACAGCTCTAGTTTTTAAATGATATTAAAACGTTGAAGACGTTCATATGTCTCATTTCTCCTGCACTGAAAAAAGGCAATACCCAAGTACTAGCATTATATTAGTATAACAAAGATGTAAAATAACTAGTGAAATAACTTATCGTCACAACTTTACCTAGCAAAAAATCTATTGAGACTAAAGGCAATCCAGTAAATCAGTCCACATTCTTAGAGGACTTGGAAGAGAATAGGAGAATGCCCATTTATCTCGGTGTGTATTATTCTTACCGCATTCAACACCACTGTACTTTCTGGGCTTTGATTTTGAATTCCCATTAAATGGAGAATTATTTATTTCTGGCGATTGTATCATAAAGCCGTTCGTCTCTGTGTAATTTATTTTCCAATTCTTTTAGAATTTCTTGAGGTGAAATCTTTCTGGGATTAGAAATTTTGAATATCTGTATTCTGTATTCTATCGACGATTGGACTTTTCATCATCTGAAGAAATCATAAAATTTTCCTATTATCCTTTTCAACATGGAATTAAATATACACTCTACAAATTTTTCTCCTTTACATGGTGGCGATGCAGGACTGTTTTAAGGTCCTTTTAAATGTCTATTAAACAAAGGGATAATCATACATTTCAATATCAGGTGCAAATTAAACATCGCTTTTTTATAGGAAAGATCTGGCTTTAAATGAATGACAAGTAAACTGAAAATGGCTATAAGTTGTTAACCTTATATATTTCCGAATTATTCACGTGTTCTGATGTGATTGTGATAAAAAAAAATGACAGACAAAAATGAATTTCTGATTTACCTCGGCCTATCTACCTTATTGTTTGTAAAACAAAACCATGACATTGATTAATCAAAGTACTGAAAGTACTGTAAGCTATGAAAGCATGTTTTTTTCAGTAATCATCTCTGTCAAACGTTATCATAGTGAAGAATAGTTGTGGAAAACAATGTGGAAAATGAAGAAATTGCAAGCGATTATAAAAAAAAGCGATTTCTTCATTTTCCACATTGTTTTCTACGCAGAGAGATACATATTTAGAATTCATAACAATTTGGAATTGTCGTCTGCAACTTTTCGAATACTCTGATCAGAGTCATTGTGAACACGATGTTCTCAAGTGAGCTAAAAATATCTAGTAGATGACTCTGCAAGAACTACTTTTTATGGCGTAGGAATCTAACGAATTTAGTGGTTAAGCCTCCAGTGTCAATTTGCACTCGTTGAACGTTGAGACGACCCCAAAAATGTTGTCTGTTAACTTAAGCTACAAAAGCTGACGCTTTGCTAGCTCAAAAGCTATCTATCTTACATTTCATACATCCCTCTGTTTCCACGAGAATATTCAGTACAACATTTGGCTGCGAGTGAGCGTATGAAAGATCCAAGATGATCAGTCGCTCCGCTGTAACACTTATTGAATTGCCTTCATGAACAACCCTCGTAAATCTGACTGTGGTTCGTCAGTCGGTCTGACCATATCGAGGACTTCGAGCAAAAACATAGTATGGCTCTATACAAAGTAAAGAGCCATGCTACGTTTTTGCTCTAAGCCATCGATTTTTTTTAACAAATAACGACTGCCGTTCGACAACTCTTTGCTCATAAATAAAGTCTCTTCCGTTCTAAAAAACATAAGTAAAGAGTATGTGACAGCATTTATTATACCCCCATCTTGATTTTATCATTCGCATTGTTTTCTGTCGGCGATTTATTAAGTTCATCAAAGAACCAATGAACAGCATAATTCGACGTCATGCTTTTCCTATAACAACTTGTGTAGATAGAAAACGAAAACGCATTAATCTTGTTTCGGAAGAACGATTTTTTTTTAATTATCAGGAAATAATATAACATCGTCGAATTATCGCTTTTTGTCCGTGCGTGCTTTAGACGTTATGCAAAAATTTGGAAATTAAGTCTATTTTTTAATGACATAATCCAAATGTCGGTATTTTACGGACTACTCGAGGTAGCTATGATGCCGTTGCTCCTTTACCTTCTTGTTTCTGTATTTTTTGTTAGTTTAAGATTGCTTACGGATAAGTGAAGGTTCCTGTACATCAACATTTAATGAACATATACACAGATACATGTTTAACAAGATTCTACTAACTTTCCAAGCAACCCTTTGTACTTACGTGGAATTCCAGTGAGTAAATTTGTTACTTTTGATCAAAGCACAAGAAATTTTGACATTCCATGAAGTGTACATGCAAATCTTTCTAATAGTTTGTCTCTGTTACCTGATTTAACAAAATGAACATTGTTGGCTCCTATTTTTGTTGATAAAACATAAAAAGGAATAAAAAATAATAGTTTGTGATAAAATTCAAACGACAGACAGTACCAATTATGTAAGTACATTTTGAATTTACAAAGAGAAAGTGAGCCAGACAGTCAGACAGGGGTAGAGACTATTTTTATCAAAGTGCACTTATAAAAATGAGACAACTATAGAATTACTAAAGGCTTAATTTGAAGGGATGATTATTTTGCGTTACTTGTTCCTTTTAACCTAAACCTGGCCCCAGTAAACTATAGACGTAGTCCTAAATTTAGAACATGATACATCTCGAATGAATGTCGAGATAGCGATACAAGAACATATTTGTTAAACACACTAAAATTTGCACGCCATAATAGATATAACTCATAGATACTATTCAGATTCATGCAGTTAACAGAGATGATTTTGTGCAGCTAGTCGCGAACTCGCGATCTAAGGTTTGTATACACGTGTAAGAGATAATTTTGTCGTATAATAAGGATAACTTCATTTGTTGTAATCAATTAGACTTTTTTACCACAGGGAATTGTGAATGCTGATTTTGCGTGAGCTTTAGTGCGCTTTAGGTCATAATCGTGTAGCAGATGATACTTAGACGACTCGGAGGGTAATAAATGTAATTCATCTTTTCTAACATTGACCTGTATTCAACTCTGACTCTACATTAATTCGACATGTTTTGTTACACATTTAACCCCTTGTCATGCTGAACCCGGAATATTTCTGTTTTGGCAGGAGGTATAGACAAAGGTCAGCCTGCACCTACCTGTAATGGAACTATATGTGTTTAGGATAACAGATTCATTTTCAAATGATCACTTACTAGCAAATAAAGATTTTCCATAACTACAATTAAGAACTCAATTTCCTTGAAGGCACTACGGCCCTCGTAGGGACAAATTCTCACAAAACGAATCCTAGAAACTAAAATCCCTTTTTATTAAATACCTTGCTGTGAAATCTTGGGATTTCTCAGTGTAATAAATTTTGATATCGTTACTGGAGTGACGATACCACTTTTCAGTTTCACTCTCTGTAATAAATATTTAATCAACTGTTCATCCGAACTTTTTTCTATAGACATTCTCTCTATCAAAAAGATTGGTTTCGATATTTAAATAAAATATAAAATAATAAGGTATGTAATAAATAGAATAATCAACTGGTTATTCCTGATATGAAAAATATATCACTCGGATGCGCTGATAGGCGTTAAAAAAACTCGTGCTGCGCACTCGTTTTTCAACGCCTAACAAAGCATCCTCGTGAAATATTTTTTCATATCTGGAATAACAACCAATTGATTATCCTCTATATCAATAATTTTCAGAATAGGTCATATTCCCGCTATGTAAAGCTTTGCCGTACAGAAAGTACGTCCAAGTTTCAAAAATAATTTTGTTTTTCAACGTAAAATGTTTCATCATCAAATAGTCGATAGCCCAGGGACATTCCGATTTACTTCTGTCAGTCTTCCTCAAAAACAAAAAATGATTACGTAAAGATATCGTCACAGTTACGTGATATTACGCATTGGTTATTTAAAAACAGGCAAAGTGGCGAGAGGGTCATCAAGAAAACGAGCCTGAAGGCGCATATCTCTACTTACAGAATCAGCCAAGAAAATAAAAAAGAAAATCCATTCTAAGATTAGTTATACTAGAAAAGTAAACGTCGCTTTAGAATCCTTAACGCAGGCAATTTATCTTCGCTTGTGATTTACGTCATACAAACGCTGATGTCATTGAACTATGGTGACACTTTGCAAGCTACATCACATGACTTTCTTTCATTAGTCACCGACAATGTACCTGTATGAATGCAGTATAACGAGCAAGATTCGCAAACTGAGTCGCTATTCATCTAGTCGTGTTATACTTTCATTTATCGATCGGTTCAGATTGAAAAATATAACTTCATCAACATAATCTTAGATGAAATTGGGACATTTATCGCCTGACAACATGATATAATTCGGAGGATTATTGCCTTTAATAATCATTTGTTAACTCTTCAATTCACATCAGAAAGTAGGAAAGCCCGTGTCGGCCAAGTCGGGCATTGGAATTCCATACCCTTGCCATAACTCATAGTTATACATAATATAATTATATGATAACTATAGTCTGTACGATCACTGGTATCTCATCAGTATAATTATACCGTTAGACTCCCCATGAAATTCAAATTTAATAATTAACCTGCATATGATAACTGTAGTCTATACGATCACTGGTATCTCATCGGTATATACTGTTTGACTCTCCATGAAAATCAAAATTTAATAATTAAACTACATGCTAATTAAATCACCGCTGTCGATGCCTTACTGATCTCCTTTCGTCCATTTTATTGTTGAGTATATAATTACTTTATCGCATGACAATCATATGCGTCGAAGTTTTTGTTAGCCTGATTAAGACTTGGTAAATTTATCTGACAATCCAAATTTTAAAGGTATTGTTGACAGAAACGAATTTGAATATTAGGCTTCCAATTTATTGAAAGGAATCAAAATATCGAAAGATTATTCAAATATGATCATAAAAGCGGCTCTTGCACAGACTATGAAAGAAATAGGTTGGCTCTCAATTTTCAAATTTCTAAATTTAATGTTTTCAGACATTTAGAAGTAGGTGATTAAGCTGATTTTGTTATGAAAATGAGAGTTCATAACTCTAAAAAAGAGAGAAAAGAAGCGAAAATGTTCGCGTTACGAGACGCAAAATGTCAAGGAAGTACAAACCGAATGGAACCGGAATTCATCGGGTAAATACGTTATTTTTCGGAATCCATCTGGTAAATACGGTATCTTTCGATTGCACTAAAATTTGCCTTTTTTGTAGTTTCCATGACATATCAATTACGCAATTGGCTTCCGCTGCACATACAGTCGTTATCGCCATCAACCGAAGACTAACGAACACGCCGGATTGCTACAGATGATTCAAGGTAGGGCAGAGAGAGTGAAAACATTAATCAAATTTAAAGTTAATTTAGTAGATTAAATACGAAAACAAAGAATTTATCGTAAAAATCACACCAATATTTATTCGAAAAGCAGATAATTTACCTTTATCAAATTTTCACGAAAATTTGTTCAAGGGCCGCTTTAAAAGGCACAAGGAAATAAAGTAATGTCTCAATTCCATCAAGAAATGAAAAGGACATGAACATGTGCGATTAGTCAAAACCATTTCCCGTTCCAAGATCTTAATGATTAAAAAGTTTAATCGAAACGTTTAACGTTTATGAAAAATTTCGATAATGAAAGATTCAGACATAATGTCTCATTTCGATAAACCTGTTCATTAGAAAAAATGGTTAAGACATAAACTTTTGTATCTAGAAGGGCGAATGGCGATTAAATTCGTGATTATAGCAATTCATTGAAAAATTGCTTAAAACGAGATAATAAAATATCCTAGTAAACCCTTTCATGCTCAAACCCTAGTTTTTTACGCCCCTGTCAGTTCATATTTGAGAAAAACCGTAGAAATTGAAGAAATTGCTTATAACAAGCAGTTTCTTCTTTTTCCACAATATTTTCTTCTCTACTGAATACTTATTTTCAAACTTATATCCAATTTAAATTTCCGTCTGCAAATTCTTTGAATTTAGACAGTTTTGCGAAATCGGAAAGCGTTAAAGTTGAAGTCTCATTTCTACAAAAAAATCCGTATAGAAATACCCGGCCGAGTATTTCCAGTCTTATACACTGCCAGGCCTCCCGTTTTCTTTACTTTATTACATTATCGTAGATCTTGTAAACCTACACCAGGAAAACCCACTAGTCTTAACATTGATCAGCTTTAGCATAGTAAATATAGGCCACGATAAAAAAAAAATTTTTTTACAAATAAAACCTCAGACAAACATAATGGAACTCGTTTTATTTACTTATTATTCGTTAACTAACTATTCCATACATATATTATTCTCATAAATGCGCTAAATTTAAAAAAGTCAATAATTAACATCTTTATGATATATAGAACATTTCAAGTGAATTATTACCCGTTAATATGACGGCAAAATGTCTAATTGCCAAGATTTCTTGTTTATACTTTTTACTTGGATTCTTTTATTTCATAAACTAAAGATTGAATAAGCTATAGTTATGACGTTTAAATCGCAACTCCCCCCCCCCCCAATAAAAAAAAATGTTCCACACAAATGGCGGCAAATGGCGAAGTTCGAATGTTAATTCCGTACTGAATGAATAATTGGATTGGTCGATATATTCCATCATTGACAGCCGCGATTGAGAAGGGCAGTAAATATGCAAATACGCTGCAGTAAATAAAAATCTTAGCTATTATTAAGGCTTGACTTCGAACCGATTACATACAGATGCAAAGAGAAACGTTGAAACATCATATTTCCTTTGTTGTTACTAAAACTACTATTTTAGACAATCCATGTATATATCGTGCTTTTTTACAGCCAACTATTTGAGGTATCAATTTCTTACCACGAAATGTAGATTGTTGAACCACTTGAACGAGACATTCTTTTAAGAGACGTAAGGCCAATAAAAATGATATGAATTCCAAGGTCATGGTGATTTTAAAAGTGGCTCTTGAACAGATTTTGATGAAAATTTAAAATGGAAAAATTATTTGCTTTTCCAATAGTTATTAATATCTTTTTCACGAAATTCATTAAGAATTAATTTTGATATATTCCTTATAACCTACTTTCAATGATCGGAATTTATCGGACGAAGTCGTTAGTTTCCGTGTAATGTCACTGACGGCTGCATAGCTAGCCGAAGTTAATGGCGTAATTAACACATAAGGGAAACCGCAAAAAACCGACGGATGCTGGTTCCATTTTATAAAAGATGTTCACAGAGTATATGAATGGGATTGTTGGTGTGTATGTACACAGTCTTTGATTCATTTAAAGCCACATATTCCCCAAAAACATACAACAAAATTAATAAGAAAACCATTTTCAAGGGTCAAAAGCATCAACTTTTCTGACGATTGAAATTGTAAGATCAAAATAATTTAACGCGATAAGCCTACATTTCATGAAAGAAGGTACGATATCTTAAAATGTGATCCACCACAATTTGAAGTTCGTTTACCTAAAACCATGACGTCCGTGTTGAGGTTTTAACTCTCGTTAGTCATTCAAACAACTATCTCGATCACGGAGATTACCGAAATCATCCATAATGGTAAGTCATCAGTATCTATTGATATAACAGTCAATGCCGAAGATAGCGAACGTTCCTGCGTATAACCGGGTGTAGTCGTCTCGATCTCAAAATACAAACAACACGAGTTGCAATCGATAAGAAAAACAAAAAATACTCTTTCTAGAGAACTACAATATTACTCTAATTCTACAGAATATTAAAAGTCTCTTGTTCGGTTTAGTGACGAAATAACGATAGATTGTTTGAACTGGTTTTCTTTCTCGGGTGGAAGATATGGCAGGACTGTTTGATAATTGCCATTTTGAGCGGCAAATGTGATAAATACAGCGAATCTATTACACAAAGCATTGAAATATCTACTCCATGTGGTAATGGTAAATATATTTGCTCCAATGGTGTTATAATGTGTAGAGCTTGATAGACAAAGCAAATCCATTCAGTAAGAAGGATCCTCAACCCTAAATAGGCCGACTTTGTCTATATGTAACTACAAATAGTCACTTGTCTCTCTTGAGGTTTCTTAGTTTACATACTAATATAAATTACCTTTCCTGAAACCGTCATATTACTTTCCCCTCCAAGAAGAATCGGCCAGAGGATAGGCTTGGGGGATTCGCGGATAAGGCAACTCTGGTCTTGCAAATGTCATCATCACACTGGTACCACCGATGGTAACATGCAGAGCTGGTAGACATAGCAAATTCATTCAGAAAAGAGGATGCTCAACCCTAAATGGGTCGACTTTGTCTATATGTAACAACAAATAACAACTTGTCTCTCTGGAGGTTTCCCAATTTGCATATCATTGCAAGTTACCTACCCTAAAACCGTCACGGTGTATACAAAATGGCATATAACATCTTGGGATATCTAAGCAATTCAACACTACTTTTAATTACAGTCACAGTTTTGTTCTTAGAACCGCTTCAGAAATATCGTTGGGGAATTGCAAAGGAAATGAAAATATTAATTCAAGCATAAATCACATATGAAGTCAGTTGATTAGTGGAACGTAACATACCGAACATTCAATCTATATAAGAAAATTCAATTCAATACAAAACAATCGTTGAATGTCAGAAATGTAGATAAGCAAAAATTATCCGGGATTGGCATTTCAAAAGTAACTGCATATGTGTTTAGACTACCCATTGTTTATGGCCAAGAGCAGTCTTCAAATGCCACCTTACCAAGCACAGAAACACAAAGTTCTCTCTCTCTTCTCTATCTATACACAAGCGCGCGCGTTCATTGGTAATTTGGCATAGTATATGTTTCAAACTGAAGTGATTTGTCGGTGAAAATGGTGGGCTTTTGCTGAAACACTATGTAACATTTTATTTGATCTGATGTATTCTTTTAACTATGTACCAGTTGTACTGAAATATGGACTCATATTAACCTTATATAAAGGGGGAGGCAAGCCTAAAACAGAAGCGAATAGCTATAGGGCAATTACGGTATCGTCTTCAATTCTCAAATTATTTGAAAAAGTCTTATTAAATCGATTTCACAAGTCCATTAATACACAACTTCATTCACCCCAAGGTGGATTTCAGCAAAATATGAGTAGCACCATGACTTCTTTTGTCGTAAGTGAAAGTATACACTATTGTAAAGATAACGGTAGTAAACTTTGTTCTTGTTTTCTGGATGCTCAAGCCATGTTAAATATTTGTTATGAATTCTCAAACCTTTGGAGGTTTCAGTACAATCCTTCTAAATGTTGTGTTGTTATATTTAATGAAACGAAACGCGATTTTAAGCGTCGGTCGCGAAAATGGTTTATTGACGGTCATTGTATTGAGGAGGCTGAGTCAGTCACACACCTAGGCATTTATTATGATAAAACAAATAGATCGCAAGGTAAGAGGTTCTTTATTTGGACTTATAAAAGACGGTCTTTTTCGTTATGGTCTGAATCCGCTAACTAGTCATAAAAATTTACAAATCAATTGTTCTACCGAGGGCTCTTTTTGGATGTGACCTGCTTCACCCCTTTCAAACATTGACAATCCGACTCTCGAAAGATCACATAGGCTATGCTTGAAATAAATCCACGGACTGCATTCAAGGTCAAGGACAGATATTGTTCTAGGGTTGTTAGGCGCTTTACCATTATTTGCTGATATTGAATTACGTAAATTATCATTTCTTGGTCAATTATGTCGCCTCGAAAGAGATTGTGCTGTCAAGCAGTTGTTTTTATATCGCATTTGTTCATTTTCCCATGGCTCCTACCCTTATAAAGGTTTCTTACCCAAAGCAATAGATATATAAGCTAAATATAACCTCTCTGATGTATTAGATGTTTTTATTTCAAGTGGTAGTTTTCCTTCAAAGTATTCTTGGAATAGGTGTATTTCATGCAGCGTAAAAGCATTTTATATCAATAAATGGGAAGTAAGAACATCCTCAGAGGAATGCTCACTGTACAGGCAGATCCAGGTAGATTTTAACGACCGTTCATTGTGGATGTTTGCTAGAATTAATCCAAATCAGTTACATGCCATGCTTTTCCCTTGCACAATTGATATCATTTCTAGCTGTGTTTGATAAACATTGTAACAAATGTGGAAAAAAATGACATTCTTTGCAATAAATGCGAGCATATAGTAACTGAATGTATAGTTTTACAAGATTGTCGTAATTTGTTCCGTCAGTTATCGAGAATTTTGATTATACGGTGTCAAATTTTCTTTAATCATTGGACCACAGAGAATTGACAAAGGCACTTTTTGGTCTTAATGAGAATTGAACCTCTATTCTTGGAAATAGTTTCATAAACTTTTATTGTCTAGTTTTGAATTTTTTGCTCAGAGCTTGGAGCAGATATAGTTTCATTTAGTCACCATACGTATTGTAGGGAAGGTGTCCAAGCATTTAAATCTTGAATTTACACTTGTTTGTGTTTTGTCCTGATATGTAATCTATTTTTAATTATTTTCCCCAAATTTTCCATATAATTTCTATCATTTTGTCATTATCTTGTGTCTTTCAGTCCGCCATCAGATTTTCATAGGCACAATGGTCTGATTCTTAACCCTTTCCTGGCTAGATTTAAATACGTTGTGAACGACAAGTATCAGTAAGAAAACCTACTTAAATATAGTAACTGTTACAAGCGACAACTTCTTTCTCTCATAAGTTTCGAACCATTTTGTAGTGTTGGTAAATAAAATATTTGCAATCGAGTATTGCGTCAAAATAAGAAGGCATACAATATTACTTACTTGTTAAATTCCTGAATTAAATGTGTCCACTTTCTTTTCTAGAGTGATTATCCAATTATTGAAACGAAAACAAAACTTCCTCGGAAAGGGTTTAAGAATAAGAAAAATATATATTAATGTTAAGTTACAGTATTTTTTCCGAACTTCATATCTCGTTTCGGCGAAGTTGGGTGCAATAGGACTAGTGTGACAACCCTCTATCTCTCTCAAACTCTCCCCGCATCATTTTTTCTTAATTGTTATTATTATAATATTGATGTCAATTGATTCTTGTTTATTGCTTATTTTCATTCATGCTGTAAATTTCTTTTGTTAATCTTCAATAATGGAGGAAATAAAGATATATAAAGATATATATGCCATAGGAAACCAAATTTGCGATTTCATACAAATCTTATCCCTTTTCAGTCCATTGACGCATTAAAAATTTCAATAATAATAACAATATTGACCATTGTAATTATAATAATGAAAGAAATAATGGTAACATTACAAACCAAGAGCGAATACGTACATGTAACCTCAGACAAACACAACTTATTGAGGGTAAGATGACTAAAACTAAGGAGAATTTCTGCTATAATAGTATTACCTTATGTTCTCGTAAACACACGCGAAATCAGCATTACAAATCCCATTGGAGAAATTCTCAAGCAGATTAAAACAAATGACTCGATCTTTATTACTTAGACAGAAGTGTGTCGGTTATTTTCGTTCACGCTGCACTTGGAGAGATAGTGACAAAAAAGTAAAACATATTTCAACAAACAATCCTGCACTACAAATTGCCAAATGATGTGTTCAAACGACATAAAATGAATGTTTTCGTTGTCCGACCAAAGCCGAACACGCAGAATAACGAACACAAAGAACACCACAAGGATAGAAGGTTAATCAGTCTAAGTTAATTAACTCATTCCCAAACAATGGACGCACCTAAAGAAAAACAGTTGGGGGAAACATTGTGTAAAATGAGGAAACTGCCTATAACAAGCGATTTCTTCATTTTTCAATATGTTTGCTATCCAGAAAGAGTGAAAAAATCTACAATTTCATAGACTGAAAATTGTCGTCTGCAACTCCTTTCAATTATGACCAGTCAAATATTTTGCCGCCTGGTAATAAGTTGAAGTCGAGCTAAATTTTGTATTTTTTATTCAAATAAAAACTTTGATAAGAATCAATATATGGACAGTACACCGATTCTGAATGATTCAGCCTATCAGCCGTTTACCTATTACCCGACGACAGAGGTTCAGACTGATTCAAATTGAAAAAAGTAGTAGACGACAGGTGTAAGATGGTGGAATCGTGTGTGTGTGTGTGTGTGTGGGGGGTTCTTTCGACATCATTCACAATGCTTTCAAATGATCTTTCCGGAGTGCGTCAAAAAGCGGGATTGAATAGAAAAGGTTTATCATTAAATATACTATGACATGATAAACAGTCATCACATTCAATCACCAATCACCAATTATGTTAACATTTAAAGGTTGTGCATCTTACAAAAGGATCTCCTAATATTTTTTCCTTATTTATTACATGGAAATGCACTTCCTTTAAATCATATCACAAAAGAATGTTGGCAAGGAAGTATTGCCTGTTTCAAATTGTTAATACCTATCGATAAATATCTTTGGTTCAAGTTGAGTGCATTTTGTCTACTGCTTTTAGATATAATTTCAACGGAATCTTAAAAAAGTTCCTTACAGACTTAAACAAACGATTCTACAAAATATCTGATAGTTTTAAAACTCCCCGGGTACACCACAGCAATGGGAACAACAATCTTAGAAGGATGCGTTTGAATAGTTTCTTTACGTTATCACGTGAAACTAAGTAGACCTTACAATGAATGGTACACATTCTCGTCAAAAAAATTCTGACCTTGCGGCAATCTGGTGTTCTTGTGTGTGTATGCATTTTTGAGTATTTGTGTTATTCAATATTGTTAACGATAAACATTTCTCTTGTTCTGACTCTCAGCTTATTCTCATTAATTAATGTATTAGTTGGAAGGACCAGAGTCAGCATATTTTTCAACAATAAACATCTTTTATGCAGATGGTCATAAAATGTCATTATACAACCAAAATCATTACAATAAATTATTCGTCATAGCTATTCTGAGAAAGATAAGATATTTCCTATCATTCAGGATATATTCATGTAGTGCCAGACATCCAAAGTGAAATAAAAAAATAATGGATGTGTTTTATGGAGGTCTTTCAACAAGGCGATTGATGGTAGCACATCAGATTGCAGTAAGTGCCATGAAAGTTTTATTGATCGCAGAGTTTGTTTCTTGAATGGAAAACTGCCAGACAGAACTCCAATTGTCTCGATTTAATAATTCAAAGACCTCTATTGCTTAGTTAGCAATAAGTTTAAAAACAGAATCGCTGTGATAAGCAGTCGAGCTCTAAGTTATCGACGGTCATTTCACAAATGAGGAAATACTAGATAAAGTTGTATTATTTTAAAATGTTTTGGGCCAATTTATCGGAATTCATTTGTGCTATGCCATTTTCGTAAAAGAAAACAAACATTAAATACCCACCTCTCATATATTGCAATGTAGAATTAGCATCAACCGATGACATTTTCGATGTTTCGTTCAAATTTCGAGTCTACCAGTGTGTTTAGGGAGAATCAATAAATCCTGATTTATAGTCAAATATACATAGCCAAATAAATTACATCTAATCTATGAAGGGCGTTACTAATATCAATCTATTACTAGCCTCAGTCCTAAATGCAACTTAATCGAACTGTATGTTTCTTTGAAGGTTCTGCTAAAATTGTTAATTTGTATTCACACGATTAACATATTGCTTACACTCTGCAGGTTATTTAACGCGGCTCTGGCACAGATTATTAATGACAGTCTCTGGTTCTCAATTTTCCAATTTTCGATTGCAATACATTCAGGCGTCTATTAGATTGTGTTGAAGCTTATTTTGTAATGAAAATGAATTTTCATAGCCTAAATATGAAAGAAAAGAAGCAAAATATTTTGCGGTACGAGACGGCAAAAAAAGGCCGCGAAATACAATCCGAATGGAATTTGAATTAATCGAGTAAATAGGTTACCTGCCGATCGCACCGAAAATTGTATAAGTTGTAGTTTCCATAACATATCAGTTACGTTACTGGCTTCCGCTAGAAATACAGTCGTTATCGACATCACCCGAAGAATAACGAAATCACCCGATAAATCCTTACGGTTCATGGTAGTGCAGAGAGAGTGCATCACATAAAGGTCATATCTTCCCTCTGAGGAAGGAAAACACTTTAAAAAAGCCATCGTTTATTTGGTTACTAAATCAAATTAGAGCCTTTTTAAAATCAAAATGCAAAATGAGGGTATGATTGCAGTTCTCTGGAACAAGTGTTTTGCTTTTTTTAACAATAGACCTTATCCCGCAAAGCGCCAGATGACTAACAAGTCTGTATCCGCTAGACGCTTTCAAAGAAAAACAACAACACCAAATTTCCACAGCGGGGAGGATTTACTCCCGGTTTCTTTTGTTTTTTGAAAACCTTATAATTGCGTCTGGTAATTTTAACTTCGTTTTTCGGTGTTTTACAATGAAAGCATGGGCTAAATAGTGTACATAATACTGTTGGAAATGTACCATCTGTTTGTTACAATATTTCTTTTTCCGCTGTCTTGTTTGTTTGAATGGGGTTTTACGCCGCTTTCAACAATCTTTCAGTTATATCGCGGCGGCTGGAGCACCTAACAATGGAATCCTGGTATTTCTCACACCAGTACTACCATTACATCCTTTCCTAGCCTCCAGCTGCTATCCCACATGGGTCTACGATTATCGACCAATTGGTGAGAGACAAATAGTCGGAAAGAATGAGTGCCGCCGTCGGGAATCGAACCCGGGACCTCTAGATTGAAAGTCCGATGCGCTACCAACTGCGCTATGACGGCGGCCCCTTTTTCCGCTGTCCCAGTAATGTTCTTCAGAAGCATTAAAAGTACCCTATATTATCGGCCTTAAGGAATAAATAACGGATGTTTTGTTTCATGATCTATGTTTCACCATATACAATAAAATGTATCATAACCCGGTATATAGTTTAAGTAGAAATAAACGCCTGTAATGAATGAAGGGGAATGCACCATGAAAAGGTCATTAACCCTTTTGTCTCTGACAAACATCAGAATCACCAAACTCATGTTCTTTGCCTACGGAAATATTAAAGTTATAATAGTTTGTGTGAGTAATAGTGAAAATAAAGCTCAATATGGTTAAGACACTATATCGTCGGGTTGGCGACAAAAATTTGAATCAAATTGTATTTACAACCTTTATTTAGCCCATCGATGATATTCCGGTTATAATATGCACATTGGCCCCTTGATCTACTAGTAAAGCTGGATATTCAACTATTAAAGCTAAATTATGGAAAATGAAAGCCTACCTCGCAATACATATTGCAGCGAAAAATCAATTTTAAATCCATTCAATGAAAATAAGCGTATAATTGATTCACTTCATTTTGGGAAATAATGCTGAAAAGATAAACACCATATTATGAATTTACCGTTACGGTCGTGCTAGGTCAAATCCTTTAATCAATCGACAAGAAATAAGTATTTATATCGGTTGAAACATAAAAATAAAGTTTGTCATCAAATCATAAGTTCTACTAATTAAATGTAAGAGTGTTTATCGGATTCTTTGTAGAATATTGCCGGTTAAATAAAAAAACCCATATGTATCGTGATTTATCGAAGGGAACCCTTTACACAGAGGCTGTTAACAGATCATTCTTTTGATCTCCTCCATCTAATTATTATCATTACTCTAATCATTTCATTTTTTTCTTTGCGCTATAACATCGTCATCATCAACACGGTTTATGTCTTTCATTCATCGTCGAATAATGCTCCGTTTTTGCATTACAATGTATTATGGCACATTTTTTGTAAAAAAAAGGTGATTATTTATATCAAGAAAAAGCTTTCTCCTTTCATTCGACATTTCTATTGTTACAATGATGCGAATATTTAAAAATATACATGCTGTTTTGTGTGCGTGTTTGATATTGATAAAAGAAAAGAATAGAGAGAGCAAGAGCGAGAAGAGAGAGAGAGAAAAAGGGAGAAGGGGAGATCTACATTGTTGGACACACAGACAAAAACAAATATTTCAAAAGTAGCATGTTTGTTGTGTTCTTTATTTTCATAATGATTAAGTTTAAACGCCATACTTAGTTACAAGGGAACCTTTTGAAGAAATAAATATACCCTTTTTGATGAAGACTTAAGGAGATAGGTATCAACATAGGCCACTTTTATGGCATATGTTAAGCAACATTTATCTGTTTCTTCCAAAATGTGGTAATGTAGTATTTAAATGCAATAGAAATTAAACAAATATATTAAGCCAATCATGTCAATCAGGATTATTGTCACTTGTTCGTATGATCAGGCGTAGTGTCGATAGTTGTAAATATTACAAAACAATTTATTTCCAGCAACAGCAACAGTAATAGTAATTTGTTTGATATTATAATTATTCAATCTGACCATTCAGTGTTTGTTCCGAGTGTTAAACTGTCACTATTTATTTACGTTCTTGTATGTATGTGAGGGGTGTTAAGATATTTTTAAAAAATCTTATTGAACTGGAAATATTATAGTATGAAAAATGATTATTTCAAAATTCGAGGTACCTTATATTTCGTATGGCCTAGATACCAGGCCGTTTTAGATTCAATTTGATTGCGAATTCACAATAACATCATCAAAATTACTCGCTACAGCTTGCCTGCATATATCTGCTCACAGAGTGAAACCTTTTTTCACCAAAATTTTGATTTTTTATCTTTATTTTCGCACGTTCAAATAGCCAATTTGTATAGGTTTGTATAGTGAAAATTTATCGACTCCCCGCAATCGATCACGTGACATAGTCTCGGGTAGATATCGCATTTAACGAGATTTGGTTTGACGCATGCGCAGTGAGAGCGTGAAAAGGTCTATCGCAACTCGTGTTTACATTTTGAGCTCGAGACGACTGCATCCGATTATTTACCGGAAATGTTCGCTAATCTTTGGCTTTGACAGTTATATACACAGGTGTTGATGACTTAACTCTACGGACGATTTCGTTAATTTACGTAACCGAGATAGTTGTTTGAACGACTAGCGAACGTGAAAGCGTTGTCACTGACCTCATGGTTTTTGAAAACAAACCTTGAGGTAGGTATCGATACTTTTTTCATGTCACAGATTTTAATTATATTTATATCCTCCCATCAACTGTTCGAATAGAATATTCTGAAAAAGTAGTTTTGAGAAAATTAGAGGTCGCTCAGGGTATTTCCGTAATAGCCTAAGTAGGTTTTTAATCTAATTTTAGATTAAGGAGAAACTATAAACTAAACTATTTGTATCCAGGCAAGTTTTGCGACTTTGGTGCAAATGAATCAACCTACCCAACTTATGTAGCCATGCAATATTTTCTGTTTTGAGAAATACTTTCTTACAAAGGGAGAAAGTAACAATATTTTATATCCTTATTTGCACACCGAATTGACATTTATATAACTGGTAATCAATTGCCAATAGTCAAGACACGTTAGCAGAGGTTTAATTTTTCGGGAGGACGCCCATAGTTAATGTCAAGACATAGACATCATTATAATTTGTATAATCTAGCAATCATTTTTATGATAAGTCGATTTGTCTCCCACCAATAGGGGATGATCGTAAACCTAAGTGGGATAAGCAGCATGGGGCTCGGCATAGATGTAGTTGTAGTACTGAAGTGAGAAATACCAAGTACCCGCGGTTAGGTTTTCCAGTCACCGCGATTTGACTGAAATACTGTTAAATGTTGCGTTAAACCCAATTCAAACACATCAAACCATATTGGTACAAATAGAACAGGAGAGACTGATTGTGGTCAACTATTTCTCCTTTTCCGATCATAATAATTCGGAAGCGAGCAACCTATTTCTTTTTAATGTTTTTATAGTTATTCTTTTATATTCTTTTAAATGATAAGTACACCAAAATCTGTTAACTACTTGTTCCAAAATTAAAACGTTTTCTTAAAGGAATTCTATCGGCTAACCTTAAATGTCCAAGTTTGCTCCAGATTTCGAAGGTATACAGACAAGAAGCAGTTAAGTATTTCTACCATATGGTGTCCGTGGTCGGGAGGTAGAGCGTCGGCTTCCCGATCAAGAGGTCTTGATTTCGATTCCCGGGAGCGGCTATTGATCTTGGTTCTGTCATTGGCCCACACTTTCGGCGCGAGTACTGGTGCATTTTCCAGGAAGCAGAATCGAGAAGGATTAATCTAAGTAGGTTTAAACCTAAACCATCCCAAACAGAGCCAAGCAGATGACTGCGCGGTGTAGTTGTATTCGACGTATCACTGGTCACGCCCACTTACCTCCGCCTAGAAAAAATAATTGAGATATCAGACGACGTTAATTTATATAATTTGAAACCAAGAAAATAAAATAAGCAAGTAATTGGTTGGCGAAATATAATCGTCGTAACTAAAAATTCATTAAGGAGGTTTAAGTCGCACAATAAACAAAACTAAGTTGCATAATTGTTGGAGATGAACATTGACCTAGTTAAGAAAAAAATTCGATTTAAACGGTCAAACCGAATTCGACTGACAGCGTTAATCTTTACCTATGATTATAGGTAAGTCATTGAGCCTTTTCTCCCCCTTCTGATCAATTTAATCGTTGGTAGAATATGAACACAGACAATATGGATGCCGTTCAAATTCGATATCTCAAGCATCGGTTATCTCTAAATCCTAACGGACCTCAAAGATATATCAAACATAGACATACAACTTCATGATTTTGTGGTCTATATCATTCCAATTAAAGAGGGAATACTGACAAAAGCGAACATGTTTTCGTTTGCGATTTTCCAACCAATCAAATTTTAGTTAGCTATGGTGTGATCTCTGGAATTTTATTGATCATGGTCCAGGAATATTAAACATTTTCGTACTCAAATTAAAATTCACTCAGACTTCGACATGAGATTAAAACTATATTTCTATTTTTATACTGTGGTAAGTGCATGCAAGTGTAATTATTACACTCTAGGTGCAGTAAAAGCTGAAATGAGAAATTGATTCGAATTTGAAGCTTTAATAAATTCTTAAGTGCGAAATGCGTTTTAACATCTCGAGCCCTAAAACATATAGGGTTAAAATGGGACGCGAGTGAGACGCTTAGCACATGTAATCGCCCAATAAAAACTGAAAAAAAAATGGACTAACTTCTCGACAAATCGGAGTGTCTTCTTAATTTGTGTCTAAACAGTTAGGGAGAATGCGGCAAAGCTGATGACTCTAACACCATAGTTTATATCACTTCCTTGCATTCGCACGTAATTTCCCGTTGATATGAAATCTTGCTTAGAGTGATCAGAGGACAAAGACGAAGGTCTAGGCTGTACTTGGCTCAGTGTCTTGATGTGTCAAGTTCTGCTGTTTTTATTTGATCTCCCGCAAACTATATACGAGTATGACGACGAAGAGGAATATGTATTATTCTGAAATAGAACGTTCTGTGAACAAATATTGGTATCAGAAGCATTTAGACCGCATAGCTAGAGAGCTGTTTTCGGATAGTTGTAACGGGTGAAATATGTTTCGGTTCTATTTGACCCGACCCTTCTATCTGATGAGAGTGTCATCGAAATCCGATATCCATTGAGTCATAAGCTAGTAGTACGAACTTTATACATTACCTATACCGTTTAACATTCTTGGTTTTGGATGAATTAGAAGCTAATTCAAGTACTATGTATAGTATCCTTATAATTTTTTACTCTAGGTTGATACGTATTTATTTTTAAGGGAAAAAATAACATCAAAACTTTTTCTAGACTTAAGAACATTGATGAATAAATCAGGTGTCAGACATTCAAAGACTGCATACAACTATTACCTTAACAAAAACCATGTTTTATGGGGGTACTTCAACAAGACGGTATACAATAGCACACCAGATTAACACCAGTGTCATGAAAGTGTTATTAACCACGAAGTTCGAGGGAGAAAGAGATGTAGCTTTACAGGATTCCAACTGTCTCGGTTTTAATAATTCAAAGGCGTCTGTTTCGAAGATAACACTGGAATGTTAAAAAGATTTTGCACGGTGTGAATTGTGGTAGTCGTTCGTTTAGAAATAAAATATATTTGAGGGAGCACTATCTGTCTGCATCGTCAATAAGATGCAATCTAAAGAGGGATGTTATGGCTCTTTTACTGTATTTAGTTTGCATTTTTCAGAACCCAGTAAACCTTTTAGTATAGGTTTTATGGCTTATACTTCTGGCTACAAAGGATGCCCTTGCAAAATTAGGCCAAGGTTTAATGTCCCACGATTTAATTCAGCCGCGATAAACTAAGACTGAAAAGAATCGACAATAAGTAGGCAATTTGAACACTGATTCGACGCGTTTTTGTGAAGTCTTTAGGAACTCATAATGCTCTTAATTTTGAACAGGTATTTATTAAATTTTGCATTTCGTATCAATAAAATGAGTGTCTCTGTCTGAACTTGATACAGGTCATACTTGTTTGTATAATAACTATTTCATTGTCAGATTTCCAAGAAACAACAGAGTTGTATGAGTGCCAAACTTAGAGAAACTTTTTGTTATGAAGATCAAACTATTTCTTTTAATCAGTTATAGAATTTCCTAATGCTGCCTGAGTTTTTGTGGTGTTTGAGGTAACACTTGTGTAACAGACGAAAATTAGAAATATGTCATCTAACACATGTAGTAATACAATGATAAATTTGTGTTTGTTTTTTTCTTTAATAAATCTCATCACAAAAACACTCGGTAGTTGACTGTTTTTCTTTTGTCCGAATATCATTTTTCTATAGAGGAAAAAAAGATCACCATCACCAACAAGAATCATTTTAGTGCAACTTTTATAGTGAAAAGTTTAAAGAAATAAACGATATTTTTAGCTCATTTCTTCCTAAAATAGTAAATCCATTGTATAATTACGCGTTATTGAATATGATTGTCTTACGGACGAACCGATTTTCTTTGATAAATTGGAAGTCGATGGTCGGACATTGGGGCGATTAGAACAAGAAAATACGAATCCTCTATAAGGAGAACATGGGAGTACGTGTATTATAATACGTTTGTCCCACAACAATAATCCGAGATTCTGATTTTTACATTATAGTTCAGAATAACCTGAAATTGACATGATTCGGGGTTAGTTTAGAAATAGAATGGAATGACGGACGAGTTTTTGAATGAATTTGGCATTTTGAACGAAATAAACGATATGCTATTACAGCAATCGGTATATAGAACCTTAGTTCTGTAGATGGCCTAATCTCAGTAAGTTCGAAAGCCTTATGTTATCCAAAAACAAGAAAATCATATTTGATTTGACAAACTTAATATTTGAGGCAAATAATCTAAGACAAAGAGAAATATTAACGAGTAGTGGGTAATATAGATTTTTCACTAACTTTTCTGCTACATCATGTTGAGGTTGTATTGTTTGTACCATGTATTTTGCTATGTGTGCAAAAAGCACATTTGATTGCACTTAAAAGGTTTGTTTAGTATTTGTGTTGTATTACCCAACCTATTTTTACATCAATTCGCATATTGTTCTATTAATATGAATGTTAAATAATTAGATGTCTCCGAATCAAGTTCAGCCAATGAAATGTAGGAATCTTTTGAGAGTTGTGAATATAGTTGTGGAACCTTTTGGGAGATTTGAAGTTTCGAAAGATTTGAGTGAGTGTTTTAAATGATATGAATGCAGCGATTTGGATAAGCGTCAATTTCATGATGGTCTTATTGTACAAGATTATCTCACGTGTTCGTATTCCAGTCGATTTAGTCTTGCATTCTGACTACCGTTAACTCGTGTTTTCGTTGAAATGCTCTCATACTCTCATTTATGTAATTGACTTATCTCACCGTAGTACTCTTGTGAGTTCACTGTCGAACTTACGTGTATCATCGTCGAAGAGCATTCGTGTTTAATCAATTACAAAAATGACGCGCTTATCCAAGTGGAATTTGGCTTTGTTATTTCTTTATTTTATAAGACACTACAAAAAACGAAAGATAATCAACATTAATAACACTTTAATTGGTACTGCTTATCCTCGAAAGAAACCGGAGATACAAAGGGAATATTATCTAACGATAGCACATAGTATTGTATTTGCTTAGAACTGAGGAAGAAACTTTTGATATTTTACGAGACCGAAACACAAGAACTTACGACTGCAGAGGGCGGGAATGATATTTCACGAGACTGAAGCTCGACCGGAATTTCAAATATTCCTTCGTAGCGAAAAGCAACTGCAAGATTTTGTATCATTATCGTTACTTACTATCCTATTTATTAAACTGAAATTTTCATTAAACAACTTCTGTAAAAAAAAAATCCTGATATAAGCTTTTTTTTCTTCTCTATCATTCTGATCTCATTTACTCGCATTGTGACGTAATCTATAGAACAAAAATGACGTCATATTAGACTACCTGATATGGAACCGTATTTGGTACTATCAGATACAGATTTGGTTCTGACTGGTTCGATTTTGTCTGTGTATAGTACAAGAAATATTATAGGTATAAAAAAACATCAGTATATTATTTCCAATTTTGCAGCTCTAGCGAACGTAACCAAGCATGTCTTCTTCAGCAATAGCCCGATGGTGAAGATAAGTTTGCAAAATAAAGTCGAGATAATAAGGTATTGATTGTTACTTTCGATATTGCTACACTGTAGGATTTTGATTGAAACTCTCCTGAATCAAAACTGTTTTTTACAGGAAGATAACGCGATAAAGAGACGAACTCTTATTTCCATCGTGATCCTTATGAATTACAGGTGTTACCATAAGCACTTGAGAGAGAGAGAGAGAGAGACAGAGAGAGACAGAGAGAGGGGGGGTTCTAAAATTTTTACAGCTCGGTTAACTCTTGCTTTGTCTGTAAAGTGCCCTGTCCATATACACTATCTGCCTACGATGGGAATCGAACCCGCAACCGTCCAATTACGGGTCGAGCACGGTAACAACTCGGCCAACAAGCCAGCTGTTTGCTATTCCTGTTTACATATAACAACTGGTTTCATTTTCTTGTTAATCGAAATGGGTAATTTGTTATATATTTCTGTTTCCTTAAGTCCGACATTGATATTATCCAGGACACCTGAAGGACCAAGGAGATAAATTTCGCCTGTCTTACATCCTTATAATACAAGTGAGAGAAATCAATCACCCCTTATTTGGTCGACAAGTTAGATAAACCTAAGATCTGTGATCGTCGTTTTGAACTTGCCTTAACCTCTAGGACTCTCATATGTCCAGTTTTGTCTTAGATCTGATGCGACTTCTAATAGAAAAAGGTTGTCGCAATTCTCTCATATATCACCCTTTCCAAGAATATTCGAATGGTACTCTATCATAAAAAATGCAATATAGTGGCTACACGGATTAGGCAGAATCGTATTTTTTTCTTTGACAATGACAAATATTTTATTACGTACAAAAGTCACCGGCTCAAAATACAAATGACAAAATTAACATTACATACATAAATTTGATAAATGTACCTAATAACCTTTGAGAATTATATGAATGTAAGAACGTGGCTTTGTTAATTGTTTAAATCGTTCTGTTTTAAAATTTTATAAAAAAAACCTATTGATATCAATTAAGAGATATTGAAGGTCGGTAGTTCGAGTCTCGTCTACGACATGTTACTGGTCACATGGCTGTGGCAAAAGGCAAGGTTAGTACCAGTGTTACCTTGCAAGGACGCATATGAATAAGTCAACTTAGCCGTGATATAAGCAAAATGTTATTCAAAGCAACATTTCACGAGGGTCGTCCTAGATCTTCATGATCTTTCTATAGCTATCAAACACATGATCGGACATAAAGTTCCTGGTCGTATGCCTGGATCATTTCTCTCAATTCTTGTGCAATTACAGTTACTCATTAACACTAGTTTTAGACCTGTCCAAAAGGTATTGCAGGCGAAAATATTTGGTTGAAAATATTGTGGAAAAAGAAGAAATTGCTTGTTACAATATTTGCTCAATTACATTTTCAGAAGAACGTAAAAACTAGAGATTGAACTGGAAAGGGTTATTAAGAATTGCGGTGATATGTATTAGAACATCGGTGCGGGCGAACGCTAATAAAATAATCTATTAATAAGTCATTACAAATACGATTTTAAAGGCAGTTCTGCATAATCCCTGACCTTGTCCTGTAGTTATTAAGACGGATTCACATGTAAAAGACTTTCTGAAACCATCGTTAACTCAGGCTTCACTGATCCTTTTCTTCTATAGCGTCGAATTCATTCAATCCGTCCAATTTTGCCCTATGAAGAGATCTTTTAAAGCGGAAAAGTACGTTAAATCAAAAGCCAGCAGGTAATGTGAATACAGGGTATGAGACAGCCTATGAAAGCCGGACAAAGTCTGCTCAAATGCGGATAATTGACCAATCACAGTTGTCAGTGTAATAATCAATAGACCTAACAAATCATTAATTTAGTCCCGGTGAGAACTTTGAACGACAATATTTATGTGAAGCATTTTAAAAACAGCTTCAATAAACCGTACTTACGACATTAACTCGCCTAATTCAACCGTACTTACGCCGTTTACGTCGCCAAATAAACAAAAGTGCTTCACTTAAATGTCGACTAATGTTGGAGTTCAAAGTTCAATTTCGGTCTAAATGATTAATTGGATAGACCGATTGATACATAGATTAAAAACCCCGTCAATTGAAGCCAGAAGCTCATGTCTGTCTAATACATCAGGGGATTGTAGAGAATCTTCCAATATCCAATACTGAGTCAAAATCTACATTCTTCGATACTCCATTCGGTTATCAAAAGTAACCTATCCTTATTAGTTACTAGACTATATAAAATCGATCTAGTAATCATAATTGAACGAGCTCTAGCATTCGCCCCCCGGCGGCGGCGCATATCCTCTCCGACATTTGTCTCTCACAAATGGGTGAATAATCGTGTATCTAAGTGAGATAGCAGCCTGGGGCAAGGAAAGGATGTAGTGGTAATAATGGTGCTCCAGACACTGCGATATGAATGAAAAATTATGAAAAGCGGCGTTAAACCTTTTCAAACAAATTTAGCATTGCAAACCGACCTTCGACAAAGTAGTACGACTGGATTAAAAACAATGTTGGTTCGCATAAAACAAAAAGCAAATGATTGGCTCGTGAAATATACGTCGTTACAGCTTAAGTAAATCACAAAACACACAGAATGCTTGACGCAAATTCTTGACGTCAAATTTTTAAACGACAGTTTAATTGGTCAGTCGATTTTAGGAATAATAACAGCGGCGATCCGTGAATTTACCTATTCTGTATTTTGTTAAACTGTCACACAGATCCCTAAGTTTGATGTATGGATATCAGTTAGGTTTAATGTTTGTGTTGATTGATATCATTTGCAACACGTTGACTTCTGTAAGAAGAAGTCTCAATGTATGTGTTTGCTACCTTAACGCTTTCCCGTACAATCCCTAGTTTTTACGTTCCTGTGATTTTATTCTTGAGGAAAACATTGTGGAAAAAGAAGAAATTGCCTGTATCCCTGGTTTTACGTTCCCGTGATTTTATACTTGAGAAAATATTGTGGAAAAAGCAGAAATTGCTTGTAACAAGTAATTTCTTCAATTTCCACAATGTTTTATATCCTATCAAAATATTATTTTTCAAATAAAATGAATTTGATATTGTCATCTGCAAATCCTTTGAATTTGAGCAGGTCTAAAATTTTGCAAAACGGGAAAGGGTTAACCTAGGAGTTCTGCGTGTTGAGCATGTAATGGAGCTGATATGTAGCCAAAGTCTAACAAATAAGGTTAATCTGCATTATAAACACGAGGTTATTGAATGAACACTATTATGTAACACCCACCCCCAAATGAACTAACTTTACAACCTGTTAATCAGTACTGGTAAGACCTAAAGTAGTCAAATGGGAAGGAAACTTATAGCTTGACAATATGAAATTAAGAAATATCTAAATATTAATATCATATTTGTTTTAATTCAGCGACTCGCGTTAACTTCATATTTAGGTAAGTAAAACGTTGCTATTAGCCAGGTTTTACACCTCATTTGAATCATGAAAGCGATTTAAACTTTGAAATATGTATTTTCCATCCAAACTATTTTTGTTTGACTCCGAAGATGTCCATCGATGCTACCCAGTTTGCAAAACCTAGTAGAATGTTACTATGCTAGGAGAGAAGTACTGCCAAGTTAGGTTCGATTTATTATTTTTTAAAACCTGTCTTCCCAAAACAACTGTAAATTTTAAAATTGGCGTAATAAGATGATTCTATATAAATCATAGAACGCGTCAAGACTCTTAATACGAAAAACATCTACTAAACCCGATTAGCGTAGATGCTGTCATGGTTTCAAAAACGCGGAGTCTATCAATTATAGTGAGTAATTTGCCCAACTCAGCACACCAGCTGTATACCGCGGGAGTGACAAGCAATACAGTCACATATGTTAAAAGATGTTAATTATTACATGTATTTTGAATTAGCATTTTCAATCCAAAACCAAAAGTCAAAACTTTGGACTAGTTACAGACGACAATTTGAATTCGAAACAAGCAATTTCACCTTTTCTCACAATGATTTCTTTAATGCGATTCTTCAAGGGCCTAAAAAGCATGATTGTGTGGGAATGGGTTAAGCTTTTACTGGATCGCAGAAGGTTTAAACAATATACAGAATTTCTCATTTGTTTCAAATTGGTAATAAATCTCAAGGAATATTTCTAATAAAATATTGACCAAGGTTATTAAATAATATCTAAATTATTTGTGGAATGTCATCGGAAAAGGAAGTGTGTAAGAATGACAATTTTATTCCGAACTGAATTACTGTTATACAAGCCTCGTTATGCTTAAATAAGATTATCTATAAGAAAAATGCCATGTTCTACACCAAAATGGGCAAACCACTCTACACAACACGGACGGCCTTCATCAGTACTATCAGTGCTTTGTTGTTTCTGCCTTCGCAATGAACGAAACAGTGCTTGACTCATATTCTTGTTGACAGCACGGTTATAACCTTACACAGACGGTCCAAATTGAATTTGTACTCTTTGATTATTCTTTCAAAAACTCACACTTTTATAATTTAATTGTTAGTTTCGTCTATCAAAAACGAGCAATCTGATTGGTCGAAAAAATTAATTCATACCTTCATGAACAAAATTTTGAGTACGCAGCCATTTTGAATGCTTCCGCACAAAATAGTTCACTTCAAAAAGGTATCAAAATTTGTTAAGTTGTTGCATTTTTCGCTCGATGCTATTAAATTATAAGAAATGAAGATAATATTTTTTGTTTTCATGGAGGTATGAACCGAAAAAACTAATCACACAATGTATGAATCCGCTTCGCGTATTCATACAGTGTGATTAGGTTTTTCGGTTCATACCTCCATGAAAACAAAAAATATTCTCTTCATCTCTTAAATAAATTGATGCTACATCCACATAAGGATAGAGAGAGGGGCGGAAAATGATAAGAGGAAGAGTGAAAGAAGTGTAAATTTTACCAAACTGCGCGAAAAAAGAAGAAAAAAACTATAGAATGACTGACTTCTTAATTTGTATAGATGTTATTATACATGTTTCTTTTTAATCGAATCTGCCTTATGTAATTTACAGACGAAATCCGAAATTTAGAATGCTGGACATTTATGTGTAGAGATTTGCTCGATAGAAAATGCTTGCATATTCAAAGAAGTATGAATTCGAGAAAGCGAGCCAAGGATACACTGCCGACACATGTTATAGTTTTCATATCATTAAAGATAAATTTCATAGGTATACTTTATACAGTCGAAAAACCAATGTCTCGTCTAACTAGCTGTCATCCAGAGAGAAATCAAAGCATTTTAAAGCATTGTAAAAACGAGTAAGAGATATAATTCATCGGCGATAATGTGTCATTTGAGGACGACCAAATGGCGTCTACTTTCAAGTAATTCAGCTTAAAATAATTTAATTTTGTAGCTACACTTAATAAGTGACCGATAGACGGTTATTAGTAAGAACAATAAAGTCGGTGTTGTGATTTTACAGGTATTTGGAAACAACCGACTTTTTATCTCCGGTGAAGTATAGTTATGTTATTTACAGAATAAGGATAACGTCATTTGTTGTAATCAATTAGAGTATTCTACCACAGGGAATTATAAATGCAGATTTTGCGTGAGCTTTTGTGCGCTTTAGGTAATAATTCTCTAACAGATAATACTCCGTAGAAACTAATAAGGGAAGTGTTTCTTTCAATTGCATGTACATAATTATTCACTGTTTTAAATGTGGCGATTTTACTATTCTCGTTTTACAGTGATTGCGTACATATATTAAATGAATCTGATTTACCGATCACCTCTGCTTCAGAGCTATATGTTTTTTATCACAATACCAGAGGATAAAATTACAGACTGGTCTTAATTAATAAACAAAATTGGAGACAACTTTACAAATGGTTTGAATGGCACTTTATAAGAAATTAAGTACAAAATAGGGTAAAACATTTTTAAAAACAAGATCTTGCTTTTGACAAGCATTTTCTCCTTTTCCCACAAAGTTTCCATTATCGTGATTCAGGGAGTCAAAAGGAATCATTGCGTGGTAATGCGTTGAAGAGATTAGAATGAAATATTACCTTTAAAAGGAGTACCTGGTAACAAATAAAGATTTTTCATACCTACATTTATAGTCATATCTTACCTCAAAACACACTACAAAATTAATAAGAAAAACATACTCGCGGACCAGAAGCATGAATTAATATGACGATCAAAATTAAAAGATCAAAATAACTTTATTTACATGAAAATATGACGGCAGTGATGGCGTTTTATCTTTCGCCAGTCATTCAAACAGCTAACTGGGTCACGGAGATTAATAAAATCGTCCGTGAAATTAAGTCATCAGCTGTCCATATAACAGTCAACGCCGATGATTTGCGTAAATTTCCGGTGAGGAATCTGATGCATTCGACCCTAAAAATGTATACAAATATAGGTTGAAAACGATAATATAATCACAATCAATAGGTCCATGAAATCATTTACTTAGAAAGGAAATGAATATATGCCTCCGCGATAATGTCAAGAAAATATATTTGTTAAGCGAGTTAAATTCCGTAATTACCATTGTTTTATGCTTCGTAAGATTTGAGTGAGAAAAGGGGTTAACCTTGTCGTGCTGAATAAAAATAGTGTTTAAGAATTTCAATAAAATCAAAGAACCGAGAGTACTAAAATCAACAATTCTTTTTAAATTTAATCTATAAATAACTCTAGCTTGAAAAGGACAAACAGTTGGTGAAGACTAAGATCAGACTGCCAATATGTGCAGGTTGATCTTCGTCTACACCTCCTGATAATACAGGAATATTCCTGGTTCAGCGTAACAAGGGTTAAATCCTTGATTCTAGGATAAATTTGCTAAGGGCTTTAAAATCGAGAACCAAATTATCCCAACTCATCTGCCGTTCCTCATATCAATGACATAGATAAATATCTCCCTTCGAGTAATTCCAGTTCCATACGATGACAGTTCTCTTGTTTTCTTTACTATATAACCCGTTTTGGAAGATCTTATTAATCTCCTCAAGGAGAAGCCAGTATTAATTACATTGATCAGCTTCAGCCTTGTATATAGTATAAACGATAATTCAAAAACAGATTTTCAGACGGATGAATTGAAATTCGCCATGTTTACTAAATAATATCTAATTTCGTGTATTAACGATTGACTACGACATGCAATTGGCAATCATTCTCGCTATAAGAGCGCTATATTGTTTTATTTCCAGTACTTAGCATCGATTTATGGGGGAATTCTTGGCGAATTTAAACCCGTAAATCTACGGCAAAAAAACGCTAGTTTGCGCTTTTACTTTGATTCGTTTATTTCGCAGAATATGAAAATTGTCCTCGATTGAATTGCACATTATTTCAAATAGATATAACAATGATATAAGCCCATTCAAAATGTAATCGACTTTCGCTCATGTGGTTAACAAAATGTATTTTGTTACTCGACTAGATATATCACTTAAATGTTGCTTTATTAACCCATTACCACACAACAAAATTGCTCCAAATTGAAATACTGCACAGACAACAATTTTAAGCTGGTTTGATTTAATAAATATTTGCCTTTTAGGGTAGAAAACATTATGGACATTGACGAAATTGCTTCTAACAAACAAATTTTATTGTGTACAATGTTTTCAAATGCGTTTTGCTTGAGGGGCGTAAATGGAGGGATTGTGGGTGAAAGGCGCTGTTTGCAAATACAACGGATGATTTTGTCAGTTTTAACACAAAAGAAAGAACCAAAGCACTTCTTATGTCCGATTTTGCCATATTCTTTTCAGAAACCTTTAAAATGAGATGTGTCTGTAAAGGAAAAACATGAGAAAATATCTGAATTTTCTGTTATGACAATGGTAAATTATGTTTCATTTGAATTGTACAACAAATGGCGAACATTTTTTATGCATGCATTAAGATAGAGTTTATTACCAAAACCTTGTAGATGGGTTTGTGTAAAATTCGTGTGAAATATTCATTTTAACCAATTCCCACACAACAACAAATAAGGCTGATCCAAATTCAATGGAGATACAGAAGACAGGTTTTAGATGATGACTTTTTTACAAATGCTTGTCTTTTGGGATAGAAAACTTAGTGGATAATGAAAAAGGAATTTGTCTATTTTCCGCAATGTTTTTCAAAGCTTTTCTTCTTGGGTTGGGGCGTCACAAACGTAATTGTGTGGAAATAGGTTAAGAAATGAGGAGAATATTTTTTGTATTTTTTTATTTATCTAATTCTTGCTCAATCACACAAAATAGTTGTGTGATCAAACATTTGTTCACGGACGTATAAAAAGGAAAATTCAGCCAAAAGAAACGCTCGTATCTTGATATACGGAACTAAAATTAAATCCTATTTATAGTAAATTCTCTCAATTACGGCAGTGACTCTTGTCTTTTTCAACCTGCGTTATTCGTCAGAGGTTAAAGAAGTCGGACATTGCAGCCATATCCGCGAAACCCGTAAGAGTAAAATTAAATCATTAACAATGATAATAATGAAGAAAGTGAAATGAAATTGACTTTAATGAAATCCCCGGTGTCTTGCTGATGTTCAAGGCATTTGACATATCTAAGATAACGAAAAGCCAATCTGTACTTATAAGTATATAAAAAGAGATTTCCTGTGAAATGATTGATCTTTATATTGGTTTATTGTTTGCCAGTATCTGACGTTTTAATAAATAATTAATATCACTTCTGCTTACCATAAAAGAGAATATATATCACACTTTTTTCCCAGTAGGTAGACTAATGGCAATAAAACATGTCTTCTTCAGATCAGGAAACCCAATTAACCCATTCCCACACAAGAAAACATTAGACTGGTCCAAATTGAAAGAGGCTGCAGATGATGGTTGATCGATTTTCCTCGCAAGCTGTGTTGTTCTTTATTAAGATTTATTTCAACCGAGTGCTATCCCCAACTTACTGATCGCTAATCACGCACATTTACCACCGATAGTTTGAGATATTAAACCAGGAGTCGCCACTAACAGTATCCCAGGATCCCTGAAAATTGGAAAGGACCAAAGCAAGCTCAGGCTAGGGATTCCGTCAGGATCCTTCAACATTTCTCCTGTACAATAGACCTTAATGTAGCAACTAATGCTCTTGATTTTTTGTTCGCTTGTTTTTGTAAAAAAACATTTTGGATAATGAAGAAATTGCTTGTAACAAGCAAATTCTTCATTTTCAAAAATGTTTTTCAAGGGTTTTTTATTCAAGTTGGGCTTAGAAGGACAGGATTGTGCGGGAATGAATTAATGTATATTGAGGAGGGATCCCTGATTTTGTGGAGGAAACCCTGAAGTTATAGGAAGGGATTCCTGTGAGATCCCATTGAAGCAAAGTTGGTGTCGACCCCTGTAAACAAGTGTCATGAACTTAAATGTTAATCGGAAGGTTGGTGACCTATACGTCGTAACTACATTGAATATGCTGTAAGTACGGCTTTTAAGTCGCCAAACCAACAAACAGGCTTATCACCAATGTCGGAGTTCAAAATTCACTTTCGGTCTAAATGAATGATTTGATTTATTTGATTTTATGATTGACCGCCCCTCGTAAATTTACGGGTTAAATAGGCTTTTTGTAATTGAAGGTCGTCGAACATTTACACTCTTAGTAGTCTTATCTAGCATTAGATTTGATAAGCGGGATATCCGATTTATTTTTAACCCAATCTTGAATGTAATTTAAAGTTTCTGATGTATTAGGTAATTTCTCTTCACCTCAAATATCACTCTTTAGAATGTTGAATCCTATATTTCAAAGGATAAGAGCAAAAGAAATATAATGTTTCATATCGAAGGGTTTCCAAGGCCGGTATTAATGAGTTAAAGTATTTCTGTCTGTGTTTCAAAAAGTCGTTTTAACGAAAATGAGTGAAATATTAATCAGTCTGAATGAAGAATAATACGATTTTATATTTCTCGACGAGGTGTTTAGCTTTAATTCCCTTGCGTAATACGTATTCCCCGATATAAATTAAATATGCCAGTCGATTTTGAGTCGCATGATCGAGAAGACAACCAGGGTCTCATTGATATCGAGCTTAATTATTAGGATTCTTCCTGTCCATCTTGTGTATATAATAATCAATCGACGGTTCCTTTTTTGATAGGCTTTTGCGGCGTATTCTTTGGAGCAGTTGATTGTACTAAGATTAGGATGAACATCTTTTGTTTGAAAATATTTTCATCCCCGTTGGCTATTCTGTAAAAGTTCTTCATAGTACGTAGAATTAAGCTCCTGATTTTTCTTCAAAGTCCAATTATAGTACCTTTCGAAAGGGGTACGTATACCGCGTCAATTTTACAAGGAAGTCACAATATTTGTGGATTAAAGTGTTTTTTTTATTTTCTCTTAAATATTTTGTTAAGCTTGGCTCATTGAAGATGTTAGTCTTAAAAGGGAATGACTAATGAGGATTGCGTCTGATTGAAGATGGACGTTATAATAGTGGTCACTATTTTGACTCCGTTTCAAGCTTACAAGCGTTTGAATAATGATTTGATATATACAAGTTCTTGAAAAATTTGTAGTAATGACGTTTATGTCGCCAATATTTACACACACATAAGTTTTAGAACTTATTTGTTTACTTAAAACATATGTTTGAGATAACTCTAAGTTATCATTGTTCTATTTATATATGTTTGTAGTTTAGGCCGGTTGCCTCTAATTACAATTGTTATTACTGTAAACTGTATTAAACTTTAAAAACCAACAAAAAGTTTTACAAACATGACTACAAAGACGGAGTTAAAAACTCTTTCTGGTCTACATGAATGATTTCATTGGTTCATTGGTCGACTAGTTGATTGATTGACAGTCGCGATTGGTCACTTGACTGCCCTTTCATTCAATCTTTCACATATTTATACTATATTTGAACCATGAAACTCCTACAGTTTTACAGGTAGGTATCGATGTTTTTTTCATGTCACAGATTTTAATTTCTTTTATTTCCTTTCATATACTATTTGAATACAATATGCCGCAAAGTATTTTTGCAAAAATTGGAGATCGCTTATCATAAAAATGCAGGGTATTTCCCTAACAGCCTACGTAGGCTTTTAATCTATTTTTTAGATCAATCCGAGACAGTTGCGAAGAATATAAGACATTCACGTGGCGCGAATAACCGTTGGAACTTTGCATTTGGTTTGAATTACATCAAACCAACGTCATCATTACGTCATCAGGAGTAATGTTCGCTAGCCGGTCTGTAAAGATCAATCCAAAACTGTCGTAAGCGTTATAACGATTATAAACACTTACCGTAGTTTTGGGCTAAGCCTTTCGTGTGACATGATTTAGGACATTTGCTGTTTCGCTAGTAAAATTGTTACCTTCATTTGACTTAGGGTCATATGCTAATGAGGTCATTCGTTGTCGACAGCCGAATTCCGTGATATCTAAAAATAACCTGGAATTCCGCTGAACCTTTCCAATATAACCACAAAAAGCCATTTTAGGTCTATTAGATTACCGCCAAGATAATACCTGACCTAACTCAAAGTATTAAATGTTCGTTTGAGTCTATTTTTCGGCACTTGGTAATTTTTTCTTATCTAGGTTTCAGAAACATCGATACCTCCCTTAAAGACTCAAGTTATCAAAGCCGTTTTTTTTATAAATTCTGATTTACGTGTTATACTTTTATGTCTATCTTGTATGCATTTGCTTTGGATGTTTAGCTTTAATTAATAGTGGACGAGTTTTGCTGCAATCCTTTCAAAGTGCAAAGCTTTGAGAATGTTTTTGTTCGTATTTAATCTTGTGTGCACTATACAGCCTACATCTTGTAACTATGTCAGAATATTTGTAACTGTTATAAATCGGATGTGTTAAATATGGATCATCTAGCCTTGAAAAGCTATGACACCTTGTCAAATCTTGTAGGAAAAACGATGCTGGCCACGCCCACTGAGCTACAACAGGAAGTTTCTTTTCGATATTTGAACGGTGTTATTTTATATACTTTATGGCCAGTAACAGGTGCAATTGCTGTTTAGAGATATAAACTTCTTAACTATAGCTTGGACAAGCTGTAGTTATGACGTTTAAGCCGCCAAACCAAAGAAAAAATGCTTCATATAAATGTCGATTATGTCGGTGTTCAAAGTTCCCCTCCGGTCTAAATGAATGATTTAATTGGTCGATTGAATCTTTGATTGGCAATAGCGATGGGACAAATGTGTGCATTCTAGTGCCTTATCCTAGGTTTTATATGTATAAAAATAAGTCTCAAATTTAGACTCTGTGACATCATGTTCGATATTAGATGTATCATTGTATCATTGTTAAAAAGGGAACTATCGTAAAATCATTCAAATCTTCTTGGACGATTTACAGAAAATCTTAAAACTTGGCTCGAATCTTTGACTTTGCCAAGATTAATATTCAGTGACCTTGGGCATCGAACCTGTTCACTAACTTTAACATCAGCGACTTCATGAATGATAAATCCTTTGTTCCTTTCTGTATCATGACATCTGTCAGAATCCTGGCGTTGTATTTCATAGAGTTTTAAAAATGTTTACCTGTATAGATTAATTTTGAAAAACGGAGGGTTGTTTGTATAATTAGAGATAACCCGTGTCTAACGGTAGACCGTATAGGGGAATTGAGAAATCGTTGCCCCGCCCACTAACTCCGTTGGTCCCGCCAATTGACTCTGACAGGAAATCCCTTTACACCCCTGGACCTTATTGAATGAAACTCCGTATATATATATGAACATCTGAAATTTTCTATTTATCGCATTTGTCTTTCATTTCTAAGTGGGTTGTCATTTTATCTACAGCCTATTTATTTATTTTCAATCGGAAACCTATTAATCATTGATTATCTTCTATTTTGGAATTGACGCATTTGATAACTAAAAGGTCGTATGTTATGTTTCTGTATTACATGGTTAAACCGATGCCTTTTTTAATTATTTGTAAAATTGTATTTGCCAAAAGCTTGTGATCATAAACTCTTTATATTTTTTATATTATAGGAAAATGGGACACAATGACACATTTGTATGATTGTAAAACTTCATAAATTTTGTGGAAAGCACTTGTTCGGGGAGCATATCCCATGTTTGACGGCTCTTGTCTTTTAATATGAATGTGAAATATCCTTGGATTGATCAAACATATCGCTAATATATTCATGTGGTAATCGTTTTTGGAAAATTCTGAAATAAGATGAACAACAACAACAAAGAAAAACAACACTTTCTACCTAAGGACACTTTTTTTCAGTGACATAAAATTTCTGAAAGTATAAATGATACGGCGGTCTGTGTTAAGAGTTTGCTATTCTATTCCCATGTAAGAGAGGGAGACAGAATAATTATTGGCACCAGGTCATAGCCATTTCCAATTATGATCGCTGTCAATTTCAATATACCGCGGGGTGAAGAGTTGTACCTTAAAAGGTCAATCGCAAAACTATTATTATGTAAAGTGAAGGAAGCTCCTGCAGACTGAAGTCATTGACACAATTTGCTTGAGAAATTTCATGTTATTTATTTAGTTTACAAGGTTTGCATGGTTTTAAGCAGCATTACTAGAAACTATGATGATAGGGCAAAATGAAAGGAATGGCAAAATGAGAGTTGTAATTCAATTGTGCATTAAATGAAATATTCTAGACAGCTTTTTAATTTCATTGATTTATTTAATTTAATCTGTCTGTTATTTTCTATCATATTAGAAAGATTTGTCTTCCGGTTAAAAGACGCTAAAATACTTGTTCTTATGCATATGCAAATTAAACTTCTCATAATAAAATGTTTATGTACGAGACATTAATCGTTCAGCGGTTTTTCGCGATCATAGTGAGTTCGAACCCGGATTAGGCCAAAGACTCCCCGGCGGCGGCACATATCCTTTCCGACATTTGTCTGTTGTCAATGGGTGGATACCCGTAAACCTAATTTGGATAGCAGCTGGAAAGGAAAGGATTTAATGGTTGTATTGGTACAAGATATACCAGGAATCCAATGGTAGGTGATCGAACCGCCGCGATATGACTTAAAAATTGTCAAAAGCGGCGTTTTCCCACTTCAAACAAACAAATCCGCCAAAACTGTTTTTCAGCATCTGCCGGCATAGTTGACATATCTATACGGATTTATATCTTATGTTATTGAAAATCAGAAACAAGTTAATGCCAATGAATGCCATGATCTGTTTTCAAATGAAGTGGTTCTGAATGCGTCTGTTATTGAGTTCAAGTTGTGATATATACTCAACAAAAAAGAAAGCACGCTTTTGTGTGTGTTTTTTTTTTTTTTTGAAAATCACTCTTATCATACGAACAATTTTACACATCAAGATATCTATAAGTGTGTGTGTATGTGTGTGTTTTATTTTGTTTGATATGTGTTTAATTTCTTTTCTTTTTCTTTACTTAATAAGGTTTTTTTTGTGAGCAACTCATCGATTTAAAATGAAAAACGAAACACCTTAATCCGTATCTTTTCGGGCGACGAACGTGATCGTTTTTCTGGCATTCATGCAATCTCCAAAACTGAATTTTTAACGTTTAAATGGGTAAAATGAATTAAGTCCGTGTGCATGCAGAAAGCTGATCAAATAATGAACAAAATTTAGAGGCTTTAGTTACATGTAAATGACCTTTTATAAATTTACTGTACTAATTATCGGTAGAGTTAAAGACGTGATTAAAGTGATAGTACACACTGAACTTCTAAAACACTACTTGATGTAACGGAATTGACCAATCGCTGTCCCCCCCTCCCACTAACTCCTTTGGCCACGCCCATTGACTCCGACAGGAAGTCTTGCTTCGATTTTAAAAGGCGTTATTTTGCAAAAACTATGGCCAGTAGCTTGTAACAAAAAAAGTAGAATCGTTGGTTAGCGACATAATGTCGTACCTACAGCTTGAATAAACTGTAGTTTCGATCTTTAAGTAGCTTAACAACAAAAGTGTCTCACACTAATGGCGGCCAAATCCTGGAATTTAAGTTCCAATTTCGTGCTGAATGAATCATTTTATTGGTCGATATAATTCTTGATTGACAGACTCTATTGGTCAAATTTTTCAGTAACCAATGTAAAATGGAAGTGACGTGGAATATTTACCTACACAAGACTCTATGCGTTAACGCTAGACAATTTTACACCAGGTTTTCAATCGGTAAATACCGATACTTTTCAACTGTTCCAATGTTACGCCAATGTAACAAGACAAAATTTTGGTACATTTCCAAAGTACCCTAATGAAGAATTTCGAGATGAACTACTTGGCCACAAAACATTAATGGATAGGACAGCGCAATGTTTTCTAAGCTTTCGAGCTGGATGGATTAATTGACTTGTTTGCTTCCATTTGACCCGGTTTTAAAAGGGTGCAGCGCAACGTTTTTTTTCTTATCTGTTCGTTTTGCATTTCGCTTTATCAGTACATTTTGCAAGCACCAAGCTATTAATAGAAACCACCTATACATATATTCAAAATCCCTGATAATTTGCGCAAGAATCTTGAATTAAGCACTAGTCATAGTTTGGTAATTTCTTCATTTTACACAACATTTTCCCAATTGCTTTTCTTTAGTGGCGTCTAAAAGCATCACTGTGTTGGATCAATTCATTTGAATACATAAATCCTATTTCAATTGTTACATCGTAAAATTTCTGTGACATTTTGATAAAGCCTTTTCGAATTTTTGCAGTTTAAGTAAATGTGTACTTTTTTACTTGTGCTAAGTCTTCATTAGATGACCTCAATTATATCCTATTCACTCTTGATCTCCGGTGATCCCTTTGTTGAATTATTTCGAGAAACATTTATACTGAGCTAGATGCCGTAACACAATACTGAGTCCTAAACAGTTTTCCTGTATTCAAATAATTTACAGACAACATAAATCCCTGTTTACCCTAAGGGGTTAGAAACGATAATCGTCTTGTATAGAAGTCGTTGTAATTCTATAGAAAACATAAATCACGTCTTATTAGGTGATAATAATAAATTGAGCCTGGTTCAGACTTGGTCTCTTAAGGATCCATTATCGCGTGTTTTTGTATATAATTCCATATATAGTCGTAGCAAGTCCACAATATCGTAACTGAAGCTTATCCGAGTTATAGTTACTACATTTCGGTAGTCTGACGACGATAAATGACTAAGAAATCATTTTTCTTTACAGAATGCTATGAGACAATAAAGTGAGATTATAATTTTGTCGGTTATTTCTATGTCTAACTTTGTTTTACTGATTAACCCATTACCAGACAGCAAACTTTTAGATTGGTCCAAATTGAAAAGAGTTGCAGACAATAATTTAAAATTTGACATTTTAGAGTTTTTTTCTCAACTTTTTGGTTAGAAAACATTGCGTAAAAAGAAGAAATTGCTTGTGACAAGCAATTTCTTCATTTTACACAATGTTTTCCCAATTGCTTTTCTTTAGGGGCGTCTAAAGCATCATTGTGTCGGAATGGGTTAACTACTTATGGACCGACTAGCGGTCGACCTGATGATTAATGGCTCGAGTCCCTGAGGTGGCGGGCTGATTATCTAGGCAGGAAACTTTACAAGCTAAGCCACAGTCTATACAACTGTTAAAGTAGATAGGAATGGGTTAATATTCATTGCTTCTTTCTCTTATACGCAGAATAAGACCATTAATGAAATACACGTTTGTTCAAAATCATCGTAAATGTCGATACGATGTATGCACACTTGCGACGATTTTGCATTGAACTTTCGATGACTGATTAGAAAGGATATGAAATTTCACCTCTTTTTGCTGTTTACTTTTAAAAGAAAATACATTGTCACAATCTTAGTCGACCATTCTGGCCGCGAAAAGTGTATACATTTCATAATGTCTTTCAAAGCCTTGCACTGACAATGTTCAGAATTCGAAAGTGCGGCTGTCCATTCTCCTCGTCTATCGTAAAGGCTGTAAGTTCTCGCGTCGATACTCAGAAATGAACACTCGCTGGCCCCGCCCATTAACTTATTAACCCCGCCCATTGACTCCAACAGGAAGTCGGGCTTCGGTTTTAGACGGCTATATGTTGCAAATTTTATGACCAATAGCATGTAACAAATGAATAGAATAATTCGTTTGTTACATGCATGTAACAAATGAATAGAATAATTCGTTGATTCGATGTCGTCGTTACTACAGCTTGAATAAGCTGTAGTTACGACGTTTAAGACGCTTAACCAACAGAAAATGTTAACAAAAATGGCGGCCTATTTTGGGAGTTCAAAACTCGTTTCTTGGCGCATGTTCGCAATGAATGATATCATTGGTGGACGATATATTTGATTAACACCCAAGATTGGTTAATTGACCAGTCGAGGTTGTCGTTCAAATTATCAAGCAACCAATCAAACAATTCATTTTCAACAGAAATTTAAATGTTAACTCCAACATTTCTTGAACACTTTCCTGTATAATCACTGGTTTTTACGTCCCTGTGTTTTAATACTTCGGAAAACATTGTGGAAAAAGAAGAAATTGCTTGTAACAAGCGATTTCTTCTCTTTCCACAATATTTTCTCCCCTACTGAATGATTATTTTTAAAATAAGTACAACTTTGAATTGTCGTATACAAATCCTCTGAATTTGGAGCAGTCTAAGATTTAAAAAAACAGGAAATGGTTAAAGTATTTTTGTTGGTTTGGCGACTCAAACGTCATGACTACAGTTTATTCAAGCTATAGATATGACCGATAGGTCGCCAACCAACCATTTTATTTTTTGTTACAAAATCGAAGGTAAACTTCCTGTAGAGTCAGTGGGCGGGGCCACTGAATCATCAATTAACATATTAAATTATCCGTCATTGTATATCCAGAGTAAACAGCGTGAAGAAATGCATTTTGAGTCTATCGCCGGCTCCAGAAGATAGGTTATAGTTATAAGCGGTGATAGAAAAAAATAGAAACTCCGAGTATTTGTACAAAAGCCGTCTAACAACATGGTTTAAAACATTTCATTTACAAATATCAAATGCAGGTAACAAATGGCAGTAATCATCCGTATTTACGATAAGACATAAATACGCGATATATCGACGAAATGAAACTAACAATCGACAAATAAGTGGATAATAAGAAAGGACTCACAATATAAATTGCATGTAGACTATGGTATTGGTGATAGGATTTTGTGAGATGTAAAAGATATTTCAACCCATATTTATGTCGAAAAAGTGAGACAAAGTCCAGGTTCTTTCGTATCCTCTCGTTCTACAAGTTTGTTAGTTTCTGACTGATTAATTTGTCATCTCATTGACAATGAAGTTTCTTTGTTGTCCTTGTTTTCTTACATGACTTTTCTTTCAATTCACAATCTTTTGTGTTTTTACATTACGATGGGCAATCTTAGTTTGCCATGTTTGAGGGTATATATGTCTTTATTTCCTCCATAGATGAAGATTTACAAATACAACATAGAACAGATATACATGTAGAAGGTACTAACGTGATTTACATACAAGACAATTAGAAACACAAATTTAACAAACTAAATCACAATGAAATAAGCAGCAAAAATACGAGCACATAGTCAAATGGACAAGACAGACCAGAGACGAGAGAATCAAGTGGTTGTACATACGAGAGAGAGAGAGAGACAGACCGACAGAGAGACGGATTGAGAGTGAGAAAAAAAAAACACACAAAGAGACAGAAAGATAAAAAGAAACAGTCAGAGGGAGACAGAGAGAGAGAGACAAGAGACAGACTGAAAGAAAGAGAGACAGAGAAAGACATAGAGAGACAGAAAGAGCGAACCATTACAAATCCTTTAAATTCTTTACTTTCTCGAAACGAAACGGAAAGAGGAGAAAGGATAGTAACGTCTTAACATTTAGAATGTCATCTAATGAAAGTACCCTAGGGCGTATGCCTGTCAATTTGACATCAAGAACCCTAGGTCTACACAAATATATGTGTGCATGCATATAATAAACTTGCTTTTATTTGACAACTCTATGTTAATATGTAAAGGGAATCACTATCATATATTATGTGTATAAGAAAAAGTGCATATGTACACCAAACACATACATGCAAGCATGAATATATACACATATACAGACTGACCCACTGTATTCTACACACCGGTAACAGGATAGTATCTATATTCACACCAAATACGATGCAGAAAGAGGATTGATACTTGAAGGAAGCGACTAGTGTTTTCGCCTAACACATTTAAAAGTTGTGGGTTCTGTCCGAAAATGGCATCGACAAACTCATCGCTGCTTAATGCACTTATAAACTCATACGCATTTCTACCAAATACCGCTAAAACATGCAGCACGAAATAGGATCTACAAGCTTGAACGCTAGAGCAATTAGCTATGATATGTACTGTAAAGCTGGATCTATCATCATTGCAATTACATCGGGTGCAAAACCATTTTGTAAGGGCAAGATACCCAATAAGCTGGGAAGTAGAAAAACAAGCTTTAAGCATACGAGGGTAATATTTTGCATAATGCCAAATTGTCTTATCATAGAATCGCGGTTGTATAAGTCTATATAATCTAAATTCTTCTGCGGAAGTACGTAAATGCCATTCATTAATGTAAAATTGCCCAACAGTTTTATTGACTAGTTTTTTCCAGTTTCCTTTAGATGGAAACGTACCTGTAGATACAAACTCGTCTGAAAATCTCTTTAATTGATATTTACGTAACAACAATTTGACATCATTGATAAAGCCTGACTGGCCTTGGAATAGACGAAAGGAGCATAGCCTGAATAAGAAAATGGCTTTAACAGAACAGTCTCTCCCCAAATGACATAGCTGGCCAAAGAATATCAACTTTTTCTTGTCAATTTCAGACTCAATAGGTAGTGCACCTAGCGAGCCTAAAACGACATCGGACCTAGATTTAATCTGGAGACCTTGAATCTGTTTTAAACAAACTCTATGTGACCGCTCGATGGTCAAGATATCTCGTGTCGAGAGAGACTGCAAAAGCTCTGTCCCAAAAAGCGCCCTTGGTAATACAATACTTTTGTAAATTTTAAAGCTTGTTAAGGGATTGAGTCCATTTTGACAAATGAACAAACTCTTCCCGCTCCTCAATGCGTTCGCTGCCAATAAACCAAGATCTTCTGCTACGTAAAAATGATCGCTTCGATTCGTTAAAGGTAATAACGGCGCATTTACTAGAATTATACTGAAAACGCCAAAGTCGAGAATAGTTGTAACAAATGTCTAGCATAGACTGTAGTGCTTTGTTAGAAAGTGAAAGTAGTGCCATATCGTCCGCAAAGGAAGGCGCACACAAGCTTATACCTTCTATTTGAAAGCCCAAGTTACTTTTGACTAAGTGGTCAATTAAATCATCTATAAAAATGAGGTACAAGAAAGGGGACCACACCCCTCCCTGTCTGGTACCTTGTAGAACAGGGAACCAATGTGACATGTGACCATTATACAAGACACGACTATACATACTAGAATGCATTGCAATCACAGTGCGTAAGAGTTTAGAGTCGACTCCCAAGTTATGGAGTTTATAAAAAAGGCCATCGTGCCAAACTCGATCAAATGCTTGTCGGGCGTCTAGAAAGCAAACAAATAATTTACTGCAATTTTCCTGACAAAATTTAACGCTCTCCGTCAACATAAATGAAGTCATCGTACTGCCCATATTCTCAATGAATCCTCCCTGAAGTGGACTAAGGGGGCGTTTAATAGAAAGTTTCAAGCGAGAAAGTAATATTTTTTCATAAAGTTTAAGTATTGTCGACGAGAGAGTAATAGCTCTATAGCTTGAAGGGGAATTTTTTGGCTTTCCACCACCCTTATATAGAGTAATAATCAAACCCTGTTTCAGCTTTTCAGGTACATAGCTGTAACTGTACATTAAATCGAACAATAGAGTTAAGTAATGCTCTAGCATTAACCCACCAAACAATATGTGTTCGCTGTAAACATTATCGCCCCCACACATTTTACCCTTTTTAAGAGACGAAATCGCAGAATTTACCTCACTCTGTGAAATATTATCACCAACGGGTAGAATGTACTCGACCCTTAGCCGATTAACATAATCTGTCACATAATTATAATGAAAAACATCGTACAACATGTGATCAGTATCTGAGTATAGATCCGAAAAGTATCGACCCCATTCAGAGCAAATTGCCTCTGGGCAGCGGACTTCAGTTTCTCTGAATATAATAGAATTGGTCGTATTACGATGACTGTTGTTCCTTTTTGTGTTAAAAAGTCTCCAGAAAAGGGGACAATCCAAACCAGCGGCGTTGTCGATATCAGCATTTATCTGTTCTAAAAACGATTTAGATACACTTCTGTGTTGTCTACGAAATTCAGATTTCGCTTTTTTATATTCCCTATACTCAGTGAAATCCATGCCCCGAAGTCTACCAGCCTCAATCCAAGACCTGCGTTTACATCGCATGGTAGCATGACTTCGTCTGAGACTAGACGACCAATAAGGCTTTAAGAAAGAGCGGTATTTTGAGCTCGGTAGATACTGATCCGAAACTGAGGTTATAGTGTTAACTATACAATTATAGAGATCATCTATAAACGAGCGAACATCACACACACTTAAATGATCCGCAGCGTCTTTCAGACGACAATGTACATGTTTTTCATAGTTTAAATATTGGTTCGGAGATACGTTTGACCATTTGACTGGTTTAATACTACCAGAATTTGCATTGCTATATATAACATTTGATAAAGTAATATTGATCTTTATCGGCCTATGTGATGAAACATTTAGACAGTCATCGTCAAGAATACGACAATAGGTTACAATCTGAAAAATGTCTTCACTAATGATAACGTGATCTATAAATGTGCGATATATACCATCATGGGATACGTAGCTAGTCTCTGCGCCGGTGCACTTGACCGATGTTGTTAGAATAGACAAATTAAAGAGAGAAGAAAGTTCACATAAAGCATTACCCCTCCCATCAAGTTGCTTAATAAATGTTCTCCCATTTAAATGAGCATTAAAATCGCCCATCAGTATAATTCCACCTAAAGGTGTATACAAACTTATCAAATCATACAGTTGTTCTAAATATTCTCTGAACTTATCGATACTGTGATTACGACTAGGTAAATAGACTTGAATGACGTAAATAAAGGTGTCACGTGACGTCTGTAATTGTACTCCGATAATTCTATCGCTATCGATTGGTAAAGAGGATATAAATGGATTTAATTCCCTGTTCCAAATAAGAGCCACCCCTCCTTTACCAACTTTTCTATAACTGTAGGTACTTAGATCAGAATCGCATACACCCACACCGTTGTAGTTAGGGTGTATGCTATTCAGAAAATGACATTCAGATTCAAAGAGCCAATGCTCGGATATACCGCAAATGTCCACTAACTCATTTTCGAGCAATTTACTCAAGTAATACGCGCTTGACATTATACCAGTTGCATTCCAGGTACAGAGATTAAGAGATTTAGATTGAATTGACATTAATATTGAGAAATGGTAAATAACTAATCTAAGCATAGAGTACAATAAAACAACAACACCTGCCAGAATGAATAGCAAATAACTAATCAACAACATAATTATTTACGCCCTCAGTGTGGCCGTGACCTTTATATGATTCTGACTGACCATGTGCTCTGGGTATATCGCTATAATCATCGCCATAGCCAACATATTCGTAGCTATTACGACTATCGTAACGACCTCCCCATTGATTATCATAATCGTTACGTGGGTAGCGTCTCCTATTTGGATAATTGTTATTCCTGTGTCTATACGCCACATCATCATATAAATCATCATTGCAATTTTCATCAAAATCATCACCACGCTTATTTTGAAGTGTTTTCACATATGCACTCTTTGTAAGCCATGGCCTACATGTAACACCCTCGGGCCAAAACCCGGGTTCAATCAATTTATTTGAGTTTGGTGCCTCAACATTGAGTCTGATCACGACAGATCTAGTGTTCCTCTGCGGAAATACACGAATCATTGTAACCCTTAAACCCCTATTCTTTACATAGTTTCTTAGTTTATAAGTCTTGACGGACGACTTAAATCCGCCAAGGTAAAATCTTTTCGTCTTTTTTACAACACATTCGGTAAAGTCATCATCATCATCATCATTTATGACGTCATCATTCACTACCGGCACTGGCTTATTTGCATTGTCACGATAATCCCTTTTATGCCTGTTCATTTCATCAACTTTTGACACGATTACGGGAATTTTATTCTGCTCGGGTTGTGTATACGTTCTTTGATCGCTAGCACGATCGTTCATACATCGATCACTCCCTATGTTATTACAAGTTGTTATGTTTGGCGTTGAGGCGAGACTGTTTTGTCCCGGATTCAGTGATCCGTGATTCTTTGATGTTGTCGCTGGGTCGGCACGTGGCATAATTTGCCTTGAAGAATGATGCGCTGATTTGTCGAGATTCGTCTGTTGTAGACAAGCCATTTGATCATTCATAGTTACATCACGATAAGACGGATCAGTCGGCATTCGTTGTGTCGAATTAACTGGGTTAACATGCATTTGTTGTAGACTGGGTATCTGAGCAGTCGTTACTGCATCACAATGGGGCGGAACAGTCGATGGACCTTGGGCCGAATGAACTATGTTTACGGGGATCTGCTGTAGACTGGCTTCCTGGCCAGTTATAACTACATCACGATAAGACGGTTCAGCCGGTGCTCCTTTGGCTGAGTAAGCTGAGTTTACAGACCCATTTATATCAACAGTAGAATTGCTATGATTCTGTACACTTTTATTGTTTTTGTTCAGTTCTTTTACCCTGGAATCCAATTTCCCACATAGGCGATCATTATTTCTGGAAACATTCGAAATTTTGGCATGAATATCACGAACTTGTTCATCTAAATAGTCTCTATTTTGTTTGACATCGTTAGATACGAGTTTAACCATATTTTTTGTGCTTATAAGTCCTGATGATTTTTCATCCTCAATTCTATGAATGTCAATTTTTAGTTTTGCAATTTCATCATTTGTTTCTCTTTTAAGTTTGTTTATCTCTGAGCGAATTGCCATAACTTCACTGTCAAAAACCGTTTTCGATTTGACTTTATCTTGTTGCAAGGCGACTATATCAGATTGACATTTATTTAACAGAGACTTGAGAATATTAATTTGCTGCAGACACATGCTCAACTGATTATCCGCTGTATTAATATCGCTTTTGCCGAAAGATTTTGGTAAGTTCAACAAGTCCTTGAGGCAATCGAACGTTTTATTCTCTAGTGATGATACAAGAGTGTAAATATCACAAGCTAGTTTATTGGTTACGCTGTCACCGTTCCTTGTATTTTTCCTACGTTTCAGTTCAGAATCCTTTGGAAAAGGGTATTCATGGTGTTCATGACAAATGTGAAACAACGTACCTCTAATTTCATCAAGACGATCCTCGCGAGAATCTGCTTCAATAATAATACGAGAGATAAAGTCCAACTTCGTACATTTTCGGAATAAGTCCTGCACTTTATCAAGAAGCGGCCAGTAAGAATTATCCGGTGGTGAATTAATACTACAATTTCCATTGTACAAGTCAACAGTATTTTCCGTTTCATCTTGACCTGAATCGCAGATGTGTTTCAGACACGTCTGTGAATTGTCGATCTCAAAAACATCGTCATCAGAAACCCTGGGCCTTTGTGCGGGGGTTAATTGGGTGTATTGACTTGCGTCGTATATCCCGGTTAATTGTCCAGGTGACGGTGATTTTGGTTGTTCCTCCATAATTGGGGTAGTCCGTTATATTATCCAACATTAAACATGTTGAAAACTACTCATACGGTGAATACGGTGAATATATACACAAAGGGAAACAAAGTTCAATCTACAATATCCCAGAAAAGTCACATTTAAACATTTTTTTCACAAAATTCTTCCTGTCCAACGGTTATAAAAAGCAACTTAACAACTGTCTACATGTCTGTAGTATATCAAAGCACTACGAACTTGAAAAATCTATGATTTTAACGAGAACCAAAAAAACACCGTGCCGCCATTTTCAAATGGCTGATAATTTTAGCCATTTTCGTGAAATGGCTAATTTTATGCAGCCATTTCACGAAATGACTAAAATAGTTCAGCCATTTCATGAATTTTCGAAAGACCGGTGGTGACATCATGTATTCACAGTTCACACCTCAAACTTCATACATATTAAGTCTGAAATGGGAAGTTGGAAGTTTGAAGTTGGAAGTTTGAAGCGAGAAGTTGGAAGTATGAAGTTGGTTCAAACTTCCGACTTCATACTTCCAACTTCACACTTCAACTTCCGACTTCATACTTCCAACTTCATACTTCCAACTTCACACTACAAACTTCCAACTTTAAACTTCCTAATTCACACTTCCTACTTCACACTTCATACTTCCAACTTCTCACTTCAAACTTCCGACTTCATACTTCCAACTTCTCCCTTACAACTTCAAACTTCCGACTTTATACTTCCAACTTCACACTTCAATCTTCCGCTTTCAAACTTCCAACTTTACACTTCCAACTTCTTACTTCAAACTTCACACTTCATACTTGCAACTTCACACTTCAAACTTCCGACTTCATACTTCCAACTTCTCACTTCCAACTTCAAACTTCCGACTTCATACTTCCAACTTCACACTTCAAACTTACAACTTCAGATTTCAAACTTCACACTTCAGAGTTACTGTGTATGAAGTATGAACTGTGAATTTTTGATGTCACCACCGGTCTTTTGTATGAAATGGCTGGAAATTTGCTCCAGCCATTTCATGAAATGACTGAAACTTACATGTATTTCTTATTTCAAACGGACGTACATTGATTTGGAATTAAACCATTACCAGATAAAAAATAATTTAGCCTAGTCCAAATTCAAGATTATAGGCAACAATTGGTAGTGTATTGAAAATGAAAACCAAGTCCTATACAAACAGAAAATAATATGAGAACAAGAGCAAACGCTTATTATACAGTTAATAACAAATTCAGAAAAAGAATTAAAACATGACTTGCATGGTGAACACAAACAGTAGCTACATCTTATTGTCTTTCCTGTATTTATTAATTCTTTAGAAAGCATAAAGAAGACATCCATTCAAGTCCTTAAAACAGAACTTTACTTTTCATGAAATACAAGTAAAATGGTCTTAGAAACAGTATTAGAATTAACAAACTGTTGCTAAGGAAAAAAGGTTTTATGTCAAAGTGTATCATTTTTAATAATGCACATGAGTCAATTCCGTTACATTAATAATTCCCAAACAATATCCCATTTTGATGCACTAAAGATACAAAGACTTGGAAAATATTGTGAGAACAAGAGAAAATGCTTGTACAGAGCAATTTCTCTTTTTCTCAAAATTATTTTTACCTCATACTGGTACTGATTTCCCATTTTAAATGCTCTCGGAAATGTCTACAATTTGTTTCTATATGGACCAGACTACAGGTTGTGTTGTTTTAAACCAAGACCACATTATTTCATTTTAAACAAAATATTTATATTAATTCTTTAGAACATAATCACTTATTTTAACACCATTTGAAGAATGGCGTAAAGGAGAACATCATATTTTTTTCTAAACTAGATAATACTTATAATTAAATTCACATGCACTTTTAAACTAATATTTAAAAAATAAACAAGCACACAATTAATCAATGTATGTTACCTCAACCTATGTATCAAAAACTCAATCATTCAATCGAAAATGTAGTGATATTTTTATAAATAAATGAATAAAATTAAAAGGAATCAATTACAAGAACAACAAAATCATCAGTTTTCTAAGCAAATAATGAAACATCACATTAATGTTTTCATTTATTGATATCAATAAATTCCAGATTTTTCTTTTTCAAAGACTGGCTGAAAATCCACCAGACAATCTGTGTAATATTGACATCGTATTTTCAGTCATTTCATGAAATGGCTGAAATATTTTAGTTATTTCGTGAAATGGCTGAATGAATTAGGCATTTCATGAAATGGCTAAACTGATTCAATTATTTCATGAAATGGCTGATTTCATAGATTGGTTGTAACAAGTCTTTTTACTGGATCGTTTCTTTCGGATGATATTTAGGGTGTAAAAGACAACAAAGTTTGACAAAACAATTTCTCGCTGATGCAGATATGAACACGGGCTGGGCGCCTGATTTGAACAGTGGCCGGTGGGTCTCTTTATTCTAACCATTTCTTCAACTTTCCAGCAGCAATCCTTTTTCCCAAAACCCCGTGAATCACTTTGCCGAAAAAACATTCCAGAAAAGAGTTAAATTTGAAAAGCAATTTCACTTTAGTTCTATGTAAATATTTTCCTAATGATATACGATGTATTATCAAGATTTCTAGATCAACGCTTTAACGCTTGATACTTTCACCAAAAAGCAATGAAATTATCTAAAATTATTTTTATGGACAAACTGAACATTTTGATAAAGCTTCCTTCGTTTGCTTTGTACTATTATACGACAGGTACAGAATTACCATGCAATTGAAAACTGTGCGCGTTTAGAGATTCTCTCCAACAAAAATTCATATCGTTAATTTGACGTAAATACAACTTTAATATCGCCCACCGACGTTAACAGCTAGCCCAAATCATGGCGAGTATTAGAAAAAGTCCAGAGATTTTTCAAATAAACCCATCGCGGCTGTCAACCAAAGACAACAGTTGATCAATCAAATCAATTTGTTGGTTTGGCGACTTAAACGCCGTAAATATAACTTATTCAAGCTGTGATTAATACGTTAAGGTCGCCAAAATCATAATTTATCAACCTAGGTTTTGTTGTCGTTCATAAATCGTAATATATGATATTAACAGGGTGGAAAAAAGTGCTTTAGTCATAATAAACGCCGTCAAATAATTTACTTGCTACAGAGGTATAAGAATTAGAACTTATGAATACACCATGGGGAGCAACTAGCCAAGACAAGACATTTTGCATCTAGCCCCCCTTTAATATGATATAACCTTAAATGACAAACCCTAACAATGTGCCCGAGGACAGGTGAGTTGAAAAATTCTGAGAAATTTTCATTCAAATTCGTCCATGAATGTGGTAGGTGTGTTAACCAGATAATTTGTGTTTAGCCCCCACTCCCTTTTTCAGTAGCTGTGACGTAACCTCAAGTGACGAAACCCCGACATTACGAGCCAGGTCAGGTGATTAGGAAAATTATGGGAAAATTTCATTAATATTCGCCCTTAAATGTTACAGGAGACGTTTACATTTAACGAGGAATTTTCATTAGGCACCATTTTTCTTTGACGCAGCATAATATGCGCAAGTTCAGGTGACTAGGCATAGTCTGAAATTTCATTCAAAATCTAACATAAATCTTGGAGGAGATGTGTTAACCCTTGTCATGCTGAACCAAAAATATTCCTGCTTTGGCAGGAGGTCTGGACAGAAGATCAGACTGCACACATGTGCAGTCTGATCATTGTTTAGACCTCCTGCTTGTCTCTTTAAAGCCAGCATTGTTTATACCATTCATACTCTAGATAATTAACAACCCAATAAAAGTGCTTTCTGTACTTTCACTCCTTTGATTTCAACACAATTTTGTAGAGGATTTTTATCCAGCATGACAAGGGTTAATAAGATTTGGAGGTACAGGCAGACGGATGTTGAAACGAACGGACAGACGAAGAAGATGATACTAATATATGTCTTCTTTTGGCGCTGTATAAAAACGCAAAAAACGCTTAAATGGATCCTTAAGAGACCAGAACTGAACAAGGACTAGTTTATTATTATCGTCTTATAAGATGTGGTTTATGTTTTTCAATAGACTTACATCACATCTACACACCACTATTATCGTCTCTAACCCCTTAGGGTAAAACAAGATATATGTTGTCTATAATTCATTTGAATACAGGAAAGCAATTTAGGATTCTGTATGTGACAGTATCTATTTAGTTGCAAATGCTTCCCGAAAGAATAAATGCATTGATTGATTATGGTTAAACGCCGTTTTTAATAGTATTTCAGTCATATCGCGGCGACCAGAGCACCTAACCAAGGATGCCATGTATTCCACAAAACAGTACTACATCGAAATCCTTTCCGAGTCTCCAGCTATTCATTTCACTTATGTTGACGATTATCATGGTGCATGGTGGAACAAATTGAAGCATTGTAAGTGGCGATCGAATATAGCAACATTGCCTTCGTTGTTTTGGTGACAAATCTACAACTAGCTTAGGTTTGAAACTGAAACATGAATCCGCTATAGTTAGTAGAATTTCATGCATCCAGACGAATCTTTCTTCGAAAAAAAGGGGGAAAATTAACAAATAAGAGTAATACAGACATGGCTATTCCTCGCCGAAACTGCCTAAATACATCGGAAATAAGCTCATCAATATATACTTAATACTGAAATAACTGTACTCTTACGCTCCTGAAAAAAGGAAAACTGAGGGGAAAAACCCCAGAAAACTAGTTAACCCTCTTCTGTAAAGCAATTCTCCTCTATGAGCTCTATCCACCCATAAAACTACTATGTAAATAACTTCTAAACAGTCCGATACATATATCAGCCAAATCTTTAGCCGAAAAAATAGATAATGTAATAACTTAAATATAGAAATACCATAAGTATAAAACTCGCATCTCCAAAATACGATCACCTGCTCGTTAAGTTTGAAGTAATTTAGTTAAATACTTAAAAACGTATGCCACTGACTAAAGCAAATGCAGAAAAGCAAGCCAGGGTTGTAGTTTCTGTTCACTGCTCTTCCCCCGCATGATATCTATCTACCCATGAAGTTTGAAGATGATAGTTACTGCACTTTCAGACATATATTTTAGTCTGAAAAGAATCAAATTAAGGGGAATAACTAAACAAAACCACACAACTTTTTGCAAGGCTATACAAAGACCCCTGTTGATATTTTTATGTGAGTCCATCATCTGCATTTTAGTAAAGAAAACCAATGGACCGCAACAAGACTCGAATTTGATCTTAATATTACGACAGACTCAAATACAAAGTTAAGCTCAATTTCTCCATTTCTGCAATCAGTTTTGACTGCGGATTCGCAAACTATATTCAAAAGCGAATAGAAAAAAGTCCGGAAAACTGATTGACTGGTCAGACAGTCATATTAGACAAACGGAAGGAGTGCAAATCTAAAGTCCGCTTCAGCTTTGCCTGTAGTAGTCTAACGGGCAAGGAATATTCCCCGATTAAATTACACAGTCAGCAGTCCGCGGTCAGCGTGAGTAGCAAAACTCTTAATACAACGATAAATAAGTCGATTTCATAATGTTGTTCAATATCCTCTCCGACATTTGTCTCTCACAAATGGGTGGATAAAGGTAAACCTAAGTGGGATAGCAGCTGGATGCTAGGAAATGATGTAGTGGTAGTTCGGGGGTGAGAAATCAGGAAGCCATTATTAGGTGCTCCTGCCGCCGCGATTCAAATACTGTTAAAAGAGGCGTTAAACCCAATTCAATCATTCAATAAACTTATTACCACACATTATAACAAAGAGGCGTAAAGCGCATATATAAACAAAGAAGACATTATATGGAATTTGTTCTATTAATTCTTTACCGTGTCTAAAGACAGTGTTGCTAAGAAAGCCCCGTCCCTCTCGAAACATGCACAATACATGTGTACACATTCTTCCTTCAAATACAATGCCAATGTAAATGATGGTCACGATTGGAAAATCGTTTGCCTAAGTGGAATGAACAGTTGAAGGCTCCGAAACGATGTAGTGGGTAGTATGAGAAATACAAGGAATCAATGATTTGGTGCTCTAGCCGCCGCAATATGAATGAAATACTATTAAATACTGGTAGACTCCATTCAAAAGAACAAACCATTTATTTAATAACTAAGTAATTAACTAAAAAATTAAAGGCCTGTCATCGATTACCTGATATTCAAATATCTTTGTTTCCCAGTTAACATTACGACGACCAATTCGACAATACCGTAGAATGGGTCTTTAACATTTAATAAAGCACTGAAAGTACTGATGATGGAAGTCCGCTTTGGCATAGTAGAGTGGTATGCCCGTTTTGGTGTACAAAATGGCGATTTTTACATAGATAATCTTTTTGTAGAGCCCGCTTGCGGTGAGCGAAACATAGTTGTCATTATGACAAGTCTGTGTATGTGCGTTAACTAGTCTGTTAGTCCGCCCTTCCGTCCGAATTTGTCCGGACAATTACTCCTACATCTATAAATGGATTTCAAAATAACTTTGCACAATTATTCTCCATCATGGGTGAATGTGCCATTTTAAAGATTTTTGGATAGTTCTAATGTCAATGTCACAGCTCAAGATAAAAGACTAAAACTGTGATTGTCAAGAGCATTTCTCCTACAATTATGGATGGATTTCAAAATAAATTAGCACAATTATTCTCCATCATGAGTAGATGTGCCATTTGAAAGAACCTTTTGGATAGCTTCAAGTTCAAGGTCAAAGCTCATGGTCAAACACTAAAATTGTGCTTGTCCGGAGCATGATGCCTACAAATATGAATGGATTTCAAATAAATTTGGCACAGTGTGTCTTTTTCATGAGTATAGATGAGCCATTTGAAAGAAATTTTCAGATAGTTCCATGTTCTAGGTCCCAGCTCAAGGCCAACGGTAAAAAATGAGCTCATCTGGAGCATAGCCACAATTATTCTCTGTTATGAGAGATTGATGGTCAAGGTCAAGTTGATGGTCAAAACTTTGCGGGCTCGACAGCAGTTGTCCTTGGAAAATTATTTAGTTTAAGCATAACCGCTCGCCTAGCCCGATTTACATTTAATACAGGATGATTTCTATTCTAGAGTCTTGAGCACTGAAATACTACTGAACGTCATGTTAAACCAAATTCACTTGTTCGCAGTCAAATAAGCTTTCAAGATCAATAATTTTTTTTTACTTTTCCGAGATTATCCTTTTCCGAAGACATTCCACAAATGATTAAGATATCGTTGAGAAATTAGACAATATTAGATTAGCATTATTCATTGAGAATTATTACCTACAAGAGCAAATAAGAGATTTTTCTATAATGCTTTCAGGTGCATTATCGAGAAATAATGGTAGATTATCATTTGATAAACTCACCGCCTATGCAGTGAATTTATCAAAAACTTATGCCCCGCTTTCGTTCATTTCACCCTCTCTGACGTTATCTAAGCAGAGCCAAATAAGTGATTTCATCATAAGCATTGCATAGCAGTCCCGTGCAAAATTACGCGATTTAAGAAAATTTGTCCTATAATTTTCGCATTTCGTCTAATTTTTGCATTATAAAAATAGAACAATCGTTTGCTTCACAGCCAGAATGCCGAGTGGCGGGTCCAAAATGGTCACTGTGTCATGACTTCATGTGAAGGTCAGCTCAGTACAATTGTGAATTCAAACTAAAACTACATCTCATTCATATAATCAGTGAAATTCTGCCGAGGTCAATTTTTTTTCATCGATTTTACGGATACAGAAGCCATGCTTTGGACGGTTATCGTGTTATAAGGGATGAAATAGCATTTTTTTGCGTTATGTGTGCTAGAATAAGGATTGATAGGAGGCATTTTATGCAAAGCAAAATTTTACCTTCAGAATATCACTTCTCCGCATCAAGCATTTTTTAATTTTCACATAAAACTGCAAAACTATTACTTCATAAATAGAGTTTTAGACTGCTAAAATTTAAAGAGGTTGCGGACAACAATTCAAATTTCGTTAAAATTAGAAATTGTGCCAAATAAGGTAGAAATATCATGGGAGCACTACTATTAACATGTAAGGGTACCAAATTGTCGCAACTGCAGCGATTAAAAACAACATTTTGTGGTAATGGGTTTAGTTGAGGTGGTAACCTTTACCATAAGAATAATGAACTAGGGTCTCAATAAACCTTCGGTAAGTAACTGGTGTTTTTTACAAAACAGATTTGAATTCGAGTCTGCCATCATTTATGTTATCTTCGATCTCGTCTAAAATAAACTACGGTCGTGCAGCACGCCTTTCCTGCATATATATATGGTTATGTTCAAGCGCATACTGTTAGCTCTGCTCTGGGCATAAAAAAAACTTAAAATATTCACTTCGTGTGATAGAAACCAGATAAAATCATGCAAAGTCAATCAGTTTATCTGACGATCTATTGCATTAAGATACATTGACTCTCGTCTCTAGTCAAGAGTTCAATCTCGAAAAGCAAAACACCAAAAATTTATGCAAGCCCTCGAATTTTGATGAAGATTAATTTATGCCGACATAGCATGATGAATACCTAATGTATAGGTGCAGTGTGATCCAAAATATAGGACACCGTATACATTTGGATATGAATAAAACAATATCCCAACCAATAAAAACTAAATGTTATATACTTTTGTAAAGGCAAATTCTTGATCACCTTTTAACCCTTGTCATGCTGAATAAATCTAAATTTGCATTAAAATCAAAGGAAAGAACGCACTGAAAGTACTAGTTAAGGGTCAAAATTTGTTTTGAAAACTAATTTCATAAACAACTCTAGGTTGAAGGAGACAAACAGGAGGTGTAGGCTAAGATCAGACTGCACTTATGTGCAAGCTGATCTTTGTCTATACCACATGCAAAAACAGGAATATTCCGGGTTCAGCATGACAAGGGTTAAAAGGCCAATGTCAAAGTTCAAAGTTATCTTTCGTTCTTAATGACAGATTGTTTTGACCGATTCATTGTTTGATTGACAGCCTCGGTCCGCCAGTTAAACAGACATCATGTTGAAAATTGATGTACATGTATAGGACATTCATTGACAGTATGTCTAAAAGATGTAGAAAATCGAAAAAAAAGTTTTCGACACTTTTGTTGCAAAACGAATTGCTCTCGGAACTTAATGATTAAACAATGTTATGTTATGTTATCTGTGTAAATGTCATATCGTTAACATAAGACGGTAACTACTTGAATACTTGAATACTTAAGACAAACTGAGAACACCATAGTTACAACTCATCCCCATACTATCTCCTACATGTTATATTTGTATAGTTAAACGAACATTGGAAAGAATTACTGTGTATATGTTCGTCTATCTGAAACGATAAAATGTATTTGTTAACATCTTGAATTACCAGGGAGAAGAACATCATAAGCTTGTGCTTCCGTTCTAATCCTTTTTGCTTGATATTTATAGATATGTTAAAATTATTATGTAAATTCATATGAAGTATTGCAAATAAAATAGTCTTTGTAACGCAATTTGGTGGAGGACGAGGAAGATCTCTCGTGCTCTAATGTATCCAAAGACGATTGATAGCAGAAAGTTTCAAGTCACATCTTGCAGAAACAGTCTTCGCAATGCAACGTTGCAAATAATGCATGGCTAACTCATGCTCCGGACTTGTGTGTTGAGGACATAGTATTTTGGTTGCAAATTTAGTTAAAGCACTTTGGATGTATAATTATTTCAATATAGTTTGACAGCATATGCAGATTCTACGATGTGTGATTTCTACAAAGGTCCATGTCCCTTGAACAGCACATCGTGTGTTAATTAGATCAACAGAATGATACCGTGACAATTTTCAACTATACACGAATGTTTAACCCAAGAAATTATAAAATATGCATGTTGCGTTTTAACGTTACACTTTAGGCTAAACAACTGAAAATTTCTCAAAGGGTACACTTACAAAAGTGAAGGAAATATCACTTATAATCCGTAATGCATTTCAAAACCCTTAAACAGAAATACGGAGTACAGGGCAGAGTGCATTTCGAAACTTTCATGCCCACGTACCGAAGTAAGGACATCTCTCTTTTCCCCGAAGGTAACTGTTTGTATTATTTTGGAAAAAATGGACAACCAACGCAAAAATGTTCATTGATCATAAATTTCTTAATGTAAAGCTGCAATCGATAACACCGAGACAGTTTGCTCACCTTGTTGAAATAAACTGACACCGTGCTGGCACAATTCTGTAAATTAAGTAATATAACATAGCTTGGAAACAGATGTGAAAATTCGCAATTTCCTTTCTAGAAATGGAATTAGAAAACAAGAGGACCATTATGGTCTTAAATCGCTCACACGAGTCATCTACTAATTAATTTAAAGGTACTTTTCTGTATTAAAAAAGACACAACTGGAGTCAATGATAAATAACAAATATAAGACTTAGGGCATATCACAAAACAATCGAGTAATGCTACATACCTAGTATGAATGCTTTAGACATAGAAGTTTACTCGATTAGCAAACAATCCGGCAAGGAAAATGGTTTTGAAAATGAGTGAAGAAGAGATCTTGCTTGTTGGGGAGACTTTTGAATTTGCTCTAATTGAGTATTTATACCAATTTTTGGCTTCGGGTGTCGGGACAGATTTTGACCCCAGGCGTATAATTTTTGAAAACCTGGTAGAAAACAATGTAGTTATACTATATATGAGATATAAATGCCCTTAGCCTTGTAGTTGCCGAGAAAGGTTTTCCAAAGATTTTCTGAAATTTCCAATTTTCAAATTCCACGGCAGCTAGAGTATTTCACGGAATAAAATTATTTCAACAGCTTTGGTAGAGCTTCACCGAAGGAACGTCCCTGCAAAAGTTTCAGCTAGATTGTTTGCTGGTTTCGGTGGAGGAGATCTTTAAGAAATTGGGAACAGACGGACAGACGATGACCGATCAAATCGCTCACCTCACACTTTGTGCTCAGGAGAGCTAAAAAGTAAATTGCACGCACACCATCTACGAACATTAAAATAATACATATGTTTATTATTAAATGATGATATTCACCCGTTAAAAAGTTGTAAGCAGGTCCACAGGCCCGTAAGACTAATCAACCCTCTAGACTGACACGCCATTCGAGAATTTTCAACCAATCAGAAACGAGAACTCCGAGGAGATTACATTTTCGAAATCACTTTCTTTCCAAACACAGCAACTATTCCAAAACCATACCAAACAAAACATAGTTAGCTTACATAGTAAGGTAGTTTTTATTGTGTTAATATTTTCTTAAATCAACCAATCTGATGGACAAAGCTAAAACTATGATTATAAAGACATAATGATTCACTTTCTTTTTCCTATGGTGAGTAAATGGGAATGTAATAATAAAGGATCAAATTTCCACCATTTACAATATAATCGTTGGCCCCACCTAGTTATTCCATTTGCCACGCACATCGACTCCAACTTCGATTTTAAACGGCGTTATTTTGCAAAACGTATGGCAAGTAACATGTAACAAAAAATTAGAATAGTTGGTTTGCGACCTAAACTTCGTAACTACAGCTTGAAAAAGTTACTACGTTTCAGTCTCCAAATCAACAAAAATGTTAATTAAAAATGGCGACCAATATCTGAGATCAAAACTCATTTCTAGTCTCAATGAATGATTTCATTGGTCGATTGGTTATTTGACTGACAGCCTCGATTTGTCAAATCACTGGGGATACAATGACAAATGATTACATACAAAAACGTTTGAAATCTTAACGTTGGCTACTGTATTGTTCTAACCATTTACATGATGGCGACTGCCAGACACTCAGTGGTTTTCTCACTTGATAAGCTGTATAAAATACACTGTTTGGTCTGCATTATATAGAGAACGTATATGGCCGCTACTGTTTGGCTAAAACGGTAAAGATCATTGAATCCGACTTCAGGTAAGCCGAACTTGAACCCATATTAAACCCGACTTCATGACCATTTGCTACAGCGGTTTAAAATCGGGTTCGCATAAACGTAGGCCTGAGCTGTTCTGAGTTGTGTCTGAATTAAATACCTATGGAAAGGCTAAAATGTCATAGTACTGCGTGTAAGATAATATAATCAAAGGAGTGTGTTCGCGCCTTTAGTCAGCTGAACCTATTATTTTACGCGCCCTGAAATCCAGAACTGTCAGAGTTCCATATTTACAGTTGTATTATATGCAGACATTACTAACTAGTAATTAAACTTCTTGAGAAGACAGTGACATTCAAGCTCTGGTTCATAAGGGTTTATATTTCAAGAAAGAAAGAAAAATAATAACCCATTCCAACACACAATGTCGTTCTTTGACGTTCTTTGAGAAAAAAAGCTTAAGAAAACATTGTGGAAAATGGAGAATTAGCTTGTTAAAACCAATTTCTTCTTTATCAACAATATTGTCTAATGTAATATGTAAAAAGAAAGAAATTCCACCGACTTAAAAAATGTCTTTCAGTTTGAACCAGTATAAAACTTGTCGTCTGGTAATGGCTAAAGAAAGATTAAATGATGCGGCAACCATTTTTTTCCTTTTATGAGTAACGGGATACACACATATTGTAACTGGGTGACCAAATCATGCGTAACTACAACTTTGAATAGATGTAGTTTCGAAGTTCTATTTGGATATGCATGTAATTATATTGGTTGTTTAGAGCGAATACGCACCGAACGGGAATTACGTTAGGGTGTTTTTCGTGTATTATAACGCTTATATCAATAAGAAATATAATCGGAGTGGCCTCGTTCCCGAAAATATGTTACTGTCTCTGTTATTCAACAGCAATGGATTGGGTCTCCACATTGCCTGTTACAGCGATAATGCACTTTACATGAACGGTCTTAAAGTTGGCAATATTTGGAAGATATACCTGCAGCTGTAATATTGACGTGTGTCCTGCATGTGTTGTAAATTTTATGTCAACAATAATATTGTCTCCTTAGGCTGCAAAACGATTTAAATGTTCAGTTATATCGAAGATATAACCCGAATTGAGAAATGTCGGACTCAGTCAAACCACCTAACAGGTAGGTTTGACTAAAACCGGGATATAAACGGTGCAACTGTACACAGTTAACCAGTATGCAAGTCAACCGAATCTTCGGTGAGAAAAAGATATGTCTTGGCGAAACCAGGGATTAGAAAGTGAGTTGAACCGTTATCCGCTATAATCCTAACTTAAGTCGGACTTAAAAGCAGCCTGCAAGCGGCCAATATAAACATGTTTGTGTGAGCTAACAAAAGATCAACTGTACCTTGAGAATGAAAGGTGTTTGCATTTCTCGTGCTTGCGGATCTATAGGTAATCCATGCTAAGCATTGCTCTTAAAATTATCAATACATGTATGTCAAACTTTTGATTAAAAACTTCAAAAATGATTGTCAGTGATATTTGTTTTCAAATATTGCAGTCTGACAGGGTTGTTTCCCGGACGGGCCAGGGTCCTATATGTTATGCTTTAGGGGATCCAAAAGTAGTGGCTTGTAGCTGGTGGCTATCTTAAAAGTACAATGGTTGGTTAGAAACTTGAACATCGTAACTACAGCTTTTTCTGTAGTTGCGACGTGTAAGTCGCCAAACCGAAAGGAAAGTTAAGAAAATGGCGGCCAATGGTGGAGCTCAAAACTTATTCCATTTTTCAGTCTAAATGAATGATTTCATTGGTCGACTGGTTATTTGATTTACAGTTGCATTTGGTCAATTGGAACGACTTTCTCACGATAGACTGGTGCTCTCAGATAAGTCATTGTGTAGTTCTGCATTTCTATTGGTTTCCTTGGATCACGTGACAGGAAGAGTTTATTTACTCTTAGAAAGCTTTTTGAAAAGTTTTTGTTGTTTTTGTGTTTTTTGAGATGAAATAGAATAAAAAAGAGAACTTTGTATTATAATGCTAAAGATTTATAATAGTTTCGAAAGCCTATAGTTTAAACAAATAGCGTTAAAATACAAATCAATTTCTCTAAATCGCCTACCTATTTTTGCGAAAGACACTGGTTTTCAGACTGGCAATCTACAGTACACGTCGTCACCGCACGGTATATTAAGACTGACAGCGGTCATAATTATAACTGGTTATGACCTAGTGCCAGATAATTACTGTCTCGGCCTCTTATAGAGGAGAGAAATAAAATACCCATAGAATGCTGCTTATGTAAAATAATGTATTTTACCCTTTAGAAATTTCAGACTACCCGAAGAAAAATTCTTCGCTGAAGTTGATCCATTTCAATGCGACATACCTAAGATTTGATTGCAAATATAAATAGAACCCTAAGATCTAAAGTTTTCTTTTTTCACTTAGATAACACATTCGAAAGACAATATTTTGTTTTAGACAGATGAACAATTATTTCGTAAAAATAATGAATTAAACCCTTTACCACCTATCAACACTGCGAACCATTAAGCTAGTTGTATCAATTCAATTCAATCCAAAATATTCCATTTGCTTTCAAACACCTTACCGGGGTATACAAGCACATGCATATAACAATAGTAACAAATTCATTTGTGACACAGTACTGAGAATGGTAAAACGGGTGGCAATAGATCTCTATTTTATTTAACGAACAACTAACTTCAGTCCATGAGGAAAAATACCCATGTCGCATGGCTAGGTAATAGTCAATGTCTATATCGACGGGTTAGAGCAAAAACATAGTATGGGTCTATACAATGTATAGACCCATACTATGTTTTTGCTCTAACCCCTCGATAGTATGAAAACTGACTCTTTTCCACATTTTATCATTTGCTCAATACGTTACAGTGCAACCAAGACGTCAGTAAACTTTTATAACGACCCAAAGACTGTTTAAGTGTGATTTACCTGACGGATGACCTAGATTTGTGTACCCACAGCTCACAACATTAAATGAATATATTTACAAATGGTTTTTGACTCATTAAATATCTCACGTGCACAGGGAGACATTTTTGTAGCTCGACAAGGGACCTAGTTAATCTATCTTAGTTAAACACATTCAAGAGCTCGTCATTAATCTAACATAGTATGATGTTGATTGACTGGGCCATTATTTAAAGGATGTTGAAGATATTCTAAGGATGATATGAATATTTAAACACTGAAGCTAGTAAAGTGTCATCTCGTCAACGATAAATAGAAAGAAACTTCTTAAGATCCTGACGGGAAATTAATTAACGGATTGGTTTATATTTTCTGTTATGGTATAACCGACTATACCGTGGGTAATCGACCAATCGCGGCTGTCAATCAGATAATCAGTCGACCAATGAAATCATTCCTTTAAACCAGAAGTAAGTTTTGAACTCCTACATTGGCCGTCATTTTTGTTAATCCCTTTTGTTGGTTTGGCGACTTAAACGTCGTAACTACAGATTAATCAAGCTTTAGTTATAACATTCAGGTCGCCATCCAACTCTTCTACTCTTTTTTTACATGCTACTTGCCATGAATTTTGCAAAACAACGAAATTTAAAATGAAAGCGGGACTTCCTGTCGGATTTAATGGGCGTCACCAACGGAGTAAGTGGGCGGGGTCAGCGATTGGTCAATTGAAGGATCATCGCTAAAATTATCAGAAAATCGATTTCCCAAACAAATCATTCATTTACACCCTGAATGGACTTTGTACTTAGCTCTGTTATTTCTGATGTCTTAGATGTCGTAACTACATTAAGATATTATTGGTTTTGAATTATGAAAATTCCACCGCTTAGTTTCTAATAGGAACCTCTTGTCGGGATTCATTTGACGATTCCAGCAATACGTCAGTTGTTGTTGCACGTGTTTCTTCTACCAGGTTAAAAATACTCACCACATGCCGATATAACTTAACACGTGCTAAGGTCACATGCTACTCCAGAAACCACAAAATTAGACTGACTTTGCGCTTTACATCTTTTCCATTAGATGATCAATTGAGAAAACGAGATCGAGTAAAATGAGAAATCAATTGTCTGTTGTTGTTTTATTTTTATTTGTGTGATATACCTCACAGACAGTAAAATGTCACTCGTTTACAAACAAAAAACAATAAAAACTCAACTTAAGCGATCATGTTGTACTAACCCAATAACATTAAACGATCACTTATAAAGTGTTGTTGTATAATATGTTTAGATGATCATTTTGTAAGTATAGACGCAGATGTGTCCTTATCAAGTGACATATTATCCTCGTTTGACTATAGACGTGTCTTTTTCTTTGTCGTTATCGGTTTTTTGCTGATGTTGTTTGTTTATTTTTGTTGTGGTGGGGGTAGTCCATTAATACACATGTTAGCTGAAACATTCACATATTTGTTTCTAATTGTAAATCTAGTAAAGTAGAGTATTCAATTAGGTCTCGTCTTTGGAATACATATAGACTAAGTATGGTTTTCTTATTCATTTTGTTGTGTAATTGCATGAATATATGACTTTAAAGCCATATCTTCCACTAAATGATTGATTGAATGGGGTTTAACGCCACTTTTAACAGTATTTCAGTCATATCGCGGTGGATGATGCACCTAACAATGGATTCCTGTTATTTCTCACATCAGTACTACCACTACATCCTTTCCTAGCCTCCAGCTGTTATCCGACTTAGGTTTACTCGTATAAACCCATTGGTGAGAGACAAATATCGGAAAGGATATGTGCCGCCCCCGGGGATCGAACCCATGACATCTCATGATTGAAGATTAGGGGTCTGACGCGCTACCGACTGCGCTATGACGGCGGCTTCATCTTCTCTTATAGCACACAACAAAATTACTAAGAGAACCATACTCCAGGCGCAAAATAAGCGTAAATAAATATGACGATTGAAATTATTAGAATGAAATAATACTACGCGGTAAGTCTACAATGCATGAAAGAAGTTTCGATATTTAAATTGTGACCTACAATATAAGGTTTGTTTACAGGAAAGTATGACGTCGGTAATGACCTATCAACTTTCGCTAGTCATTCAAATAACCTACTGGGTCACGGAGATTAACGAAATCGTTCGTAAACTTTAGTCGTAAGCAATTTTGCATATATCAGTCAATGTTGAAAGTTAGCGAACATTTCCGGTGAAGAATCGGGTACAATCGCCTTGATATAAAAACTGACACAAACTAGAGTTGAAAACTGTATGAAAAACTCAAATTCCAGAGAACTCCACTCATATCCTCCTTTTGCATATTGATATTAAGAAGGTTCTTGTTTGGTTTAGTGACCAAGAACACCTTGTTTAACTGTTTTTTTTCTTCTCCCGAGGGAACACGTGGCTTTAAATTACAATGGACATGTTCGGTAATCAGACCCAACTAGTCCGGGTCATATCATCTAGGACATAGTCTGTTATACTCTATCCGCAGAACTTTACACAATCAAAGTACTGACAATATTGTACACTAGCATGGTTTTGCAAAGTAATCTTCCTTGTTAAAGGTTATCATGATAAATAAACGAGGAGTTAACCCTATAGGACACGAGCAAATCTTACACTGGTTCAAATTGAAAGAAGTTGCAGTCGACAATTTCAAGTTTGTTGAATTTTGAAAATATTGACTTGTAGGGTAGAAATCATTGCGGACACTAAAAGGAGTTCACTACAATTTGAATAAACTTATTTCATGTGGCCATAAAAAGCAGAGCGCATTGTGAAGACTGGTCAGACTCATTTTGAACACGATATGCTCAAGTGAGCTAAAAATCCTAAGCGAGGAACTTGCAGGTAGAGTTTGCAATATTCCTGAAACACATAAAAACTACATTCTATAGTGTAAACATTCAATGGATTTAACGATTAAGCCTCCAATAGTATTTTGTTCTCACCTCACTCTTAGAAGACCTCAAAAATATTGTTTGTTAAATTAAGCTATCAAGCTGACGCTTTGCTAGCTAAAAGCTCAACCTGTAAACTTAGCAGTTTACCATTACTGCCATGAGTTTCATGTTTCAATGCTTATATTTGAAATGATGACTGCTCTCATTGATATGCATCTGATGATACCAAGATCAAGGTCATCTGACGCGGTCTATGTTATCTATTAAGGTTAACCTTATGGGGATATCAGTATTTCACAAACACATCTTGTTTTTACCACGAAAAGACAAACATGTTTGGTTTAGCGAGTAAATATGTTTCTGAAAGGGATACTCTTTCAAAACCCAAAGATGAGTTTATACCGCGAATTGCCTGTACAGAAATATAAAAAAGGACATCGTAGGCGAAGCATTCATTTTCATTGTCAACACTCTAAGTTTGACAACATCGTAACATCACCATAATTTTGGTATCGACATAAGAATAGAATAGATGTATGATAATAAAATAAGAAAAAGATCAAGAAATATTAAAACTGAACATTCACAGGCTTCGAATATTTGTTGAATGTGGAAGTCTGGACGTAGAACAACTAAAGCAATATATTTTATGGAGCAAATTCGACATTTATATAGACGTGAAGTCTGATCTATAATGAAAACTGTCCAGTCTAAACAGTAGAGTCTTCTTTGATTTCTAGACGAAAAAAAAAACGATAATATATTCTCCAAGTTGTAAAAATTCTCTCCGGGGCGGATATAAAATCTGAATGACTCCTACTGCCTTTTTTTATGTTTTTTTTTTGTTGTTGTTTTTGCTTCCCCCAAGGACTAATGGCGATTTTTGTTTTAATTCAGTGTTTCTTTATTAACTTAAGATAGGGGAAGTGCAAGTTCTAAATGGGTCCGACATCGGAACTTCTCGGATGCTGTCGTTACACATCCTTTTAGTGTTGACGTCATTAGGTTCTGCCAGCAATTAAAGTAGTTACACAATATTGCACCATCACCCGATATCTGGCTGATTTTAAAATTGCTCATTGTGCCTTCTTCTACCTTAAAACCTGATTGGCTAGCAACCAGTTGCAGATGACAAAAGAGGGTTCATTATAACTTTTGTTAGAAAAGTCAAAATTACAGATCTACTTTGTTTGAAAATCAAGTGACAGGTCAAAATGTTTCGCAATACCCAGAATTTCGTCACTTCTCGATTGGATCTGTGGGATCACTTATTGAAGTTTAAGTGTATATATTTTATTTTGACTTTAGAAAGCAAGGCGCGTACGTTCAAAGGCTGCTTCTAATACTAGTAACAAATATCTTAATCGACCACTGCTATACTGAGCAGTTTGCTTTCAAAATAACGTCAGTTTATTGTCTTAAATAGTGACACGATTGCTTAGCAAGCCTAGTCAGAGTTCTGGAAACGAGAATTGGTGAAAATTCTAACCTGTAATTTTCTATAAACTCTAGATTGGCTGTTATCAATGGAATTTACTTGGTGTGATAATTCCGTAGAACAAACACAGTGATTTTGATGGTCAAAATTAAAGATGGAAATTTGCATTTAGAAATTCAAGTTTGGGACTCCGGCATAATCATTATGTAAACTGCACGTATGTTATTTTACATAATGAATCCAAATTTTAGAATAATATGATTATATTAAATAAAAATGAATAAATAAGAAAAATCGTTGACTGTCTCCGGTTCGACCTAGCAACTTCTGGATTGAAACACTACCATTTTTTTCTTATTCCAGTGGCGTGGGTGCAAAATTTGTATACCTTAAGTCACATATGTGTAAATCTAAATAAGGAAGTTTCTCCCGAATACTAATTCCTGGGGTTCAAAAGAATATTATATGAGTGACGGGTCAAAAAGATATTACAATTAATACCTTAACTCTTTCCTGCTTTTTAGGACTTTGAAAGTAGTTGTGGACCATCATTTGAAGTGAGAGCAATTTGAAAGTGACTAACCGGGAAAAATATTGTTGTAAAAGAAGAAATTGCTTTTCACAAACAGTTGATTATTGTAATGTACCAATTACAAAAACTTGACTTCTACTTGAATAAGCTGTAGTTACGACGTTTCAGTAGCCAAGCCAACAAAAATGATACACAATGTCGGCGTTAAAAGTTCACTTTCAATCTAATTGAATGATTTGATAGGTCGATGGATATTTTGATTGATAGAGATGATCTTTAGGATTGGACTTTATTGTTCTACAAATCTGCCAAGTTGAATATTTCTTGTATTGAACATTTCTAAATTTGGTATATATCTAGAACAGGAAATTGAGTTTGCAAAAATGATTTATTTTTCAACAAAATATGTCAGTTATTTTTTATTTATTTATTTTTTTTTTTTTGATACATAAAATGAAAGATTTCCCCATGCTATCCAAGAAAAATATTCGAATCGCTGATATTGTTTATTCTTAATTGTTTATTCTTATTTATCCCATTCCCACACAGTAATGCCTTTAGACGTACTAAGAGAAAAAGCGTGGGAAAACATTATGAAAAAAAACGACATGGTTTGTTACAAGCAGTTTCGTTATTTTTTCACAATATTTTCTATCATTTGTATCAAAGCACTGAAAGCGCTGAAAGCCTGAGATTTATATAAACAAGATATATAACCAGAACAGAAAAAGATTGATGTTAGGATTATCGGAAGTGTCACCTCTTCCCAAGGATCATTCCTGTGAATTTGCGTTGAATCCTGTTTAGTACTTTCTGAGATGAAGATTTCTAAAATAAAAGTTTACGAACACTTCATCTTGTCCAGCGGCAAGCTCTCCGCCAGTGCCGAGAGAGAGAGAGAGAGAGAGAGAGAGAGAGAGAGAGAGAGAGAGAGAGAGAGAGAGAGAGAGAGAGAGAGAGAGAGAGAGAGAGAGAGAGAGAGAGAGAGAGAGAGAGAGAGCGGGTAGTCATTTACCGGGTTTACATTATATAATATCAGAACTTGCGTGCAGACGTCGCCTTCAATCGGACATATCAATAATTACTCAAAACCTATTGTATTAATTTCGTTATGTATTTTCACATTAAACTCCGCGTTGATTGAAATTTTACCGTGTTAACTTTATCATCATTTTTACGCAATCTCAGGCTAAAAACAAAGCTAGAAGTTAAAGAGAAAAAGTCTAAAAATCACTTTATGTATTACTAAAATACGATATAGATAACAACCGTCTGCATCTCTTCCTTTATTTGCAAATATAAATAAACTCAAAGCAAAGAAGGGAAAAAAGGCTTTAATGAATCTACATCTTACATATATAATTAAATTCAACTTCTTAAGAACTCTGACATTGTGCAGATCTCCTTAGTGTCTTTAGACTAGCAAGTCTCTCCGTTATATAGAAACAATAACTGCCAAAACACTAACTCAACAGGGAATCTTATAGACAGCGCATTTTTTATTTATTGTGGGTATCATTTTATAACAGTTTAAAAAACAAATTTCCTTCCTTAAAAAATCCCCAAAGGTAAACAATCAGGAAAACTGAAATCGCGTGACAATTTCTTCGGCGTCTTACACCTGCGTGTTCGACATTAGTCAAGTTTTCTTAGAATTCTTTTTCTCCGAAGACAATAAAGTGAGGTCATTTGTATTAAAATGCGGGGTCTGTTTTGTGATACATTGACTTATTTCCAGACGGCAAAGACTGGTCCAAATTAAGAGAAATTGCAGACGATATTCAAAATGTGTTAAATTTGGAAAATAATTGTTGTCTAAGGTAGAAAAAATACGACAAAAGGAGAAATTCTCTTCTTCCCGCGAAGTCAAAAAACTAAATAAAAAAGTAAACACAGACACACACACACATCCGCACGCTCACAGGCCTGCACACACACATTTCTTCATATAAAAATAAAAAAGATGCACGCACGCATACACACACGCACGCACACATTTGAACGCACACATTTCTTCAGGGCCTCAGAAAGGGGGACTGTATTGCATAGAATTATTCCCCCTACTTTCTATTTGATGTAACTGTCACTTTCGCAAATCTTACAACAAATAAACAACGTGATCCTTATTTTCCTTAACCATGTCCTGTTTTTCAAGATTTTAGTATTCCACAAGTGAAAGAAGTTACATAAAACAATTAAATGGGACCAACTTACAGGGTAGAAACATTGAGGAAAAGAGGAAATCGCTTGTTACAAGCAATTTCATTTTTGCCACAATGTTTTCCCAAGTATGAAATCACTGGTATGTAAAAAACAGGGTTTGTACTTGAAAGGCTTAAGATGATAGCACGATATAAACGTTTACAGCTTGCACGTTTTTTATGTTTACGTAGGAATAGACATACTGAAGGATAAAACTGTGTCAAGTGGCCAAAATCCTAGATTCTTCGATAACGAGCTTGGCCGTTCTATAGGTCTGTTGGTCAGTGATGGATTAATTCGTGATCTCATTGACATTGAAGTTTCTGTGTTGTCCTAATGTACATTCTGACCTTTCCGGTATATTATATAGGTATTCTTAGATGACCATTACTAACGTAGAAATGTATTTTTTCTGTTTATGATTGTTTTTCAATGGCATTTTAAGAAGAAAAAAGCAGCTTAAATAACAAAGTACATATCGACGGGTCAGCGTAAAACAGTTGTTTATAGACAGTTACAACTGTTTCACGCTGACCCATCGATATACTTTAAATCAAAGATTTTTAATCTTTCCAAAACAATCGTATTTTATTTTGTGACCCTAGGATAAATGTAAATATCATTTTACATTGTTTTTAAATAAACGTGCACGTGTAATTCAAATGTTATTTGAGATAGATTTATCTACAATCACGGTCATTGTTGATGAAATTTGCCTCTAGGCAAATCGAACGGTTCATTGATAACAATTTAAGGTTTTGGGTTTTTCTCTTCGACCCATCCAGTGATTCTAAATCTTCTTGTCGTTTATTTCTAATGAGAAAGTTGAAGAAAAATTCGCCCAAGAACTTATTTCTTAATCAAATCGACTTTTTCCCACCAGCGGACAGACGTTTTCAATGTATTCGTACATTGGTTCATTGAATATTTGGATTGATCTATATAGAACAGGTCTATTCTAATGAATTATTCAAGAAAAGATTGATAACCGCCTTACCCAGGAGATCAAAAGCCTTGAAGGATTCATTTAACCTACATAATTGTCACTCCTGTTAATGGACTCAACGCAGTTTTCTCAAAGTAAACGGCAATTGATTTTAGTGAAATTTGTGGTAATCATTTCACTCAAACGGTGATAAAGCTATGCCTGCAGCCCTCAGGCTTCTATACTGCCAGACCTCTGTCTTCGGATCGCTGACTACATCCATTGACCCCCAACAGGAAATTCGAGTTAAAGTCATACCTGCCCTCCGAGGAAGGGAAATTAGATAAATAAATCTATCGCTTATTTGGTCACTAAACCAAACAAGGGCCTTCATAATATCGATATGCAAAAGCAGGATTTGAGTGATGTTCTCTAGAAAGAGTATTTTGTATTCGAATTAAATTTGTGTTTGTTTACATTTTGAAATCGATACGAATTCACCCGATTCTTCACCGACAATCTTCGCTAATCTTCGGCATTGACTGTTATATGAACAGGTGCTGATGACTAAACTTTACGGACGATTTCGTTAATCTTCGTGACCTAGCTATTAGCTTGAATGACTAGCGAAAATTAAAACGTCATCACTTCATAGTTTTATGCAAACAAATCTTAAATTGTGGCGGGTCACAATTTAAAATATCGAAACTTCTTTCACGAATTGTAGGCTTATTGCATAGAATTATCTTGATCTTCTTCTTTCAGTCGTCATATTTATTTATGCTTTGAAGCCTTAGTTATGATTTTCCTATTTATCGTATAGTATGTTTTATGGGAAGATATGGCTTTAAATATTAAATAGCTTTATTTTGAAATTATTCTTCATTGGCGTCAGCAACCTCTTTTCATTTGGACCAGTCTTAAAATTTCAAAACGGGAGAGGGTTAAAACAGCTGAGTTAAAATGGTCGCTTTATTCTTAGAAACTTGGAAAGATTTACTATTACCCTGCATGTGCAAGACGTTGAATTAACTGTCATTATTCTCGGGTCTGTTCTTCGGGGATTTTCCGGGACATAAATCGCGACTTTTGCAACAAGAAATTTCTCTTCTGTATTCCTGTAATTTGATAAATACAAGAAAAACAAAATGCGATGTCAATAAGATAACGTTGGGGGATTATGTCTTGCAATTTATTGATGCTATATATACGATGTATGTAGAGACTTGCTACCTACTATGAAATAAGTTCAATAAGTTCTGCAATATATCTGAACACTAGATTCAATTAAAAACAACCCCCTAAAACAAACAAACAAACAAACAAACTTCAAAACCTTAATGATAGACATTTAGGATCAGTTTGTTTCATTTGCTGTTTTATTTGTTGATTCTAACAGAAGAGAAGTAACTGACGTATCGGGACTGTAAATCAAAGAATCATTCGACCAATCAAATTATTCATTTAGACCGAGAGTGAAATTTGAAACTCTGAAATTGGCAGACATTAATTAGGTTTATTAGGTTTGGTGACTCAACCTTCGTAACTACAGCTATATAAGCTGTACTTAAAAAACGTAAAGGTCGCTAACTGGCTATTTTACTTTTTGTTACATGTTAGGGACCATATTTTTCCCAAAATAACGCCGTTTTATATCTTAAGCAAACTTCCTGGTGGAGCTCAGTGGACGAGACCGACAATACGCCTACAGTCACCGCCCTGCTCATAGTAATGGGGGGGGGTTGCTTTATAAACTCTTCTTTTTGACTCTTGGATTATTGGTCACCAAAAGAACCACCTTATATGTTGCAAGGTGTAAAAAATAGTCGTCAAGTCATATTTTATCCAATGTTGTGCTTCTTTTTATACATACTGAAATCAGTCGTTTGGCTCTGATAAAATATCAGTCCGCCAATTCTTTCACCCAGAACTAAGTTACCCGTCCGGCAAGAAGGGACCTACTGGGAAATAAGATCAGTATCGATCCGGGTCAATCTGTGCAGACCTTGCAGGCTAACCAGTGATACAATATTCGAATGATCATTCTACCTTAGTGTACATAACAACGTGTCCTTAATTAACCTCTATTATTCATTCATATTGTTTAATGCCAGGGTTATTTTCGAATTATTTCCGGCTTGAAAAGTGGTGTCACTATAGGGGAAAGGAAATACTTGTAGAAATACAGATTTTTTTTTATTATTTCATCAAATTTATTTGATGAAAATGGGTATATAATAAATGGAATATTTTGTTACGATTGTGTTACAACATCTTGTATTTAATTCTCGCTGCGGTGAAAAATTTGATATTCGACTCAACCTTCGGTCTCGTGAAATATCAAAAGTTTCCTCCGCAGCTTATACAACATGTTGTATCGCCATCGTTACAAAATATTCCCTCTACATGTATATATCCTATCATATAACTAAACAATAAACTAAATAATCCAATCATTCATTTAATCTGGTAGTGAACTTTGAACTAAATCTTTACACTATTTAAGTTGATCATTTTTATGTTGGTTTGGTGACGCAAACGTCGTAAATACAGCTTATTCAAGCGTCCGATACGACGTTTATGTCACAAACTAACGATTTGCTTCATAATATCGGAGGACATTGGGTGGGTCTAGCGATCCGTGATACTGTACATTAAATTATTTAACAAATAGCAATAGGAAAATCTCCACTCTGTTTGTCTAACCTAGATGGCCCTGTGAATGATAAATTATTTTTGATAGATTAATTTCCTGTTTCTAGGTAAAAATATGTACGAAGGTTTGAAATATTCAATATTAGATGTAGCACAGTACTTCATGAATAAGAATTTAACATTTTGTTATTTCTAAACACGTTTTTTTCAGAAGGAGCAATGTAAGGGAGTTCTTTTTCATCATATATCATATTATAAAAGACACTGAGGTCAAAATAACCTCCTTACATATATTACTGGGTTATGCTCATTTTTGACACACTTCAAACTTCTCCCTCCTTTGTTGTTGAAAACTTGTGCATCCGTTTAAAATTCTATGTTGTACCGCGACACATTCAAAGTCAAACTTTCCTAAATGTCATCTTAGATAACACAAAACAGCGTTTAACTCTTTCCTTTATAATCACTGGTTTTTACGCCAATGCAATTTTATACTTAGAAAATATTGTGATAAAAGAAGAAATTGCTTGATACTAGCAATTTCTTCTTTAATCACAATATTTTCTACCACATAGAATGGTTTCGTTACAAATAGAACTTTTTTGTCATTGTCGTCTGCAACATGTTTCAAATTGGGCCAGTCTAAAATTTCGAGAAACAGGGTTAAAAGGGTTATCGGACCAGACTTGTGCGATGTCTTCGCTCATTCGACCATACAGAAATATATATTTTAAGGATAACTATGTATTTGTTCGTCTAGAAATCCCGGTCGAATCTACAATAAAGATTAGATAGTTTTCATTACAAATCAGACTTCACGTCTATATAAATGTCGGAATTGCCCCATAAAATATATTGTTTTAGTTTGTTTCTAATCAGACTACGTCTATACCCATCGAAATCCAGGGATTGTGCTTTTTTTATATTTGATATTCAAAAGCCGATTATAATTTGTATTTTGTGTTTTTTTCTGATAGGCCGCAACGTGTTTTTGTGGATGGGGGAGGAAGGCAAGTTTATGGCAATTTATATTACGAAATGCGTTTTTGTCGTTGTTCAAAAGATCATATAAAACATTAAATTTGTTAAACGAGCTTAAAGCTTTTCTCGTCCGTTATTCCCCTTAAATTCATTCATTTATTTATTTAGCCTTGTATTCAAGGTCAATGTGTCTGTGAATATTTTAAGATACGTTCACCTCTGACGATTCGATCAACTCGAATATCCGGGCTGTAAAAATTGTCCGACTGGCTCGGTCCTACACGATCATACCTGAATTCCCAAGTGACTAACGGTAAAATGCAGCCCTTCAGACAGCCAGAATTCTCGTCGATTACCCCGACTCATACTCGATAGTTGACGGACTAAAACCTTGATTGACATATTAAACAGCAAGGGAACTTTGAACTTACATGTTAGTGGTAAGGGCTAAAGACCCGTCAATTGACAAATCGAGGCTTTCAATGAAGGAATCAATCGACCAATCAAATGATTCATTTAGCCGGGAATCGAACTTTCAACTCGAAATTGACCTCTTTTTGATGCCGTCCCGATTTCTAGTATTACTCGTGTTTAAACAGTGACAAACGAACTGAACTGGGGTCATTTAATTCCGTACGATCAGAACTCACACAACTGCCTTCAGTTAAACGACCACCTTGTCTTCTTCTGGATCGATACCAAATAGATTCATATTTTTGAGGGGAAGGCGGCCGATCAATTCCGACAGACGACCCTTTTTCTCAACTAAAGCAAACTAGAGCAGAGCGGTGTTTTACTGTTCGATCGTGTTTGATCGAGTTGATAAGATCGATAGTGTGAACTCAGCATAACGAACTGAGTATGTCAGCATTTTTGTAAAACAATCAAGAAATAAATTGATTTAGACAATGTTGAGACAACCAGTGTAATGCAGTAAAGTCGATTATTGGACCTTCCGTCAGTTTTGTTGCAGTCCGCCGAATAAATGTCATAATCGTTCAATCATTCGTGATAATATAAAGATAAAGGTTAAACCCTTTCCCACACAATCCCGCCTTTTACCTGGAAAACAATATGGAAAATGAAGAAATTGCTTGTTACAACCAATTTCTGTATTTTCCACATTGTTTTCAACCCAGTCAGACATTTTTTTTAAAGAATATTCAACAAATTGAAGTTGTCGTCTGCAACTTCTTTCAATTTGGACAAGTCGAAAACTTTACTGTGTGGGAATGGGATAAACTTATAGGTTAGGATTTACCGATCTTACAAAAATTGACGTAACGGTGACCACGCCCCCTGAGCTTCAACAGGAAGTTCCACTTAGATATTTCACTGCGTTATTTTGGAAATTTATGTACAGTTATTCGTAACATCAAAGTAAAATTATTGGTTAGAGACCCAAACCTTATGACGTTTAAGTAGCCGTATCATCACAAATGCTTCAAATACATGTCGTCAAATATCGGAGTTCAAAGTTCCCTTCCGGTCTAAATGATTGAACTGATCGGTCTGTGTTTTGATTGACAATCGCGATCAGTCGGTTGAATACTATACTATCATTATACAGACTATCTTGACCTCCTTAGTACATGAAGACGTGACCGATGTCTGAGGTTTATTCACACACCTATCGTTTGATGTCAAATTTGAAACACGTTTGAATACAAAGACGCTATAGACGTCATTTCAAAGTGCTTCGTAATTAGACAGTATGTGTCGCAACGGATAGGAAATGTCGAGAGAAAAGGAGAAATTGCTTGATATAAGTAAATTCTACTCATTCAATAATGCTGTTTGTTTGTTTTTGTTTTTTTCATAATACAATGCCTCATTGACGTCTAAATGCGTGTTGTGGTAATTAGCTAAAAGAAGTCCTAGCTCAAAAAATACGTGTTCGCAAGTGTTTTGATATTTGAGTAAAAGGGTAGGTATCAATATGAATATAAAATGACTTTTTTAGGGATCCGTAGATGTCAAACCATTGTTAGACTGTCGTGACTTTAGGGCCACACTGAAAATAGTTCAGTTGTCGAATAAGCAATATCTAATTTTCGTTCATAAAAAAATGGGTTTTATAAAAGAATAGTCTAGGCTATTGTCTGAAAGTTACCGATCATAAAACCCTAAACTGTATTAACAGAAAAAATAGGTATTCAGAATACCAGGATTTGATGCGATTAAATTGACCAATCGCGGCTGTCAATCAAGGAAACAATTGACCAATCAAATTATTCATTTAGCCCGGAATTTAGCTTTTATCTCACAACACTGGCTGCCATTTGTGTGAAACACTTTTGTAGGTTTGGCGAACTAAATGTCGTAACTACAGCTTGTTCAAGCTGTAGTTACGACGTTTATGTCGCAAACCAACCATTTTATTTTCATATTACATGCTACTTGCTATAAGTTTTTCAAAATAACACCGATAAAAATCGAAGCGGAACTTCCTGTTAGAGTCAATGAGTGGGACAAATGGAGTAATTGGGCGGGGCCAGCGATTGGTCTATTAAAGAACTGCTTGACCATAAAAGCGATATGGTATGAATTTTCGAGCATATAGTAGGTCAAACTGCAACACCTAAATATGTTTACTTGATGTTGGACCTTACCTTATCAAGTAAGCTGTTATGTAATGGTACATTTGTACTTGTTTGTCTGTTACAAGCCGGTTTTTGTCCATTTCGGTCAATTTCCATTCTCGTTATGAGCCGTCTTTCCAAGTGGTCTCATTTTCTATGAGAAAACGGATTTATATTACATCCAATCTAGACAAGTGTCTGATATCTTCTCTATATTTAATTGTTACCTACTACGATCTCCGGACAAAATTACTCTCTGTAATGTCATACTTGAGTTATATTTCTTTCCTGCTCTTAAACTGTCAGACCAGACCCTTTTCTTATATGAATTATCTAAGCCAGATCCTTTTCTTAAACGTATTTGCCAAGAAGTTTTTACATTTTTGGAATCGACAGTTTGAAAAGTTCGACAGATTCGATCTGGCATTTAGAATTGTGCATAAATGTTTCACAGCAAATACACGCGTTACAAGCATGAGTCAATGTGTTAACATACTAGCCCACGGCCATTAATACATACTAGCTCATGGTTATTATTACATACTAGCTCATTGTTATTATTACATACTAGCTCATGGTTATTATTACATACTAGCTCATGGCTATTATTACACTTTAGCTCATGGTTATTATTACATACTACCTCATAGTTATTACATTTTAGCTCATGGTTATTATTACATAATAGCTCATAGTTATTGTTACATAATTGCTAATTATTATTTCATACTAGCTCATGGTTATTATTAAATAATAGGTCATGGTTATTATTTCATACTTCATGTGGACTTTCCATTAGAGGAGAGAAGTCCTACCTCTCCGAAGCCTGTGTTTTCATTTGTCATAGTAAAACATCGTTGTTTGTTGTAAAGTAACGTGTATAAGTATGTTTAAAATCTATTTTCAAAAATGACGGATCACCATTGTCAATAAAAAATCGATTGACCAATCAAACACTCGTTCAAATAAGAAGTGAATGTGTATATCAAGATTTTTGTAGGTTTTGCACCTAAAACGGCTTAACTACAGCTTATTAGTTACCCCGTTTAAGTCGCCATACTAAAGACTTGCTTTTTGCATTATTTTCCTGACCAAGAATTTACCCATTCCCACATAATCAACCTTTTTTCCGCCCCCAAGAAAAGAAGGTTTAGAAAACATTGTGGAAAATGAAGAAATTGCTTGTATCAAGCAATTTCTTCATTATCAACAATGTTTTATATCCAAAATAACGAAAAGAATTAAAATTCCATCAAATTGGAATAGTCGTCTGCGAGTTCTTTCAATTTGGACCTTTCCAAAATGTTGTTGTGTAGGAGTGGTTTATGGAAAGTAACATTGACTGATATGTCAGACAAACCGCCGTGTCCGAGTTTAATAGGCATGGTCGGAAATCCAACAAATATAACCAGGATCAAGGATGTCAAAATACAGAATTATCTGTCACGTCCATGGACTAGTTGGTTCCAACATTCCGACACGAAGATTCAGTCGGCTGAAGGCCTAAAATAATCCACGTATTTATTGTAAGATGAAGATGTTACTACACAGTCGACATTGGACAGACAGATTGTGAGACTTATTTATCTCTTTATTTTTTTCTAATTCGGCGAGGACATGATTCATAAATCAAGATGTCCGCAGGAAAATAAAAATCACAAATCTGCCAAAATGAGTATAGAAATTCCAAATCTGCAAGAATACTAATGTAAAACAAAATGGGATGACTACGTTATATAAACAGAATTTTATATGGCACTGACCAATAGGCCAAAATGATCCAACATGAACCAGCTGGCAAAGACAACAACTAATGTAATAGTAATTGCTTTATTACCTCGGAAGTTAGGTCAACGCCTTGAAAACTGTTCTCGGAACCCAATAATCCGCACTGCTATGACAGTGGCAAGGTCAGACTGATTTTTTTATTCGGAAACACATTTAAACGATTCCATGTGATAACTACTATGACTTAACACAGAGCAAATCAGATTAATCATCTGTATATGTGAAAAGACAAATATAATTATTACGATTGTTTTCACTACCATATTTTATATCTGCTCTACTTAGATCGAAGTACACCGTTGTTGTCGTTGGCGGTGGTTGTATTTAAAGACACCTTAGTTTAGCTTAGTTTTTCTGATATCATATCAATCTCTAAGCAGAGTTGTCGTTCGTTACTCTCACCAAACATCTCTGCGATTATCTAAAAGACAAGATTCTTGTCAAACCAAGGAATGAAATATATATTTCTTTTCTGTTGATTGACAAGAACGTTAAGGATATAATAAGTATGGTTCAAGATACATTATATGAGCATTTACCTGTAAACCACCGAACTACTTTTTTATAAAACCATTTGAAATGCTACCGGAAAAAAATCTCATATTCATGCTTCAGGTTTAAATTGAAATCCGTTGCGGTATTGATGACGTATAAGCGGACTATTTATTGAGCCCATTATAGAGGAACCGAAGTGCAAGAGAGTAATACTATATGCGTATTATAGTTGAACCGAGATAATGGTTAACGCGGGGAAAGGAGTATAGCCAATAGTAGAAGTGTAGTCTACTAAAATCTTAAATTATGAGAAAACGGTTAGTTTTTTGTAACTTAAGGCAAGAATTTGTATACTGAAAGCGTAAAGAAACGCATAGGTTTAGGCAGTTATACGTTCACAAGTGCTTCATTATCTTGAATGGAGCCTAGTGCTTGCGCTGATTGTGTAGGGTATTGTAAAATTACAGCAGAACTTTAGTCGCTCATTGTCCATGATCTCAAGATTTCTTGATGGGCTCGAGACCGAGGCCGTGCCCCATAAAAACGAAAGCCACAACAAGGTCCAGATAATTAACTATTCAGAATTTGTAGAAAAAAGTTTGTTAAACGAGTAAATCGGGAGACAAGTGTGTAATCTGATCAAACGTTTTAGCCCATTACCAGACGGCAAATATTTATACTTGTTAAAATTGAAAGGAGTTGAAGACGACAATAATTATGTGACAACATGTCATTCACTGTTCTCAAACTACAATGAAACTTTTTTTAAAAGATAAAATTTGTTTACAAGATTACGCTTATCCCGCCCCGACTGTAATAGATCCATACCAAACAACACGAGATCATATGAAGTCACCAATGTATGCATGTACCATTAATTCTGTGATTTTATTAATCATTTACGTAGTAAAAAACAAACGGAAATATTGGGAATACGACAGGCTGATATAAAAACCAAACGCGCTTATCAAGTAATTTCTTCCTTATCCACAAAGTTTTCTATTAAAACAATATATATATATATATATATCTCGACTTGAATTGACGTCTGCAGCTACGTTCAAGTTAGACCAGTCTAAAATTTCACTCTGTTGGAATGGGTTATGGATTGATCATAAGCTGATGGCTTGAATGCTATTGTTTTACATCGCATAGACATTTGGGGTAATTTAGAGTGAAAGAATTCAAGGAAATCAAGAAAAAGACAAACACAAGTCATTAGCAAGGATAAATTAGGAATGAAACAAAAATAATTGATGATAATGCACCCACTGTTCGCCTTGAATAATATGCACGTCAATAGAAAGTCCCAATTTTGCGTCAAGTTGCGAAAGAGATAACTTAGTTCAGATAATTAACCAATCGACCTGACAATCAAATAATCAGTCGACAAATGAAATCAATCATTAAGACTTGAAGTTTAGTTTGAAATCCGACATTGGCCGCCATTTTGGCGAATCATTTTTGTTGGCGACTTAAACGGCGTAACTACAGCTTGATTAAGTTGTAGTTACGACGTTTAGGTCGCCAACCAACCGCGATATCACTTAAATACTGTTAAAAGCGGCATTCAACCCCATTCGATCAATCGACTTAGCCATAAACGGCCTTATTTTGCAAAGTTTACGGTCAGCAACACGAAAAAAAAAAAGAATAATTGGTTTGCGACCTAAACAACGTAACTAAAGCTTGAAATAGCTGATCGGTTAATTGGTTGATTGAGTGGAGTTTTACGCCGCTTTTAAGAATCTTTCAGTCATATCACGGCGGCTGGAGCACCTAACAATGGATTCCTAGTATATCTCACACCAGTGCCACGATCATATCCTTCCCCAGTCTCTAGCTTCTATCCTACTTAGATTTACGACTATACAGTCATTGGTGTCGGAAAGGATATGTGCCGCCGCCGGGATCGAACCTATGACACCCCATGATTGAAGATTCGCTATCAACTGCGCTATGACGGCGGTTTCGGGGTCTAAACTGGGGTATAGAAACAATCCGAATCTGTGTTCAGTTAATTAATTTCACTTCAATACCTTAAGAAGATGTTGTATAATTATTGTTGACGAGGTGAGACTTTATCATTCAATGTGTTTAAATATTCATAACGTCCCGGAATATCTTCAATATCTTTTAATTAATTACCCAGTCTATCAACATCAAACTATCTTAGACTTAATAGAAGTTCCTAATTGTACTCCAGCAAGAAAGCAAGACGGATACTAATAACACACGTATTGGATAAAGCACCCTTTTTAAATCAAATGCCTCCCCTATCTCTCGAAACGGGAGAATAACAGTTTAACCCACACAAAACCTGCTTTATATGCCTCTTAAATAAATGGTTTGAAAAAAAACCTGGAAAATGAAGACATTGCTTGTATCTAGCAATTTCTTCACTTCTCCGCCATGTTTTCTATAAAAATTGACGAAAATAATTAAAATTCCATCTACTGGAAATTGTCGTCTGAAGCTTCCAGTCTTCCCACGAGTTCAAACGCAATTGTAAGCACTTACATTGAAGCGAAACAGAGACAGCGGCAATTCTTGAATTGGGCTTTCTCCTGTCGAAATATTTACCAACTAACAGACAACTTAATTTTAGACTTTTCCAAATTGAAAGGAATTGCAGACAATAATTTAAAGGACACAGCATTTACCGTCAAAATCCAATAGGCAATTTTACATGTTCTTCCTGGATGAATATGACATTGAAAGGTGTCTTTTACCGTGAACCTTTTTTTACGGCGATGGAAATATAATGCTCGTTCCGATTTCGACTTCTCAGTCTTTTCAAGCTTTAACAAGTGCAGTCGTCGTTACGGGACGTCATGGGTTCGATCCCCGGCGGCGGCACATATCCTTTCCGACATTTGTCTCTCACCAATGGGTGGATAATCGTAAACCTAAGTGGGATAGCAGCTGAAGGCTAGGAAAGGATGTAGTGCTATGGTACTGGTGTGAGAAATACCAGAAATCCATTGTTAGGTGCTCCAGTCGCCGCGATATAACTGAAATACTGTTAAAAGTGGCGTCAAAACACATTCAATCAATAAATCAGCTTTAAAATGTCTTAATCATTGAGCCATTCAAGAAAATATTCCTAACCTCAATTTTAGAATGAAATCTAGATTTCTAACATGTACATGTATTTGAAGGCATCGTCTCAACCCTCAAATGTCTTCCAAATTCCCTACTATGTTCTCTCTGTATTTTCAGAAAAATGAATTGTTACTTTTTGCAACATTTTGTTCGTTTATAAACGTTTGTAATTCGATACACAACGATAATAACCCCATGTCTTGTCTATAAGATTCCCATGCGAGTGAATATCTTGACATTTATTGGTACTATATATGTAGACAGTTGCTGTTTTCAATGCACTAAGGAGGTCTGTACAGTGTTAGAGTTCCCGAGAAGTCGTATTTGATTAAATACATAAGAAAATAAAGAATCGGAAAAATAGCCTTATTTTCAATGTGTGTTTCTATAGACAGACAGGTTAAAATGAGTGAGAAAAGATGAAATTTACAATGAGAATGATAGGCGATAACTGTTTCTTGAGACCCATTCGTTCTTATGGATGATCCATTTATAGCTCATGTGAAGAACTGTTGAAAATATCATCGAAATCAAGGAACTGCGATCGCTATGGTCAGATGGGTGGCGGTGCCTTTTGTGTGGGTGGAGACATCCTGTTTTTTCGAAGTATGCAATATTCTTTGTCGAAATAGCAAAGAACAGTGCGGTTTTTCTAGCTTGCATTTGTTGGCAACCGATTGTGTGGCTAGTTTTGTAAAAAGTTTGAGTTGATTCTGGCGGCTTTCTTTCTTTTCAATTAATTTTGATGGTTTTATTACTAGCATACAGAAATAATTGATTTCGAAATAATTTATTTGGTCGTTACGAGATATCGACCGCATCAAATTTTTACGGAGGCTATACGGAGGCTTTAAATATGACCGCGTGATAAAAGGTTGAGATTATCATTTAAGAGATAAAGAGAATTTTATTTGTTTGCTTTTTTGTTTGAATTGTAGTATAAAACGCAAAACCTAATCAAATTGTATAAAACCGAGCACAGCTGTTATATGAGGTTAGCATTACGATGTTATATTCCAAAAGCAGCACACCTTCTCCAGAAAAATGTAGGCCTTCGCCTTCCCAGTGGATATTGATGAATTGATCTTTTCGGGCGCGATGATCCCTGGTGTTTCTACCGTTTTGAATGTTGTTTTGTTCCAGGTTGAAAAAGGTAAACCAATGTTTCATCAAAAGTTGGTAGAATATCTCCATATCCCGCTGAAACATAGTAAGGTTTTCTTTTAACATGTTGCCCCGAGCTCAATTGTAGTCAACAATCTGAAGCTTTGGGACCCATCTTGGGGGAATCTTTGTAATTTAAAAATCAACATGGATAATTTCATGAACTCGCTCCTCTGAAATACTTACCAGCGTAGGTTAAAGTCAGCCTGCAGGGACGGGGTCATCTTCTAGACTCTCTCTACATCGTTTCAATCAGTGGCCCATTCTTCACTGTGCTAAAACATGGGTCATGCTCCCCTTATGTTGCCACCATGTCCTGGAGAATTGATCGACCGCTGGCCCCACCCACTTACGGCGTTAGCCACGCCAACCGACTCCAACAGAAAGTCCCGCTTCGATTTCGAAAGGCGTTATTTTGCAAAATGTATGACCAGTAGCGTATAGCAAAAAAGTCAAATGGCCGGCTGGCGACCTTAATGTCGAAACTGCAGATTGAATAAGCTGTGATTACGACGTTTAAGTCGCCAAACCAACATAAAGGTTAACGAAAATGGCAGCCAATGTCGGAGTTGAAAGTTCAGGTGCAGGTTGAATCAAATATTTGATTCTTCGGTTGAATTCTTGATTGGCAGCTGCGATTGGTCAATTTCCTTGGACGATAAGCCTTTACAGGGAGGTATCGATGTTTCTGAAACCTGGATAAGACAAAAGTACCCAGTGCCGAAAAAGACACTCAAACGAACATTTAATACTTTAAGTTGAGTCAGGTATTATCTTGGCGGTAATCTAATAGGCCTTGAGTGGATTTTGTGGTTATATCGGAAAGGTTTAGCGGAATTCCAGGTTATTTTTAGATATCACGGAATTCGGCTGTCGACATCGAATGACCTCATTTGCATATGACCCAAAGTCAAATGAAGGTAACAAATTTACTAGCGAAACAGCCAACGACCTAAATCATGTCACATGAAAGGGTTAGCGCAGAACTACGGTAAGTGTTTATATTTCTTAATAACGCTTACGACAGTTTTGGACTTAGTTTTACAGAATTAAAGACCGGCTAGCGAACATATCTTCGGATGATATAACGATGACGTTGGTTGATGTAATTTATACTAAATGCAAGGTTCCAGTGGTTATCATCACCACTTGAATGATCCTATATTCTTTGCAACTGTCTTTGATTAATCTAAAAATACGTAAGCTATTAGGGAAATACCCTGCTTTTCTAGCGACCTCATAATTTTGCAAAACTACTTTTCAGAATATTGTACTCAAATACTCTATGAGAGGATGTAGAAATAATTAAAAGCTGTGACATGAAAAAAACATCGATACCTACCTTTAAGACCCAGGTTTTAAATAACCGCGCGATGACCAACATTGTCCCTTCGTTTCGGATTACTCATACTTGGTAGGTTTGAGATTCCAAATTCTCAAATTCTTCAAACAAAGAGAGAATCAACCCAAATGACCCATAATAATAGTTTTATACACGGATTTCAATTGATATGTTTATTCATTAGGTCACAGTTAACCCTGGCACTTTCTTTTACTTAGGGTGAATGTCAGGTTAATTTAGCGATTCAAAAATGAGAAAATTCTTCCAACAATCAGTAATGAATTCGTTTTCATAAACTAACATTTAACTTTCTTGTTGTATCAGCTATATATATGCAAGGCTGTTATATTTCTACAACAGCCTTACATATATATTTAATCAAATGAACTCACAACAGAGATGAGATTTTGCAATGGTTATCAGATATCATGGGACACCATTTACTGAGGTCAGAATATTTTATAATAGATTTTTTACCTTAGTTTATATATAGATGGAAGTTTTCTTTAATACAAATTTAAGACGACAGTAATGGGTGAGCTAGTATTCATCTTTATCTGTAATTCCTAAAAAAAATCGTTCTAGCTTTCATAATGCCCTTATATTACTTTTTATACAAACCTTAATAATCTAAATATATTCATTTCTGGTTCTGTTAATCCGTTGCATAACATGCTGTTCCTTCGTGTAACGAGGCATTTTTCGCATGCAAAATTATATATGCTTGGCCCCAAATCAAAGGTGATTTGCGTATCAATTTTTTCCTCTAATTAGAAAAAAAAATCTTATATTATTATATTATATTCTTATATTATATTAAGAATGAAAACAAAATGTATATAGTTCTTGAAAAGCGTTCGTCTAACAGTTATAGAAAATAATGTAATTATTTTCCATTTGTCTACCAATTGTCTAGCATTCATTTATAGATATAAACTATCGTTTTGTATTGAAAAACAAATCATTTCTGAAAACTGAATTATATGGTATTGGTTACATACCAACATTTGGAATGTTCATCTCGAGATGAATTAATCCATTACCAAATTCCAAAATTTTAGACTGGTCCAAACTTAAAGAATTTATAGATACAAATTTCAGGTTGATAAAGTTTTAAAAATCTTTGTCTTTTGGAAGAGACATTGTGGATAATTGAGAAATTGCTTACTACAGGTAATTTCTTCATTTTCTACAATGTTTGAAAAAGCCTTTCTGTTCTGGGGCGCAAAAAATGGAATTGTTAGGGCATGGGTTAAAGTAGTTTTTATTTATACCTACAGACTTAAGTTTACAATAAATTTTTCAAGAGAAAGCAATGCAAATCTTAAACCCTTGATATCATACTTGATTAACTCGCTAGTATACACACATACACATACATCTAAATACTTGACCTATTCGAAAAGAAAAGAAAAGGAAAAAAAAAAAGAAATGTAAAAAAAAAAAAAAAAAAACTAATTAAACAATGGCAGAATATTATCCTTGCAAACACGGCTTATTTGTCAACTTACCTTAACGGTGAAATAAACAGATTTCTTTCAAATGTTTGAACGAGTATGCCGTATGCTTGAATAGGGATTTTCGACCGTTATGAATAGCAATTTGATATATCTTCGGATATTCAGATACAAAAAACTGTTATCTTGTTTCCTAAAACATACCAAATAATTCGCCTTGACCCATTCCCATACAGAAGCGCTATTAGACGCCCCTTCAGAAAAAAGGTTTTGGAAAAACAAGCAATTTCTTAACTTTTCACAATGTTTTCTTACCAGAAAGTTGAAAAATCTTAGCTTTCATAAACTTTATATTGTCGTCTGCAACTTCTTTGAATTTAGACAAGTCTAAACGTGTTTTGATAGACGCTCTCCAAAATCGGGATGAAGAATGAGGATTACGAAATAAACGGATGAATATGCAGCCATTCCGTTGATCTAACCAACACAAAGATTTATATTGCTACGAATGTCTGTTATCATTTGTCTCGAAATCAAGAACGAATCTACTGTATAGACAGGACAGCTTTCACAACAAATCAGACTCTACGTCTATATGAATGTCAAAATTACTCTATAAAATATATAATTTCAATTATTCTAAACTCAGACTTCGTCTACATCAATGATACCCTAAAAGTAACAGAGTTTTCGATGACTTTAAAGTGTGCGTATTCTTGTTAAAACACAGATTAAGAGTAAATAAATTACAATTCCTCCTAAATTACAATTTGTCCTCGCGAATTACAGTTCATCTGTTCCCCTTTAAATTATTTGAAACTAAACGAGTTTACGTGAAGACACGTTTATAAGCCTCATAATATACAATGCCCTGTTTTTGTTCCATTTATACATATTTTCACGGATAACGGCGAAACAGTTGTAACTGCCTGTAAATATACATATGGTTGGATTTCAACAAAATTTTACAGGAATGCTCATTGGGTGACACTATATCAGATTCCTTTAAAGAATTAAGATTGGATGAAAAATATGGCTTTAATGGGTGGGCTATTTCCATGTATGGTGAAAACTTTGAAAGTCTTCTTCTCAGATACCAATGGATGGATTTCATCCAAATTTCACTGGATTGATCCTTGGGTGACCTTTAATCAAAATCTTTCAAAGAATTTTGGAAGGTCAGAAAACATGGCTTTAATGAGTGGGGAATTTCTTCCATATATGGTGAAAGCTTCGAAAATCTTCTAAGAAACCATTTGATTGAATTCAACAAAATTTAACCAGAGTGATCCTTTGGTGACCCCTTATTAGATTGCTAAAAAGTAATGATTGGCTGTAACATTGCTTTAATGGATTGGGTAATATGGTAAACAGTGAAAAGCTACAATCTGCAAGATGGTTTTCAACCAAATTTCTCCGGGATAATACGTAAATTCAGGCCAGTAGAGCGAATCAGGTGCTCAAGCGCCTCTAGTATGCTGTTTGTGCGACCAAGCTGTAGTCACGACGCTTAAGCCAACCAACCATTTTACTTTTTTGTTACATATGTAACCGGGCATCAATTTAGCAAAATAACACCGTTAAAGATCGAGAAGGAACTTCCTGTTGGAGCTCAGAGTGCATGGCAAGCGATCCGTTATAACACTGGTTGGTAACGCCAATTGACCATCAACGATATTAGATTTCAAAACATATATTCTTGGATCTAAAACAAAGAATAAACTATTGATTCGAGACATTAACCGCTGGACTTGACTTGAATAAGCTTCAGTTACGACGTTTAAGTCTCCATACTTTCAAAAAATGCTTAACAAAATTGTCACACTTCAAAGTTCACGTTCGATCTATATGAATAATTTGATTTGTCAATCGATGTTAAGATTGAAATAGGCGATCTGTCATTTTAAGGTTACACAATTTTGAATGAATTAGTGACTTTTTTCGTGTATTTAATGCCAATACTGAGATTCTATACAAATCCTGGCATTTGAGATAGTCTAACATCAGAACTAATTCGACAGTTTGTGGAACGGTTCGTAAGTTTAGTTATTTTCCAAAAACGTTAAAGCAATTGTTAGACGACAAAATTTTAGACTAGTCCCGATTCAGATAAGTTGCAGACGACAATAAATAATCAATGAAATTAAAAAAAAAGAATACTCATTTTTTCGTTTGGAAAACATTGTGGGAAATGAAGAAATTGCTTGTTGAAAGCAATTTCTTTATTTCCCACAATGATTTTCAAAGTTTTTGTCTGAAGGGCCATGTAAAAGCATTATTGTGTTTGTTTGTTTGTTTGTAGTGCTTTTATTAGAGGGGGCAGATAGAGGCGACACGTTATGGAATAAATGAAATGAAATTCCAATGCTTTTCCAAATGGCAATGCCCTGTGAGGTCCGTTTATAATTGACATTACCCCTGGTCGCCTTGATAGTATTTATGCTACGGTGTAAAATAAAGTGATTTCATTTCATTCCGTTGTTAACTTACCATACGAAAAATACATTAGGATTTACTTCCCTTGACAACGCAGAAACACGTAAACAAAAGTGAGCGTCTAGATGATCAAGATCATACAAACTACTCCATGTATCTAGACGCTATATCCGGCAGTTAAATTTTCTGCGCCATTGCAGTCACACGTGTTTTTGACAGCTCGTGTTTTCTTCGAGTTTGCAACTTTTGTCTTGATTTTTTGGATGGCGGAGGCTGCCATTATAATGGAGCGTAAATCGGACAACGAGTCAGAGGTTTCTAAACCCGTTTCTAAGAAGAAAACTTCGGGAAAAAGCTCTACGAAGCCTTCGACTTCCACTACGAAAACCAAAAAAGACGACCGGGAGACGATGGAAAACCTGGAAGACCGATTGAGCAAGAAGTTTGAGGAACGTCTCTCGGGTTTTACGGAGCAATTAGAGAAGTTAGCTTCCATTCTATCGAGTAAGGTAAGCGAAGAACCAGTTTCTCGGGTTGACAGTTCTCGGACATTGGCCGAGCCTGTACACGTTTCCGCATGTCAGGTCACAGACGAGGCATTTAGTGCTGCTCGCAGACCTTTACTTTCCATGGAAAATAGTCTTAATAGAGACTATGGATTGGACAGAAATTGCTCAAATAGGGATGATGCACTCTCACTACAGGTGTCTGAAACAGAAAGACGAAATAGTGGGTTTTATGAGGATTCTGAGATCCATTCTTTGTCTTCTGGGCAAAACGAAAATGTATGTGACACAAGATTTAGTAAATATATGTCAGTCAGTGAGGACATTAGAAATAAATCATTATTAAATATGTTTGGGGAAGATGCCCAGACAAAATCTCAAAAGTCGGGTGTTGGCATTATTTTAGATGATGCACAGAAGAGCATTATATCCGAGTCATTTAGATGTGAGAAACCTGATAAACTCTCCTGTTATAAGGACAGTTATAGAAATGATTTTCCGGTGCATGAATCATGTGAGAAATGGTTTCAAGTGCCAAAATTAGACGATACAGTTGAATCACTTTTGATAAAACGATATGGCCATAGGGCAGCTTTTGGAAATGCTCCGACTTTATTCAGCAGACCATTGCGTTCGATTGAAAGATTGGGTTTTCAAAGTCAGATGGCTGCACGAATGGGAATGATTCTTTCTTGTTATTCTCAACAAGTACTTGGGTCGTTGTTGGATTGTTTGCAACAAAAAGATTGCAATTTGGATTTGGCAATTCAGATGACAAGGGATAGCTTTGCTATTTCAACCAAATTATTAGATCAAATGGCCAGAACTGGGGCTTTTTCACATCTAATTCGTAGAAAGGCAGCATTGTATGACACAGGTTTAAGTGAACTTAAGGACTATGCTGCGACTGTGAACTCTTTACCTTTAACAGCAGAAGGTGTATTTGGCATTGACTTTGATAATAAATTGAAAGAAAAGCAGGAAAGAAATAAACAGATTTCAGAGGTCATTCCTGACTCAATGTTTGTTAAACCAAAACCCATCCCTTCTACAGGTGGCTATAAGAGAAAATTCACAGGTTCTTCAGAGAACATGTCAAAGAAGGGAAGATATGATGACAAATCTCAGGGTCAGTCTCGGCAGAATTCTGGTTATTCGGGGTTGGGCAACTACAGAATTCCTAGAAACTCTTACAGACAAGGACAAAGAAATAAGGTGAGTTCTTTTCGCAACAACAAATCTACACCAGATAAGAGTTGACAACAATGTCATGATGCTTTTACCAGAGGTCCCAGTAGGGGGCAGGTTGAAATATTTTCTGACAAATTGGGAGAAAATAACACAGGACAAATGGGTTTTATCTACAATAAGAAATGGTCTTCTTTTAGAATTTTTGACAATTCCAAAGTTCAAGGGAATAAAGAAAACAAGAGCTCCTCCAGACAGGTTAGCACTTATTTTGTCAGAGGTAGAAAAACTCTTGGAAAAAGGTGCCATAGAAGAAATTCCATGGCAGGAAGCAATGGAAGGTTTCTACAGCACATTTTTCTTAGTACCAAAGAAAAATGGGGAATTACGCCCAGTCATAAACCTAAAACCTTTGAACAATTATATGGTAAAGAAGCATTTCAAGATGGACACTTTATCAAAAGTCATAAATCTATTGAAAAGGGGCGATTATGCAATTTCTCTCGATCTAAAGGATGCCTATCTTCATATTCCCGTGCACAAATCACACAGAAAGTATCTAAGGTTCTGTGTAAACAACAAATGTTACCAGTTCAAAGCAATGTGTTTTGGCCCAACTCAAGCCCCTCGAGTTTTCACAAAGATTGTCACTGTAGTGGCAGCTTTCTTGCGAATACACAATGTTCGTCTGTCTTCTTACCTGGACGACTGGTGTGTAGCAAATTCAGAATTCCAGGGCACTCTGTCAGATCGAGACATGATTCTAGACATATTACTGAAACTAGGGTTCATAATCAATGTAGAGAAATCATCTTTGACCCCAAGTCCAACATTAATTTATCTGGGCTGTCTGTTCAATCTTCAATTGGGGCAAGTTTTTCCAACATTAGAGAGAATAGAAAAGTTAGAAAAGGCAATTCAGAACCTTATTACAGGGGAAAGTACAGCTTTTCAATTTCTTCATGTTCTGGGGCTGATGGTATCTTGCATAGAAATAGTCCCATATGCTCGGTTACACATGCGTCCTATTCAAATACATCTTCTTGCTTTTTGGAGACCAATGTCAAGGGACATGCTAGCAACAGTGCCTATTTCAAATCACTTAATAGGTCATCTGAAATGGTGGTTAGTGCGAGCAAATACGCTAAAGGGCAGATCCCTTCAACCATGGTCTACAACAGTGACAATAACAACAGATTCCTCCAAGACAGGTTACGGGGGTCATTTAGAGGGTCAGAAAATTTTTCAGGGGACTTGGTCACAGGAAGAGTCAAAAAGGCATATCAATCTGTTGGAACTAGATGCTGTTTTGAGAACAGTAGTGCATTTCCTCCCTTTTCTGAAGAACAAGAATGTTTTGGTCAGATCAGACAACACCACAGTGGTGCAATTCATAAACAAACAAGGGGGGACCAAATCGGCCAGGTTGTGTTACCTAGCATGGGACCTATGGCAATATGCAATCAAAAACAATATAGGAATAAAGGCCGCATTCATTGCTGGCAGGATGAACGTCCTCGCGGACCAATTATCCAGGGTGAAAATTCGCCCATCAGAATGGACCCTGAACAACAAAATAGTTCAATCTCTGTTCAATTTAATAAGTCACCCTATGATAGATCTTTTTGCTTCAGCAGACAATCACAAGTCTCCAATTTATTGCACTTGGTTACCACACAAGAATGCCCTAGCAGTGGATGCTCTTTCAATTTCCTGGGAGGGAATGATAGCCTATGCATTTCCCCCAATATGTCTCATTCCAAGAGTTCTGCAACACATGACTCAATTTCAGTGTCAAATACTGTTAATAGCACCTCATTGGCCCAGGCGTCATTGGTACACAACTTTGCTCCAGATGCTAATAGCAGTACCAATAAGGTTACCAGTAATGCCAGAGATGCTGGTTCAACCAAAAACAAAGATATTTCACCCAGATCCAGGGGTATTCAAACTAACAGCTTGGCTGCTCTCAACAGAAATTTTGAAACAAGAGGCTTTTCTAAACGGGTTAGAAGGTTGCTTACAGCCTCTTGGAGAAGGGGAACACAGAAGGACTATATCAGTAAATTTGCAAAGTTCAATAGCTGGTGTTGTGAAAGGGAAAAGAATCCCTATACAGTTTCTCTAATTGACTGTACAGATTTTTTAACACATTTATTTCATGAGGGTTTGCAGTATAGGACAATATCAGGGTATAGGTCTATGCTGTCTGCTGTGTTACCACCCATTGATAACTATCAAGTTGGTCAGCACCCATATATTGTGAGGTTAATAAAAGGGGTTTTTAATTTAAGACCTCCCACAACAAAATTGTGTCCTGAATGGGACTTAGATAGGGTTTTAAAAGTATTACAAGAATATCCATTTGAACCATTGCATAAAACATGCTTGAAGTACGTAACATTTAAAACTGTTTTTCTTGTAGCTATCACAACGTTCCGGAGATGCTCGGACTTACAATCATTAAAGATTGGTGAAGGCAACATATCTGTACATAGTAGGGGAATACTCTTTCTTCGTCAAGGATTATCCAAGCAGGATAGACAGTCACATTACGGGAGTAGAATTTGGGTTCCAGCATTTCCTGAAAATAAACGACTGGATCCTAAGAGGGCTTTAGCTAACTATCTGAAGAGAACTGAAATTTTCCGTAGAAAAAAGAATTCAGATGAGTTGAAACTTTTCCTTTCCTTTATCAATCCACATCAGCCAGTTTCATCTCAAACTTTGAGTAAATGGATTGTGAATACTATAAAGTATGCATATGACAAGGATATCAGAGTTAATGCTCATTCTACAAGAGCTATTGGACCGTCGTGGGCTCTTTTTAAGGGAGCAAGTATGTCTTCAATTATTGAAGCTGCAGATTGGAAAACGGAATCGTCTTTCACAAAGTTCTATTTCCGTAATGTTGAAAATAGTGTTTTAAAGTAAACAATAAGTATGTGATAACATGTATATAAGGGCATGGAACTTTTTCATATTGTGTATAGAGGGTTAAAGTTGTTAAATATGGTATTGAACTGTTATTACCTTGAAGTCATTGAAGATGATTTGTGTATATAAAGAGGTTATAATGCAGAGGATTCAAAGAAAATGCACCCACCTTCCACTGGGAGGTAAGCTTTATAATCTATCCTAATGTATTTTTCGTATGGTAAGTTAACAACGGAATGAAATGAAATTCAAAAATTTGTTTTCAAATTCAAATTTTATGAATGGAGTTGTTAACTTACCATACAATTCCCGCCCTCCTCCCCGGCATTTTCAGAAGGGACTGCAATGTCGCCTTTTTAGTATTTAACTGCCGGATATAGCGTCTAGATACATGGAGTAGTTTGTATGATCTTGATCATCTAGACGCTCACTTTTGTTTACGTGTTTCTGCGTTGTCAAGGGAAGTAAATCCTAATGTATTTTTCGTATGGTAAGTTAACAACTCCATTCATAAAATTTGAATTTGAAAACAAATTTTTGAATTTGTTTAACACATTTAATAACACTTTGATTCGAATAAACGAAACGAGAAAAATAAAACTTGTTTCTGACAACAAGCGATGTTCTTATCTTATCACGACGAAAACATTACGGCCATAATTGCTGACACAAACTTTTCCATTCTTTATTCATTCAGACGCTAAAATATCAGACTTGGTAAATCATAAAAACAGTTAAAGGAAAGAATGGACAGTCCCCAATATGATTGATCGTAATTAATAACGCCTCTTTGTTGTTATCAGACTTTTGTCAGACTGCAAGAACTGGAGTTTTATTCTTCTTTAATGAAAATCTTTCACACTTTTTATTAACAAATAGAATTAGGGCCATGGTCGCACTAAATTAAGTGATATGTGATGACTAGAAAAGTGTTATCATATATATTGTTTCCAAGATATTATCTGTAAGTCTGACCACGAAGAATTATCTAAAAGGACAACAAATCTCTCAAACAACTTTATTCTTGAGGAATACTTCAGAAATAAAACAAAAGTGACAATTTTTACCTTTAATTTTTGTATTAATCATTAAAACACTTGATTTGAAGTAAACTCTTCCCAGCTGTCATAACCATTTTTTTCTTTTTATTCATCTAGTTTATGGTTAATAACATTTAGCAAAAAAGGTAAAACGGTTAGTTGGCGATATAAACGTCCTTACTTAAGCTTGCATAAGCTGTAATTACGCAGTTTAAATCGCCACACTAACAAATATACTTCAAATAAATGTGGACAAATATCGGGAGTTCAAAATTGACTTCCGGTCTAAAGAATGATTTGATTGGTCGATTAATTCTTTGCTTTGCACCTACGATCCGTCAATCCTTGAAATGACACAACACGGTCAAAACACATTTGAACGAAGGGCGGCAAACGAGAAAACGATCATCTCGATATCCCTTCCTTCGTGAGTGTGGTCAAAACCATGATCGCTTTGATGACTTCTACACCTATTCTTAAGCCTTTCCCATACAGTGCCTGATTTCTACGGCCCATGATATTACGCCTGAGAAAACATTACGGAAAAAGAAGCAATTGCTTGTAACAAGCAATTCCTTCTTTTCCACAATATTTTCTTTCTTATAGGATAGCTATTACTTTTTTAATGTTGTTCAATTTGGACAAGACTAAACTTTTGAAAAAAAAACTAGGGTTAAATTTGAGTTCGGTTTCGAACCTAGAATAAGATCTTGAAAATTAACGAGCTATTTATCCTATTTTATTTAACTGTATGACGGAAATGCCGATAAAAAGCAAACTCGGATTCTATGAACAATTTTATAGCAGACGACATTTGACCTTTAGACAGATTAAAGCAATAAGAAGAGGCAAAAAAGAATGAAGTCGAATATGTTAAAATGTTAACGAATTCAATTCAAAGTCTAGGATATATTGATCTTATTAGCAATCAATAATACTAAATAATACCAAGAAACCCCGGGTGATTACAAGGCACTTATCCAGGAACGGTTTTGGTGGCGGAATAAGGGAAAGAGTGGAGATCGTTTGACAAGGATTGTCAGAAGTATTGGTTGGTTGAACTATTCGACAACCCCCTTACCCGACATAAAATGCCTTTGAATCAAATTCAACCGAAAACCTTAAATTGACTGTCTTTTATTAATTTTAGGTCAACATCTATAACGTTTTTTGTCTAATTGTCGTTCACTATAGATAATACTTAATCATCTGAGGTGTTTAGATCCAGACTATCTTCCCACACAGCGACATTTTGGACTGGTGCCAAAGTAAAGAAGTTGCTGACGACAATTTCGATTGGTAAATTTAAAAATCTTTTTCTTTTGGGGGTAGCAAACATTGTGGATATGAAGAAATCGCTTGTAACCAGCAATTTCTTCATTTTCCACAATGTTTTCAAAACTATTTTCTTGAGGTGCGTAAAAAAGCGGGATTGAGTGGGAATTGGTTAATTGATTATGCAGTCTATCAAAATTAAACTATTTTCGATTAAATACAAGCTGTTGGATATGTTTCATTTTGAAAAATCGTACCTACATTAATATCATTTTCAACTGGCGTACGCGCCTACCAATGAAAGATGTTGATTGCATTCCTCAATTAGAAGCTTGAGTAATTATATTGCAAAAATTGTCTTAATTTTAATGTTTCATGGCAGGAGAAGAGCGAGTAAAATCGGGAGATTTTTAGAGGGGGTCCTTGCTTTTTTCCGCACGTATCCAACCTTTGTTTATATAATTATGGTCCATAAACTGACGAAGTTCCAATTAAATACATTCTTTTTCACTGATTTTGTTGCCCTCTTCCGTGGACATAAATTCTTATAATTTATACCTATAAATGATGTGAATAAAATTCTGGTTATCTGATACAACTCGATAGAAGAAAAATCCATATTTGGCTAGTACTGAAAAACGTATTCGTTTTGTACCTTTAAACATGGACTACTTTTTTGTGAACTGACGTTGGGACTTTTAGTAAAAGTTCCAATGGCGTTTGTAGTTTTTTTTTAATTTCTTAATTATTTGAGGTAGATTTTCTTAATGTTCAGTCTGAAAAGATATATAATAAAGGAAAAATTACAACTTTTTTTCTCAATTTTTTGTTATCGTGTTCTCGAATCAATTTTAGCTTTTTTTATTGGTCTCTTCCAATAACATAACTAGGCACGATTCCCGAACATAATAGAACACACTGTTGTAAGAGTGCGTATATATTTAGGAGGTTCTAGATTCTTGTTCACCACACTGATATCTATATCAAAAGAACCAAGATTTGTTATTTTCTCACAGTGAACAATCGTTACGGATATTCTTGTCTGAATTAGATATCACTTTTAAAGAGGCTCTCGCACATATTTTGGAATAAAAAATGGCTCTCGATTTTCAAATGTTTAACTGTAGTACTTTCAGACTTTGAAAGAAGTTGAAAAAGCTGATTTTTATAATGAAAATGACTATTCAAAACTTCAAAAAGAGAAAGAAAAGAAGCAAAAGATTTCACGTTACGAGACGCCAAATAAGTCAGGGAATTACAACCCGAATGGAACCGCAATTCATCGGATATAAAAATCTGTCGGTTTCATCGGAAATGCATTAATTGGGTTTTCCATGACGTATCAATTACGTCACTGGCTTTCGCTAGTAATACAGTCGTTATTGACGGAAGACTAACGGCGTCATCCGATATATTCTGATGTTACAAAGTAGGGCGTAAGGGAGTGTATAACATTAAATAAGATTTATAGTGAATTTAGATCTAGTATTTAGCACGAAAAAGAACATCCGCCATGAGAATGGCATTCTTAACTATTTGAAAAATGGATAATCGTCCTATATCTATATATATTTGATGAAAATTTGTTCGAGAGCCGCTTTTAAATGACGTCATCTTGTGTTATAAAAAATATGCTTGGTTTTTACTAGGACCAAGAGAATGAGTATGAAGTTTTATAAGCTAGCCAAGAATCGCTTAATCCATACCCACATGATCACACCTTACAGGAATTATATGAAGGAAAACGTTATGAGAATGAGGAAATGTGCCTGTATCAAGCAAATTCTCATTTATTGACAATGTTTCCTTTTTTTTAATTTATACCTTTCTTTAAGTGAGCTCTGCGTTTCTTTAGACCGGGATAAAAATGTTATCGATTCGTAATGGTTTAATCACTTTTCTATTTTAGTCTCGGTTAAGATCAGCTTCTCACGACAAATCCTATATATTTTTGGACTGAAATTTGCATACTTTTGATCAAGGTTGACACGTATAATTTCAGGTTTTCCACGACGATTGCATCCGCCAAGATTTCGACCCACAGAAACTAATGTTACTTTCATCAAGGGATCTCTAGCCATATTGAAATGTAGTGTTGAAAACCTGGGTACAAAAACAGTAAGTTGAGACCATCTTATATTATTTTGTAGAAGTACAAGTTAGAGTGAGTGATCATTCTACAGCCAGCCTTTTACTATTTCTTTTTGTTATCTTAAAGAGTAAGGGAAAAAAAGACCTCGCTCCCCCCGCCTAAAAAAATATTAATAACCCCCCCCCCCAAAAAAAAAGAGAGAGAAACAAACCGCACACACGCTTTATGAAAAATTTAAATAAAATCAAAACCAAATAGTTTAAGTATATAAAAAAATCAGTCGCAATCAAAATATTAAGTGTTAATTGGAAAGCGACTAAATAGATATATACGAAATGAACATTTCAGCTGCAGTGAAGGACCGATTTTTTGGGGTTCTTTTTCCAGCACCTCTAACAACATAATTACTGTACCGGACGGCGTTTTTTTGTTTTTTCTATAGATGTACAAGTTATAGAGAGTGATCAAAAGTCAATTATGTTTTAACCTGTATAGACAAAATTGACCTTTGATCACTCACTTTAACCTGTGCATCTATATCTGAGCCTATGTTTATAACATGGATTAGTCCTCTATTTGTAAAAAAAATGTCATGACTATTGCGTGTGGTTGACACATTGAATCTGGAATGTATCTGGATGAGACATTGAACCCTACCTGTAGACATCTTAGTTAATATATAGAGATCCATCACGCAACAAAGGGCCCATAGATAATAACATCAAATAATTGTTGTAAATCAAATCGAAAATCTGCCAGGGTCAACTATTGTTTCCCTCGGGTATTCGTTTAAAAAAATGAACGTAAAGTGAAGATGGGCAATAATTCTAAAAAAAGATTGAAAGTTTTTTATCTCAGATTATACAATACATGCAGTCTAACTAGTGACGATATCTTAGCACTTCCTGGATGCCTCGTCTTGCTTGTGGGCGTGTCACAGTTTGTGCATTTTGTCACAGTTATACTGATAATGTCTCCTCACTCATGGCCTATCCTTTTACCTGTGGCATCTGTCTGTCTGAAATTCTGTCCATCAATCGGTCTATCAACATTTCCTTTCCAATAGAACCCTCTTTAACAAATTGTTGACATTTAACACACCTATTCAGTACCAGACCGAGTTGTTCACGACAAAAATATTTTTTTCAAAGTGGCCGCTGATTTAAAAAGGGTCGCAATTACAGTCCGTTTATACACATTTTGTTGTTCGGATAAAATTACTGTTACTGACGAGCAGATGTTTAAGAAACTGGGCCGACAGGATTTGTTTGGTAGAACAACGCGTTTATTTATTTATTTTCAAAATCGCCACCGTTTTCTGTAAATGGCTGCCATTTAATGTCACCAATCCATATTTTCTTGTCCGGACAAAATGTCTATAACTATTTAGCCGATTTTTGTGGAATTTCACACACTTATTTATTATCAGCCATATATGTGTACGCATTTTTTTTTTAAATTGGCCGCCCTTTTTAAAAAAGACTGTCATTCAATCCTGTTGATCAAATTCCTACGTCCGTACTAAATTTTTACAAAAGTTAAGCCGATTTTCCTACCCTGAAAGAATAACATCCTCAAGCTTTAGTTACGAAGTTTGCACGCTCAACGAAAAACACCCCTTCTTAATATTCTACATATCGTCCCTAAACCCCCGATGACCATTTTTGTACGATTTGGCTCACAAGGTCTATTGCAAACTGAGTTATAGTGAGTTATCAAAGGTCAAGTATGTTTATACAGGTAAAGACAAAATTGACCCATGATCACTCACTATAACTCGTACGTATAGCATACAGGACGTATTTAATCCATTTATATAACTTTTTACTCTTATTGTCCGGTTCAGACAGAAACATTGATCCATCAGGATTTTCAATGTTTCGTGATAGCTCTGTGTTGTTCTGGTATTTACATTAAACAGTCTAGGATCTAACGGCTAACCGTCACCATTCATTGTGATGGGTAATTGTCACAAGTTTCATTTTTATGTGATGCTTAATCTTACATTAAAGTATATATCTTAAAAGAGTCCCAGGGAGAACAACGGCTAGCCGTCACCGTAAAGAAAATTGTGACTGTTTTTAATCACAAATATTAGAATTCTGAAAGTTTTAGACACTTTATAAAACCGTGATACAAATTAATAAAAATGTGATGGCTTAGTTCATTACGTTATTACGTACGGGTATATTGTGGCTATGAATTACATACCGCTTTTATCTATAGGACAATGTATTTATTGCAGTTCAAAGCAATTTTCTGAACACCTCAAAAGGGAGTGTGGGAAATCGATTCAGCCGATAATTCATCTCTGGCACTGAAATAACGCTTGATTTTCATTCCTGTTAAAGAGATGTTCATAATGTTTCACGTTGGCGTAAAAAAAGACGTGATCAGGGGTATTGATGAGCGATAAATTCCAATTATTTGAAAAGATTACGTTGTGACAATTTGCCGTCACAATTGGAATGACGCCTAGCGATTAGATACTAAACTGTTCAAGAAAAGAGGGTGACCGTTTACGACATAATCGATTCAACGATTTTAATCAATTCCAACTCAATCGCCCACCAGGAAAATAGTTCCGGTTATCAAGGTGTAAAATAAAATAATTGCTTTTTGCAAGTATTTTTCCTTTTTTCACATTATTTCCTACCCACACTGACAAAGATATTTGAAGTTTTCGCAACATGAAATGCATGTTTATGAGTTGCAGTTTTATAGCTTATAAACCGAGAACACTGAATAAGTGACAGATCGACTGTAAACAAGTGACATTTTATCCCCGGTGAAGCATATGGCATTATTTTTATTAACCCTTTCCCGTACAACAAAAGACTGCTCCAATTTAGAAGAGGCCGCAGACAACAAATCAAAGTGCATTTAAATTGAAAATAACCACTGCAAAGGGTAGAAAAGATTGTAGGGAAAGAAGAAATTGCTTGTAACAAGCAATTTCTTCTTTCCCTGCAATGTTTTCCCCAATACAAAACCTACGGGTCGTGGAAACAAGTGATTGTACAGGAAAGGGTTAAAATAACTCCCAGGGGATATTGCCTTCAATAGCTTGTTTATGTTATTGTTTCGGTTAGGACATGAAGGTATAATCTAAAGCCGATACTTCGTTAGCTAAAAAGACCTGCGTCTAGCTTCACATAATGCAGGCTAAACGTTTATAACTTTGATACCGAGAAGACTTAATGAGTGACAGATAGAAGCTGTTTGGTTATAACAACACAGTCGCCTATGTTATGATTTTAACGGTCTTTTGTCAGCAAGCAAGTGACGTTTTATCCCCGTGGGCGTAAAGAAAATCGCGTACCTTAACGAAAAGATGCAATGTCTTTCAGACATCATGAACAGACCGACAGTTTAGAAGTAAGAGGTTGAGACTTTTGTCCAGAAATATCAAAACCGTGTAGGCATCACATGATCTATCATGCTCATTTTGCTAATCTTTTAACTGTAGCTGAAATGATCTTAACTTACAATGCTTTAGTCGCCGAGCGAAATTTGTTTCAAAACTACCAGGTCAATTATTCACGTAGAGGGGCCACGGAAGTGCTATGGAGCAATCGGATACTGATGACTAAATCAAAATCGGAAGAACAAGGGATCGTTTAGGTTCGACCTTGTTCAGAATGTTTGCGCCATGGTTGCAATATGGTCGATTTGCCATGGTATAGATACGGTTAGTAGGAATTAGAACAGCCTGCTACGGAGTAGTACGAACAGCCATGGATCGACTATGACCTATCACGATTTATAATCCCATGCATAGTTTCTAGCTTGCTCACTTTCAAAATGCCTGCCAAATCCAAGAACATGTAGAAGCTCTTAAACATATCAGGTTCGATTCTTAAGAAGTGCCTGTATGCCGCCGGATCCTTACAAACACTTTCGGCCATAATCGCCTCATACTGGCTATGAAGAGGACTATGTAACAACCAATCCCTAGTCTACCACCTCCTAGGTCTTCTATTACCTGTTTGAATATATATCATTAATGTAAAATTTTGATCAATAAAGTTTCTTCTCTAGTAACAAAAACTTTTGTGGGGGACCGTGCGAGTCCATGCCTGTCGTTAATGCATCGTAGTAAAACCGTGGCTTACCGTAGATTTCCATGACAAATCCGTATTAATCCGTAATTTAACCGTAGCTTATCCGTAGCGGATCCGTACTAATTCGTAGCTCTCCGTAGCAACCGTTGTAATCCGTGTCACTGAGGACCTACGGATAGGTATGGACCAGAACATATTAGTACGGGCTAATACGGATCCGCTACAGTTGTTTGATCCGCGGTTATTTTTCTCTGCATGTTCAAAAATGTCACGGATCGCTATATGGACATACAAGGACTAATATGGATGACCAAGGTTACACTCCGGAGAGCTAGAGACCAGTACAGAGAGCTACGGATGATGCGGAAACGAATCCGTAGCTCTTCCGTTGCCCTTCTCCTTGAATATGTGAATGGGGTATACGTTCATCAAATTGCTAAGCAGTAGGACTTGACCTTTTACAAACAGTTAGGAATCTTATTGTTTTCCTATAATTGAAATCGTGTACAAGTTATAGTGAGTGAACAAAGGTCAATTATGTCAAAAGTATAGACAAAATAGACCTTTGGTCTCTCACTATAACTTGCACATGAATATCGCATTTGAATAAGTTTTTGTAGGTAAATCCTTTCCTATCTTGATCCTTTCATAGTATATAGCAACAGACGACGACACATACACACAAAAAGTGATATCTTCTTTCATTTTATTTTGTCATTTTGTATAAAACAGTAAATTCAGGGAGAGATTTGTAAGAACAATGCTTTGTTCAAGAATTAGTAAATGGAAAAAAATCATGAAATCAGCAAATGCAGTTTCTTGAAATGTTCCCAAGATGGTCCCCTTTTAAAAAATACCAAAAGACTTGAAATCCATGACAACAAAAGTGAATTATAAAAAAGAAAAATAATCAAAGTCATCTCCTCTCGAAATAGAAGGCGTAAAACATCAGTACATTGACCTCTTTCAAATTTTGTAAAGTCATCACTGTTGTTTTCTTATAGGCTTGGGGTCTTTATAGAGAAAATAAAGGGTTCTTAAACTACAGCTTCTTCCAAACTATTGGGCCAGTTTCTTGGTGCCCCCATTACAAGTGCTAAAAAATGAAACCCATATAAAACTCCGGTTGTCATGGCTACAAAAGTGACATTTAAAAAAATAATAATAAATAAATAAAATGAAATGAATAAATTTATCTCTTCCTGATCAGAAGGCGTAGAACCTTGATATATTGCATGAAGTAACATTACATGGACCTCTTTCAAAATTTCCAAAATCATAATTGTCCGGCCGGAGCGAAGAAACCCCAGGTGTATTTTAGAAATAATAAGGTTTTTTAAAACTGCGACTTTTTCCGATTGTTCCTATGGTGGCCCTCATAGTAATGCTAAAAGAACTGAAATCCATTTAAAACTCTGGTTGCCATGGAAACAAAAGTGAAATTAAAATATATATATATATATCTAGAATTGAACTCTGTTAGCCCAGAAGGCGTGAAGCCTTGATACCTTGCATAAGTCATGAGTACATTTACCTCTTTCAAAATTGCTAAAATAATTACCATAGGATCCCCAGGGGCGATGCCCCTATGGGGTGAAGCTAAATAAAGAACAGTTTTCAAACAACAACCCCTTCCAAATCGCCTGGGCCAATTTCGAGCAAATTTGGCAGGTCTGTTACTTGGGTGCCCCCATTTTATAATTGCTCAGAGAAATTGAAATCTGTTTACTCTGTTTACCATAGCAACAAAGGCGAAATTTATTTTTAAAAAATCTTTGGTAATCTTCTCGTGACCCAGAAGGCTTAGAACCATTATCTCAGGAGAGCGGCCTATGGCTAATGGCCCTCTTATTTAAAGTATAAGAACAAAAGCTTTAGAAATAATTCGCAGTAGAACAAAAAAAATATGATATCGTTAAAGATTGCATGAGTAAATCCAATAAAATTTGCACTAGATTTCAACAATCTATTGCATTTAGTATCAGCATCACGAACGTTAACGACACAATGATGTTATTTATGCACCTTGTTTAAACATCGATATTAGAAACGCCCTTGAGGATTTTTGAAACGTTTCACAAAAAGCAACAAAAGGAAGATTTGCCCGGTTTCCGTAGAATGCTTCATATCGAACGAGTTCGTATGTTACCGAATTGAATATGATATTTTTGTGGTAGACCGGATTGAATATTTGAGGTAGTCATGAATAAATAAACCGCGGTTGATGTTTGGATGAGGGGTCTTGTCACGAATAAATAAACCGTGGTTGATTTTGGATATGAGAAGAGGTCACGAATAAATAAATCGCGCTTCACGTTTGGGTGCGGGCAGAAGTCACGAATAAATAAAAACCGCGATCGATGTTGGATATGGGAGGTCGTCACGAATAAATAAACCGCAGTTGATTTTTGGAAGTTAGAGGTAGTCATGAATATCTAAGCTGTGGTTGATGTTTGGAAATGGGAGGTAGTCGCGAATGAAAAAACCGAGATTGATGTTAAATTGTTAGAGGTATGGGAAGTGGCCACTAATTAATGAACATTGGTTGAAGTTTAAATGTGGGAGGTAGTCACAGTAAATAAACCGCGGTTGATGTTTATTTTTAGATGTGGGAGGTGGTCACGAATAAACAAACAGTGTTGATATTTAGCTGTCGGATCCTCTCACGAATACAAAGTCAGTGGTTGATGTTTTAGATATTGAAGGTAGTCACGATTAAATAAACTGTGGTTTATATTTAGCTGTCGGAGATTGTCACGAATAATATGTCCGAGTTTGATGTTTTAGATGTGGGAGGTAGACACGAATAAATCATTTGAACGTTGGAGGTAGTCACGAATTATTAAACTGTAGTTGATGTTTGATTTTGGGCGGTAGTGACAAATATATAAATTGTTGTTGATGTATAGGTGTATTTGGTAGTCACAAATAAATTGACCGCAATAAATACATTAATCTTAATCAAACGACGAGATGATAGACAAAAAATACCCCATAATTATATATAGGGATGTGTCATGATCCTAACAACTCTGAAGTAAACGAATTACACCAATTGACCATGTAGTTTAGATTCTGAAGATTGTGGTCATTTCATCAACTGTGGTTACGATGTTTGGGTCGCAAATCGATAACTTGAAATTCCATGACGCTTTTTTTTGTTTCATACTCATTTCTTTGTTTTTCTTTCAGATAATATGGCGGAAACAGCCGTACAATGTGCCAATAACTGTAGGACTAGAACAATTTATAGAACTCAATAGATTTTATCTCAATCACATTCCTAATACAAATCAGTGGAACTTACTCATTAAAAATGTTCAAATACATGACTCGGGGACTTACGAGTGTCAAATTAGCTCAAAAACAAAAGTGCTCAGACGGAATATAACTCTCAATGTCATATGTAAGTATTACCAGCACAATTTGTCTAATTTTTATCTACCTAGAGTCTCGAGACATACAATAATTCTTATCTTCGATGAAATGTAAAGTGATCTTGATATTGTCTTATATGATGTTAAAGTCTCCTTGCATTTGCATTGACCTTAATTTTAAAATGCCAAAGTTGATTGCTCTCTGCCAACAATATCAAGTTTGGGAGTCAATATCATAGAATCTAAATCAAAGTATGGAAAGTACTGCTAGCTAGCAAAGCATGGTTTTGCTAAGTAATATTCTTTGTCTCAGGTTATTTTGATAAATAAACGGGATGAAAGTAACCGAGAAGTTAGCTTATTCCCACAATTTCTCCTTTTTAAGTCTCTAAAGAAAATAGCTCTAGAAAACAGTGCAGGCAATGTTTCAAGCAATTTCTGTATTTTCCACATAGTTTTCTACCTCGAGAGAAAAATATTGTAGAATTTTCAACAATTTGAAATTGTCGCCTGCAACTTCTTTGAAGACTCTTATCAGAGTCATGTTGAACTGGAATAGCTAAAATGGAGATGAACTTGCAGGCAAGTTTACAATATTTCTGAAATACGTAAGAACTAAATTTTATGGCGTAGGCATTCGATAGATTTAGTGGTTAAGCCTCCAGTGACAGATTACACTCATTGAACTCTGAGAGACATCTTTGCTATCTAAAAATATTACACAGACAACAAAAGTTTTCGCTGGTAAACCATTGTAATGTATATATGATTTAAACTTTATATCTAACCTATATAATTCATTAAAAGTTTTGAGGCATATATTTCTTTTAATTTTATATTTTAACTGGTTAGAACCTTTTATACGTTAAATATTTTTACGCATTCTTTGCCATTTCAGATAAAGACAATGACCAAACGAGAGGAGGTAAGGGTCACCTATTTAACTCATTCCCAAACAATCCCGCCTTTTTACACATCTCAAAACAAAAAAATGCTTTGGAAAACATTGTTAGAATAAAGAAATTGTTAGCAAGTCAGTATAAACTTCCGTTGTTGGTAATGGGATAAAATTAAACGCCAATTGTCGCATCACAAGTCTTCAATGAAGAATGGCATAAATCATATTCCTTTTTTGCATGATACAAAACAATGATGCCAATATATGTGATATATATGTAATAAAAAGTCGTTCTTGGTCAGTTCTCTTTTCCGACAAAGTATATGTAGATTTCGAAACCAAAAATAATTAGTTTGGCAGTTTTATATACCATGACTTCAACTTTATTTTTTCATAAGAGAAACCATGTTAACAAAAATGTGTGGCAGAGACACGTAATTTATGTAGACCGATATGCATTTACACTTTTCCCCACAATCGGGTCTTTACTTATAAATTAATCTGTCTTTTTATTATTATTTTTATGAGTGTTTTTTTTTTTTCTGCAAAAAAACTTGATGACTGTTATAAGATTTACAGCTTAGAAGATCTTTTGCAATTTGAGCTTTTCGATATCGGATAAATTATTTATAAAAAAGCAAAGTTGATGAAAAATGATGTAGTCACCTATGTAATAGAAAGGCTTATTTGATCGTTCAAACAGGAAGCAAGGAATGATATTCCACAGGGACTTACTGCAAGATATAAAATCTTGTAATTCTCAAAGTTCCTGTCATCAGAGGTGTAACACCAAAAATATGAATGCTTTTAACAATTAAATTATGAAGTGCGACCCGTCGGGAGGGAAAGGATCTCCCGGTAACTGCGACAAGTATCGATCCTGGTCTGGCTACCTGGAATGTGCAGGCTGAACAGGGTCGAGACTTTTCTCTTTTCCACAATGTACCGAATCTACAGTTCTACACGTTTACATGATTATTTTTGGAATGAGACGTCTGAATAACCTTCGCTTGATCCAGTCATTTTTTCATATATTTCTTTTTCAGAAGATCAATGTTTTTATGTGTTTCTGTTTTGCCTGTGTCACATATAGAATCTCCCTTTTCCAGGTATCAACATGAGTGGTACTAGATTCGTCCGGAGGGGTCAACAGTTATATTTAATGTGCAACGCGTCTGGTACAGACGGGCCACCAGAAGGAATAGACTGGTTCAAAAATGGTAAGATATATACAGGCGATCTTGCTCGAGCGGCCACTTCTATTACGCGACCACGTGTAGCAGGGTAGTGTATAACCCATTCCCTCACAACAACATTTTTAAGACTGGTCCAAATTGAAAGAAGTTGCAGACGACAATTTATAGCTGAAGGAATTTTGATTTTCTTCGACTTTTTGGGTAGAAAACATTGTGGAAAATGAAGAAATTGCTTGTAACAAGCAATTTCTTCATTTTCCACTATGTTTTCCAAAGCTATTTTTCCTTCGGGGCGTTTAAAAGCGTCACTGAGTGGGAATTGGATAAGGCGTGCTTATACTGCCTTGCCGTAAAGCTCCCTTTTATAGCGATGTGGTAGAGCATTTGTTGCGGGACGACGGAGGGGTCTGTGGTTCGAATCTCGACGGTATCGAATATTTATTTGCTCGAACGACCAATTTTATCAAACGAGCTCGTCCACGAAGCGAACATAATCGAAATGCATTTTTTTTAGCAAAAACTCTTAAGAAGCAAATGTATTTTGCTAAAAGTAGAATCACAACTAAATCCTTTATTGTTTGAACTCATTAGAATCGTGTCAATAAGACGTTTCTAATGAGCACAACAACATAGGATTAAGCGATTAATCTATAATAATTTAATTTTTAGTTTCGTCTATCAAAAACGAACGTTCTGATTGTTCGAAAAATATAATTCATAACTCCAAGAACAAAATTTTGATCACACAGAGATTTTGTATGCTTCCGCACAAAATAGTCCCATACAAAAAGGAATCAAAATTTGTAAAGCTTTTGTGTTTCTCTCTCGATGCTATTAAATTATAAGAAATGAAGAGAATATGTTTTGTTTTCATGGAGGTATGAACCGAAAAACCTAATCACACAATGTATGAATCCGCTTCGCGTATTCATACAGTGTGATTAGTTTTTTCGTTTCATACCTCCATGAAAACAAAACATATTCTCTTCCTCTCTTAAATAATCAATGTATGCAATCGCTTCAATCTTTGGCAAAAAGCGTACTAAACGGCCATTTTCATAAGCGACCACTTTTTGGTCGTCCCTTGAGTGGTCGCTTAATACAAGATTTACTGGATACGGGTACTTTTCAATAACCGACATATGTTGGAACCAGCTGCGGTATTTGCTGTTTTCAACTCGATACTTGGGTCAAATGGTTTATGCTACAGCACACGCAACTATATTGATTCAGTTTCTACACCATGCCTCTGTGTCAACAGGACATTATATAAAGGTGAAATAGCTTATCCGAAGAAATATAGATGTTGGAAAAATACAACACCACAGGGGGTATAACTATAGATTTCAACAGTATATTAATGCCATAGTCGGACCGAGCTTTAGTGTTCATCAACTTTGTGATTATGAAGAAAACAAATCAGAAAACCTTTGTCCGTATCATCATTTTTTGAAGGATGAAATTAAAACAGGTCGCTCAAATGTTGTAAGTTATTGCCACAAGGTTTTGCTATTGTTGCAAAAGAGCTTATGAAGTCAAGGGACATTTGCATAATAGAAAAAAATTCTGTATACCACATACTAAGATATTCCACTATAACTCAGGCTAAAAATGATCTACACTATAGTTTGTACTAAATGTGGTGTTGAACACGATCATTATGTATGACTACACGTAGCACGTACCGTTGGGCCCAACTAAGGTGTTAAAAAAGCCGTCAACAGATTTATACCAACTATGGTATGAAACATTGTGGTTGGGTCAACTCAATAGTTTGGTAAACACTGAAGTTGGGTGAACACTATAGTTCCGTCAAAACAAAAGTTAAGTGATCACTCTAGTTAGCTCAACACAATAGTTGGATGAACACTATAGTTGGGTCAACACAATAGTTGGGAGAACACTGTAGTTCGGTCAAGATAATAGTTGGGTGAACACTGTAGTTCGGTCAACATAATAGTTGGGAAAACACTGCAGTTAGGTCAACACAACAGTTGGGTAAACACTGTAGTTCGGTCAACATAATAGTTGGGTGAACACTGTAGTTCGGTCAACACAATATTTGAGTGAACAGTGTACTTCGGTCAACACACTAGTTGGGTGAACACTGTAATTGGCTCAACAGAAAACATGTAGTTATGTGAACACTGTAGTTGAGGCAACACAATTGTTGGGTGAACGATGTAATTGGCCCAATACTATAGTTGGATGAACACTGTAGTTGGCTTAACACAATAGTTTGGTGAACACCGTAATTGGCCAAACACAATTTCTGGTGAACACTGTTATTGGCTCAACACACTAGTCTGGTTGAACACTGAAGTTGCGTCAACACAATAGTGGACTGAGCACTGTAATTAGCTTTACACAAAAATGGGATGAACACTGTAGTTTGGCTCAACACCGTAGTTGGGTCCGACAACATTTCTACATTACATTCAATTTCGATTTATTTTGTTCATTTGTTTTTTGTTTTTTTTTTTTTTTTTTTTTTGTTTTTTTTATTTGTTGTCCAGGTCAATCTAGATTGCTTATTAGAATCATATATTGGTTTTTATACTAGTACGTGTGTATATCAGGTGATTGTCGTTATTTCCTAAGATGGCCTACAAATAAGAATTTGAGGCTAAATTTAAAGGAAAACATAGCAATGTTTCTGTACAAAAATCTGAAAACTTTATTTAATGTTATTAATAAAAACTAATCTTTAACTGCAGAAACTGTCTTATTTCTTCAATTGATGGATCTCTGACCACGCCCACTGAGCTCCAACAGGACGTTCGACTTTGATATTAAACGACATTATTTTGAAACATTTATGGTCAGTAAGACGTACCAAAAGTACAATGATTAGTTGACCATCTAATCGTATGAAATTCAGTTTGAATAAGCTGTAGCTACGATGTTTAGTCGCAAAATCCACAAAAATACTTCACAAAGAAATTGACCAATGTTGGAGTTCAAAGTTTGCTTCCGGTAATAATTGAATGATTCGATTGCTCTATCCATTTTATGATCCACCGCCACAATCAATACAGAGAACAGTTTCTACATTTTTGTTTCTTTTCAGGGAACATGTTAACATCCAAACGGCGTAGTGATATCAATATACAGAAGCAAATATCCATATCTACACATACAATCTCTAGCACATTAAGAATAAACAAGGCAGAACTATCAGACGCCGGAACGTACGTGTGTCGTACGTCAGATCTCTTTATTACAAGATTTAAAGTGGATGTTTTAAACGGTAAGTTTTTCAAATCTCCTCCAAAATTCACAACCTATATCTTGTAATACTCACGTGAACGACAACCCGGCTTTTATAAACAAAAAGGCATTATTTCACAAGATTTATGGCCGGTAACATGTAAAAAAAATAAAGTCGTTCGTTTGGCAACCATTGTCTTAACAACATTTTAAAAGGATTTAGTTACGACGTTTAAGTCTCCGACAATAAATGCTTCACATATATTTTTGATTTTATAGTTTACTTCCAGTCTAAATAAATTAAGTGATCTTTGAATAAAAGCCGTGATCCGTCGATTTCGAGTATGTCTTAAGATACCAGACATTGGTTTGTCGCCGAGAAGAAATTTAAAGAGTTAATCGTCTGTCGGTGGCGTTAATATTTTCTGTAAACACGTAGCTTGATTAAGCTATAGTTACGAAGTTTGGCCGCTCACTACCGGAATGTTTTTTTGGTTTTTTTTGATAATTGACGGAGATAACAATATCGTCAAGACAGGAGTAAGGGTTAGATTAATGGATGGATCCTATATGAAAGCGACGATTTGCTAATTGACGGATCACTTGCCGTGCCCACTGACCTCCAACAGGAAGTTGATATTATTTTACAAAATTTATGGTCTGAGACATCAATCAAGTATCTGATGTTTAACCATCACCTCCTATCGTTACGGCAAATCGTCACAATTTGATTTTTTTCCAAATCGCCAACCATATCTCATCGCGAAGCATATGAAAATCTCTTTAATCAAAAGCTTGCTTTATTTTATAGCTAGACATGATTTATCGGCTAAAATGATGAGCCACATATCTTTATGGGGTGTTTAGAATATCAGCTAAATCTTAATGATATACATCGGCCTGTAGATAAAATCGGTATGCAATCCATCGACACAAAACACATGCATGTATTGCAGTAATGCAATGAGTGATCGCTGTTTATTTAAATCTAATCACGGTTTTGTAAAATGTCTAAAACTTTCAGAATTTGTGCTGAATAACTGTCACATTTTTTCTTAACAGTCACTGATGGACATAATTCTTCATAAGACTCTTATTTTTATTATTTCTTAAATATCAGCAAGTAACAAATAAGCATCATAATGAAAATGAAGCTTGTGATGAATATTTATCCTAAGGAATGGTGACGTCGAGCCATTAGCCTTGATTAAAATGTAGTTATGACGTTTGAGTCGTAAAACCGAAGAGAACCATTTTTACATGAACGTCAGATGTCAAAGTTCACTCGCAGTATAAATGCATAATTGAGTTGGTCTATAGGTATTTTGACTGACAACGGTAATCAATTATCTCAACTAGGTTCACTAACCTTTGACCTCTGCATCATATAATTTGTGTTTGTTCGTTTATTAGCCGTCGCTTCCGTAGCATTTGTCCATATGAGCGATGCCCCCAGAAGACGATTTGTTCTTACGGTGGACAGTGCAAGGATACGGGACGAAACTACCGAGAGCCCTTCTTGTTCCTTAACGTGCTCGATGGATAGCTCGTCACACGGGCCTTCGATGTAGTGTCTTATCCGAAGACTATCAATTTTTTCATGCGTTCAGTCCGGGAATCGAACCCGCGTTTCAAGGTTTTAGGTCGAGTACTCTACTAAGTGAGATAATGAGGCTGGCAAACACAATACGTGTATAACTAACATTTTATAAATCATTTCACATTGATCCACTCAATAACAATTTCCACCCAATGACCATTATACAATTATCTTAACCGTATCAAAATCTATATCGTCTTTAGGCTATCAAAACGTAGTAAATACAGCTAATGAATAAAGTTATATTTACGATAATTGGTCGTCCAAATCGGCTGTGTAAATCTTGTTGATGATCAAATGTGGTTTTGGCAAAGACTTCTGCTTCAATCTGACACCATGATCTTGAACTGACTTGATTATTTTGACATGAAATTAGGATTTATACGATGGTACACGGTATCAAGACAAAGCGAATTGTACAAGATATAGTAACGGAACTCGCTATATCTAATAACCTTGACAAGTCATACCTCAACGATATCGTCACAGATCGACCTGCGAGACTTCCGCTGTACTGATGGGCAGTCTTATAACAAACTCAATTCATTGTTTAGCTTAGCTTATTTACTCTAATCGATATATTCCTTCTGCTTGTCACTTTATTTATTCAAAGATCTAAAATGGTTCAGTTATGAATGAGCTCTTTTTTCATTAACTATTCAACCTAGGGCACTGATAAAGAAAACGTCATATTTGTCTTACATGTAGTACGTCCGTTTACCCTTAATCTGTGCCTACTATAGCTTGACCTCCGACAAATACGACTGACCTCGTGTCGATTCGGTTGTCCTTCGATTAATACAGAAACCCATCAGTGTGGTTGGTCAAAAGTCTCATCTAGTGAGTTGCCGTGCTTCAAAGGGAATGAGTTTGTGACTCTAGAAGATTCCGCGAATCTCAAAATGTCGTCACCATTTACATTTTGACGTCATTTCAACGTTAATGAAATCCCGTTACGATCGGTTTCAAGCTCATAGACTGAAAGTCAATGAGGTCAATATATAGGCTCTCGTTAAGCCGTGTTTGTCTACCTACTTCGCGTATTTATACAGTGTGATTAGGTTTTTCGTTTCATACCTCCATGAAACAAAAAATATTCCCTTCTTCCCCTAAAATTTTACTGAAGTATCATTGTCCATAGAAATTATCCATCTGTCAAGTTATGAATCGAACCAAAAGTTGCACATATTGTGACTGGTATCATTTAAGAGATGAAGAGAACATTTTCTTGTTTTCATTGAAGAATGAACCGACAAAACTAATCACTGTATTAATACGATAAGCGGATTCATACATAAGTATTATTAGGTTATTGGTTTCATACCTCCATGAAAACAGAAAATATCCTCTTCATTCCTTATGACTTAATAGCATTGAGCCAAAAAAGCAAAAACTTTACAAATTTTGATACTTTTGTTTGTGGAACTTCTTCGCGCGTAATCATACAAAATTGCTGCATGCTCAAAATTTTGTTCATGGTGGTATAAATATTTTTTAAGCAATCAGAACGCCCGTATTTGATAGACGAAACTACAAATTAAATGGTTAAGTTCTGCATGTGCAATTTTAGATAATATTCTGTCATTGGATGCTGACTTATGTCCCCAGAAACTTGAAAATGCTAGTAAATCATCATTTATTTGAGGAGAGTTGGTCAAATGCTTACCCCGCTCACTGACTCCCAAGGTTCCACCCATTAACCCCAACAGGAGGTTCCGCGTCGATTTTTAGGACGCTATTTTGCAAAATATATGGCTCGTAGTATGTAACTAAGAAAGTAAAATGGTTGGTTGGTGACCTAAGCGTCGTAACTACAGCTTGTTTTGTTGGGTTGTTATTAAATTTCCCAATATTTCGTTATTTTTAATACACACGTTTTGACTAAGAGCTTGTATACTTTATCTGTGAAATAAATTGTATGTTCTGTTCTTTTCTGATGTGTAGCGGTGGGTAAACGCTTAACAAGTTTGGCAGAAATTTTGAACGTGTATAGGAGTGAAATTGGATAAGGTCCCTGTAACAATTTGTCCCCAGCTGAATGATTTGAAAGAAAACGGGCCAAAAACCGTTATAGTCATATGTCTTATAGATAAGCCATTTAATCAAAATAAATGTAAAATAATAATATTTTTAATTTAAATCCATGAAAAATTCACGTGATCCTTATCAAAACATGACCGAACATATAAACATTTAGGAAGATGGATAAAATTGATTTTAAAGCCGAAACAAGCTACTAATGTTACTCATAATTAAAGGACTATAATTATTTTGTGTTATATTGTTTAAGCGTTTTAAAGACTCTCAAAATATCGCTATGTCTCATCATCACAGCCAGTGTCGTATATTAGCTCAATTTCTTTAATGCTTTCAGGTGGATTATCGAGAAATAACGGTAGATTATCATTTGATAAATTCACCGCCTATCCAGTGAAATTATCAAAAACTTATGCCCCGCTTTCGTTCAAATCACCCTATCTGACGTTATCTAAGCAGAGCCAAATAAGTGACGTAATCATAAGCGTTGAATAGCAGTCACGTGCAAAATGACGCTTTAAGAAAATTTGTCGTATAATTATTGCATTTTGTCTAATTTTTGCATTAAAGAAATAGAACAATCGTTTGGTTTTCGAGTAAGATCGATTGATATTTCCTTTCGTGAACAACAAAAGCTATATTTTCACGAGTGGCGAAGCCACTCGTAAAAATATAGCTTTTGTTGTTCACGAAAGGAAATATAAATCGATGTTACACTGAATCAAACGAGTATCCTCTATTTTACCATCTAATTAACGTGTGTTTCCATATCTCTTTCAGAAGATCCTGTAATTAATGTGAAGAGAGGTGAGTAAGTTTCGAAGTCTTTAGTGATTTATGCGTGGTGAAATAAATAAGGAATATTACAGTAACAGTTGTGATATAAAACCGTGTATGGGTGAGACACGCGGAGGAATATTTTGATGCTTCTCTCGTCGTTTGGTCTCGAGAAATATCAAGAATCCGATGCAAGGCTTTGTACCACAACTGTGTCATAATATTCCATCAATCTATATTATAATAACGAATTTTATGTTAAAAGATAAATAGAAAGTAACGAAATTTGTCAAAATCAACCTTTTTAGCTGACGAATTTTATGCCAAAGATAAATAGAAACTAACGAAATTTGTCAAAATCAACCTCTTTAGCTGACCGGAGCACGGACTGCGAGGTGAACTATTGTTTCCGGTCATTTTCCGTCGTCCTTCGATCTGTCCGTCCGCACTTTCTTTTCAAATCTTCTCCTCCTAAACCAGTAGTCTGATCAAGACGGAATTGAGAAGAACCGTTCATAGGGCGAAGTTCTATAAAAGTTCTTAACAGACTTTGATTCCATACAAAAATTGTGGTTACTGTGGCATTTTAAAATGGGAAATTATAGTATTTTTAAGAAACTACAAATCCAAGGGTGTTTACATTTCATATACATTACAACCAAATGATTTTCTGCCAAACAAGGTAAAAATATATCCTCATGGGTCAAAAATAGCCCCGCCAACGAGGTCCAAAGTTTGGAAAAATGCTCAATTCGTGTAAGTTCTAAAGACTTCTCCAACACTATAAGACATAGGTCATTCATATTTGGTATGTAGCAAAGTTTGGAAAAGGGCTTAATTAGACCCCCTCCCAATTTATAAGGTCTAAAATTTTCATATTTGATATATAGAATAACCAGATGACTCTGAACCCGTAGGGTCAAAAAATGGCCAGAGGTCCAAGATTTGGAAGAGTGCTTAATTGGATTAAGTTCAAAGACTTCTCCTCCAAAACTATAGCATCTACGATATTCATATTTGGTTTGTAACATTACTAGATAGTTTTGTGATGTTTAATGTTGAATTATGCCTAGAGGATAAAAAATAGGCCCTCATCCATCGGACCTAAACAAGGTAAAACGCTCAATTAAAGACAGTTCAAATATCCCCCCAATGTATAAGGTCTAAGGCACTTTTATTTATAATAAAGCATGACAAGATCAGATAGTTCTTTACTAATTATACTCCTGAGGTAAGAGATAGCCCAACGAGGTTTAAAGTTTGGAAAACGCTTAATTAGAGCAAATTCAAAAGACTTTCCCTCGTAAACTACAAGGATTAAGACATCCATACTTGGTATGTAGCATTTATAGAACATTTTGTACTATTTTCTCTTAAACTATACCCCAATGGCTAAAACCATTCCCGCAAAGATGTCCAAAGTTGGGAAAACGCTCCATTAGAGCGAGTAAAAATCCATTCCAATGTACCAAGACTAAAGCATACATATTTATATAGCAATACAAGATGATTCCTAATACAAGACAAAGGAATCTCTAGTAGGAAGAAATGTTTGAAATGTCACTGTTGTAATTATCTTTCTTTTCTATACCAAAAAGCACATTAACTTGCAGTTGACTCAGGTGAATGAATAATGACCATCATGGTCCTCTTGATTTTAAATCATCTTTTCATGACGTCGCTTTACCGGGAAAATGATATCTTCTAGCATATCAATTCAGTACATGTATGGTACGAATTGTTTTCCTGTCTAGTGCGATTTTTTCCACGTGCAATTAACCTATCCTATAAAAAAATTTAGTAGGCGAAAAATTGACCATCGTGGGTGTCAGTCAAGGAATCAATCGACCAATTAATCAACCATTCAGCCCGAAATCGAGCCTTGATTGATTGAATGGGGTTTGACTCCACTTTTAACAGTATTTCAGTTATATCGCGGCGGCTGGAGCACCTTACAATGGATTCCTGTTATTTCTCACACCAGTACTATCGTCACATCCTTTACTAGCCTCCAGCTGCTATCCCACATATGTTAACGATTATCCACCCATTGGTGAGAGACAAATTTCGAAAAGGATATGCAGCGCCATCGGGGATCGAACCCATCCCATCCCATGATTGAAGATTGGGAGTCTGATGCGCTACCGCCTATGTAATGACGACGGTGCAAATTAAGCCTTGAACTCCGACATTGGCCGCGATTTGTGTGAAACATTATTGTTGGTTTGGTGACTCAAACTTCGTTACTACAGGATATTTAAGCTGCAGTTACGACGTTTATGTCACCAACCAACCATTATGCTTTTTGTTACTTGCTAATGGCCATAACTTTATAAAATAACGCCGTGATATAGTCCCTAATTAGTCCTTAATTAGTTATTTTTTCATTTGTATCGGTCGATCTTAATGTGTGTGATTAAAATATAATTCTTTTCTTACTGTCGATATTAGTGAGATGAGCGAGTTTGACTTGTAATAAATGCTTCTGTTTACCGGTGTGCCAATCGGTAGAAAGTCGTGGTTACGGACTTCAATCACATGTGTCGAGATCTTAACTTCAGTTAGCGTGAGCACTTTTCTATTATCCTATAACCAAAGGAAGATCCATTAGGATTTATTGTTTTAAAAAAAAACTAAGCCCTCGACTATTAACCCATTCCCACACAAGCCCTCCTTTTTATGCCCTTCAAGAAAAAAGCTTTGGAAAACATTGTGGAAAATGAAGAAATTGCTTGTATCAAGCAATTTCTTCATTATCCACAATGTTTTCTATCCAAAAAGGTGAACAAATTTAAAATTCCATCAACTTGAAATTGTCGTCTGTATCTTCTTTCAATTTGGACCAGTCTACAATTTTGTCAAGTGGGAATGGGTTAAAGTAGTTCTAAAGCGGCCCCTGAACAGATTTACATGAAAATTTTATATTTGAAAATTATTATAGTTATTAATGCTATTTTTACGATAACTATTCTTTCTTTGTATTAATTCTACAAATTTATGGCCAGAAGCATGGATTAAAAAAGTAAAATACATGGTTGGTTGGTAGGTGACCTAAACATCGTAACTACAGCTTGAATAAGTTGTAATTACGACGTTTAAGTCGCCAAACCAAAGAAAGAGGTTAACAAAAGTTGTGGCAAATGTTGGAGTTGAAAGGTAAGGACTGGTCTAAATAAATGATTTGATTGGTCGTTTGAAATCTTGATAGACAGCGACGATTGGTCAATTCCAAGCAAAGCAAGTCTAGTCTGTAGTTACGACAGTTTTAGTATGTAATCGACGAGATGTACTTTTGTTACCATCAAGGTTTTTTCTATTTTTTCAGAACCTCAATTATCTGGGATTGTCACACAGACGGAGAATTCGAGCAAATCTACTGCTGTTTCAATTAGACATTTCTTCTTGCCTTTATCCATAATTAGCCCGATAATCACGGGGTTTTTGGTATGGAACACTGTGCGGTGACAGCAGAAAAACGGCGTTATGGATGAGGTTTTGTGAAAATTAATTTCCATATTTGTAAGGAACCAGCAGACGTATTTATCATTCCGGACGCAAGTAAATGTCAGGTTGCTTTGACGTTTGGATAGATCAAATAATCAGACCTCGAGAAAGTGAAATTCTTGTGTGGCTCGAGGCATGAATAAATTTCTTAAACTAAATTCGACTTTTCCAATGACAAAATATTGAAATTATTTAACTGTTTACGGACACTATATATATCACCTTTTGATTGAACGGAAAAAGATCTATATACAGTATTGTTGGCAGGGGATAAATTGCTTGAACCAATTATTTTGTCGTTTCTTCAAAATCTTTTCTTGCGTATTAAGCTCTTTTTTCCTAAATGGGTGTACTTTAAATGTTCTTTAACTTTGGGCTAGTTTAAAATTCTGTCATCTGCTAATGGATGAATCCACTGGTAAATTAATAGACTGTATGATAAGTGATGGCTAATAACGTTAGTTATGTATTCCATATAAAAGTTGTCCTTGTGATTTTGGAGAGAGTACATATTACATCGAAAATATTTTATTTTTGGTTTCAATGACGTTTCAATTACGCCATTCGTTTCCGCTAGCTATTCGGTCGTTATATGACATTAACGACCTCGTCCGATAAATTCCAATGTTTCAAAGTAGGACAAAAGGGATTTATCGAATTAAATTAGAGTTATGGTGAAATTAGTAGTTATGCTGCCAAGAACAAATGTTTTTCTATCGTTAAATTGACATTAACCCTTGTCATGCTGAACCCGGAATATTCTGGTTTTGGCAGGAGATGTATACACCAAGATCAGCCTGCACATAAGTGCAGTCTGATCTTGGTCTACAACTTCTGCTTGTAATTTTCCTTCCAGATTGTTTAAGAAGTTGATTTCTTAAAGAAATATTGATTTTTGAACAACAAGTTCTTTCGGTGCTTTCGGCCCTATGATTTGAAAGCATTTCAGAAAGTTAATTCATACATCATGACAAAGGTTAAGAACTATTGGAAAAGCAGATAATTGTCCTAAATTAAGTTTTTATGAAAGTCTGTACAGAAGCCGATTTGAAACCAGAGATAAAGAACTCATTTAATGCCCGTTACAAAAGTTATATTTCTGATCCCCAAAATATTGCCAATATACCTCTCCCCACACAAACACCCTATAGAAAAGAGTCCAGGTAAGAAATGAAATTGCCGTCTACAACTTCTTTAAATCTTGACTGATATGAAATTGTGCCGTGTAATAATGGGTGGATGAAGAATTAGTATGTAAATACATTTTATTACCATCAGCTTTACATTCCATCTGTCGTCTGGTACTTTTTGGTTGGATGTCCAGCTAATGATTGTGAAACATGACAGGAATTGACCAATCGCTGGTCCCGGCCATTCACTCCTTTGGCCCCGCCAATTGACCCCAACAGGAAGTCCTGCTTCGTTTTTTAACGGCGTTATTTATGGCCAGTAGCATGTTACAAATAAGTCGAATGGGTAGGCGATCTTAACGTTGTAACTGCACCTTGAATAAACTGTAGCTAGGACGTTTAAATCACCAAACCAACAAAAATGATTCATCAAAATGGCGGCCAATGTCGGGGCTCAAATTGAGGTTCTATTTTAAATGAATGATTTCATTGGTCGACTGATTATTTGATTCATAGCCGCAAATGGTCAAGTCAGCCGGTTCGTTAATGAAATTCCCTGAAATTCCGAGCTATTTTAGTACTTAATTTCGTCAAACTTTTAGAAATAAAATTGATAGCTTTTATACATAAATTTGTGGATCGCCGGCAACGCTAACTGAACCCCAATAAGACATCTCAATTGAGATATCAAACAACATTATGTTGCATAATTTATGGTCAGAAATATAAAAAGGGAGAAAATTGCTGGTTGGCGGCGCCCTAAATATCGTTAACTAGATCTGAAATAAGTGTAGTTACGATGTTTAAGTCTCCTAACCAACATAAAAGCTTAACATGAATGATAGAGGTCAATAGCCGATTCCAGTCCAAATGAATGATCTGATTGGTCAATAAGTGCAGTTAATTTAACTGTTGACCAATAAATGACGGAACAAAGTGAAATAACTTTCGAACACATATGAGTGTTAATGTTTAAGTCTTATCGTCGTTTGGCAAAATGTCGTAGTTACAGGTTTATTAAAGCTGTAGTTTCGCCATTTTGCACGCCCAACGACATTATGTGTCGTTGCATGACTTAAACAATACGCTAATAAGAATGTCTTTTCAAACACCAATCATTCATTCCAAGTGGTAAAATAAAGGACGACCATTATTCATGTGTTATATTCTCAAATGCTTTCTATTTCAACATTGTATCATCTTGATTTGATTAAGTTATATAACATAAGGTTTTCTATTCGGATTCTCTTGTTGCTCATATCGACGAGACTAAATTTTGAGATTGTTAAGGTCTCATGTAAAGATTTGACAATTGACGGATGGTTGGCCCCGCCCACTGACACATCAAGCCAAACCCACTGACTCCGACAAGTAGTTTGAAATCGGTATCAAACGGCGTTATATTGAAAAACTATGACCCTTTAGATGTAAAATTTAAATGTTTGTTTAGTGACCTGCTGGAAAAAAAGCGTATAATTTTCCGATATCAACTTTTCATGAAAATCTGTTCAGGAGCCACTTTAATCCTTGCCCGTTTTTTTGAAATTTTAGACTAGTCCAAATTGAAAGAGGTTGCAGACGACTATGGAAAATTGATACCATTTGAAAGGAAACCATCCTATGCGGTTGAAAATATTGTGGAAAAAGGAGAAATTGCTTGTTACAAGCAATTTCTTCTTTTTCCACAATGTTTTCTCAAGAATAAGATCACAGGAACGTTAAATTCCGTGTTTGAACAGGAAAGGGTTTAATATATCAAAGCTTCTTTCATCAATTATAGCGTACTTATAATTTTAAGCCAGAGTATGAGTTTCTTATTAATTTGAGGTTGGGTGTTGGGTCGTGGCATTTATTATTGAATATAAGTGGAGTCCGATGAAGAAACGATTTCTACCTAATGCAATAGAAAACCATATCAGATCGAAATTTATAATATTTGTATAAACATGACGTTACTAGTCAGGGTCACCATCATCACAGCCTCCAACAAAAGTTAAAAAAGGTTTGAAAGGAAAATCGATCTCGTATTATCGAATTTGAGGTTTAAGTTTTGTGTTGGGCATATCTAGTAGGTCCTGTCGGTTATTTGATGAACATGGTCGCTTGATAGATGAGATACAGATAGAAATATAAGAATACACGTTCATAAGTTTTAATATTTCATTTTTCCAGAAGGCCATAACACCCATGGGGCATACAAACACAACAAACAAAAACAGTGGACATATATTTTATAGCCATGTAACACATAAATTGAACCAAAATTGACCAATCGCTGGCACCGCCCACTGACTCTCCAGGCCCCGCCCATTAACTCCGACGGGAAGTTCCGCTTCGATTCTTAACGGCGTTATTTTGCAAAATTCATAGCCTGTAGCATGTTACAAAAAAGCAAAATGGTTCGTTGGTGACCTAAACGTCGTAAGAACAGATTGAATAACTAACAATAAAGACTAACGAAAATGGCGGCCAATGTCGGAGTTGAAAGCTCAAGTCCAGGCTGAATAGATTGTTTGATTGTGAATGACAAAACTATTGATAGTAATATTTACATGAAATAGAAGTGTTCAGTCTAGAATTGTGATATTTGGTGAAGTGCACATCTACCGAAGTTTATGTCCATATACAGAATCCCAGGTTGTAGTAATCTAAATACGCGTTCAAGAAACCATGATTTAAAATTCAAATATCAATTGACCAATCGCCGACCCCGCCCACCCACTAAGATTGCTCCGCCCATTGACTTGGAAAGTATGTTCCGCTGCGATATTTTACGGCGTTATTTTGCAAAATCTATGGCCCGTAGCATGTAACAAAAAAGTTGAATAATTGATTGGCGATCTAAAAGTCGTAACTACAGCTTACATTAGCTGTAGTTACGATGTTTAATTCGTCAAACTAACAAGAAAGTTTCACACGAATGGCGACCGACAATGGAGTTCAAATCGCAATTCCGGGCTGAATAAATGATGTGATTGGTCGGTATATTACTTGATTGACAGTCGTGATTGGTCATTTGTACCACTCATCATGAATACATTATCGATTGAGAACATTTCTTGTTTGAGGAGAAGGCTTATTTCATGTGTAAAATATCGTTTTTTATTTTCTTCATTAATTTGTTATAACCATTAAATATGTGTACATACTGTTACAATGGCATTCTTATTCCTTTAACCCATTATCAGACGAGCACATTTTAGACTGGTCCAAATTCAATGAAGTTGCAAAAGACAATTGCTAATTGATGAAATGCTAATTTATTTGCATTTTGGGTAGAAAATATTTAGGAAAATGTAGAAATTGCTAGTGACAAGCAGTTTTCTTCAATTTTCATATATTTTCAAATCCTGTTTTGTCGAAAGCTCATCTCCGACCTGTTTACACAATATCTTCAAAACGGAATATGTTAGACGAATCGTTTCTGTCAAACAAAACTTGATTGGCAAATAAATTTATTAGGTAAGACCAAAACAATAGTGTTGACCTTGGACATATATAAACGGAACATCGCTTGGGCCATCTCGTTTTTATGTGTAAACTGCAGGGCGAGGAACGAGAATACGACGATGAAAACACATTTGGAATGCGAAGTAAGACAGCGAGAACACGAGAATATGAGATCACGATAAAGAGAGTACGTGGTAATCTCTTGTTCTCGTCGTCGTACTCTCGTGTTCTCGTCGTCGTACTCTCATGTTCTCGTCGTCGTACTGTCGTTACTCGCATTCCAATTTGACAGAGAAAACGAGATGTGCCTAACGGTATTCCATATATGTATAACATTTTCGTTGGATGGTGACTTAATCGTCATAACTGCAGCTTATTTTAGCCGTATAACACGATATCTGACCAAGTAACGTAACCCATTTTACCATACGATACCGTCCACAAGTACCTGGCTGACTCATAAAGGGACATATCCAATCAAACATTGATGAGACAATATCGTTCACCAGTACCTTGGAACGTTACCAAGACACATAGTCTATCGAACAACGACAAGGTTATATCATTAGCTAGCACCGGACTGCCTAACAAAGGCACATAGCCTATCGAAAAATAGCAAAGTTATATCATGAGCCAACACCGTACTGCCTAACTAAGGCACATAGCCTATCAAACAACGACAAGGTTTTATCACTAGCCAACACCGTACTGCCTAACTAAGGCACATAGCCTATCGAACAACGACAAGGTTTTATCACTAGCCAACACCGTACTGCCTAACTAAGGGACAAAGCCTATCAAACAACGACAAGGTTTTATCACTAGCTAGCACCGTACTGCCTAACTAAGGTACAAAGCCTATCGAACAACGACAAGGTTTTATCACTAGCCAACACCGTAATGCCTAACTAAGGCACATAGCCTATCAAACAACGACAAGGTTTTATCACTAGCCAACACCGTACTGCCTAACTAAGGTACAAAGCCTATCGAACAACGACAAGGTTTTATCACTAGCCAACACCGTACTGCCTAACTAAGGTACATAGCCTATCGAACAACGACAAGGTTTTATCACTAGCTACCAACGTACTGCCTAAGTAAGGTACAAAGCCTATCGAACAACGACAAGGTTTTATCACTAGCCAACACCGTAATGCATAACTAAGGTACATAGCCTATCGAACAACGACAAGGTTTTATCACTAGCTAGCAACGTACTGCCTAACTAAGGTACAAAGCCTATCGAACAACGACAAGGTTTTATCACTAGCCAACACCATAATGCATAACTAAGGCACATAGCCTATCAAACAACGACAAGGTTTTATCACTAGCCAACACCGTACTGCCTAACTAAGGTACAAAGCCTATCGAACAACGACAAGGTTTTATTTCTAGCCAACACCGTACTGCCTAACTAAGTGACAAAGCCTATCGAACAACGACAAGGTTTTATCACTAGCCAACACCGTACTGCCTAACTAAGGGACAAAGCCTATCGAACAACGACAAGGTTTTATCACTAGCCAACACCGTAATGCCTAACTAAGGCACATAGCCTATCAAACAACGACAAGGTTTTATCACTAGCCAACACCGTACTGCCTAACTAAGGTACATAGCCTATCGAACAATAGCAAAGTTATATCTTGAGCCAACACCGTTCTGCCTAACTAAGGCACCTAGCCTATCGAACAACGACAAGGTTTTATCACTAGCTAGCACCGTACTGCCTAACTAAGGTACATAGCCTATCGAAAAACGACAAGGTTTTATCACTAGCTAGCACCGTACTGCCTAACTAAGGCACATAGCCTATCAAACAACGACAAGGTTTTATCACTAGCTAGCACCGTACTGCCTAACTAAGGCACATAGCCTATCAAACAACGACAAGGTTTTATCACTAGCTAACACCGTACAGCCCCACTAAGGCACAAAGCCTATCGAACAACGACAAGGTTTTATCACTAGCCAACATCGTACTGCCTAACTAAGGTACAAAGCCTATCGAACAACGACAAGGTTTTATCACTAGCCAACACCGTAATGCCTAACTAAGGCACATAGCCTATCAAACAACGACAAGGTTTTATCACTAGCCAACATCGTACTGCCTAACTAAGGTACAAAGCCTATCGAACAACGACAAGGTTTTATCACTAGCCAACACCGTAATGCCTAACTAAGGCACATAGCCTATCAAACAACGACAAGGTTTTATCACTAGCCAACACCGTAATGCCTAACTAAGGTACATAGCCTATCGAACAATAGCAAAGTTATATCATGAGCCAACACCGTTCTGCCTAACTAAGGCACCTAGCCTATCGAACAACGACAAGGTTTTATCACTAGCCAACACCGTACTGCCTAACTAAGGTACAAAGCCTATCGAACAACGACAAGGTTTTATCACTAGCCAACACCGTACTGCCTAACTAAGGTACAAAGCCTATCAAACAACGACAAGGTTTTATCACTAGCCAACACCGTACTGCCTAACTAAGGGACAAAGCCTATCGAACAACGACAAGGTTTTATCACTAGCCAACACCGTAATGCCTAACTAAGGCACATAGCCTATCGAACAACGACAAGGTTTTATCACTAGCCAACACCGTAATGCCTAACTAAGGCACATAGCCTATCGAACAACGACAAGGGTTATCACTAGCCTACATCGTACTGCCTAACTAAGGCACATAGCCTATCAAACAACGACAAGGTTTTATTACTAGCCAACATCGTACTGCCTAACTAAGGCACATAGCCTATCGAACAACGACAAGGTTTTATCACTAGCTAGCACCGTACTGCCTAACTAAGGTACATAGCCTATCGAACAATAGCAAAGTTATATCATGAGCCAACACCGTTCTGCCTAACTAAGGCACCTAGCCTATCGAACAACGACAAGGTTTTATCACTAGCTAGCACCGTACTGCTTAATTAATGCAAATAGCCTATCGAACGACGACAAAGTTATACCATTTGCCAGCACCGGACTGCCTAACCAAGGCTAATAGTCTCTCGAACAACGACAAGGCTATATCATTAGGCAGCACCGGACAGCCTAACTAAGGGACAAAGCCTGTCGAACAACGACAAGGTTTTGCCATTAGCCAGCTTCGGACTGCCTAACTAAGGGACATAACCTATCGAACAAAAACAACCGATGCCTAATCAATGCTCATCCATATCGAACAATGGCGATTTTGTATCATTAATCAACCATTTGTTTGGATCCCCAGGGGACAAAACTCATCGCACTGTGGCAAAGGTATCCTTCATCAGCTTCGGACCTTACACTACAAGGGGAAAAGCAGCATATTTTATTTATGATCCTGGCACGAGCATGTGACTCAGAGTTCACCAACTTCTATAACCAGACCATGACTCTACACTTCATGTATATCTTAACCGTCCTATAGGGTTGATTGATTGCTTGAGTTGGGTTTAACGCCACTTTTAACAGTATTCCAATCCTATCGCGGCTGCTGGAGCACCTTACCATGGATTCCTAGTATTTCGCATACCAGTTCTGCCATTACATCCTTTCCGAGCCTCTAGCAGCTCATCACACTTAGGTTTTCAATTATCCACCTATTGGTGACAGACAAATGTCGGAAAGGATATTCGCCCCGGCCGGAGATAGAACCCGGGATCCAATAACAAGAAATCCTCCGCGCTTCCACTGCGCTTCAAACTGTTCACCTAAGATCATCAGCTTTTTAATATTACAAAAAATTCTATTTCAGGAAAATAGCTAGAAAATAAATCTACAGGATATCTAATTCCCCTTGATTTTTCTTTTGCAATCACTTTCGATTAATAACAGTCTAGAATAATGTTTGGATACATATATGGAATGATAAAAACTAAAACAAAAGTCGTTTTACCCCGATGCCTTGTGTTCTACAAGATGGGGAGTTAATAAAAAGAGTTATTTCTCTTGGTACAACAACAACACAAAAACTATCCATCTCCCCCCCCCAATAAAAAGACCCGAATTGAAGAAACTATTGTGTCTTATTTCATTCTCACACATCCTGCATTTTTAAGTATCGAAATAATATAGCCAAGAAAAACATTGTAAAAAAAGAAAAGAAAAGAATTTGCTTGTAACAAACAATTTCTTCTTTTCTTACTTTGTTTTTTACTCCTTCATCTGGCCATTTTTTTTTTCAATTTAATCAAACTCTGAAAGTGCTTTGAATTTAGACCTGTCTAAAATTTGCCGTGTGGTAATGGGTTGGGATCGTTTTTCATTACATTTGAAATATTTATTTGACCTTTTCATAATGTTTTGGTACGTTGGTTTCACCCAAATCAAATAAATAACGTCACTACAGCACCTCCTGAAACCTATCTACAATTGACGGATAACTGGCCCCGCCCTCTGACTCCGCTGACAACGCCCACTGACTCCAATAGGAAGTTCCATTTCGATATCAAACGGCGAGATTTTGCAAACTATAGAGCCAGTATCATGCAACAGTCTGATTGGTGTCTGGCTGATGGATGGATATCCGTCTTGGCATAGTAGAGTGATATGCCCATTTTGATGTATCAAATGGCAATTTTCATATATATTACCTTTTTAAGCATAACCTCTCGCCTAGCCTGGTTTGTTGTTATACAGGATGCTTCTGTTCTAGAGTCCTGAGCACGATCTCAAGTTCGGGAAAAAAGTCATTGTTGCATACGTCATTTGTCTGTCACCGAAATGTGATAAGTAATTTACCTATTGATTTGACTGAGCAGCTACAAATGTAATAGCTAAAATTTATTGTTGTAGTTGTACATGTTACTGATGTGAAAAATGACAGGAAGCCATGGTTTGGTACACCTACCAAGCGCGGTTTTACTGAAATACTACCGAAAGTCTCGTTAGACCAAATTCACTTGATCGCAGTCGAACTAGCTTTCAAGATCAATACTTATTTTTTTTTACTTTTCCGAGATTATCCTTTTCCGAAGACATTCCACAAATAGTTAAGATATCCTTTAAGAGACTTGGACAACATTAGATTAGCAATATTCATTCTTACCTGTAAGAAACAAATGAGATATTTTTTATCTTTTAAACCTGATCCAGTAGAAACTTGACACATTCCCACATAATCACGCTTTTTACGCCTCTGAAGAATTGCATTAAAGACAATATTATTAGAAAAGGAGAAATTGCTTGTTTCACAATTTCTTCTACCCTATCTGGGCATTAGTTTTCAATCTCAAAGCGATTTGAATTGTTTGTAACCAGTACAAAATTCTGTCGTTTGATAATGGGTTAAAAAGGCTAATCAAAAATAACAATTCATATCTTTGAATATATGGAACTGTATAGCTTATCATTCCCGCGGTATACAGCTGGTATGCTAGATTCTCAAAATAGAAGGCAAATTACTTACTATAAAATTGGAAGACTCCGCGTTATTGAAACCGTGACCGCATCTACGCTTAGCGGGTTTAGTATGTGCTTTCGTATTAAGATGAATCTTTACGCGTTCTACAAATTATATAGTTTCCTCGTATTACGCCATTTTCAAAATGTACAGTTGTTTAGGGGAGACATGTTTTGAAAAACAATAATTCGAACCTAATTCCGCACTACTTCCCTTCTAACATAGTAACATCCTACTCGATTTTCCAAACTTCGTAACACTGACGGACTCATAAGGAGTCCATCAAAAAGTAAATGGTATGCGAACTAAACGTCATAACTATAGCTTGACTACGCTGTAGTTACGGCGTTTAAGTGGCAAAACCAACCAAAAATACAAGTCTGGTATTTGGGTAATTTACAGGTAGGTCATTACTCACCCGCACCGATTTTGACCAGGCTTCAACTCAAACTTTCAACATCTCGCTCGCAACCGGGCTTCCTTACGACTTAACCTTTTACCCCATAGTAACCACAAGAAAAGAGAGTTAAAACATTATGGAAAATGAAGAAATTGCTTGTTACAAGCAATTTCTTCATTTTCCGGAATGATTTCTACCCAGAAAGTTGAACAAATCTAAAATTTCATAAACTTTCAACGCTGTCAATCAAAGAAACAATTGACCAATCAATCATTGATTTAGGCCGGAGGTGAACTTTTAATTCCAACATTTATGTAATATGTTTTGCTCGTTTGATAACATAAACGTGGTAACTGTAGCTTAATCCATTTGCATTTTATTTGACGTCCCTTATCTCATGTTTCTTTTAATAATTCCGTTTATCACCTCTGTCGCATTGCTATATCAAAAATGAGTGCGCATGGTCCGTGTTCCTTCAATTTTGAACCTCGTTGGTAAAGTGTCACAGAGATCATCATTTTGACTCGTCCTGTCACTCATAAAGTGCCTAATGTCGTCATTAAACTCGTCGAAAAAAAATGGACTCAAGTTACGATATAAATTAGCACGTGCTAACTTTATTGACATGGTGAATTACTATGATTTTGTTGATTATAACTTCGTGACTGTTGTTTAGTTTTGGTTGCACATTGGCGACATACCGTCATTAATCTTGCAAAATGTCGTAGCTGCAGCTTTATCCCATCTTTAGTTCCGACATTTTGCATATCCAACGACGATACGCTTCAATTTCTAAAGTGACAGCGAAATCGTTCTGTCAACAAAAACATAGCAAGAACCGAAATGAACCTGCTCTAAGTTTGACTGAAATCGCTGCATTTTTTACCGAAAAGACTATATAAGGGTTCCTTAGTTCCTGTAAGTCACTCTTTTCAATATTCCGGTGCAATTCAATGCAATTTTGATTCGCCATGTGTTCAAGTTATTGACAAGGAGCCAATCTTCGTTCACAACTTGACACAACTGTTTTAAAGTAGTCATTCATGAGATAAAAGCAGATAAAGCACTAGATTGTTTCAGAAATATGTTCTTGTTTCAGGAAGGTTCACTCGTTATCTGATGAAAACTATTGATCATTCTGTAAGAGGTCTTAAGAATGTTATTGAACAAGCACTGAGCGCCCGCTAAGTACTGGGTTCATTCTACTAATCAAACCAACTCGACAAAAACACGATCAAACAGTCGACAGCTGGTCCGATTTTGTCATTCTAAAATGACAAAAATTAAGACTAGTCCAAATTGAAAGAGGTTGTAGACGAATAAATAAAGTTTGGTTGAAATTAAAAAAATCAGGACAATGTGGGGTAGAAAACATTGTGAGAAAAGTAGAAATTGCTTGGGAATGAAGGGGAGTTGTTTGAGAAAGTGTTAGACGGGAAGTGAGATCGGATGGTCTACTTTAGTACTATCCATCTAAACTTCGACTAGGTAGTGTTGAACTTTCCAGAATGATCGTGTTCAGATTATTTAACCCATAACCAGACGACAAGATTTTAGACTGGTCCAAATTGAAAACAGTTGCAGACGACAATTTAAAATTTATGAAAATTAAGCTTTTTCAACTTTCTGGTTAGAAAACATTATGTAAAATGAAGAAATTGCTTGTAACAAGCAATTTCTTCATTTGTCACAATGTTTTCCCATTTTTTTCTTGAGAGACGTCCAAAAGCATCAACGTGGAATGGGTTAAGTCAAGTTGGGGCGTTGGGTATCGATCAAGTAGGCAGTTGTGTTGATCTAGAAAGCTTTCGAGTTGCAAAAACATCCAGGATTTGATGTATGTCGTATAGAATTTAATCGCCCTACCCGATCATCTCGATCTCAACTAGAACAATAAACCGATCATGTTCGTGTAGAAATCGGGAAGAAATCTAGAAGAAATTCAACTAACGGACCGCTAGTCATGCCAAATGAACTCCAACAGGAAGTTCACTTCAATTATAAACAGAGTTATTTCGCGTATTAATGGTCAGTAATATGTAATGTTACAAAATATAAAATGTTTGGTTGGTGACCTAAACTTCGTAACTATATCGTCAATAATCTCTTAGCTAACACTTGTTTAAAAGCTAATCACGGATTTACAAAATGAGTTAAACTTTGTGAATTTCAACAAATGTGATGATAACCCCTCACCTCATTATCTTATGATTAACGGATTGTCGCCATTATTCTTAAGGCCATTTTTTATATTTTGTCTCCTACATTAGCCAGTGACGGTCACGTATCAACTTAAAAATGAATTGTGTGAAGAGTATGCATTACAATGAATGGATTTGTGTAGCCATCAGACACTAGACTGATCTGAATGTTGATTGTTATTGACAATGACGAGCCGCCTATTGACCAATCGCTGGCTCCGCCCACTTACTCCAATGACAACGCCCATTGACTACTACAGGAAGTTCCGCTTCGATATTAAACGGCTTTATTTAGCACAAACTGTAGTAAGTACCACGTAACAAAACAGTAGAGGCTTTGGTTGGCAATCTAAACGTCGTATTTACAGCTTGAATAAGCTGTAGTTACGACGTTTAAGTCGCCAAACAACAAAAACTAATTCATACAAATGGCGGCCGATGTCGGGGTTAAATACTCAATTTCGGGCTGAATGAATGGTTCGATTGGTCGATATAATTCCTTGATTGACAGTCGCGATTGGTCAATTGGTCGATCTTTTAACGATTATTACTTCTTAGTCAAGGGTTAGTGACACATGTTCGTGGCCGAAATGTTGCAGATGCCTTCTTTTTATAGAAAGGCGGACTGTGTCCAAAAGCATATCTTTAACAATAGATTCTCGAAGCCCCGATTCTCTCCAATGACTTTAAAATCTCCTGCCATGAAAACTCTCTCGAATTAATGATTTCATTAATTACGTTCTAGGCTAGAAGACTAGAATCTAGAATCATCCTGTCAAAATTCAATCCTCAAAAAGAAAATAGACGATTTCACGAGCGGTTTTTGAGTCTTTGACAAAGATATAGGCAAAATTGTTTCAAATTAGCCCAGTTGATTAAAAGGTGATAACATTTTAAAGGAAATTAATCAAAGGTAAAACATCTCTATTATGTCATACTCATAAAAAAGGGCAATCAAAATCCAAAGAATAATTTTCGAGAAAGTTCGACTTAAGACTTTTCCTGCACACTCTGGTTAAATTGTCCTTATGCTGTAGGGGAAGAAGAATGTCAGGCCTAGCCTCGCCCTGAGAACATCATTTTAATCGGCCAAAATATATTGTAAGAAGACTCACCCTGCAAAGCGTATTGAAAAGTGGCTCAGCACTGTCGGGGGAGATGTTGATGATTTGAAGATATTTTTTATCAAGTCCTGTCTCATTTATTTATATGCCCATCAAATTCGCACGAACAAAGAATAGCTCATGGAAACAGTTCCGCTTATCTTCGAAAATATCTTAGGAATATAACTAGAACTATATAATATTTACCATGCATCAAAATAAATAGGTCAGTTATAGTTGGATTTCAAATTATTATAGACAGAGAATAAATCACGTTAGTCCACGTATTGAGTGCATAACGCATTGAGCAATCGTTGGTTGGGTAAAGATCGTTGGACCTAGAGAATCGCACATTCGTTGTTCCTAACATGTTAATACCAAGAATTCTATTTTATCTGTAAATATTACCGATTCAATATTATGAACATGTTGTTTCAAATGTGATATCAATACCTCACTATTCTTACGAAACATTGTGTACGTAGGAAGTGATACAATTCGTTTAAAAATCTCGAAAAAGCAAGAACAGTTTCTACTTTATAATGCTAGGTGTTTTTCGAAACGAAAATACTTAGTCATAAGTATTATTCTTTTTCATTAAAAATCATTATTTATATTCATATTTGGTGTACACCGAGAAGCGTTCGTTGAAGGGTATTGTTCTCTAAAAATGATGTAGTCTCAGTTACGCTTGTCCTTGTATCCTTCCCTCCGTCCCCTCTCTATTTCAATGTTATCTATATATAATTTCAACTTATATTTAAAGGGAGTGATTCTTTTCAATTTCTATCATATGTATTTAGTTTCGAAGTTTCATATAATGCTTATCCTTAACCTTTTCCCGTTTTACAAAATTTCAGAACTGTCCAAATTCAAAGGATTTGCAGACGAAAATTTAAAGTTGATTAAATTTGAGAAATAACCATTCAATAGCATAGAAAATATTGTGGAAAAAGAAGAAATTGCTTGTTACAATATTTTCTCAATTATAAAAATACAGGGACGTATTGAAACCAGATATTGAACAGGAAAGGGTTAAACAAAACTAAAAGTTGTAAACACTATGAGTTGTATTCATTGCGTTTATCGACAACTTTTGAACCTTTCTTTCTTCGGATCATTTAAATGGAATTGTCTATTTCATTTATCAAAACACACAAACAAGAACTTATAAATTCATAAATTCATTTTTTGAATAGGTACAAAATAAATAAATAGAAAATTACTATTTTACAAAATCTCTTAACACGGTCAAATTTAATAAGCATTTAATATTTGACTGCCATTTTAGTAACCAATGCAATAAACATACTTTTAGATATTTTCAAATAAATGCCATAGATTAAACAAGCAAAACTAAACAATTCTTTCTAAAATCTAGTAGAAACATTTGTTTCATTTAATAACTCCGGAAACATTTTACTTGTTCCTTTATCGTGTGACACCACGGATTCAGTAAGATTTCCATTTTGAGTTGCAGAGTCAGTACAAACGTTTTGAGAAAACCCGTTTGAATGCAACATTTTGCTGTGTCTTTTAGCCACTTTCCTCTCTATGAGATACTTTCTAGTAAAGTAAATGATAAGAGCAATAACAGTAATAAATGCTAAACTGCCGACACTGTATCCTATAACTACAACTGAATTCCTGTATTTATGGCTGTCTTTTTTGTCTTTTACCGAAGAAATGTTTTCTCTCGTAGAACCGGATGAGGTTGATGAAGGCTGTATGGTCGATAGTACAGGTCCAGTGAATAATTCTGTTCCCAAACTTAGATTAGCTGGTTGGTTTTTATGTGTAGACGTTGAAGAATATTGATTTGTTGATCCTAAACTCATAGGTTGTTTGCTTGATGTGGGCTGACCATTTGCAGCATCCGTTAATTCAAATAATGACGGTTTGTGTGTATAGACATGAGATTCAACAGTAGAATTATGCATGGAAAGTTTGTTAATTTGGGTAATGATGTCGTGTGTTACAGACAAACCCGGTCTGTTATCTAACGGTGATGATGCAATTGGCGTTTGTTCTGTAGATATATCGGCAGATGCAGACGTGGTAAACTGCCTAGTCGTTTGACTTTGGGTACTTTTTAGTTGTGTGTCAGGCATAAGTGCGCTAGCTGATTCTGTAGATGTTGTATTATTGGAGCTGCCCTTGCCGTCGATTCGTATTTGTGTAACAGTACCCAACGCTGTATGGGTAAATCCGTTAGACGCTTGTTTATGAAGAGATGAAGGGGAAGTTGACACTGAAAGTGGTATCTTAAACGACGATCTTATGTCTGGCGATAAACGGGATGTCGCTGGTTCAGTTGTTACTGTATTTAATAGGTCTGACGAGGGTTTTGCAGTTACATTTGCGAAACTTTTTGTTAGTCCGGCTTTTATTTCTATGTCATCTATTCCAACAATAGCTTGAAAGTTTTTATTTCTTGTCTGAAATCCGATCTACAATAAAGTAATAGTCAAAAGGGAAAGCAATATAATTACGGATATGAAGACTTTATGCGATATGGATAATTAAATGTAAATGAAAAGTGAATAAGTAGAGAAGTTTCCGCTGATCAATCCATTCCCGTTCAATCCCGTTTGTAAGACCACCCTAGACAGAAATCTTAGAGGCATTTTGAAATGAAAGAATTGCTAGTATCAAGCAATTTATTCATAATGATTTCTTCAAAAAAAACAATGAACTTTAAACATTCAACTAATCAAATGCTGTCTTCAGCTTACGTGAATTTTGACCAGTCTATTAGTTTGTTTCCTGGTATGGGTTAATGATTCGCCATTGAAAAAAAATATACTGATTGAATATATGTCATACATTCAGCCCGGTGTTTAATGCTTTTCTATGACATTCTTAATCTTGTTATCTCTTGGACGAAATGGCTATGCCAACACATTGCAAACTAATGTCGTCTTGTATAACAGAAAGACCTCATATCGACATCAATATTCATTATTTTTGTTTATACTTATGTAAACCGTCCGATTTTGTTGGTACCCGCTCTTTGAACTGGGTATGGCAAGCGATCCGCCTATTATGAAATGTCATGAAATATTTTATTATGACATCATCAATTGACCAATCACGGCTGTCAATCAAATAACAAGTCGACCAATGAAATCACTCATTTAGACAAGAAACGAGTTTTTAACTCCAACATAAGCGGTCATTTATGTAAACCTTTTTGTTGGTTTGGCGACTTATTCAAGCTGTAGTTCATTCGTCAATCAACTATTCTCATTTTTTGTTGCATGCTACTTGCCATAATTTGTGCTAAACAACGCCTTTAAAAATCGAAGCGGGACTTCCTGTTTGAGTCTTATGAAATCATATGTAAGCCCTAATTGCTCTGGCGTATTGTTGTGCAACACACTTGGATACTGGAACTCGTTGATGTATCAATACAGAGCTAATAACTTTTTTCCTACAATTTGCTATATTGTCTTAGATATACATTCTACATATATTCAACAATTAAATATACTAAACATATTTGTAACAATAATTTGAAAGACAGCAATACCCACTAGAACTCATTTATAAGCATTTTTGTATCATAACGAAACAATATTCTAACGGTTAATTTGAAAATGTATGGACTTACCTTAAATGGTACAGCTGATTGAATGTGTATTTGTTTTTGAGTCCAGTCTGATGTTGTAGTATTTGTGGTCCACAGGGCGAAAGTGTTGCCAGAAATATCCTTCATATAAACCAAAAGGTTGGAGTCTATTGTAGTCATGATGTACCAGAAACTTAGACAGACAACAGTGGCATCATATAGTGGAGTCTCTACACTGGCATTTCTTCCATTTGGAGTCTTATCAAAACGAAACATTTTAACTTTGTTTCGGAAGTTTAAGAAATATCCATTGGCAGATGCTGAAGAAGAAAAGAAGATTTGAAACGATAAACAAAGGACCTTTTCCCCCAATAGATAGATGTTTGAATTGTTCAAGACCAAAGTACTTCTTGTGCTCGGAAATTCATTTATTCTGCCTTGTTTGCAACTTTTATTGCTCAGAGCTTAAAGTTCGTGGAATAACATTTGTTGTCCGGAATCTCAGAGTCCTAACTCAAGGGTTTGAATTTTCAAGCTCCCTTTGTCGCCTGATTTTGTCCATAGAATAGCCAACATGTATTCATATGATATACACATATTATACCTAAAATAATATTGAAAGACAACTTTTGAACAGAAGCAACTAACACAGAATATTCAACCATATGGCGGACAAAATTTACGTGTTAACCCTTGTCATCCTGAATAAAGATCAGTTTCCGATAATGCTTTTTCGAAGCACTAAAGGCACTGGAAGCCCTTATAGAGGACTTGTATTTCTTTTGAAAAGTAATTTTACAAGCAAATGCGGTATTAAAAGGTAAAAGCAGGTGGTCTAGACTAGATAAGATCTCTGTCTCTACCTCCAGCAAAAACAGGAATATTCAAGGATAAGCATTACAAGGGTTAATAACTTACCATTTTGATACGTATGGTCGTGCTGTATGGATGCCTTTAAGAGTGGTTTGCCATTGTTAATTCGCTCCCACGATACCTCTTCGTCGTGCTCATTTTTACGAATGTCGAGATCGCACGTACTGTTCTCAAAATCACACGAACCTGGTAGTAACATTGACTTTGAAACAGTTGCGCTACATACTGTTGAATAATGTACAGGAAGCAGAGTATTCCATGATGCAATATGTGATTTTGAAGCTGATGTCTTAGTTGACTTAGTCGCTTCGCTTGGTTGTCCCGAAGAGAATGCCTTTGCCTCTATACTAGTATAAGTCGTTGACAAGGTAGTCGTGGTTTGAAAACAATAAGACGTATCAAAATCTATAATAAAAATAGTCCAGGCATAAGTTACATGTGCATTATACATAAAGATGCTTAATGTGCGCGATGCAATCGTCGTTGCGGATTATCCATAAACACTCTTTAGCCAAACTATTTTGCTTAGGACAATATAACACGACTACTAACATTGGATGCATTATTACGAAATGTTAAAAACCTTTTGATTGATAAAGAAATCACCGACAATTGATTTCGTGGCATATGCAAGGTCCTCGTAACCTTGAAATCTAGAGCCCCCCGAAATTAAAAAGAATTTCCATAATTTCAGAATGCCGGGTAGTTCATAATAAATTTGAACCTCAAAATTTTAAACAATATATTTTGTTTTGCATTTCTGTATTTATTCATACAAATGACTTAACTTTGCATTAATCTTAGAAATATTCTATAGTGCAAAAACGTTCTAGTTATTGTAAAAATGTATGTCTGTTTTTTACTATGCGCAATATTCGGCGATTTTTTTAAAGGTTCTGTCAGAGTTGTATGTTTGTCACATCCATGCTTTTTTAAACACAAAAAGAAATCCCCGACTTTTATACCACGAAATGTGTGCGATTTTGATACTAAAACCTCTCAAAGTAAGAGCTGATTGATTGTGGTTCTACTGTATTGTGTACATTGAATAAAACATCTTATGCGAGCAATGTAACCGAACTGGGCCGTAATCAGTCTAGACAAATATTATCCTGTGTAACTACGAATGATCTGTCACAGATCTAAGTAAACGACAGTTGTGTTGTAATCTTACATTAACTCACTTGGTTTAAATCAATTGAAATTGTAATGCATTGTATTTAGGTTTAGACGAAGTAAAGAGTATTACCAATATTTTCCGACTCTAGAGCGACATCATCGATAGCTAGATCACTGCCGTATGGGAGATCAGCAGAACCTCGAATAAGGACAGTGAATGTACCGGGCAAGAGGCTTACTTTAGCTTGCTGCCATCCCCCAAATTGTTCACCGTGTTTAGACAAGAGCTCGATGACAGTTTTATTATCAAACTTCTGTACCACCACCAAAGATCCGATCCCAACGCCGTTCATGAAATACCAGAAAGACAAAGCCGATGTTTTATTCAACGCAACTGCCTCGCTCTCCATCTCCGACTTGATGCCTTTACTGCTGTACATTCCAGGTAGGTATGCATAGTAACCATTAAAATCTGAAATAGAGTATATATGCTAATCTGTGATGTTAAAGGAACAAATGGATAATATAGTCGATTTGCTCACTTTATGAATGTACATATTTTGTTCAAGATTGAACGTACATGCAAAAATACATCCTGTTATACAAAGAGTTGAATTTGTATTTAAGTTAAAGGTTTTATACGCTACGCAAGTGTATATTAAACCGATCTAGCAATAAAACCTTCCATCATAGAATTGTAAATCGGTAGTTAACCACGTCTCGGACAGCTACGTTAACCACGTCTCGGACAGCTACAACAAATTGAATTACAATCCTTATTCGGACCCATTTAGTTCACTGGATCAAAAACAAAACAAAAGACCCTCTATCGTGCCGCGTGTGATTCGACCACAGGACCCGCTGATCACGAGGCCCACGCCTTACAACAAGACCATGGTTGTCTCCATCATTATACATATATAGTATGTATTTAAGCCGCATTGGTCAACACCTTATGAAAAGACAAAGATGTTTAAATAGGAAATAAACGTTCATTCAAAGCCTATAGACCTTTTCCAGTACGAGTAAATTTTTCATATGCCTCCGTAAGGAATGTTCTGCCTACTAAGATAACCAGGATGCTCCTAGCTCGTTGATTCACTACGCTATCTTAGACAGACATGGACATAGACAGACCGTATACGATATAGCCCAATAACAGCTGCTAGTCCCACAAAATGAATAAAGACGTAAATATTAACAAAGAGAAAAGCATGACAAAATAATTATACCATTTCAAACTTCATGCGTTGTTACTGGTATGATAATATTAGAAGTGGATGCAGATGGTAGACAAATGTTGAATATAGTTTTGGTACAACTATTATTTCAAGTTTTATATACTTGGTCGAATATTTATCTCCAAGAACCTCGAGATTAAGATATCGTAAGTAATGCACATTTTTTTGCATATTTGAACAGGTATAAAAGGAATTTTGATATAGCTAGTTCTTACGAGTAATTGCGATAATTTCACAAACAAAAGGAATGTAATTCGTCTTCTGTCTTTTTGTTACACATGACAGGTTTGTTAGAGTATCTATTGGTGTCATATCTACAGATTTTGTTTCTTTGTGGTTTGGAAGATATTCTGAATTTGATAATCGCGATTGTATATCGCTTTGAAGAACAGCTAGAAGTAATTTATCAATCACTGGCCCCGCCCTCTTTCTTCTGTGGCCCCGCCCATTGACTCCAACAGGAAGTTCCGCTTTGATTTTAAACGGCTTAATTTTACATCCGGACCCGCGTAACCAAAAAATTAAAATGGTTAGTTGGCGACCTAAACGTCTTTACTACACCTTGAATAAGTCGCCAAATCGAAAAAAAATATTTCACAAAAAAGTCGCCAATATCGAAGTTCAAAGCTCAAATCCGGGCTGAATAATTGATTTGATTGGTCGATTGATTCCTTGAATGATAGCTGCGATTGGTCTATTATTTTCTATTTGGGAAATCGAACTTTGCTTATCTATTAATAACGGAAAAAAATCTTTACAAAATTATGAATACATGTTTGCATTTAGAATATTTGCCATCGAAACGTTTTATGTTGGGATTCTTCTTTTTTTTTGGGGGGGGAGGGGGTAGGTTTTTGTTAGGGTTTTGTTGTTGTTATTTATATACCAGTTCCTGTGTGTATAACTTACTTTTACAAGTGACGTCATTAAAGGGACCGGATGTCCTATCCTTGCTTTCCCCTGATAAAGTTTGCCATGCGTATTTCGAAGATCCTTTCGGTGTCCAGCCACACAAACCTGTGTCGAAATGGCAAGAGACGGAACAACCAACATGATCTGTAAATTTGGAAACAGCAGTGTTTGGCCTGAGATTACTTTAGCAATCTGAGACCAAAGTAAACACGGTAAATTCTAATCCTCGCAGAGTTTAATGTGAAAACATACAGCGTAATTAATACAATTTTCTGTCTCATGACAAGTAGATCGGACCGGATTAGACGATCTTGAGTATTTATCAATATGGCCAATTGGGATGAATGTAACACAGATATAGCTTTTTGGAGGCATAAATTATTCTCTCTCTCTCTCTCTCTCTCTCTCTCTCTCTCTCTCTCTCTCTCTCTCTCTCTCTCTCTCTCTCTCTCCCCCTCTCTCTCTCTCTCTCTCTCTCTTTCTCTGTCTCTCTCTCTTATTTCGCTCATTTATCTTCACACTGAACCTGTGTTTTTTGTTTCTTTTGTTCTTTGTATCACTTTTAGCCCACCTGAGCACTGCGATGAGCTATTGTGATCGCCCAATGTCCGGGGCCTGGTGTCGTCTTCGTGTGTCTGTCAATAATTTCTTTAAACATCTTCTCCTCCTGAACTAGAAAGTCAATCTTGATGTTCCTTGGCCGAAGCACTTTCAATTTTTTTCAAATAATTGAAATCCACCCTTAACTCTGGTTGCCATGGCAACAAAAAGGGGGAAAATAAGGAAATCTTTAAAAATATTCTTCTTTGAAACCAGAAGACCGGTAGCTTTTATATTTGGTATGCAGTACCTCATAGGGGACCTCGATCAAGTTTGTTCAAATGATACCCCTTGGGCCATATTTTAGCTCCGCCCGGGCGCATCCCATTTTACATCGAACCGAAGAAGGAAATCATTTAAAATCCAGAGGACTGAGAGCTTTTATATTTGGTATGCCAGCAACTCATAGCGGATCTATAGGGATCTTTTACATTTGTTCATATATTGTCCCTGGGCTAATATTTTGGCTCCGCCCGGGCGCACCCCATTTTACATAGAAACTGAGAAGGAAAACTTTAAAAGTCTTCTTCTCTGAAACCTGAAAGCCTTTAGCATTGTTCTTTGGTATGCAGCAACTCATAGGGGATCTCTATTATACTTGTTCGTATGATGCGCCTTGGATCATATTTGGGCTCCGATGGGGCTCATCCTATTTTAACATAGAAACAAAGAAGGAAAACATAAAAATATCTTCTTCTCTGAAACCAATTGTGTTTATGTGATACCCTTTGGGTTATATTTGGGCTCCGCCCACGCGCACGCAATTTTACATAAACTAAGAAGGAAGATATCTTCTTAGCTATAATGAGAAAGCCTAGAGCAATGATATGTAAAGCCTCCTAGTGAAATTCTACAAGGTTATTTATATGTTGACCGTTGGGACATATTTGGGCTCAGCACGGGCGCACCGCACCCTATTTTTTTACATAAAAACATTGTAGAAAATCTTACAAACACCAACCAACCCTACACTCTATTTTGTATTTTAATTCACTATCTAGTTCATTAACTCAAATCTTCCTTGCAATGTACATGCTACCTTTCTGGTAAAAAAATCCAGAATCTTTGTAAGAACGTCTTTTTGATTCTGAACTCACAGAAAACTCACAAAGCCTCGCCTTTTGGAAATAAATTTTCACACAGATTTCATCAATGAAATGAAAGTGTATCATACTATATCCAAACATTTTGACGTTGGTTGACGGCTTAAATATCGTAACTACAACTTAATTGACTGTAGATACGAAGTTTTCGTCCTAAAACCAACATAAAAGTTGGAGTTCAATGTTCATCTCCGGTCTAAATGATTAATTTGGATAGTTAATACAAATTTATTTACAGCGGCGTCCTGTTAACTACTGTTGTGGATTTTCGCATTTTCTTCTGATATCACGCGCAGTCTCAATGTTGACAAATTCGCCTTTTTGTTGATTTTGGGGTATTTGTAAAACATTGCTAGTTTTCCTCCATTATTTCAGTCAAGGAAAAAAGTCAAAAAATTTATGCTGGTGATGAAAGCCCACTTCGACGAGAAGTTTCATTTTTTTTTTTTTCTTCTTTTTTTTTTTTTTTTTTTGTTTAAGGAAACTGTTCTTCTTTTGCTGTGAACTATTCCATTGCGTATTCATAGATATATGATTATACCAAAGAGCCTAGTTCAATAACTATCGCTCATCGGTAAATTTCCCTATATTCCTAAACGTGTGAAGCATTACCAACTAAAAACATCATTTTTGCTGTAGATACATAAACGACCAAATAATCTACCACTGTTGCGCACAAAAGCGGCGCGTTTGTAGTGACGTGAGCCTAAATCAGCGATCCTTTAATATCGACTTTTAATCTTACTAAAGGGAAAACAAATCACAATTTTCCCTTAAATCAGGATTTGAAAGAGGCGAAATTATACATTCGAACTGGTTTAAATCTTACGCAATTGTGTCGTTATGGTATTATAAAGTCGTTTTTGATATCAGATCAATTTACTGGTATTTATCATTTTCATCTTTTATGGACAGGATATCAGGGTAAGGGAACAAAAATCTTTCTCTAAAAAGAAATCCCATTGAATAAAGACTCGTCCATATCACGTTTTTGATCATCACCAACAGATAAAATTATTCCACTTAATTGATTTTTTTCTAAGAGTCAAGCGTTTGATAACTCCCATGATCAACGTTTTGAACGCGCAAATATTTTGTATGCTTGCTTTAATTGCAGATCTATAAAAGTTCAAATAAAACCAGTAAATAGTCTTTGTTTTGCTTGATGCATTAAGTTATAAAGAATTGGGAGTATACCTTCAGTTTTCATTGAGGTATGAACCTAAAAATTTTACCTCACTAATGTATGGATCAGCTTCGCGAATTCATGTATAGTCATCAGTATTTTTTTTTATTCATACTCAAAAGAAAATAACAACAACAAAATATATATACACGTGTGTATTCTCTTCATTTCTTACATTAGAATTAAAGGATCTAAAGTACAAACATGTTATAGTTCGTAGATAATGGCCTGTGACTCCTCATGCGACATAAGCCATTCGGGAACAAGGAGATCAATTCAAAACAGTTCCATCAGATTTCTGTGTTAGAAAATTAACATTTAGTAAAGAAGGGGGATCATTATATATGCAGAAATTCTGTACTAATTGATTACTAGACAACATTTCGGACTTCAAAGATGCAACAGACGACCATTTAAACTGCTATAAAACATTATTGATAATTTTCGGGTAGGTTTAGAATTCTTGTGATAAAGAGAAAGTTTGCTAGCACCAAACATTTTATCCTGTTCTCGCGCGTTTTTCTTTGGTATTGATTGACGCAGGCGCTAACAGGAGAGGCCGTGTAAAACCAACACTTTGCTGCCTTTACGACCATGAAAAGCCTCGGGAAAACAATATTGAACATGAAGACATTACTAGTTAGTTTTTCTCTATCCTTAAAGACACAGACATCTTAAACAGCAACCCAAATACAAAGTCTGTCATTTCTTTCAATTCGACCCCAGGCTCATTTTGTTGTTCGGTTTTAATTCATGCAGTCTTATCATGGCCAACACTTCCAGGTGGTCATTTTTCGTGTTACTGTGGACCATAACGCCCTAGTACCCAAACGGTAGTCGACACAAAAGATGGACTGTACTCATGTCGGTACCTATTTCGATTCGTTTCTCTCTCCTTGATATAACTGATACAACAAAGGTGGTCAATACATCACTGACAGATTGCTAATTGGAACGAAATATTTGTATTCTAACGATTAATTTAATTAAGCCTTTCCTTTTTTAATCTTAGACAGCTCCAAATTGAAAGAGGTTGCGGACGACTTAATAAAATTGGATGCATTTTGAAATGATACCATCCGATGTGGTAGAAAATATTGTGGGGAAAGAAGAAATTGTTTGTACAACTAATTTCTTCTTCTTCCACTATTTTTACTCAAGTATAAAATCACGGTGACGTAAAATCCCAGGTTTATACCGGAAAGGGTTAAATTTGGCAAAGTGGAAAATATTAAATACGTACCAATTAATTGAACAAAAATTCCAATATATGTCGTTATAATTAAACTCCTCATATTTCACAACTATTCTACTATCAAATTGGCAACAATTATATTTTTCGTGAAATGTTTATTCGTCATTAATTCGGCCAATCACCAACATGCCACAGGAAGCGATTTGCGATTGGATTCCTATAACAGCTAGTCCCTGAATTGGAGCAATCTACCCCTAGCTAAAAGATAAAGCTGGTCGACCTTTACCTCGGAGAATATTTTCCAACAGTATTGTAATTTTAAAAGCTTTAAAAATCCATTACCACACTTTCTTGCATTTTACGTGATGAAACATGCTGCCTAAAACGTAGTGAGAAAAGTAGAATTTGCTTGATTTCAATCCAACTTTGTCACTTGTTACACTTTGAATTGTCATCGCAAATTTATTTAAATATGGATCATTTTTAAAAAATGCAGTCGGGTAAAGGATTTAAATGTTGTACATTAAATTATTATGATCCAATTTTGAAGCAAAAGTTGTGATACAAGCCCTTTGAGCCTTTCTCGTTCAATCCCTGATTTTTTCGCCATTGTGATATCATACTTAAGAAAACATTGGGGAAAAAGAAGAAATTGCTTGCAACAAGCAATTTCACATTTTCCCACAATATTTTCTACCATATTGGTAGGTTACTTTTTGAAATGTACTTACCTTATAATGTCGTCTGCTACACCTTCGAATGTATACTTGTCTAAAATTTTGAGAAACAGTTAACGGTAAAATGTGAGCGAATTAAAACTGACTGTAGGGATTGGAAAAGAAAAGAAATATAAAACAAATACTTAATGAATTGACGGAGAGTCGGTGACGACCATTGAACTCAAACAGGAAGCTTCACTTCAATATCAAACAGCGTTAATTTTCAAAATGGCTAGTAATATTTAACAAAAGAGTAAAGTAGTGAGTTTGCAACCTACGGCATTTGAGACGCCAAACCCACAAATATGCCTCACAAAAAAGTGGGCCAATGTTGGAGTTCAAAGTTCACTTCCGGTCTAAATGCATGCTTTTGTTGGTCTATTCATTTTCTGATTAACAGTGACTGTCCGTCACTTAGATCTGATACATCTTTCACGGTTAGTTAAGGTCAGCTCTTTGAAGCCCTAGTAACAAAATATTTATTCGAAATTATGAGAAAAGAATGCCTTCAGCATTCAAAATATCTTGGCAAAATTTTAAAAAGTGTATATTTAATGAGGAAAAAGCAGTTATTTCAATAATCTCATAACGCTGAACGATGGGATATTATAAAAGTTGGATAATCGTCATTCTCGGATACCCCCGGGGTCCCCTTATTTGATACATTATACATCAAAGATGTAGTGTACCAAATAAGGAGACTCTTGGGTATCCGAGGATGGATAATTATAAAACAAACTTCACAAAGCACACACACACACTGTTGTTGTTGTTGTTGCCGAAGCTGTTTGTTTCGACTTCTATTCTTACTATTTTGATCTCCGTTTCAGCTATTCTTTAGAAAGAGATAAAATCTGTTATATTACTTCAAATGGTTGGTTCGGTCAACATTATGTATAAGAGACCAATACAGGAAAGGGGTTTCTACTCCGGTTATCTGTCCCAATCCCTGTTGATAAAGCTGAATGAACTCATAAGGACACGGTGAACGTCCGTGACGTAGATTTCTAATCGTAGCGATAATGTATTAACTCAGTCTGTCTTAATCTTAACCGTGTGCGATAAAAGAAATCTAAAGATATTTAACCCATTCCCACTCAATTCCCCCTTATGTGACCTATGTGAGATAGCAGCTGGAGGCTAGGAAAAGATGTGATGGCGGTACTGGTGTGAGAAATACCAGGAATCCATTGTTAGGTGTTCCGCCGCGATATAACTGAAAGATTGTTGAAAGCGGCGTAAAACCCCATTCAGACAAACAAAACAATCTCCCTCGGGGCCGCTCAATCCCTAGGCAGTCGGTCTTGCTCGAGCAACCACTTCTGTTAAGCGACCCCGTCAACTAAAAGACCAGATTTAAGTATCTTTTTTAAAACGAAAATTCTTGGACAGTGAATGCATTTTGTTAAAAAGTACAATTATAACTAAATACTATGTTGTTGGAACTCATTGGTGTAGTATGTATCACGGCTGCCAATCAAATAATCAGTCGTCTAATGCAATCATTCATTTAGACCTGAAGTTAACTTTGAGCTCCGACATTGACCGCCATTTATATGAAGCATTTATGTTAGTTTGGCGAACTAAACATATAGTAACTACGGGTCATACAAGCTGTTGTTACGACCTTAAGGTCACCAACCAACCATTCTACTGTTTTGCTACATGCTACTTGCCATAAATGTTGCAAAATAACGCCGTGGAACTTCCTTTTGGAATTAATGGGAAGGACTAATTGAGTTAATGGGCGGGGCCAGAGGTTGGTCTATTTACCGACTTCTATTTGGAGGTGAGAATAACCTAGCTGTCTACTAGACATTTACTCAAATGACCTATATTGAGCACTCTTAAAAAGTCCGTTGACTTTATGATAAGACTGATAAAACTTGAATGAGCCGAATATGTCCTGAATTCTGTAGGCACATTAAAGAAATTCGGTCATTTTATTCATATACATGAAATAAACGATATTTACAAATAGAGCTGCCCTGTAAAATCTCGTATTATTTTTATGTCTTATAAATTAATGCTATATCCAAAAAATGCAAGGGAAAAGGGGGTGACCACAGAAATTTTTGTTTTTGTTTAACCTCACTGACTATCACAGGGATCTAGCCTTTTTCCGGCAATTACCCCAACTTTGAGCTTTTAGATGAATCTGTAGTTACGACGTTTAGGTCGCTTACCAACGATTTGCTTTTGGTTCTTTTCCAATCAACATGAGTTTTACAAATCAACGTCATTTGATATCTCATTCCAATCGCCATATCGAAGGTTAGTGGGCGTGACCTTGGATCTCTCAGTTAAACGTGCATCAGTGTGCAAAAAGCTATTAGATTATAAGAAATGAAGAGAATATGTTTCGTTTTCATGGAAGTATGGACCGAAAAACCTAATCACTCTCATGTATCAATACGCTTCGCGTTTTTATACAGTGTGATTATTAGCGATGATTTTAATAAGTCTCAAAAACATAGAATTTAGCGAGAATTCTACGTATTTTTTGAATGCAATCGAACCAATCCTTCATATATTTAACAAAATGTTTTAAGCGACCATTCACATAAGCGACCACTTTTGATAGTTCCATGGGTGTTCGCTTATTAAGAGATTTAGTTTGTCTAAAACTGCTATGTACATGCAGCCTTTTCGACATAAGAGTATTAACAAATATTCAAAGCATACTGCTCTGACAAATAAGAAAATATCTTGTCAATTTTGTCGCCACATATTCTGTAAGAGCATTGTTTTTATTACGTAGGAACTTCAGTCACACACCTAGCGACAGTTCACTTACATTTGTCCTTTTAAAATTCTTTTCCTTGAAAGGTTATTCGCAGAATACAGAATTCTTAAATGCGAAACAACACATTTTATCCCAGGTAAAACATTTGGTATCCCACAGAATGATTCGCATTGGAGATTCCTCTACCAGTGGTGCACTGTAAGGCTCCATTCACGAGTTGTATATAGGAATACGCCATACAGCCATTATGGCGGTCGCATAGCTGTAAGCAATGACGTATATCATCTGCAACAGAAGTACTGATGACGTCACTAGTGTCAAAAGTAACGTCATTTCCAAGTTTCCGGTACCTGCGACAGTTTGAGGGAATATCATAAATACCATGTACATAAATTGCTGAAATAAAGAAATATATCAGTGTACGACAAAATTTGTGATAGATATGTTGATTTGGTTAACCAATTCGTACTTCTTTAGGGAGTTAATGCGGCCAAATCTAGGTTCTTCTTGAAGTAATAACGATAATTATATTTCTATTTTGAATTTGGTCATGTCTTTTAAGATCAAAAGAGGAGATTTCAGCTGTTTCTTTAATGTTTTCAGGTGGATTATCGAGAAATAACGGTAGATTATCATTTGATAAACTCACCGCCTATACAGTGAAATTATCAAAATCTTATGCCCTGCTTTCGTTCATTTCACCCTATCTGACGTTATCTAAGCAGAGCCAAATAAGTGACATCATCATAAGCGTTGCATAGCAGTCACGGGCAAAATGATGCTCTTTAAGAAAATTTGTCGCATTTTGTCTAATTTTTGCATTAAAGAAATAGAACAATCGTTTGTTTTTCGAGTAAGATCAATTGATATTTCATTTCGTGAACAACAAAAGCTTTATTTTCACTCGTGGCTTCGCCACTCGTGAAAATAAAGCTTTTGTTGTTCACTCATTGAAATATAAATCGATCTTACACTGAAACAAACGAATATCCTCTATTTAATTTAGTATTATTGAATGTTAACCCTTATCAAGGCGAATAGAATCCGTGACGGTATTTCATTAAACTCAAAGGGCTGACAATACTGGATTCAATTATTGTGTTCGTAATTCTCTTGAAAATATATCTTATAAATAACTCTTACTTAATAAGGGACAAACAGGAGATGTAGACTTAGATCAGACTGCACATATGTGAAGGCTGATCTTTGTCTATACCTCCTGCCAAAAAAGGAATATTCCGGGTTCAGTATGACAAGAGTTAAAACAAAGCACAGTTTGGGTTAAGAAAACCCCAAGAAACACGGCATGTTTTGTTCTTTCTGTGATCTTACCTTTTGAAAGCTTGATTCCTGGCGCTGTTGCTGCAGTTGTTGTAAAGATATGTATTGTCGGTAAATTAGTTGTATGTCTTAACGGCGTTGTAGAGGACAAATTTGTGGTTATATTCCCCAATGTCGTGTAGGAAGTGAATGATGTTACTGAACTTGGAGACCTTCTAGATGTAGTCATATGTTTTGTTGCTAATGATGGGCTTCCTGTTGGTTTTGTTGAGGAATAAGCGGCTATCGAACTAGAAGGCAGTGGTGTTCTACTTGTTGTTGAAATATTTGTCGACATTCGATTAGTTGATGTTAATTGTGTATGTGTTGTTTTCAGTGTTGACAATAATGAAGTGGACGTTATAGACAATGTTTGACTGGCTGATGTCTTGCCAGATGGTGATGTGATGGTTCGTGTTGTTGAATGTGATTGCGAAACCTTTTGAGTAGGCACCGGTGTATGTGGTGAAACTGATGAAACTGGTAAAATTGTGTTAGAAATAGGATTCGATGTTGTCGGGATAGCTGTTTTAGGTGTTGTTTGGGTTGTCATCGTGGTCACGACGGGAGTTATAGTTGATAACAATGTCGGATATGTTAATCTAGTGGTTCTGGAGGTTGATGAAGTAGACGCTGTAGTCAATGTCAGTGATGAAGATATTGTTGACTTTGTTATTGAGGTGGGCATTTTTGTTAGCATCGTTGAGGGAGATGTCAATCTAATTGGAGACGTAGAAGTGGTTTTGATTGAAGGTGTTGACGGAGCGACAGTTTTTGCGGAAGTTAAGGTAGATGTTGTTGAAGCCTGTACCTGACTGGCAGTCGATGTTACTGTTGACGTCGTAATTGGTGTCGATGCTCTGGTTCGGGACGGGGCCGTTGATAATGTAGATAATGCTGCCGAAGCGGTGGTTGGTGATACAATTCGCGGAGTTGATGATGTAATTGTTGAAGTCGTTGATTGAGATGTTGACGTCGTCGATGTTAATGAAGTAGTTGTGGTCGTTACAAAGGTAGGTGTTATTGTAGTTGTTAAGATTATTGGTGGCGGTGGAGATGATGTTGTACTAGTCGATGAACTCCCGCCACCACCCGCACAGTAAGAGTCGTAGTTGTCGTATACAAGTAAATCGTTACCGGGTATTATCTGAAGGCACGTTAAGGAACCAAGATAGCTCTTCATTGGAGTGGACATCCCATAAATATCCTTAGCAATAATAATAGATCCGGGTACGTTTAAAGGTCCAAGACCATTTTCTAAGGAAATGTCCTCTGTTACATTTAAAGTGTCTAGACTGAATGTTAGACTTTCATCGTAATTGTAAGCTACAGTTATCAGTGTCCATGTAAATAAGGGTACCTGCGATTCAGATATGAAAGTCATGGAATTATCGTTTCCTTGTAAAATGAATTCTAACTTTCCGTTCGAAAGGCCGATACCAAAAGCATTTGTCATGTTTGAATCATCATTGCTAGCCTTGAAATAAAGGATTAATCCTGAAAGTGACAGAGGAAATACGTAAAAGCGGAAACAAATATCCCCATCAAGTCCTGGTGCGGATATGACGTCAAGCTCTGCGTAACAATCATCAGTTCCACAGAAATATAACGGCTTTTTAAGAAAAGGGGCGTATCCTTCGTGAAGAAATACATCTTCTCCTAATGTACCGTTTGTATTGTAGTTGAGCTCAAGTGCTTCTGTTATCTCGTTCAGCGGCCATACAAACACTGGCAGATCGGGTGCTGTGCTCTTTACTTTGAAGAACGCTGTAACTGTGAAAAATATAAATTTGGCGTAATATGAAAGCAGAACATGATGGATATCCCGTTATGCGGTATGTCAATTTGGATTGAACTAAAGAAATAAAAGAATGTGTATTTTGGAGACAAAAAAAAGAAGGAAAAAGGCGTAACGTGATATACATGTACATCGTGAGATCTGTTTCTTATTTCAGCAAAGAAGTTCAGTCTTCATATATTTCGTTACGGAATACCGTTAGAGCTATGGCGACACGACAACGATAACATGAGTGTTCGACGGTGGGGACACGAAATACGAGATCACGATGGTAAAGTTCGAGATAATATCTTGTTTTCGTCGTCGTAGTCTCGTGTCTCGCGTTCCAATTTCATACAGAAAAAACGTGAAGGCACTAACAATAATTCGTATTTTTTATAGCTAAAACTATTCGAATTTCAGAGCTAAGACTATCCTTGATGTAGAAAATTAGTTTTACTCATTTATGTCATCGTTACTGAATGGGGATTAGTACTACTAGTAATACAGGGACTTGTCACAATCGATTTTTTTACAATTATATACATAAATGAATAATTTACGTATACAGTATAAAAAATACATTGTGACAAGTCTCTATGACTAGTACTACCACAGCATCCTTTCCGAGAAACGCGGATCAACACAGACGCCGACCAATGTCGGATTTCAAAGTTCACTTCCTTGAATGTTTTGGCTGTTTTGACTGGTCGACTGATTATTTGATTGGCAGTCGCGGTCCGTAAAGTATTGATAGATATTATTCAATTATGTATGTATTTATTTGAAATGTAAAGGAAACGCCGTCTTTTCTATGCATTTTATATTTAAATAACTCAAGACGTTTTTCCCACTTACCAATTACGACCACAACCAATCTAATATCCATTGTCGTGCTTACGCCCTGTGCAAAAAAACCACACCTCCTTTTCCAGCTGTATAACATGTACCTAAACACGTACTGGAGAAAAGAGAATGAGATTATTCTGGGAGATATCCGTCACGGTCGACACACTATAGAACACATTCCAGTTTGTAAGCTAGCGTAATAAATTCTATTAACACCTATAAATATTTCTAGTAAACTATTTACATTCCATAAAAATCGGACACACCAGGGAAAAATGTACCCGGTAGTGTGAAATACGGTTCTATATAAGGTAGTCTATCACGACTTCTTTCGAATTCCGTATAAGACGTCGTTATGCGAATAGACGTAATCAGAATGGTAAAGGAGAAGGGAAATACTAACAAATACTTCCAAATACAAAGTGTTTATTTTTAAAATTTCATCAAATGTATTTAATAAAAAAAGTATATAATAAATGGAATTTTACGTTACAATAACGAAACAAAAACTTGTATTTGCTCCTCGCCGCGTAGGAAATTTTGATATTCCACTCGACTATCGGTCTCGTGAAATATCAAAATTTTCCTCCGCAGCTCAAAATATATATAAGATGTTGTATCACTATCACAATGTTCCACATTTATTGTATTGTATTTGAGCCTATGCGTGACATTTCCAACAATTTTGCATGTGCGTGAGTCATACATATTGAGCTCCCTGCATAGCCATTCGGGGCAATTAGAACATTCGCTGATTGTTTAAAGAAGCTTTGGGTCAGTATCTTTCTACAGAGCGCAGAGTGAAGACTCTGATCAGACTGTGCGGATGCACAGACTGATCTGAGTCTTTACTTGGCGCACATGCGTAATGGTTGGAAATGGCACGCACGCGCTCATATGTCCTGTCGGATTTTCAAAAGAATGCCTACAGGTATATTCCATAAAAAAGCAATATCGTTTCTTTCAAGATGTGAATCCCATTATTTGTCTTTCCAAACCCTATATTTTGGTATTTAATTACGAACTGATTGCGAAGACAACACCAACTGAATACTAGGACGGTGTAGAATTATATATCCAATTAGGTTTAATTACACCTTGTTAACCGTTGAAAAATGTCAGTAAAGGTTAGATAAATATACATGTAGTTAACTCATTGTCTCGTAAAACATTTGTGAAATATACAAGAATTCCCTGGTACCCGAATCTGTACATGGTCTATGAGTTCTCATTCGTCAATCTAGATACCAACTTTTCGGTTCCGTTGACCTTAGATAGTTTCTTCGAAAAACCGTTTGTTCAATGTTTAACTTACACCGACTTTTCAGAAATTGTTAAAATGTCCAGAAACCGAGAGCCTATGGAATTTCATTTCCACTAAAACATGTCGGGAATAATGTTTCACTGTGATCTTTTGTCGTGAGGGAGGAGTCATTGGTAGCATATCAAACTGCAACATTAGATTTGAGACATTAGCTACTCAGTCAACCAACTTAATAGGCAAACTACTTACCATTTTTCCATCGGTGAGAGACAAATGTCGTATGGGGCAATGGCGTTTTTGTCAAGGTTGGGGTCGTTCTCATGACACTAGAATAGAAAACATCCTGTATTAAGACGGTATGCTTTAATCAGATATTTATCTGACAAAAAGCACTGTTAAACAAGCAAGTTTTATAAACTCATATATGTTAAGTTCAATTAACCCAAAAACCTTTTATCAAACTTCCGGTGAAAGGTTAAAGAGTGTCTTAAGAAATTGTTGATTTACATCGGGCAAACAAAACTGTTTTGAAATGTTCCAGTGTTCCTGATCCCCATGGCACTTCAAACATCTTGCGAAAGTTTCAAGACAATTCAATAATACGTGTGCACTGGCGTGAACAAGACGGGAATCCCTCTTTCATCGCATTCAAATCTCTTAAAACTGTTCAGTTAATGCGATGTTCAATATTTGACTGTTTGGTACCGGTGACGTTTACCGTCACAAGTTATTCCGTCGAAGTACAGATGTGTCTGGTATCGTTACTACGTCTAAACTTTGCCTGCATACATTATTTTACGTCATATAACGGGAGGTACATGATGGTGAGTCGAATAAGCAAAACTCCTCCTTTTTTTTTTTTTTTTTTTTTTTTTTCCTTTTTTTCTGAAAATTTCATTTTTATCTCTATTCGTAATAGAATTTCCATAGAATTCTCGATTTCGTACACGGCTACATTTTATTTCAAATCGCGCTGCAACTCATTCTTTTGATCACTGCACAGGTTTTGCCGACAAAAATGGTTGGTTTAATCGCAATGCCTCATACAAAAGTGGAATGGTGGACAACTTCTGTCGTGTAAACTGTTTGTGCCACGGTACACACAAACTTGAAATGTAGCGAGTACAATAAAGCTTAAGTACGAAGGATTGGCCGAAGACACTATAAAACCGCGGTAATACAACTTTCCATCATTTCTTCTTTTCTTACAATGTTTCGTGGTATACTCCTAATCGTGCAGAATCCCGGATTACATGTTATTCAATTCCATGTGATGCTCAAATGACCAAAGTTCTAGTCTATTTCATGACTAATCTTCAAGTCTAGAGAGGACCGGAAGTAATCAAAGTAGGTTTAATCGCTAAGAAAATCGGTAAACAAATGACAGGAATCTGCTAATCTAACTTAAAAGCAACAATGAAAGGCGAAAAGCAAGAATACTGGATAAAGGAGAGCATAAAGGATAAACCTTTTGAGGATACTTATTCGATTACAAAGGAACTAGGAAGGTTTGCATCGTGCAAAGTTACACTTGGTTACGAGTTATTTACATTAGTTTCAATATGGAAGCTGAGGTCCTTATTTTTCCTAATCAGCCACACCAAGTCACTGACTTTCTCAATAAACATGAAAATCTATGAAACGGTATTCTTGTAATTCCACAAAACTAGGGAAATTAATTTGGGAATAGGGTAAAATGCTCGACGATTCTTGTTTATTCTGATTATGCAGACTTGCTTTAAAGAATTACTCTCCCAGAAAGAATGTACATGAGCTGCTATTGTTGTACATTGCCCTTATTTCTAAAATTCCAAGCTTCAATTTCAGAAAACTGAAAATTAAGGATTTCTTTTTCAATCCCCCCCCCCCTTTTCCTGACCAAACTCCCCCCCCCCCCCAAAAAAAAAAAAAAAAAAAAATTAAGCATTCAGTATATTCTTTTCTTCTCTTTGGGTATAGTCCCTCAATTTCATGCCCCTTTGAATAATGTGGTAAAAAAGAAATTGTTTCTTCCAGTAATTTCTCCTTTTCCCCAAATGTTCCCCCTAGAATGACCTTAGCATTTTCAATTATTAAATTTGAATGACACATACTGACATTTGGTAAACATGTATTGCAAATTTTTTACAATTTGACAAATTCCTGATTTGCAGAATTCAGTAGTTTAATGATAGGTTGACTTCTCACTTCATCTTGATACTTTTCCCTAGGAATCTAATAGGGTGATAGAACTTTTTTAAATAGATAAATATCACAATTATTATTGATTGCTTTCAATAGTTATCTTGAAAGTGAAAGTAGATCTAAATTTAGTATCAATCCTCCTGGTCATGTAAACTGTAAAACGTTTAACTATCATATCATTTCATGATTATCGAGCACCTCTTTTAATGGGATCAACTTCAGTTCCACTCAGAGAGGTATTGCTAATTCGGTCAATTACTGGCTGTTGTGAAGGTAAAAGTATGTCCCTGCAGATTGACAATTCTGAAATTGTCGAAAAACAAAAGCAAAATCGGCAATGTGGCAGCAATTTTTGCGTCATTTGGGAGATAGACAAAGTTTGCAAAACTCACATGCAAACACAGTGGAAACACCTCCAATTTAAACGAGCATTTGATTATGACAACTGGCAGTTTCAGTTTGAAAATATGTCTTTGTGAATAGATTCAGGATAAAAACAAAACCCCAAGATATTCTTAAATAAAGTTCCCGCTTACTCTCAAAAGGTGAAATATATTTTGAATTGAATATTTTTTTTATTTTTTTTTTTTGACTTCAGACCATTTAGTGTTGTTGAAAACTTGGGGATTGTTATAAAAGTACTTATACGATATACGATTCTTTTGAGATCTCAAAGTGGTGATAGACTTCAGGGTTTTTGTTTGACCCGAGACCTCAGGATTTGACGCACAAAAATTCAAAAAGAAGCAATTTTGACGCTCGAAAATTTGCCACTGTGCGTCATTTTGACTCTCTAAAATTAGCAGCCATGCGTCAAGGGTCATCATAAGTGTGCCAAAATTATTGGAAAATGGTTAATTGCTTATGAAAATATACACCCTATCAAGGATAACACCAAGCTTGATTGGTTATTAACACTCTCGAGTGATGGACATGCATCTGCGATCCTAAATGACAGGTTCTTGACACCTGTGAAATTAATGTTGAAACCCATTTTCAGAGTTCTAATCCTGATGAAATTTACTTATTTGCTTTTTGTTTTATAAAAAGCTCACAAAATATAATCAAGAAGTAAAATGAAACCAAAGAAAATGTTGTCCAAGAAATATCATTGGTTTTCGTGCATAAACTTGGCACTTCTTTTTATGAAAAATAGAAATAATTTGATCCTCTTAGTACTCATGAGATTTTCTAAAACTGATTCAAACTAATAATATATATATATGAATACTGAAGTTTCCCTAAAATTGATCTTATATTTAATATAGAATATTGTCCGATTGGAGAAATGTTTTAATCTGAGACAGAGTTTATTCTAAGGCACCATTGCTAAAAGAAAAAAAAACACTTTTAAAGCACCATTGCTAAAAAAAATATAAACTCTTTTAAAGCACCATTGCTAAAAAAGTTATAAACTTTTTTTTCTAAATTGCTTTGGGAAGTGGGGGGGCATATCGCATTTTGACTCTTGGGATTTCAATTTTGACTCTTGGAAATTTTGTCCCAAGGGTCAATCACTCTTGACTTTTGGGGACTAATGAAAACCCTGGACTTATTTTCTTGCAAAAGAACTGGAAAGTATAAAATATTCTCTGAAAAAAGATCAGGATTTTGAGCATGATGGTTTGTTAAAGCAGAGGGTAAAGGAGAAAATGCTGTTTACATCTCTTCTTCTTTCCCATCAATGTTATGTCATTTATTCAATATGGTCATTAATCACCAGGGAAGGATTAAAATCTTAAATGATAATAAGAATAAGTCATTAAGTTTAAATGTTTTTTTAAGTATTTTGGACTGTTTTCACAGAAGTTTCAGACTATGATTTTAAGTTAATGAAATTTTGAAAATCTTTGTCTTTTGGAGTAGAAAACATTTTGGATGATGAAGAAATTGCTTGTGACAAGCAATTTCTTCATTTTCCACAATTTTTTCCAAAATTTTCATATTGATAGGCATTTAAAAGCGTCATTGTGTCATAATGGGTCAAAGCAGTTCAGCAATATATTCTTTATTTTTATGATGTATAGTGATTTTCTAAATCCTTGATCAGAACATGGTATCAAACTGAAAAACAAGATTGTTTTGTTGCTGTTTTTGTAATAAAAAAAACTATTGTGATATTATCGCAATAGTTATTTGACCATTGCAATACTATTGCAAAAAAACTTTTACTACCACAATTCTATAGTGATAGTATTTTTTGCCCAAATAGTCACCCCTAGCAGACTGGGTGAAACAATTCGTTTGAACTAACTTTGATCGTAATTAGGGGTATGCCAAAATCTGGACTGGATTATTCTCAAACTGTCTTTAGTCTCATCATAGGTATCACAGTCCATACTGAATGAATATCATTTACATTAATTAAAGTAACATTACTGTTCAGGAAAATAAGAACGTCAGCTTCCATATTGAAACTCATGTATTTAATGTGGTCATTCAGACATATGTCCTATTCAAGAATTTTTAGCTCACAAAGGAAGAATGTCTTGGAAGGTATTCCTGTACTGTCAGCCCCGGCAAACCCATTTGATTGAAATATTAATATCTCTTTCATAGCTAGTTTTAGGGCGCACATATTTCACACATGCATTCTTTAGGAAAGGGGCTTTCTTTTGAGATAATGACCTTGACCATTTGACCTTGATCTGTTAATCTGATAAAAAAGACTGTTATCCCAAACTATAACCTTTACTGTATGACATTTTTCATCCATGGGTGCTCCTATTTTACACATTCTACAGGAGACAGACTTTCATTTGAGACAATGACCAAGTGACCGTGACCCCTTACCCTTTATAAGAAATTTTAACTTAGAACTTTAACTTTGTTACTGGTCTTTTTTCATCTTAGGGTGTTCATTTTTCACATGTGAATTCATCAGGGGATTAGGTATTGACCTTTACACTGTGACCATGCCCTCACAATCCTGCTTTTTTGTGCCCCTAAAAAAAAATTGGAAAAATATTTTAGAAAATGAAGAAATTGCTGATTACAAGCAATTTCTTCATCATCAAAACATTTCTACCCAATATTCTTAATCATCTGTAAATTCAATTTGGATTATTTCAAAATGGTGTTATCTGGGAATAGGGTAACCTTTAAATCCGTTATAAAAAGCATCCAGACGGGAAGGCTATGTTTATCACAGACAACTCTTGTTTCATAAACAGCTGTAACTTTACAGATAAATCATTTTCCTGCATAAAGATTCAAATTATATTGATTTTTTTAGCTCACCTGAGCATAACATGCTGATGGTGAGCTTTTGTGATTATTGAAAGTCTTGTGCAGCATGCGTTATAAACAATTTAAGTGCTTAGTACTTCACACACTATAAAAGTCATAGTTTTGTGTCAATCTTTATGTAACTTGCCCACAATAGTTATTAGGTCATAAGCATAAACCCTATTGATTATGCAAATGTTCCATTAGAGAACATGGGAAAAGGGACCTTAATGACAATAACTTGGTTTACACTCTAGAGGCTACAATTTTGGCACAATCTTCATGAATCTTGCCCAGAATAATTTTTGGGTCTTGAAGATGAACCCTTTAAATTAATGGAAGGTTCTATTGGAAAACTTAGGAAAAGGAGCCTTAATGACAATTTCTTTGTTTACACTCTAGAGGCCACAAATCATGAAACTTGACCAGAATAATTGTTAGGGTCACAAGGTTGAACCCTATTGATTATGGAAATGTTCTATCTGAAAACACAGGAAAAGGGGCCTTAATGACATTTTTTGTTTACACTCTAGAGGCCACAATTTTGGCTTAATCTTCATGATACTTGGCCGGAAATGTGAGATCCTAAGGATGCACCCTATTGATTATGGAATGTTTCATTAACCCTTTCCAGTTCAAATACGGGATTTTACGTTCCTGTGATTTCATACTCCGGAAAACATTGTGGAAGAAGAAGAAATTGCTTGTAACAAGCAATTTCTCCTTTTTCCACAATATTTTCTACCACATAGGTTGGTTTCCTTTCAAATGGCATCCAGTTTTCATTGTTGTCTGCAACCTCTTTCAATTTGGACTAGTCTAAAATTTCCAAAAACGGGAAAGGGTTAAGGAAACAGTTGAAAAGGTTCTTTGTGACAATTTCTTTGTTAACTTTCTAGAGGCCACAGTCTTGGCTAAATTTTCACAAGACATGGGAATTGGGCCTTAATAAAAATTTCATTGTTCAGTCAACAAAAGTACCGTAGGGGTAACTTTTGGGTGTCATTGAAGTTTGATATTGTATCACCAGACAACATTGCTAGGTATTATGTAACTTTTCTACAACTTAATGTGGGGTTTGCAAACTATAAAAAGTGACTACGTAAAACATCTAAAAAAGAAAGCTAGTACACTTGATTGGTAATAAATCTAACATGTAATTTGATTGTGTTCTTTTGAAATGACAAAAGAATATCCTAGAGTGTGACATGCATGTCTAGTTTATTTAAGAGATGAAGAGAATATTTTTTGTTTTCATGGAGGTATGAACCGAAAAACCTAATCACACTGCATGAATAAGCGAAGCAGATTCATACATTGTGTGATTAGGTTTTTCGGATCATACCTCCATGAAAACAAAAAATATTCTCTTCATATCTTATAATTTTATAGCATTGAGCAAAAAAAAACAAAGCTTTACAAATTTTGATACCTTTTTGTATGGGACTATTTTTTTGCAGAAGCATAAAAAATCACTGTGTGATCAAAATTTTGTTCATGGAGTTATGAATAATATTTTTTGACCAATCAGAACACTTGTTTTTGATAGACGAAACTAAAAATTAAATTCTATTTACATTGAACAGTGGTGCCACATCAAAAGTGTTCAAGTGCGTACACAAAGGGACTGGTCAAGCATGGGCAGCAAAGATTATAAACAAAAAGGTAAGACTTTAGCCATAGTTTAACCCTTTCCTGTACAAACCAGGGTTTTTACGTCTCTGTAACTTTATACTTGGGAAAATATTGTGGAAAAAGGAAAAATTGCTTGTAACAAGCAATTTTTCCTTTTTCCACAATATTTTCTACCACACAGGATTGTTTCATTTCAAATTGCATTGACTTTTCATTGTTGTCTGCAACCTCTTTCAATTTGGACCAGTCTAAAATTTCAAATCCAGGAAAGGGTTAACTGTAACCAGATCTGGGATTTGGTACTGGGTCATATTCAAACAATTTACATATACTTGCAATAAGTCAAACTGGAACTTATGTAAAGCAACATCTTCCGTCAAAAGAAGGAAAAAAGTTCAAATAATCTACCTTTTATTAGGTCACTAAAGCAAACAAGAGCCTTCTAAATATCAATATGAAAAAGATGGGTATGCTTTTTGGCCTCAAGTATGGTTTTCTTATCAATTTTGTTGTGCATTTTGTGGAAATATATGGCTTAAGAAAAAAAGAGAACTATTTTTTGTTTTCATTGAGATTTGAACCAAATATGCGAAGCAGATTCATACCTTAGTGAGATTAAACTTCATTGCTTATAATCTAATGCAATCAATCAAATTGAAGTTAATATTAAATTAGTTTTGAGTAAAGATATTTGAATCTTCTTCGTAAGAAAGCCTACAAAATGGTTGCATTCTCAAATTTTTGTTCATGGAAGTATGAAAAAATCTTGATATGTGAAACTGAAGTTAAATTATTGAGAAAACATTCATCTGTCTAATTTGAAAAAAAGAGTTGTTTGAATGACTAGCAAAAGTTAAAATGTAATCATTGACATCATTGTTTTGTATTAACAAACCTTTAATTGTGGTGGGTCACAATTCAAAAAATCAAAACTTCTTTCATGAATTGTGGGCTTACTGCGTAGAATTATTTTGATCTTATGATTACAACAGTCTTAAAATTTATGCTTTTTGGCCTCAAGTTTGATTTCTTATTAATTTTGCAGTGCGTTTTGTGGGAAGATATGGCTAAAGAAAAAAAGAGAATTATTTTTTTGTTTTCATTGAGATTTGAACCAAATAAGTGATGCAGATTCATACCTTAGTAAGATTAAGTTTTAGGTTTATACCTCAATGAAAATACTCTCCATTGCTTATCATCTAATGCAATCAATCAAATTAAAGTTAATATCAAACTAGTTTTGAGTAAAGATATATGAATCTACTTTGTTAGAAAGCCTAAGTGGCTGCATTCTCAAAATTTTGTTCATTGTAGTATGAAAAAAATCTTGATATATGAAACTGAAAATGAATTATTTAGAAAGCATTCATCTTTCTAATTTTACATGCTTGTATCAATTCGGACTCGTATATCTTTTGATCAATATTCTCTCGTTATTCCACATTTTTACAGTCCTTAACTCATTACTAGATGATGATATTTTACACTGGTCTAAAATGAAAGAAGATGCAGACAACAATTTTCATTTGATGAAATTTTAAAATTCTTTATCCTTTCGGTAGAAAACATTGTTGATAATGAAGGAATTGCTTGTCACAAGCAGTTTCCTCATTTTCCATGATGATTTTTTAAGCTTTTTCTTTTAGGGGCATGAAAGAGCATCATTGTGAGGGAATGAGTTAAGACAAGAGTTTGGGAAATAATGTGAAAAAAAAAGAGAAAGTGCTTGCTGCAGACAATTTCATAATTACACATTACCTCCTAACCAGAAAAATAAAGATATTTGAAAATTCAAAATCCTGTCAATTTGAAAAAGATGAGATCATAATAAAATTATACATATTCTTGATTTATATGTTTTATCTAAGCAGAGCAAGCAGATGGTAAGCTTTTTATGTCATTGCTTATTTTCAGATTGATAGTAAAATTGTTGAAACAGAAACTGGCATTTTGTTAAAAATCAAACATGAAAATGTGGTAAGTAGAAGTGTTATTATCATTTCCACAAGATGGAAACATGCCCTGTTTCAGGGCTTATGCCAGTGCTTGAAATTGAGAGGCGATTGATTCCTTGACTGTGACAAACAAAAATGATTTTGAAGGAGAAAACCAACAAAAAGAGCCATGTTTAAGTGCAAACTGATCTGATATCGTAAAGATAGCAATTAATTTGTATAATTTTCAATAATATCGAAGATGCATCAGTAAACAAATTAAGGAGGTAAAACCCCTGTTTTTATCCTTCAAATTTTTACCCCTTGTGAGAAATTTCTTAGGGTCAAAACTCTTATTTACTCTTCAAACACAAGTACTGCTGTTTCTTTAAAAGTTCAAAGAAAAGTAAAAGGTTATACTGCTCAAATTGCTAAGACTAAGGAGGGTCCAAACTTTGCCCATTTTGCTAACTTTAAGCTATGCTGTAAAAAAAAGTGTTTAGGGGGAAACTTATAGCTATAGCCTGACCATTGTTGTTGGTGGTGTCGTTTTCTGCAAGCAAAATCTTGAACATTGTATAACCAATTCCCACACAGAAATTTTTTTGGACTGGTCCAAATTCAAAGGAGTTGCACACAACAATGCAAAGTTTATTCAATTTTAGATTTTTTTAACCTGGTTTGAAAATAGTGTGTAAAATGAAGAAATTGCTTGTTACAAGCATTTTCTACATTTCATACAATGTTTTCTGAATTGCTTATCCTGAGGGGCGTCAAAAAGCGTCACTGTGTGGGAATCGGTTAATAACCCTCTTATTACTAAAGCTTTTGGTCTTCACCTACTCCCACACAATCCCACCTTTTTACATCCTCCAAGAAAATAGTTCAGGAAAACAATTTGGCAAATGAAGAAATTATTTGTTACAAGCAATTTTTTCACACTGATTTCTACCCAAAATGACAAAGATTTTTTAAGTTTCACAAACTTGAAATTGTTGATTGCAACTGCTCTGAATTTTGATCAGTTTAAATATTTTTGTGTGAGAATGTGTTAAATCCTGAAAATATGTTCAATATCAAAAGAGCAATCTTTAACTCATTCCCACTCAATCCCTCCTTTTTACGCCCCTCAAGAAAAAAGCTTTGGAAAACATTGTGGAAAATGAAGAAATTGCTTGTATCAAGCAATTTCTTCATTATCCACAATGTTTTCTATCCAAAAAGACAAAGAAAATTTAAATTCCACCAACTTGAAAATATTGTCTGCAGCTTCTTTCAATTTGGACCAGTCTAAAGTTTTGTTGAGTTGGAATGGGTTAACATGGGGTTTAATTGTAAATACATTTTTGTATGAGTTATACCCCTTTTTCATTATACCCGCAGGGTTCTCCCCAGGCCATTATGGCGTATCGGCCCCGATACGCCTTCATTAATTAAGAGAGTTTGCCGATACGCCTTCAGATCGCCGATACGCTTAAATTTGGTCACCGATACGGCTTAATTTCCAGCAGAAGAAAGGGTCAAGCAAACCATTAAAATTGGCTGCAGAAGCGCGGACACGACAGGCTCTTTATCTATAGTGTTGTATACCACAAATTACATAACATCTCTATTGATAAGACCCTTACACTCTTACTAATTGGTGATTATCGATTTTTTTTCTCGCGTTTCCCACTGGTACCTCGCTATCAGTCACCAAGCATGATAGGTACCAATATGTAAACAATGAATTCAAAATGGCGACCCGGTTCCGGAAAATTGTCACTTCGGCTGAGATTGGTCTAGTTAAAAGTAAAAGATGTGGTTATTTGATGTGACAACTATCAAACTAAAGCCACAGTGGATTAAAATTTATTTTTTTGAAGGAAAGATTAATTGGGTCAGTTTATTTCATACATTGATCGCTAAAAACATACCCTTTTCGCGATCTTTTTTCTTTACGAGAATTTGCCAAAATAATAAAGACAGATTTGTATAGTTATACTAAGCTCTTGTTTTCAACTCAGTTTAATAATTACACACATGTATCTTCTGGAATAAGTCCATTTATTTCTTATCCAACATTGTGGGCATTATCTCAAACATTCGAACCCTGGTTTGTTCAACCCATTTTTTCAATAAATTTGTTTTAAAAGTTTGATGAAAAAAATTATTATACTTTTAGTAATCACCTAATAATATCTCATCCTCTCATGTTTTTTTAACCAAAAAGAAATAATACCCCCATAAAAATCAAAGTGCTGAAAGCACTTCAAGAAAAGAATGCCTTAGACCAATTAGGGATTTCTTTTAATAAAAAGTAATGGTTTAATAATTATTTAGAATCAGGAAAAGATCATTCACGCTATAATATTTGAAAACAAAATCCTCTTTTGAAAATCAAAGTGCTGAAATCACTTAAAGAAGAGAAGAGTAAAGACACTTGTTTAATAAATTTGATCAAGTTTCATGTTATAATTTGAGAAATAAGGTTAAGATTGGACACTGCTGATATATTATACATTTTTTTATTAACTTATTGAAATCAAATAGCTGAAAGTACTGTTAGAAGAATAGTTATAGTGTCAGACAGCGAAGGCTTCTGAGTGGGCAAATAATGAGCATTTCAAATTTTACACAGAGAATCTAATGGAGCTCTTTAAGATGCAAAATTTGAAAATGAAACCAGGTATTTCACACAGGAACCTTATAAATACATTGCTGATAATAATTTCTATTTTTTTCTGATGAAGGCCATTTTTCGTCAATCCAACACTCCATGCTTTTTTAAAGAGTCCTCAAGGATATGATTTTTGAACAGACTTGATAAAATGGCCAAGCATGAAAAGCTAATCCTATCTAATAGACAAGCAGTTGACACTTTTTTTACTCATTCCTTTGAGACATTTGGGTATATTCTTTCATTATCTTTCCTTTTCACATCCTTTTTATGAGACAATTTAGTGCCCTTTCTAACAAATAGGATAGAGAGTTGAAGTAAGCTGAGTAATGTCACAATTGGTTGGTATCAAACTAAGCCTCAGAATAGATAAATCAACTTATAATAATTAAAAAGTTGAAGAATATAATTCAAGAATAACTCTCAATAAAACATCAAGATGTCAATAATCAAGCTAAAAAGCACTTTTAATGACCTTTATTATGTATAGTCATACCAAGATGTTAACAGACAACACACCGCGCATTTGCCACTACGCCTTCAAAAATTTCTGGGGAGAACCCTGTACCCTTTATACCCATTAAGCCAAACAAAGATTTAATTTATTAGCTATGAGTAAATTCTATGGATATACTTTGTTGGTAAGCATATGAAATAGTTTCATGCTCAAAACTTTGTTTATGGATGTATGGAAAAAAATCAGTTTGAATTGCGATAGATGATACTAAAATGAATTTACTACCCTTTACTGTTTGTTTTAATTTTTAGATCCGAATGAAAGAAATCTATGAGATTCCAGACCAGATAATATTGGTGTTAGAGCTTGTTACAGGGGGAGAACTGTTTGAAAGGTAACATTACAGAAGATTTCTAGAAATTTATTCCTTCCACATAAATCTTTCATTTCTTATACATTTTATAGATTAGAATAGTGCATAATCCAAAAGTTTTACCCTGATTAAATTGAAAGAGGTGGCAGACAACAGAAATTGCTGTAATTTGAATCAAAGGACTGAAAGTCCTGAGAGCAGTTTTGATGGCTGATAAATAGTTAATAATGACGTGTAAATGCAACCAATGTATGGTCATGATAAGGCACACACACACACACAATTTCATTTATTACACAGTTTTTTTGTTTTTTTAAAAATCTGCACATATTTTCCTGCATAAAAAATCACCAATGTACCAAAAAGAGTCATAAACTGTTGTGTTCAAATATAAGTTGAAAACAACAGAGTGTTGAAACACAAACAAGATCACAAACATATGCACCTAGGGTTATCACAGTTTATAGTATAGACTTCTTTTTTGATACGGAACATACATGTTTATTCAAAATAACATATAAACTCCCTAAGTAATACTTGATGTAGAAGATTTTGTACCCCAGCAACAAGAACAATGGCATAAAGTTGTTAGGAAGAACAACATGATAAACAAATTAATAAACTGAAATTAAAATATTGAAATGTCATTAGGTGGTGAATCAAACACAGATGTTGGAAATTTCTACGGCACCTTCTGGAAGAAAATAGAGCCTTTTCACATATATTAAAGCTCCCTTTATGACCCTCTGAATATTCAAAACCTCGAAATGATTTATTGAAAAATGTATTTTGATATTGTAATCAAAGTTTAACTATTAACCTGAATATGCTATTTTGCTTTTATCACAATGTTTCATTTACTTTATTTCATCAAAATGCGTGAAATTTTTAGTTTCTATGGTAATGGGTTAAATGTTAAAAGGACAAAGAAATAAAGGAACATAAAAAGCAGGATTTTGCTAAGACGGTTAAGTATTTTGATATTAAACATAGGTCCTAATGTATGGAATTTTTTGCATCATAGTTTCATTACAGTGTAAGTAAATAAATCTCAAATACATGTATATTCAATATTCAGCTTTAACTCATTCCAACACAAACCTTCCTTTTACACCCCGCAAGAAAGGGGCTTTAGAAAACATTGTGGAAAATGAAGAAATTGTTTTTATCAAGCAATTTCTTCATTATCCACAATGTTTTCTATCCAAAAGATGGAAAAATTTGAAATTCCATCAACTTGATATGGTCATCTGTAGCTTCTTTCAATTTGGACCCGTCTTAAATTTTGTTGTGTGGGATTGGATTAAAAGTTTTTTATTACATGCATGATGTCGAACCATTAATGGTGTAGAAATATATTGTTCTTGTCTCTTGCTGTCTTTGACTTAAAATAATATGGTTGTAATAGAAGATTGACTCCATATTTGCCATCTTTTCTACCACATAGCTTACTTTCATACTTTACTTGGTTCCAAAAGTTGTTTTCTACAAAGTTTTTCTAATAAGACTAGTCTGTAATTTAGTGGTTTATTAAAAATGATTGATTGAATAGGGTTTGACACCATTTTTTACAGTATTTCAGTCATATCGTGAAGGCTGGAGCACCTAACAATGGATTCCTGGTATTTCTCGCACCAGTACTACCACCACATCCTTTCCTAGCCTCCAGCTGCTATCCCACTTAGATTTACGATTATCCAGGTTTATTAAAAAAGTTTGAAGTTTAAGCAAAGTAAATTTTGTACCTAAAATGTTTAATTCAGTTTGCAATGTCCAGGAATGCTTGTGGACAACAGATTGGGTGAATATTTTACACTATATTGTGTATTTGTATATTTATTTTTTTATTTCTCCAGGATTGTGAGTCGTGGACATTATTGTGAGAAAGATGCAGCAGCTGCTGTTAAAGAGATGTTGACAGCTGTAAAGGTTTGTTGTAGCTTTTCTGTATACACTATGAGAAAAAACTAAGATGCAGCAGCTGCTGTGAAATAGATGTTGACAGCTTTAAAGGTTTGTTGTAACATTTCTGTATACACTATGAGAAAAAACTAAGATGCAGCAGCTGCTGTGAAGAGATGTTGACAGCTGTTAAGGTTTGTTGTAACATTTCTGTATACACTATGAGAAAAACTAAGATGCAGCAGCTGCTGTGAAAGAGATGTTGACAGCTGTAAAGGTTTGTTGTAACATTTCTGTATACACTATGAGAAAAAACTAAGATGCAGCAGCTGCTGTGAAAGAGATGTTGATAGCTGTGAAGGTTTTTTATAACATTTCTGTATACACAATGAGAAAAAACTAAGATGCAGCAGCTGCTGTGAAATAGATGTTGACAGCTGTAAAGGTTTGTTGTAACATATCTGTATACACTATGAGAAAAAACTAAGTGCCAAGCTCTTTGCACAAAAGTTAAGGTCAGATGTCTAAAAACTCGACAAAAGAAAACATTTAACCAATTGTGGCTGTTAATCAAACAACCAATGAAACCATTTATTTAGAGTGAAAGTTAACTCCGACATACGCCGCCATTTATGTGAAGCATTTTTGTTGGTTTGGCAACTTAACCCATTTCCACATGGTAAAATTTTAAAACGGTCCAAATTGAAAGGAGTTGCAGACGACAATATAAAGTTTATGAAATTTTAAATTTTTTCAACTTCCTTGGTAGAAAGCATTGTGTTAAATGAAGAAATTGCTTGTCACAAGTAATTTCTTTATTTTACACAATGTTTTCCCTGTTGTTTTTCTTGAAGAGCGTCCAAAAGCATATTTGTGTGGGAATAGGTTAAATGAACCGTATTCAGGAAATTAGTGCTATATGGTGGGATCATCAATATACCTAGGATTAAAAGAGAACATCCTCAAACATATCTTCTCCAAAATAATTAAACAGAGGGCTTTGCTATTTTGTATATATGATAAAGCCATGAACCATCATACTCAGGGAAGTGATTTAGGATCATCATGGTCCCCCTTTTCATTGAATAGTGTTTCATTGGCTCAATGCCTTAGGAGCAAGAGTTAGGGCATTGTGTCTGTCATATGTCCATCTGTCTGTGCTTGGGTCTGTCCATTTAGTTTCTTTTAAAATAAGAAATTCTGAGAAACTGCTGGTTGAATTTCAACCAAATTTTCCTTCAATGATCCTTTATCAAATTCCTTAAAAGAAAATTGCTTAATTAAAAAACATGCTTTTTTGAGGAGCTTTTTTTCAAAATTTGGTGCATTAATAAATATGTGTTGATCTTCTCAGAGATTGCTGTATGAATATCATCTGAATTGTACAAGAATGATCTTTGTATGACCACATAATCAAAATCCTACAAGATATTTTGACAACATAACAAGTAAGACTTTAAAGTGGAAAGCTAATTTTCATTGCAGTCAGAATACTGACTGTAATCTAGGAATCGCCCAAATTCACTCTTTGCTTCTAAGAACCTGACAACGACCTGATAATTTTTCTTGCTCGTGAATTGATTCATGATTTCTTGTAGTATACTATCTGAGGATGTAAGCCCATTCTTAAAGAATTACCGCGAAAAGCCGAATCACTGAATGTGCGCAGTGATTAAGGTCATGTCCTCTATAGGTACTTCTATCTATACCATCTTAACAGTGTTGCATCCAGGCCACTCGATAGAGGGAATCCTCCGGGTTTGTCGTTATGTCTAAAGTTAGCATCATCAGAGACATAGAATAATGTATATTTATCTCTGACATCATTTAATCGACTGCCTGAACTTACCATCATTACGGATTTCATTTTAAAAAAATGGATATGGTAGGCCTCGGTGTTCAACGATTCATAGTCGAATGTGAAACTAGACATTCCGCCTTCTCTGATTTTTTCGATTATTATAACCTCAATTCTTACGATTTTAAAAGTTATGAGCTACAAAGTTTAATCCAGTTTTGTACACTTGCATCTGTTCGGTGTAAATTCCCAATTCGTAAAATAGAGTTCTTTGTTGATTTATTGTTACCGTATTTTAATAATGGTAAAGAAATTAGACCAAGCCCTTCTTGCGAAAGAGGTTCGAAGGTTGATCCATGTGGCATTTTCTCAATGCATCAGTTACCCCAGGTATTCAACAATTGTCAGTCTCCAAGGAGACGTCGCTATGCGGGATACTTAGATTTTATCCCTTTTGTCTAAGGATGGAAATATTTACGTAGGTGTAAAGCTAAATTCAATTAGATTAATTCTGACAACTATCAATAATAATAAAACATGTCTTGGGTGAAAATTCTAGCTTTTAAAAATTGGTGTGGACCGAAAGAGAACCACAATTTGTAGACCTGTAGAAATTTACGGATTAATCAATTCCGATAGACCAGGAAGGTAAGGGTAGAATTTAATAATTCTCCGCACACTGAATTTTGTCGGATTCTGCTATAATCTCGTAGCAACAGTTGTTATTTTTCGAAATGTGGGAGGGTGATGCTCCTTAAACTATCATTCGTATATTTTTTCCAAATTCGACAATTACACTGTTGATCAAGTCAGTTATGGGCGAGAAAATACGGTTGGGATTCTGTTGTATGTGTGTGTGGAGGGAGGGAAGATAGAAGTCTTCAAATGTGATTTCATAATATTCATAATAAGGTAAACTTAACAGACAAATCAGAGAATGACTTCAACTATCATACAAATTGTTAATATACAGTCCTGACTGCATTTGAGGCCGTTCAGGCCTTTGATTATGTATGGTCATTAGTGAAACATTTAAAAATATTGCTCTCAGAAACTGTCAATGAATATGAACCATATTTCACAGGAATGATCCTTAGGTGACACTTTGTCATGTTCTTTCAAGAATTATTGAGCAGACAAAAGACATGGCTTGAAATGGCAGGGCTAATTTCCATATGTGGTTCAAACGATTTCATTTTGGATCATCTCCTCGGAAACTGTTGTATGGATTTCCACTGAATTTCACAGGAATTATCATTTAGTGACCCTTTATCTGATTATTTAAAGAAATTTGCATCAGACAAAACCATTGATTATATGGCAGAGGCTTATTTCTATTTTTAATCTATATGAAAACATGAGATATTGAAAAATTTTCATTAGAAAATTAAACCATGTTCCTAGGTAACCCTAGTGATACTACTCGTACTGAAAGGGTTTATTGCCTTCAATATGGCTTTGATATTTATACCCTGCCATGTAATGGTGACAGGCACATACAGTTACCTCTGTCGATGTGTGAGTGTGTGCTTGATTATATGTTTAGGTGGGTGGATATGTTAGTGAATATGTCTTCTACACGAACTGATGGATTTCAAAATAACTTGGTGCAGCTGTCCCCTTTGAAGAGTACTAGTGTCATGTATATTTTTTGTTATGAATACTACCAAGTTCAAGGTCACAACTTAAGGTCCTATGTTAAGCAATTATGCGGGGCATATATGTCTGTGACACATTTCTTGTGAATTGTTTCCCTGTATCAATAAAATCATGCATGTGGAGAAACACAGACACTAAGGTGCCTTTTGTTTTTTATATAATTTTCTTTCGTTTACAGCATTTACATGAAAATGGAATAATACACAGAGATTTAAAGGTAAGACATTATCTACAGTTGGAGATCTCCACATTATCTGGTTCAATTACTAATGAATCTCATCTCGAAATCTCTCATATTTTCTACAAGTGATAATTATCTGAAACATAGAATAAAACAAATGAAATTTGAAATAAAAATGACTGTAATGACACAGTAACAAAGCAAAATAAGTGTTCATTGCAAATGATGAATCCACATGAAGTCTATCTGATAAGATATACTTATTTTGGATCTGTTTTTGGAAGCTAATCTTACTTAAATAATTTTCAATAATAATTGTGTGTTATTTCAACATATTTTCTCTGTGATACTTGGATTTGAAATGCCAAATGATTTACAAGAAAACAATACAAAGCAATTTCTAAGCAACAGTCTATACACATAGTGATCTAAGACTTGGAGTTTTCTTGAAACATTACTACAATTTTTTTAAAGAGAAAAGAAGTAGGTTTATAATATTTGAATATAAGTGTAAACTTTAAATCTCTAAACAGAGTTTAAAGTAAAACTGATCTTTTAGATTCTGAGATCCTTAGGTCTACTTCAGGCATGTTTATAATGAAAAATCTTTTTTGTTGTTTTCAGCCAGAGAATTTACTTTATGAGAACTTATCACCAGATGCAAAGCTGAAGTTAGGTATGGAAGCTTACCTCATAACACATGATTTCTTACTCATTGATATATATTCCATCTTAAAATTCAAACCTTTCCTTCTCTAACAGTATTTCAATAGCTTACAAAAAAAGAATTGGTGAAAATATGGAATCTATTCTAGTCATCCATTTTGGTTGTAACAACATAATACAGACCTTTATAACTGGCCCATCGCTGGCCCCGCCCACTTATTCCTTTTGCCACGCCAAATGACTCCGACAAGAAGTCCTGCTTGGATTTTAAACTACGTTATTTTGCAAAATCTATGACCAAAACATGTAACAAAGGTAGAATTGTTGGTTGGAGACATAGACATTGTTACGACAGCTTATTCAAGCTGTAGTTACATTGCTTATGTCGCAAACCAACCATAGATGTTTCACACAAATGGCAACCAATGTCGGAGTATAAATCCAAATTCCATGCTGAAAGAATTATTTGATTGGTCAGTTGATTCCTTGATCTACAGCCACAGTTGGTCAATTATACCCAAGCTTTGAGAAGAGCTTTACCTCTGTCTGACCTTCCAACTATCCATCCTTCTTTCTATAACCAACATTTCTCATAGCATTTTTCTCAGCAAGCATAGACAGCATTGATGTGAAACTTTGAATATAGGTTCAACAAGGGGTTTTACAGAGTGTTAAACAAATATGCTCCATTTCAGAGAATTTCATTTTCACTTAAATTTACTTCATAGCGCAAACAGAGATATACTCAATGAGTTTGACTCGTATATTTCTTGTTGCTCTAGCAATTGCTCTGAAACTTGAAAATATATGGACCAAAAGCACTACATTTTGATGACGGCTTTTCTTAGCAAATTTCAGAAATATTTAACGCATTACTAGACAGCAAAATTTAAGACTGGTCCAAATTGAAAAAAGTTGCTGACAACATTTTACTTTCTGGATAGAAAACATTGTGCAAAATGAAGAAACTGCTTGTCACTTCATTTTACACAATGTTTCCCAACTGTTTTTCTTGAAGGGTGTCCCAAAGCGTCATTGTGTGGGAATGTGTTAAACTATCAACTACATTAATCTATAGAGAGTTTCTTGTCCCATCATATGTCAAGTTCTGCAACTAAAAGTCAGTGAATTTTCATGTAGTTGAGTGTCCTATGCCACTTATCAGCACACACACACACAAAAAAAAATGTGGTGCTTTTTCATGTGATGCACAAATACTGTTTCATAGGTAAAAACTGTATCCAACAGATTACAGATTGATTCATACATTATAAAGGTAACGATCCTATATATAATGGATGGTTCATTGCTGTCAATCAAAAAATCAATAAACTAGTCAAATCCTCTATTTAGACAAGAAGTGAATAATGACCGATGAACATTTATGTCAAGAAATTATGTTGGCTTTGCAATAAGATCTTTGTAACTGAAGCTTATTCAAGTTGAAGTTACTAGCCATTGGTTTCTTGTTTTGTATCTCTGGCCACATATTGTGTAAACAAACATAGTTTGATATCTCTATTGAAGGGCTTTGTCGTAGGTCAGTCGGAAAGGCTAGTCCAGTTAATTTTAGGTTAAACCCATTACAACATGACAAAATTATAGACTGGTCCAAATTCAAAGATACTGCAGATGATAATTTAAAGTTGATTGAATTTTAACCCTTTCCTGTTTAAACCCGGGATTTTATGTAACTGTGATTTTACACTTGAGTAAACATTGTTGAAAAAGGAGAAATTGCTTGTAACAAGCGATTTCTTCTTTTTCAAAAATATTTTCTACCCTATTGATGGTTATTTTTCAAAATAATCCAATTTGAGAATATCGTCTGCAAAACCTTTGAATTTGGACAGGTCTAAAAATTTTCAAAACAGGAAAGGGTTCAATATCTTTATCCTTAGGGGTAGAAACAAGGATAATAAAGAAATTGCTTGTAACAAGCAATTTCTTCATTTTCCAAAATGTTTTCCAAAGTCTTTTGCTTAAGGGGTGTCATTGTGTTGGAATGGGTTAACTGAAAAGTAATGATAAGTTGATGTTTATTTTTCGATTCCATCTTACAGCTGACTTTGGTTTATCCAAGATGATGGAACCCCAAATGAAGATTAACACAGTTTGTGGAACACCAGGATATTGTGGTAAGGACCAAAATCCTTTTGGGGTATTGTTAACCCATTATAAGATGACAGATTTTTAGATTTCAAAATTTTTACTGAAAACTTTTTGGGTGTTCTTTCAGAATAATGTTCCCTGAAAAACTCAAGTTGCAATGTCAATCAGGGTAATAAAATATTTCTGTAATTATTGTGTTATAATTGTGATAACAATGTCTATTCAGAGTATATTTGTTACAAGATAAACATGAAAGACTGCAGGGCTCCGGAAATTTGAAAATCTAAATCTGTCCGGGCCATTCCCCCCCCCCCCCGAAGGCAAAAACGCCCCCCCCCCCTACACCGACAAAAAACGAATACCGCGCCTTTTTTCACCTTACTGTACGTAAAAGGGTTCATCATTAATTCAGTAGTTGCCTTTTTTTTCAAATGTTCTGAAGATGATTATAATCTTCAACGAGTGGAAGATAGATGAAAACAGCTGACAGATCCTACTTTCATTTTGTTTTTGAAAATTCGGCTGAGTATAAATTGCAATTCCGACAATGTACGATAATATGTAATTATATTATTAAAATTACCAGAATTTACAGTGTACTGCCGATTTAATTATAGTAAAGATATACTTTTTCATTTTCATAAGCTAGTTATCCAAAGTTCTGTTAATTTAACACAGTCTTGTCGATTTTCTCTCAACACGAGCGTCTGTTGATGGAAAATCACAGCTGACGTCACAAAAATGTCAGGTCAGTCTATTCTACCCCATGGGATTACAGAGTTGTGACGTACATCAAAAAGACCGACGAGACAAACTCAAGTGGGTCTCCTCATGTTGCACTATTTTCCTAGAGTGGAATTTGTTCACAAATCTCGGTCATATATTTATTGTAGTTGATTTCCGATTTATTATTCAGATGTTTCCACCCTGAAACAAGATTCAATTTTATTGACGGAACTAGAGATATTATTAAGCTGTCTTTTTCCCATATATTTAAATTATCTGTTTTCTGCGGATTTCCAATTATTGTTTGTATTCTATTTGCTATGTTTCTTACAGTGAATAAATAACTATAAAACATATATAAATGGTGTGACTTTTTCTTTATAAATTTTGAACCTGTTCTCAAAAGTTACTTGTGATAAATTAATTTCATAAAAGCGTTGTGCAGAGCTATTCCGACTTTGTACGAACGGCAACTGAAGCCTGATCATGTCTCGATTTATATACGTATCCCATGTTATAGTAAAAGGAATTAGTTTCACGAGAAACGGCAATTTAAATCGACGCAGTATTAGATGTTCATTTCTTCGAATGTGTGTAAGTCAGACTGAATCTGTGTTGCAAATAGTTTACAAAACTTGATACCCGAAGTTTGGTCAAGCATGAAACTGCAAATTAGGTCCATGTGCGTATAAGACTGGCCGGCAGGTACAAATATTATCGACTTTTGGCACTTTTGTTTATCTCTTAATCTGCAGATAACTTGTGAAACCCTTGAATTGTTTAGGTTTCAAGTGGATTTTGGGCGAGTTTATCAATATTTGAACATGAAATTTGATGAAAATTTCGGACCAATTTTGGTGTTATTTTTGGGATTCCAATCGGTCTAGCAATTGAATATTTGGTCCAGACCGGCAATTTATCGGATTTCCGGAGCCCTGCCTATAAGGTTTTTAATACATGATAATGTGGAAGCTCTTTGAACTTTTACTTTTATCATAATTCTTTTTTATATCTATAAACCTAGCAGCTGTGCCAAAATATCAGAATAGAAGATTGTTTTTTGGTCAAGGGCCATTTACATTTTTGCTTTTTTTTTTATTTTTTAGTTTGACATTTTGTTGAAAAATAAGAAATAAGGTATGATTCTATGACAAAATATTTTTCTGTGATGTAATAATTACTTTTAGTGATAGCTTAGTTAAATCTGTGGCATTGTATTTCCACCAGTCTATGTTTTATTTCAGCACCGGAGGTTGTCCGTGGACACTGTTATGATCAGAGTGTGGATATGTGGAGCATAGGAGTCATAGCTTATATTCTGTAAGGGAATATAATTATGTTTAAATGTTAACTGAGTTCTTTCCCTTTAACTATGACTGTACGGATTTATAAACAATGAGAATTCTTTCCCTTTCAGTATGACTGTATGAATTCATAAACACCGAGTTCTTTCCCTCTAAAAATATGGACAAAATACAACACATTTCAACCAATTTAGTTTCACCAGATGACAAAATATTGACATATCTAAGATTAACCCTTTTCTAAATTTTAGACCTGTCCAAATTCAAAGGTATTAACAGATGAAAAATCATTATGGATTCAATTTGCAAAAATAACCATTCAGGAGGGTAGAAAATATTGCGGTAAAAGAAGAAATTGCTGCCATTTCTTCTTTATTCTACAAAATTTTCACAATTACGAATTCAAAGGGACGTTTAATACAGGGATTGAATAGGAAAGGTTAAAGGAGTTGCAGAAGATGCACCAAAGAACACATAGATTGTGAAACATCTATCTTAATGCATAAAAACATAGTAGGGTTAGAAGAAATTGTCCATCTGTATCTTGTCCTACAAACCTTTAGGCTGTATCAGACCTCAGGGTCATAGTAACCAGTGGTTAAACAGTGGAATTCTCTTAATTGCAACCCAGATAATATCAACTCACTTAATGCACCATCATCAGATTTAAAGAACAAATGGCTCCTTTTAATAGCAACTTCTGGTTAATAGCAACAAAAGTGTTGACAAATTGGTGTTGGAATTAACAAGATTTTATTCTTTAGAAAGGGCTGAATTAGGTTACATATTATTTGAAGCCTATATAAAATATCTGTTTGTAATTGTACAGGTTGTGTGGCTATGAACCATTTTACGATGACGATGAAAGACGAATGTACAAAAATATTATCAAGGGAGATTATGAGTTTGATGCTCCTTATTGGGACAATATTACTGAAAATGCAAAGGTAAATCATAGATGTTGGTCTTGGTTAACCCATTCCCGTGTTTCAAATTTTTAGACTGGTCCAATTTGAAAGAAGTTGCAGACAACAATTAAAAGGGGGTGAAAATTGAAAAATAAACAACCTATTGGTCAGAAAATATTGTGGGAAAAGAAGAAATTGCTTGTTACAAGCAATTTCCTCTTTTTCCACAATTTTTTCTCAAATATAAAATCAGAGGGACGTTAAAGCAAGGGTTTGTACAGGAAAGTGTTAATACCATAATTGATGAATAACCAACCACATCCACTCACTCTAACTGGAAGTTTGATTTAAATAGCTTATATTTCAAAATTTATTGTCTCTAACTTGTAGCAAAAAATAAGAATAGGCTGTCATTTTAAATATCTTACTAGAAATTTCTCCTTTCTCACAAAGTATTCCTTTTTAGCTCACCTGAGCACAACATGCTTAAGGTGAGCTATTGTGATCGGTAATTGTCCACCATCCGTCTGTCTGTCCGTAAACAATTATTAAAAAATCTTCTCCTCCTAAACCATAAGGCCTAGAGCTTTGATATTTGGTACATATCATCACCTATTGACCCTCTACCAAAATACTTCAGAGAATTACTGTACTCTTAAAATTAAGCCTTTTCTGTGCGATTCCTGATTTTACAAACGAATAAAGAAGGAAATCTTTCAAAATCTTCTTCTCCCAAACCATAAGGCCTAGAGCTTTGATATTTGGTACATATCATCAACTTTTGACCCTCTACCAAATTACTTGAAAGAATTACCATATTCTGAAAATTAGCCCTTTTTTGTGCGATCCCTGATTTTAGTTAGGAATAATCAATGATATCTTTGAAAACTTTCTACTCCTAAACCATTAGGCCTAGAGCTTTTATACTTGGTATGTATTGATGTCTATACTTCAAGGGCCACCGTCATAGAGCAGTTGGTAGCGCATCGGACTATCATTCAAAGGGTCCCGGGTTCGATCCCCGACGGCAGCAATACTCTTTCCGACATTTGTCTCTCACCAATGGGTAGATAATCGTAAACCTATGTGGGATAGCAGCTGGAGGCTAGGAAAGGGTGTAGTGGTAATGCTGGTGCGAGAAATACCAGGAATCCATTGTTAGGTGCTCCAGCCGCCGCGATATTACTGAAAGATTGTTAAAAGCGGCGTTAAACCCCATTCAAACAAACTATACTTCAAAGCCTTACCATATTCAGGAAAATAGTGCTATATGGTGGGATCATCAATATACCTAGGATTAAAAGAGAAATCCTCAAACGTCTTATCCAAAATAATTAGACAGAGGGCTTTGATATTTTGTTTATATCATAAAGCCATGAACCATCATACTCAGGGGAGCAATGTAGGACCATCATGGTCCTCTTGTTTTGTCATTGTGTCAAGAAGCAAGATTGTGTTTTGTAAATGGTTAAAAAGTTATAGTTACGAAGTTTTGACAGCCCAACAAAGATACAGTTGCAGATGACAATTCAAAATGATTTCAAATTAAAATCAAAGGATCAAATCAAGTAGAGATCAATGAGATAAAAGGAAAAAATTCTGTTAATTTTCAGGGGTATTAAAAAAGCTGGACTGTGTTGGAATAGGATAAGAATGTTGTTTAATGAGAACTACTGTGTATGCATGCACACAAAATAGCTTTGAACCTTTTTCATGGGAGTATGAAACAAATTTCATGGAGGTATGGAACATAATTTCAATAGAATGCAGGAATTTCGATTTAACGAAACTAAAATCATTTTTCTGTTATCCCATTCCCACACAACAAAATTTTAGACTGTCCAAATTCAAAGAAATTGCAGACTGTGATCTTTAAAATCTGTCTTTAGGGCAGAAAACTTTATGGATAATCAAGAAATAGCTTGTGACAAGCAATTTCTTCATTTTCCATGATGTTTTCCAAAACTTTCATATTGAGAGGCATTTAAAAGCATTAGTGCCAGGGAATGTGTTAATGGGACTAAATGTTTGCCTTATATTTGCAGGATTTCATAAGACGACTGTTAACGGTCGACCCAAAGAAAAGACTTTCGGCAAGTAAAGCTCTTGAGCACAAATGGGTGAAGGGATCTGCAGCGAGCGGAGAACACATGGAGGATGCTCAGACAAACATCAAGAAATTCAATGCCAGAAGGAAAATGAAGGTAACATGAAAAAATAATACCATCTTAGCAATTGGAGTGGCTTGAAATATGATAAACTTTATTGCTTTCATATGATATTAACCCTTTCCTGTTTTAAATTTTTTTAGACCTGTCCGAATTCAAAGGTTTTGCAGAAGAAAAATAGAGTGGATTTAATTTGAGAAATAACCATCAAGAAGAGTAGAAAATATTGTGGAAAAAGAAGAAATTGCTTGTTACAAGCAATTTCTTCTTTTCCCACAATGTTTTCTCAAGTATAAAATCACAAGGACGTAAAAATCAGTGATTGTACAGGAAAGGGTTAATCCATACCAGACAACAAAATTTTAGATTGGTCCAAATTCAAAGAAGTAGCAGACGACAAGTGAATTGATGAAATTTCAAATATCATTGTCTGTTGAGGTAGAAAACATTGTCGATAATGAAGAAATTGCTTCAGATTGGGGTAATTGAAAGACAAACAAATTATAAGCATGCAGTACATAACAAAACTTATATAAATGCAGTGACAAAAGAAATTGTATTTCTGGTTAAAAATGTATTTCTGGTTAAAAAGTAACAAGATGTCATACATTTATTTGGTAAAAAAAAAAAGAAATAAATTCAGATTTTGTTCTTGAAAGTAAACTTTGTTAGATATCATGAATTAAAGAGTTACTTTTGACAAGTAATGTTTTCCTTTCACACAGTTTTTGTGCTTGCTGTTTCAGGTTATTGAACTCCAATGATTTTTGGGGTACAGTTTTAAGTTTAAGCTTTTTCTTATTATACTGATGAATCCCTCTTTGACATGAATAAACTACCCTCAATGTTTAACATCAAACATAACATCTTAGAACTATTGAGTCATTGTATCAATTTTATGGGAGTATACCGGAATCAGCCTGTCTGTCAGGCTGTGTGTCTGTGGACAAAAGTTCAAGTAATTTTGTGTCATTAAGTCACCCAACAATTTAAGCCTCATCTCCCCCAGCAAAAGAATTATCTACCCTTTACACAGTTTCATATTTTACATGTGTACTACCAGGTGACAAAAATTGCAGATGACATTTCAAAGTGTGTTTGAATTAGAAAGTGATTGCAATATAAGGTAGAAACATTGTGAGGAAAGGAGTCACAAGCAATTTCTCCTTTACCAACAAAGTTATCCATGAACATATTTCTTTGTCACAGAAGTTTGTTAGATGTATATGTGACCTATTAAGTTAAAAATTACCTCCGAGAGGTCATTAAAAGCAGATGCTTGTAAAAGAGATGATAGCCAGCACAGGTCAATTAGATATAATATTTTGAAAATGTTCTTATGTATAGGTAGAATTACCATCATCAAATTGGATTGGAAAAGTTATTTTAATTTTATGGATAGTAATTACCATATAATTCACTCATTTTGAAGTACTAACCAAATGGAGTACAATAGAGTGTGCCTTCTTTTATATCTCTTTATTTAGTTTTCAATATTTTGTAATGCACAATATGCTGTTGAAATAAACTTGATAATGACATTGCACATTTCATATTTAGACTTTTTCAAACTTGTAGAATGCACAATATAACCCTGACATTGGCCCCTTTTTTGTCCCCCCAAATGAGGACATAGCAGAAGAGGAAGGAATCATTGAAGAAAATGAGCACCAAGAAGAAGAAAATGAACCTCAACCAGAAAATGAGCCTGAAATAAATGAAAATGAATCTCAGGTTGAGGCAATGGAAGAAGACAGTAATCTCCATGAAAATGATACAATACAAGCTGATAATACAAATAACAATCAAGAGCAAATTGAACCAAATGATGACCTTTCACAAGTCCCAGAAGTCACCCAGGAAGAAATTTCCTCTGAAAAAGATGAGATTCCTGTTGGAGATGTGTCTCAGAAAGAAGATGTACCTGAGCCTATTGGTCAGCCAGAGCTGTAAAATACTCTAGGTGACTTTATTGTGTGGCAAACATTATTCATACCAACCTGCCTTCACCCTCCATGAGTGCTGTCGCTAGTCTCACATCACTTCTCACAATTGTAGTTGTTTATAACCCTTTCTTTCTCTATAAATTTGCTGAAAGATATAATCAAGAATCATTTTCTAGTAAGCTTGCTTTGAAATGAAAATGGACAAAAATATCCTAATAGCTAGACTCTGTCAATATTAAAAAAAACCTTTTTAGACATGATTTATTGGCACTGAAAAGGGACTCATTGATCAGTAAATGTATAAATTTATTCCAAGTCAGTCTTCATGGTTATTCCAATAACTAAAGTTGGCAAAATTGATACCTGGTTTTATATTTAGTCCTGTTTAAGGTATAGCTTCCTTTGAATAGGAATTCTGCTGCTCCTTTCTCCGGTCCAGCCACCTATTATTGGTAGCAGAACCTATAAGGAAATAAAAGAATATTTTGTTTGGTTGTGAGTTGAAGACAGTGGCTAGATTTGTCAGCTTCATCTATAGAAGAATTGTGTATGATTATTTAATGGTGTTTTTTTTAATTGTTTTTTACTTGTTTGTTTTTGTTTGTTTTTACTTGTTTGTTTTGTTCTGATTAGGAAAGTCAATAACACAATTAACTCCTCCCCACAATATATCCTAGTCACAGTCACTAAATCCGAAATGAATTTTTTCTGAAATACTGATAAAAATTGTGCAAGTATTTTTGAAGCATCAGTATTCTTTCAGTTGAATTTATTTTCCAATTAATTCAGATTATCTTATGATTTGTTACTTTGTCATGTTTTATCAAAGTTAGGTATCTGGCTGACCAATAGCTTCGGATGACATCTTTCCTGACATCTTGACACAGGGCCTAAAACATGGTTTGGCATAGCTGTTTTCAGAAAAAGCTAAATGTTTTGATATAACCTTGATATTATTTGCAATGCCAGTATCATTCTTTTATGAAAATGTACATTTTTATGCTGCCCTCACTTTTTATATGTAGTTGCCACTTTGTCCATCTGGCCTTCCGTCCGTCCACCTCTTTATCTTCACAACCCTTGGGCCAAATTAAATGAAACTTCTCAAGTAAATTCCTTATGATAATTGTGCCAAGGTATTTTTACTTCTGGCATTTTTACCTCTGGCATTTTTACCTATGCCATTTTTACCATTAAAGGTATGGCATTTTTACCTCTGGCATTTTTACCTCTGGCATTTTTACCACACACTGTTTGATTAATGCAGATCTGACCCAGGTCACAAACAGATACTCTCTAGGAACAGAGTATTGGCCCTTTTTAGACTGTGTTAATTAGGCAATGTGATCTGAATTAAAATTGTTGGTTGTGCAATTTTCTTCAGAATTCAGAGTAGTTTTGTTATCCCCCGCTGTTTCGACGAAGGTCTCTGTCCGTCATTCCGTCAATAAACTTGTCAGGAGCATATCTCTGAAAGTATAATTGCTATCAACTTGAAAATTCATAGATCTCATTGAGGAGAAGTGAAGTGCAAAGGAACCACAACTCTTTCTTGCATAATTTTGGAGTTATTGCTCTTTGTTGTTTTACAGACTTAGATTTTGTCCTGAGCATATCTCTGAAAGTATAATAGCTATTATCAAACTCATTGAGAAGAACTGCAGTGAACAAGAAGTCTAAATTTAACTGGCTTCAGTTTACTATAAAGCTTTTACGGCGGGGGATGGCCATGTCCGACATGGCTCTTGTTTTTACTTATCACAAAGTTCACAGACTGACTGGTGGATTTTTCCTTGACACGTTTCAACATTTTCTGAATTTTAACCATTAGCAGATTAAAGCAAAACTTTACACTTGTCCAAATTGAAAGAAGTTGCAGACAACAATTCATTTTTTTTTTTTGTAAAGTAAGTGCCATATAGGAAAAAAAAATATGAGTAAAGGAGAAACTGCATAGTACAAGCAATTTCTTCTTTCATTACAATTTCTATCCCCCCCCTTAGCTATATTTGGGAGTATATTGTCTCTTCAAATTCTAAATGGATTTCAATCAAATTTCACATGTGTACAAAGATGTGCATAATTCTGTAATGAACAATTTCAACAAATATTTGAAACAAAATGACTAAATAATAAAATCTAGCATAGGTCAATCAGACTTGCTTTTCAAAAAATGAAAGAATAATAAAGATGACTGTCTATTCTATTTAAATACAAGTGCTAAAGAGAAAAAATCAGACCAGACAATGAGTTTTGTACCAAGGAAAGAGTCTCTAATCACTTGATATTTGATACAAACTGCTGATGGACGGCTGAAATATTTTAGACTTAAACCCATTTCCATAATACCAGTACTCACTTAAAATTGGTCCAATTGAGAGACATTGCAGGTGACATTTCAAAGTGAAGGACAACAGAAAAATAAGTGCCATATAAACTAGAAAAGGAAAGCAAGCATGTCCCAAGCATTTTTCTTCCCAATTAAAGACTTGAGGAGGGTAAAAAAGAGGCATTGTGCTATCATAATTTTGTCACCCACCATGGATATGTCTAATTGTTTCATTTCCACTAATTGTCCTAGTCTGCTAACCCAATCTCAGCACTGATATTTTAAACACGTTTACAGTCACTTCTGGTGCTTGACTAAATTTTGGAATGAGCTTTAATTAAAACTCCCTTGCCTCATAGGTTTTTTACCATCACGGTGTTCCCGGTTTTAACCCTTGTCATGCTGAACCTTGAATAATCCTTGTGCAGGTGGTGTAAACTAAGATCAGCCTACACATATGTGCAGTCTGATCTTAGTCTACACCACCAGTATGATTTTTATAAGATACAAATATATATAAAATTACTTAACATAAGAAATATTGACCCACAATTAAGGACTTTTGGTGCATTTAACCCTTGATTTTGAAAATAATTTATAACAAGGATTTACACTGCATCACAAGGGTTAACGTGCTTTGATTTCACTATTGGAAAAGATCAGCCTGCTTATGCGCGACCTGATCTTGATCTAATCAGTGAGATATCACATATTGATGGGTCAGCACAAAACCGTTGTAACTGCCTAAATGTTTACAGGCAGTTACAACTTTTTTGTGCTGACCCATCAATATGCTATTTGTGAAGATTTTCAAAACATAGGCTTGGAAAATTAATTCATTTTTAGTTTTTTCTATGCACCAACGGATACATTTTGTCAGAAAAATAAAGTGCAGCATATGTGTTGAGGCTGAAACTTGATCTGAAGTAATGTCTGTAAAAAATGTTGATGAAATTTCAGTGCTTATGCATTATAGCCTAAACCCATTCCCATACAATTCCAGTTTTTGATATCCACATTCAAAAAATCATTGGAAAAAACATCATGGAAAATGAAGAAATTGCTTGTTATAAGCAGAATGTTCTCGACTAAAAATTGCTGGCTGCAATCACTTTGAATTTGAGCCGTCATAAATTTTGTCGACTGATATTGGGTTAAATTAGAATGCTTTTTTTCTTATAGACCTAAGCAGAGACTTATTTTATTCAGTAGTTTTCAAATAGTCAAATGTATTAATAGATAAGTTTACTGTTTTTATACCCCTGTATTGAGATATTTAGTGTTTGTATATTAATGACTTTCCACATGTCTCAACCTGCCAGCTTAACATTACCCTGTCTTTACAATGTTGTTCAAGTTAGAGTTAGAGTGCTCATATGTGGGTGATATGCAGGTTCCTTATTTAGTTCTTATGTTTCTAGTTGAGGTATTCATTTCCCTCACAATGACGCTTTATAGATGCCACTAAGATAAATTTAAAAATACTTAGAACACTGTGGAAAATGAAGCAATTTCTTCATTATTCACAATATTTTCTACCCTAAAGATAAAACAATCCAAATTTCATAAGCTTTATATTGTTGTCTGTAACTCCTTTCAGTTTGGATAAGTCTAAAAAAAATTATCTTGGGTCTTGGGTTAAACGATTTCTATTATTTTAATTGGGCTGTATGTCCCTTTGCAAGAAACGATATCTGAAAGTATATATGTTGAGAAATTTCCACCTAATTTTCACCTTTATGACAAGTAAAAAGACATTTTGAGGGTCACTGCAAATGGTAATGAACTAAAAACATGAAATGATACTATTATTGCATAAAATAAAATAAAAGTAGTTATGCAAGCAGAGAAAGCAAAGAAATGTTTTACAAACAACTTGAAACATAACCCATTACCAGACAGCACAATTTTAGACTGGCCCAAATTGAAAGAAAGTAGTTGCAGACAGCAATTTAAAGCTTACAAACATTTCACTATTTTCAATTGTATGGAAGAACATTGTGTAAAATAAATAAAATGGTTGTTGCAATTAATTTCTTCATTTTAGATAATGTTTTCCTAATTATTTTTCTTGAAGGGTATCAAAAAGCTTCATTATGTGGGAACGGGTTAACCCTTCACTAGTTCTCAAAATTTCAGACCTGTCAAATTTCAAAGGTTTTACAGACGACAATTTAAAGTTGATATTATATGAAAACTAGTTATTCAGTAGGAGAGGAAATATTGTGGAAAAAGAAGAAATTGCTTGTTGCTTCTTATTTCAGTTGTTGCAATCATCTAAATGTTGGTATTGTTGGTAAAGGGTATGCAGGTTAGGGTAATTAAATATTTTGGTAGATTTTGGGTCAGACCCAGTAAATCATCACAAAATAGTTGTAAAGAGACCTCAAAATGCTGTTTTCAGTCAGAGTGAGCTTTATTTAGTAGAAATATTAATTTACCATGTAAATACAAAGAAATGTAAATATTATGTAAGTTTACATGTGTAGGAATATCTGAATAGGTACATTTTCTAGAACATTGATCAAAGGGAGATAAATGCATCTTATGAAGCTATAGAATTATTTCTTTTTATTTCCCTTACAGATTTGTATACAAAATCATTTTGATGTACTGACAATAAGTTATGAAAAACATTGTAGCTAAAATAAGTCTGCTATAACTTGTTGGAATTCAGATTGAACAAAACCAAAATTTTCAGGTTATGGGAGAAATATATTTATTTAACAATTTTGAGTTATTTTGAGTTTAAGTGTGAGATTGCTATTGTCATGGCATTGTCTGTCATGCATGTTTCGTCAGTGCGTGCGTCTGTCTGTCCATGCGTAAATTTTTTCTTTAAACATCTTCTTCTGCAAAATCAATGTACAGGTTTCAACTATTCTTCTTGCATTATGAAAGAAATTAAATTCAGACAAAGGAATACTACAAAACCAAGTATTATATGGGTTTTCTTTAATGAAAATAAAATTGGAACATCATGGCATTCAAAGTACAGACATTTGTATCATAATGCTATTGATATATCATGGACACCCATCTTTGATTGCAAAAGACACTTTGTATACATGTATTTGAGAAAAACTTTTGTTAGAATACAAATCCCTGTGAGCTTATATTTTGCATTATCTCGTGTTTACGCATCTGTCAAGGTCAAAACTTGGCATATGTGATTTAAAAACACATCTTGTTTTATGATATGCACCCTTTCTTAGCTCACCTGAACACTTCACCATATGATCTATTGTGATTAGCCTTTGTCCAGCATCTACCAGCATTGTTCTGAAATTGCAGACTTCAAATCTGGAGATGTTAAAGCCAGTTGAGCAATGCAGGCCCTCTTGGGCTTCTTGTTTTAAATATTTGCCTTATCCAGAAGTTGCTGACGACAATAAAAGTTGGATGTAATGTGAAATTAAACTATCCTATGTGATAGAAAATATTGTGTAAAAAGGAGGAATTGCTTGTTACAAGCAATTTCTTCTTTTTACACAATATTATCTACAACATAGGATAGTTTATTTTCACATTTCTTCTTTTTCCAAAATGTTTTCTGAAGTATGAAATTGCAGCAACTGAAATCATAGGTTTGTATAGGAAAGGGTTAAAAGCAATTTCTTAATTTCCAGTCCTGTTTTCTATCCAAAAAGACAGGGCTCTTCACAATTCACTCAACTCAAAATTGCACCTTTGAATTTGGGCCAGTCTGTATGATGATAGGTTCATACAGGTTTTCTTCTTGTTAACCCTTATCATACTGAATAAGATACTTTACAAAATTGTTTTAACCCTTTCCTGTACAAACCCATGGTTTTACATCACTGGAGATTTATATTTGAGAAAACATTGTGGGGAAAAAAAGAAATTGCTTATAACAAGTAATTTTTTCTTTTCTCTCAAAAATTTCTACCATATAGGATGGTTTAATTTCAAATTACATTCAATTTTCATCGTTGTCTGCAACCTCTTTAATTGGGACTGGTCTAAAATTTCAAAAACAAGCAAAGGGTTAAAATCAAAAGGCTGAAAGCACTGAGAAAGCAGTAATTTTGGGTTAATGATTAAAAATTATCATAAAAACCCAATCAAGCTTTTAGGGACAAGCAGGAGGTCAAGACATTGATCAACCTGCACATTATGTGGAGGCTGATCTTTGTCTGGTTCTCCTGCCAAAACAGGAATATTCCAGGTTCAGCATGACATTGGTTAATGCCCAGATTTTGTCTATTGTAGAATGCATATAAAGATTACAAACCCTATGTTTTAAGCAACAAGAACTAATTTACAACTGAGTATTTGTTTTTGATTTCATTTTGATAATCTATTATCAGAAATTGTATATTTCATCAAGTCAGATAGAAATTATTTGAGTCTTATGAACATACAGGGTTTGACCCATTATCAGGCATGTCTATATCTAAAAAAGCTACAATTGGTTTTCTTGTTTTTAGGCCCCCAAAGGAAGGCATATAGTTATCGAACTGTCCGTCTGTCCGTCAGTCAGTCCGTCCGTCCGGCTTTCGTGTCCACTCTGTAACTTCTACATGCAATAGTGGATTTCAATTTAACTTTGCACAAATGTTCACTGCTAAAAGACGACGTGTCGTGAAAAAGACCCAGGTTCCTATCTCAAAGGTCAAGGTCACAATCTGGGGTCAAAGGTCAAAAATAGGCACTTTTTGCGGTGTCCGCTCTGTAACTTCTATAATCATGCACGCAGGTACAAATTTCTTTCATACACATGTTCACCACTTTTAGATGACATGTCGCAAAAAAGACCGAGGTTCCTATCTCAAAGGTCAATGTCACAATCTAGGGTCAAAGGGGTGTCCAGAATGGTTAAATTGCGTCTGGAATGGTTAAATTGTATTCACTCTCTTATTCTTCAATGGATTGCTTCCATATTAGGACAGATGCTTAATTGGATGGACTTCTTTGCATGACCTTGACGTAGTGACCTTGACCTTTGACCTACTTTTGACCACAGAAAAATCCGTCCATAATGCATTTCTCAATTTCATTCTGTATTTATAGAAATTATTATATGTATCAAAATTTTATTTATTAAAAACCCAGATGTATAGATCACAAATGCATGTGGTTGTGTTTACAAAACAAATCAAAGTGCCACATGATTGATCCTGTCCTTTGGGGGCATTTGTCACATGACTGTGACCAGCTCTTGTTTTTATGCCCCTGCATCGATAGATTGGGGGCATATTGTTTTACCGATGTCCGTCTGTCCGTCTGTCTGTCTGCAAAAGTTAACCTGCCAATTTTTCTATAACTTCATCCCTAATTAAGTTACAATGCTAATATTTGGTATGTAGATAGGTCTCAACAAGGCGCAGCTAAGGAAGGTCATTTCATCAAGGTCAAAATTTTAACCCTTTTCCCTTAAACATTACTCAAAAACTTGACCTGCCAACTAAACATTTTCCTAAAGCTTCGTCCCTAATTAAGTTACAATGCTAATTTTTGGTATGTAGATAGGTCTCAACAAGGCACAACTGGGGAAGGTCATTTCATCAATGTCAAGGTCAAAATTTTAACCTTTTTCCGTTAAATGTTACTCTTAAACTTGACTTGCCAACTTTACATTTTCCTATAACTTTTTCCCTTATTAAGTTACAATGCTAATATTTGGTATGTAGATAGGTCTCAACAAGGCGCAACTGAGGAAGGTCATTCTTCAAGGTTGAAGTCAAAATTTAACCCTTTTCCCTAAAACAAAGAAAAAAAAACAATGAAAAATCACCAGTTTCTAAAAAATTCCTGCTTGTAGGAGGCATGGTGTTTCACAAACACATCTTGTTTTTTGATGTCTTTTTTCTTAACCAATTCCCACACAGTGACACTTTTTTACGCCCACGAAGAAAAACATCTATCCAAAAAGTCGAAGAAATGAAATTTTTCATAAAGTTCAATTTGTCGTCTGCAACTCCTTTGAATTTGGACCAGTCTAAAATTTGGCTGTTTAGAGTAGGGTTAAATAATTACAAATAGATACAATCAAAGTGGATCAAGAAGTGGGTGAAGAAGAAGCTGCCAATTGTAAATATTTCTCCATTTCCACTATTTTTCCAGATATTGTTTTCATTAGCCTATCAAAATTTGGAGTTGCGTGCTAAAGAATTGAAGAATTGGACTTGTCATGAAGTGTGATGGGTTTAAGGCTCAAACCCTTGCCAGATTTCATGGCTATTCCATGTTTCAAATCCAAGGCTTAGTCCAAATCAACCTGGATTCTCTTTCAGAACTGGGCAGTTATTCAATTAACGTATTGTTCAAAGTGGTTTTATAAAACAGGTAACAGAATTAAATATCCTATTTTTCTGTGTATTTCAGGCCTTGACTGAGATTGGACTCCTTCTTGGTCAACATTTTCAGGGTATTCTACAAGTATCCCAAAATGTGTCCACATCTGATATTTCCATGCAGATTCCACAGTGATACATATACAGTGTTTATAACATGGTGTTTCTACAATCATCTTGCTGAACTCTAAAATATGTGTTTTACTAACAGAACATTGTAGGAGCTGAATTCTTGGAGAAAAAACTTTCTGTCAAGTAACACAATTTCATACTGGTCCAAATTGGGAGAGGGTGAAGACAAACGGAAGCATTAGTGAAAGCCGTTATTTCTTAAACATTTAAAGATGGATCAACTGAAAGGGATTTAACACCATTTCCAACATTATTTCAGTTATAATGCTGTGGTTGGTGGATCTAACAATGGCTTTCTATTGTTTCTCACACCAGTATAACCTCAACATTCAGTTTGAGTCATCAGCTTCTCGTCCTTGTTCTGTACAATACCTATCATTTGCTCATTGTTGGGGCATGTCATGGTGACTCTAATCAAATGGTAAATAGGTTGTTTGAGCCCAGAATTCAAGCTAGCCCACAGGGCTGGGCAAATATTTAAAGCAACCTTCAATAATTTTGTATTATCCCCTGAAGAACCTCTTGAATTCTCTGTTAGCCCATTCCCACAGAGTGATGCTTTTTGACACCCTACAGAAAAAATACTTTGGAAAACATTGTGGAAAATGAAGAAATTACTTGATATGAGCAATTTCTTCATTATCCACAATGTCGTTATCCTCAGTGTTTTCTAACCAAAAAGACAAAATATTTTTAAAATTCCATCAACTGAATATTGTAACCTGCAACTTCTTTCAATTTGAACCTGTCTAAAATTTGGTGTCTTGTTATGGGTTAATGAGGGAATAGCAACATTAAATTGATGACATAGCAGAAGGTCATTACTGTCCCTATCATGTGGACAACTATGACCTTAGCCATTGATATTCGGCCAGCTTTCAGGATTGAAAAGGAAGTGTGAATAATTTATGAATATTGAGAGAAAAGGGATCAAAATGCAGTCTTGGATATCAAATAGACAAATGCTATGTCATACTGTTCCTTGATTCATGCAAGGTTCTGTATTCATTCCTGATGCAATTGCAAACAATTGTCTTCCTATCAAACAAATGAAATAAGACAGTCATTTGGATCAGTAGAAACTCATTTGTAATAAACAATACGTCATAGATGTATTAGCTATAATTTGAAAGACTATTCATACATTCTTCATTTTAGCCCCTGTGTATCTTTATAAGAAATGGCCCTAAAAGTGATGGTTTTCAATCCTGAGGCCAAGAGCTTGAACCCAACTGGGCCAACATTCTTACCTACATTTGATCAAGTTATTGTGACTAGGTTCATTTGTCCCTCTTCAATGAGAAAATAGTATGCAGTGCGCCTAAGTGGGATGGGGAGCTGGTAGCTAAGATTGGATGTAGTGAGTGTACTTGTAGGAGAAAGGTAAGAAGCTGTAGTTAGGTGCACCAACTAAAGCATTATAACTGTAATGCTGATGAAAGTGTTGCTAAAACCTATATAAACAAATGATCTTGTGTTGAAAATTTGTGATTACCTTTTCACTGCAAAAAAAGGCAAATATAAACAGATTTTACAAATGTTTGCCTCAGCTTCTAGTTGGGTTAACTTTCAGACATACCATGCACAATGATTGGCCATCATGCAATCTTTACTTTATTGTTAATATTTTAGACCTATCTACAATGTATATCACTAGTTTTAGTTTGTAAACTGTAATGATTCCAAATGCCACACTTGGACTTGATTCTTGATGAAACATGCCGGAGAATAGCAAAAATTATATTGGAGTTGAATTTAATCAGATTAGGGTTCAACCATGTTTTAATCCATTTCCATGCAATGACACATTTAGATGCCTCTCGAGCAAAATACTTCAAAAAACATTGAGGAAATTGAAGAAATTGCTTGTTACAAGCGATTCCTTCATTATCCACAATGTTTTCCAATCCAAAATACAAAAATATCCAAAAGTTCATCACTTGAAAATTGTGTGACTACTTTGAATTAAGACCTGTCTAAAATTTTGTTATATGATAATGGTTTAATTTCTAACCAATGTCAAAGAATGAATAGCTCAAAGAAATAGAGTCCAGTTGGTTTTGAGGAAACCAGAATGGCCTGTAGATATTTCTTATCTAATTTCTCACTTCATTAATACATCGCCAAATAACCCCGCATGGTTACACGCTGAAGAAAATAAACATTAAACATTTTTTTAGAAAAAAGAAAATGTTGAAACCCAGCTTTTTCTTCTTTTGCACAATATTTTCTTTCCTTTCTTCTACTTTTTCTGACACAAAACTTGTCAGTTTTTTTTTTTAATTTGGAACAGTCTAAAAAAATAGTCTGGGAATAGGTATTATTTATGCAAAACTAGTGAATGTGGGTTACATATATACTATACATTTACCCTTTCCTGTTTTATGAAATTTTAGACTGGTCCAATTTGAAAGAGGTTGCAGACGACAATGAAAAATGCATGCAATTTGAAATATGACCACTCTATGTGGTAGAAAATATTGTGGGAAAAGCAATTTCTCCTTTTTCCACAATGTTTTCTCAAGTATAAAATCACAGTGACGTAAAATCACGGGTTTATCCAGGAAAGGGTTAATGTACAAGTACCTGTATACTTTTGGACATTCAAAGTCTCTTTTTTTATTTTCATTAGTATCTGTTTTATAGTATCTATATACATTTTGTTATGAATTATGTTTAAATTTTAGAATTCTCTACCGTAGTGTGAATTTTATTCCATTTATGATTATGAAAAGCTGTGATTTTTCTTTATCAGTAAATTTAATTTTTGACAAATGTGTTCGACTTGTTTCTTTTTTTCAGTAATCCTTGCTGTCATAGCATCTTTGAACCATTCTTAACCCATTCCCACAGAAAAATTTTGAACCAGTCCAAATGCAAAGAAGTTATAGACAACAATCTTAAGTTGCTGAAATTTCTAAAATCTTTGTCTTTTGGGGTAGAAAACATTGTGGTTAATGATGAAATTGCTTCAAACAAGTAATTTCTTCATTATTCACAATGCTTTCCAAAGCTTTTATATTAAGGGGCGTTTAAGAGTCACTATGTGGGAATGGGTTAACCTAATACCTTTGTTCATGCAATCCCTAGTTTTGACAAGCACAAAATATCCTTATAGAAAAGACAGAAGAAATTACAGTATTTCATCTAGCCCCCATAACATGCTCAATTTTGAATAATTTAATTTTTATTTTCGTCTATCAAAAACGGGCGTTCTGATTGGTTGAAAAAAATTATTCATATCTCCATGAACAAAATTTTTAGCACACAGTCATTTGTATGCTTCCGCACAAAATAGTCCCATTCAAAAAGGTATCAAAATTTTTAAAGTTGTTGCTTTTTTTGCTCGATGCTATCAAATTATAAGAAATGTTTTCATGGAGAGGTCCCTGATGTATGAACCGCTTCGCATATTCATACAGTGTGATTAGTTTTTTCAGTTCATACCTCTATAAAAACAAAAAATATTCTCTTCAGCTCTTGAATGAACATCCACTTTACATTGATGTCTAAATCATGGGCAGGTCTTATCCCATTACCAAACAATTAAACCTTTTGACCCCTAAAAGAAAAATGGTTATTGAAAATGTGTAAAAAACAGAGAAATTTGGTTTAACAAGCAGTTTCTTCTTTTCTCACAATGGTTTCTACCTTATTCAGTACTTATTTACAAAATTAAGCACGCTTGAAAACATTGTTTGTAAATTCTTTAAGATTTTACCAGTTAAAAATCGTGTTGTCTAGGTTGTAAAATGTTTTCGACCAGTGTACACTTGTTTTTGACAAGTCTAATATTCTGTTGTTTAGGTATGTTTGAAGTTAGCAAAGTGGAAAGTTCGTTACCATTTGGTTATATGGTAGATCACCATTTAAGCCATTTCCTCACAATCCTACTTTTTAAAGCTCCTCAAGAATAAATCTTATGAAAACATTTCGGCTACTGAGGAAACTGATTTAACAAGTAATTTCTTCATTTCCCACAATGCTTACTTCTGTGAGAGTTAAAGGTTTATAGAATTTACTCATCTCCACTTCCTTTCAATTTTGACAAGTCTGAAATCTTGTTGTCTGGCAGTGGGTAAAACTATGACTAATCTAAAATGATATATATAAGCAAGCCTCTGCTATCTGAAGATGTCAAGCAATTGTTTAATCACAAACTGGTCTCGGTCAAGATCATCTGCGATCTGTCTGACCCACTATTTAATCATAAGCAGATTTCAGGGGAAAATATTTGCTTTTCTTTACTCTTCAACTGTCTTACTTTAGACAAGTTTCAATCCAGATTATTTGCGATTTGTTTGACCCTTCAACCATCTTACTTTAGACAAGTCTCTATCCAGATTATTTGCGATTTGTTTGACCCTTCAACCATCTTACTTTAGACCAGTCTCAATCCAAATTATTTGCGATTTGTTTGACCCTTCAACTATCTTACTTTAGACCTGTCTCTATCCAGATTATTTGCAATTTGTTTGACCTTTCAAGGATCTTACTTTAGACCAGTCTCAATCCAGATTATTTGCGATTTGTTTGACCCTTCAACCATCTTACTTTAGACAAGTCTCTATCCAGATTATTTGCGATTTGTTTGACCCTTCAACCATCTTACTTTAGACCAGTCTCAATCCAGATTATTTGCGATTTGTTTGACCCTTCAACCAGCTTACTTTAGACCAGTCTCAATCCAGATTATTTGCGATTTGTTTGACCATTCAGCTATCTTACTCTAGCCCTGTCTCAATCCAGACTATTTGCTATTTTTTGACCTTTCAAGGATTTTAGGTCACCTGACCGAAGATCATGGTGACATATTGCGATCATGTTTTGTCCATCGTCGTGCGTTGTGCGCTAACTTTTTAGCTTACCTGAGCACGAAGTGCTCATGGTGAGGTATTTTGATTGTCTTGTGTCTGGCACCCGGCGTGTGTCAACAATCTTAAAATGACATCTCCTCCCAAACCGCTGGGTGGATTTCAACCAAATTTGTCGAGAAATGTTCCTTGGGTGGTGCCCTTTAAATTGCCTAAAGTATTGAAATCCGTTAAAAACTCTGGTTGCCATGGCAACAAAACTGAAATTTTGATGAAAACTTTAAATTATCTCCTCCTGACCCAGAAGGCATAGGGCCTTGATATTTGGCATGAAGCATCAGTACAATGACCTTTTTTAGAATTGCTAAAATCATCACCCTCGGGTAACCAGGGGCAGGCCCAAGGGGGGGGGGGGCTTATATAGAGATAAAGAAGGATTTTTTAAACGACATCACCTACCAAATGGCTGGGCAGATTTCAAACAAATTTGGCAGAAATGTTCCTTGGTTGGTGCCCTTTAAAAATTGCTTAAAGAATTGAAATCCATTAAATCTCTGTTTGCCATGGCAACAAAACTGAAATTTTAAGAAAAAATTTAAAAATTATCTTCTCCTGACCAAGAAGGCGTAGAGCCTTGATATTTGGCATGAAGCATCAGTACAATGACCTCTTTCAGAATTGCTAAAATCATCTGCCTCGGGTATCCAGAAGGAGCTCCAGGGAGGGGGGGCTTATTTAGAAATAAAGAAGGATTTTTAAAACGACATCTCCTCCTGGGCAGATTTCGACCAAATTTGGCATAAGATTACAGTGACAACTTTCAAAATCATTTTCTACCAAACCAAAAGACCTACAGCTCTGATATTTGGTATGTAGCATCCCCTGGTGGACCTCTATCAATATTGTATAAATTATAACCCAAGGGTCAAAATTAGCCCGTTCCCGGATGTCACAAGTTTAACATAGGATTATAGAATGAAAATTTCAAAAGTCTTCTTCTCCCAAATAAGAGGGCCTGGAGCTTTTATAATTGGCATGTAGCATCATCTGGTGAATTTCTATCAAGATTGTGTAAATCATGGCCCCAGTGACAAAATTAGCCCATTTCCAGACATCACAAGTTTTACAAACGGGTTATATAGTGAAATTTTTAAAAACTCTTCTTCTCCCAAACAGGAGGACCTAGAACTTTGATAGTTGGTACATAGCATCATCTGGTGGACCTCTATCAAAATTGTCAAAATTATTGCCTCAGAATTAAAATTAGCCCATTCCTTGATGTCACAAAATTAACATAGGCTTATATAGTGAATTTCTAAAAATCCTCTTCTCCCAAACACGATGGCCTAGAACTTTGATATTTGGTATACAGCATTGTCTTGTGGACCGCTATCAAGATTGTACAAATAATTTCCTCAGGATTAAAATTAGCCCATTCCCCGATGTCACAAATTTAACATAGACTTATATAGTGAAAACTGTAAAAATCTTCTTCTCTTAAACAAATAGGCTTATGGATCTCTATCAATATTGTATGAATTATGGCCCTAGGGTCATAATTAGCCCTTTCCCTCACGTCACGAATTTTACATTGGGCTTATATAGTGAAAATTAAAAACCTTTCTTCTCCCAAACAGGAGGTCCTTGAGCTTTAATATTTTATATGTAGCATCACCTGGTGGACCTCCATCAAGATGGTAAAAATATTGGCCCAGGAGTCAGAACTAACCAGTTCCAAGATGTCCGAAGTTTAACTTAGGCTTGTTTAGTGAAAACTTTTAAAAATCTTCTTTTCCCCAAAATAAAAGGCTAAGAGCTTTCATATTTAGTATGTAGCATAATCTGGTGGACTTTTATTTGTTTTAGTGCTCTTTGGACTCAGGTGACCGATAAGGCCCTATGGGCCTCTTGTTTAAAAATCTTCTCCCAAACAGGAGGGCCTAGAACTTTGATATTTGGTATACAGCATCATCTGGTGGACTTCTATCAAGATTGTAAAAATTATTGCCTCAGGATTGAAATAAGACCATTCCCAGATGTCACAAATTTAACATAGGCTTATATAGTAAAAACTTTGAAAATCTTCTTCTCTCAAACAGGTAGGCATAGAGCTTTGATATTGGTAAATAGCGTCATCTGGTGGATCTCTATCAATACTGTATGAATTATTGCCCTAGGGTCATAATTAGCCCATTCCTGGACGTCACATATTTACATAGAACTTATAAAGTGATAATTTATGTAGCATCACCTGGTTGACCTCCATTCAGATTGTATAGATTATGGCCCCAGAGTCAGAATTAGCCAGTTCCAAGATGTCCCAAGTTTAACATAGGCTTGTTTAGTGAAAACTTTTAAAAATCTTCTTCTCCCAAACAAAGAGGCTTAGAGCTTTGATATTTAGTATGTAGCATAATCTGGTGGACTTTTATTTGTTTTTGTGCTCTATGGATTAAGGTGACCGATAAGGCCCTATGGACCTTTTGTTATTATAGACTGGTCTCGGTCCAGATTTTTTGCCATTTGTTTTTCTCTTCCACAATCTTACCATAGACTTGTCTCTATCAAGATTATTTGATATTTGTTCGACATTTCCATGATTTAACTATAGACTGGTCTCAGTCCAGAATAATTGCTACATGTATTTGACCAAACTATGGAACCGAATTATAAATTGAAACACTACGCGTGTCATCAATCAAACAAAGCAATTATCTCTAACCTAATGCTTTAATCGCCATGACCGTCCACCTGGCTACAGGTAATTATCGACTTTTATGTGCACCCCTTCTTCTTCGAGTTGACCGAAGATGGGATGAAAATTCGCGGTTAAATCAGCGTCAACGTCGTATCTCAGCATCAGCAACCCAAAATGAACACGTTATAGAGGAGTTGCAATGTATTTGTTTGTCTCTTCCACTCTTACTAGGTCTCAATGACTGGTCTCAATCCAGATAATTTATTTCTTTGATCCTTCCAAAATCTTCCTACAGACTGGTCTTAATCCAGACCATTTTACTTGTTCAAATTCATGGTCACTTATCAAGGTCAACTTAATGTATTAAGTAATCACGCTTCAATAAAAGATCTAAAGAGTACCAACAAAAAATTTATATTGAAATCCATCTTTAATTGAAGGAGCTATGCTCTAGACATGTTTAATTTTAATTTTCACCCTTGAGCTGTGACCTTAACCTTGGAACATTATATATAAATTTTTCAAATGGCAGATATACTCATGACGAACAATAATTATGTTAAGTTATTTCAAAATCCATCCATAATTGAAGGATCTATCTTCGGGAAATGTTAAATTTTCATGTTCAACCTTGAGCTGTAACCTTGACTTTGGAGTTATCTGAAGATTTGTTTCGAACTGCACATCTGCTGTGGAATGTGATGTTGACCTGGGAGCTATCTAAAGATTTATTTCTAATTACACTTTTACTTATCCTAGAGAATGATTATGTAAAGTTATTTGGAAATCAAACCATAATTGAAGGAGCTATACCCTGGAAATGATTAATTTCAACATTTGACCTTTAACTGTGACCTTGACCTTGGAGGGGTTTTTTTTATTTTTTTTCTCTCAAATGGTACACCCATTGAGTATAGAGAACAATTGTGTAAAGTTATTTTGAATTCCATTCATAATTGAAGGAGCTATGCTGTGAACAAGGTCAGTTTCAACCTGTGAACAAGGTCAATTTCGACCTTGAACTGTGACCATGGAGCTATCTGTTTTTTTTTAATTGGTACATCTACTCATGATATAGAACAATTGTGCCAAGTTATTTTGAAATACCTCCCTATTGAAGGAGCTATGCTATGAAAAAGGTTAATCTTGACCTTGAACTGTGATCTTGGAGCTATTTCAAAACTTGGAAAGGTGCCGCGGCGCAATACCGTAAGGAATTCACATGTGAAGTTTCATCCAATTAGGCCTAAGGGTTGTGGAGATATTTGGGCGGACGGACATACAAGGAAAGTACGGATGGCTATATGCATAATAACCTGGTAGACCTTGCAGCTTATTGATAAAGCAACCACCCCTTTAAGCAGATATGATTTTCTATTGAAAATATCCAAAGTCAAATCTAATACAGGATCCATTTTCAAATCATTTCTCAAAGGAGTGGAACACAAAGATTGACTGATTGACAAAAAGTGGTATTTTTAAGCAAAGAGCTACTATTGCTACACTTTAAAGCATATTATGCAAATAAATATCAAAGGTTAATGTTATTTTTAATACACTGACATTTTTGTTCAAAAAGGTTTTTTACTGGGAACAAACATAGTCCTAACAAGAAATTAACTGTTCTATCAAAAGTTTGATTGATTGAATAGGGTTTAATGCCACTTTTAATAGTATTTCAGTCATATCGTGGCAGCTGGAGCACCTAACCATGGATTTCTAGTATTTCTAACACCAGTACTACCACTACATCCTTTACAAGCCATCGGCTGCTCATCCCATGTAGGTTTATGATCATCAAGCCATTGGTGGGAGACTAATGTCAGAAAGGATATTTGCTGCAGCAGAGAATTGAACCCCAGATCCTATGACTAATAGTTCTACGCGCTACCAATGCGCTATGGCCGTGGCCATTCTATCAAAAGAGATAAAGTAAAACCTTGGTAGTGTAAGGTAACAGAACATTTTACACGAATAAAGCGAATAAAGCGTAGTACGAACAAAAGGGAGGGCAGGTGATACTTGGACACAGTTTTGTTCTGTCTCCCATTTAGGACTTCATTCTAAATTAGTTTTACCTTAAAATAAAACCCTGAAAGAACATTTGCAGATAATTGAGGAAAATACATATTGAAAAATCTTTTCGTATTAATATTGCCATCTCACAAAATGCATTTTGTTTGAACAGAGTGCAAGTATTATACATATATCATTTGCCTCTTGCTCCATTGGAGTGATTTCTCTTTTGTAATTGGATTAAATCACAGAGTATTTTGTTATAAAAAATTACGGAATTAAGGAGGAATGATTTTGAAGACAGCAACAATTTAAATTAAAATGGTTATAACATCTGAATGACGAAATGTTATGATATTAATGGAGGCGCGGCAATTAGAACACTATTAACCCTTGTCATGCTGAGCCCGGAATATTCCTGTTTTGGCAGGAGGTGTAGACCAAGATCAGCCTGCACAATTTGTCCATAATAGCATAAATCACTCTTTTGAATTAAACATAGGAGTTTGTGCTAAAACCATACTTTGAGGACTTGAAATGTACTACAAGCTACCACTGTTGTTCGAATTAGAAAGACTTTTAAAAGATAAAGAAGAAAAAATATGGGGACCTCTGAAAGTATACAAACAAACACAAACCTACTAACCAGTGAACTTTGAATTTATGAGATTCTACAGTAATTTTATATACAATTTTGTAACAGTTACGTCCCTTTATAGACTTAAAATTTTTCCATATCAATCAGCTGAAAATGGCATATGAATGTGGGACTCTTGCTTTAATTTTCAGTTATTCCAAATGTTTCATATTTCTTTTTATCCTAAAGTGGCTCTTGAACAAAATTTCATGAAAATGATCAGCTTTTCCAATAGCTATTGATATTTTTTCCATGATGCATATTCTTTCTCTGTGTTAAATCTACTAAATTCACTAGAAATTTAATATAATCATATATTCTCTATGAACTACTTTCAAATGTCGGAAGTTTTCGGGTTGGCCTGTTAGTCTTCAAGTGATGTCGATTCCGACTGTATTGCTAGCAGAAGCTAGTTATGTAACTGATATGCATGGAAACTGCAAATTAGTCAATTTTCGGTGCAACCAACAGATAACGTATTTACCCAATTAGTTCCTGTACCGCTCGGGTTGTACTTTACAGACATATTAGGCGTCTCGTAATATGAATAAAATTTTGCTTCTTTTCTCTCTTTTTTTATAGTTATAAACAGTCATTTTCATTACAAAATCAGTTTTATTGTATTCTTACAAATGTCTGTAAGCATTACAGTTAAAAATTAGAAAATTGCGAGCAAAAATTTTTCTTTCAATATCTGAGCAATAGCAGCTTTTAGGCAGTTTATAACTTTTTCAAATTACGAAAATTGCAATCAAAAAGCTTTGTTTCTATCTTTATTTCATTAAAGTCTATTTACATAGCAAACGCAAGTATAGATAGCACAATCAAAACATGTTAACAAGAGAAATACTTTTACTTATCTCAAATAATTTAACAGAAAACAAAAAAATTATTTTGATATTTGTTATTCAGTTTATCCTCTTTCCAATCAGTCCTGTCTTTGGACAAGCTGAAGAAAGAAAGTTATACAAATAAAGAAGAAAAAGAGTGATTACTTGTTACGAGCAATTTCTCACTTTAGCTGCAACTTCTATAAATTTTATTGATAACTCGAAATGTTTTCTGCAACTTATTCCAGTTTGGACCAGTCTTAAACTTTATTTGGTAGTTGGTTAATCACTGCTGTAAAATTAAATGTCTATTTCGTTGATACTCTAGTTCTCCTATTCCAACTAAAATTGGCTCCATATGATTTTTTCTTCATTGTTGGTACTTTGGGTTCTTCTATGTAACACTCCCATCCTATAATGTAAATCAAAAGTTAATCATTTACTTAAGATCAAAATTTATCTACAAATTTATATCTATTTACGCCATAAATGCATTGGGGTAATGAATTTCACTTAACCCATTTGCACACAAAGCCTCATTCTTACACCCCTCAAGAATAAAGCTTAGGAAAACATTGTGAACAATGAAGAAATTGATTGTGACAAGCATTTTTTTCATTATCCACAATGTTTTCTACTCTAAGACAAAGATTCATCAAATTTAAATAATCACCTGCACAACCTATAATTTTCACCAGTCTAAAATTTTATTTGTGACAATGGTTTAAATAAGAATGACTAAATAAAATGAGAGTGGGTGAGTGTATAGTCTGAACTTAATATTTCAAATATGTCTATTTGTTAATTTACCAAGGTCTGTTACAATTGTTTAAAATATAGATATACTAAATGCATGCTACTGGTTGATTCTTTTCCAGGAAATACATGTACTAATTTGTCCTTAGTGCAGAAAAGACACAAATTGTACTGTAGTGCATGTAGGATTTTACTGCCATGGCAACAATCATATCCATGAGAATTTATGGACAAAACTATTCAGTGTTTTATGGGGAAATGATTACTAACACTGATACAAATTTCTCCTGAAAAGCAATTCACAGAGTTATTCTCTGATCACACCTTATTTCCTATCGACACTTAATTCAAAGGCCTGAATGACCCTAAGTTCAGTTAGACCGAACTAAGCAATACTTTTTCATAATTATAATCTGTGATCAGAGACAATTTTGGTGAAAGTGTGTAGAAAATAATGAGAATTGAAGAAATCTAGACAATTTATACTAGTACCAGGAGAAATATTGCTAAATTTTTTAAATTGGATACACCTTGCATATTTGATTTCCATCATCCCATTGAAGAGCCAAGTATCATCAACATACCTCTTTCTAAGACGTTTTGACAGAAATATAGCTCAGAGTTGTAAACTTTTATCCAAGCAGACATGGTAAATAATTCATTACCAGTAAAAAATCTCTAAAAATCAGTTCATGAATATTGAATGCTGAGTGCGTCCAGTCTATTTTCGGAAGTCATTCTTGTTATACCACTGGATCATTGGTTCAGTTTGATAAGTTCATGATTGCATCTAATTTTTTCGAATAGAAGTATTTCAAATTATAAATTAGTTTGAAAAGATCAATACATATTAATTTCTTATATCATTATGAGACTCCTAGAAGCAACGAGGGATTTCCATCAATTACTGCATACGCCAGAAAGACATCCAGGGACAACATGCTAATTCTGCAGTGACAACTATGTCTTACTCACTGAATGGTGACATATCAACCCATTCCCACACAATTCCTCTTTTTATGCCCTCAAGAAAAAGCTTTGGAAAACATTGTATCAAGCAATTTCTTCATTATCCACAATGATTTCTTTCCAATAAGTGGAAAAAAAATAAAATTTCGTGAACTTGTTGTCTGCAGCTTCATTCAATTTGGCCCAGTCTAAAACTTTGTTGTGTCGGAATGAGTTAACAAAATGACAAAGATGGCCCTAGATCACTAATTTAAATTTATTTCTTGAGTTAAATAATCAACTAAAAGTTGATAAAGATATAGATAATTTCGCAAAAGTAATTGGATGAGCAGAAATCTGATATTGTCACCAAGACCCTCTATTACTTCTGTAAGAGGGAATGTCACAATATTCCATGGCCTTTTCTTGCATGGCAATACAAGCATTTACAGCTAATTAAAAGCTGTAGAGTGGTAACAAGGAAATTGTGAATAAGGCCCCTTTTCCCTTGATATTAGCCCGATTGTCACAATATTTAATAGAAGTCTTCCTCATGACAAAACAAACTTTTTTAGCAAATTTGAGAGAGAAAGAGACAAGGAAATTATCAATCATGCCCCATTTCAAATTGGTCGGAATGTCACCATATTTAGCCCATTACCAGACTGGTCCAAATTGAGAGGAGTTGCAGACAATATTGTGAAATTTTAGATTTTTTTCAACTTTCTGGTAGAAAACATTGAGTAAAATGAAGAAATTGCTTGTTATAAGCAATTTGCTTCATTTTACACAGTGTTTTCCAAATTATTTTCCTTGAGGGGCATCCAAAAGCATCACTGTGTGAGAATGGGTTAACACTGTTCTTCCTCATGACTAAACAAACAGTGTTAGCAAGTTTAAGAAAGATTGAAACAAAATTGTGAACTCTAGAATGGTAACAAAGAAATTGTTAATACGAACCCCTTTCCCTTGATATTAGTCAGAGGTTCACAATTTAATAGTTGTTGTTGTTTTTTCTCATGACTATACAAACATCTTCAGCAAGTTTTAGAAAGACTGAGCTAAAATTGTGACCTGGAGGCCTGTAACACTATTTTTTTGACTTCAGACAAAGGAAATTCAAGTATCCCAAAAGATAGTGCTCCTGTGAGCTAAAAAATACGAAGTTATCCCATGAAAAAGGATCAAGAAATAATTTGCTGATTTGTAGTGCATAGGTATGATACAAAATAGGTATGAATGGTTTGTGATTGCAGAAACCATAGCCCTTGCAATATGTGGACCCCCTCCCTGAAGTAAACTAGTTCTTAGTCCACACAATAAAATATCAGACTGGTCCAAATTGAAAGAAGTTGTAGATGACATATTTTAGTCGGTGGAATTAAGAAAATCTTTGCCTTGAGGGGTAAAAAACATTTAAGACATTGAAGAAATAACTTGTTAACAAGCAATTTCTTCACTGTCCAAATGCTTTCTAAGGCCAAAAAAGTGTCATTATGTGAGAACTGGTTATAAGTAATTTCAGGAATTGGAAGACTACAAGATAACTTTCACACAAGAACTACCCACCATTTTTATGACAGAAGTCAATAGCATCTTCTTTTGAATCAAATTCTACATGTGTGTTTCCCATTGGATCACCACTGAAATACAAAAAATTACAATCAAAGTGATGATGTCTATCAATAAACTCACAAACACACTTGATTTAGGCCTTTAGCACAAGACAAAATTTCAGATTTATCCAATTTGAAAAAAATCACAGATGACAAGTTCAAGTTGATGGAATTTAGAAAATCTTCTGACTTTTATGGGAGAAAAAATTTTGGAAATTGAAGAAATTGCTTTTTACAAGCAATTTTTTCATTGTCCACAATGTTTTTCAAAAGCGGGATCATGTAGGAATGGGTTAAAATCTTAGGGTTCCAGATAGGATATTGTATACACATGTATTTGATTTACTCCCCTTACTTAATAGCTTATATGCAAGATTATTACATGTAACTATTACACTGGCAACTTTCTGTATTTTCAAGGCAACTTTCTGTATTTTCGAGGCAACTTTCAGTATTTTCGAGGCAACTTTCTGTACTTTGCTCAGCACCATGGACTAAGTTTTCAGAAACAAGGTTACTTTTTTGGCCCAGTCTGCCACTCTGCGGAGCCCTGAATTGGACCAATAGAAATGGTTGCACCGAAATTTTTGTGTCATTGGCTTAAGAGAATTGATTGATTGAATGGGGATTATCGCCCCTTTTAACAGTATTTTAGTCATATCACGGCGGCTGGAGCACCTAACAATGGATTCCTGGTATTTCTCACACCAGTACTACCACTACATCCTTTCCTAGCCCCCAGCTGCTATCCAAATTAGGTTTACCATTATCCACCCATCGGAGAGACAAATGTTGGAGAGAATAGGGCTTAGGAGAAAAAGATCTTACATAAATTGGATTTCTATTTGCTATTTTTGTTCTATTGAATTCCAGGTCAGTCCTGTATGACAGTTCTAAAATACTTACGTTGATTGCCAGCCCATAGTTGGGTTTTCCCATCTTTCTCTAACATCAAAGTCCATTCTCCATTTCCTAGTACCAAATGTTCCACTCTGCATGGCGTTTCTAGCCGGTACAAATATTCTCACACGTCTTGTTTTTACATCTTCTGCAGGGTATCCAGTTATCGCAGACATGTCCGTCTAGAAAACACAAAAATTACAAGAGCTGTCAGTGGACAGCAACATTCAACTATTCCAAGTGCTGGATAGCAGCAGAAACTCAATTTTGATCAAAATTCTAGCAAATAATTGTCAGAGCAATGAATACTTGCCTACAGAGTTAAACTATGACAAACATTTAACCTTTTCCTGTTCAATCCCTTGTTTTTTATGTCCCTGTGATTTTATAATTGAGAAAACATTGTGCAAAAAGAACAAATTGCTTGTAACAAGCAGTTTCTTCTTTTTGCACAATGTTTTCTACCCTACTGAATGGTTATTTTCCAAATGAATCCTCCTAAAAATTTCGTCTGCAATACCTTTGAATTTAGAAAGATCTAAAATTTTGCAAAACAGGAAAGGGTTAAATTATGACAAAAATGTGCAAAATTTCAAACCATTACTTTGAGTAGCAAAAGAAAAATATATGTTTACAATCATGCATCTTACAATTTTAGTCTTTCCCGTTTTAGAATTTTTTTGTCTTGTCTAAGGTAAAAGTGAAAGCAATTTTAAAAGTATCCAACACATATGGTTTAAAGGAGCTCTAGAACAGATTTTCATGAAAATTTTATTTAGAACTAGATGGTTGTCCCAGAACAACTGCAGTCAAGCCCGCAAAGTTTTTTAGTGTTTGACCTTGAGCTGTGACCTTGACATTAGAACTATTCCAAAAATTCTTTCAAATGGCACATCTACTCATGATGGAGAATAATTGTGCCAAGTTATTTTGAAATCCATCCATATATGTATGAGTAATTGTCCGGACAAACACTATTTTAGTGTTTGACTTTGCGCTGTGACCTTGACATTAGAACTATTACAATTTTTCTTCTATAATCTGTTCAAGAGCCGCTATTAAATATTGAAGAATAATTGACTAAGAAATTTCATAATCTATTAATCGGTTTGTAACATGTTTTTATCTGACATTTGTTTCTTGTAGGCAAAACATCACAATCATAATGCCATATTTTCAGAATTGACTGCATTTGCTTCATGACTCTTCTAGTTCAGTCTGGGCAGAAAACATTGTGTAAAATGGAGAAATTGCTTGTTACAAGCAATTTCTTCATTAAACACTATGTTTTCCCAATGGCTCTTCATGAGGGTCATCAAAAAGCATCATTTTGTCAGTGTGGGAATTGGTTTATATTAGCTACAGAAAATACGACAAAAGATTGTTGTACATTTGTACTTGACTTTGATTTTTTAATATTGGGACTCATTTGTTTTCATTGCTTGACTTGCTGATTGTTTTCTGGGACTCTTTTTAAGTTTCAGACACTTGAGTCCGGGGGACTCACAGATGGCATAATCTAGATAATTAACTGCTTGATATGAAGATACAAAACATTGATACATATGTCAAGTCAACTAGTGAGATAAATGTCTCTAATTTGGTCTTGTTTCACTTCTTTTTCCTTAGTAAAAATCTTTTACCTTGGGAACGCTGAGTCAAGTCTCCATTAAAATACAAAATCAACAGTTTCAAAATCAAAGCTTACAAGTCATAAAAGATTTGATCTTTTTATAATTGCATAAATTATTAAAGATCAAAGTAGCAGGCAGTAGTGGTAAAGCTATAGCATATATACATTGCGTTCTGAATTGACTTCAAAGAAACCAATTGTGTAATAAATTAGTTGGTTCATTCTTCCGACTAAAAAGCAATAATCAATTATGATTTGAAACTAATTGCCCAACACTACACAAGATTGAATCACAAAAGGCAGATAATATGATGTAGGTTACATGAAGACAACATTTAGTGAAAATCTGATCAAAATCAGTCAAATATTGAGAAGTTGTTCACACAAGATAGAGTAAATACCCGCCTGCCCTAGTATCCAACGTAAGGATATGGCTGCATGGAGCAGAAATAGGACTCCCAGAGGCAACTTTAGAAGTGGGTCACAGTACAATGTCACATGTAAAATTTAGAACCTCTAGGCCTTATGGGTTCTAACAAGAAGATTTTCAAAGAAATTCTTCTTTATTTCTACGTAAAATAAGGTGAGTCCTGGCGAAGCCCAAGTGAGACCCCCAGAGCATTATTTCAACAACTATAGTAGTGTGTTCATGCACCATTGATCCCCAATAAATGTTAATGTCCCCATTTTTCCAGGCCATTAGTATGTCACCTTGATCTTACAACCTTGGAAACTAGATTGTTACCTGGTAACAATACATTGATTCCTGAATTTCATAAAATCTCCCAACTTTTTACAGAGCATGGGGACATTTTTCACTTGCTTCCGAAACCTTCACAGATTACTGATTTATGTCAAGAACATTCAAATACATCTAGTATGTGTTCATGTATAAGCAAAAAAAACAACCTACCACTCTTTCAGCTATTATTGTTTCTGCATCAGTATGAGCTGGGATAATATCCTGAGTCTCCTTAACATCTTGTAGGGTCTTTCCTTTATCAGCCAAGGTTCTGCAAGTAAAATAGTAAAATGAAGGTCTAGCATTAATTTTCAAAATCAGTTTTAAACTTTTTTAGAAAAAAAAATCAGTTTTCAAAGAGAAAAGGGGTCACTGTCACCTGCAACCTCTTTTAATTGGGACGACTCTAGAATTTCAAAAAATGGAAAAGGGTTAGAAGTAAATGGATTGCAAGCAAAAGCAATATGAACATCTCTACTTGTTACTTGGTCTTATCTGTAAAGTTTGAGTCCAAGCTGTAGTTCCTGAGCAATTGGGTTGACAAGGAAAAAGCTAAAGCGAGACCAAACAACTAACTGATAAGTTGACCCCTATATTCATCCCAAACAAAGGTAATAAGAGGGCTAATTGACCCTTTCGGAAAACTCTTTGAACATTTGTCATGGTTCTTTAATTTGTATTTGAAACGATAAATGATAACTGTTTATCAACAATATTAGTTAAATGGTTTCTTGCTGTGATTTATGACATTTTATTCCCAGATGAAGAAAATTATGTCATCCAAGACTCAGACAAGGGTTGATATCATTTTATCCAGTTGGGAATACATTGTTAGAAACCCTGGTAAGAAACTGTATAACAAATTTATTATACTATAAAGATTTGAACTAAATTTTCAACTTGTTACCCATTTAGGGCTTCCATTGATATCAATTTATACCAAAAAATCAACCTTTAATTAAAGTTTGTGACATTATGAATAGGTTGACAGTTTCGGGAATAGAGAAAATCAGTGTGGAGCAATATGAAAGGTAATCATTTTTCATTTGTGTTGAAAAGTGAGTGTAGACCAGGAATGATCTAAATCATGATGTTTACAAACATATGTGTATTTATGAGCTTAATAGAGCTGTGGGGTCACATTTTAGATTTTTCCTGAAGCTCATGGGTGAAAAATCACAGCACTACAGGGCTCTGCAGACCCTCAAAACTTGGGGAGAAGTGACTTCTCCCTAATCTTAGATTTGGAAGATGTTTTTAAAAATAGGGAGAACTTCGAGAAGTGGTGCGACTTTCAGTGGATCACGTTGAATGACACTTTTTGGTGCATATTCCATGTTTATAAAGGAAAATAAAAATAGCTTTGCATCCAAGTAGCTGCATATTTTGTTGTATATATTGTGCAATTAATATAAAAAGCACTGCTCAGCCTTTCTTTCACTAGAGATCTTAGGGAGATCTTATTCCTGTGAACAAATATTTTTGTCTTCTTTCTTCAGGTTTGAGAATTATGAAATATGATTAAGATTTTTTTCCATGTTTCATATATACCGGTGGATGGTATTATGTTCTCAATTATCAAAAATGATAATAATCAATAATTTGCAAAGAGTGTATAGGTGGTTTGAAGTAACAAAAATGATCAGAGTTTGACTTGAAGCAAATAATAAGAAAACATTATTAGTATTACTATTTCATTTAACCCATTACCAGAAGACAAAAATTTCAGACTGGTCCAAATTGAAAAAAAAGTTGCATGCCACATTTCAAATGAGAGTATGCTCAAAACAGAAAATAAGTACCAGATAAGGTAAAAAAAATATTGTAGGATAAGTAGAAATTGCTTGCTACAAGCTCTTCCTCCTTTTCTCACAAGTTTTCCATTCAAACATTTAAAATCTTCAAGGGATAAAAAAGCGGGATTGTGTGGTAATGGTAAGTCTAGTTGAATGGCGTCATTTCCCAACCTTGGTCAAACACAACCAGGATTTCTTTTTTAACGAAATGCATTTTTACAGGCAAACTAGTTACTGATTTAACACAGAATAAAAACAAGCGTGTGTATTAATCAGCTTGGATAATTTATATACAAAATAATTTCGAATTTTATTATATTCCTAGTCAGCTTAATTTAGAAAAGGGCCATGTATTTGTTATGACTCGATTCGCTTTATACAAACCTCCCCTTCATTTGAAAAATCCCCCCCCCCTGTTTTTCATTTGAAGGGGGGAATTTCACCCCTGTTTTTCAATTTCTAGATAAGCCACTGCCAATGAAAAGATCATAGAAACCTTAAATTGTCTGTCTTACTTTTTCTACATTTGTTGAATTAAAGTACAAAACTAGAATCAAAGGATTTTATTGAAAAATGATTCCCCCCCCCCCTCTCTTTATAGTTTTACGGGAAAATAAGTTTTCAAGATTTTATTCAATGAATTTTGGACTCTGGTAAATTGATAAAATAAACATGATGTGCCACAGAAATAATTGAATCTTCAGAAGGGAAAGGGTTTGACATCAAAAAATTTGTGTACTAGGGTTCGCAACTATCCAATCAGTGGAGGTGCAACCAAAGCAAGCATGTTGCCTATTGATACATGCTTGATTAATGCTAACATGGCTTCCAATCGGCAGTTGTATAACTGATTTACTGTCCCCTAATTTGATATTGATTGATTGAAAGGGGTTTGACGCCACTTTTAACAGTATTTCAGTCATATTGTAGCGGCTGGAGCACCTAACAATGGATTCCTGGTATTTCTTGCACCTGTACTATCATTACATCCTTTCCTAGCCCCCAGCTGCTATCCCACTTAGGTTTACAATTATCCACCCATTGGTGAGAGACAAATGTCGGAAAGAATGAGTGCCCCTGCCAGGGATCCAACCCATGACACCCCATGATTGAAGATTAGGAGTCTAACGCGCTACCATCTGTGCTATGATGGCGGCTCCTAATTTGATAGCCTCTAGACAAAATGTGATTGTTGCCTGAAATAAGGAGGCAAATTTCTGTACTTTTCAGGTAAATTTGATTTCACTTTGATTAGCAACTCAGGCAAAGTTTTACCAAACCAGGCAACATCTTCACCTGAGTTTCCCACTCTGCCCTGATCTTAAATATCTCACAATTATCTGACAAACTTGCTGTTACGAAACTTTACAGATCCGAATAAGTAGGCAAGATATATCCGCTCTAGTGTATTTTATCAATACAACTTTAAATTCTTGGTTTGACTGTAATAGAAGTCCAGAAAAATATTCTTTGTAAATTACTTACTCATCATGATCACAAATTCTATTTTTTTCCAAATGTCCTTGAATCCGAACAACCCTAGTTTTAAAAAGAAACTTTGATTTAGCAAACACTCATATTAAAACTCAAGAAGAAAAATGAATCCCAATTTCAAATTAAGCCGGGAATCGTACGCTAAAGATTTAAAGTAATACCTCACGAAGTTTCTGGTCGTGAAAAGTCCACGGCATCGAAGAAGTTTTCCAGTCAACGCCATTTTGTATATAGACTGTAAGCTTTGAGAAAACTAATAGAGTGGAAGTTTAGACCGGTACCGCCGTCGACTTCTACAAAGCCGACAGGTAGATCCCGAACGACTGCATATAGAGATTGGCTGATGGGCATTTAACGACGTATACCCAAACATCGAATCTGATTGGCTGGTCCATTGTTTGTAAACAATATGGCTGAAGCGGAACGCGGAATACCTTATGTATTTTACATGAAAAGCATAACATTCCAAGGTTTTTCTCGCACACAAATTCGATTGATCATGTGAAGATGTTTTAACATTAAAACTGAATGCTTTAAAACTACAAAAGTAGGATTTTTTATCGTACTGGGTTTGAAATCCCGCGGCGTGTCCAAATTTTTCAACAAAATTAGCTGCGCATGCGTAAGCCTCGTTTTCGAATTTAGTAAGGAAAAAACCTAACGGGCCAGGCTTTCCGTGTATGTACCGGAAATCGGTGTATACTTGTCGGCTTTTTTGTTAAGTCGACAGTGGTACCAGTCTAGTGGAAGTTCTGATTTGTTTGTAGTCTTGTCGTCTGCATATAAGATATAAATTTCTCCCCCCCCCCCCGTTGAAAATTGTTTTATAGAGGAGGCATGCGTTTATTCTATCACCACTTCTCAGCGATTCAATCAATCAAATCAAACAATTAATCGATAAATCAGATTGTCCACAGTGAATCACTCAACTGAAAGCAAGAGTTCAACCAATCATACTTAATCAGTATATCAATCAATCGGTCATTCAAACGAAAAGTAATTCAATCACTCATTGTATCGAATAACCAATCTTTCCAAGAAATCAGGGGTTTTATGCTTGCACGCTTGTTTAATACTTTTTTTTTTTAAATTCAATCCAGAACGAAGCAGGAGAAAGGAAAACTTGTAGGCCTAATAACAACGGACCAATCGCTGGCCCCGCCCACTTACTCCTTTGGCAACGCCCATTGACTCCAATAGGAAGTCCCACGATTTTGAAACGGCGTTATTTTACAAAAGCTATTATCACTAGCAAGACACAAAAAGTAGAATCGTTGGTTGGCGACTTAAACGTCGTAACTACAGTTTGAATAAGCTGTAGTTACGACGTTTAAGTCGCCAAACAACAAAATTGTTTCACACAAATGGCGGCCAATGGTTGAGTTCAAATCTCAATTTCGGACTGAATGAATTATTTGATTGGTCGATATATGCCTTGATTGACTAACGCGATTGGTCAATTGATGGATCGTGTGTTTTAATTAAAGAATCAATCGACCTGTCAATTCATTCATTTAGACCAGGAGTGAACTTTGAATTGCAGCATTGACTTACATTTACACTTAATGAAAAGCTGTAGTTAAGGTCTGTAGTCAACTATTTTACATTTTTATTACATATGTTATTGGGCATACATTTTTCAAAACAAAGCCGTTAAAAATGAAGAGATGAAATAACCGGGTTTAAAATTAAATAATAAAAAATAAATAGATGAAATAAGCGGGTTTAAAAGTTAAAAGATAATATTAATAGCCTAATGATAACAAACAAACCAGCTATGAAAGAAAGACAAGTTTACAATGTAACTTCTTAAACATGCTATAAAATCGCCTCGCTCAACTTAAATCCACCAAAATGTAGGACGTATGATTTTTTAACCCTTTCCTGGTTAATCCCTGGTTTTTACGTCCCTGTGATTTCATAATTGAGAAAATATTGTGAAAAAAGAAGAAATTGCTTGTAACAAGCAATTTCTTCTTTTTCCACAATATTTTCTTCCCTACTGAATAGTTATTTTTCAAATAAAATCAACTTTAAATTTTCGTCTGCAAAACCTTTGAATTTGGATGGGTCTAAAATTTTGCAAAACAGGAAAGGGTTAAACAGTAAAAGGAGACCAGTAAACGTTATTATGTCCATCATCACCAGGTACGCGTTCCTCGAATTAGTCGACTCAAAATTAAAAGGAAACAATAATTAGTTCTTTACAAAAAACTTTGACCAGTTCAAAATCAAATAAATTGAATCAAATAGGTTCCACACGACATTGCAAACATATGTCTCTTAGAACAGCGGAATTTGAAACTGTTGATATAATATCATGACCGATGACGACAGGGGACATTTCCGGTCTATAACCACATATTTTATCTTGAATAAGCCTTAGTTACGACGCTTAAGTCGCTAAACCAACAAAAAAGCATCACGTGAATATCGGCCAATGTTGGAGTTCAATGTCTGAATGGATTATTTGATTGGGCGATTGATTTTTTGATTGCCGGACAGACACTATCTTTCGAAAGAATGGTAAAAAACTGCCCTTTTTATTAGATAGCAAAGCGCCAACTTTGATAGCTTAAGTTAGCAAAATCGTGAGGTCTTCTCAGAGTTCAAACGAGTGCAAACTGCCACTGAAGGCTTAACCACCAAATCCATTGAATGCTTACGCCATAAAAAGCAGTTCTTATGGGTTTCATCAGAGTTTTCAATATGCGCACTGCTTTGTATGGCCACATAAATTAACTTTATTCAAATTGTAGAGGATTCACTCAAAAGCATGCTATGTAACCCATTCCCACTCAATCCCGCTTTTTAAGCATCTCAAGATAAAAGCTTTGGAAAACATTGCATCAAGCAATTTCTTCAATGTCGACAATGTTTTCTACCCTACAACGAAAGGATTTTCTAAATTCCACCAAGTCGGAATTTATTTAAGATGATGATTTTCGAAAAAGAAGATGATCTAACAAAATTATGCTTTGCTAGCTTACAGTACTTTCAGAACTTTGATTTCACCTGAGTTCCGACTCTAATAATCCGATCTTGATTAGTCACGACAGGAATGTTCATTCGGCGAAACTCTTAAGTTGTTTCAAATTGATAAACTCCAAACTTCCTAATTCGGAGCACAGATGTACATGTATATCTTTTATTAGTGTACCTCTACCAAGTCTGTTTATGTGGTGTCACTGAATAAGCCGTAGTTACGACATTTAGGTCGCCAACCCAAAAAAATGCTCGAATAAATGCTGGTCAATATCGGAGTTCAAAGTTCACTCCCGTTCTAAATGAATGATTTGACTATCCGTTTGATTCTTAATTGGAAGCTGCGATCCGTGGCTCACTTATGATTACAGTGTCTTGATAATAGAAACTGTAAGGAAAGGGGTTAAGAATGTATTCTGTATGTAAAAAATCCTTTAAATAGTACTAAGTTGCAGGATGGTCGAAATGTCGACTCGTAGTCAGATAAACATCATACATTGGATAACTTAGAATGGCAGGTACATTTGGCCGCTGTACGATCATTAACACCGTGAATATACGTGTCAGTAATAGTTTGGGAATGACTCGCATCATAACTTATCTTTATGAAAGCCGCCGCGGCCAAAGCGCAGTTAGTGGTGCGTCGGACTCTTAATCACAAGGTCTATGGTTCGATTCACGGTAGCGGCAAATATCCTTTCTGACATTTGTCTCCGGCCATTGAGTGGATAATCTTTAAAATAAGCGCGAACAGGAGACTCAAAAAGGACGTAACGGTAGCACTGGTTTGAGAAACAACAAGAACCCATCGTTAGGTGCGCGATATGGCTGAAATACTGTTAAAAGTGGCGTTAAACCACAAACAAACAAACTTTATGAAAGTCTTCGATCTCCTGGATTAAGGGCTTATTCTCTCCGTGATTTTATGATCAAGGCTTCTATGGCCTTCCAAAATGTACAAATCTTTGTTGAAACAATGCTCATTACAAATCTCCTCATCACCTGGAAATACGCACAAATAATAAATATTGACGGATCGCCGGCCACGCCCACTGACCTCGGACAGGAAGTTCAACGTCAACTTCGATATTAAAACGGCGTTATTTTGAAAATTTTATGGTCAGTAAAAGTGAACGAAAAGGTACAATGGTTTAACTGGCCACCCAAACGTCGTAACTACAGTATTTTGTTGGTTTGGCGATTTAAATGCCGTAACTACACATTATTCAAGCTGTGGGTACGACGTTTAGTTCGCCAACCAACCGTTTTACTTTCTTGTTTCATGTAATAGACCTTGAATTTTGCAAATAACGCAGTTTAATATCCATGTGAGACTTTCTGTTGGTGTCATTGAACGGGGACTGCGATCCGTTAATTTTCATAAAATTGATAAAGGGTGTATTTTCTCTGAAACAGCAGCGCTTATTCTTCACGGTGATTTATTTAGCTTTGGCGTTTCCATAGGTGAAAGCAGGAAGCGATCTGCCCATTAAATCTACAGCAATCATTAGAAACATCAAGGTCTGGCTGGTCTCCAGGTAAATACCGCGCTCAGAGCTAGAAATCTAACTTCAATCAATTCAAAACTTTCTCTACTCGGAATTCCTTCGGTGTTATATTTTGTAATTCTAACTCTCTAGTGTGCAATACACAATCTGTGAGAAATATGACAACTACCACCAAGACAACGACAACAACAACCACTAGAAAGTGGGTGGTGCCTGTATTTCACAAGGACTGCGGCTATTTTGATGGACAGAAACAAAATTTTTCAAACTGGGTGACGAAATTCGACGAATCGTATAAAAGTTCAGATACCAATACCGCCGAGCAGAAATTTGATCAGGAGCTGCAGAAAGTTCGCGGGGATCTCTTTAAACTGGAAAGCGGTGCCGGAAGCTTACAAGTTGATAATCCGTTTGTCACAGATGCATCAGGAAAGAAAAAGCTGACGTTACGTTATGACGTCAGCAAATACAAACCGGAAGAAGTCACCGTTACTACTGTGGATAACAAACTCAGTGTCCATGCCAAACATGTGGAAGAGGCACCGGGCCGCACGATTAGATCCGAGTTTACGCGAGATTATCTACTACCCGACAACGTGGATCCAAAACTTGTGACGTCAACGCTGACAGTTGACGGTGTTCTCCTGATTGAAGCTCCGGTTCAAGCAGCAATTGAGGCACCAAGAGAAAACCTTGTTCCCATTGAACATCTATGAAAAGTAATAATGAGACTGACCTAGAAACTCGTCGCACGAACTTGCTTGTTGCTGTGGCTTGACGTTGTTACGTTTTTCTTTGCGTGCAGTATGTAAACAGTGGCCATTCAAAGAGACTTTTCCTTTCACACGTGCCTTAAACTGGAGTTACAGACGCATTTGGTACTTTGCTTCCGGTGGGGAAAAATCTTGTTTGTGACATTTTTTGTACATGAAAAATTAACGATAGTGTGGAAAACTTCTTTTAATGACGTTAGATTGCAAAAGGACATTTTAGTGGACTATGATAAATCATGTTTAAATTAAACATTGTCATTCATAAGATAATCAGTTTGAATAAGTAATTCCAACAGTTCATGAACATTTTTACAAGTGTTTAACCTGTAATATCATTTCACAAAAGGATATTCCAAGTTTCAATCCAAATTATTTTAGATATTCTACTTTTAAATATGCTTTACATGTGTCTTTCATTGTTGTGTTATTTTGTGATTTGTTTTTTGTATTAAATTTGTTACTAGTAATTTGGAACATACTTTTTTCGTTCTAACTAACGCCGGATCGCGGACCACGCCCACTGTCTAAAGACAAAGACATAAAACAAAAAGCAAATCGCTGGATTGCGACCTTAATATTATAACTACGTCTTAAATAAGCTATAGTTACAATGAGTTAGTCGCCAAATCAGCAAAAAAAGCTGTATATAAATGTCGGTGTTCAAATTTCATTTCCTGTCAAATTGAACGGTTTGATTGAACTATCTTTTATTTTTTTATTGACAGCGCCATTGTGTCAGTTCCGATTGTTATAGATACACAGAAAAAATATTTTGGAATTGTAGGAACCAAGAACTTTTTCTATTCATACTATGTATCGTCCATCTTTTCTGTAACCACTATGACGTAAAATATGTGATATGTGCCGCTGTATTTGATCCATTCCCATACAATGACGCCTATTGACGACCCTCAAGAAAACAGCTTGGGAAAACATTGTGGACAATGAAGAAATTGCTTGTTACAAGCAATTTCTTCATTGTCCACAATCTTTCCTATCCTAAAAGGCCAGGAATTTCCTAATTCCACGAACTTGATGTACCAACATATAGTCATCTGTAACTTCTTTCAATTTGGACCAATCTAAAATTTTCTCGTATGGTATTGGGTTAAGACGGTAGATTTAAATAAGCACCAAAGAACAAAACTTTTCCACAGTGGTCAGCCTGTCAGGTAACCCCCCCCCTTATTTTTCGTCGCAGTAGCAATTTGGTCACGCATGAATACGACGGCCGGCACTGCGAGAAATACAAAAGTATGAACGAACAAAATGTTTCTAATACCCAATGAATCACCACCATTGTTATGAAATTTTACTTAATTTTGTAGTTTAGGCTAGTTGCCTGGTGTGGTTTCGGGATGACAAGTTTGGTTTATCTATTTCATTTACGTCTCATCTTTGTATTTCAATACAATACACATATAAAACACGATATATATGTTCAAAGCCACACTAAAAATAGAGTAACAAGGGACATCATAAAGCATTGAACATGCATTTGAGCACATAAAAATCGCCACGTGTATACACATATGTAACAAAGGTTTTGTTTGTATACTCAAACAATTAGAAACATGTATATACACGCAGGTATTCTTACGCTCGCATGCAGGCCCACACGTACGTACGCATGCACAGAAATATGTAAACTTAGATCTTTTCATCTAGACAAATACGCAAGAAAGCGGTTAAGCCTAAACCTGTTCCGTCTACCAATCCCTGATTGTAAATATGGCAGAAAAAAATGTTCGTAATCTTTTAAATATCATAAAAACGATTTCCATTTATTCTGAACTCTGCCGGAAAGCCACATGATTTATCTTCGTCAGTATCTTAGACAACTGTTACTTACAACTGGGAATAATTTAATTGTTAGTTTCGTCTATCAAAAACGAGCGTTCTGATTGGTCGAAAAATTTAATTCATACCTTAATGAACAAAATTTTGAACACGTAGCCATTTTGTTTGCTTCCGCACAAAATAGTCCCATACAAAAAGGTATCAAAAGATGTAGAGTTTTTGCTTTTTTCTCTCGATACTATTCGCGTATTCGCTTCGCGTATTCATACAGTGTGATTAGTTTTTTCGGTTCATACCTCCATGAAAACAAAAAAAATATTCTCTTCATCTCTTAAATATTTGTTCCTAAAGGATATTTCATTGTATCTAGTGTATAATGATAAACTGTGTTCTAAACGTCGTATCTACAGCTTGAATAAGCTGTAATTACGGCGTTCAAGTCGCCAACCAACAAAAAGGCTTCATAAATGAATAAATGTACATAATTGCCGGTCAGTTTTGAAGTTCAAAGTTCACTTCCGCTCGAAATGTATTATTTGAATGGTCTAGCGGTTTTGTTCTGTATAAACACGGTCCGTCAGTTAACTTCTCGTCACTTAACACACACCGGCGACGTTTGGGGCTCGAACACGTGACCCCCAGATCACGAATCAAGTATTTTTACATAACAGAGCAACTTTTGACGCCAACAAGCATTTTTCATTTTCTTACATTGTTTTGTACGGCTTACAGCATTTAGCATTCTGTGCACATATTTGTTGATTTTCGTCTGCTCTTTCTTTGAATTTGGACAAGGGTTTAGGAAGCGTGGAGCCAGTTGGAAGGAATTTCATTAGTGCAACTTTATAATAACGCTGTCTGACTGTTATTGGAGTCTTACCTCTAATTTACACTCCCCAAATGTTCATTACAATCAACTAGCCGGAATGAAATCACTTTATGAGCTTCATAACCTGTCACGCGAAAAGCGACCAACCAGGAACTGCGTCATGAAAATATTTCAACCCATTCCCACACAATAACGCTTTTTGGTCGCTCTTAGGAGAAGAAAAAGGAATCTTTGAAAAACAAGCAATTTCTTCATTATCCCCAATGCTTTCAACATAAAATTAGATCTACAGAAATAAAAAGTAGAATTCTATCGACTTACAATTATCGTCTGCAACATTTCTGGATAAGGACCAGTCTAAATTTTGATCGTGTGAGAATGGGTTCAGAAAGTATCGGATCCTTCAAAGGTCAATCTGCGTTCTCATTTAATTCACTACAAGACGAAAAAGGTTTAGACTGATCAAAAGTCAAGGAATATTCAGACGATATTTTTAAGGTTGGTTTTATTTCTCCCTTTTTTTACATTTTGTTATTCTCAAAAAACAACTCCTTGGGTGTAAAAAAGGGGGTTGTCTGGTAAAGGGTAGTAATTGAATGTAAATGGAGGAAGACGATAAAAATTCTATTTTAGAACATCTGTTTTTCACCCAATACCAAACGACAAAATTTCAGACTGCTTCGTATCTAAAGATAGTGCAGACGTAAGTTTTCAGTTAATGGAATTTTAACAATCTTTGATTTTGGGGGTAATAAACATTGCGGATAATGAAAAAAATGGCTGAAACAACCAATATCTTCATTTTACACAATGTCTTTTACCCATGAAGTTGACAACATCTAAAATTTAACAAACTTTAGAATGATCGACTGCAACTCCTTTAAATTTGGACCAGTCTAAAATTTTGTCCTGAATTTTGTTGTCAGGCAATAAGTTAATGAATGTATGTAGTTTGGAAAAATAACTATTATCTTAATAACCGTATACCAGTCAAATATCTGCTCTGCTTATTCCCGTTACCATCTCACAGGAAATACCCAGAAATTCCACTCAGCATAAATTGGAACAGTCGTAGACACAAAAACGCTATCTTTTAACTGCCAATAATTCCTCAACTTTAAATTTTCTTCTCTGTCAGTTACACTAATTCACACCTATGTGCGAAAATTGCTTGGATTTTTTTTTTTTGTTGCTGTTGTTGTTTTTGTGTTTTGCTTTCCCCAAGTTGATGTAGATTAGCATATCACGAATTTGACGCCCGCTCCGCCAATTCATCCAAAATCTCTAGTTCACTAGTCCATTCATACCATCCAAGTAACTCATTCAAATCGTTAAAACTCAAAACAATTTTATTCGCTTTACTCAAAACATTGTGGGAGTTCATTGGTTGACACGGGTTCGGTCGAATCTCACTGGTCCGAGTTAAAATACAAATCGATCTATTGAGCAATAGATGTATTTGATTATATACCGTTCATTTTTTAATGCGCTCATTTCAATAAAAACTCGCGAATTTCACTTCCGAGATGTTCTTAACATATTATTCCTTTTCTATGGCATTCAAGAAAAGGGGTTTGAAAAACAATGCGACAAATTAAGAAATTGCTTGTTACTAGCAATTCCATCATTATGCACAATATTTCTTATCACACACACACACACAAAAAAAAACAGTTTTGAAATTTCATCGACTTAAAACTTTTGTCAGCAACTTCTTTGAATTTGGACAAGTCAAAATTGAGTCATCTATTGATTGGTTTACTATACCACAGATTGCACGACTGGCTTAACGTCCTACAAAATGTATTTCTGATCTGTTACGCGAAAAGGAACCATCCTGGAATTCCACAGTGCAAGTATTTGAAAAAAGGAGATAATCTAGTCCAGATCAAATAGGATTTATATCTTAAACCATTCCCATATACAATGGCACTTTTGGACGCCTCTCAAAGAAAAACAATTGCGAAAACATTGTATAAAAATGAAGAAATTGCTTGTAACAAGCAATTTTTTCAATTTTTCACAATGTTTTCTTCTCTAAAGTTGAAAAAAAACTCATATACTTTTAATTGCCGTCTGAAACTCTTTTCACTTTAGACCAGGCTAGAATTTTGCCGTCATGTAATAGGTTGACAATTTCCACACAATTTCCGCATTTTTACTCGTGGAAAAACTGTACCTGGTAATATGGTAAAGTTTATGAGAAAAGAATAAAACACCTGTAACAACCAATTTCTTCTGAAACGGCTCTTATTTCTCAATGTAAACATCATTTATTATTTTTTGCTCACCCTTTCTTTGTCATTTGCAACCTCTTTCTATTTGGATCAGTCTTAATTTTTGTCGTTTTGGAATGACTTTAATTTAATTTTTTGTTATTATAGTTTCAGAAATCTCGCTTTAAGCTAAAGGTTTTGTTAGCCTGTGTCAGTCAAAGAATCAACCGACCAATAAATTCATTTATTTAGACCGGAAGTGATCTTCGAACTTCGATTTTGACCGACTTTTTTTCGAAGCATGTTTGTTTATTTGGCGATTGAAACATGGTAACTATAGCTTATTGTAGTAACAGTTGCGACGTTTAGGTCTACAACCAACAATTTTACTTTATTGTTTCATTTTACTAGCCCTAATTTTGAAAAACAATATCTTTTAATATAGAATTGGAACTTCCTGTCGATCTTTGTTCGTTACCAGCGGAGTCAGTGGGCGGGTCAAGCGCAGTCAGTGGGCGGGTCAAGCGCAGTCAGTGGGCGGGTCAAGCGGAGTCAGTGGGCGGGTCAAGCGGAGTCAGTGAGCGGGTCAAGCGGAGTCAGAGGGCGGGTTAAGCGGAGTCAGTGGGCGGGTCTAGCGGAGTCAGTGGGCGGGTCAAGCGGAGTCAGTGGGCGGGTCAAGCGGAGTCAGAGGGCGGGTCTAGCGGAGTCAGTGGGCGGGTCAAGCGGAGTCAGTGGGCGGGTCAAGCGGAGTCAGAGGGCGGGTCAAGCGGAGTCAGTGGGCGGGTCTAGCGGAGTCAGTGGGCGGGTCAAGCGGAGTCAGTGGGCGGGTCCAGCGATCCATTAAATCAATAACCATACTGTGTTTCTTTATCGTAATAAATGTCTCGAAAAAAAGAAGCCATGTTTAAAAGATATTATTTTTCTTCAACATCTGAAGGCGGTCTGACGTCTATCTCGTAGAGTGAGTACTTTCAGTGTATCTACCAGATTTGTGGTAGGTGTATAATTATAAAGACTAGCAGGTGCTTGAATCCGTGACCTATAACATAGCAGTTCGTAGTTGTCCGTCACGATCTCTTTTCCCTTCCATGGTATATAACACAGGCCTGTTGATGGGTGGAAGGTCCCTGAAAACAGAGGGTCGAGGCAATTACAGGAACTTGCGATGCAATTTATGTTTATTATTCAAGAAATAAAGAGAATAGTTTTGTATTCATTTGAGGTATAAACCTAAAATCTTAAATACACCGTATGAATAAGCGCATTCATACATTAGTGTAATTACTTTTTTAGTTTCATACCTAAAAATCGTCTCTGCAAGTTTTTGGGGTTTGTTTTTTGTTGTTGATGAATTTAATAGGTACATGAAGAAATTTTAAAGATAAAAAAAGCCAATCCGATGAACTGTCCTTGGCGAAGTCTGGCCGTTTTTTATTCAAATACTTCAATAAACCAGGATCAACTTTTTTGCCTAGTTCACAAAGACTCCAGCTTCCTTTATGGCGTGTGGGTGTATTTGCTACACTTCAGTAATGTACGTGTGCAATAGTTAGGCATGAGAGACTTTTATCAAAATACATGTACAGTATATAGATATTTACATGTACTACACACTAGTAAGGTACATGTACGGTGTATAGATAGGTATTTTCTACATTGAGCAGTGTATAGGTATTTACTATATCTTAGAAAGGGATAAGTAGTATGAAAAGGCATTTTCTACTTTTAAGCAATGTACATGCATATGTATGGTATGTACAGTAATATGTACAGTGTATAGACATTTACTGCATTTTTACACTGGGCCATCAATCATGGATCAATTCCCACAGATTCGTCTTGTTTTTACTACGACTTTCTTTTTTAATGCCTGTTTTGTTATATTGTTTTGTGAGTTTTTTTTACCGTATTTGCTGGTTAATCTGAGCTAATGTCTATCGTTCATAGATGAATCTGATCGCGATGGAAGAATCATCATTAAACTTACTTAAAGTGCATTGATGAATAACCACTCTAAAATAAAAAAAGAAAAATATTACTGTTTTCATAGTCCATTTCATAAAAAAACATCATTACCACCATACCTATACATTTATTCTTGTCTGGTGTGAAAGCCCGGGCTATATACAGGGGCTCCCCGGTCCTAGTATGACCCCCTTCCACGGCCCTACTACACATCTCACCACCGGAACAACGAATCCAGTGTAACCCCTGTGTACTCCACATACTTAGTAACTTCTCATAGTCTATCTTGGTCGCGTCATGTCCTTTCAGGCTGGTAAGATTGGTGGAATACTTCAGGTTGACCTTTGGTTGACCTGTAAAATACACAACACAATAAACATTACATATTTGACCAATCACTGGCCCGAACCACTGACAACGTTGGCCACCCCAAATGACCTCGACAGGAAGTCACGCTTCAATTTTAAATGGCGTTATTTTGCAAAATTTATGTCCAGTGGCATGAAACGAAAATAAGAATAGTTGGTTGACGACATCGCAACTATAGCTTGAATAAAAGGTTAACAAAAATGGCGGTCAATGTCGGAGTTCAAAACTCATTTCTGGTCTTAATGAAAGAGTCAATTAGTCGACTGGTTATTTGATTGCCGAACAGTCGCGATTTGTCAATTTTATCGGACCATTGACATGTCCCTATAAGCTGTGAGCTTTACTGCGTTTGAAACCATGTATTGCATTCATTTTCAAAGCAATGGTAGATATAATAGATCACAGGAAATGTCCCATCATGTCACTATAAGGGTGTGTCTATAATATCAACTTCAATATTCTATTTCTCACCCAGGGTTTATTTTCGTTTGCAGCGACAGTTTTCTTTTCAAAATCTCTCCCCCCGTTGAAATATCGAATGCTAATCCAATGATGTGTTTAGACCATTTAACTTATTCGAAAAAAAAAAAATACAAAATGCCCTTATAATTTAGCAAATCAAACTTTGCTCTCACTTCTCTAAGTTGCAACAGTCCAACGTGTATACTTTTTAAGAATTATCAAATATCATAAAACTATTAAGACATTAAGACAAACATAAAGGCATTAGCGAAAAATGTCAGTACATAGAAGACTGTGCGGAATACCCTATGTCGATTTTGTAGCTTTGTTATTAGCTAGCAAGCGAAGACAATCTTCAATCATAGGATGTCATTGGTTCGATTCCCGGCGGCGGCACATGTCCTTTCAGACATTTGCCTCTCACCAAAGGGCGGATAATCGTAAACCTAAGTGGGATAGCAGCTGGAGGCTAGGAAAGGGTGTAGTGGTAGTACTGGTGAGAGACATACTAGGAATCCATTGTAAGGTGCTCGAGCCGCCGCGATATGACTGAAATGCACTGAATGTACTGTTAAAAGTGGCGTTAAACCCCAATCAATTAAGCAATCCATCAACGAATTAGTTTATTCCTATTAGCTTACAGTAGTTTCTGTACTTTGGTGGTGATTTCTTTGTAATATATTCATTTATGGAATGCCGTGCTACTGGTATATCTCGCGAGTTCATTGTTTAGCGGTTGGGGTTAAATAAAAAGATAAAAAAAAAAAAACAATACAAAGAACTTTTGCGATTCATACGCTTGTGAATTGTGAATCTCGTGATGCTATTTGAAGTAAAATGTATTCTTAGATATAATGTTAGCTTATTACAATCCATTGTTTCCTTTGACCACGTTGTTTTCTACCGATAAAAAGTGTTTGTGTGTGTGAGTTTAATTTTTTTTTTATTTTATTTATTATTATTTGTGTTTTTTAGTAACATTTTTTTGTGCCATATAATAAAAACTTGCCGACAATGCCACATAACAGCCCGAGAAAAATCTAGTCATACAATGTACTTTATCGATTTTAATTGATCTGAGCTTGACCGCTCTCTGTTTCGAAACATAAATTCATTAGATGGTCCCTTTTCGCGTGATCAATTGTAATTCATTTATCAGTCAATCAAAATGCACTCTGGGATATTATTAAACGACTCATTAATCAAGACAGATAACATACACAATTATATAACTGTAACTTTGATCTACGATAGTGATGATTATCATCACCACGTGACCTTGATCATCCCAAAATCGTTTAGACGCTCGAGCGGATATAAATTCCAAAACCGGTTTTCATCAATTTATTGTTGTACACAATACGCTCAAACAACATTCTTCCCCGGTGGATCGTATCAGGAATGACCGCGTCAGAAAGTACTTCGGAGGGTCGTTAGTAAAAATAGTTCTGTCACAAAAACTAGTCTTATACGAAAACAGCATTTTCAATGCACGTAAGTGATGGACAGGTTCAAATATTTACTTTTTCATGGGTCCTGCATTTGTTCTATAGTTTAACGCTTGATTTAGCCGTATATCCGTCCTTTACTTTATATGCCAGAGGACGGCAAACGGATGAGAGCGTACCTAAAATAACCGACTTTTTCCTTGATGAAAAAAAGACGGTGCCTCTGCAATGTCTAGAATAGAAAAAAATCTTCATTCATGACCTGTGGATTTTGGTCTCAAAAGACAGACCTATGAATGAGGATGAAGCACTAAAGATGTCATATGTCATCGAATGTTTTGTAATCTGCTACAGCATCATAAACATGTGCATTCTTATATAGAACAAAGATGGCCGAAAATCCGGTGGGGTTTGACCATCAAGAGTGACAGAGATATACTTTGTCCACTACTTCTGTAAAACAAGACGAGAATTTCTCTTTAGACTGGTCAAAATTATAAGGAGTTACAGACGACAAAATAATATGGAATTTTAGACTTTTCAACCTTTTGTGTAGAAAACATTGTGGGAAATGAAGAAATCGTTTATTGCAAGCATTTTTTTTCATTTAAAACAATGTTTTCTTAATTGTTTTTCGTAGGAGGTCGTCAAAAGGCGTCATTGTGTGGAAAACGTTAAAAACGTGTCTCTAGCGTTCCCCCTTTTGTCATGATACGGCAGATGCAATATATGGGGTGGGGGGCGGATATGGTGTAAAAAGCAGTAATTACTTTGGACAAGTAAAGCCGTAATTTCCTATAATATATGCTTTCCTATGCTAGCCGTTTGTATTCACTTTCAAATACCGTGTGCGGGTTTTTTCCAAGCAGAATTATAATTAATTTTGTTGCCTGCAAAATGTGTAAAATAAATCGAGAGCGAACAGCAGAAAACTTTTCCACCTGAGGACCCTACCGTATACCATGTATACCTGGGCGAGCAAACACTTCTTGTATTGCTAGGTTGTATTTAACCCATCCTCATACAATGACGCTTTTAAACGCCTCTCAATGTGGAAGCTTTGGAAAACATTGTGGAGAATGAAGAAATTGCTTGTTACAAGCAATTTTATTCATTGTTCACAATGTTTTCTACCCCAAAAGAAATAGATTTAAAAAAAAATCATCAACTTAATATTGTTATCTGTAACTTCTCTGAATTTGGACTGGTGTAAAAAAAATTGTGTGGTAATGGGTTAATTCGTACAGAAAAACGAGTTTTATTCCGGATTTAGCCGATTCCCTGATGTAACTCATACTTATATACACATGTATCTGGTGATTCTTTATCACCATTTCATGAAATTGTACCTTATTCCAGTTTTGAATTCGAGACTCGTCAAACCCTTTCTCAAACGAATCCTAGTCACATCGGGGTTTTAAAAAAAACTATTTGAAAACACCGTACATTGATAAGTAAACCTAGGGCTAAAACTCGTGCCCATGTTACTATAACAGTCTTTGTTTTATCATGATTTTTTCCTTTGCATAAATTGTTATAATTCTATCCCATTGACCGAGTTTCATAACATTAATTTCAGCGAAGTTTGCCTCTATGTAAATGTGGAATTGACGGATTGCTGGTCACGTATATTGACCTCCGATATGACAATGTTACTGAGATAACAAACGATTTCAATTCGTAAAGTATAAGGTCCGGGACATAACATGAAAGACAAATTGTTGATTCGTGACCTAAACGCCGTAACTGCATCTTGAATAAGCTGAAGTTACGACGTTCAAGTTGCTTAACCAACGAAGAAGATAAACATTAATGTTGGAGCTGAAAGTTCACTTCCGGTCGAAACGAATGATTTGATTGGTCAATTGAGTTTTTAATGGCGGTCACAATCCGTCATTTACTGCTCAGAATAATATCAGTCGTTTAGAACTTAACTCTGACATTTGTGTTCGTTTTTAGTGTTTTATAGTAAGTCCTTTATCATTCGTACAATGTTACAACTATTTAAGAAAAATTGCTTCATTAACCTCCTTAATGCGTGAGCCTTCTCCAATATTCTTATCTTTGCCAAAGAATGCCAAAGACAATGAAGTAGAAAGATCAATACAATTGATATATGATTCTTTATCGATCTATTTTGTCGCCAACAAATCTAGACTGTCTGATAGATTTGTAATACAGAATGGCGATCGTGCGCGAATGAAACATGGTCGATATATCGTCGGTTGGCAAGCAAAATGTCGTAATTACGATATTTTGCCCGCGCATCGACGATATAGTCTTTGGTGAAAAGTCCTGCAAGCTTTATTTATTTGGCAAATGAAAATATAACCCGACAGGTGAAGTGGAACTCCCTGGTGGCACAGAAAATATCGGAACCTTCCGTGCTTTGTTGATAATTTGAATCTAGAGTGGCCATCCTACCTTACTGTACAATTGTATAAGTGCGAATGGTAGATTCCTTTCGCCTAATTGGTAAGACATTTTTTTTCTTTTAATGAAGACATAAACATAGGGTGATCCTAAACAAAATATGCGAAAATGAAAACATTCATACAGAACAGTATTCGATACCTTACTCTGAACCATCTGCTATAATTATCTTCTCAGTTTTCCGCCGACCAAATTCTTTGTATATAGATTTTCCACGTCGAAAGATTGAATTCATTATTAACAAATGATGCTTCAAACATTGCGGGTTTGAAGAATGGAGGGACCTAAAAAAAAAAGGTCGGATGATGACAAGAGGATAAACCACATCAAATCGGTCGTCACTAATCAAGGAACGAAAATTTAACAAGAATTTTAGTCCTTCAACTATCTGGTTTTGTTGTCAATGACTTTGTAATAAATTGACAGAACGCGGCTGTCAATCAAAGATTCGATAAACTAATCATATCATCCATTTAGACCGGACTGATTAAGCGTAGAACTATGACATTGGTTGAAATATATGTAAAGCATTTTTGTAAGTTTTGTGACCTCGACGTCGTTACTACAGCAACCAACCTTTTTACCTTTTTGTTACTGGCCATACATTATGCAAAATAAGGCCGGTTGACCCATTCCCACACAATCTGTCCTTTTTACGCCATCCAAGAAAAAGGTATGGAAAACATAGTGGAAAATGATGATATTGCTTGTATCAAGCAATTTCATCATTATCCACAATGTTTTCTATCCAAAACAATGGAAAAAATTAAAATTCCATCAAGTTGATATTGTCGTCTGCAGCTTCCTTCACTCTTAACCAGTCTAAGATTTTGCTGTGTTGGAACGGGTTGATATAAAGGGAACTTTCTGTCGGAGATAAGTGGGCGGGGACAGAGATTCTTCCCGACAATCAATAATAAAAAGAAAAATAGTTACAAAAGTAATCATCAATCAGAGGTGAATTTTTGGACGCCATTCTTGATTAGCTTTGCTGTTGGTTTGGCGACTTAAACATTATAACTACAGCTTATTCAAGATATTGTAACGTCGTTGAGATCGCCAACCAACTATTCCACTTTTTAATACATGCCACTTACCATACATTTCTCAAAATAACGCCATTTCAATTCAAAATAGAAGGGTCTAGTGGTAATACTGGTGTGAGAAACAACAGGAATCTATGGTAAGGTGCTCAAGCCACCACGATGTGACTGAAATACTGTTTAAAGTGGCGTTAAACTAAACATAACCAATGAAACCTACAATCAGTTCAGAGTGAAAGGGGTCAGTATAAACATGTTTTCTTTTCTCATCTCCGTCCAGAAAAAAATGCGTTACGACCTCTGTCATGTTACTGCGAGAAAGTGTATCAACATGATACTATGTTACAGCTAGGAGGTGTATCGACACGATACTATGTTCCAACGAGAAAGTGTATCGTCACGATACTATGTTCCAACGAGAAAGTGTATCGTCACGATACTATGTTACACCGAGAAAGTGTATCGACACGATACTATGTTCGAACGAGAAAGTGTATCGACACGATACTATGTTCCAACGAGAAAGTGTATCGTCACGATACTATGTTACACCGAGAAAGTGTATCGACACGATACTATGTTCGAACGAGAAAGTGTATCGACACGATACTATGTTACAGCTAGAAAGTGTATCGACCCATTACTATGTTGGAGCGAGAAAATGTATCTACACGATACTATGTTACAGCGAGAAAGTGTATCAACACGATACTATGTTACAGCGAGAAAGTGTATCAACACGATACTATGTTACAAGAACATGAAGCGGTTCATAATGAATAATCAAATAAATTAACAACTAACGAATAATATCATTAATGAAGGCAACTGTTAATATTTCACACATGCGTAAGCAGAGGTTATTTTGGAAAGGGACAATTTTATTTCTGTCAGCTGGCATTTCCAACAAATTCCTACGTACGCAGTGTAAAGATTAGGATCATCCTGTGTATCCACACAGTCTGACTAGAGTCTACGGTGTGTGCTCTATTATATACTGACTAAAAGTTTCTTGGGACGATTAATGACTATCCTGAATACACTGACGTTGGCTGTCCAGACTGCTTCATATCTGGGCTACATGCACAAGTGAAACTGTTTGAAACGGTCCGTACAGACTTTTTTTTAAAACTCATTACCAGACAACAAGACAACAGAATTATAGACTGGTCCATATTGAAGGAAGTTCCAGAAGACAATTTCAAGTTGATGAAATATTTACATCTATTTTTGTTTATTTGAGTATTTATTCTTTTTGGTTAGAATACATTGTTGGAAATGAAGAATTTGCTTGTTACAAGCAATTTCTTCATTTACCACAACGTTTTGCTAGCTTTTTTTTTCTTTTTTTTTTGAGGGACGTCAGAAAGCGCGATTGTGGTAATACTCGTAGTTTGATTATATCGACTAACCTGATGGGCAAGTGCAGAATAGTTCCTTTGCTGATCTTGGTGTTCCTGTTGGACGAGTTGTCGTTCCTGTTCCTTGATGAGAGGCCGGTGTAGAGGTGTATGACCTTGACACTAGCACACGGTCCGGATTGTTTGACCTTGACCCAGATCTGAAAAAATCTGGTAGCGTCTCGTCTTCAGATTTTGATCGACTGGACTTTGGTTTGAATGAACTAAACACTTGTCTCGAAGGCTCAGAACTAGTTTTAATTTTTAAGTCTCTACACTTTGTTAATCTAGGTGTGACCGTTTTAGGGACCAAGGTCACAGAGCTCGGTCGAGGGGTCGGTGATCGCGTGTGTGGTGTCACCGACCTAGAAAATGGAAGAGTCGATTTTGAGCGATGAACAGAATGCGTTTTTCCCGACTTTGGGTGAGCCTTTGCAGATTTGGGTCTCCTCCGAGATTCGAACTTGGAATATTGAGCATTTATCACTTTATCTTCTGACACTGTTACGGAGCCAGGAACATTACCGACTGTCACTTTTTGTTTATCAATCTTTTTTCCAACACCGGTCAAATGAACTCCATTCTTGACTTTGTGTGATTTCGTCTGCTTTGCGAGTGAATATGAGTCTGACAGATCATAACAAGACTCCCGTGAGATTTCAAACTGTGTCTCTATAGCAGTCGCAGGGGGTGGTCTCAGTTTTGTTATTTTCTGAGACTGTTGTCTCGGTCTTGACTGTGTTACTAATACTTGGGTAGCCATGTTTGTCCTCGTTAATTCTTCACATGCGGTTACTAGTCATTCCAATCCGTCAGGCTGAATTATATTAAATGAGCGCGTGCGTGACATTTCCAACCATTACACATGTGTGCCAAGTAAAGACTCAGATCAGCCTGTGCATCCGCACAGTCTGATCAGATTCTTCACTCTGCGCTCTGTAGATAGATACTGACCCAAAGCTTCTTTAAACAATCAGCGATTATTCTAATTGCCCCGAATAGCTGTCCAGGGTGCTCAATGTGTGCAAGTCACGCACATGCGAAATAGTTCGAAATGTCATGCACAGGCTCAAATCCGTTACCACACAATGTCGCTTTTAGACGCTGTGGAGAAATATATTCACGAAAAACTTTGTGGGAAAGGAATGAGAAATTGCTTGCAAAAGTAATTAGTCCTTTTCTCACAATGTTTTCTATCTTATTTGGTACTTACTTTACAATTTGAGCGCAATTCGAAATGTCTTCTGCGACTTCTTTCAATTTGTATCAGTCTTAAATTTTGTCGTCTGGTAATGGGTTATCTAAGAAAGATTCACTTAATCGTGAATATTCCAGAACTGTATGTCTCAAACATTTACCAACTCCTAGGTTCTAGGAAAGTTGCGACTGAAAGAAATTTCAGACAATATTTTTGCTCAACCAAGACCTCGTAACTACAGTTTGAATAAGCTGTAGTCGTAACTAAAGCTTATATAAGCTGTAGTTACGAGGTTTGGTTGCCCGGTGACGATAAGCTTAATGGTTTGTTAAGTTTTACTTACCACATTTCACATAGAACTAAATGTATCAACGAAATATACACTCCATTTATATTTGTTTATCACTAATTCACCCATTCCCACTCAATGACGCTTCAAGACGCCCCCAAGGAAAAAAGCTTTTGAAAACATTTTAAAAAAATGAACAAATTGCTTGTCACAAGCAATTTCTTCACTTTTCACAAAGTATTTCTAATCAGAAAGTTGAAAAATCCAAAATTTCATAAAGTTCAACAAATTTTCGTCTGCAACTTCTTTCAATTTGGACTGGTCTCAAAATTTATCGTCCGGTAATTTGTTAAAGACACCCTTTAACTATGAGATGGTATACGTACAATCTGTACACTTTTTATCATTTGAGCATTTTCAACATTTTCCGACAAAGTACATGTATTCGAAGTTGTATTAGTTTCTATCGTATTTGGCATCGTTAGTATATTCTATTCACGATGGGAGACCCAAACCTTGTAACTACAGCTTGAATAAGCTCGAGTTACAAGGTTTGGGTCTCCTATTGATGTTCAGGTAAATGGCATATTACGTTTAGTTAATGCACTTTTCCCATGTATCTAAATGTATGTACGAATTTAAACTCCACATGTGTTTATTTATCCCTAATGAAGGCCACACTTTAACTTTTCCTGTTTAATTCCTGGTTTTCACGTCCCTGAGATTTAATAATTAAGAAAGCATTGTAGAAAAGGAAGAAATTGCTTGTAACAAGCAATTTCTTCTTTTTCCACAATATTTCCAACACTACTGAATGGTTATTTTTCAAATTAAATCCACTTTATATTTTCGTCTGCAAAACCTTTGTAATTTTACAGGTCTAAAGTTTTGCAAAACAGGAAAAGATATTATTTATTCCGTACACTATGACCACAATGCTGTGTTTATTACAGCCATTTTTGGCACAAATGTTCCATATAGTTTATGTTTTATACATATCCGCTATATACCTCCATACAATCTATTTAAACATTTATCCAACCCGAAATAAGTCTTCGTGCTAGTCTTAAAGAATTACATGGAATGCATATTAGAAATGATGTAACAATTCATTCTGCTGTTTTTGCGATGTTAATCCAAATATTTTATCAAAAGGATGTTATAATTATAAGCAAAAATACAAAGATTATTCGAACTTTAATTTATTACGATTGTCCGCTAGGGTAAGGGATCAAATCAAATAGACTATGTCTGAATGCTATTGATTTTTCTCATTATGTTTACAATAATAATGTTTAGTTTGGACAAAAAACTGTAAATACAAAATGTCTTCAGAGATTTCTGATCTATAGAAATGATATTAATATCTATCGAATCATGATATTCGTAATTAACCCATTACCACATGGCATCATTTTAGGCTGGTCCAAATTCAAAGAAGTTGCAGAAGACAACTTCAGAGTGCTAGAATTTTGAATATCTCGGTCTTTTTAGTAGAAACAAAGAGGAAAAATAGAGAAATTTCTTGTAATAAGCTAATTCTTCATTTTTCACCTTGTATTCCTGAACTCTCTAATAAACGGTCTTGGTAAAACGGGATTTACCCACTCCCACTCAGTGACGCTTTTAGACTCCCCCAAGGAAAAAAAGCTTTAGAAAAGATTGTGGAAAATGAAGAAATTGCTTGCTACAAGCAATTTCTTCATTTGCACAATGTTTTTTACCAAGAAAGTTGAAAAAACCCAAATTTCATTAACTTTAAATTGTCGTCTGCAGCTTCTTTCAATTTTGACCAGTCTAAAATGTTGTTATGTGGGAATGGGTTAAATTCGCATTGGTTAATGCAATCTAGAGGACGGTGGTCAACAAATGTTGCCTCATTCCCTTAACCCTTTCTCGTACAACCCCTGATTTTTTACGTTCTTGTGATATATCACTCGAGTAAACAATTTGGAAAAAGAAGAAATTCCTTGTAACAAGCAATCTAATCTATTTTCCACGATAGTTTCTATCATCTAGAACTTAGTTTATTGTACTTACTTTATAATGTTGTCTGCCATCCTTTGAACTTGGGCAAATCTAAGATTTTGAAGACCAGTGAAGGGTTAAGATATAGCAGAGAGGTATCATCCGTGGTTAGACTGCACCGATTCTGATATTTTATTAACTTTGGAGATTAACATTGCATGTTCGGTCTATTGATTTCATTGATCAATTTGATTTTTGACTGACAGTGAGATCCGTCCATTCCTGGATGATCTCTTTTTCCACGTGACGGATCACACATTCCGACTTATCCCACTCATCGAGAGACCTACATCAGACTAGAGTAGAAACGGTCTTCAAATACAAATATTTTTATTGTTCATTGGTCTAAAACCCAACGATAGGATTTTCACCATATATAAGTAGAAAGAGAAATGACAAATTTAAAATCTGTTTTACCTAGTAGAGAGCTTATACATCTCCATATCTAAGGTTTGAAGAGAAAAAATGCAATAAAATATTACCAAGGATTTGAAATATCAACTTCAACACAGCAAATTTCAAACCGTACGTTTATAATGTGGGGGTGGGGGGGGGGTAAAGCATTACGTGCACAGAATTTGAAGAGAAGGAGAGATTGACTTTAAATCACACTCACACAATCCCTCTTTCACCCCCCTCTTAGAAAAATGCTCTTGAAAGCATTACGGAAAATGAAGAATTTGCTTGCATCAAGCAATTTCTTCATTATCCACAGTGTTTTTTCTTTATTCAAAAAGACGTAAAACATAAAAGGTTTCCTTTCTCGATAAATCCTTCTAAAGCTCTTGTAGATGTTTCTTAAAATGAAGGATGCGTTAGTACGTTAACCCTTTACCAACAACAACTTCTTCAAAATAGGCATAGCAAATCTCAATAGCATTAAGGGGAGGTATCGATGTTTCTGAAACCTAGATAAGAAAAAATTACCAAGTGCCCAAAAATAGACTCAAACGAACATTTAGTACTTTAAGTTAGGTCAGGTATTGTCTTGTTGGTAATCTAATAGACCTAACGTGGCTTTTTGTGGTTTTATCGGAAAGGTTCAGCGGAATTCCAGGTTATTTTGTGATATCACGGAATTCGGCTGGCGACATCGAATGACCTCATTTGCATATGACCCAAAGTCAAATGAAGGTAACAATTTACTAGCGAAACAGCCAATGTCCTAAATCATGTCACACGAAAGGCTAAGCGCAAAAATACGGTAAGTATTTATATTCGTAATAACGCTTACGACAGTTTTGAATTGATCTTTACAGACCGACTAGCGAACATAACTCCAGATGACGTAACGGTGACGTTGGTTTGATGTAATTTAAACCAAACGCAAGGTACCAACGGTTATTCGCGCCACTCGATTGTCCTATATTCTTCGCAACTGTCTCGGATTGATCTAAAAATAGATTAATAGCCTACGTAAGCTATTAGGGAAATACCCTGCTTTTTTCTGATAAGCGACCTCCAATTTTTGCAAAAATACTTTGCGGCATATTGTATTCAAATAGTATATGAGAGGAAATATAAGTAATTAAAATCTGTGACATGAAAAAAACATCGATACCTACCTTTAAGGATAGATTGAAAAAAAATCGGTATTTTAACCCTTTACCACATGACACAACTGAAAACTGATCTCAATTGAAGGGGTGTAAAAAGTGAGATTGTGCGACAATGGGTTAGATAATCCAAAATATCTCATGTGTTTCGAATTGTATATACTTGATTATAGCTTCGTCTGTTCTTTGCGTATTCAACAGTGTGATCAGTTTTCCGTTTCACACCTCCACGAAAACAAAAAATATTCCCTTCATCTTTTAATATTAAATACACCCCAACTTTGCGTGTGTGTGTTTCAAAATACTTAACGTGATAGTTCACCTGGTGGAAGACAGGAGACAGCAATTGCAGGTATTAGATTACGAGTCCAAACGATCAATTGTGAAGAAACAATCAGTTTTTGATTTACGTAAAATTTGATCTTAGTCGAGTTTTGTTTCAAAAACGAATTGACAAATTAAAGTGAAATGCGATAAGTAATTTAACTATTGTATGTAACAACCTTGAAGGTTCCGCGTGCTTACATGTAACCTTTTATAACGGAATCGCTAGTCTAAATTAGGATTTGTGAAACAATGGATTGTCACCAGCCATTACCGACTTTTCCTACATTAACACTGTTATGCAGACTACCTCATTACCGTATAACCCAGCCTTTTAACGTCCTGAATGAATTGGGTTATGGAAAAGTTTGTTTGGAAAAGAGAAATAATGTATTGTTATTTCTCACTGTTTTCTATCTTATTTTTGCGTTCTTCATTAAACTAAAGTGATCTTTAAAAAGTCACCTGCAATTTCTTTCAATTTAGATTAGTCTACCATGGCTTGTTTTCTTACCTTCAAAGTTTTCACTATATACCATACCGGGGCCGGCACAACACCAGTCTTAGGCCATAGGCCTGTGACTTACTGGCAGAATTCCCAAGCCTAGGCCGGTTGTTTTGCTGTCAATTTGATTTCCAGTCTGCCAGGCTGCGAGGCTGCTGGTCAAATCTTTGTTTGAATCGACTTTTAGATCCAGGCTGCTAGCCTGCTGAAATTCAATTTGATTTCCAGGCTGCCTGGCTGCTGGTCAGATCTTTGTTTGAATCAACTTGTAGTTCCAGGCTGCCAGGCTGCTGGGCTGCTGAAGTTTAATTTGATTTCCAGGCTGCCAGGTTGCTAGGCTGCTGGTCAAATTACTGTTGAAATCAACTTCTAGTTCCAGGCTGCCAGGCTGCTAGGCTGCTGTTCAAATCATTGTTAAAATAAACTTTTAGTTCCAGGTTGCCAGGCTGCTAATCTGCTGAAATTCATTTTGATTTCCAGGCTGCCAGGCTGCAAGGCTGCTGGTCAAATCTTTGTTTTAATCAGCTTTAAGTTCAAGGCTTCCGGGCTGTTAACCCGCTGGGATGTTAAAATTCTATTTGATATCCAGGCTGCCAGGCTGCTAGGCTGCTGCTCAAATCATTGTTAAATTCAACATTAAGATCCAGGCTGCTAGGCTGCTGAAATTCAATTTGATTTCCAGGCTGCTAGGCTGCTGAAATTCAATTTGATTTTTAGGCTGCCAGGCTGCTAGGCTGCTGGTCAAATAATTGTTAAAAAAGACTTTTAGTTCCAGGCTGTCAGGCTTCTAGGCTGCTGAAATTCAATTTGATTTCCAGGCTGCCAGGCTGCTAGGCTGCTGGTCAAATCTTTGTTTTAATCAATTTTTAGTTCCAGGCTGCCAGGCTGCTAGGCTGCTGAAATTCATTTTAATTTCCAGTCTGTCAGGCTGCCAGGCTGCTAGGCTGCTGGTCAAATCTTTGTTTTAATCAACTTTTAGTTCCAGGCTTCCAGGCTACTGGGCTGTTAAAATTCTATTTGATTTCCAGGCTGCCAGGCTGATAGGTTGTTGGTCAAATCATTGTTAAAATCACCTTTTAGTTCCAGGCTGCCAACTTCAGGGAGATTACAAATTGTGGCTCTCTTTCGGTCCGCACCAATATATAAAAGCTAGAATTTTCACCCGAGACATTGATAGTTGTCGGAAGTAATTCCGACGTAAATATTTCCATCCTTAGACAAAAGGCATAAAATCTAAGTATCCCGCATGGCGACGTCTCCTTGGAGATCGACGAGTTGTTGAACACCTTGGGTAACTGACGCGTTGAGAAAATGTCACGTGGATCGACCTTCGAACCTCTTTCTTGTTCTAATTTCTTTACCACTGTTACAAATACGGTAACAATAAATCAACAAAGAACTCTATTTTACGAATCGGGAATTTACACCGAACAGATGCACGTGTACAAAACTGGATTAAACTTTGTAGCTGGTAACTTTTAAAATCGTAAGAATGAAGGTTATAATAGTCGAAAAAATCCGAGACGGCGGAATGTCTAGTTTTACTTTCGACTATGTCTAATATCGACGATGAACATATAGGCCTACCATACCCATTTTTGTTAAATGAAATCCGTAATGATGGTATGGCAGTCGAATAAATGATGTCAGAGATAAATATACATTATTCTATGTCTCGGATGATGTTAACTTTTGACATAACGACAAACCCGGAGGATTCCCTCTATCGAGTGGCCTGGATGCAACACTGTTAAGATGGCATAAATAGAAGTACTTGTAGAGGTCGTGACCTTAATCACTGCGCACATTCATTGATTCGGCTTTTCGCGGTCATTCTTTATGAATGGGCTTACATTTTCAGATAATATACTACAATAAATTATGAATCAATACATGAGCAAGGAAAAAAAATCACGTCGTTGTCTGGTTCCTAGAAGCAAAGAGCGAATTCGGGCGATTCGTAGATTACAGTCAGTATCCTGACTACAAAAAAATCATATGGCCCCTTTTTACATGAATCATTTTACATTGATGGATTGTGCCAAGTTATGAAAAGAACCATTTAAGTAATTGTACAATCATTCTGTGAAATTTTAAAAAGAATCCGGTGAAATCAAGGGACATCATTGTGTTAACTAGAATATTTAAAAAAAAAATTTCATAAGGCCCCTTTTTATGTGACACTTGCCATATTCAGATCCACTGCCAAAATCAACAAGTGTAATGATGATACAATCAATCTGTGTAATCTGTGGAATTTACTGTGTTAGTGAGTTTAAAGTGAAATCTTCATAGGGCCCCTTTTCCCATGATAATATACAGAATTAACCAAATTTTAAAAGGAACAATTTTAATGAAAGTACAATCATTCTGTAAAAGTTAAAGAGAATCATTGAAAACAGTGGACTGAAATGTGTCAAGAATTTTTGGTAATGAAATTTCCATAAGGCCCCTTTTCTCGTGAAACTTAACAAATCAGACCCAATGTACAAAGGAACAATCCTAATGATAGATAGTTTGAAGAAAATGATAAAGACTGAGGACTTCATTGTGATAATGATGTTTCTGTAATAAAATTTTCATAAGGCCCCTTTTCTAGTGTCACTTAATCAATCAGACCCAATTTACGAAGGAACAAACTAAATGATGGCACAATCATTCTATTAAAGTTTGAAGAGATTCTGATGAAGACTGAGGACATTCTTGTGTTAATGAGGATTTGGTAATAATTTTTCATACAGCCCCTTTTTCCTATGATACTAAACAGATCAGGCCCAACTTGGAAAGAAACAATCCTAATGATGGTACAAACATTCTGTAAAAGTTTTAACAGAATCCTATGAAAACTGCGGACTTTATCTTGGTGTAAAGATTTTTGAATAAAATTTTCATGAGACTCCTTTTCCTGTGATACTTGAAAGATCAGGTCTCATGGCAGCATCAACAATCGTGTTTATTGTACAATGATTCTGTGAAGGTTTGAAGAAAATCCAATGAAAGCTCTGGACTTGGTTACAAGGATTATAGATAAAATTCTCAAAAGGCCCCTTTTCCTATGATAATAGACAGATTACGCCTAATTTGAAAAGAAACAATCCTCGTGATGGAACAATCATTCTGTGAAAGTTTAAACAGAATCTGATGAAAACTGTTGACTTTATTGTGGTACAACATTTTAAAATTAAATTTCATAAGGCTCCTTTTTCTGTGATACTTGACCGATCAGGTCTAGTGTCAACATCAACAATCATTATTATTGTACAATTATTCTGTGAATGTTTGAAAAAAATCCGATGAAAGCGCTTGACTTAGTAACAAGGATTTCTAAATGAAATTTTCATAAGGCCCCTGTTCCTGTGTTTCTTGACAGTTCAAACCCTGTTATAAAAACAATGATTGTTATGACCTTAAAATCATTCTGTGAAAGTTTCAACAAAATCTGATCAAGATTTGGCTTCATTGTGTTAATGGGGATTTTTTAATTAAAATTTCATACAGCCCCATTTCCCATGTTACTTAATGGATCTGAACCAATTCCAAAGGGAACTATACTTACAATATTATAATTATTCTGTTTGAGTATGAAGACGACTCCATGAAATCTTTGGACTTTAAAGCATTCATTATTTTTAATTAAATTTTCATAAGGTCCCTTTTCCTATGTTTCTGACTGGATCAGACCTAATTTGAAAGGAATAATCCTTACGATGGTACAATCATTCTGTGAAAGTTTGAAGTTGATCAGGTGAAATCTAGGGCCATGATGTGTTTACTAAGATTTCTTAATTAAATTTTCATAAAGCCCCTTTTCCCGTGTTTCTTGACGCATTCTGAGAAAGTTTGAAGGAATCCGATGAAACCTGTGGACTCAAGAGTGTTAAAGAGGATTCTTAATGGATTTTTAAATTATATTTTCAAAAGGCCCCTTTTCCCGTGCAATCATTCTGTGAAAGTTTGAAGAGAATCCGATGAAAACTGTTGACTCTAGAGTGTTAACAAGGATTTTTTATGAATTGTTCAATTAAATTTTCATAAGGCCCCTTTTGCTATGTTTCTCCATGGATCATACCCAATTTCTAAAGGAAAGATCCTTATGATGGTACAATCATTGTGTGAAAGTTTGAAGAGAATCCGTTGAAAACTGTTAATGAGGATTTTTTAATTAAATCTTAATTTGGCCCCATTTCCCGTGTTTCTAGTCAGATCATACCCAATTCCAAAATGAACGATCCTTATGATGGTTCAATCATTCTGAGAAAGTTTAAAAGGAATCTGATGAAAACTGTGGACTGTAGAGTGTTAAAGAGGATTTTTAATGAATTTTTAAATTAAATCTTCATAGGCCCCTTTTCCTATGTTTCTCGACCGATCATACCCAAATTTGAAAGGAACGATCCTTATGATGATTCAATCATTCTGAGAAAGTTTAAAAGGAATCTGATGAAAACTGTAGACTCTTGAGTGTTAAAGAGGATTTTTAATGAATTTTCAAATTATATTTTCATAAGGCCCCTTTTCCTATGTTTCTTGGCCGATCATACCCAAATTTGAAAGAACGTTCCTTTTGCTGGTACAATCATTATGTGAAAGCTTGAAGAGAATCAGTTGAAAACTCTGGACTCCAGAGTGTTAACGAGGATTTTTTAATTAAATTTTAATTAGGTTCCTTTTTCTGTGTTTCAAGACAGATCATACCCAATTCCAAAAGGAACGATCCTAGGCATATTGATGATCCCACCATATAGCGCTGATTTCCTGAATATGGTAATGCTTTGAAGTATAGACATCAATACATACCAAGTATAAAAGCTCTAGGCCTAATGGTTTAGGAGAAGAAAGTTTTCAAAGATTTCCTTCTTTATTCCTTTGTAAAATAAGGGATTGCACAGAAAAGGGCTAATGTTCAGAATACAGTAATTCTTTGAAGTGTTTTGGTAGAGGATCAATAGATGATGATATGTACCAAATATCAAAGCTCTAGGACTTATCGTTTGGGAGAAAAAGACTTTAAAAGATTTCCTTCTTTATTCCTTGGTAAAATCAGGGATCACACAGAAAAGGGTAAATTTTCAGAATACAGTAATACTTTGAAGTATTTTGGTAGAGGGTCAATAGATGATGATATGTACCAAATACCAAAGCTCTTGGCCTTACGGTTTAGGAGGAGAGGATTTTTAAAGATTTACTTTGTAAAATCAGGAATCGCACAGAAAAGGGTTAACTTTTAGAGTACAGTTATTCTTTGAAGTATTTTGGTAGAGGGTCAATAGGTGATGATATGTACTAAATATCAAGGCTCTAGGCCTTATGGTTTAGGAGGAGAAGATTTTTTAAGAATTGTTTGCAGACGGACAGACAGATGCCAGACAATTACCGATCACAATAGCGCACCTTGAGCACGTTGTGCTCAGGTTAGCTAAAAACTGTGGACTCTAGAGTGTTAATAAGGATTTTTAAAGGATTTTTAATTCAATTTTCATAAGGCCCTTATTCCCATTTTTCTTGACTGATCATACTTATGATTGTACAATCATTCTGAGAAAGTTTGAAGGGAATCCTAGACTTGAGAGTGTTAACAAGGAAAAGCTAACGGATGGACACTGGACCTGACGGTCAGACGGAAGGCTGGACGCATGACGCATGGAGGCTTGACGGGAAAAAGCCATCGCGATAGCTCTAATGGCCTACCGCCAGTAGAGCTAATAAATAGGAGCACTGTAGAGAAATTGAAAGTAAAATTTATTAAACTATAAATTTACAAACATTATCTTAAATCACAAACTTGAGACATTTAAAAAACAACAATAGATTATACAGTGAAACTGAAAAAGGACAACAATTAAACTTGATGAGCTGTTATGTACCCACACATTTCATCTCAAAAACTGACTAAAATGTAAACAAAAACACTTCAGTAGATACCTTCTTACATACACTTGTATCCGCTTTAGCCTTGGTATTATCAGCCCATCACCAGACTGCAAAATTATAGACTTGTCTGATTGAAAGAGAATTTAAATTCTATGAAATTTTAGATTATTTCAACTTTCTGGATAAAAACCAAGAAAAATTAACCCTTGTCATGCTAAACCTGGAATATTTCGGTTTCAGCAGGAGGTATAGACAAGTGCAGTCTGATCTTAGTCTAAACCTCCTGTCTGTCCTTTTGAAACCAGAGTTGTTTATGAAATTAATTTTCAAAAGAAGTATTGACAACTGAACAACAAGTATTACCAGTGCTTTCAGCCCTTTGAAAATCAAAAGCAGTTCTGTATAGGATTTTTAATTCAGCATGAAAGGGTTAAGAAAGTGCTTGTTACCAGCAATTTTTTCATTTTACACAATGTTTTCCAAACTGTTTTTCTTGATGAGCAAACAAAAACGCGAACAAGTTGTAATGGGTTTTAACTCATGAAAAGTAGAGGGAACACTTTGTTTTTATTGAGGTGTGAAACAAAAACCCTAATCACACCTCTGTATGAATCTGCATTGCTTCAGTGTGATTAGGTTTTACATTTCTTATTTCAATAAAAATACATGATTTTATGTATTTTTGTTTGAGTGAGCAAAATGTCATAAAAACAGCTTAAATAAAGCTCATGCATTTTGTTTGCACAACCACAATACATATTGATGGTTCAGCACGAAACAGTTGTAACTGCCAATAAACATATAGGCTGTTACAACTGTTTTGCGCTGAATTATAATCCATCCATGCTTTCTATTTCAATTGGTAGATATGTACTCAATCTATATTTTCTTGATAAAACAGAAAATGAACCACCCACCATCTTATTGATGGATTTTCACTTCCAATCTTAATAAATCAACCAACTCTTTTTAGTGACATTGGTTGTCTGTCATCTCTGCGTGACGGTCGTGATCTAGAGGAAATCAATCTGGTAGGCTTACTGGTAGGCTTACTGGTAGGCTTACTGTTCATTTTAGAAAGATTATCAAGATAGAATAGATTTCTAAACTCAGACAAGATTCAAAGTCTGGCTTAATGCAATGGTATTTTTTTTCTTTTGTACTTCACATCTTGACATAAAATAAATTCATAACAAGAAATAGATTTGATTCAATCAGATAATTCTAAAAATTACTAGGACTTTTTCCGTTTGTCATTGTCAATAGTTATGTTAATACATTAAAGTTCAAAATCAATACATCCATTCAACTTTTTGGAAAGTAAAAGTATTATTAGGATTACAACACAAAAAATCTAAAATTCTAACAACAAACTATGCCTATAAAAATAATCTTTTTTATACGTATAAAAAAATCTACGAAGTCTTATTTTTATTTATATCGTCTGCAACTTCTTTCAATCTGCACCAGTCTAAAAATTGTCATGTTGTAATGGGCTGAAAAGTATATAAGCATTGTTACACCAACATCATTATAAAGGGAAGCATTTCGAAATTGACCTACCAATATGAGCATTACCCCAATACCATATATTCTGCTTTTTGACATCCCCAAGATAAAGTTTCACAAAAACAACATGGAAAATGTAGAAATTGCTTGTAACAAGTAATTTCTGAATTTTCTAATCTGCTTTCTACCAAGAAAGACATGAATATTTGAAATTCTATCAACTTTAAATTGTCATCAGTCCTTAATGGACAAAATCTTGAATTTTGTGGTGATTGGTTGAGCAGTATTGATAAACTTTACACTAACCTTATAACTGGAATTCATTTTTTTGCATTTGCAAGTGAATTAACTCATTACCACAAAACCATGCTTTTGACACTTTAAAAATATTTAATGAAATCATAGTGTGATAAAGAGCAATCATAATAACTAATTTCACCTTTTCTCACAATATTTTCTACCAAACATCTTACTCTTTTTCAGATAAAACACAATTTGAATTGTTGTTTGTATTCTCTTTCAGTTCAGACCAATTTAAAAAATTGTTGTTTGGCAATGAGTTAAGAACAAGAAAATATGCATAAATTATAAAGGCATGTACACTACCATAGCACTATCACATCATCTTGACCCTAGTCATGCTGAGCCCAGAATATTCTTACTTTTTGCTAGAAGTGTATACATAGATCAGCCTGCATATACATCCATGCAATCTGATCTTTGTCTACATCACCTGTGTGTCCCTTTTAAGAAAGCCTTGTTTATAGAATTGATTTTTCAAAGAAATATTGACACACAATTAGTTGCTCCAGTACTTTCAGTCCTTTGATTTTTATACAATAATGAAATAATTTTTTATTCTGCAAGACAAGGGTTAATAATTTATATATTTCACCATACAACATACAAATAAAACATGGAATTGTCAAATGGAATGCTAAAGCTTACGAAAAAAAAAAGCAAAAATAGAAAACAAAGTTTATCAAGCCATATTAATCCTTATCAAATTTCAAATTGGTCCAATTGAAAGAAATTACCAATAACTAATTTGATAAGGAGTATATTTCTGGTAAAAAATGAATTGTAGAGAGTAAAAAATGTGGTGAAAAAAAAAAAGAAATCATTAGTCAGAAGTTTTTATCAAAATGATATGTTTGGGCAATCTAATGCAAAAACAAAACATGCATGGCTGTTAAAAGCTGGATACAGAACAAAATTCTAAAAATAGGGCAAACAAGAACTATCAGTGGACAGCAATGCTAGACTTTGCCAAGTGCTAGATAGTAACATCAATTCGATGTTAACAAGGGGCTAGGTTCTACTTCATGATGTCAGAGAAATAAATACTACCGGTAAAATCAATTAGAGTAATGAATCTTTGCGAACAAGTTCATGTCTAGCCTTCAAGACAAAGTTTCAAAGAATAGATACCAAATTCTTAGCTTTCTCTGAAAACAGTCAAGATAAAAAGAAATTTGTAATAGGCAATTTCTTCATTGTCCACAACGTTTTCTACCCTAAAATGCAAAGATTTTTTAAATTGCACTGACTTGAAATTAACATCTACAACACCTTTCAATTCAGACTATTCAAAAATGTTCCAAAATGATAAATTATGTATTAACCCATTCCCACACAACATAGTTTTAGACTGGTCTAGATTGAAAGAAAATGCAGACAAACAATTTAAGTTGTAGAGATTTTAAAGATCTTTGTCTTAACCCATTCCCACTCAGTGACACTTTTAGATGCCCCAAGAAAAAGAGCTTTGGAAAACATTGTGAAAAATGAAGATATTGCTTGTTACAAGCAATTTCTTCATTATCTACAATGTTGTTTTTTTTACCCTAAAGGACAAAAATCCAAAATTTCATAAGCTTTCAATTGTTGTCTACAACTTATTTCAATTTGGACCAGTCTAAAATTTTGCCATCTGGTAATTGGTTAAGGGGTAAAAACAATGTGTATAATGAAGAAATTGCTTGTAACAAGCAATTTCTTCATATTCGACAATGTTTTCTGAAGCTGTTTTATTGAGAGGCATAAAACAGAGAGATTGAGATGGAATTGGTTAACAACAATTCAACAAATATATATAAAATAGACACATACAGCATGCAATACTTTTGATTGGCATATATGACATGTACTCAATCAGTTGAGAATTAACTCTTAACCAAGATTAGAATTTAAGACTGGTCCAAATTGAGCGAACTTGCATGCAATATTTAAAAGTATATTTAACCCTTCCCTGTTTTTTAATTTTTTTTAGACTGGTCCAAATTGAAAGAGGTTGCACATGATAATGAAAATTGGATGCAATTTGGAATAAAACTATCTAATATAGAAATTGTAAGTCAAATCCTGGATTTGAACAGGAAAGGGTTAAATTGCAAAATAAGTGTTATGTGTGGTAGTAAAGATTTGTAGGAAAGGATAAAATGATTCTTACTAATAATTTCTCACACCATTTTTTGAAACTATTTTCTCTAAGAGAAACGGGATTGTAGAGAAATGTGTTAATAAAAATGTACAATTACAACCATTTATAAAATCACAAAGGATAATACATGTCATTTCTGAGATTCAGATTAAAATATGGACGGCATGTAAAAAAAATCATGTGAGTTGGTGTGTATTATAATATACTTCTGTTTTATATGCTCTTTTCACACTGATTCACAAACAAATTTGGTAAAAAATATATTGTAAGTTTATTGACATTGCATTGAGAATTACAATTTTTTTTATAATTCCTCTTCATTTCTATATACGAAACAAGAGCCGTAGGAGACGTATTATGCTCCCCAAATAAGGTTTTTGTCACAAAACTGTATGCCATTATTAGAAAAAAAACCTTCTTATTGAATGCATCTATTGTTTGAGAGTTCAGTTCACAAGAAATTTGGAAGTTTGACAAACATTGAAGGAATCTGTTTGGCTTCACAGGCCTGATTCTAGTAAAATTCAATATCATTATGGTAAAGGGTTAAATATTTTACCTTGACCATCAAAGTTATCAATGGAAAATGTCTCCATACAAACTATGAAGACTCTAACTTGAAAAGTCTTGCAGAAACAATTGTAAAGGAGGTATATTTGAAAATTAATGACCATGACAATGACCTTGAACTTAGTACCAACAGAAAGTCCATGTCATAAGCAATACACAAGTAAAATATGAAGGCTATATAACTTATCATTGTATACTTATGGGCTATGTTAAAGTTAAAAAATTTGACCTTGAGAAATTACCTTGACCTCGACAAATGACCTTGAACTTAATACCAACAGAAGGTCATGTCATAAGTAATGCACATATGAAATATGAAGGCTATATCACTTACCATTGTAAACTTATAGACAATGATAAAGTTAAGATTTTCAAAATTTTGACCTTGAGAAATGACCTTGATGTTCAAAGATGACCTTGAACTTAGTACCAACAGAAAGGTTTTGTCATAAGCAATGCACATATGAAATATGAAGGTTATATCACTTACCATTGTAAACTTATGGACAATGTAAAAGTGAAAAATTTTGAAATTTGACCTTCAGAAATGACCTTGACCTCAACAGATGACCTTGAACTTAATACCAACAGAAAGGTTTTGTCATAAGCAATGCACATGTGAAATATGAAGGCTATATACCTTACCATTGTAAACTTAAAGACAAAGTTAGAATTAAGATTTTCGAAATTCTGACCTTGACACATAACCTTGAACTTAGTACCGACAAAAAGGTTTGTCACAAGCAATGCAAATGTGAAGTATGAAGACTATATCTGTAACCAATCAAAAGTTATGGCCAATATAAGTTTTTGCAGGACAAAAAGAGAGTTTTCGTAAAGCTATTAACATAAAGGCCCCATTTCCCATGACACCTTTTTTAAACATAAATTTTCGCTAGTTTAAGGCCACGAGGATCTAATTTGCTACTCAAATATGAAATTTCATAAAATTCTGACAAGTAGACTAGGAGAAAATGGCAAAAAAATAATTCTTACATTAAGGCCCCTTTTCTATGACGCAGCCTTGAATTGAGGAATTCAAAAAGGTCTCTTGGAAATTTCCTAGGAAGATTATATAAATGAAGTTTCATCCAATTAGGCCCAGGGGTTCCTGAGATATGATGTCGGAAGGACGGATGGAAGGACGGACGGGCACACAAGCCGGCGACTATATGCTCCACCTAAAATTTTTTGGGGAGCATAATAATTAGTCATTTTCTGGTGGATTAGTAATGCTGTATACAGCAATTCTCATATATAATTTTGTGTAATTTTGCCAGATCTTCAAAGCAGACTCGATACAATATCTTAACCCATTACCACACAATCTTGCTTTTTGGGAAACACAGTGAAAAATGAAGAAATTGCTTGATGCAAGAAATTTGTTAATTATCCACAATGTTTTCTACCAAAAAAGAATTTTAAGAACTTCATGAACCAAAAATTGTCACATGCATTTTCTTTGAATTTGGACCAGTGCAAATTCAGTTGTCTGGTTAATCAATACTTGTCTTACCACAATACTTCGCAGGTGTTACCCTGGAGACAATTTCTAAAAGTCCTATCTATTTATCTCTTGTAGAAAGAAGGAATTGTCCATCAGGAATGTACTGTATTACACTTAACAATTCATGAACCTTCTAGATACAGGTAGTTTTGAGGGAAACGGTTATTTGAGCTGCAATAGTAGACTTCTTAAAAAATTTCCTATGTATACAATTAATTTGAGAAAAAAAGAAATATAGAAAAATTTCTCATACAATGGACGGATAAATATACATCATATATGATATGCTGTAGATCACCTTACTTTATGTAGACATTTGCAATTCTACAACAAAATGTTTGCAGTAAGCATCAATTATAGATCAGTAATAACATAAAAAAGAAATCAATTTCTTTATCATGGAGATTTCCAATCTATACCTAATTTATAAATTGCCTTGATTGACAAGCAGGTATGCTGAATTGATAACCAAACAAATGCACTAAAAATAGATGTAGCCACACTTTCATATGATTGGCAAGCATGTGACTTGTATTGTGACATCAACATGCACCACATTCAAATACTTTCAAACTGCCACGGATTTCTTGTTTGAATAACATATCCATGCCCTTTTTAACCCATCCCCACAAAATGAGGCTTTTGGACGCCGCCCCCTTCCTAGAAAAACAATTAGGAAAACATTGTGTAAAATGGAGAAATTGCTTGTAATAAGCAATTTCTTCATTTTACACAATGTTTTCTACCTAGAAAGTTGAAAAATGTAAAATTTCATAAACTGAAAATAGTTATCTGCAATTCGTTTCAATTTGGACCAGTCTAAAATTTTTCTGTCTTGTAATGGGTTAATTCGGGCCACCTAGACTTTTGTCATCTGGTAATTGCTTTCAATGCCTTTTTCTCGCAGTGCAATGAAATAATAAAACACAGTAAATACAGTATTTATAATTCTTTGGTTAACTATTCACCTATTCCCACAAAACAATGCTTTTTGATGCCCCTCAAGAAAAACAACTGCAAAATATTGTGTACAATAAAGAAATCACTCTAACAGTGCTTTCTACCCAGAAAGCTGAAAAAATCTAAAATTTCGCGAACTTTGAATTTTTGTATGCAGCTCCTTTCAATTTGGACCAGTCTATTTTGTTGCCTGGTAATGGGTTGATCACTCCAAATACATGTTACAGGATTATATACATGTACAAACAATAAATATCTAGCTTGATACACATGTACTTAACAAGGGAATGTCCACTAACTTTAACAGAGCAAACAGAAAAATGTCTTCAAATCCCCCAACCAGCTACCCTAATTTACATCTATAACACATTCTCACACAGTGACATTTTAGACCCCCTAGAGAAATACAAGCGTGAAAACACCGTGTGACAAGCAATTTCTTCATTTTACACAATATTTTCAAGTCAGAAAGTTGAAATAACTCAAATTTCTTATTTTAACTTGTTGTTTGCAATTCCTTTGAATTTTGACTTGTCTAAAATTTTGTTGTTTGGTAATGGGCTAAATCAGTATTAAGTTCAGAACAAAAACCAGGTTTTCTAACTCATACTTTTCAAAATCAATAGATTGCAGCTTCCAATCAAACAATCAATTCACCAACCAAATCCTTAATTTTGACCTGAACATACATATGGTTTGGTGACCTGTAGTACCAATGTTTATACGCCAACCAATAATTTTTGTTTTGCTTCATGTTGTTAGTGATAAAATATGCAAACTAAAAACAATGAATTATATGTCTGAGGTCAGGTGGCTTGACCAGTAATCCATCTATTTGGAAGCCATCTTTCCTAACAAACATATTTTCATAAATTTTAACATATTTGTTTTAACAACTAGATGGTTGTCCAAGGACAACTGCTGTCGAGCCTGCAAAGTTTTGACCATCATCTTGACCTTGACCATCAATTTTAGTGTGTGACCTTGAGCTTTGACCTTGAACTTGAAGCTATCCAAAAAATCCATTCAAATGGCACATATGCTCATGATGGAGAATAATTGCTCCAATTTAATTTGAAATCCATCCATAATTGTAGGAGAAATGCTCTTGACAATCACAATTTTTATGTTTGACCTTGAGCTGTGACCTTGACATTAGAATTATCCCAAAAATTCTTTAAAATAGCACATATACTCATGATGGAGAATGATTGTGCAAAGTTAATTTGAAATCCAGACATAAATGTAGGAGTAATTGTCCGGACAAATTTGGACGGATGAACGGACAGACTAATGCAAATACACCGACTTGTAATAGTGACAAATATGTCTCGCTCCCTACAATCAGGCTCTACAAAAATGATAGTATTAACCAATTACACACATGCTTGCAATCTTCCTTTCTTTTACCATCTATTGCATCAGTACATTACTTTCTGCTGTGAAATTTTTAAGCTGATGAAATTTTGAATATCTTTGTCTTTTGCAGTGGAAAACAGTGGAAAATGAAGAAATTGCTTGCCCTCAAGCAACTTCTGCCATTTTCTGCGGTATTTTCCAAAGCTTTCTTCTGGAAGGTCATAAAAAAATGAGATCATATAGGATGAGGTTAACTGCCCTGCTCCGAGCAATAATCATAAATGTTCTTGTTGTATTAATGTTGAAAAATCATTTAGATGGGTTAGCGCAAACAGTTGTAACTGCCTATATGTTCATAGGCAGTTAGAACTGTTTTGTGCTGATCAATAGATTTCTGTCTTTGATTTTCAAATAATTCATCATTAAACTATTCCATGTGTCACATATTACTCTGCTGTACTTATTTGAGACTCCATACATTTTAAAATAGTGCTGAAATTCTATTCAAAGAATTCTAATAGTTTAAAAGCTGCACAATATCTGTTCTACCTGAAGGCCCTTGAAATTGAAGTCTCATGTAAACATTGTCAAGGAATAATCTCTTTGTTTTTGACATCTCCAAATGTTAAAGAAAATGACAAGATCACTCACTTAGCTTGTTACAAATCTGGTTTTGTTTTCTCTGTCCTTAGAAAGATTCATATTTTACACGTTACACAAGTTTTGATATACTATGGCCCTGTAATGAAAAATTTTCTTGGCTTATTTTCACTAAAAATATTCAATGGATTTGATTCAAAATCACAGGGAGACTTAATTTCAAGCAGAGATGTGCATAGCCTATTTTGGTTATGTTCCATTTACTTTTTGGCCCTTTGATGAAAAATCTTATCTGCTCATTTTCTCAGCAACTAGTAGTTCTGCATAACTTCTTGCTTTAACACATTCCCACACGACAAAATTTTAGACTAGTCTAAATTGAAGTAAGCTGCAGAAAACAATTTTAAGTTGATGGAAAATTAAAATTTTGGTCTTTTGGGGTAGAAAACATTGTGGAAAATGAAGACACTGCTTGTAACAAGCAATTTCTTCATTTTATACAATTTCTTCTAAAGCTGTTTTCTTGAGGGGCGTAAAAAGGAGGAATTGTGTGGGAATGGGTTAATGTGTACTTTTCTTGGAGTTTTGGTTCTTTGTTGAAGAACATTTCATTCTAGGGACCAAATGTATTTTATGGAACAAGGAACCACTGGGGGATATCATTCATATTTAGTTATAGTCAAGTTTTATTTGGACACATTTAGAAAAATTGTATCTGGTAATGATTAAACAGAAACAAATTAGACAAAATCTTTAGCTGATTACTTCACACAAAAAACTTGGGAAAACATTGTTGAAAAAGGAGAAATTGCTTGTAAAAAGCAATGTCTCCTTTTTCAACAATGTTTTCTTATCTGTATGGCACTATTGTTTTCATTTCAATTGCATTTCAATTCATTGTCTGCAACTTCTTTCAATCTGGACCAGTGTAATATATAGTCAACTGGTTAGCAAATAGCATTAGATTGTTAATTATAACTGGGTTATATGGTATAACTTCTTTTCTAGTATATTCAGGATTCAAAGACAGGCAAACGACGACATTGAGCTTGAAAAAATTGGCAGATGACATTTTAAGTCCACAACAGAAATTATTAATCATCTTAAATATTAACCCTTGTCATGTTGAATCCAGAATATTCCAGTTTGGGCAGGAGGTGTAGACAAGATCAGCCTTCACATAAGTGCAAGCTGATCTTAGTCTACACCTCCTGTATTTCCTTTTCAAGCCAGAGTTGTTCATGAAATTTATTTTCAAAAGATGTGCTGGCAACTGAACAGTTACTAACAGTGCTTTCAACCCTTTGACTTTAATAAACTTCTGACAGAATTTTAATCAGCATGGCAAAGGTTAAGTGAGCAATCTACTATTGATAATTAATGGATTGCTGGCCAGACTCCACAGGAGTTTGACTTAGATTTTAAACAGGATTATAATGCCAAATTTATGGTCAGTAAAATGTAATATAGTTAGTAAAATTGGTTTGTTGGTGAGCTAAACATGGTAACTACAGCTCATGTTTAACCCTTTCCTGTTAAAATATGGGATTTTACGATGCCATGATTATATATTTAAGAAAACATTGTGGAAAAAGATTTTTTTTTTTGTAAAAAGCAATTTCTTCTTTTCCAACAATGTCTTCTACCACAAAAGATGCTATCATTTCAAATTGCATCCAATTTTCATTGTTGTCTGCAACCTCTTCCAATTCTGACCTGTCAAAAATTTCAAAAAATGGGAAAGGGTGAAGTCATTAAACCAACAAAGATGCTTAACAATTACATCAAAGTTAAAAGTCACTTTAAGTCAGTATGAAAGATTTGATTGGTCTATTGCCTTTTTGATAGACATCTGTGATCTGTCACTTACAACCCCTAAAGTATGACTGCATCCTAATTAATTCATTCAGTTGAACCTAAAGACCAGATTCCAATTAGCAAAATTTGAAAAAAATAAATAAAAAATCATTATACCGATTATTTTTCATACAGGCTAAAGCAGCTTTTTGTGAAACATTTGATTCCGATTTGTATTGAAAGAAAATTCTCAATATCAGAGTTTCATTGTATTTCTTAAACCCTGTCAGTATATTGTTTATATCTGAAACTACAATAAGCATTTATATCTTTGTGAATTCCCCAGTAGCTCCAGATGAGTGAGGGGACAAAAGGAGTTTGTTAAATTTCTCAAAGCCTGTCTGTATGCTGTTTTTATCAGACACTGTACAGGCATGGATCACCCACTGTCTTTGTTGATCATCAAGCTTGAATAGATCTCGAATCTGTAAATACAAAAATCGCCTTTTATATATAAATTTAAAATGTAAATAAAGTTGACTATTACCTTTACTTGACCAAGAAACCAAACGCAGCTGTCAATCAAAGAATCAACCAATCAAATCATTCATATATACTGGAAGTGAACATGGACAATGACATTGACCACCATTTATGTGATGCATTTTTTTTAGTTTGGTGACTTGAACAGTGTAACTACAGCTTATTCAAGCTGAAGTTAGTGTAACTACAGCTTATTCAAGCTGAAGTTATGACATTTCAGCTGCCAACCAACAATTCTTCTTTTTTGCTACAAGTTATAAATTTGCAAACAAGAGCATCACCTATGGGTGCCAATGCTCGGCTATTGGGTGCTGGACAGTGGATGAAATGCATCTAGAGTTATTCCTCTTGATAGTATGGTTGCTCTTTTGATAGTGAACAAGTGTGCCAAGTTTCCAGTGAATGCCTTTAGTAGAACCAGAGATATCACAAAATGCCAAAGTTTTCACACGACGACAACAACAACAACGACGACACCAAGGCTATAGCAATAACTCAGGTTTTCTCTGAAAGGCCGTTTTAAAATGTTACTTTGAATAATTTATGACTAGAAAAATACAAAAAAAACCCAAATTGTGCTACCTTAACTTCATAACTACAGCTTGAACTAGAACTTGTCATAGGAAGTGACTTAATAACCCTGCCAAGAGTCTGGCTAACAAAATAAATGTCTAAGTTCAAGGGGAAATAATTCTTCTGCCGGAGAGTTGAAACTTGAGAAAAGAGTGTTTAAAATCTTCAACGTGTGATTTTTGAAGTCAAATTGTATGAGGAGCTCATGACACGAAATTACTTGACACAGACGGATCGCCAGTCGGACACATACCCTGATTCATGTATACTCCAAAAGCATTGGGGTTGTGGGGGTATAATAAGCTATTTTACAGCATTCAAGTGTCCAAACACTCAAAAAGGCTTGACATATCAGAGATAAAACATCACTTCCGCTCTAAATGAACAATTTGATTGGTCAATAGATTTTTTTATTGACAGGTGTGTTCTGTCGATAGATACAAGATCCCAAGTCAAAATGGGTTCGTCAAATGATGTAAAATGCCCTTTACCTATTCAAAAAAATTGATTGAAGTGACAATGCAACCAAGATAGAGAAACTTTGTTCAAAAAATTATGAAGTCAATGCAAAAATGAGGAAATAGTCTCTTCATACAAGTGCCCTTTGACCTTAAACTTGAAGCTATCTCAATGTTTGTTCCAAATGGTACTTCAAACCTTTCCTGTACAATCCTTGGTGTTTACCTCCTTGTGCTTTTATAGTTGAGAAAACATTGTGGAAAAAGAAGAAATTGCTTGTAACAAGCAATTTCTTCTTTTGTCCACAATATTTCATTACCTACTGAATGGTAATTTTTCAAATTAAATCTACTTTAAATTTTCATCTGCAAAACCTTTCAATTTGGACAGCCTAAAATTTTGCAAAACAGGAGAGGGTTAATCCATACATGAAAAAGAATAATAATACAAAGTTATTTTGAAATCCATCCACAGATATCTGAGTAATGCTCTAGGTTACTTAACATTTGACCTTGATCTATAAACTTGCCCCAAATTGTTTTCAAATAGCACATCAGTCTGCTCATGATGGAGACCAACTGTGTTAAGTTATTTTGAAATCCATTCATGGATGTTTGAGTTATGCTACTGTTTAGTTCAATTTTATCAATTTGACCTTGGCCTTTGACCTTGAATTCAATTTGAAATTGTTTCAAATGGAAATTCTCTGATAATAGGGAATAACTATGCTAAAATATTTAAATTTACTTCCAAAAATATAGAAGTTGACTGCCTTGATTACCCAGTGGTATGGGTGCTTGACTCATGACCTAATGGTTGTGGGTTGGAGCCCCATCATCACTGAGATGTGTTCAAGGGCAAGATACTTAATAGCCAGCCTCAGTCTACCCAGCTGTAAAATTGGGTTTATGCCACTGCCTCTCTTCAGGAACGTGAAAAAAATCGGGATTGTGAGAGTTTAAGAGCAATTCTATTAGTTTAAAGCTTTTGTCGCAATCAATCTAAAATAAATTTGTATAAACTAAATATAAATGTTATGTCTTGGACAAGCTCAATTTTATTGAATGACTTGACTTGTAGTTTGGATCTTGAAGCTATGACACCATTGATCGAAGGTGTCAACAAATGAAAACAAACTATTTTAAATCTATCAATGAATGAAGGAAATTATACTCAATATAATAAGCTTCCCAATATTTACTTCAATATAGAAATTTATTAATAAATCTACCATTAATATTCATGGCAAGGTCTGGCAGACTCAAGATGGATGGGCAGACAGACGGAAGGACAGGTGGACAACACCAAAGAATATACCAGAACATCTGACTATCAGCCAGGCATAATAAGCTGTAGTTTTTACATATCAGTTTCCCACCAATTAGAGAATCATAAATTTTATTCAACATTTTGATTGACAGTGGAATTTTTTAAGTACTATGATCCCCTGTTTTAGAATTACAGGAAGAAAATCCTTGTAAAACAAGTTGAGTAAGGAAATACAATGTCAATGCTCCACTATGGAGAGTAAATAATAACTGACAAATGATCAAGGTTACAAGGTGTCACCTCATCCCAGCAACGCATGGCTTTTTGTTCCAGATTGGTAGAGGATAAAAAGCTTGATGCTAGACATTTGTCCAAGGGTGGAATGCTCTTTAACCTAGGTGAGACCATACATAAAAGATGCTGCTTAAGAAACACTGGTTTATGATACAGATATGTACAGTTACACATGTTATAATACTAACATATAGAACGTTCATTTAGAATCCGTATTGACAACCTCAATGCAAGATGTTTTTTGTTAAATGGACAACCTTAAACCAATTACTTATCCTTTTTTTTGGGGGGGGGGGGGCTGTTCCTAGTTGCAGACAACAAATTGATGAAATTTGGATAGACTTTGTCTTTGTGGGTAGAAAATATGGAAAATCATGAAGAAATTGCTTGCTTCATTTGTCACAAAATTTTTCAATTTTTTTTTCTTGAGGTTGGAAAACAGTAACCCATTCAATATTGCTTTTTGATGTCCCTCAAGAACTTTTTCTTTTTGGAAAATATTGTGATAAATGAACAAATTGCTTGTAAAAAGTAATTTCTTCTTTATCTTCCACCTTTTCTACCTCAAAAGACAAAGATTTCTAAAATTCCATCAACTTTAAATTGATGTCTGAATTTTCAGATCAGTCTACTAGTCTAATATTTTGTCAGCTGGTAATAGCTTGAATCACTGTAACTTACATCATCTGTAGACCGGGCACCTGGCACATCCTGAAAGTTAGCCAGAACAAAGAGTGGAAGCCCTTCCAATTGATCATCATCCATGGCCTTGTTAAACTCTTTAATTGATGTCTCCATCGTCTTCTCGTCACATGAGCTGTCAATCACAAATATCACACCTTGCGCTCCTTGGTAATATCGATTCCAATATGGACGGACATTATCACCTCCTAGCATGAAAGTAAAGACAAGGTTTTCTTTTTCAAAGATACAAATGTAATAACTAAATGTATATAAAGTAAAAGTCTGTACATTGTGATTTATGCTCAATTAAAAATGACTTTACACTTTAATTTTCTCTGGCAAGAATATACAACAAGAGGACCATAATGGTCCTAAATTGCTCCGCTGAGTATGATGGTTCATGGCTTTATGATATATACAAATAAGCAAAGCCTTTTGTCTAATTATTTTGAGGATGATGTTTAAGGATTTTCTCTTCTTTGAAGTATTTTGGTAGAGGTTCAACGGCTGATAATATGTACCAATATCAAAGCTCTAGGCCTATTGGTTTCGGATAAGATGACTTAAAAAGATTTCCTTCATTATTCTTTTGTAAAATCAGGGATTCCACAGAAAAGGGTTAATTTTAAGAGTACAGTGATTCTTTCAAGTATTTTGGTAGAGGGTCAATAGCTGATGATATGTACCAAATATCAAAGCTCTAGGCCTTATGGTTTAAGAGGAGAAGATTTTTTAATAATTGTCTACGTTCTGCTCAGGTGAGCGAAAAAGTCAAAACTATTACAATTATAAAGTTACTCAAGTATAAAATGATACCATAGTTCAAAAAAAGATACTGTATCTGCTTATCCAATTACCAAACAACAAAATCTTAGACTGGTCCAAATTCAAATGACTTAAATTCTGAAAATAAAATAGATAATAATATGTGGAGCTCTGAAGAAAGTAAGGTAACTTTTTATGATAGAAGACAGAATTCTAGAGTGATCCACATTGAAAGAGTTTGTGGACAAAATATTTAAGTGCCCTTGAATTAAAGGTAAGTGCCATATAGTAACTAAAGGAAAAAATTGTGATCAGTGATTTCTCCTTCTCTCACTTTGCTTTTAATTTTCTTGGTTGCATCAAGCAAGAAATTGTGGTAACATTTTCTTTTTAAAGCATGTCAACAACATATGGGATTTATGCTGCATGTCAACAACTTGCTGAAATAATATGTCAGATGGTGGACTTGTTTAAATTCATATCCTGTGGTAATTGATGAACCCAGAATATTCTTGTTTTTTGCAGGAGGTGTAGACCAAGATCATCCTGCACATATGTGAAGTCTAATCTTGGTCTACACCTCCTGCTTGTGCTTTTCCTGCCAGAGTTGTTTATGAAATTGATTTTTAAAAGAAATACATGTATTGATTTTTGAACAAGTTCTATCAGTGCTTTCAGCCCTTTGATTTTACAGCAATTCAGTAAGCTAATTTAAACAGCATGACATATAGCATTTGAAAATAGAAGTAGATTATACAATGTTACCTCCCAACTCTTTGACATCAACAAAACAATCTGAAAACATCAAAGCCTTTATACTAAACCCTGAAAATAAAGGAGAAAAAAGTTTCAACTCATTACCTCACCAAACTTTACACTAAAATGTCCAATCTGAAAATAGCTGAAGAAACAAGACAATAATTCAAATTGAGAAATACTTGAAAAAATGCTTTTCTAAAATGTAAGTTTTTGTGTCAAGTTCACTTTTTGCATACAGAAAGACATCAGTTAAATAATATGCTTCTGATCTTAGTGATTGGGGCATAATATTTCAAAGTTCCTTTATCCCTTTCCTGTACATTCCCTGGTTTTTACATCCCTGTGATTTTCTACTTGAGAAAACAATGTGGCAAAAGAAGAAATTGCTTGTAACAAGCAATTTCTTCTTTTCCCACAATATTTTCTATCCTGTAGGTTTGTTACGTTTGTTGCTTTTCAAATTGCACACACTTTTAATTGTTGTCTGCAGCATCTTTGAATTCGGACAAGTCCAAAATTTTGAAAAACAGGAAAGGGTTAAAATATAGGGTGGACCTACATATACAGGCAAGAGTACCACATGAATAAAATTTTTAGAGGTCAACTAGCTAATACATACCAAATAACAATTCTATCGGCCTTAAGGTTTCAGAAAAGAAGACTTTTAAAGATTTCATTATTTTTCTATTTTTGTTGCCATAGCAAACATTGTAATTTGTGAGTTTCAACTATTTCACTAACTTTGGAAGAGCTTTATCCAAAAAATTATTCAATAACCTTCTTGTTTAACCGTTTCCCAAATGACAAAATTTTAGACTGATCCTAAATGAAAGAAGATGCAGACAATAATTTTCAAGTTGATGGATTAGAATATTTTCTTCATCTTTTTGGATAGAAAATATACAAGCAATTTCTTCATTTTCCACAATGTTTTCCAAAGCCTTTTACTTGAGAGGTATTTAAAGGAGGGATTGTGTGGGAATAGGTTCATTAAGCCGCTTCTTTAGGAGCAGGTGTTTTAGGAAATATACTTGACATATCATGGCTTTCAATCAAACAAATCACCGACTTTTCAAATCCTTCACTCAGACTGGAATTGAACTTTGAACCCCCATTATTTTTGCAAAATAATGCTGTTTAACCCATTCCCACGCGACAGTTTTAAATTTGCTTAAATTGAAACAAGCTAAAGACGACAATTTCAAGTTGATAAAATTTTAATTTTTTTGTCTTTTTGGGTAGAAAACATTGTGGATAATGAAGCAAATGCTTGACACAAGCAATTTCTTCATTTTCCACAATATTTTCCAAAGCTTTATTTCTGATGGGGCGTAAGAAGGAGTTCTTTTTGTGGGAACGGGTTGACATTAAAGTGTTACTTCCTGTAGGAGCTTAGTCAGGCGTGGCCACATACACTAAAATGATCAATGGAAATGAAGATTTAATTTTGGTGATCATTATAGCTCACCTTTAGCATTTTATTCTAAGGAAAGATACGCATGGCTCACCTTTAGCATTTTATTCTATGGAAGGAAAAGCATGGCTCACCTTTAGCACTTAATCCCAATGGAAAGATAAGCATGGCTCACCTTTAGCATTTTATTCTATGGAAGGATAAGCATGGCTCACCTTTAACACTTTATTCTATGGAAGAATAAGCATGGCTCACCTTAAGTACTTATTCTATGGAAGGATAAAGTATTAATCATAAAGTATCTTACCGACTGTGGGTGCTATTTCGTCTATACTTTCTCCGCTTACTTTTGCAAGTAATGTACTTTTCCCACTTCCGCCGACACCAAGACATATCACAGAGAAATTTGGTTTAGCAGGGGGAGGACCCATACAACAAAGTCTTCGGAAAAGCTGTCAAACAAAACAAACATTAGCTGTTAACCCTTTCCTGTTTTTTGAAATTTTAGATTGGTCCAAATTGAAAGAGATTGCAATTTGAAATGAAACCTATATGGTAGAAAATATTGTGGGAAATGAAGAAATTGCTTGTTACAAGCAATTTCTTCTTTTCCAACAATATTTTCTTAAGTATAAACTCACAGTAGCGTAAAATCCAATGGTTGTACAGGACGGGATAAATGCATTGTATTATGTATATCAAGAAATAACCCAAATAACAATGGTCGAAGGGCTTCCGTTCAGTATTTGTATATTTGATATACTGTCCCCTAATCTGATAGCCTCTAGGCAAGATAAGGTAACTGGTTATATTCGCCTATCATAATCCCATATTTTTCAGATTTTGCTTTGATCAGCAAGTCAGGCAAAGTTTTATGAGACCAGGAAATTAGCCCTGCCCATTAAAGCCATACCGGCATTTTTTATTCGATCAAAATTCTTTAAAGGATTCTGATGAAGGGTCACCCAATGATCATTCCTGTAGAATTTGGTGGAAATTCATCCATCGCTTTCTGAGAAAGGTTTCACCATATATGGAAATCAGCCCAACCCGTTATAGCCATATTTTTCATCCAATCAAACTTCTTTGGAGGAATCTGATAAAGAGTTACCAAAGGCTCATTACTGTAAAATTTGGTTGAAATCCATCATCTGGTTTCTGAGAAGATTTTTTAAGGTTACACTATGTATGGAAATTGCCCTGTCTATTTAAGCCTATTCTACACATTTTTTTTACCTTTTTTTAAACTAAAACATATTTAAATGACAAGATGTAACATCCTGTCTTAGGACCCTCATGAAAAGTTGCATATAAGAAGTAAAGATTACAAACTTGACAAAATAATACAACGTAATGAAATTACAAATTCTAATAATACTTTGATATAAAAGTATATACAAAACTGATAATTCTTTACTGTGGGGCTAACAAAAAGATTGGGGTGAACAGACCCTAGGCGAAAGTATATTTAGAGCAAACGGACCCGATACCCATGTTCACCCATTCCCACTTAAAAACAATTTAATTCAGACAGGTCCAAATTGAAGGAAGTTGCAAACAACAATTTTGAATTGGTAGAACTTTAATTATCTTTTACATATAGGGTAGAAAACATTTTGAATAATGAAATTGCTTGTGACTAGCAACTTCTTCATTTGGCACCATGTTTTACCAGGCTTTTTTCTTAAAGATGCATAAAAAGGCGTGGTTGTATGGGAATGGTTTACAGTATCATTTAAAGAAAATTACTTTGAATCAATTTACCGAATAAATTCCTATTCGTAAAACTGCAAACATCAGCTGAATATTTTCACACATCTTGTTTCTGTTTATTTGCAAGTCTGTGCGAAAAAATACCGGAAATGTGAAAACGTCATAGAAAAGGTCAAAAGTGGTGCGGTTAACGGTAAATTTTGTGGGGGCTGGACAGAAAAAAATTGCAAACCAGTCTGAATAATGGAATTTACGCTTACGTCACACTAAAGTACACAAGAAGATGGCGGAAGCAGCAGTCCTAGATGGAACGGAACGTCAAGAAAGCAGCAAATTCTTTTGTCACCAGTGTTCGATAGAAATAAGACCTAAATTACCGGTTAGTTTTTTCAATGCAGTAGCCAAAGAAGGGGGCACCTCTCAAATCTTAAGCTGCCGTGCAAAACTTCCTGTGTTTCCAAGGGGTATTCAGATATCGGTCAAATTTTTGGGCTTTTAAGTTACAAGCCTCAGAAGGCAAAGAATCGTAGATATCGATAAATTCTGAGCTTATTGGCTGAGTACAGATAATTTTCTTTTTAGGAAAATAGGGGAACAATTCTATCTGACATCTATCTATATATTCTGCCTAACTCCCCTTTCGGGTATTACTGGTAGGGTGAAATCCGACATCACCCATATCTTTTTTGGTTTATACTAGTACAGTTAAACCCCTCCTTGGAAATATGGAATCTGTGCTATAAAGACCGAATTTTGACAGAACAGACAGGGTGCCCATTCACGTACTGCAGTACGTAATTCACGTACAATTACGTCGGTTCACGTACAAATCTTACACCAAGACGTGCATGAACGTACCGAAAATTGATTGAGCGTAGAACCAAAGATGCCATTACGTGTGTGTGCATTTTGAATTATTAGCGTAGAAACCGCGAAACTCTACGTGCGTATTTTCCTAAAAACCCCAAAATTGCAGGCAAAGTAGAACAAAATCGTATCGGGAGCAAGTGATTTCCCTTTCATGCTACGGGAACCATCGCTTCTTTCTGGTCTTTTTCGTCTAGAGATTGGGGAACCAGCAGTTGGATAAGTTCGTATAACGAGGATCGTGATAGCCTCACCATTTTGTATTGAAATAAGTCCAAAGTTGCGCTATTTTTCAAACAAAACGCAAGATATTTACGAGTTTTTGTCGAGAAACTCACGAGATTCATACTATAGAATTTGATTTGAAATTGGTTTCTCTCGTAAGTTCCTATCTATATATACTGCCCAACTCCCCTTTCGGGTATTACTGGCAGGTGCTCGTCTGTGCTGGTTCCGTTGTACATGTAAGTAGGACATCACAAAATGGCGCCGTTTATTTAACATTGTAGTTTTGTTTTAGCTACGTAATTTGCTGTCTGCAAAATGTCATAGCAAAACATGGTCTATTTCTCCACAAATGGTGACCTTTAGACAGTAATACGGTCATTTGATCTTTTCTGTACCAGAATCGTTTCAATACCAGAGTTTGAGCTAACAATGAGCTGACATGCCTGGTATGGCCTGCTCTAAATGTCATCCCCACCCTCGTAATAAACTTGTTGGAGTTGTTTAGCCATCGCTCTCATATCCCATTCAACCCTGCCAAAATCCAATAGTTAAGAAAAAGTGAATTGTCATAAATCAGGTTTTCAAAAAAAAGTTTAATATTATCCTTCTCTTTATATTTATCTGAAACTTGCATATGACGTGTGGCACTTATTTACTGATTACTGAAAAAGTAAATAACCAAAACATTGTCATTTGCTAAAGGGTTCAGATTCGTATGGTGTACCCTTAAATCTTAAAGAAAAGGGTACACTGTACCCCCAGATTTTTCTTTGTACCCCCATTTCAAAACCTAAGGGGTATGTGTACCCCCAAAATGAAAACACAGTGGGCATGCTGACAGATTTATTTGTTCTTTATTTCAAAGGTCACTAACCCCTCTAAAATGGGCAGCCCCGCTATTCATATTTATTACCTCTAAATTCAGTACCAACTCTAGATGATACACTGTTTTGAACCCCAATAAAACAAGCAGTAATTTGACACCTTTGGACTAACCATCTGCATTTCACACTTGATAAAAATGACACTGATTTAGTATGAATGAATCCAGGTCTGTTCGCCCTAAAACACGTTCGCCATAAATACTTTTCCCCCTAATTCCCGTTAGCCCCGGGTCCGTTTGCCCTATATGTCAATTACATTATAGCTTTCCACAATAAAAAAATTCTCGTAAACAATTATTTTTCCTTTATGATATGTTTAGGTTGTGTAAGGTAGTTCTTTCAACTCATATTCAGACAAAATTTCAGCCTGATCTAAAGTTGTAGTGAACGTGAATTGATTCCAAGAACATAATAAGGTTAAAAGAAATTTATTTGAAAAGGAGATGGTTGTATCAAATAAGATTCCAAATTATGTTTTCTTGAATTAAGTTATCACAAGTTAATAATCATGTTTTATTGCCACAATTATCAGTTTAATAATATTAGAAGACCGTTTTTGACAAAGATAGAATAATTATTTGACATGATCAATTTGTTATCAAAATTTATTAAATCACAAGTATCATTTAGAAGTTACCTTTAATCAAAACAATAAATGAATATACAATACACAACCCCGTCCTAGACGTTCGAGACGTTCAAAGAAAGATTATGGGTAAAAGTGTGGGAATTGAAGTATTAATATTTAATTAGATTAACCCATTACCAGAAGACAATATGGGTCTAAATAAAAAGCTTCTGGAGATGGCAATTGAAAGTAATAGATCCCAAATACACTTTAAAGCATTGTGAAAAAGGACAAAATTGCTTGCCACAAGTTGGAATTTTTAAGTCATTACAAAATTTAGATCATTTAAGTCCTCCCCCCCCCCCCTCCCCCAAAAAAAAGAAAATCACGAAATTTAGATCATTGAAAGACAATCAAACTTTTTACAACACAGTCACAGTTGAATAAGAAAGTTTTTGAGAGTATTGTCGACATTATATAACAAAAAACCCCAATAACAGTAGAAAGCATTGTGAGTAAAGGAGAAATTGCTACCCACAGGTTTGAATGGGCTATAATTCACGATCCACACTTTTTTATGACCCAGATGAAGATGAAAGTAGACTAAAACATTGGTGATTTCAAAAGACAAGCTGATTTTTATTAATCCTTCATTCATTTTCAAACGACCTTACAACAATGACTACAAATACACTCAAAATTATACTCATTAAAAAAAGGGGGGCAAACATAGAAAATAGGGCAAACGGACCCAGGGTGAACAGACCTGGGGCGAAAGTATATTTAGGGTGAACTGACCAGATCAGTATCAGATTGTGATATCTAACCCTTAATGTGAAATTAGGCAAAGCCTAGGTTGTGGGCAAAAGAGCAAGAAGAAATCACACAATATGGATTTCAGTTTTAGGTTTTAATTCTGTAACTTTACTGTACAAAATTTATATCCAACTTTAGGGGATTCTTTATCCCATAGTTTCATGCTAATTAATGTTCATACCAGTCATATCCTCATTATTGCAGAAGTAGAACAATAAACATGATTCTCACAGGGCCCTGCAGACTCCCAGAATTTGGGAAGAAGTCACTTCTCAGTAGTTTGAGAATTGGGAGAAGTTTTTCAAAATGGGGAGAAGTGGTGAGACTTTCAGGAGAAGTGGATTGCGTTAAAAATTAAGTTTTTGCGCGTATTCCTCATTTGTATCAGAAAATGAAATAGCTTTACAACCAAGTAGTTGCATTTTATATTATGTATTATGCAATAAACATAGAAAATACTGCTTATCCTTTCAGTCCTCAATAAAGACAGGGTTCTCCCCAGAAATTTTTGAAGGCGTAGTGGCAAATGCGCGGTGTGTTGTCTGTTACCATCTTGGTATGACTATACATAATAAAGGTCATTAAAAGTGCTTTTTAACTTGATTATTGACATCTCGTTGTTTAATTGAGAGTAATTCTTGAATTATATTCTTCAACTTTTTAATTATCATAAGTTGATTTATCTATTTTGAGACTTAATTTGATACCAACCAATTGTGACATTACTCAGCTTACTTCAACTCTCTATCCTATTTGTTGGAAAGGGCACAAAATTGTCTCATAAAAAGGATGTGAAAAGGAAAGATAATGAAAGAATATACCCAAAAGTCTCAAAGGAATGAGTAAAAAAAAGTGTCAACGCCTTGTCTATTAGATAGGATTAGCTTTTCATGCTTGGCCATTTTATCAAGCCTGTCCAAAAATCATATCCTTGAGGACTCTTTAAAAAAGCATGAAGTGTTGGATTGACAAAAATGCCCTTCATCAGAAAAAAAAATAGAAATTATTATCAGTAATTTCAAAAATGTATTTATAAGGTTCCTGTGTGAAATACCTGGTTTCATTTTCAAATTTTGCACCTTAAAGAGCTCCATTAGATTCTCTGTGTAAAATTTGAAATGCTCATTATTTGCCCATTCAGAAGCCTTCAACTGTCTGACACTATAACTATTCTTCTAACAGTACTTTCAGCTATTTGATTTCAATAAAAATTAAAAAAAGTATAATATATCAGCAGTGTCCAATCTTAACCTTATTTCTCAAATTATAACATGAAACTTGATCAAAACAAGTGTCTTTACCCTTCTCTTCTTTAAGTGATTTCAGCACTTTGATTTTCAAAAGAGGATTTTTTCCCCAAATATTATAGCGTGAATGATCTTTTCCTGATTCTAAATAATTATTAAACCATTACTTTTTATAAAAAGAAATCCCTTATTGGTCTAAGGCATTCTGTTCTTGAAGTGCTTTCAGCACTTTGATTTTTGTGGGGGTATTATTCCTTTTTGGGTAAAAAACATGAGAGGATGAGATATTATTAGATGATTACTAAAAGTATAATATTTTTTTTCATCAAACTTTTAAAACAAATTTATTGAAAAAATGGGTTGAACAAACCAGGGTACGAATGTTTGAGATAATGCCCTCCATGTTGGATAAAAAATAAATGGACTTATTCCAGAAGATACATGTGTGTAATTATTAAACTGAGTTGAAAACAAGAGCTTAGTATAACTAGGATGGTTTCTATACAAATCTGTCTTTATTATTTTGGCAAATTCTCGTAAGGAAAAAAGATCGCGAAAAGGGTATGTTTTCAGCGATCAATGTATGAAATAAACTGACCCAATTAATCTTTCCTTCAAAAAATTAAATTTTAAACCTCTGTGGCTTTAGTTTGATAGTTGTCACATCAAATAACCAAATCTTTTACTTTTAACTAGACCAATCTCAGCCGAAGTGACAATTTTCCTGAACCGGGTCGCCATTTTGAATTCATTGTTTACATATTGGTACCTATCATGCTTGGTGACTGATAGCGAGGTACCAGTGGGAAACGCGAGAAAAAAATCGATAATCACCAATTAGTAAGAGTGTAAGGGTCTTATCAATAGAGATGTTATGTAATACGTGGTATACAACACTATAGATAGAGCCTGTCGTGTCCGCGCTTCTGCAACCAATTTTAATGGTTTGCTTGACCCTTTCTTCTGCTGGAAATTAAGCCGTATCGGTGACCAAATTTAAGCGTATCGGCGATATGAAGGCGTATCGGCATACTCTCTCTATTAATGAAGGCGTATCGGGGCCGATACGCCATAATGGCCTGGGGAGAACCCTGAAAGATCTTATTCCTGTGAACAAATACTTTTGTATTTTTCTTTTTTTAGGTTTAAGAATTCAAGAGTTTGATTCTGAATTTATTTTTTCTTAATATTTCATCATAGGTTCATATATGATAAAAAAAAGTCAACTAATAAAAAAATGGAAATAGTGTATAGGCGGTCTGAATGAAATGAGTAGTGTTCCTATTTGAAGCAGAAAATGAGAAAAGATTTTATTGTAACAACATGTATTTAATCAAACCATTACCAGAAGAAAAAGTTCAGACTGGTACAAATTGAAAGAAGCTAAATAAGACATCTCACAGTGAGCTTATATAAGAAAGAAGGTGCCAAAGAGGGTAGAAACATGTGGGGAAAGGATAAATTGCTTGCTGCAATCATCTCCTCCTTTTTCCACAGTTTCCCATAAAAACATTTCAAGATGTCAAAATGGGGGATTGTGTGGTAATGAGTTAGAGTATGTGCACTTTACCTGATAACATATAAATGGATAAAAATTGTCATTAATTGGTCAAAAAAGGTCCTCTGTGATTAAGTCAGTTATAGTGTGTAAAGGGTAAGGGTTACTGCTCAGTACACAAAACCAGACTTTGTACATGCAGTGGTTTAAAGGGAGGTATCGATGTTTCTGAAACCTAGGTAAGAAAAAATTACCAATTGCCGAAAAATAGACTCAAACAAACATTTAATACTTTAAGTTAGGTCAGGTATTGTCTTGGTGGTAATCTAATAGACCTAAATTGGCTTTTTGTGGTTATATCGGAAAGTTTCAGCGGAATTCCAGGTTATTTTTAGATATCACGGAATTCGGCTGTTGATATCGAATGACCTCATTTGCATTTGACCCAAAGTCGAATGAAGGTAACAAATTTACTAGCGAAACAGCCAATGTCCTAGATCATGTCACATGAAAGGCTAAGCGCAAAACTATGGTAAGTGTTTATATTCGTTATAACGCATACGGCAGTTTTGGACTGATCTTCATAGACCGGCTAGCGAACATAACTCCTGATGACGTAACGTTGACGTTAGTTTGATGTAATCTAAACTAAATGCAAGGTTCCAAAGGTTATTCGCGCCACGTGAATGCCCTATAATCTTCGCAACTGTCTCGGATTAATCTAAAAATAGATTAATAGCCTACGTAGGCTATTAGGGAAATACCCTGTTTTTTTCTGATAAGCAACCTCAAATTTTTGCATAACTACTTTGCAGCATATTGTATTCAAATAGTATATGAGAGGAAATAGAAATAATTTAAATCTGTGATAGGAAAAAAACATCGATACCTACCTTTAAAGTTAACACAGGATAATTTGCTCCACTTTATAGGATTACATGTTATTTAAAGGAATTATTACCAACACAAGTAAGTGAAATTTAGTTTTTGGATAGAATGTATCATAACAAGAATCTCAGGAAAAGATCGTAGCAGCCTTTAAATTGTTTGCCATAATTTTCTTCACTTGTTACAATTAAAGCAGATCTCAAATTGAAGGATTCTAATGAAAAATGAATTTGCTGTACGTAGTTTTTCGGCATAATTATTTTTCATCAAGATTTCAAATTTTTAACAAAATTTTGACTTCTGGTAAATGACACGGCGTCCGTAAATGTCGGCCATTATTCTCATTTTGTGAAAGTAAGCAACAAATCTCCTAGACTGATGATAACTTAATTTACAGAAATAATCAAAACTTAAGAAGGGAAAGGATTTTAAATAAAGATTTCATTGCCGAAACCAATCAGCGTAGGTGTGAATGAAGTAAGCATGTTGACTATTAGCTGCCAGAACATACCTCTCTTTCTGATAATCTGCTGGCCTCGCGACTATCAATACACGCTTGAATTACGATCAAAGGGCTTCCGACCGACAGTTGTATAATTGCACACTGTCCCCTACTTTTATAGCCGCTTGGCCAGTCTAGGTTATCACCTATCGTATCCAGGCGTCTTCCCGAAAATTCCAGGCGACTTCGACTTCGCTTTGATCAGCAAATCAGGCGAAGTTTTATGAAACCAGGCGACTTTTTCGCCTGAGTCGCCCACTCTGCAGAGCCCTGTTCTCAACCCATTGCAAGAGGTTTGACAGTAAAGCTGAGAGAATCATGTTAAAAGAGGCTCCTGTACTGCATCATTATATGATGTAAGGGGTCTCTCCAATTACAGTCACGGAGCTCCATGATCATTCAGATCAGGGTTTTCATTAGTACCCAAAAGTCAAGAGTCATTGACATTTGGACCAAAATTTAAAAGGGTCAAAATTGAAATCCCAAGATTCAAAATGTGATACGTCCCACCCACCCTCTCGGTAGCAATTAAGAAAAAAAAGAAAAAAAACAGATAAAAGAAATTAAAATGTTAATAATTTTTAGCTCACCTGAGCACAAAGTGCGAGGTGAGCTATTGTGATCAGTCCTTGTCCGTCGTCCGTCCGTTCGTCTGTCCGTCCGTCCACAATTTCTTTAAAAATCTTCTCCTCCTAAACCAGAAGGCCAATCAAGCTGAAACTTTGCAGGTATGTTCTGTGGGTGAAGTTCTACAAAAGTTGTTAAAAGAATTTAATTCCGTCAAAAACTCTGGTTGCCGCGGCATGTGAAAATGGGAATCTTTAGTTTATCTGTAAAAATCTTTAAAAATCTTCTTTTCCTAAACCATTGGGCCAATGAAGCTGAAACTTTGCAGGGATGTTCCTTGGGTGAAGTTCTACAAAAGTTGGTAAAAGAATTTAATTCCGTCAAAAACTCTGGTTGCCACGGCATGTGAAAATGGGAATCTTTAGTAAATCTGTAAAAATCTTTAAAAATCTTCTTCTCCTAAACCAGTATGTCAATCAAGCTGAAACTTTGCAGGAATGTTTCTTTGGTGAAGCTCTTCAAAAGTTGTTAAAAGAATTTAATTCCGTGAAAAACTCTTGTAACCGCGGCATACGAAGATGGGAAATTTTAGAAAATCTTTGTTGTCTTTTTTTTCACAGACTACAAGGCTAAAGGTATTTATATTTTATATAGAGCTGAATCATATGGTCCTCAACCAAGATTTTTTAAATATTTAATCTCTGGGGTCAAAAATGGCCCCGCCCCTGAGGTCTGAAGTTTGGAAAAATGCTTAATTAGAGCAATTTCAAAAGACTTCTCCTCTTAAACTATAAGGTCTAGGATATTCATATTTGGTATGGAGCATAACTAGATGGTTTTGTACTATATCACTAAAAGTTGTCTTCCTCAGGTCAAAAAGGGCCCTGCAAGAGGTGTCCAAAATTTGGAAAAATGCAAAATTTGAATATGTTGAAAGAAAATTCTTCATTTTAAGGAGGAGGGCATTTATATTTTGAGTGTAGCATAGCTATCTGTTTTGATCAAATTATGCCTGTAGGTTAATAAACACCCCTTCCCTGGGTGTCCAAAGTTTGTAAAAATGCTCAATTAGACCATGTTCAATAATCTTTTCCTCCCAACCTACAAAGTCTAAGGCATTCATATTTTGTATATACAGTAAAACCCCTCTAATACGACCACTTGCGGTACTTTCTGAAAGTGGTCGTAATAGAGGGGTGGTCTTAATACTGAGGTTTGGTCGTTTGTTGTCAAGTAATTAATGTTAATTTCATTTTCGTTATTTGAATATATTAATACTATATATACAAAAATGAAACTATAAGAACGTGTATTACAGCGGAATCTTATGTCATTTTCAAATTTACGATCTTCGATAAGTTCTACTTTCGCTATTCTCCATATGATTCATCTGATTCAGAAGTCCGACCTCAGATTATTTATGCGAACGTACAGGTTCAAAGTATCTAACTGTTGATATCATATCTTCTACAATGCGAATACCAAGCATCAATTACATTGAAATCAAAATTTAAATTCTAATTAACTGTTCGGAACGCCGTAAACAAACTAATCGTAACTTCTCGAATTTATTACTCGAGTCAAAACCTGTGACACATTCAAATAACAATTAAAAATAATACCAGCTATAATTTCTAAAAGTGATCGGCTACTTTAATCATAACACCTATTATAATAAGGGTTCGTTATCACATAATCAAAAATCCGATAATGTATTTACAATGTATTTGTACCCAATTAGTGTCGCTCTTATCAAGTGTGAAATTCGGGTGGTCGGTCTCAATGCGTGAAGTAACTGGTCGTTTTAGTGGGGTTCAAAATAGTGTATCAGCTATAGTTGGTACTGAATTTAGTGGTCATAATTTGGAATAGCGGGGTGCCCGTTTTAGAGGGGTTCGCGACCATTGAAATAATAACAAAAAATTCCGTTCTTTAAAAAATCGGTCGTAATAGAGGGGTGCCCGTATTTCCGGGGTGGTCGTAAGGAGGGGTTTTACTGTAGCATATCCAGATGGTTCTCTACCATGTTAGCTAAAATCTTAGCCCTGGAATAAAACATGGCACTGCCCCAGAGGTCAAAATTTTTTGAAAAAGCCCAATTAGAGCAACATCAAAAGTCTTCTCCTTCTGAAATATAAGGTGAAGGGCATACATATTTGGTCTGTAGCATGACTAAATAATTTTGTACTATCTAACAGGAAAATATGCTCTTAGGATAAAAAATGTCTCTGTTCTTGGGGTTGAAAATTGCATAAATTGCATTGAAAGAATTCATATTCTTAAATATAGGTTCTAGAGCATTTACATTAAAAACAAAGGATAACATTATTGTTATCTACCATGTTTATATCCTTTTGACAAACATGGCCCTTCCCAAGGCATCCCAAGATATGAAAAATGCTCAATAAGAGCATGTTCAAATATCTTCCACTCCTCATACATAAGTTGTAATGCATTCATATTTTTATTTATAGTACATCCAGATTGTTCTCTGCCAAGGTTGCTAAAATTACACCCATTGAAGTTGCAGACAGTAATTAGAGTTTGATTGAAATCTAAGTACAAAGAATCTCAGGTAGAAAACACTGTGAGAAATGGATAAATTGCTTGTCACTCCCTCTCTCACTGTGTATTTTTCAAACCTGTTTTCCCTGAGGGTGACAAATTCTGGGATAGTTTGGTAATGGATTAAACTATAAAGCCAAAGGCATTCATTATTATTGTAAAGCATTACTGGATTGTTTTGTACAAAGCCCAAAAACTTATATATCTTTTATTTATTTTACTCAAGTTGTGTCTTTTTTATACTAAAAAGTACTGTAATTTGGAGATGCCTCAGGTGAGCGATTTAGGACCATCATGGTCCTCTTGTTTAAGCAATGGTGTCTTAGAATAAACTCTGTCTCAGATTGAAAAATTTCTTCTACTTTCAATACAAGATAAATTTAAGAGAAAGTTTAGTCTGACTTGTCTAGAAGAGTCTATAGGCAGGGTTTTCATTAGTACCCAAAAGTCAAGAGTCATTTGTGATGTATTCAGTAATACCTATTGTCTTATAAGCTGGTATATACATTCTACTGTTGCAGTACCCTATATAGTATTCTACCTTTGTATTGTTTAACCACTTAGAGCAAGTCATTGTATGAGAATACTTCATTAAACATATAATCATATAACTCTTGTTGCTCATCAATAGCCCGGATACGTGACATGGTGTCAGAAGTGAATCTTCAATAGATGGACTGAATCATTATTGGAAGAGGAAAATATGGACAATATGAATATTTCTGGCACAACACCTCGCATGGACTGGGACAGTCATGATTTAGAAGGAACCTGGAATAGTTTCAGAGAACACATTGGATTTATGTTTTCGGGTCCGCTTAAATCTAAATCTGAGGAGGATAAATGTTCGTATTTAATGTTGTGGGCTGGCGAAAAAGGAAGAAGTTTGTACTCAACTTGGGGTTTGACGAATGACGAAAAGAAATCTCTTCAAGCTCATTATGACAAATTTGAAGAATATGTCAAGCCACATACAAATGTCATATACAACCGTTACAAATTTCATTCCAGGGTGCAAAATGATGTTGAAAGCTTTGACCAATTTCTAGCTGATCTGCAAATTCTCGCAAAGGACTGTAACTTGGTGAACAAGGAAGAAATGATCCGCGATAGAATTGTCTTTGGGATTAAGAGTGCTAAAATCAGAGAAAAGTTAATAAATCAAGGATCAGACTTAACTTTGAAGAACTGTTTGGACATAACTAGATTACATGAACAATCAGCTATGCAAGCAAAATCAATGTCCACAGAAAAAATTGACTTTGTGAAAAAACAGAAACCGCCCAAAAAGAAAGGAAATTTGAAAAAGAAAAAATCTAAATCATCTTGTTCTCGCTGTGGATTAGATTCGTCTCATGAAACTTGCCCAGCCAAAGGTCAAAAATGCCATAAGTGTAAAAAGTTAAACCATTTTGCTCGTGTTTGTAAAGCAGATAGGCAGAAAAACGTAAATATGTGTGACACCAACTCCGACAGCTCAGATACAGAGTCCTCTGACACATCATTGCTTATGTCTTCAGTTGATACCGCTGTGAATACTGTACGCAAAGAGTGGACACAGAACATTACTGTGCAAAACCAAAAGGTTAATTTTCAGTTGGATACAGGTGCAATGTGCAATGTGATCAACTTAGATCTCGCAAAGAAGTTGGGTGTTGATATGAAATTACGTAAGAGTAACATTCCATTGAAATCTTACTCAGGTCACAAACTGGATTCTAAAGGTATTGTTACGTTGGACTGTGAACACAAAAATAAATTTTATGTCTTAACTTTCCATGTTGTTGACATGAAATCAAAACCTTTGTTAGGTGTTGACTCTTGTGAAGAATTAAATCTAATCAAGAGATTGAACAGTGTTGCAGACAGTGTTCCAAAAGACGTACAAAAAGAATTTCCAGATTTATTTGAGGGAATAGGATGCATACCAGGAAAACACAAAATTAAGGTTGATCCTAAGGCTATACCAGTGGTACATGCTCCAAGAAAAGTTCCACTTTCACTTCGACACAAAGTGAAAGAAGAATTAGATAGGATGGAACGTTCGGGTGTGATTGTTAAACAAACAGAACCGACATCTTGGGTGAATTCTATGGTCTCTGTTGTAAAACCGTCAGGCCAAGTCCGCATATGCATTGATCCGAAAGACTTAAATAAAGCAATCTTGAGAGAACATCATCCTTTAAAAACGGTAGAAGATGTTATTGAACAGATTCCAGATCTTTATGCACGAAAACCAATGACATTTCTTGGGCAATATTTTCTTTGGTTTCACTTTACTTCTTGATTATATTCTGTGAGCTTTTTATTAAAGAAATTTCAAATAAGTAAATTTCAGTAGGATTAGAACTCTGAAAATGGGTTTCATCATTAATTTCACAGGTGTCAAGTACCTGTCAATGACGATCGTCGATGCATGTTCACCACTGGGAAGTGCTAATTGCCTATCAAGCTTGATGTTAAACTTGATGGGGTGTAAATTTTTATAATCAATTAACCATTTTCCAATAATTTTGGCACACTTATGATGACCCTTGACGCATGGCTGATAATTTTCGAGAGTCAAAATGACGCACAGTGACAAATTTTCAAGCGTCAAAATTGCATTTTTTTGAATTTCTGTGCGTCAAAACCCGAGGTCTCGGGTCAAACGAAAACCCTGATAGGGGGTGATAATCATATCTAGTTATGAAGTCCAAAGGGTTAAAGATGACTTTTACCACTTTAATATCTGCAAGGCTGAAGGAATCATTAAAAAGCTGTATGCTGTTACATCAGATCTGTTGGGAAAGTGCAGTAGTCAAACCTTTATTGAGTCTCCCTTTTGAAAACTATCGTCCAGTGATTAATCCATCATTTCTCTCTAAAGATATTTAGAAAGCTGCACTAAATCATATCAATTAATATATAGAAGAGAATAATTTATTGCCAGAATATCAAAGGGCTTACAGTAAATTTCATGGAGTTGAAACTCCAATGATAAAGATGTGTAGTGGTCTTCTTGAAACTGTTGATAAGGGCCAAATAACCATAATGATTATGATAGACCTCAATGCAGCTTTTGATACAATTGTTATTGGAATACTGTTGAAAATTCTTTAGGTTGATTTTGGCATCTGTGGCATCCCATTAAATGATTGAATCATATTCGGTAAGAACTAGGAAAGTGCTAATCAATCAGTCAGCCTCTGAATTAAAACCTTTAAGGTTCGGAGTACCACAGATCTCTTGTGCAGGGTCAGTTATATTTACCCTGTTTATATCAGCCCTAGATAGAGTTGTCCTGAAATTTCTGAAACAGACTGTTTACAGAAATTCCTTTGTCTCTGATTCACAAATTACAATCAGGCCGCAAGGGGGAAAATAAATGCATCCTTTGATCAATCAAGTTGAACACTTTTGAAGAAGTTACACTGGCTTCAAATTTAAAGCCAGAATCATGTTTAAAACTCTTAAAAACTCTTAAAACTGTCTTTCGTGTGGAAAAAAGGCACAGCTCCAACTTATCTGCAGAAACTGTTTGTGCCAAGCCATCAACATGATCAGTTATGATCACAAAGTGCAATAAAATCTTTATTCCAATACGAAGGACAAAACTTGCAGATCGATCTCTAGCCGTTGTTGGGACCGTATGGTGGAACAGTCTACCTAAAGATTTAAAAGACACGCTCACTGAATCATTGTTTTGTTCAAAACTGAAAAATTACCTTTTCTGCATTATTAGGTCACCTGACCTTACCTGACCGAAGGTCATGGTGACCTATTGCCATCGTTTTTTGTCCGTCGTTGTGTGTTATTTTTTTAAGTTTTCAACTTCTTCTGAAGAACCCTCCGAGGGATTTCAACCAAACTTGGCAGGAAGCATCCTTATCGGAAGGCGCTTCGGATTTGTACATGTCAAAAAGGGTACATCTTTAAAAATCTTCTTTTCATGAACCGGCTGCCAGATTGGATTCATATTTGGTATTTAGAGTTTAGGGCAAGGAGTATCAAGTTAAAAATCTGTCAAGAAATGGCTGTGCTGGGGGGGGGGGGGGAGGGCAAAGGTGAGGGGTACATAAGCTTACAAAGTGACAACTTTGAAAATCTTTTTCTACCAAACCAAAAGACCTACAGCTCTGATATTTGGTATGTGGCATCATACAGTGGACCTCTATCAATATTGTATTAATATATTCCAAGGGTAAAAATTGGACCGTTCCTGGACCTTGCAAGTTTAACATAGGCTGTTATAGTGAAAATTTTATAACTCTTCTTCTCCCAAACAGGAGGGCCTAGACCTTTAATATTTGGTATACAGCATCATCTGGTAGACTTCTATCAAGATTGTATAAATCATGGCCCCAGGGTCAGAATAAGCCCGTTCCAAGATGTCACAAGTTTAACATAAGCCTGTTTAGTGAAAACTTTTAAAAAATCTTTTTCTCTCAAACTAAAGGCCTAGAGCTTTGATATTTGGTATGTAGCAAAATCTGGTGGACTTTTATCTGTTTTTGTGCTCTTTGGACTTGGGTGTCCGATAAGGCCCTGCTGGCCTCTTTTTATGACCTAGCAATCCATCTATGATGAAATTAATTGTTTTTATCGCAAACCTGGATTTTATGATTAACTGTAAAGCGCAATAGAATTCTTAAGGAGAATTTAACTTATCAAAGAAAGCAGTGGCAAATTCATGGTAAATAATAAATTTGAAAATGACGTTATATCTGTAGCATGTTTTTAGCTCGGCTGAGAACAAAGTGCACTGGGTGAGCAATAATGATTTGTCATAGCCCCATGTCCGTTTATCTATCAGTCCATTCACAATTACAAAAAAAAACTATTGACCCTCTACCAAAATACTTCAAAGAATTACCATACCCTGAAAATTAGCCCTATTCTGTGAGATCAGTGATTTGACATAGGAATAAAGAAGGAAATACATTGTACTTGTAAATCGTCTCCAAAACCATAAGGCCTGGAGCTTTGGTTATTGGTTAGTATCAATGCATATTGTACCAAAGTACTTCAAAGTACTTCAAAGAATTTCCATACTCTGAAAATCAGTCCTTTTCTGTGCCATCCCTGATTTTAGATAGGAATAATAGGATATTTTTTAAAATTTTCTCCTCCTAAACCATTAGGCCTAGAGCTTTGATATTTGGTATGTGTCAGTGCCTAATGAGCCTCTTCTTAATTACTTCAAAGAATTACTGTACTATAGCACTATATTTTGGGATCAAATATGTAACCTTGGATTAAAGGAGAAAATCTTTAAAAACTCCAAAAGACAGTTTGGCGTAGAGTTTTGATATTTTGTATATATCATAAAGCCATGAGCCATCATACTAAGGTGAACGATATAGGACCAACATGGTCCTCTTGTCCGAAATTCTTTTCTTTAGGGAAACAAAAAGGAAGCATTGTGCTGGAATTAATCAGTCAAGTTCTTTTGTTTTTTTCCAGGACTACACATGCCCTGAATGTGACAATGGATTTATTGAAGAAATATCAGAGTAAGTATCAAACTGTCATGGGTTCGATCCTTGCCGGCAGCACATATTCATTCCGACATATCCTAATCGTAAACCTAAGTGAGAAAGCAGCTGCCTGCAGCACATATCCTTTCCGACATATCCTAATCATAAACCTAAGTGAGATAGCAGCTGGAGGCTAGGAAAGGATGTAGTGGTAGTACTGGTGTGAGAAATACCAGGAATCCACTTTTAGGTGCTCCAGCTGCTGCGATACGACTGATATACTGTTAAAAGTGGCATTAAAACCCAATTTAATCAATCAATTCAATTTTCCACTAGTCAGCTGCCCAGTTGATTCAGACTTTAGTCTCCTCTACCAAGATATTGATGGTCTTAATATATTTGTGCTTAGCCCTTTACCATACGACAAAAATAAAGACTAGTCCAAATTGAAAGGAGTTGCAGACTATAATTAAAAGTTTATGAAATTTTAAAATATTTATCTTTTGTGGTAGAAAAAATTGTGGATAATTAAGAAATTGCTTGTAACAAGCAATTTTTTCATTATCTAAAATGTTTTCCAATGCTTTTTTTCTAGAGGGGAATCTAAAATCGTCATTGTGTAGGAATGGGTTTATCCATTACCAGAAAACAAAATTTAAAGTCTCACTAAATTTGAAAGAAGAATTGGATGAACGTTTGAATTACATTCAAAGTGACAAGTCTGAATCAAATAGGGTAGAAAACATAGAAATGAAGAAAGGGGGAATATGTGGGAATGGGTTAATTGTTCATGTAGCATTCCTATAAAACCCACAAATTATATCTTGTACATTAACTCATTACAACACAATCCTGCTTATTTACACGCCTAAGAAATAGAACTTTTTAAAACAAGCAATTTCTTCTTTTCTCACAATAATTTCTACCCCCCATGGCCCTTACTTTCAATTTAAGCAAACTTTGTTTTGTAGTCTGAAACCTCTTTCTATTTGGACCAGCCTAAAATTTAGTGTTTTGGAACAGGCGTCTTGATACATATTTTCAACAGGGACCTGAGGCCAGGAGAATTGCGAAAATTTGTGGAATTATTCTAATTTTGGGAAAATGAAGGAGATTTTTAACAAGTATTTCATTTCTTAAAATACCATAAATCACCTCTAAGTAAGGCTCTATCAAACTGTCTACACTACTCAATGCCTTTATTTGGTTTACCGGTAGATTTACCAATCAAAAGAAAAATAGGAAATCGGGGAATTGCAGCCTACAATTGGGAATTTTCTGTTCTTAACTGGGGAAAAAGGTACTTTTTGCCTTTGGGAAAGGGGCCGATTTTAGGCCCTAGAATTAAGCAAACGGAACCCCTAGGGAATGGGTTAATTAGAGAAATGAAAATGACTGAAACAATTTGTTGAAGTTTTCTCATACTTTTTCCACTGTACGTACAGTATACCAAGAGTTAATTCAATGTATAGACACTCAATACAGTATCGCAATGAGCCCTCGATATGCTGTACTGTCAGTAGTATGAGGAGCATTATTATGTCCGCGTAATTGTTTGATTAAACCTTACGTGCAAGTATCATATCTCAGTTTCTTTTAATGCAATTCCTCTGAAACTCTGCACATCTTTTTGTGGCAATAATATCAGCCTCTAGACACAGATTCAATACACTGACATTCATTTTAGTGGAAGTTAAACCTTTTCAGGCTTAGAAATTCTTGGTTAAACCTTACATGCAACATCATACATCTTTAATAAATCTCTGTCTACTAATGCTATTGCTTTGAAACTTTGCAAATGCTTTTGAGACCATCATATCAACTTACAGGCAAAGATTCATTACAATTAAATTTATTATAGTGAAATTTTAACCCTTTTCAGAGTTAGAAATTCTTGTTTGACTTAAAATTTTAATTTTTGAAAAGTTTTCATCTCTATTACTACTTTGGTATTATGCCTCATGTCGACATTGAACTGCTGTTTCTATCCAGCACTCAGAATAGTCGAGCATTGCTGTCCTCTGACAGCTCTTGTTTTTTAAAATTTCAGTTGTGTCCAATTTGAAAGAAGTTCCAGACAATAATTTAAAGTGAGAGTAATTTAAAAGTTATCCAACCTACAGGGTAGAAAATATTGTTTTCTTTTTTTCCCAAAATATTTGCTCAACTATAAAATCATTGGGACATAAAATCAAAGGATTGTGCTGGAAAGGGTTACTAAGCTATCTTGACTTGCTTTGACTTGTAATATAGGCAATTTCTGACTCTCCTGCATGCTATTGGATTTACAAAACCCATTGTTCTAGCATAGTAACCAATGACTGATATCTTTTCTATGAAACCATTGTATCAAGAAATCACAAGAGTACATTCTTTTTAGCTCACCTGAGCACAACGTGCTCAAGGTGAGCTATTGTGATCGGTAATTGTCCGGGATCCGTCTGTCCATACGTTAACAATTATTAAAAATCTTCTCCTAAACCATAAGGCCTAGAGCTTTGATATTTGGTGCATATCATCACCTATTGACCCTCTACCAAAATACTTCAAAGAATTACTGTACTCTAAAAATTAACCCTTTTCTGTTGGATCCCTGATTTAACCCATTCAAACACAGTGGAATTTTAGACCCGTCCAAATTGAAAGAAGCTGCAGACGACTATTTAAAGTTGATGGAATTTTAAATTTTTTCGTCTTTTTGGATAGATAACAATTTGGATAATGAAGAAATTGCTTGATCCAAGCAATTTCTTCATTTTCCACAATGTTTTCCAAAGCTTTTTCGTTGAGGGGCATAAAAAGGAGGGATTGAGTTGGAATGGGTTAACAAAGGAAATCTTTGAAAATCTTCTTCTCCAAAACCAAAAGGCCTAGAGCTTCAATATTTGGTACATATCATCACCTATTGACCCTCTACAAAAATACTTCAAAGAATAACCATGTTCTTAAAATTAGCCCTTTTCTGTGCAATCCATGATTTTACAGAGGAATAAAGGAGGTAATCTTTGAAAATCTTCTTCTCCTGAACCATAAGGCCTAGAGCTTTTATATTTGGTATGTTATGATCATATAATGACCCTTTACCAAAATACTTCAAAGAATTCCTGCAATCTGAACATTAGCCCTTTTCTGTGCAATCCCTGATTTTACAAAGGAAAAAAGGAGGAAATCTTTTAAAGTCTTTTCCCAAACCATAAGGCCTAGAGCTTTTATATTTTGTATGTTTCATCACCTATTGACTTTTCACCAAAATTATTCAAAGGATTACCGTATTATGAAAATTAGCCCTTTTCTGTGCAATCCCTGATTTATCAAAGGAATAAAGAAGGAAATCTTTGAAAATTTTCGTATCTCAAACCATAAGGCCTAGAGCTTTTATATTTGGTATGTATGATAATCTATTGACCCTCTACCTAAGTACTTCAAAGAATTACTGTATTCGGAAAATTAGCCCTTTTCTGTGCAATCCCTAATTTTAGATAGGAAGAAAGAATGATATCTTTGAAAACCTTCATCTCTGAAACAATAAGGCCTAGAGCTTTTATGTTTGGTTTGTATCATAACCTATTGACCCTCTACCTAAGTACTTCAAAGAATTACTGTATTCGGAAAATTAGCCCTTTTCTGTTCAATCCCTAATTTTAGATAGGAATAAAGAATGATATCTTTGAAAACCTTCTTCTCCTAAATCATTAGGCCTAGAGCTTTGATATTTGGTATGTATTGATGTCCTTACTTCAAAGCATTACCTTATTCAGGAAATCAGCACTGTAAGGTGGGATCATCAATATACCTGGAATTATAAGAGAGAATCCTTAAACATCTTCTCCAAAATAATTAGACAGAGGGCTTTGCTATTTTGTATATATACCATAAGCCATGAACCATCATACTCAGGGGACCAATTTAGGACCATCATGGTCCTCTTGTTGTATATTCTTGCCAGAGGAAATTAAAGTGTAAAGTCCGTTTTAATTGAATAAATCTCAATGGACAGACTTTTATTTTATATACATTTAGTTAGTACATTTGTATCTTTGAAAAAGAAAACCTTGTCTTTACTTTCATACTAGGAGGTGATAATGTCCGTCCATATTGGAATCGATATTACCAAGGAGCCCAAGGTGTGATATTTGTGATTGACAGCTCATGTGATGAGAAGACGATGGAGACATCAATTAAAGAGTTTAGGACCATCATGGTCCTCTTGTTTAAATATATGTCAATATTTTCATAATATTTAACCCTTGTCATGCTGAACCTTGAATATTCCTTTTTTTGCAGAGGATGTAGACAAAGATCAGCCTGCACATAAGTGCAGTCTGATCTTTGTCTACACCACCTGGTTGTCCCTTTTAAGTCAGGGTTGTATATGAAATTTAATTTTCAAAATTAATATAGACCTGAAAATAGTATTTCAGTGCTTTCAGCCCTTTGATTTCCTGCTATTTTATTTTTAAAAGGATTTAATTCAGCATTTCAAGGGTTAAGAAAGTTTCATGAACTGTTTTAGAACACAAGAAAGTCCACCCCAACCACAACCACCTATGAGAGACCCTGCTGCTGAATTTGCTGAGGTAATTTTACATTTTAGAACAATTAAGTTTTTGTTGCAGTGTCAAATAAGAAACAAAATTGCATCATATGAACCAGCAAAGCTGATTTATACAGAAGTGCTTTTAGTTTCAAACCCCTATGAAAACCAAATAAATTCTCTCCATTTCTTAAATCATATGATAAATAAAGGCTTATATAATATTAAAAGATGTCACAAAGCAAATATTTTACAAATTTGATTTGAATGGGGTTTTACTTTCAACAATATTTCTGTCATATTGCTACAGCTGGAGTACCTAACCATGGATTACTAGTATTTCTCACACTTGTACTACCACCACATCCTTTCAAAGCCTCTAGTTGCTCATCCCACTTAGGTTTACAATTATCCACCCATTGGTGGGAGACAAAAATTGGAAAGGATATATTCCGTGACCTGGGATGGAAACCTGGACCTGATTGAGCATTAGATGTGCTACCAACTGGGCTATGGCTGAGGCTTGCTTGACAACTTTGAGGCTGTTTATACATGAACCTTTCCCTGCACCAACATGCCAAATAGTTATGTCCGCTATCCAATATTTATTTCATGGAGATATGAAACAAATGTTTTTGTCAATTAGAATGCAAAGATCAAGTTCATGATCATGTAAATTGTTCTGTTTTAAAAGTTGATGTAGTTGATAGTTTGTTAACCCAGTCAAACACGATGAAATTTTAGACCAGTTTGAATTTAAATAAGTTACAGACCACAGGTTTAAGTTGGTGAAATTTTAGAAATTTTTGATTTTTGGTTAGCAAACATTGAAGATAATAAACAAGAAATGTAACAAGAAATTTTTCATTTTGAACAATGTTTTTCTGACCTTTATATTGAGTGGTGTTTAAAAGCGTTATTGTGTTGGAATATCAAGAGGAATATTCATCTATAAAGAGAGCTTACCATTTATGTATTATGTTCTGTCAGATATGGGGTAGAGCTTTTCTGGAGAGTTTTGGTGACCACACAGCGGAGAGAGATGAGGGTATGGCGTGGGCCCGAGATCGAGACACAGATGATGAGGATGAGGGATCTACGAGACGACATCACAGGGCATTTCAACCTGCTAGAGTAGCCTTCCGCAGAACTAGACCAATTAGAAATCAATATTTACAAGGGTAGGATATATATATATATAAATACATGTATATATACACTGCATAATTTATGTGTGTAAGATTCCATGAAAGTACAAAATCATCTACAATACTGTAAATTAGGTAATTTTCTCGTTGGTGTATTTTCATGTGAGCAGAACTAGAAGACTTATCAGTGAGTTTATGAATTTGCCAGCAGCGATATGGTACTTAGGTGATTTCTCACAAGCTCATTATCTCACAAATATTAGCAAAAATAAAACCCTCTCTAAATAAACCAGATTTACAGTACTCCAGTAGTTTAACTAATTCTTCATATTTCATAAACCAATACTGAATATTTTCAAGGCCTCGTCACAATGAATATCATGAATATTGTAGTTTTATGAACTCATAACCTATAGGTTTAAATATGAATAATTATTTGCGATAGAAAGAACTCTTTTTGACTAAGCTACCCTTTCTGATCTAAACTTTTTCTTGTCATTTATCAAATGCAAATTTGACTTTGAAGTACTGAAATAGTTCATTTAACCCATTACCAGACAAAAAAGTTTTTGACTGGTCCAAACTGAAAGAAGGTGCAGACATTATTTCAAATTGTGCTGATATTGGAAAAGTTAGAAATAGAATAGAAAACCCTTTGTTGAAAGGAGAAACTCCTTTTTACAGTAATTTCCCCTTTTACTACAAAGTTTTCCATTGTCGGATTTCTTCAGGACGTCAAAGAGTGTCCTTTTGTGATAATAGATTAATCAATACATTCTTGCTACAATCTGTTGTGTAGGTTTTCATGCTACATTTACCTATTGGAATAATATGAAAAAGTTTATTTATCATCTATACATATCACCTTGTATTAGATGGATATTTCCTCTTCCAGGTTATTTCAGTACTTTTCTGATAGAATAGATTCAGAAGTGAGAGATGGTGGAGGGGGAGGTCCACCAGGACTCAGAATGGGAGGTATACCCATGTAAGTACTAGATTGATTTAGATTAAGTTGGCAGTGGGCTAGTACAGATACTCTAGACAGGGGATTCACCTTTAATCTGTTACCAGATGATACAATTTCAGACTGATCCAAATTCAAAGAAGTTGCAGACGACAATTCTTGATAGATGAAATCTTAAAAAGCTTCAAATTAATGGAATGATGAGGAAATTGCTTCTTTCAAGCAAATTCATCATTTCCTCCTTCCTCCATAATGTTTTCCCAAGCATTTTTAAAATTTGGTAACAATTTCTGCACTTCCCTTGTTAGCTCATGTGAACATGAAGTGCTCTGGGTGAGCTATTGTGAAAGGGTCATCGTCCGGCGTCCGGCCACAATTACAAAAAAATCTTCGCCTAAACTAACCATGGAATTCCAACCAAACTGCACAGAAAAGATCCTTAGCAGCTCTTAGCATGCTCTTTCAAAATACTTCAAAGAAGTGAAAACCATGAAGAACTTTGGTTGCCATGGCAACGGAGTTAAAAAACTTTAAAAATCTTCTCCTCCCAAACCATTAATTTAGGCCTAGAGCTTTGATATTTGGTATACCGTAAATCATCATCTATTGATCCTCTACCAAAATGTTCATAGAATAAACGAATCTTGAAAATAAGCCCTTTTCTGTGCGATCCCAGATTTTACATACAAATGGAGAAGGAAATCTTTATAAATCTTCTGCTCCCAAACCGAAAGGCCTAGAGCTTCAATATATGGTATAGTCATTTATTGACCCTCTATCAGATTACTTCAAAAAATTACCGTATCTTGAAAATTAGCCATTTTTAGCGATCCCTAATTTAACATAGAAATAAAGAAGGAAATCTATAAAAATCTTCTCCAAAACCATAAGGCCTAGAGCTTTGATATTTGGTATAAATCATCATCTATTGACCCTTTACCAACATACTTCAAAGAATTAATGTATCTTGAAAATAAGCATTTTTCTGTGCAATCCCTGATTTTACATGAAATGAGGAAGGAAATCTTTAAAATCTTCTTCTCCTAAACCATGATTCCTAGAGCCCTGATATTTGGTATAAATCATCATCTATTGACCCTCTACCAAAAATACTTCAAAGAAATACTGTACTCTGATAATTAGCCCTTTTTTGTGTGATCCCTGATTTCACATAGAATTAAAGAAGGATATATTTAAAAAATCTTCTTCTCCCAAACCATCAGGCCTAGAGCTTTAATATTGTATGTTTTTATGTCTATTGACCCTTTACCAAAATACCTCTAAGAATTACTGAACTTGAAAATTAGCCTGTTTCTTTGTGATCCCTGATTTTGCATATGAATAAAAAAGGAAATCTTTGAAATCTTCTTTTCCCAAACCATAAGGTATAGAGCTTTAATATTTTTTGTGTATAAAAACCTATCAACCCTTTACCAATTTTCAGGTAGAATTAACATATTCTGAAAATAAGCCATTTTCTGTTCAATCTAAGATTTTAGAAAGGAATAAAGAAGGATATCTTTGAAAATCTTCTCCTTCTTAACCATTAGGCCTAGAGCTTTGATATTATGTATAAATCATCATCTATTGACCCTCTACCAAAATAATTCAAAGAATTACCATACTCTGGAAATTAGCTCTAAATGGTAGGATCTTCAATCAACCTAGGATTAAATAAAAAATCTTTAAAAAATTCTTCTCTGGAATAATTAGGTGTAGGGCTTTGATATTTTGTTAATATCATAAAGCCTTGAGTCATCATACTCAGGGGAGCGATATGGGACCATTATGGTCCTCTTGTAAACAAATTCATGACAATTCAAGTTGAAAGGGAAAGTTTTGAAGAAACTTAAGGAATTCTTTTACAGGCATGTTTTGTACTTGGACCTAAAATTTCTTTACAATAGCATACATGGGTAGTCAATAAAGACTGGTTTTAATTCCTGTCAGCTGCTAATATACTTTCCGACATTTGTCTCCCACCATAATAATTGTAAACATAAGTGGGAGGCTCAAAAAAGATGTGGTAGAACTGGTGTGTGAAATACCAAGAATTAATGGTAAGGTACGCCAGCCGCTGTGATATGACTGAAATACTGTTACAAATGGTTTTTACAATGAATAGAATAAAAAGAACAGTTTGTTATCATCTATTTCTTTATTTTCCATTACATTTTCAAAAGCTTTTGTTTTGAGGGATGTTAGAAAGCGGAAGTGTGTGGAAATGGGTTAAGGTCTATGATTTATGTGAATAAAATAGGTGATAGATGACTGTTTATTTCAGAAATATTGTACCCCTACATGGGAACCCTGAAGATTATGCATGGGGAGCAGGAGGATTAGATTCTATTATAACACAGGTAAGATATAGTGGATTGACAAAACCCTGGCCATGTCAACTGGAAGTTTCACTTCGATATTAAACTTCATTAGTTTGAAAAATATATGGTCCGAAATATTAACAAGAAATAGTAAAATGGTTGGTTGGCAACACAAACATCATAACTACAGCTTGAATAAGTCAATTGGTTGATTGAATCTTTGATTGACAGCAGCAGTTCTTCAGCAGTCCTTCAATTCCTGTTATTGTGGACTAATGTGAGTTAGTGTGAAAAGTATGGCTGTTAGATGATGATTAACTACTGTCAATATATTGATTGATCAATCGTTTATTTTGACAGGGAGTGTAATGTTGACCTCCGACTCTAGTGTCAAATAATTCTGTTTCCTAGATGTTTTAAAGACAGCTTAATAGAGCTATAGTTTGAATATAAAGGTCAACCAACCAATGATTTTAGTTTTGTTTTGTGCCCCAACAATAAATTTTTCAATTCAATAATTTGTATTTCAGTCACTCTGCAAGTGGGTATTGCCTTTGATAACCAATAGACTGGACTGTACTGCATACCAGATGGCAGCATTTTATACTGTTCCAAAAATTCAGATGATACTTTAGGCTAGAAAACTATGCAAATACTTGATTTTGATTAAATTTCGCCTATGCTGTCATTAATTAAATAATATGGTAAAATGTTGGACTAATTTGTAAAAAAAAAATTAACATATAGATTAACCCATTACTAGAAGGCAAAATTTTAGACTGGTCCAAATTGAAGGGAGAAGGAGACGACAATTCAAAATTTATGAAAATTTAGATTTTTTTGATTTTCTGGGTAGAAAACCTTTGGGCATCCAAAAGCATCACTGTGTGAGAATGGGTTAAGTTCTTCATAAATTTTCTTGTACAAAAGCTTTTCATAACTTATTTATCTCCTGTTTTCCATGTTAGTAGAATGATAGGATAATTCTCATTGAGGAAAATAAACTATTTACTGTGAGGTTTGTTGTTTATTTTCAGGGATAATAAACTATTTACTGAGACATTTGTTGTTTAATTTCAGTTATTGAATCAGTTAGAAGGATCAGGAGCTCCACCTGCACAACAAGATAAAATAGATTCTCTTCCAGTAGTTACTATCTCACAAAAACAAATAGGTCAGTAGTTTTGTCCCCAGTTTGTATGGTTATTAGAAAAGGCTATATGGAGTGAACAGTCAGATCTTTAAATAGGAAAACCGTTGTATTCCATGGTTAAAGCTCTACAGAATGCCAGAATAGGTATTGTTTGTTTGCAGTAGCTATCCTTGATGGAACTAAGGAATTCATCTTTTCCTAGACTGAAGATTATTTGAATATGAGTTACTCCACTTGTTGAAATAAACCTTTAACACATTCCTACTTAAGAAAATAGTTATGGAAAACAATGTGGAAAATGAAGAAATTGCTTGTAACAAGCAATTTCTTCATTATCCACAATGTTTTCTATCCCAAAAGACAAAGATTTGAAAGATTTCATCAACTTGAAATTCTCGTCTACAACTTCTTCCAATTTGAACCGGTCTAAAATTTCACTGTGTGGGAATCGGTTAATTAGTCAGTGGAGCCTGTCAGTGGAGCCTTACAGGCTCAAGCGACTCTAGTTTCTCCTACTGGATAATGAAAAATAAAAACCTATGATCAATCCATTTTCAAGCATTTTTATGCTTCTACCATATATAGACAATGGGCATACAGAGTTACCTCTGTCTATGTGGGAGAGTGTTAGTTAATATATGTGTCTGATTCTTGTCAGAAGCATATCTTCTACATTAATTGATTGATTCTAAAAAGTAACTTTGCCAGGGCTTGAGTTTCGACTCACCTGCTCGCATAAAGTAAGTTGAAAACAGATTGCAAGTGATTTTTCTGAAACTAAAATTCGTATTGCGAGTGAATTTATTCAGCAGAAAAAGATGTAATCATAATTTTTCATTACTTTCTTGTATAAACTTAGCTGACCTATGAGATGAGTATTTAGTATTTGGATCTTGTTTTGTTTACGTTTTTTTTCTAAACAGGAAGTCGAGTTTCACATTATTATTTGAATTACGTAAAACGGGAGGCTCGGAAGCTAATATTTAAATACAGGACATTGTCTCCGGTATCTTACAGGAGGTGATGATCATGAATTGATTACTAAATGTTATCATTTACCACTTTCAAAAATGTTATTTGACTAATTGTTTTTTCATTAATTGCTGAGAAACACATGACATTACAGTTCTAGACATCTTACAAATTGTGACCACAGAATAACGTAATCTTTACTTTAACCTATTCCAACACTGCAAAATTTTAGACTGGTCCAATTTTAGACTGGTCCAAATTGAAAGAAGCTGCAGACAACAATTTCAAGTTGACGAAATTTCAATTTTTTTTCGTCTTTTTGGATAGAAAACATTGTGGATAATGAAGAATTTGCTTGTTACAGGCAAATTCTTCATTTTTCCGAAATATTTTTCAAGTTTTTTCTTGAGGGGGGTAAAAATGAGGGATTGTGTGGGAATGGTTAAAAGTCTTCTTCTCAGGAAGCATTGAAAAGCATTGATCAGAATTTAACTGAATTTAACAAGAATAATCCTTTGGTGACCCATTATTATATTTCTTCAAAGAATTATGATCTGATGAAAAGCATGACTTTTATGGAGAAGCGCTAAATACCATACATTGTTTAATCTGAAAACTTTGAAAATCCCCTTCTTAGAAACCTGTCAATGGATTTCATTAAAAATTTCCACAGGAACAATCCATGGTTAATCCTTCAGATTCCTATATAGAATTATGCTTGATTAAAAAATATGGCTTATATGGGCAGGGCTTGTGTCCATATATGGTTTATAGCAGGGCTCCAGTAATTTTGAAATTTAAATCAGTTTGAGACAATGCCCCCCGACAAAAACGAATAACCCCCCCCCCCCCCCTGCCGGCAAAAACGAATACCCTTTTGTCACCTTTCCCGTACGTAGCAGAGTTCATCATTCATTCAGTAGTTGCCTTCTTTTTCACCTTTTACGAATTTGATTGTAATCTTCAACGAGTGGATGATCGATGAAAACAACTGACAGATCCTACTTTCATTTTGTTTTTGAAAATTCAGCTGTGTATAAATTGCAATTCCGGCATTGTACAGGCAGTCCACGAAATTGCAATATATTGTAAACTTAGACAAATAAATTACATTATTAAAATTTCCGGGTTTTACAGAATATTTCCGTGATGTTCGCTTCCGCCCCCCCCCCTCCCCCGAATACCGCCGATTTAATTATAGTAATGATATACTTTTTCATAATCTAGTTATCCAAAGTTCTGTAAATTCAACACAGTCATAGCGATTTTGTATCAACACGAGCCTCTGTTGATGGAAAAACACAGCTGACGTCACAAAAATGTCGGGTCATTCCATTCTAGCCCGTGGTCGTGACGTACATCAAAAAGACCGACGAGACAAACTCGAGTGGGTCGCCCACGTGTTGTACTATTTTCCAAAAGTAGAATTTGTGCACAAATCTCGGTCATTTATTAATTGCAGGTGATTTGCGATTTATTATTCGGACGTTTTCAAACCCTGAAGTAAGATTTCATGATTCATTGTTTCTTTAATTTTATTGACGGAACTAGCGATATTATTAAGCAGTCGTTTTCGTTTATATTCAAATTAACTGCATTCTGTGGATTTCCACTTATTGTTTGAATTCTATCATTTACGTTTCTTACGGTGAATTAAAAACTATAAAAAATATAATAACTTGAATTTTTTATACAAATTTCGAACAGGGGCTCATGCGCTTACTTGTGATAAATTTATTTCATAAAAGCGTTGTACTGATTTTTTCCGACTTTATACGAATGGCAACTGAAGCCTGTTCATGTCTCGATCTATATACGCATCCTATATCATAATAAAAAAAAAGGTGAAAGCGTGAAACTGTGGCTAACTGCAAATCAGGTCCACGTGCGGATGGGCACTTGACTGGCCGGCGGGTAAATTAATTATTGATTTTTGGCATTTTTGTTAATCCCTCAATCTGCAGGTAAACATGTGAAACCCTTAAATTACTTCGGTTTCAAATAGATTCTGATAGATGACGGACGAGTTTATCAATATTTAAGTGTGAAATTTAATAATTTCAGACCGTTTTTGGTGTTATTTTTGGGATTCCAATCGGTCTGGCAATTAAAAATTCGGTCCAGACCTGCAATTTATCTGATTTCCGGAGCTCTGGCTTATAGTGAAAATTTTGTTTTCAGAAACTGGAGGATGATTTCATCCTTTATCAGATTATTTTAAAAAATTTCAATAGGTTTGGTAACTAAGCTCAGGAGGATGATAGGCCAATTTCAGGTTGGGATGACAAAGTCATCTGAGGGAAATAACTGATACTGCTTGTTAATGCCTTGTCATCTGACATAGGGAATGAATTTTACATGACTTGACTTGACTTTTTTAAAATAATGTAAAGTTAGATATTCTTTTCTAGAACTATTTCAAAGATTTCAATGACTAGATTTATTTAATGGATATGTTGATTAAGTTTATATTGAATTCCTTATGATCTTGAGCCAACGTACTTTTCTCGGTTTTTGGATATCTCGAAGGTCAAATAGATCTACGCAATTATTCTCTAGCATGAGTAGTTGTGCAATTTGAAACGAATCTTCAGATAGCTCAAAGGTCAAGGTCACATCCCAAGGGCAAAAGTTCAAATTAGCATCTCCAGAGCTCCTTCAATTACAATTATTTCAATATAACTTGGAACAATTGGTCTCAATCATGAGAAGATGTGCCATTTTGGGAAAAAATAGCGGATAGCTCCAAAGTCAAGGTCACAGGTCAAATGTTGAAAATAGCCAGGACTGGAGCATAGCTTCTCAACTTATGGATCAATTTTACACAATTGCTTTCTATCATTAGTAAACATGCGATTCGAAACAAATCTTCAGCTAAGTCCAATGTCAAGGTAACAGCCTAAGGTCGAATATGAAAATTTAGCACTTCCAGAACATGGATCCTTTAATTATGGATGGATTTTCGAAATATCGTTACACAATTGTTGTCATGAGTAGATGTGCCATTTGAAAAATTTATTCATATAGTCAAGGTCAAGGTCAAACTTTAAAATTGAATATGTTCAGAGCATAGCTCCTTCAATTATAGATGAATTTCTTATGAAAATATATTTTACATCCTTGTTAACTAGTCTGCTACTTTCATTGTGTTCTCAGCAAACGTTCGAAGAATAATTGTACAATGATAAAGATCTTTCCTTTTAAAATTGTGTCAGTTTGTTAGATGAGATGGGAAAAGGGACAGTACAAAAACCTAATGAATTATCAGCTATAATGAAGAAAAATCCATCGAAAACAATCAAACCTTCCCTCATTGCCTCCTTTGTATGAATATTTCTAAGGGCAGATTTAGACAAAGATATTTCGTATTTATCCATTTAGAAAATTTGTAGATTATTATCTTAGAAGACTCCTGGTTTAATTAAAAAGCTCAGTTGTAAAGTACATTATCTTTTTCTGAAAATGTTCTATATTCTCTTTTACAGACAATGTTCTACAATGTTCGGTATGTATGGAAGATTTTAAATTGGATGAAAAAGTAAATAAGCTACCCTGTGATCATCATTACCATAAAGACTGTATAGTACCATGGCTAAAACTGGTGAGTGTTCCTGGTAACTGTCAGATTAATGGCCTCCAATAAAGTAGCTTGACTATGATTATTGTTAACCCTTGTCATGCTTTTTTCAGAATTTCAATAAAATCAAAGTGCTAAGAGTACTTGAATCTCTAGTTGAAATTGAAAATTAATTCTATAAACAACTTTAGCTTGAAAAGAAAAAACAGGTGGTGTAGACTAAGATCAGCCTGCACATTTGTGCTGGCTGATCTTTGTCTACACCTGCCAAAACAGGAATGTTCTGGGTTCAGCATAACAAGGGTTGATTTAATTTAATGTGGTTTAGTGCAGCTTTAAAACAGTATTTCAGTCATATTGCGGCGGCTTGAGTACCTTACCATGGATTTTTGGTATTTCTTAAACAAGAACTACCTTTATATCCTTTCCAAGCCGCCATCTTCTCATCCCACTAGGTTTTTCGATTATCCATCCAGGAGACAAATGTCAGAAAGGAAATTCGGCTAGGGATTAAACCTTGGACCCTTTCACTAGGAGTCCTCTGCAATACCACTACGATATGGCTGCAGCCCTATATAACAAGGGTTAAAGTCACTAATCTGTTATATACATATATGGTTGAGGATAAAAAGCAAAAAGAAAACCGTTGGTTGCAGTCCTGTACATCCTGATTCCTAACTATAGCTTGAATATGCTGTAGTTATGTTGAAAGGCTCTATGGCTCTTGTAGGGACAAAATTTCTCACTAAAAGGAATCCTGAAATCTTCTTTAAAATTGTGTTACAGACCCCTCTATACATGTATATCATTTCAAAAAAGGTCACAAACCGGCCATTAAAATGTTGCCAAACAAAAAGCGAAAATAAATTTAAAAAAAATACCAACATAAATAATTTTAACTCTCAAAGATTAATAATATTGATGCTAGCTAAGGGAATTGTTGTCTGCTAATGATTATTCACTCTTCAAGAAAATTAGTCATAAGGCCATTTCCAAGACAAAATTTAGACAATTTCTGGTAAGTTGATGATATTTGTAAACCTCCTTTTTTTTTTCGGGTAAAATACATTGTGGAAAATGAAGACATTGCTTTTTACAAGCAATGTCTTCATTTACCACAATGTTATTGAAAGCTTTTTCCTTCAAGGTCTTAAGAAAGAGGATTATATTTGAATGGGTTAATTACTTGCAATATTGACCCTCTCCTATATCACTTGATCATTTAAGACCAAACTTCAAAAATGAATTTCTACTTTTCTGGATTTGAGCTTATTAATAGAGTTTAGTGGATGTATAACCCTATTCATAATTTTCTTTGTCATATAATACATTTCAGCATGGAACTTGTCCTGTGTGTCGGAAAGATTTGAATGGTGAAGACACATCACTAAAAGAAGGTATAACGCCGGTATATGACCCCAACTCAAGTAATCATAGTGACTCATCTAGTGATATGACATAAAGACACGCAGTGATAATATGAAGGATTTTATAGACTAGAGTACAAGATGATAGGGAGCCATGGCATTCTAAAACCTTTCTAACCTGTTTCCAAATAACACACCAAATTGGACAATTTTAAGTTGTTAAAATTTTATTTTTTTTGTCTTTTTAGTAGAAAACATTGTGAAAAATGGAAAAATTGCTATTAAGAAGCAATTTTTAGCTGACCTGAGCACATAGTGCTCAAGTGAGCTATTGTGATCCCCTTTTGTCCGGCGTCCGTCCGTCGTCCGTCGTGTGTTGTGCGTCGTCCGTCAACAATTTCTTTAAACGACATCTCCTCCCAATTCACAGGGCCAATTTGAACCAAATTTTGCAGAAATGTTGCTTAGGTGGTCCCCTTATATAGAAATAAAGAACGATTTTTTAAATGACATCTCCTCTCAAACCACTGGGCCGATTTGAACCAAATTTGGCTGAAATGTTTGCTTAGGTGGTCCCCTTCAAATATAGCTAAAAGAATTGAAATCCGTTACAAACTCTGGTTGTCATGGCAACAAAAGTGAAATTTTAAAAAAATCTTTAAAAATCTTCTCCTCCTGACCCAGAAGGCGTAGAGCCTTGATATTTTGCATGAAGCATCAGTTTATTGACCTCTTTCAAGATTGCTTAAATCATGATCCTCGGGTCCCAGGGGCAGAGCCCCGGGGCTGGGGGGGGGGGTTTATATAGAAATAAAGAACGATTTTTTAAATGACATCTCCTCTCAAACCACAGGGTCGATTTGAACCAAATTTTGCAGAAATGTTCCCTAGGTGGTCCCTCTTAAAATTAGCATAAAGAATTGAAATCAGTTAAAAACTCTGGTTGCCATGGCAACAAAAGTGAAATTTCAAAATAATCTCTAAGAATCTTCTCCTCCTGACCCAGAAGGCGTAGAGCCTTGATATTTTGCATGAAGCATCAGCATATTGACCTCTTACAAAATAGCTAAAATCATTATCCTAGGGTTTCCAGGGGCAGACCTGGGGGGGGGTGTATAGGCATGAAGCATCAGTTCACAGACTTCTTTCTTATTTCTGAAATTATAACCCATTGAAAAAGGTTTTTCCTTCTTTCAAATCAGCACTAAAGCCTTGGAATTTGTAATTTAGACTTTTGGATCCCCAGGCTCATAGTCTTTATATGTAATTGTGGCCCACTTGTTTCATAATCCTAACCTTAACTTGAAATAAGACTGTTGAAAGAAAAAGAGCCTTTATCTCAGGTGAGTGCCCCAGGGCCAACGGCCCTCTTGTTTCATTTACCAACTTGTTTTCCATAGCTTATTACTTGGTGGTGTATAAAAGCAGGAATTGGTGGGAATGATATTAGCTTTTTTTCTTTATAGGTGTAAAACATTCACTTATGATGTGCATTCTGTACTATTTGTAATAATAGAGAAAAATAACATCCTGTAGGATATATTTCAAATGTATGGCCATGTTCATTTTATGATAAGCATCTGTAGCTGGGTATTGCAGCCATATTCAGAGTTCTTGTTTCCACTCCATACTCTATATTGTCAATAAATCTAAATATGACAGTTCTGTTGGAATACTCACGGCACCAGCTTGTAGCTTACAAATACAAAGTAAAAAATTAAATCCTTTTTAGCTCACCTGAGCATGTAGTGCTCAAGTGAGCAATTGTGATCCCCTTTTGTCAGGCAGGCGTCCGTCGTGGGTCGTGTGTCGTCCGTCAACAATTTCTTTAAACGACATCTCCTCCCAATTCACAGGGCCAATTTGAACCAAATTTTGCAGAAATGTTGCTTAGGTGGTCCCCTTCAAAAATAGCTAAAAGAATTGAAATCCGTTACAAACTCTGGTTGCCATGGCAACAAAAGTGAAATTTTAAAATAATCTATAAAAATCTTCTCCTCCTGACCCAGAAGGCATAGAGCCTTGATATTTTGCATGAAGCATCAGTAGATTGACCTCTTTCAAAATAGCTTAAATCATGATCCTCGGGTCCCCAGGGGCGGAGCCCCAGGGGGGGGGGTATATAGAAATAAAGAACGATTTTTAGCTCTACTGGCCGAAGGCCACTAGAGCTTAAGCAATGGCTTTTTCCCGTCCGGCGTTCGTGCGTCCGTCTGTCCGTCCGGCGTCCGTCCGTTAAACTTCTCCTTGTTTACGCGATAAAGTCCACAGTTTTCATCACATTCTCTTCAAACTTTCACAGAATGATTGTACCATCATAAGGATTGTTCCTTTCGAAATTGGGTCAGATCAGTCAAGAAACACGGGAAAAGGAGCCTAATTAAAACTTAATTAAAAAATCTTTGTTTACGCGATAAAGTCCACAGTTTTCATCGGATTCTCTTCAAACTTTCACAGAATGATTGTACCAACATAAGGATCGTTCCTTTCGAAATTGGGTATGATCCGTCAAGAAACACGGGAAAAGGGGCCTTATGAAAATTTAATTGACAATTCAATTAAAAATCCTCGTTTACACGATAAAGTCCACAGTTTTCATCGGATCCTCTTCAAACTTTCTCAGATTGATTGTACCATCATAAGGATCGTTCCTTTCGAAAATGGATATGATCCGTCAAGAAACACGGGAAAGGGGCCTCATGAAAATTTAATTAAAAAATCCTCGTTTACGCGATAGAGTCCACAGTTCTCATCAGATTCTCTTCAAAATTTCACAGAATGATTGTACCAACATAAGGATCGTTCCTTTCGAAAAGGGGTATGATCCGTCAAGAAACATGGGAAAAGGGGCCTTATGAAAATTTAATTAAAATTCAATTTAAAATCCTCGTTTACGCGATAGAGTCCACAGTTTTCATCAGATTCTCTTCAAACTTTCACAGAATGATTGTACCAACATAAGGATCGTTCCTTTCGAAAATGGGTATGATCCGTCAAGAAACACGGGAAAAGGGGCCTTATGAAAATTTAATTAAAAAATCCTCGTTTACGAGATAGAGTCCACAGTTTTCAACAGATTCTCTTCAAACTTTCACAGAATGATTGTACCAACATAAGGATTGTTCCTTTCGAAAATGGGTATGATCCGTCAAGAAACATGGGAAAAGGGGCCTTATGAAAATTTAATTAAAATTCAATTTAAAATCCTTGTTTACGCGATAGAGTACACAGTCTTCATTGGATTCTCTTCAAACTTTCACAGAATGATTATACCTAGATAAGGATCGTTCCTTTCGAAATTGGGTATGATCCGTCAAGAAACATGGGAAAAGGGGCCTTATGAAAATTCAATTAAAAACTCCATTAAAAATCTTCGTTTACATGATAGAGTCCACAATTTTCATCGGATTCTCTTCAAACTTCTCAGAATGATTGTACAAGCATAAGGATCGTTCCTTTCGAAAATGGGTCTGATCTGTCATGAAACAGGGGAAAAGGGGCCTTTATTTAAATTTAATAAAAAAATTCTTGTTAACACTCTAGAGCCCACAGTTTTCATCAGAATGTATTTAAACTTTCACAGAATGATTGTACCATCATAAGGATTGTTCCTTTGGAAATTTGGTCAGATCCATCTGGAAACACGGGAAAAGGGGCCTTATGAAAATTTAATCGAAAAATCTTTTAAGAAATACTCTTTAACACTCTGGCGTCAATAGTTTTCATCGGATTCCCTTCAAACTTTCACAGAATGATTGTACTATCATAAGGATTATTCCTTTTGAAATTAGGTATGATCCTTCAAGAAACACAGGAAAAAGGGGCCTTATGAAATGTTTAATAAAAAATTCTCATTAATAATCTAGAGCCAACAATTTACAACGGATTCTCTTCAAACTTTCACAGAATGATTGTACCATCATAAGGATTGTACCTTTCGGAATCGGATATGATTCCTCAAGAAACAAAGGAAAAGGGGCCTTATTAAAATTCAATTCAAAGATCTTTGTTAACACTCTAGAGTCCACAGTTTTCATCTGATTGACTTCAAACTTTCACAGAATGATTGTACCATCATAAGAATTGTTCCTTTCAAAATTTGGTATAATCAGTCAAGGACCACGGGAAAAGGGGCCCGATTAAAACTGGATTGAAAAAGAGTCCATAGTTTTCAACAAATTCTCTTCAAACATTCCCAGAATGATTATTACATTATGTGGATTGTTCCTTTCGGAAGTAGGTTTAATCCATCAAGTTTCATGGGAAAAGGGGCCCCATGAAAATTTAATAAAAAAAATCTTAGTTAACACATAATGGCCCTAGATTTCACCTGATTGACTTCAAACTTTCACATAATGATTGTACCATCATAAGGATTGTTCCTTTCAAATTGGGTCTGATCCATTGAGAAACATAGGAAAAGGGGTGTTAGGAAAATTCAATTAAAAAAATCTTAATTAATGCTTGTAAGTCCACAGGTGAGATGGGGTTGGCTTTATACTCAAACAGAATAATTATACTTTGGTAAGAAGAGTTCCCTTTGGAATTGGTTCAGATCCATCAAGTAACATGGGAAAAGGGGCTATATGAAAATTCAATTAATAAAACCCTGTTAACACAATAAAGCCCACAGCTTTGATCAGATTTTGTTGAAACTATCACAGAATGATTGGAAGGTCATAACTATCATTCTTTTCATAACAGGGTTTGAACTGTCAAGAAGCACAGGAAAAGGGGCCTTATGAAAATTTCATTTATAAATCCTTGTTACAAAGTCCAGAGCTTTCATCGGATTTTCTTCAAACATTCACAGAATAATTGTACAATAATAATGATTGTTGATGTTTGCATTAGACCTGATCCGTCAAGTATCACAGGAAAAGGAGCATTATGAAATTTAATTTTAAAATCATTGTACCACAATAAAGTCAACAGTTTTCATCAGATTCTGTTAAAACTTTCACAGAATGATTATTCCATCATGAGGATTCTTTCTTTTCAAATTAGGCGTGATCTGTTTAGTATCATGGGAAAAGGGGCCTTTAGAGAATTTTATCTATAATCCTTGTAACCAAGTCCAGAGCTTTCATTGGATTTTATTCAAACCTTCACAGAATCATAGTACAATAATCACGATTGTTGAGGCTGACATGAGACCTGATCCTTCAAGTATCACAGGAAAAGGAGCCTTATGAAAATTTTATTTTAAAAATTTGACACCAAGATAAAGTCTGCAGTTTTCATCAGATTCTGTTCAAACTTTCACAGAATGTTTGTACCATCATAAGGATTGTTTCTTTCCAAATTGGGCCTGATCTGTCTAGTATCATAGGAAAAGGGGCTGTATGAAAAATTATTACCAAATCCTCATAAACACAACAATGCCCTCAGTCTTTATCAGAATCTCTTCAAACTTTAGAAAGGCTCTAGAAAGATTGTACCATCATTTGGATTGTTCCTTTGTAAATTAGGTCTGATTGGTTAAGTGACACAAGAAAAGGGACCTTATAAAAATTTTATTACAAAACATCATTATTACAATAAAGTCCTCAGTCTTAATCATTTTCTTCAAACTATCATTAGGATTGTTCCTTTGTACATTGGGTCTGATTTGTTAAGTTTCACGGGAAAAGGGGCCTTATGAAAATTTAGTTACAAAATTTCTTGACACAATTCAGTCCACTGTTTTCATTGATTCTCTTTAACTTTTAAAGAATGATTCTACCTTCATTAGAATTGTTCCTTTTGAAATTTTGGTTTGTTCTGTAAAGTATCATGAGAAAAGGGGCCCTATGAATATTTCACTATAATTCATTAACACAATAAATTCCACAGATTAAACAGATTGATTGTACCATCATTCCAATTGTTGATTTTGACAGTGGATCTGACTATAGCAAGGGTCACATAAAAAGGGGCCTTATGAAAAACTCTCTTCAATATTCTGGTTAACACAATGATGTCCCTTGATTTCACCGGATTCACTTCAAAATTTCACAGAATGATTGTACAAATACTTAGATGGTTCTTTTCAGAACTGGGTACAATCCATCAAGTATCATGTAAAAAGGGGACATATGATTTTTTTTTAAATATTCTAGTAAACATAATGAATCCCAATATTTCATCGGATTCACTTTTAACTTTCATAGAATGATAAAACCAACAGTAAAATATCACGGGAAAAGGGGCCTTATGAGAACTAGAATTTAATATCTTTGTTAACACAATAAAGTCAACAGTTTTATTGGATTCTCTTCAAAGATGCATGGAATAATTGTGGCATTCGAAACACAGGAAAAGGGGCCTTACAGATTATCATTCAAAACATTCTTGTGTATGTGATGAAGATCACAATCATTATCAAGTTGTCTTTTAAATTTCACAGGACAATTGTCGGGTGTGTGTATTTCCGTTTATTTATCGTCGCTACCGTAGCACATGCCCATATGAGCGACGCCCCCAGAAGACGGTTAGTTGTTACGAGGGATAGTGCATGGATACAGGACGAAACTGCTGAGAGCCCCGCCTGGTTCTTTAACGTGCTCGATGGATAGCATCGTCACACGGGGCCTCGGTTTAACGTCTCATCCGAATGACAATTAGTTTATTAGTTGATATGGTCAGCCCAGGGCTCGAACCCGTGATCTTGAGGTTTGAAGTCAAGTGCTCTACCAACTGAGCTAATCGGGCTGTCGGGTTGTAAGGAAAGTTCCTTTTGGAATGAAATTGATCCATCAGAAAACACAGGAAAAGGGGCCTTATTGATTTTCATTCAAAACAATCCTGTTTATGTGATTAAGTCCACAATTATTGTCAGATTCTGATGAAATATTCACAGAATGATTGTAGGGTCATAAGGTAACTTTCTTTTGGAAATGGAGTGGATCCGTCATGAAACATGGGAAAAGGGGCCTTGAGGATTGTTGCTTAAAATGATAAAGGGGATAAAGCCCCTTTTTTTTCTTTATGCATTCTCCTTTGAGCAATTAACTTCCTTAAATATCAGATTTCTTTAACGGAAAACTTGATGACCAGTAGAGCGCCTCAGGTCCTCATGGGCCTCTTGTTTAAATGACATCTCCTCCCAATTCACAGGGCAGATTTGAACCAAATTTTGCAGAAATGTTGCTTAGGTGGTCCCCTTCAAAAATAGCTTAAAGAATTGAAATCCGTTTAAAATCTGGTTGCCATGGCAACAAAAGTGAAATTTTAAAATAATCTTTAAAAATCTTCTCCTCCTGACCCAGAAGGTGTAGAGCCTTGATATTTAGCATGAAGCATCAGTATATTGGCCTCATTCAAAATAGCTAAAATCATGATCCTTGGGTCCCCAGGGGCGGAGCCCCAGGGGGGGGGGGTATATAGAAATAAAGAACGATTTTTTAAATGACATCTCCTCCCAATTCACAGGGCCAATTTGAACCAAATTTTGCAGAAATGTTGCTTAGGTGGTCCCCTTCAAAAATAGCTAAAAGAATTGAAATCCGTTTAAAATCTGGTTGCCATGGCAACAAAAGTGAAATTTTAAAATAATCTTTAAAAATCTTCTCCTCCTGACCCAGAAGGGGTAGAGCCTTGATATTTTGCATGAAGCATCAGTATATTGGCCTCTTTCAAAATTGCTAAAATCATGATCCTAGGGTCCCCAGGGGCGGAGCCCCAGGGGGGGGGGGGGTAGGGGGTATATAGAAATAAAGAACGATTTTTAAAATGACATCTCCCAATTCACAGGGCCAATTTGAACCAAATTTTGCAGAAATGTTCCTTAGGTGGTCCCCCTTAAAATTAGCTAAAAGAATTGAAATCAGTTAAAAACTCTGGTTGCAACAAAAGTGAAATTTCAAAATAATCTCTAAGAATCTTCTCCTCCTGACCCAGAAGGCGTAGAGCCTTGATATTTTGCATGAAGCATCAGTATATTTCCTTCTTTCAAATCAGCACTAAAGCCTTGGAATTTGTAATTTAGACTTTTGGATCCCCAGGTTCATAGTCTTTATATGTAATTGTGGCCCACTTGTTTCATAATCCTAACCTTAACATGAAATTAGACTGTTGAAAGAAAAAGAGCCTTTATCTCAGGTGAGCGCCCCAGGGCCAACGGTCCTCTTGTTAGTTGAGTAAGTTTACAGTAGATATTTGAAACGCCATTAACACACTAACATATGAGCCTTTTTGCAAATGTCATTGTTAGACTCATTTGTGAGTGGTTTTTAACCGATGAACCTCTGGTCACATCCGTCGACCTCGGACATGGCTGTTTTGCTGTGGTTACAAATGCCATTATTTTGTAAAATATGTGGTCAGGGATAAGATATAACAGACAAATCATTTGTAGGTGACATAAACATCATAACTACATCTTATATAAGTTGTAATCACAATGTTTACTTCAAATGAATGATATGTCTGGTCAATTGATTTTTGTTTAACAGCAACTATTGATCAGTTGAAAAAATGAACATGTCACTTGATAGTAAATGTTAAATGACAGGAAAAATATGTATGGGTGGAAGGGACTTGAAATTATAATTTGAACAAGTAGTTGAAAGTTTCCATGCATGTGTTTGTAAACTAGATTATTGGTGAGAGTTGTTTGTATATGCAAGATAGCAACCAACTGTAATCATATGATCTATTTCCCATTGAATAAATCATTTAGAATGTCTTTGCTCCTAATTTTGAACTCTAATAGAGTATAAAGGATATTTGTTATAAAGGCTGTCCGTGTATTAATTTGATATTATACCTAAAGTGATGTCCTCTCATCCTTGTGGTGTTAACCTATTACAAAATAACACCATTTTGGACTGGTGTGTATTGAAAAAACTTGCAATCAACCATTTTTACTTGTTGAAATTTTAAAAATGTCTGTATTAGTGGGTAGAAAACATTGTGGATAATGAAGAAATTGCTTGTAACAAGTAATTTCTTCATTATCCACATTGTTTACTAAAATTTTGTTCATGGTGGATGTAAACCAGCAGGGTTGTGTGGGAATGGGCTAATCAGCAGAAGTCCAGATTTGACAAAATGTGCTTCAATGATAAAAAAACTATCAAATCATTTTCCCCACATTTCTGTACTTTTTTATTTGAACTATACAAAAGTGTAAAACAGTTATTCAGCTGAGCCCAGCAATTTTAGAAAGCCTTAGATGTTTTCTCTTAAAATGTAATGTTACAATTAAAAATAAAACTGCAGATGGGGGGGGGGCTGATTTCATATTTAACTATTGAAATAAATGATACTGATATGAAAGAAATGTTATTTCAAAGAATACCCAAAATTTAGTGTTTTGTCGAGAAATATAGATTTTAGAATGGCTTTTCCGCCTCATATCTTGTCGCCTGATAATTGACCAATTGCAGCTTTCAATCACAGAAGCAGTCAACCAATGAAATCATTCATGTTTACTGGAAGTGAGTTTTGAACTCTGACATTGGCTGCCATTTTTGTGAAGCTTCATTTTTTGTTTGGGGACTTAAATGTCCTAACTGTAGCTTATTAAAGCTGTATTTACAGTGTGTAGGTTGCCAACAAACCATTTTCATTTTTTGAAACATGTACATGCTACTGGCCATAAATTTTTCAAAATAACACTGTAAATTCGAAACTGAACTTCCTGTGGGATTCAATAGGTAGGGGTCAACAGACTCAGTAGTTTGGGGCCAGTGATTGATCAATTCACAACTCTGTCATCCTTTCTTTCTGACTGTAAAACAAAATTCTAGCAAGAATTACATACATGTGTATTGCATGAAAGGAACTGAAACTTAATGAAAACATTTATTCAAAAATTTTGTGTCCCCGCCAGTTTGAATATTTATATTCCCTTGAACTTAAGACATTTTTCAAAATACAGATATAATGGGAAACAAGTTCTTTATTACTATGAAAGTGCTGGTGGGTTATTTAGTCACACTCAGTGACAAGTTTACTGTGAGGCACCTTCTGTCAGATCAGTGGTAATGTTTTTTTAGAGACATTAAATGGAGCAGAGTTCAAACTCAGAAGAAAAGGTTAAAACCAAAGAAACATATGTTAACCCATTTTAACCCTTTTTGGTAGAATAACTACTTTCTAAGTATAAGAGATTTTGAAAAAAATTAAAGTAAAAACCCATGTTGCAAAAGAATTTACACTAGTCTTAAAGTCTGTTGTTTGGCAATGTCTAGTGAAGGTTAAAGACTGATGACCTGTCGAGATTTCTTAATCAATTACCAGACTACGAAATTTGTGTCTGGTCCAAATTGAAAGAGTTGCTGTTGACTATTTAAGTTCATGAAATTTAAGATTTTTTCACCTTTCTGCATGAAAAACATTGCGGAAAATGAAGATACTGCTTGCAACAAGCAATTTCTTCATTTTACACAATGTTTTCACAATCATGTTTCTTGAGGGGGCCTCAAACAGTGTCATTGTGTTGGAAAGAGTTAAACTTTTATAGCTTCGTAAAATTGTCATAAGAAAATAGTGAAAAAGAGGACTTTGAAAATAGTATGAAACCTTTATTCATTGTTATTAAAAACAAACAAACAACAAAAAAAAACACATATGATTGTAGTCAACTTTATCAGAATGAAATTCACAAAGGTAAAATACTTTTTGCTCATAGGAAAAGTGGTCCCTTTTGTTTTGTTTAGAAATTAGAGCTATTGTAAAATTTATGAGTTTGTAGCATTGAAGCCTTCTTAGATAATTATAATTTTGTTGTATGAGAATTTAACCTAATTTGACTTAAATGTGCTGTATACGCCTTTCGACTTGTAAATGAAAACTTAAGTGAAAAAGGAAAGTGAAAGGCACAATTTGATTGTTGGATGTGTATTGCTCATAACTATTTGTTTATATTGTTCTGGAAAGGGAAATTTCAGATAAAGAATCTTGTGACAGAATGTCAAGTCAGCATCAAGTGCTTTTATTTATATTTCACATGGTATACCGATCTGGGGCTTATTGTTTTACAGTTGTCTGTCTCATTATCCCTCTTCAACCTTCCACCACTTGACCAAATTTAGGCTTTTGTCATTGCAATGTGTCCTTTGTGCATACTTTCTAGGGTCTGTAAACATTACTTCAAACATTTTTTTCCCAGGACCTACATGCAGCTGGTTTCTTTCAACTAAAGTAAATTTGGACTACTCTCTCACAGATACCTTTAAAGAATTTTGATAGCATGAAAATTATAAGATAACATGATTTCCTTTACATCCTTACCTTCTGTATTAAGATTCAAGTTGGTGGAGCAATACAGGTGCTCAAGCGCCTCGAATTAAATCAACACCTGAATACCTCTCCACCTCAATCTTTTGAGGGGCTTCAGATTTCTGCAAAAAAGGCCTCATTTGGTGCATTTATGTTTCAGGTATCTTACTTTCTTTTTATGTAGTAATATTCAAATGGTTTTTGTAATTCTTTATCTCATCAGAGCGCAATATACTTACGTTGATCTCAAGTTGTGATCACCGTCTGTCTAGTTTCAGGGATGTGTCTTTAATTCACAATCTCTTAACCCATGTGCCGCTTTCATAGCGCTTCATACTGTCAATCTAGAGGTCCCGGGTTCGATCCCAGACGGTGGCACTCATCTTTTCCGACTGTTTGTCTCTCACCAATAGGTCGATAATTGTAGACCTATGTGAGATAGTAGCTGGAGGCTAGGAAAGGATGTACTGGTAGTACTGGTGTGAGAAATACCAGGATTCCATTGTTAGTTGCTCAAGCCGCCGCGATATAACTGAAAGAATTTTGAAAGCAGCATAAAACCCCATTCAAACAAACAAAAATCTTAACCAATGTCATGCAGAATGAAATCCTTATTTAGAATTGCATCAATATCAAAGGGCTGAAAATCCTGTATGCACTATATACGGGTCAATATTTATTTTGAAAATAATTTCATTAATAACTTTGGGATCAAAAGAACAAACAGGTGTAGACTAAGATCAGTCTGCACATATGTGCAGGCTGATCTTTACTATACCTTCTGCCAAACAGGAATAATCCAGGTTCAGCATGACAAGAGTAAAAATAACATCTCCCAAACATCTTGGACAATTCAACCAAATTTGGCAATGATTCCTTTTTTGCCTCATTTTTACCTCACCTGAGGGTAAAGTCATGTTCTTCTCCCAAACCATAAGGCCTAGTGTTTTGATATTTTTGTGCGAACCCTGATTTTACAAGGGAATAAAGAAGGAAATCTTTGAAAATATTATTCTCCCAAACCATAAGGCCTAAAGCTTTGATATTTGGAATATAATCATCTATTAACTCTATTCCAAAAGCTTTGAAGAATTGCCGTAATCTGAAATTAAGGGCTTTATTGTTGGATCAAATATACATTTTCTCTATTAAAGCAGGAATTTTTAAAAAATCTTCTTCCCCAAAATAGTTAGGTATAGAGCTTTGATATTTTGTATACATCAAAACCTTGAGCTATCATACACAGGGGGCAATATAGGACCATTATGGTCCTCTTGTATGGAAAATTGCTTTATTATGACCTTTGTATCAACTGGTGCAAAGAGTCAAAGGGTCATATATAAAAAGAAAGAAGAATTTCTTTTAATAGCTATATAGAAATCATAAAAGGTTTATTTAAATGAAATCTCTTTTTGATCTAATCAGGGTTGGGGTTTTTTGGTTTTTTTTTTTTCATACTGCCGAAATAAAAGACCTTTGACAACTTAAAGCCCTTAAGTACAATGTAATTAGGAACCATTCTCAGGTGAACTCTTCAGGACTGCATGGTTCTCTTTTGTAAAATGTTGTTCTTTTTTTATTTGATTAAATTTGCAGACTGCAGATCTAAGGAGTCTTCGAAGCCATAGTTCAAACTTAACCATATCCTACAAAATTTCTTGTTTTTACCACCTGTTATTTCAAACTTGAGAAAACACTGTGGGAAAAGGAGAAACAATCAATTACTTCGTTCACACAATAGTTTCTAGCATGTATGTTGGTTACTTTTAAATTTGGCCAACTTTTTATTGCTATATGCAACTTCTTTCAAATTGAAATAGCCTAAAATTTTGAAAAAAAAAAACCAGAGAGGGTTAACCAAAGGCTCTAGTTAAGGAGAAATCATATGTTTTGGCCAATCGGTCTTCTCTATGAAATTTCATTGTAAAAAATTCACATATTGATGGTTCAGCGCAAAACAGTTGTAACTGCCTATAAACATTTAAGCAGTTACATTTGTTTCACGCTGAACCACTGATATTTAGCTCCAACAATAATACAAGAAAGCAGCCTTCAAAAAAAGAAATGGTGGGGTTTATAGGGCTTGTATTAGTCTTTGGAAGTGGGGAGTCATTGACTCCTTGATCATCAAATTTTTGGGGTCAAAACTGATTTCGAAGAGATCAAAACAATGAAAGAAGCAAATAATGAATATAAAATTTTAACGCTTAAGTCCTACATTTTGTGTTTGTGTTGGTTCATATTGAAAATCTCTAGATAGAGATATGAAGTTTGCAAATAATTTGTTTAAAGAGTCATTGACCATGAAATTGTAGGAATAAAACTTATACTGAAGTGGTAAAACAACAAAAAGAGTTTATCAACTGTGTAGATATTAAGTCTTGTCATGCTGAACCTGGGATATTCCAGTTTTTGCAGGAGGTTTAGACCAAGATCCGCCCACACATAAGTGCATTCTGATCTTTGTCTGCACCACCTGCTTGTCCTTTTAATGTCAGGGTGGCTTATGACATTTGATTTTTTAAATAAGTAAAGACCTAGAAATAGTTCTTTCATCACTTCCAGCACTTTGATTTTCATGCTGTTTTGAAAAAGGATTTTAATTCAGCATGACAAGGGTTAAGTTTTCAGGGCTGACAGATCTTTACATGTTAACGCTGATTCACTTATAAATAAAGTATGCAATTAGAAGGTTATTTAGCCCATTCCCACTCAGTGGCGCTTTAAGACACCTCCAAGGAAAGGACTTTCGAAAACAATATGGAAAATTAAAAAAATTCTCTCCAGAAGGGTCTAAAGCACCCGTCATAAGTTGAAATAGGGCATTATCTGATTTTTTAGGGTCAAAACCCTGGTTAACTAATTTCTACACGGCGCTTTTTGACGCCTCTTATAAAAAAGCCTTAGAAAACATTGTAGAACATGAAGAAATTGGTTGTAACAAGCAATTTCTTCATCATCCAAAATGCTTTTGATCCCAAAAAGAAAAAAAATCCAAAATTTATAAACAAAAATTTGTAGTCTGCAACATCTTTGAAATTGGACCAGTCTAAAATTTTCTGATTTGGTATTGGGTTAACAAAAATCATAAGCCCTGATTTTGGTCTTGTAAGCCCTTTACTGGATGGCAATGTTTTGATACATATTCATAAGTGCTTCTTAAATTGGTCAGACTGTCTATAAGATAAAGAAAAAAGTGTGAAATGCGTTGTTAAATAGTGTGAGATAAAAAATAATCACTTGTTGCAAGTAATTTTTCCTTTCCTCTAAAATGTTTGACTCGATATTATTAACTCATTTCCAAACAATCCAGCTTTTAAAACCACTCAAGAAAAAAAGGGTTCAAAAATATTCTCAAGGTGAAGAAATTGCTTGTTACAAGCACTTTCTTCATTAATTCCATTAACTAAAAATGCCATTTGCAATTTCTTCAATTTTGACTTAAAATTATGAAAATTATATAAAATTATGTCGACCGGATCATACCCAAACAAGTCAAAGATAAGGATGATAAGTAACATGTATTTAGAAATACTCTTCGACATGACATGTATTTCTTTGTCAGAGTGTTTATGCTGTTATATGCAAGGTACTAAAGGGGAACTTCGCCAAACAATTTTCATGAAAGGGTCAAACAACGGTGCAGTAGTATTCGTGTTTGACAAATAAACAACATTCAATTTTACACTATGTATGAAGTGATTTTTTAACTCAGAAAAATGTATTGATAGACAAATATATCGACCCTGTTAAGACTGCACATTCTCGCAGTCTTACTAGCACTTAAACAATTCACTTGTCCCAGGTGGTCACTTTGCTGTGTGACATATTAATCCATTCCAACACAAAAAAAGATGTTGCAGACTAAAATTTCAAGTTGTCAGTATTTTAGATACATCAGTCTTTTTGAATAGGAAACATAAGCAATTTCTTCATTTATCACAATGTCTCCAAAGTTTTTCAGGGGGGGGGTGTAAAAATGAGGGGCTGTGTGAGATTGGGTTAACATATACCAACCTCAGACAAGAAAATTTAAGGCAGGTCCGAATTAGAAGAAAATGTAAATGACAATGTCATGTTAATGAAATTTTAAAAATGTTTGTCTTTTTATGTAGAAAACATTGTGGGGAATGAAGATATTGGTTGTTACATGCAATCTCTGCATATAACATAAAAGCGAGATTTGTGGGTATTGAATTAAAAAGGGATTAGACTTGTCCATGAAAACAATCCCTTGTGTCTCAAAGATGCAGTCATTTTTCTGTCAATATAAGGATTACATTTACTATAATATTTTAATGAGAATAATATGGAATTGTTGTCTGAATGAAATAAAACTTGTTTTTAATAGAAAAGTGTCCTTTTGTTATGCCAATTGGCCATTTGATTTCCAATTGCCTTCTTTGGGGGAAATATTTTTGTTTTTAGCTCAGCAGGCTGAAAGTTCAGGGATATTGTCATGGCGGTGTGTCTGTTATGCATCCTTATGTGTGCGTGTATCCTTCCATGAAAATTTACTATAGGGATATTCTCCTGAGCAAGTATTGTATAGATTTCAACCTTATTTCACAGGAACTAGCCTTGGGTGACCCTTTTCAGAAGTTTTTTAGCTCACCTGATCACTAAGTGCTCAAGTGAGCTATTGTGATCACCTTTCATCCGGCGTCCGGCCGTCGTGTGTCGTCCGTCAACAATTTCTTTAAACGACATCTTCTCCCAAACAACTTGGCCAATTTGAACCAAATTTGGCAGAAATATTTCTTAGGTGGTCCCCTTTAAAAATAACTGAAAGAATTGAAATCAGTTAAAATCTCTGGTTGCCATGGCAACAAAAGCGAAATTTTAAAGTAATCTTTAAAAATCTTCTCCTCCTGACCCAAAAGGCGTAGAGCCTGGATAGCTAAAATCATGATCCTCAGGTCCCCAGGTGCAGAGCCCGATGGGTTGGGATTTATAAAGAAATAAAGAACGATTTTTAGCTTACCTGAGCACTTTGTGCTCAGTTGAGCTATTGTCATCGGACGTTGTCCGTCCATCCGTCTGTCCACAATTTCTTTAAAAATCTTCTCCTCCTAAACCAGAAGGCCAGTCAGGCTGAAACTTCTCAGGGATGTCCCTTGGGTGAAGTTCTACATAAGCTGTTAAAAGAATTTAATTTCGTCAATAACTCTGGTTGCCGCGGCATTTGAAAATGGGTAAATCTTTAAAAATCTTCTCCTAAACCAGTAGGCCAACCAAGCTGAAACTTCGCAGGGATATTCCTAGGGTGAAGCTCTTCAAAAGTTGTTAAAAGATTTTAATTCCATGAAAAACTCTAGTAACCACGGCATATGAAAATGGGAAACTTTAGTAAATCTTTGCTGTTGCTGTTGTTTTTTCCATAGAATACAAGGCAAAAGGCATTTATATTTTATATAGATCTTAATCATATGGTTCTCTCCCAAGTTTTTAGATATTTAATCTCGGGGGTCAAAAATGGCCCCGCCTCTGTGGTCCGAAGTTTGGAAAAAGGTTTAATTAGAGCAATTTCAAAAGACTTCTCCTCTTAAACTATAAGGTCTAGGATATTTATATTTTGTATGTAGCATAACTAGATAGCTTTGTACTATTCCAATAAAAATTGTTCTCCTAGGGTCCAAAACGGCCCTGCACTAGGGGTCCAAAATTGGGAAAAATGCAAAATTTGAGTATGTTTTAAAAACATCTTCATTTTAAGGCGGAGGGCATTTTTATTTTGAGTGTAGCATAGCCTGGCTGTTATCTATCAATTTTGATTGAATTATGCCTGTAGGTTAAAAAACACCCCTTCCCTGGGTGTCCAAAGTTCGTAAAATGCTCAATTAGACCATGTTCAACAGCCTTTTCCACCCAATCTACAAAGTCTAAGGCATTAATATTTGACATGTAGCATAACCAGATGGTTCTCTACCATTTAAGCTTAGATCTTAGCCCTATGTTAAAACATGCCACAGCCCCAGAGGTCCAAAATTTTGGAAAACACCCAATTAGAACAACTTCAAAAGTCTTCTCCGTCTGATATATAAGGTGAAGGGCATTCATATTTGGTATGTAGCATGACTAAATAAATCCGTATATGTTACAGGAAAATATGCTCTTAGGATGAAAAACGTCTCTGCTCCTGGGTTCAAAATATTGCGCAAATCGCATTGAAAAAATTCTCCAAAATATAGGTCCTAGAGCATTTACATTAAAACATAGGATAACATTATAGTTATCTACCATGTTTATATCTTTTGGACAAACATGGCCTTTCCCAAGGCATCCAAAGTTATGAAAAAAGCTCAATAAGAGCATGTTCAAATATCTTCCTCTCCTAATGTACAAGTTGTAATGCATTCATATTTAATTTAAAGTACATCCAGATTGTTCTTTACTGAGGTTGCTTGAATCACACCCATTGAAGTTGCAGAGAGTAATAAGAGTTTGAGTGAAATCTAAATACAAAGAATTTCAGGGTAGACAAAAAAAGTACTGTATTTTGCAGATGCCTCAGGTGAGCGATTTCGGACTATCATGGTCCTCTTGTTAAATGACATCTCCTCCCAAACAACTTGGCCAATTTGAACCAAATTTGGCAGAAATGTTCCTTAGGTGGCACCCTTTAATAGCTAAAAGAATTGAAATCCGTTAAAAACTGTGGTTGCAATGGCAACAAAAGTGTTTTTTTTTAAATAATCTTTAAAAATCTTCTCCTCCTGACCCATAAGGCGTAGAGCCTGGATATTTTGCATGAAACATCAGTTTATTGATCTCTTAAAAAGTAGTTAAAATCATGATCCTTGGGTCCCCAGGGGCGGAGCCTTGGGGGGGGGGGGGGGGGGGTTATAGGCATGAAGCGTCAGTTCACAGACTTCTTTCATATTTCTGAAATTATAACCCATGGATCCAGAGGGAGAAAAGGTTTTCTCCTTCTTTCAAATTTGCTCTTAAGCCTTGGAATTTGTTATTTAGACTTTTGGATCCCCAGGTTCATAGTCTATATATGTAAGTATGGTCCACTTGTATCATAATCCTAACCTTAACATGAAATTAGACTGTTGAAAGAAAAGGAGTCTTTATCTCAGGTGAGCGCCCCAGGGCCAACGCCCTTTTTTATGATATAAAAAACACTACTGTGAAGGTTCAAAATGTGTTGTACAATGAAAACTTCACTGTGCTCAGATACCAGTCAATGGATTGCAACCAAATTTCACTAGAATGATCCTATGGTGACCTTTCATCAAATTCCTTAATAGAGATTTAACTGACATAAAACATAGAATAAATTTTCCCTACCCATAGAATGGGTATAATTGTTTTAGCTCGGCTGTTTTTAGCTTACCTGTGCACAACGGGCTGAAGGTGAGCTATTGTGATCGATAAAAGTCCGTCTGTCCATCCGTCCGTCTGTCCGTACGTAAACAATTATTAGAAAATCTTCTCCTAAACCTTAAGGTCTACCATTTGACAGCACAGAAAAGGACGATTTTTCATGGCATGGTTATTTTTTGAAGTATTTTTGTTGGGGGTCAGTTGGTGATGCTACATACCAAAAAGCTCTAGCCCTAATGGTATGGGAGGAGAAGGTTTTCAAAGGTTTTCCTTTGTAAAATCAGGGATCGCTAATTTTTGAAGTATTTTGGTAGAAGGTCAATAGTTGATGATAGGTACCAAATGTCATTTTTTTCATGGCACAGATTTTAATTATTTTTATTTCCTCTCAAATATTAGAAGAATACAATATTCCGAAAAGTGGCTTTGTTCTAAAATGAGTTGCTTCCTCTTGTAAAGAAAACTAGATCACTTCTTTTATACGTGAATTAAGGTTGATGGAACTATTCAGGAGATATAGTATATCTAGTTATACACAGGCAAAACAAATTTTGGGGTGGTGTACAGTTGTATTTAAATTGGCTTGTAAGTCCGTTTGAGTATTCATCCGTCTGCGTGCAAAAAATCAAATTATTTTGTGTTGCGAACTAGTAATTGAATTTTGCTTAAAAAATGAAACTTTATACAAGTACAAATATTGATCACATATTGAAGTTTTGCAGGACGCTTTTTATCTCACCTCAGCATGAAGTTTGGTCACCTTTTTGTTCCGGCGTCGTCTATCGAAAATTTCCTTAACTCATTCCCACTCAGTGACGCTTTTGGACACCTTTGAAGAAAAACACCTGGGGAAAACATTGTGTCAAATGAAGAGGTTGCTTGCAAAAATCAATTTCCCCATTTCAGTCAATGTTTTCTACCCAGAATGTTGAAAAAATTAAAATTTCATCAATTTTAAATTGAGGTCTGCAACTTCTTTCAATTTGGACCAGTCTAAAATTTCGTCATCTGGTAATGGGATAAACAACATCTCCTCCAAAACCGCTGGGCAAACTTAAACTAAATTCGGCAGAAATGTTCCTTAGGTAGTTCCCCTAAAATAATGTTTGACCCATTTCCGCAAAATAACGCTTTTAAACGCCCTCAATATAAAAGCTTTGGAAAACATTGTGGACAATGAAAAAATTGCTTGATGCGATCTTGTCCGCTCATTTTCTTTTACATTATGAGAAAAGGGGGAACTTGCTTGAGACAAGAAACTTGTCATATAATTTTATCACAATATTTTCAACGCTTTTCATTTTCAAATCAATTTGAATTGTGTTCTGCAATTTAATTCAATTAGGGGCACTCCAAAACTAAACGTATGGGAATGGATTCAAAACCTGCTGTTTCATCTAGCGGAACAAACGTGACAACTGGTATGTCGTTAAAGGCACAAAGGGGTCGCCATTTTACATGTTTTTGTTTGATTTATCATTGTATTTTCCACGTGGTTAATTTCGGATTACTCTATAAGCTTTATGTCGAACTTTCATTTAATATTTGCGTGCTAAAAGACCACAGCTGTCGATCAAAAAGATCACACCGTCAAAGTTAATGATCTCAACTCAATATTGCGGCGGGGAATTTTAGGCTTCAAAGAGGAAGAGTATCAGTCGTAATTCACCACGACTTTCAAAGAATCGTCCGCCCATCTGTCCGTCCTTCCGTTCACAATTACATAAAAATCTTCACCTCCTTAACTTACCATGGAATTTCAACCAAACTTCATAGAATGTTACTTAGGTCATGCTCTTTCAAATACTTCAAAGCATTGAAATCCACGAAGAACTCTGGTTGTCATGGCAACGGAGTGAAAAAAATAAATAAAAATCGTCTCCTCCCAAACCAAAAAGCCTAGAGCTTTGATATTTGGTACAAATCATCATCTATTGACTCTCAACCAAAATACTTCAAAGAATTACTGTATTCTGAAAATGAGCCCTTTTCTGTGCGATCCCCGATTTTACATAGAAATAAAGAAGGAAAACTTTAAAACAATCTTCTTCTCTCAAACCATAAGGCCTAGAGCTTTGATTTTTGGTACAAATCATCATATATTGACCCTTTATCAAAATACATCAAAGAATTACCGTAATCTGAAAGTTAGCCCTTTTCTGTGTGATCCCTGATATTACATACAAATAAAGAAGGAAAACATAACACAAATTCTTCCCCCATACCATACGGCCTAGAGCTTTGACGTTTGGTGTATAAATTATCATGAATTAACCCCTAACCAAAATACTTCAAAGAATTACCGTAATCTGAAAATTAGCCCTTTTCTGTGTGATCCCTGATTTTACATAGAATTAAAGGAGGAAAACTTAAAAAAAAAATCTTTTCCAAAACCATAAGGCCTAGAGCTTTGATAATGGTACAAATCATTATCTATTGACCCTTTACTTAAGTACTTCAAAGAATTACCGTATTCTTAAAATTAACCCTTTTCTGTGCGATCCCAGATTTTTCATAGAAATAAAGAAGGAAAACTTTAAAAATCTTCTTCTTCCAAACCATGAGGCCTAGAGCTTTGATAATTGGTCCAAATCATCATATATTGACCCTCTACCAAAAAAAAAAAAAGATCAAAGATATAACATATACTGAAATTTAGCTCTTTCTGTGTGATCCCTGATTTCTCATAGAAATAAAGCAGGAAAACTTATAAAATCTTCTTCTCTTAAACCATTAGGCATAGAGCTTTGATGTTTGGTGTACAAATTATCATCTATTGACCCTCTACCAAAATACTTCAAAGAATTACCGTAATCTCAAAATAAGCCCTTTTCTGTGCGATCCCTGATTTATATAGAATGTAAGAAGGAAATCTTTAAAAAATCTTCTTCTCCCAAACCATAAGCATTGAGCTTTGATATTTGGTGTGAAATAATACCTTTTGACTCTGTACTAAAATACTTCTTAGAATTACTGTATTCTGAAAATAAGCCCTTTTCTGTGCAATCCCAGAAAGGAATAAAGAAGGATATCATAGAATATGTTCATTTAAACCATTAGGCCTAGAGCTTTATATTTGGTATATATTAATGCCTATTGACCCTCTACTTAAGTACTTCAAAGAATTACCGTACTCTTGAAATTAGCTCAATATGGTTGGATCTTCACTATACCTAGGAATAAGGGAGAAAATCTTTAAAAAATCCTCTTCTCGAAAATGATTAGGTGTAGGTCTGTGTATATTATATCATAAAGCCTTGAGCCATCATACTCAGGGGAGCGATATAGGACCATCATGGTCCTCTTGTTTGTACATCATATTTGTTGGTCTGGTAGCTTAAACATCTATATACAACTTATTATAGTTGCGACGTTTAGTCCGCCAGCACTATTTCACTTGTTAGCTCACCTGAGCGCGATTAGCTCATGGTGAGGTATTTTGATAGTCCTCTGTCCGTCGTCCGTCGTGCGTCAACAATCTTAAAACGACATCCCCTCCCAAACCACTGGGCCAATTTCAACCAAATTTTGCAGAAATGTTACGTGGGTGGTACCCTAAAAAATTGGTAAAATAATTTAAATCCATTGAATACACTGGTTGCCATGGCAACAAAACTGAAATTCTAATAAAATCTTCAAGAGTAATTTCCTCCTGACCCAGAAGGCGTAGAGCCTTGATATTTTGCATGAAGCATCAATACATTGACCTCTTTCAGAATTGCTAAAATCATCACACTAGGGCGGAGCCAATGAGGGTGGTTGGGACTTATATAGAAATAAAGAAGGATTTCTAAAACGGAATCTCCCCCAAAACCGCTGGGCCGAATTCAACCAAATCTGGCAGAAATTTTCTTTTCGGTGGTTCCCTTTAAAAATTGCTAAAAAAATTGAAATCCGTTGAAAACTTTGGTTGCCATGGCAACAAAACTGAAATTTTAATTTCTATAAAAATTATCTCCTCCTGACAAAGAAGGCGTAGAGTCTTGATATATTGCATAGGTATCAGTACATTGACCTCTTTCAGAAAATTTAAAATCATCACCCTCGGGTCTCCAAGGGCGGACCCGTTGGGGGGCTTTTATAGAAATAAATAAGGACCTTTAAACAACATGTCCTCCAAAACCACTTGGCCGATTTCGACCAAATTTGGCAGAAATGTTCCTTAGGTGGTACCCTTTAAAAACTTATAAAAGAATTTAAATACGTTTAAATCTCTGGTTACCATGGTAACAAACTGGATTTTTAATAAAATCTCCTCCTGACCCAGAAGGCGTTGAGTCTTGATATTTTGCATGAAGCATCAGTACATTGACCTCTTTTAGAAATGCTAAAATCCCTTATCCTCGGGTCCCCATGGGCAGAGCCCGGGGGGTAGCTTATATAGAAATAAAGAGGATTTTTAAAATGACACCTCACGAACCACTTAGCCATTTTCAACCAAAGAATTTAAATCAGATGAAAACTCTGGTTGCTATGACAAAAAGGGTAAAATTAAAAAGATTACCATATCTTCCTGACCCAGAAGTTGAAGAATCTTGATATCTTGCATTAAGCATCAGTACATTGACCTCTTTCAAAATTGCTAAATTTTCAGAGCCACAGGATAATTGGGCTTAAATAGAAATAAAGAAATTATCTCTTTTTCAAAAGTATTTTTTAAAGTATTTTTTAACCAAATTTGGCAGGAATTTGCCTTAGATTGTCCCCTTTTAATAATTATGAAAAGATTTGAAATCTGTTGAAAACATTCTTTGGCATGGCAACATAAGTTCATTTCACTTAATCTTTAAAGGAGGTCTTCTCCTGACCCACTTTGTATTGGCCTTGATGAAAAAGAGACTCATCTCAGGTGAGCGCCAGAGCCACTGGCCCTCTTGTTTGATACATGAATTGTGCCATACATTTGCAGAATAATGCCTTTGAATATATCGAAGTCGAAATTCCTGTTGAAGTGACTTGGCGTGGCCAGCGGAGTCAGTGGGCGTGGATAGCAGAGTCAGTTGGTGTGGCCAGCAGAGTCATTGGGCGTGGCCAGCAGAGTCAGTGGGCGTGGCCAGCGGAGTCAGTGGGCGTGGCAAGCGGAGTCAGTGGGCGTGGCTTGCAGAGTCAGTGGGCGTGGCCAGCGGAGTCAGTGGGCGTTGCCAGCGGAGTCAGTGGGCGTGGGCAGCGGAGTCAGTGGGCGTGGCAAGCGGAGTCAGTGGGCGTGGCCAGCGGAGTCAGTGGGCGTTGCCAGCGGAGTCAGTGGGCGTTGCCAGCGGAGTCAGTGGGCGTGGGCAGCGGAGTCAGTGGGCGTGGGCAGCGGAGTCAGTGGGCGTGGCCAGCAGAGTCAGTGGGCGTGGGCAGCGGAGTCAGTGGGCGTGGCCAGCAGAGTCAGTGGGCGTGGGCAGCAGAGTCAGTGGGCGTGGGCAGCAGAGTCAGTGTTCGTGGGCAGCGGAGTCAGTGGGCGTGGCCAGCAGTCAGTGGGCGGGATATATACTTGTAAAACTAAACCTTAATAAATGCAGTGGAACTGAAAAAAAAATACGTATGATCATGATAACCAATTAACTCATGTTTCAAGCTACTTCTGAAATATACATGTACTTCCTTTCATATGAAGCATAGAGTAATCCATTCCCACATTATTACCCTTTTTGAGCCCTTCAAGAAAAAAAAGCTTTCGAAAACATTGTGGATAATGAAGAAATTGCTTGTAGCAAGCAAAACCTTCATTAACCACAATGTTTTCTACCCAAAGAGACTTTTCTTAAATTCCACCAACTAAGAATAGTCGTCTGCAACTTTTCTCCATTTGGACAGGTCTAAAATTTTGTCGTCTGGTACTGGCTTAACCTTTTCTTGTTTTTCAATTTTAGATTGGTCCTTTTTCAAAGGTTTTGCAGACGACAATTTAAAGTCGAACTTATTTGAAAAATAATCATTCAGTAGGGTATTGTGGAAAAAAGAAGAAATTAATTGGTACAAGCAATTTCTTCTTTTTCCACAATGTTTTCTCAAGTTTAAAAACACAGAGACGGAAAAACCAGATATGAAATAGGAAAGGGTTTAGATGAATCTGAACACAATCATGATCGATATACGACGAAATCCTCATAACTATAGATTTTTCAGCTGTAGTTACGAGAATTCGATCGCTTGACGATATATGAATCATAATCTTCGCCAACACTACATCGATTGGTCAGTGCGGAATAGTTGTAACTGCCTATAAACATATAGGCAGTTACAACTGTTTCGCGCTGACCCACCGACCTGTGAGTCTAATTCTGTAACATGGCAGGGCTAAAATCTGTAGATATTAATTATTAACACTAATCACCAGTAGCGGTGTCCGGATAAAAGGTCGATGTGTGGAGATTAGTATCAGGGGATACATTTAATATTGAGTAACAAAGAATCGTGGGTGCGATTGTCTCTGTCAGATTTGTCGGTTCCAAAACAGCCATCATTTAGAATCAAGTGTAGTGGTTTATACGGTCGATCCGACGAACTGGCGCCTTCTCTCATCGTATTTTTTTCACTGCGTTTGTGACTTTAAACCCTTGAACAATTTAACCTAACGCCACATAATGACACCCCGTAACTAAAATTGAGAAAACATTTGTGTAAAATGAGGAAATTCAATGGAACAAGCAATTTGTTTCATTTTCCACAATGTATTCTCCCAAGAAAGTTGGAAAAAATGACGCTTTTGAATGCCCTCAAGAAATCAATTGGGAAAATGATTTGTGTAAAATGAAAGATTCGCTTGCAACAAGCGATTTTTTTCATTTTCCACAATGTTTTTAACCCAGAGAGTTTAAATATCTAAAAGATCTATACTTACACTTAAATTGTCGTCTGCAACTCCTTTCAATTTGTATCAGTCTCAAACTGTGCCGTCTGGTAATGGGTTACAGTAACACTTGGTCGCTAATGTCAGACTCATCGAAAACTACATACACATCAGAAGTAAAAGAGAAGTAAATCCAGGGAAAATCAAATGTACTTTGACGTAATTCCCACTTGTCAGAGGTCACATTTACAAATCCAAACAGTGTCTCTGGTCTTGTGACCATATCTCCTCGCGCGAAACATTTCAGGACCCCGGCTTCATATTGGTTATATCAAAGAAGTGAATATACACGTGTATTTCCCCGTCATAAGTTTTGTAAAGATTGCGTAAAGATTCGCGCAGTGTATTCGAACCCGAATCTATGTACTACCGAAATTATCCTCATTCCAACATTCTCATAGTACGGACAAACAAACCAAATTCAAGGATACAGGAAACAAGTCGATATGCAAGACATAAGCCGTACAGCAATGACTATGTCTATATCTAAACTTAATAGGTCTCGTTTTTTACTCATAAACCAATTTATACACATGATTCGCTCTCTTTGTTTATTTTGTCGCCGTCATAGCGCAGTCGGCAGCGCATCAGGCTCCCAATCTAAAATCATGGGATGTCATGGGTTCGATCCCCTGCGGCAGCACATATCCTTTCCGACATTTGTCTCTCACCAGTGGTTGGATAATCGTAAACCTAAGTGGGATAGCAGCTGGAGACTAGGAAAGGAGGTAGCGGTAGACGGAGAGGACTAGGACAGCGGTCAAGGCCCTGAAATCAAAATAAACATTGCCACGTGGAATTTGAATGGACTGAAGAAATACATACATGACCAATCAATTAAAGCATTTTTAAAACAATTTGATATTGTTGGAATCCTAGAGACATGGGGCGACTATGCAGGAGAATTTAACGATTTTGTTGACGGATATTGTGTTTTTGATTGTGTCAGACATAAAAAGAATAATAGTTTTAGAAACAGTGGTGGTATTTGGGTTTTGGTAAAAGATAATCTTTTACAAAACGGTTTTGCTACTCGTTGCTATAAACATTTTGAAGATTGTATCATTTTGCTTCTAAAATGCAGTATTTTTCAAGATATGTCTGATATGTTCCTTTATATATCATATGTTTCACCTGAAGGTTCTTCTATATATGACCAGATGAATGATAAAAAATGGTATTTTGAATCTTGAAAACAATATTTGTAAAATAAGAAATGATTACCCAGGATGCTCATTGTTTATTGCAGGAGATTTAAATGTAAGAACCAAAAACTTAATTGATTTTATCCCAGATGATAGGTTAGACTTTATTTTTGAAACTGATGTCACATACGATGAAGATGATCTTAATATTCATAGAAAAATAAAGATTCGGAAAGGTATAATTTGTTTGGAAGAACCTTAATTGAAGTATGTTGCACACATAACCTGCATATTTTGAATGGTAGATTATTTGGTGACACTCTAGGAAATTTCACATGTTTTACAAGTAATGGTTGTAGCGTAGTAGATTACCACGTAGCATCTTCTTCAATTTTTTCGTTTGTTTCAGATTTCCTATATGTACTTGAAATAAAACTTACTTACTAGGTAGTGCTGGTGTGGGAATTACCAGGAATCCATTGTTAGGAGCTCCAGCCGCCGCGATATGACTGAAACACTGGAAAAGTGGCGTTAAATCCCATTCAATCAACTAATCAGTCAAAATCATATTTGACCCGTTAACCCATTACCAGACGGCAAAAATTCAAACCGGTCCAAATTGAACGAGAATATTAAGTTTACGAAATATCAGTGTTTTATTTATTTAGTTTTTTAGCTTTCTGAGAAGAAAACAACGTGTAAAATGTTTCAAGCAATTTCAGCATTTTACATAATATTTTACAAACCTTTTTTCTCGAGGGGCGTAAAAAGGAGGGCTCGTGTAGGAATGGGTTAAAGAGTCAGTGACTCTTCCATTTCAAATGCTAGGTCGAGTCCTGTAGTATAAGATAATTGAAATAAGTCAGTTTTGATTTATGACATACTTTTTATTATGCCTAACTTTTAACCAAACCCATTTGAAATACACTGATTGCAGCTTATATCGAATTCGAGGAGAGTTCCTAATGCTCTGATTGGACAAAATGACCTTATATGGAAATATGACTGGGTTTATAGTTCGGGTAACTCATCACACGTATCCAATAGTGTTACTGTAGAGTGTTATATTGAGTCAGATCATTGGAATTAATCCGGACAACACTAAAACCACAAAAAATGACTGTTTGGTATAACGTCCTATTCATATTGACTCTTTATTTAACAGGTAGGTCAACATTGATACATTTAAGAGACGAAGAGAATATTTTTTGTTTTCATAGAGGTATAAAACGAAAAATAATAAATAAATAAATAATTACACTGTATGAATTCGCGAAAAAGTCCGCTAACAAACCAAATCATTCATTGACATCGGTAGTAGATCTCAAGCATATGTGTCGGTTTGACGACTTAACCGATTCTTACACATTCACGCTTTTTGACGCTCCTCAAGAAATATAATTTGGAAACATTGTATAAAATTAAGAAATTGCTTGTAACAAGCAATTTCTTCATTTTACACAATGTCTTTTACCCAGAAATTTGAAAAAAAATCAAATATTTCATATGTCATCTGCATCTCCTTTCAAATTGGACCAGTGTAAAATTTTGCCGTCTGGTAATGGGTTAACGTCATAACTACTTATTTTTCAAGCTGTAGTTACAGCGTCTAGGTCGTCTACCAACGATTTGCTTTATTATTTCTATCATTTTTTCCTGGCTATATATATATATTTGAAATCTAACATCGTTTGTCTTTTCGTTGACATTCTTGTTAAATTTCCTGGTCGGAGGTCAGTTGGCGTAGACAGCGATCATCGTTTTATATTACACAGCCTCCGTCATTAGAACTCCGATCATTTACGTGACAGACAAGAAGCCGCTATCATCAGCGAAATACCAAAACGTCGTAAATACAGTTTGTTACACTTCAGTTACATTGTTTTATATCGTCTTGACAACGTTTCATGGTCGTCCAATGTATCATTTCTCTATAACTTTCAATGGACGACGAACGCCTAGCATCAATTTCTGATAATACAAATGCAAGGTCTATACAAAATGTCCATTAACCTTATAATTGTTCGTTTATTTATTTAACTTGCATTGAATGCACAACCACAAATGAAATATTGTACATTCTAATAGTGAGACCATTGTGCAGAATTATTTACACAACACAAGCATTCGCTAGACATATTGTCAGGGGGGGGGGGGATTTATACTGCAGCTCGAATAAACTGTAGTTACGATGTATTAGTCCCCTGTCGAGGAGAACGCGAATACATATTCGAATTGCATTAAAGTTATTCAGTCGTATCAACGTTTATTTATTCATTTATTTTCATTAATTTGTGTATTTGTATTCTTATATTATCATTTTTTATCTTATTTTATTTATTTATTATCTTATTTTCATTCAATTGTTTTATTTAACTTTTTATTTATCATTGGTGTCAATTTCATTTCATTTCACTGCGTGTATTAAATATATTCTAAAAAATATGGTCGAAGAAAGAAACATTTATAACGCTTCTTGATCCTACTTGAAATTAAGCCTTTCCCCCAAACGCTCATATATGATTGTTCGAAAATGAAATCTTGTTATTAAAAAAGCGAACATAATCTTCATCCCAAAACCTCCTACTAATAGAAAAGTCGTGTAAACTATTTAATATAGTTGGTTTTAACTCTACTTTTAACAGTATTCCAGTCATATCGCGGCGGCTGGAGCATTAAACAATGGATTCCTGGTATTTCTCACACCACTACTACCATTATATCCTCTTCGAGCCTCCAGCTGCTCATCCCACTTGGTTTACGATTATCTACCCACTGGTGGGAGACGAATATCGTAAAGGATATCTGCCGCGACCGGGGATCGAGCCCGGAACCTCAGGATTGAGAGTTCGACGCGCTACCGGCTGAGCTATGGCCGGGTCGAAAGCAGTTTGGAATTTGCTTTCGAATTAACAAATCTTAACCCTTGTCATGCTGTATAAATTACCTTACTGAATTGCTGTCAAATCAAAGTGCTGAAAGTACTGATAGATCTTGTTGTTCAAAAATCAATATTTCTTTTAGAAATCAACCTGATAAACAACTCGGAAAGGAAAAGTATGAGCAGGAGGTGTAAACTAAGATCAGCCTGCACAAACGTGCAGTCTGATCTTAGTCTACACCTCCTGCCAAAACCGGAATATTCCGGGTTTAGCATGACAAGGGTTAAATTGTGACGTCGGATAAAATGTGAGTTCCTAATTAGGTGGTAACAATTCGCCAGCTGCAAATAAGATCACGATCAAATGATATTCAAGCTTTAGTTACGTAAATTTTGAAGCCAGTCAACGATAATTGTATGAATAAGATATCTGTAAAATATCAGATTACATGAATAGAATCTACTGAATAATTTATTAGACGTTTCCTTTTTAGCAATACTTTTTCATCTAGTTATCAATATCATTGAATTAAAAAAAGGATGTATAATCCTTTTAAATGCACTCGATAATGGAAATACTTTTACAGTTTCGAGTCAGAAGAATTCGGGCTAAAAAGTTTAAATTTAGACAAGAAAGAATTTTTCATTCACGGAGGTATGAAATTAAAAACCCAATCACACGGTAAGACGACATTAAGTGGTGCCCTTCATAAGTATCATTTGATTTTTAGTTTCATACCCCCATGAACAAATAATAAAAAAATCTATCCGTCTGATAATTTATGTCCTTGCTGCATATTTTTCACACTATAATGTCTTTATTATCCCGGTTGGTCGGAGGCAAGTGGGCGTCGCCAGCGATCGGCGCATTGCATTATGGTCCTGGTCGTCCACCCGTCTGTCTGTCTGTATGTTTGTGTGTACAACTCCTCCTAAATTTTCTATAGGAACGAACTGAAACTTGGAACAATGAATATCTATGATGCCTAGTTTGTGTGCATAAGACAAAAGCATTTTGACCCTTCAAAATGCTTCGAAGTTATCTGCCCTTGACTTACCAAATGAGCTTAATATTACAGCGTTTAAATGGGCACAACCCAACCTACATTTTAAGTTGGAATGTACTGAAACTTGCCACAATGAATCGCACAGTGATAATCTATTACGTCTTATTGTGCAAGAGACAACCCTACAGTCCTGTTGGCGTTATGTGCCTTAGCAAAATAGCCTACAATTAGTATTTGTCTTTGTTTTTTGTTATGTTTCGTTTTTTTCTGACAACCCCCTTCGGGCGAATATGCTCCGCTTTCCGAAGCTTTAGTTTGATGTGTACTGAAAATCAACAACAAAACACAAGTTTTCCATTGATTCTGATGGTATATAATTTTATAAATGTTTGAACCCCGTTTGTAATCTTTTGCATTTCCAATCCGGGTTGCAATAATTACAGATGATGTACAACCATTGTGAGATAACAAAGGATTCTTGATCTACCATATGCCACAACCTGTTAACTCTCTACATGTCACAATAAACTTGGGACAGATACTTCAGGTTGTCGCAGCTGTGAGTCGGGTTCGATTGTGTTTCATGTCTTGTTACCCGGATTAGTTTTGACATTGCAATTAATTTCATGCCATAAATAAGTAGAAAACAATATAATTGCACGTGTACAATACTTTATCACGGAATAACTGTAGCAACAAGGCGTCCAGTTTGACGCTTTAAATTTCAACATTGAATTAATTCAATGACTGATTTTCCCAGTGAGGAAATGCATTCTATATTTCTGTATGAAAGACTTGGGCTAAAGCAACGTATAATCGATGTTAGTAGAAATTGGTTGATTGAATGTTGAACGCCGCTTTTAACAGTATTTCAGTCATATCGCGGCGGCTATTGCACCTAACAATGGATTCCTGGTATTTCTCACACCAGTACTACCACTACACCCTTTCCTAGCCTCCAGCTGCTATCCCACGTAGGTATACGATTATCCACCCGTTGGTGAGGGACAAATGTCGGAAAGAATATTTGCCGCCGCAGGGGATCGAACCCATGACATCCCATAATTGAAGATTAGGAGTCCTACGCACTACCGGCTGCGCTATGACGGCGGCTGATGTCAACACAAAAATGGACTGACCATATAAATCAATCATTTAAACCAGACGTGAACTCTGACCTCCTGTGAACAACTTATTCAAGCTGAAGTTACTACGTTTGGGTTGCAAAGAAAAGGTTTGCAATTTATTTTATGTCCCTAAACACTTATTTTTCAAAATAATGACGTTAATTATCTCAGTTGAGCTGCGATCTCGGAGGTCAATATGCCGGGCTTGCGATCCGTGAATTGGTTAAACCTTTCCTGTTTTGCAAAATTTTAGACCTGCCCAAATTCAAAGGTTTTACAGATGAAAAAAAAAGTAGATCTAATTTGAAAAGAAACACATTCAGTAGGGCAGAAAATATTGTTGAACAAGCAGAAATTGCTTGTTACAAGCAATTTCTTCTTTTTCTACAATGTTTTTTTAATTAAAAAACCACAGGGACATAAAAACTAGGAATTGTACAGGAAAGGGTAAAGAAAAATGAGACCAGTTTATAATGAGCTAAGTGGTCGTGTATAGTCATTCGCTAAAATTATACAGTTTGATCAAAGCTGTAGTTACGACATTTTGCTAGCGCACAGACTATATAAGAATATGAAATAGGACCATTTAACCCTTTTCCATTGTGCAGAATTTTGGACCTGTCCAAATTCAAAGGTTTTGTCGAAGAAAATTTAAAGTCGGTTCAATTTGAAAAATGACCATTCGGTAGGGTAGAAAAAATTGTGGAATAAGAAGAAATTGCTTGTTACAAAATTTTCATCTGTTTCTAAAATGTTTTCTAAATCATAAATCAAGGGAATGTAAAAACCAGGGATTGTACAGGAAAGGGTTAAAAATCAGAACAGTTTTCATAATATGCTATGTGGTCGTGCATCGCCATATGCTAGGATGATATGGTTTTATCGAAGCTGTAGTTACGACATTTTGCTCGCCGGCGATATGAGAATATGAATATATCCATTTAACCCTATCCCGTTTGGCAAAATTTAAGACCTATAAGAATTATATTCAAAGGTTTTGCAGATGGAAATTTTAAGTGGATTCAGTTTCAAAAATAACCATTCGGTAGGGTAGAAAATATTGTGGAAAAAGAAGAAATTTTGTAGTGTCAACGAGCCGCCCCCAAAGTAAGAAAACAACATTTAGTTTAAATTTCGTCTTTTTATGCCCCCGCATTGATAAGATCGGGGGCATATTGTTTTACTGGTGTCCGTCTGTCTGTCTGTCGGTCCGTCTGTCTGTCTGTCTGCAAAACTTAACCTGCCACCTAAACAGTTTTCTTTAACTTCAACCCTGATTAAGTTACAATGCTAATATTTGGTGTGTAGATAGGTCTCAACAAGGCGCAACTGGGGAAGGTCATTTCATCAAGGTCAAGGTCAAAAATTTAATCCTTTTCCCTAAAACAAAGAAAAAACAATAAAAATCACCCGTTTCTAAAGAATTCATGTTTCGGGGGCATGGTGTTTCACAAACACATCTTGTTTTTAAAGCGGCTTTTTAAAAGATTTCAGGAAAATTTCATAGAGGAAAGTATCTGCTTCGTCATAAGTTATAAGTGTCATTTTCACGATAAGTTTTCTTTCTTCGAATCGAATCAGATAAATTTACTACAAATTGAAATTTAATGTAGTATACTCATAATGCCCTGATTTGAAACACCGGATGTTATCGGGTGAGATCGTTTGTCTTCGGAATACGTAAATAACGACTGAATGGCTTACCGAAGCCAATGACGGAATCGATAAGTCATTGAAATCCCAGGCAATGTTCGGTAAAATCGAAAGATTACGCATTTGATCGATGAATTCCGGTTCCATCCCAGTTGTAGTTTTTCTACTATTTTTGGGTTACGTAACGCCTAGCACTTAAGCTTCTTTTGTTTCTTATTTCTTTACAGTAATGAACTGTCATTTTCGTTACAAATTCAGCCTGAATTCCTTCTTTCAAATGTCTGGAAAGCGTCAACGTTAGAAAGTTGGAAATTGAGAGCCAAAATTGTTCAACCATAATTTTTCACGTGTAAAAATAGTCGCTTTAAAGTAACGAACTAATTGGTTGCACGATACTGTAAACTTGAATAACATATATCCTGCGATCACATGCTAACTTGTATGAAAAGAAACGACTGTCGGAATAAGGCCTCTAAGTTTCGTTGACCTTGCTGACCGATGCTCTATAAGATGGCTCGTGCTGTTCTAGAGCTAGAATCGAAATGTTGAATTTACATAGGACGATTAAAATCTGTTAACCACAGAGCGGACAGTTCCGATGCACGTGCACGTACATGTATATAGGGATCTGTGTCTTTTTGGAAATAAATAACCCATCTCAGTATATTACGGGCGAAAGACCGCATATAGGTTGCGCGTATCTATACAAGGCATATACCCACTAAAAAAACAAAAAAACAAACAAACAAAACCGGCCATACTGTTTTCCCCCAAGAATGCTCCTATGCCAGTCTGGTTCTCAACATCTACTTCGGTAAAAGTAAAACTTTGAAAAAAAAAATCATATTAGAAAAAGTTGTTCAGATTATCTTTAAGTTAAATTATGATAATGATATACACAATTTTAAAAAAATAGATAAGCTAGTTTATCAAAGCTTGAATTTGTATATAAAGACAGCTTTTAGGATATTTGTTGCAATTTCACTAATTTCATTATAAAAGCCCCAAAATAAATTCAGAATTATCCCATTACCAGATGGCAAATTCTAGACTGATCAAAATTGAAAGAAATTACAAACAGTTTTACATTGGAAAATAAGAGCCAAAAAGGTAGTAAACATTGTGAGAAAAGGACCAATTGCTCGCATGAAATTTCAATATTCGTATTTCTTCAGGGTGTAAGTAAGCATTGTTGGGTCATATTTGTAACAAATCATATATGTAACACATTTGTTACGTACATGATCACATTCGTAACAGATAAAGTGTGTTACAAATGTGTTTGTCCGAAATGAGAGTCGACATGAGAAGCATATATGTAACAGGTTTAGATGTCTATTCGTATTCAAACAATTAACAACAATAGCGATATCATCACGCCACTAACTACCAACTTCGCATAATTATCAAGACAGGCCATGATCAAGTTTCAGTAACATACAAAGATTTTTCAACATTATGTCAGTCATATTACGGCGGTCAATTAACCTACCTACTCACAGTTCCTGGGTAGACTTAGGTCTCCGGCCTAAGGGGTTGACCAGAACAAAGTGCATATCTTCGCCAGTTTCTGACAGCTGTCCAACGTGAATCATCGGTAGGGGAAGAATGCGGTAGATATATTATGACCAAACTTCACGAAGGTTATGCTGCAAGTGAAGATCAGTTTTTCTTAACGCTATCCTGTAAATGCTGAGTAACAAGCAAGGGCTGCTTGTGTCATTTTTAACGTTTTCGGTAAGGCTCGACAGGGGATTGAATCTCCCGCACTCGGAACGGATGCTGTACCACTGGGTTGTTAAATTCGTAACAAATAAGACAAAAAAGACAAAAAAAACCCAACACTATACACATGTACGTGTATAAGACTACTTTCGTTGCATAATCCATTTGTAACGTGTCATGTGATCATATATGTAACATGTGTTACATATATGATCACAAATGTAACATGTGTTACATATATGATCACATATGTAACACATATATGATCACATATGTAACACATGTCTGTAATCACTCACACACATACACACACACACACACAAACGCATGAACCTCAATGAGACAAAATGAACCATCGGACACTCTGTCATCACTAGTAGAAAGCTGCAAAAAGAGGAAAAATCATGTTTTCGGTAAGGCTCGACCGGGGATTGAATCTCCCGCACTCGGAACGGATGCTGTACCACTGGGTTATTAAATTCGTAACAAACAAGACAAAAAACGCAAAAAAGAACATACACATGTACATGTATAAGACTACTTTCGTTGCATATTCCATTTGTAACGTGTTATGCGATCATATATGTAACATGTGTTACATATATGATCACAAATGTAACATGTGTTACATATATGATCACATATGTAACACATATATGATCACATATGTAACACATGTGTGTAATCACACACACACACACACACACACACACACACACACACACACACACACACACACACAAACGCATGAATCTCAACGTGACAAAATGTACCTTCGGACATTCTGTCATCACTAGTAGAAAGCTGCAAAAAGAGGAAAAATCATGTAATATAAATGTTTTAAAAATATCACTGTAATTGTAATCTTTCAACTGAATGAGTTTTAAAACATATTTATTTCAATACTTGGAGTTATCTGCCCTTGTCTCAGCCCATTTTATATATTTTCCTATATCTATCGTTAAAAGGTAACCATAGCAACCACATCGCAATAAAATACACAAAATAATTTCAACATATTGCCGTAACAATACGGGGTTTGATAAGTGCTTAAACAGTTTTAAGCAAATGCATCGAGTTTTGTAGGTTCTGCTAACACGCAGAAATGCATTACGCAACTTTGACTTCATTTTTCAGGTAAATGACGTTTGTAGGGTTCATATAGTAAATTGGTCATAACTCACAAAATAACCTGAATAATCTGTTCAAATAAAGACTAACAGACTCCAGAAATATTATACATTCAAAATAACGTTGTTTATAAAATACTCACAAATTGTCCGAAGGTACATTTTCTCACGTTGTGGCCCATATATATATGTTTATATATATAAACAGAGAGCAGCCATGATACCGGACATTATATTCATGAATATCCTTTAAAGAGTTGAGGAAATATGGAGCGGACGCGAAAGAGTGACGTCGACGTCACCGCCGATGACGACGATGGACAAAGTGACACAACAAATCAGTATCAAGATATTGGCCCATCTGGTGAAAAAAAAACTGCTACAAATGTGTTTCAGATGTAAATATGCATTCTTTTGTACTGTTTTTAAATCAAAATTGACCTGTGACATATGTGATTTCATGTCACATCAAAAACCGGCATCGATCATATTCGTCACAAAATATGTTACATTTATGCTTGATTTCCGAGTCATATATATAACACATGTTACATATGTGATCATATATGTAACAGGTGTTACATATATGATTTGTTACAAATATGATCCAACAAAGCATTAATGAGTATTGATTACTTAACGACAAGAAACTTATTTTAACTTTTGACGGGTTGTATAAAATCCTTTTCAGGATTACTTAATATCAAATGTTGCAAAGCAATGAAGACAATAGCAATCGGTCATTATTTCTTTTGAAAATTAATACTATAAATGACAGTGTCTTAAAAAGGAAAAAAAAACACATGGTTTACAATAAGACCTGACTGCACATATGTGCAGGCTTACTTTTGCCTACACCTCTTGTCAAAATAGAAATATTGCGGATTCAGAATGATTAGAACAGGGCCGCAGCTTCCCATAAATACAATGTACATAAAAGTGATGCTGAATAAAGCGCTAACGTGAGAAAGTTGCCTTCAAGGATGGTCTAAGGATCTACGCATTTTTTTTTAATTTTTTTAATATAGATGGTTATTCTTAGTATATGTAAAAATGCGGATAAAAGGACTCATAGCCAAAGGATAGAGATAGATGGTGCTGCCAGAATATATGTCTCTCAGAGTGGGCAACTTTTTATGAACAGTACACATAGCATCTCTTATCTTTCTAACGACAGCTATGAATATTAATTGGGGGTCTCTGACACAGGCATTCTGTATAAATAATATATTTATAAATTATTTTCTATGTTTATTTAATGATGTGTACATTGCAATATTGTAATTTTTCGTTACAGATTAATCATTGATTCAAAAAAGGAATATTTATGATCGAAACGTTTCTGTTATTTTTCATTCAAAGCCTCCTTATATCTAAATCTTACTCGAGCAAAAATGAAATACTGTTTAACATCTTCTGGATGCTTCTCGGAATAAGAACTTAGTTGTCCTGATAATTTTTCTACTTAGATAGCGTTGCCGCTTACTCTGCTGGTCACGCCCACCAACTCTGCTGGTCACGCCCACTTACTCTGCTGGACAGGCCTACTAACTCTGCTGGCCACGCCCACTAACTCTGCTGGTCACGCCCACTTACTCCAACCACAAGTTCTGCTTCGATATTAAATGGCGATATTTTTCAAAATTTATGGACAGTAACCTGTACTAAATCACGATTGGTTGGCGACCTAACCGTCGTAAATACAGCTTGTTGTAAGCTGTGGCTACCTCTAATTCACATAAATATCAGAGTTTAAAGTGCTCTTCCGGTCTGAATGAATCTCATTGGTCGATTGATTCTTTGTTTGATAGCCGTGCTCGATTAATTATTTAGGTGCGTTACGTCATACTTAAAACAAAACAAAACAAATACTGGTCTCTACAAGAGACATTACTCACCCTAATCGTAATCGCTAAAGCAAATAGAATTTGTTTGAGGAATCATTCCGAACTGAATTAAAGAAATTAGCTGCTGGTTCAATTAATACTAATAAATTCCCTTCACTTAAGTATTCTTTTTTGAATTATCATGATTTTTAAAATAAAACAGATGTTTTTTTTAGAAATGGTTCCCGACAAAATGAGTTCAATGGAAGTAAAATATGCAAAATAATTAACCAGCGCATGGTATTAAAAGACTGTAGTAGTTGGTGGGTAAACAGAAGGCACTAAATAGCTTGACATCCAGGCAGCGCACTTAGAATACTTGCTGATCGTCTACATAATTTTTAAATCAGTATCGATCAACAGAGCGCATAGTGACAACTCCGATCAATTCGAGCGGATTTGTAGGCTGATCAGATTCTTTATTTCGAACATATGTGTAATTAATGGATCGCTGGTCACGCCAATTGAGCTCCGACAGGAAGTACCACCTCGATATCAAACGGTGTTATATTGCACATTTTATGGACAGAAACGTAATAAAAACGTAAAATGGTTGGTTTGCGACCTGAACGTCGTGACTCATCGAGACTTGAATAACCTGTAGTTATGACGTTTTAGTCGACTTACCAAAAGAAAGTGCTTCAAAAAATTGGAAGCTAATGTTGGAGTTCAAAATTCATTTTCGGTCTAAATGAATGATTTGATTGGTTGCTTGATTCTTTGATTGACATACGCGATTCGGTTTTGGTAATATCACGATCTTTTTTTTCGCCGGTATAGTTATGATGATGTTTATTGTTTGTCAATGTTTCACCAGTATCCAAGTTTTACAATCAACACTCACCTTTTTCTACTTTAACATACAAGGGATGGAAAAATTCATTAATCAAATAATTATTTAGCACGCCGGATTCATGTGTTCTCCTTTTATAGCCTTTGTGTCAATACTAGAAATCATAAAATCTTTAGGAATGATCGAATTACTTCATCAATATTAATGATTACATTTGATTTTTAGGTGGCTATATTAAGAATTGTGCCATTTTCTGGACAACGACTCATTTTCTTGAATAATCGAGACCAAGCCTTCAGTAACGACCTATGTGTTAATTAACCCTTTCCCACTCAGTGACGCATTTAGACGCTCCAAATGATAAAAAAAGCTTTGGTAAACATTGTGGAAAATGAAGAAATTGCTTGTTACAAGCAATTTTTTCATTTTCCACGATGTTTTTTTATCCAGAAAAGTGAAAAAATCCAAAATTTCATAAACTTTAAAGTGTCGTCTGCAACTTCTTTCAATTTGGACCAGTCTAAAAAATTGCCGTCTGATAAAAGGTTAAAACAAAGCTTAAAAGCAAAAATAAAAACTGTGTATCAAACCAGCATTAGCTCGGTCGTGCGCTTGTATTTTATGAAACTACAGGGTTAGATGTACAAGGTATAGTGAGTGATCAAGGGCCAATTTGGTCTATACAGGAAGAGACAATTAACCTTTGATCACTCACTATACCTTGAACATCTATACGCGAGCTATGCTAGGAACATATTGCTTGTTGTCAACAGCCATCGCGAATATTCTTATCTTATACCAGCGATCGCTTATTTGTTTGTTTGAATGGAGTTCAACGGCACTTTAAAAGTGAGGTGTCAATGTTTCTGAAACTAAGATAAGAAAAAATTGCCAATTTCCTAAAATACGCCCAAACGGACGCTTAAATTTTAGTCAGATATTGTCTTCGCGGTAATCTGATTGGCTTAAAGTGGCTTCTTTTTGGTTATGTAGGACATTTTCAGTGGAATTCCAGGTTATTTTTTAGATATCATGGAATTCGGTGTTCGACACCGCATGACTTCATTTGCATATGACCCGAAGTCAACGGATCGTAACAAATTGACAAGCGGAACGACCAACGTCCCAAATCATATCAAATGGTTAGTGAAAAACTACAGTACGTGTCAATATTCGTATTGACGCTTACGGCAGTTTAGATACCGGCTAGCGAATATAACTCCTGGTGGCGTCACCATGATGTGAGTTTGAGCAAATTTCAAACCGTATGCGGGATTCCAACGGTTAAACGCGCCGCGTGAACTACCCAGTGTTCTTTGCAACTACTTCGGATTAATCTAAAAATAGATTGACAGCCTACGTAGGCTATTGGGGAAATACCACAGATTTTCGCAAAACTACTTTTCAGAATATTGTATCGAAATAGTATATGAGAGGGAATAAGAATAACCAAAATCGGTGTAATGAAAAAACATTATTTCAGGCATATCGCGGCGGCTGGAGAACCTAACCATGGATTCCTGACATTTCTCACATAAATACAACCCCTACAACCTTTTCTTTTTGATAGTTGGGTCCACCCGGGGCATAAACACACGATCTCGGGGTTTGAAGTCAAATGTTCTACTAACTGTGCTAATAGGGCGACGGAGCCAACTAGAACGTGGTGACCTTCTTTATTGTAGACACAAATCACGCGATCGAAGGTCTGAATAAGTTTCACGCGAGGAAAGTGTAACAAATCTTTACAGGAAGTAATCATCCTCACTGTATGCTTCCTGTGAGATTTAATGTAGACGATGGATCGGCTCGACAGGTCAAAGTGATATACAATATAATATCTGATGTAGTTTAATGATTAGACTATTGACAATTACTCAGAAAATATTGTGTCAGGATGTCGTTAAAATGTAACATTGTCGGTTTATAGCGTGACCTAATACCAATACCATGTTTCTACATACACCGCTAGGACAAGGACATAGTCGACAAATAGTACGGTGCTAAAGTTTTGGCGTACTTCGTCGGTCTGTCCGTCAACCGTGCGTCAGGCCATATCTTTAAAATACATGGACCAAAGTTTGAGTCGAAAACCTTTGTTCCGACAATTTCATCGACAAAGATAAACAAAAACATACAAACAAAAACATTAGGAATTGAATTCTTAAGAAGGTACCATTCCCAAACTTTTAAACAAAAGTGCATGTGCGTTTACTGAAGAAATTTGAATTTTTTTCAAATCTTCTCATGTTTAAGATACTAAGAACGCCATTTCGCCAGTATTCGTACCGACATTTGTCTTCCACCAATGGTGGATACTAAAAAACCTAAGTGGGATGAGCAGCTGGAGGCTAAGAATGGCTGTAATGGTAGTACTGGTGTGTGTGAGAAGTACCAGGAATCCATGGTTAGGTGCTTCAGCCGCCGCGATATGACTAAACTACTGCTAAAGTGGCGTTAAACCACAATAAATAAGTAAATCTACAGTCTCCTTTCCATAGAGAAGAATTCAAAAAGATTTGAGTACAATTTCTCGTGTTCGTACCTAGGTCATTCCAAGCAGATAATCGTCACATCCTAAAATTCTTTTGTAGAACATATTTAACCATTCTTTTTTGCATTAATCAAACGTGTGTTTATTATCAACATTATCAATACTGAAGAGCGGAATTTTTCAAGAGATCAGGTTGCCCGTTTCGATGCCCTCGCTTCTTAAACCCTTCTTATGAGAATTAAACCCAGGCCCCGTTTAGATGTGACCTTAAGTGCTTAGCCTAAAACCCCGTACTTTCAACAATTATTGAAACTGATGCATTGTATTGCTTAGCTTAAAACTATCCATCTACGTTTGGTATTTTATCATATATGATACCGAAACGCGCTAAAGCCGTTCCCAATAATTTAATTATATTACAAAGAAATTTGTCGTAATTTCATTGGTTAACTAACACCTGACTTTAAAGGGAGGTATCGATGTTTCTGAAACCAAGATAAGAAAAACATGTCAATCGCCAAAAAATACGCTAAAACGGATGCTTAATACTAATATTTGAGTCAGATATTGTCTTCGCGGTAATCTGATAGGCTTAAAGTGGCCTTTTATGGTTAAGGTTCAGCGGAATTCCATGTTATCTTTAGATGTCAAAGAATTTTGTTGTCGACAACGCATGACTTCATTTGCGTATGACCCAAAGTCAACGGAAGGTAACAAACTGTTCGCTAGCCGGTCTTTAATTCTATAGAGATCAGTCCATAACTGTCACAAGCGTTAAAACGAATATGAACACTTACCGTAGTTTAACGCTAACTATTTTATGTGACATAATTTAGGTCGTTGGTTGTTTCGCTTGTCAATTTGTTACCTTCCCTTGACTTCGGATCATATTCAAATGAGGTCATGCGATGTCGACAACCGAATTTCCTAGAATTCCGCTGAACCTTTGCTGTATAACCACAAAAAGCCATTTTAAGCCTAAAGCCATATAATATATAAATATGACAATTGAAATTATGAGATCAAAATTATTCTTCGCGGTAAGAAAAAAGTTTCGATAATTGAAATTATGACCCACAACAATTTAAGGTTTGTTTTCATAAAACCATGACGTCAGTGTTGACGTTTCAACTTTCGCTAGTCATTCAATCAACCTGTTCGGTGAAAGAGGATTACGAAATCGTCCGTAAAGTTAGTAACAGTGCCTGTGCGAACAACAATCAATGCCGAAAATAAACGGACATTTCCGGTGAAGAAACGGGTGTAGTCGTATCGATCTCAAAATGTAAACAAACACGAGTTTAATTCGATAAGAAAAACACGAAATACTCTTTTCAGAGAACATCCCTCGTACTTTCCTTTTGTATACTGATATTTAAAAAAACTTGTTTGCTATAGTGACCAAATAAACGATGGATTCTTTAAACTGATTTTTCCTTCCTCGGAGGGCAGATATGCCTTTAAATGTTCGTTTGAGCGTATCTTTCGACACTTGGCAATTGTTTCTTGTCTAGGTTTCAGAAACATCGATACCTCCCTTTAAGTCAAACATACAGCACTGCGGTAATACATTCCGTATTTTCTCCAAGGGGCCTCGTCGGCGATATAAACATTTTTTTCCAATGGCGGCCGGTCCACTCTCGTTTTGTCAAAACTTGCAAAACTGAGTTTTCACACAATAAAACGAGTAATCGTTAATTTGACCATTGAATTAAGTCTTTTTAAAATAAGGGACATAATTTTTGGTGTATTAACCTTTTTTGCGTTTTTACATGAATGTGGTGTACGTGCGATGATATTGAAGGTTCAATGTCACAAGGATAATTTATGTTTACAAACATAATTTGCAGAGAATGAAGATCGCTGTCACAATTCCGTCAAACTGTTTTTCAAATGTGAAGTACATGTATCTTTATAAAGTAAATGAGGTGATCGTAACACTTGCAAGACCATCTCTGCTATGATTTGAACCCAGGGATCTCACCCCCAGTGCATTGAATGTTCGCCCATGATTTTCTGAGAGTGATTATCTCATATGTGGCTCCACAGATAACCTCATAAATACACATATGCGTGAGCAAATATTATTAAAAGGTAGACTTCTATTTTTATCTCTTTTTTTTTTCTTTTTCATGTCACAGATTTTGATTTTTCTTATTTCCTCTCATATACTATTTTAAATTCTATTCTGAAAAGTGGTTTTGCAAAATAAAAAACGCACACACACACACAAAAAAATCAGGTCCTTTATCAGAATAAACCTGGGCATTTTTAGCTTAAGCAGTTGCTAAGAATATTCGGTAATTCACGCGGTGCGTAAAACCGTTGGAATCCCGCATTCAGTTTGAATTTGCTTAAACCAACGTCATCGTTACGTCATCGGGAAACATGTTAGCTAGCCGGTCTTCAATTCGGCAAAGATCAGTCCCAAACGGCTGTAACCGTCAATACGAATATAAATACTTACCGTTTTGCGTTTACCATTTGGTGTGACATGATTAAGGACGTTGGTTGTTTCGCTTGTCAATATGTTACCCTCCGTTGACTTTTGGTCATATGCAAATGAGGCCATGTGGTGTCTACAGTAGATTTCCGGGTTATTAAAAAAAATGATAATAAATAAATAAAATAAACTGGAGTTCCGCTGAATATTTCCTACATAACCAAAAAAGCCAATTTAAGCCTATCAGATTACCGCAAGGACAATATTTGACTCAAATTTAAGTGTTAAGCGTCCGTTTGGGCGTATTTTTAGGCAATTGGCAATTTTTTTATCCAGGTTTCAGAAACATAGAAACCTCCCTCTAATACGCTTAACTTTTCAACACACATAAAAACGATTGCTTATGCCAATTTCCTTAACTGTCAACTTATTTCATGGAATACATAACTTAACAAACTTAAGTAAGAGGCTCCTAAGGGTGAATGTATATTTTGGTAAAATTGATATCTATTGAAGCCCTAAAGGATAAGACGATAAAATTTAGTTTCACATTTTGTGGTATATTAAATTCATTGTAAGGTTTTTGCGGGTTTCCTGCGACTCAGGTGACGTCATTTTCTCCAACCAGGAATAATTTAATTGTTAGTTTCGTCTATCAAAAACGAGCGTTCTGATTGGTCGAAAAATTAAATTCATACCTCCATGAACAAAATTTTGAGCACGCAGCCATTTTGTATGATTCCGCATAAAATAGTTCCATACAAAAAGGTATCAAAATTTGTACAGCTTTTGTTTTTTTCGCTCGATACTATTAAATTATAAGAAATGAAGAGAATGTTTTTAGTTTTCATGGAGGTATGAACCGAAAAAACTAATCACACAATGTATGAATCCGCTTCGCGTATTCATACAGTGTGATTAGTTTTTTCGGTTCATACCTCCATGAAAACAAAAATATTCTCTTCATCTCTTAAATAAATCGTCATAAAACCCAAGCAATAAATCGTGTAACCAATAACATTATCGTAAATCTCCTTTTATGGACGTCTACCGTTTGCAATGTCACATGATTTTTGTCGAACCCGCTTGCGGTGAGCGAGACATAGATGTCACTATGACAAGTCGGTGTAATTGCGTTAGTACGTTAGTCCGTCCGTCCGAATTTGTCCGGACAATTACTCCAGCATTTATGGATGGATTTCAAAATAACTTGGGACTTGCTTTTACTATCAACAAACTCCCAGGTCGTGACCCTTTCGGCACTCTGTAGCAAACATTGTAACATATACCTTATAAGTGTATTTCATTTATTTATTTTCATTTTTTTCATTTAATGATTGACGTTTTGAGATAAAAATGTACAGCGAGTACCGTACATAGAGACCATGGAAGTTTATCATGGTGATCAATTAGACCGTTGCATATTTATCTAATTGATTATTTTAATCTCCACAAATAATCTTCAATGGCTAGAACAAATTAATGTATTTACTCTGTATTATTCCGTTTATTGCTATATCACCAGGCTATTAATGACAAACATTCAATACAAATCATTTGTGCTTAATTAATCTGATAGATTTCGCGTTAAATGTCAAAACGTCACGTCAAATACCATGTAGAAAGTGAAAGAACGATAATAGAATAAAGTTTCTAAATGTTAAATTGACGGACCGCGTTTGTCAATCAAAGAGTATATCTACCAATCAAATCATTCAATTAGATCGGTTGTGAACCTAATATTGGCCGACATTTATGTAAGGCTTTTTGTTGGTTTCGCGACTTAAACATCGTAACTACAGGTTATCCAAATCAGCTTATCACTTTCTTTACAAGGAAACTATACTCTATAATATAATTATTATGTTGATCGAAAAAATCGAATTCATAAAGTGTTTATATACACCCAAGTCGAGCAGTTACACATGTATGTATCATTAAGAGCGACTGTCGTAAATTGAAGATATTCTGGGAAACGTTGACGTTGTCACATTTAGATTAACCAGTTAACACTTATCGGAGGCAATGTGCCGGTCAGGTCTTATTTGGCTGTTGCCGCAACCATAGCACATTTAGTAGCGCGTCGGACTCTCGACCTCGGGGTCTAGGGTTCGACCCCGGTCTTTTCCGACATCTGTCTCCTACAAATGGGTGGATAATCGTAAACCTATATGAGATGAGCAGCTGGAGGTTGAGAAAACGACCTCTGACATTCACAAAACTACCTTTTTGTAATATTGTTTCCAAATAATTTATGATAGGGAATAAAGATACATGTAATAAAAAACTGTGACACGAAAAACAAATATTGATACCTCCCTCTAATCCATTCCCACACAAGCTCCCTATTTACGCCCACAGTGAAAATGCTAAAAAGGAAAACATTGATTACGAAGAAATTTTTTGTAACAAGTATTTTCTTATATGTCCAAAATGTTTTCTACTAAAATTTTGACACGAGGTATAGGTTACATCTCAAGTGAATATTCATGCATTGTGAAACTTTTATGCAAACATAGACCGTGAATGCAATCTCCATTTGAACGATTTGTCCTTGTAAATGATGTTATCCGGATACGTAGATTGTATTACTGAAAAGTGTTTTCGATCCACAAGTTGTCATATTCTGGTTGGGTTAACTTGAACTAAAGATTTAGAATGTATTGACAAAACTGTCCTTAATGCACACTTCGATTGCAACCCGGCTGATTTATGTTCTGACGTCAGTCATTTGTATTGTGGAAACGATGGCAAGATTATTCTTTCCACGTATAGATTTTGTCCATTTCGACGGTGTTCTACCAAAACCTCTTAACTATGTCTTAGAATAATCTGTAGTTACGATGTTTTGGTAGAACACCGATGTTTTACTGTTTACTCTGCAGATCGCAAATTGTCGGGTTGGCGAACAAAATGTTGTAACTATAGCTTGAAAATGCTGTTGTTACGACATTTTGAGTGCCTACCGACGAAATAATGTTTTAATATATCAACTAACAACCCACGCTTGAAATTCAGTATTTTCTTTTTGTTAAAGGCTTATCAATTTTGACATTCGTTGCCCAACAAATCTATTCTGGATATGAAAAGTCCATATTGACGTGATCATTCTGTATTCGTCGTTTGTATCAACGTTGCTATACAAGGTGAATGTTTTTGGCTCAAACGAGCGATTTAAAGATACGCCACTGTATAAGTCAGTGGTGTTTTATATCTATACTTTATTCAGGAAAAAGGGCATTTTGCCCATCATACCACACACATATAACAATACATTTACATTGACAAAATTGTCAATAACAGTCTACGTGATGGCCGTAAATACAAAATACATAGAGTAGCAACTATTATGCCTTATACCTACCTGTACATATAACTACAAGACATTCACCGTTAACATTGAAAAATCATTAATTTCGAAAAAAAGAGAAAAAAGTAGAAGGGTTGATAGGAATCTTTTTGGTTCTTTCAAGTTCATCTCCCGTGATCATTGACATATAAGGAAATTTTGACATATAAGACATTTTGGAAAAACTAATTTCGAAGAGGGAGAGAGAGAGAGACAGAGAGAGAGAGAGAGACAGAGAGAGAGACAGACAGAGAGAGAGAGAGAGAGAGAGAGAGAGAGGGGGGGAGAGAGAGAGAGAATAAGAGAGAGAATGAGGGGTAGTGAGGGCTGTTATAATTTTAAAATTTATTTTTTTTATAACAAAAATCCGTTTCTTATTTCGAAACCTTTATGGATAAAAACTGCTAAATTTCTGATTTTTCTGATTTTTTCGCTTTTTTTGGCTTTCATAAGTTCTATAAATTTGATCATGCTCGGATGTTTCCAGTTGTAACTGTCAATAAATATCTTTCTTATATCTTTATATAGAGGACATTCTAGTAGGAAATGCATTTCATCTTCCAAAACGTGACAAAAGTAACATTTTCTATCTTCGCGAGGTGTTTTAACGGGTTTGTGCCATCTTCTTGCCTAAATTTCCAATCTATGAGCTGACACGCGAAATCGACAAAGAGCTATATGAAATTTATCAATTCTTATATCATTTATGTATTGTCTCTGTATAAGCTATATGTACTGGCCCGGGACGATTCATTTAGGCTACTTTCCCATGATTGTAAAAAAATATCTTTAAGTCTTTGTTGAAAAACCTGGTTAAAACCATCAATATCCCCAATCCCTTGGTTTAACCATACATCTAAAAATCCTAGATTTTCAAAAAGTGATTTAAGGGACTTTACCCAAGACTGTCTTTGGGGAAACGCTTGAAGTGTTTTCAACATCATATTATAAACATGTTTTATATATTTCTCATTTTGCGATTTGTTATCTTAAACCAATATTTTATGTGCTTGTTTGTTTCTATTGTTTGGTTTTGCCTTTTTTGTTTATTTATTTACCATTACCATTGTTATTATAATATACGTGTGAGTGTGTATGTGTTTTCTCTTTGTGTGCGTGTGTTGTTATTGTTGTATTTCCGAGGGCTTGTCGATCTTCTAATGGCTCCATTACCCGAGTAGACAACGAGATAATCGGAAAGAAAAGTTGTCGATCGATCTAGATATACGATCGATACTCGACTATCTGACGGATCACCTCAATCAATTGGGGGATCACTACAATCAATCGGCGGATCACTGCAATTAATCGAACCTCGATGGATCGTTAAAACATCCAATTAGACCGGAGTTACGATATTGAGAATCGACCTTTGTCTAAACCATTTTCCTTTGTGGGCGACTCAACAATTTATAAAATTTTCGACTTGTCCAAATGCAAAGGGGTAGCAGACGACATAATAAAGTGACAGTTTAAAACATATCAAATGTTGTTTTTTTCTATTTAAAAGCAACAAATATCTAGTGCTGTTTGTTCGAATGACAATTAGACAATGAATGTTTCGACCAAAAACTTGATTTAACCCATTCTTGCACAATCCCGCTTTTACGCGCCTGAAGAGAAAGGCTTTGGAAAACATTGTTAACAATGAAGAAAGTGCTTGTTAAAGCTGTAAATTGTCGTCTGCATCTTCTTTCAATTTGGATCAGTCTAAATTAAAAAAAAGATAAAATAAAAAAATAAAACAAACAAACAAAAGAAAGCAAGCAAAAAATACAGAATGATAATCATCTTCATCGGTATCTTTCAATGTACTGAAAATTTGTTGGCGTCAAAATTGACGCTCTTATAGTCACTATACCTCTAGATAATATTTTGTTAGAAAATTCTAAATGGTGTGTGTGTGGGGGGGGGGCTAAAGAGCTTGTTGTCGTTTGACGAGCAAAATGTCGTAAATACAACTTTATAAAAGCTGTATTTATTTTATTTTGCTTTTCCAACAATGTTATTTCAGATAGCAACTTCATTGTTTAACAGTAAAAATAGTGTACGTTCTATTTGATCTTACCACACGTATAGACAGAATGATGATAAACTGAAAGGATAGAAAACTTTCTCCTGTTCCCATGTTGGATAAATTACCTACAATTTAACGACAAAACTCTCATTAAAATGTGATCCTGCGAGCGGAAAATGACCTCCTGGGAAGTGCTATCAATACTTGTTAGCTTGCGCAAGCAAACCAAGCTCGAGAACTTTCGCATCTGGGGGAATATCTGATTCTAGAATGACCATTCTACACTATATGAAAATTAATTTCTGAAAACGACCTATCCTTGTTGGATCTGCTCGCCTTTTCAAGTATTTGATTTACACATGCGAGGCCCCTTTTTTGGCTGACGCGACACAATTTCAATAATTTGTCACTGATTTCCGATATACCACTTCAATGCGACGGTGTAAACATTCGTATATGGTTCCGCCATGATGAAACACCAGACAGTTTAATGGGTCGCCGTCATAGCGCAGTTGGTAGCACGTCGGACTGTCAATCTAGAGGGCCCGGGCTCGATTCCCGACGGCAGCACTCATCCTTTCCGACTATTTGTCTCTCATCAATCGGTCGATATTCGTAGATCTATGTGGGATAGCAGCTGGAGGCTAGGAAAGGTTGTAATGGAAGTGGTATGAGAAATACCAGGATTTCATTGTTAGGTGCTGCAGCCGCCGCGATATATCTGAAAGATTGTTAAAAGCGGCGTAAAACCCCATTCAAACAAACAAACAAACTGATCGTAATGGATGGATGAAGCTTCAAAACATTTTCCAGTCGTAATGGATATTTGAACCTCTATAGACGGTTTCTTGTCGTAATGGGTTAGTATAGCCTCTAGAAAGTTTCTGGTATTAATGGTTTGGCCTAGCCCCCAGATAGTTTCATGTCGTAATGGATGGCTGAAGCCTCTAGAAAGTTTCTGGTCGTAAGGGATATTTGAACCTCTAGAATGTTTCTTGTCGTAATGGGAGGGTGAAGCCTCTAGAAAGTTTCTTGTCGTAAGGGATATTTGAACCTCTAGAACGTTTTTTGTCGTAATGGATGGCTGACGCCTCTAGAGAGTTACTGGTTTAAATCGATTTGCTGAGCCCCCAGATAGTTTCTTGTCGTAATAGATGGCTGAGGACTCTAGAAAGTTTCTGGCTTTAATGGACTGGGTAAGCCCTAACATAGTTTCTTGTCTTGACGTGTTGTTGAAGCCTCAAGAAAGTTACTGGTCTTTATGGATTGGCTAAGCACTAAGATAGTTTCTTGTTGTGATGAATGGGTGAAGCCTCAAGAAAGTTTCTGGTCTTAATGGGTGTGCGAGGTGATCAATGGACTACCCTTCGTGTAATCGCTACATGTAATAGCTAACCCATTACGTATTGACTTTGTCGCCCAGATATTTAATCAGCTATTTATATAAGGTTAAATTGCATTTATGAGGTTGTTATTACAGAGCTCGTCGAATGCCTGAGAGCGAAGCACGAGATCGTAAAGCATTTTGAGGATATCAGTAAATTTAACGAGCGGATTTGCGAAGCGGAACAACGCTGGTTTGTGACAAGAAGCTACGACAAATAAGAACAAAATATGAATCATGAAGTGTAGCAAACTTATGTGTAATGATATAAAAGTATATATGAAACGACTGCATAAGCATCTACAATTATTGATATTTCTTTTCCTAGTATTCTTTCTACTTCAAGAATACATAAAAATGAAATTATTTCCATATCCTAAATTAATAACTGCAATGAGACAGTAAACTGGCTTTTTTGCAAACGGAGTTTTTGTTTCAATTTAAAGAATTCAACGAAAGAATAAGATTAAATCTCCACACTCTGTAATCAATGAATCGATCGTAAAGAACTCCCTAATGGTGAAATTAACTGTAACTTAAGAGAACGCTCTGCTCATGTTTAACCTAGATTTTGAGGACCGATTCTAACGAAAAACGATTACTCAGAAAACAATCACAAATATGATATGTGTTACAGAAGCTCTCTTTCAATATTCGTTCTATTTAGAGCAACAAGACTGAATAAACAGCGATTTGTTTAAAGCCCAATTATTGGTAATTAAGATTAATAAAGTCACAGGTACCGAATGGTTACGAGACCGAGTTATTGTTATTAGAAAATTGATAGATTAAACCCAGGTCTTGTGTTACATACGAGTACCAGTAGTCGGCCCTAACAAAACAGAGCCATGCGGTTCAACACCTTTTGAACATTATTTTGAGTCGTTGCTTCTTGCTTTAATCCATTAATACACGACATAATTTTAGGCTGTTCACAATTCGAAAATATTGTAGACGGGAGTTTAAAGTTGGTGAATTTTTTTTAAAAAAAAATCTTTGTCTTTTGGGCTAAAAAACATTGTGGATAATAAAGAAACTATACTGAGGGAAAAAAGTTTAGCAATTTCGTACGTTACAGCCAATTTCTCCGGTGTCTAGCTTTGGATTCAAACCATATTTTCACACATCGATCTTTTATGTGTTAGCCACAGTATTAAGAAAAAATCAGATGATTTCAAGGTCATACGTGTTTGTTGTACAGCGTCAAACATGGTAGGGGTAGGGAAGTAAAGTAACACAAATATTTAATATCTTGTGTGTCCACCGTTTACGCCAATAACGGCATCACAGCGTCTTCTCATGCTGGAAATGAGCCTACGATTAATGACCATAGGGATACGACCCCATTCCTGACGCAGAACACGTTCCAGGTCTCTTACGTTAATAACGTCATTCCTGTCTCTTACTCTCCTACCCAGATGGTCCCAAAGGTGTTCGATCGGAGACAGATCCGGTGATTTGGCTGGCCAATCCAACACATCAACATTATTAGTCTATAAAAGGTCCAACGTGTGCCGAGCGACATGTGGGCGGGCATTATCTTGCTGAAAAATGGTAGCAAGCCCTTGACGCAAGAACGGCAATACCACTGGCTGGACAATTTCGGTGCAGTATCGAACGGCATTTAAGTTTCCCTGAATAGCTACCAAGTCAGTCTTGCCACGGTATGATATATCACCCCAGACCATGACGCTGCCGCCTCCAAAACGGTAATGTTGAATGACGTTGGCGAGATCCATCCTTTCGCCATCACGCCTCCAAACACGTGCCCCGCCACCCGCAAACATCAAATTAAAACGGGATTCGTCTGTGAATAGGACCTGATTCCACATTCGTCTTGACCATCGACGGTGTACCCTTGTCCAAATCAATCTTGCATGTCTGTATGCACGTGTCAAAGGAATGCCAACGTAAGGTCAACGTGCGCGTAAACGTGTCGAACGAAGTCTGTTTCTTACAGTTCGAGCACAGACCCGTGTTCCCGTTGCATTTCGGACCAAACGGGCTGTACGAGTGCTATTGAGGAAGCGATTACGTCGTGAACACGTCACGATGTAATTGTCCTCACGTTGGGTAGTCTTACGTGGCCTGCCTGAACGTGGCCTGTCTTTGACGGTGCCTAATTGACGATTCTTTGTTCTAAGTCTTGAAATGGAACTTTGGCTCATGCCAAAATGTTGAGCCACCTCTTTTACCATCATACCACCAGCCAGCATACCGATGGCTACGTTCCGTTGGCCCTGGGCGACGTCCCATTTGATTTTTTTTAAATGTTTTAATGAGTTATCTTGTTATTGATGCTAACCAATAAACTGGGATCGATATTGTGGATATAGACTTCACGTACATGTGGAAGCACGTGCAGAACGTGTTTCAGCAAAAATGCGTCAGACAGCCTTTAGAAGCGAGGAAAACGTGCTCTTAATGCATAATTAGTTAGTTAGCTTTTAAAAATTGCAAACGAGACTGATGTTATAAGGTTTATACATTTACGTTGAAAAATAATGTAGGTCGAAAAAAATTGCTAAACTTTTTTCCCTCAGTATACTTGTAACAAGCAGTTTCTTTATTTGGGCTAGAAAACATTGTGGATAATGAAGAAATTGCTTTTAACAAGCAATTTCTTTATTTTTACATGTTTTCTAAAGCCTTTTTCTTCAGTGGCGTAAAAAGTGGGATTGAGGGGAATTGGGCTAAATCAATCTCATAAAACAATCTCTACGAAACCATTGCGTTACCTCTCCATCCACACGCAGCGACGTCACAATAGTCTATTATGGGAGTCTGATTGTAATCAGATGAGGGTTAAATATGAGCCTTTGTCCGATATTTCTATTTTACATGTGTTTTAAGTAAAGTCACCTATCATCCGGGCTATCCCCATGGTGGATTAAGAATATAGAAAACTTTGAGTAATGATCCCTGTACGGAGCACAAAATGAAGACTCTGATCAGACTGCATGGATGCGAAGGCTGATTTTAGTCTTCATTTTGTAAATATGTTTAATAGTTGAAAATAACGTACACATACTTATGCCGATGCGGCCTGCTAGCCCTCATAAGGCTCAAATTTTCACTCCTAGATATTTTTTTTTTTCATATATTTAATCATTTAGATAAGACTCAAGTGACCCCATTTTTGGTCATCAAGTCAATAGGCTATTAAAACATCAAATATGCCCATGTATCATAATTACAAATATTGTTTCAAGAAGTTTGAGCTAGCATGAAGGTTCTTCAGTGGTGGAGTGTATAAGCAAGAAATGGTTTCACATTAGAACCATTTAGTAACTATGGCAGTGTGCTTTTTGATGTTGTTGTTGGTGATGAGTTTTTTTTTTTGTTTGTTTGTTGTTGTTGTTGTTTGTTTGTTTGTTTGTTTGTTTTGTTTCCTTTAATTATTTCTCAAGGAAATTTATAACTATACTGTTTAAAACTATTCAATTAAATAGTAGTAGTTTTGAAATCTAGACAGCTCTATCTACAACACTTCCACTCTCAGGACTTTACTTTTTATACGGCGGTCGTATATTGGCGTAATCTTCTCCGTCTGTCCGTCCGTTCGTACGTCCGTACGTACGTACGTCCAATTTTCTCTTGAGCGCATCTCCTCCTAAGCTTCTAGATGGATCTTTATGAAACTTGGTCAATATTACCACCTTAATTGGTAGATGTGCATGAAGTAAGGATTTTATGGTTAATTGATTTTTGCCTGAGTTATGCCCCCTTTAAACTTAGTCTCTGGGGCTTATTGAAATTGCAGCCTTGTGAATGCAAGGCCTCCTAAGTTTCTGGCTGGATCTTTTTGAAACTTGGTCAATGTTATCACCTTAATTGGTAGATGTGCATGAAGTAATGATTTTATGGTTCATTGATTTTTGCTTGAGTTATGCCCCCATAAAACTTAGTCTCTGGGGCTTATTGAAATAGCAGCCTTGTGAATGCAACTCCTCCTAAGTTTCTGGCTGGATCTAAATGAAACTTTGTGGATGTTATAACCGAAATTGGTAGATGTGCATTAAGTAAGGATTTTATGATTCATTAATTTTCCCTGACTTATGCCCCCTTAAAACTGAGTATCTTAGGCTTATTGAAATTGCAGCCTTGTGAACGCAACTCCTCCTAACTTTTTGTCTTGATTTAAATGAAACTTGTTCAATGTCATTACCGTAATTTGTAGGTGTACATGGATCAAGGATTTTATGGTTCATTGATTTTTGCAAGAGTTATGCTTGTCTTTCAAGTTGTGTAACTGTTGTAAAAGTCACGCACAGACTCGGTTATACTTCACCATCCACAATCTAGTGATAAGACGCATGACTCGGGATCGGAGGGTCTCCAGTTCGAATCCTGCTCGTGACATGGACATTTTTCTGATAATTAAAATTAACCCCACGTTGCTACTATACTAGTGGTATAAATGGATATCCATGAGGGCTCTACCTCTGTACTTGTGGCCTCTGTCAAAAGCCCACTTGTGCCTTGAAATACAATTGTCTTAACTTATCTATTTCCAGACGTGGAGTGTATGAATATTTCCACCCTGTATGATCAACTGTTTACCAATTATCAAGCGGACGTCATACCTAAATGTAACAGCAGTCTGGCAGTACAGGTGAAGGTCGGGCTGGCACTCAGACAAATCATTGATTTGGTAGGTCATATCAGTTTTGACATGTAAATCGAAAAGGAAACTCCTATAGGAAATACGAAAAAATCGTTAGACTGTATGGATAGCACAGGCTGACAAGGTTCGACACTTCTCGATATGATTAGGGTTTAGGAAAGTAGAATTTCCCTCCCACGTAACTATACTATATGCTTGATCCGATCTCTTTTTAAAGTATTTGCTTTCGGAACACCAATGTGGTAACCTTCGCCTAACGGGTTATGTTTGCTACCCAATCTTGAGAATTTATGCAGATGGATAAATGATATTGAGATTAGCATTTTAAGAAATAGGGGTAAACTTTTTGTTTTCATTGTCTCATGAACATGAAAACACAATCACGCTGTATGAATTCTCGAAGCGGATTCATATATTCGTGTGATTACGTTTTTAGGTTCAACAAAACTAGAGGCGCTTTCAAGCGCCTGTATCGCTCCACAGGCATGAGTGTACTGATTCAATATAAACTGAATATAAGGAAAATAAATCTAAGTCATTGAATTCTTTGAAATAGTTCTAGAGAACCATTTCAAACTTTTCATTGTTTTTACAAAAGTCAAGTTATGTAAGATTCATTATGTAAAACTTTCACTCTATACCATATATGTACATATGCCACCACAGTAATAGCCATGTTTTTCGACCAATCAAATTATATGAAGGAATCTGACAAACAGTCATCTGGGAATCATTCCTGTGAAATTTGGTTGAAATCCATCAACAAGTTTCTGAGAAATTTACAAAGTTTTCAGTATACATCATATATTGAAATGAGCCCTGCCCATTAAAGCCCTATTTTTCATCTGATCATTTTTTTATAATCAGGTAAAGGTCACCAAGGATCGATTCGGTCAAATTTGGTTGAACTCCATCGACTTGTTTCTGAGAAGAAGAATTCCAAAGCCTTTATCATATATCGAAATTATCCCGATCCTTTTAAGACACATTTTTCATTCGAGCAAGATAATTTGAAGTAATTCGATAAATGTTTACCCAAGGATTATTTCTGTGAAATTTCGTTGAAATCCAACCATTGGTTTCTGGAAAGAAGATTTCCAAAGCTTTTACCATAAATGGAAATTAGCCCCGCCCATTAAAGCCATGTTTTTCATCCAATCAAATTTCTTTGAAGGAATTTGATAGAAGGTCACCCAAGGATCATTTCCGAGAAATTTGGTTGAAATCCATCCACCGGTTTCTGAAAGAAGATTTAAGCAATGTTTTTCATCCGATCAAAATTTCTTGAAGGAATCTGATAGAGAGTTACACAAGGATCATTTCTGAGAAATTTGGTTGAAATCTGTCTCGTACTTGCGGAGGAGAAGATTTTAAAAGGAAAAGTTTACGGACGGACGGACGACCGGCCGGACGCACGCGCGCAAGACGGACACCACGCCATGACAATACTTGTCTGGCTTTCATCCGGTGGAGCTAAAAATTAAATGCAACTAGGTAAAATTGATATTCTACTAATCTTTGGTAAAAATTGCTGATTTAGTTTCCGTGTAGGTGGTCAAAATTTCGTTCATGGAAGTATGAAAACTATTAGCCCATATAAACGCTGGGACCTTGTTATATGAAAGTAAAATTAAATCATTTTCGTATAACAAAAATTAATGTCGACTGCCAGAATATTTATTTACACTCCTATATTTTTCCGAATTTAAACCTTACTGTAAATGCCTTCTGTAATTTCACTCATCGTTTCGTATTATAGCTGTGAATCGTTGAATAGTGAATCTGTAGACTGCTTTGTTTTTTCTAATGATTTTTGTCGAGCCCGCTTACGGTGAGCGAGACATAGTTGTCACTATGACAAGTAGGTTTATGTGCGTTAATGCGTTAGTCTGTTCGAATTTGTCTGGACAATTACTCCTACATTTCTGGGTGGATTTCAAAAAAAATATTGCACAATTATTCTCCATCATCAGTATAGATGTGCCATTTGAAAAAGAAATTGGGATAGTTCTTACGTCAAGGTCACAGCTCAAGGTCAAACACTTAAATTGTGATTGTCAAGAGCCTTTCTCCTACAATTACGGATTGATTTTAAAATAAATTGGCGTAATTATTCTCCATCATCAGTAGATATGCCATTTGAAGGGATTTTTTGGATAGATTCAAGCTCAAGGTCAAAGCTCAATGTCAAACACTAAAATTGTGCTTGTCCGGTGCATGATACCTACAGCTATGAATGGATCTCAAATTAATTTCAAAAATACTGTCCACATTTAAGAATTGATTTAAAAAAATATTTGACACAGTTATTCTGTTATGAGAGATTGATGGGCAAGGTCAAGTTGATGGTCAAAACTTTGCGGGCTCGACAGCAGTTGTCCTTGGACAATCATCTAGTATCAATGAACAAGTGACATTTCCAGTAACAATGTTGCTGTTGAAGACGGACAATGTTGTCCAATGTTACATGGTATTCAACCTTGACGTATTATCCTTGTTTGAAGACGGCTTGAGCAGAAATCCAAACTACTATAGTTGTTATTGTAATAACTGATGATATTGTTTCGTTTTGTATGAATCAAAAGGATATACGTAATTAAATGTATACACTAGTCTACAAGCTCTATAGCGGGTAAAAAGAAAATTGGTTTTACACGAGACTCTACATGACTGCGGCTCATTCGCAGTGCTTCGTTTGAATATAAATGTGTTTACATAATAGTTTGATCATTTATTTATTCATTCATCTTTATCATTGTTGTAGCATCAAAGATTTATCTAATATTTGCCATGTGTTATGATTATTTCATATTGTTATGATCGTTAATATGGTAATCACTATTAGTTTGAGAAGTATCGTTATTGTTATCATGTGTTTAACATAAATTTGATCTTTGCGCGATCAAAATGTCGTAACTACAGCTTTATTACGACATTTTGCTCGCGAACCGACTGTATGTATGCATTTCGTGTACAGTAGCCTACCGTTTCCATAAAACGGAACGTAGCGAATAAAGTGAAGTGTGTAATTGTATATTCACTAAACAATAGTTCCGAGTTCGTTTGTAGTATAATAAAGGGAAGCATATTTTTTAAAGAAGATATATCATCATAATTCCTTATTTTTACAGAACGAACCGACTCAAATTCTCGAGACGAACGCCTGGGTGAGGCTGGTAAGTTATTTCAAATGTTTGCCCTTAGGATGCTATTTTATCTTTATTTATTAGGGGGGGGGGTAAGCTAAATCAAGATCAAACAAGCGTTCAGAATGACAAACACTTGCAAATGAATTTCCTTTTATATAAGTAATCTATCAAGCGTAAAGGATCTCCTGGGAAAAACAAAAAGTCTGGACAGACTGTGTGTTGTGCGCAAACTGACCATTGTTTTAAACGAGTTTCTATTTGGACGGTAATTCAACGTACTTCAAATATTATACATGTACTTAAATGACAGACGGCGGCTTTATATAATAAAAATCAACTGACCAATCAAATCATTCATTTAGACCGGAAAATATTCGTTAACTTAGATGTTTTTGTTAAGTTTTTAGTTTAGCGACATAAACGTTGTAGCTGCAGCTTAAGCAAACTGTAGCCATAAATTTTACAAGATAACGGCATTTGATATCCTAGGCGAACTGCCATATCGTAAGTCAGTGGCTGCTAGCAGCGATTTTTCAATAGACCTTTTCACGATCTTTTTTTTAATACTTGCTTGAAGGAGTTATCAGAAGGTCCCTTTTTGTCTGACGGGTCATTTATCATTTTAAGTTCGTAAATGGTCCAAGCAGAATACCATTATGAAGAGTAATCGAGCATCTTACCCTGCGATCAGGACAACGAAACGCTCATGTTTGACAAATGGTACCCTGCTAAATACAGGCACTTTTGTCCATATGAACATTGGCTGACAATTATATTTTGCAAAATAAAGTCATTTGATATGGAAGTTGAACTTTCTATTGAAGCCCATTGGATGGGGCCAGCGAGCGGTCTATTTATATACACTGCTGACAGAAGAAATTGATGTTATCCTTTACCACTGTCGCTCAGATACACATCGGCTATCATTGTTTGCCAACTTTGGTACTATCCAATGAAACCCTCTCTGATAACCTATGTAAGAGCAGCTTTAATATCATAATAATTGCAATACTTCAAAATAGAGTATTTTCATTGGCCCAAATCGTATCACGTGATCAAATCAATTGCACTATATACCTCGATAAAAGGCAGAACTATTTTCGACAAAAATAGAAACAAACAAGGTCAGGGATTTCCGATATTGGGAATTCACTTCCAAGAAATACCAAACTTGTTTTGTTACTATTTATAGTCATCACCTTTTGAATTTCGATTTCCTCGAATTCCTTTATACTTCCATGGATTTTCAATAAATAGATAAACAAATAGTGTCCTTATAACAATTATAATGTTCGTTTTAAACATGAAGATTTCGAAAAACTCACATTTATTAGCCGTAAATCCGAGATGTCGAATCGGCTTCGCCACATCAGCATGCATCGTGTCCATGTGGTAGGTTTATATTTCTTGTCTATTACAAAGCATCTATTCATAATTCTAACTGTTATCGACACAGATATCATAATTTACAGAATTTAAAGTTGGTATTTCCTCATAATAATTCCAAATAAATCCAACGAATGTTCGAATTTCCATTTCAAAAAACCCAAGCGACGAAATAAAATGTCCGACGTTACAACGACTCGAGCGATAAACTGTGTCAATGTATCCATACGCCTGTCAAAGAAAAGGTAACTCCGCCCACAGTTCGTTTATTTGTTTTTATTTTCATCTGTCTATCCGTTTCGGATTTGAAAATAGACGTATTGCAATTATATGGGCCGAGTGTATTTTTCACTGCGTTTATTGGAGTATAAAGTGCAATTGCCTTAGCACATGGCTTAAACATAACGCCCTACGGGCGTTATTTGCCATGTGCTAAGGCAATTGCACTTTATACTCCAATAAACGCAGTGAAAAATACACTCATCCCTATAGAAGTTGAAATAGATATCAATTTTAAAGATCTGAATGTACAATTGATATCAATTATTGTATCTATTTTAGTAGCCATATTTGTTTTTGAAAACGAGCAAATAACACAAACAAAAGATAGATATCTATAGTTCAGGGGTACATGATTTCTGACCTGCGCTATGTATACAGATGTATTGACATATCTGGTCAAGGTTATAACAGGGTACATCAAGGAATTCGGTAAAACTAACACATATAACTCGTCAGACCATAAGGGACTTGATTCTTCTATACTTGTTCTGCTGAATATTTTATCATTTTTAGTTTACAAATTTGACCAAATTAGATCGATGTTATGTTAAAAGATGTTTCTCAATACAACAAGAAGCAGGTTGTGTAGGCTAAGACCAGACTGCACGTCCGTGGAGACTGGTCTTAAACTAAACACCTCCAAAAGCCTTTGTCAAACAAGTAACCGGGATCAGCATGACAACGGTTGATCAAATTAATATCTTTTGTTTCACTGGTGTATGAAACTTGTCGCACTGAGGTATGAAACAAAGCTAATCTCAGTTCTATATGAATCCGCTCCAACCAAAAAAGTATCATCATCTCTTTGAAAAAAAAAACAAACAAACAAAAACAGATACTCGATAAACTGGATGGTGAAAAAAAACTTCAACCACTTTCAAAATCTTCCGATATTATCTTTATTTTCTGACCAAGAGCCCTTTCATGAACAGAACTTCATTGCCTAAGATTGGGGCTACTAAGCATAGTAAAATAACTTACGAAAACGCTTCGATATTTGATGGCGTATTTTGATATTTGATGTCGTTTTTTTTTGTAAAATTTATGGCCAGTAGCATATAACAATTTGAAAAAAATGGTTGGTTTGCGACCTGAACGTTAGTAGTTACGCCGTTAAAGTCGCGAAATCAACGAAAATGCCTAACAAACATGTCGGCCAATGTTGGAGTTCCGGTCAAAACAGTTCCGGTCGAAATGAATGATTTATTTTGCCGTTTTTTTCTTTGATGGACAGCCACGGTTGGTCTATAACTCGAGTACTATTAGTCGCTGGAATGGAATATTGCAACGTTTATTGCCTTATATCGAACGTCGCAATTCTACGCCTTTAGCAATAGCAGAATAATCTGAATATTGCCAATGCAGTGTCGGGAAATAAACGAAACAATTATTGGAAATGATTTTTAGCAATGTTGGTCAACATGCATACTCTGATTCGCTCCTAGCTTATAGTAACCGGGCCATTGTTTCCTGTCTCTTTTTCCAAATACACTGTAAGGCTATGACCACAATCGTTTAGCCCATTCCCACACAATTCCGCTTTTTATGCACTCCAAGAAAAAAGCTTTTGGAAAACATAGTGGCCAATGAAGAAATTGCTTGTGACAAGAAATTTCTTCAATCTCCACAATGTTTTCTATTCTAAAAGGCAAAGATTTTCTAAATTCCACCAACTTTAAATCGTCATCTGCAACTTCTTTCAACTTGAAACAGTAAAAAAATTGTTGTGTGGTTACAAGATAAAGCCTAGTTTAATCCTTCTGTATATACAATTAACTACCTGACGAGAATTTAACGACCATGTCTGATAATGAAGCTGTATACAATATACAAGGGACTAAATCTAGTACATTACTATATGAGTATGGCATATATTTGTAATTTCTTTGTTGGCAATTTATTTCTTGAGATAAATTTTGAAATTCAGACAATACAAAATATAAAAGCATTGCTATTATAACATATCACAAATTGCAACTGTACAATCAATACAATACAATACTTAATTGCCTCCATCGTTGGAGATATTGTGGTATTTAGATAGATACATATAGAGAAAAAATCAATGAAAGAAAAAAAACAAGTATAACTTTGATAGATTTGAATTGAGAAAACAGGAGAGATCATTTAATTTTCTGATTCTCCTTTTGTCTCAATATTTTAACACTTTTCTCTTTAAGTACAGTAAACTATTTTTGTAAAATTGATGTTATACCCAGGAAAAAAACTTCAGTTTTCTAGGCCAGGAGATAAAAAAAGGAAAAACGTATTTTTACTAGATTCTTTTATCTCACCTGACCACAAAGTGGTCATGGTAAGCTATTGTTATCGAGTCTTCCATCGTCCGTCGTGTTGTGAGCACTCTAGAGGCAACAGCTGTTGCTCAAATGTCTTGAAACTTGATCAAATGTTTGTCTCTATAAAAACTGGGACAAATATAGGGTCATATGGGGTAAAAAACTAGATCATTAGGACAAATATTAGAAATACCTTGTGTGCACTCTAGAGGTCACATTTTTGCCTCAAATGTCTTGATATTTGGTCAGAATGTTTATCTACATAATATGTCAAGGTCAAATCCAAAAAATAATATTGTGTGCACTCTAGAGTACACATTTTAGGCTTAAATCAAATGATATTTGGTCAGAATTTTGGCTGAATAAAATCTTGGTCAAGTTTGTTATTGAGTTATATGGGGTCAAAATCTAGGTCACTAGGTCAAATCCTAAAATTACCTTGTGTGCACTCTAGAGGTCACATTTTTACCTAAAATCAAATTATATTTGATAAGAATATTTGTTTTCATGTTATCTCAGCCAAGTTCAGATTTGGGGCGAATTTGATAAAAAGAAAAAAAAATAGGTCACTTGGTCAAACGTTAGAGAAACCTTGTGTGCACTTCAGAGACCATACTTTTTGCTCAAACGTCTTGATATTTGGCCAGAATGTTTGTCTGCGATATATCAAGGCCAAGTTTGATAATGAGTTGTGTTTGGTGAAAAACTAGGTCACTTGGTCAAATCTTAGAATTAATCTTGAGTACATTCTTGATGCCACATTTTAGGCTCAAATGAAATATTTGTTCTGAATGTTTTTGACCATGATATCTCAACCTGGGTAAGACTTGGATCTCATGAAGTAAAAAATTAGGTCACTAGGTCAAATCCTTATAATCTTTTGAGCACTCTGTTTGCCACAATTTAGGCTCAAATCAAATGATATTTGATCAGAATGTTTGTTTACATGTATAATCAGCCAGGTTCAAATTTGGGTCACATTAGGTCAAAAACTAGGTCACAAGATTAAGTCTTAGAAATAATTTGTTTGTTAGTTTGAATGGGGTTTTACGCCGCTTTCAACAATCTTTCAGTTATATCGCGGCGGCTGGAGCACCTAAAAAAATGAATCCTGGTATTTCTCACACCAGTACTACCGTTACATCCTTTCCTAGCCTCCAGCTGCTATCCCACATAGGTCTACGATTATCGACCCATTGGTGAGAGACAAATAGTCGGAAAGGATGAGTGCCGCCGTCGGGGATCGAACCCGGCTTAGAAATACTTTATGTGCACTTTGGGTCGGATGTGGTCAAAACTAGGTCACAATGTCAAATCTTGGAAATACTTACGTGCACTCTAGAGATCCCAATTTTGGCTCAATTGTATTAATATCTGGTCAGAATGTTTGTCAAGTTCAGATTTGGGTCACATTTGGTCAAAAACTAGGTCACCAGGTCAAATCTTAGAAATATCTTGTTTTTACTCTGGAGACCTACTTTTGAATAAATTGAATCGATATTTGGCCAGAATGTTTGCGTCCATGATATCTTGACCAAGTTAGACTTTTGTTGACATAGGATCAAAACTATGTCACAAGGCCAAATCTTAGGAATACTTTTACACCACAGGATCAACATTTTTGGCCTAATTGCTTTGATATTTGGTCAGAATATCTGTTATTAAATATATCCCAACAATGTTCTAATTGGTGAAAAAACTAGGTCAAATTTTAGAAAACCTATTTTTTCACTCTATAGGTCATATTTTTTTACTCAAAAGACTGGATATTCATTTAAAGGGTTTTTCTTTATAAAAATCTTTTACAAGTTCAATATTAGGTCACGTGGGGTCAAATACTGGGTCACAAGGTCTAATATAAAGAAATCTTCTTTCCAATTTACTTTCTATTTTTCTTTCACAAATACCTTGAAAACTGGAATGTTTGTTCGTGACTTCTTGGACAAGATTTGATAATGAGTCTCTTTTGGCTAAAATAAGGTCACTTGTGCTATCTTACTTCATCGACTCAGGTGAGCGCTTTGGGGCAAATGGTCCTCTTGTTTCCTTCATCACAATGTTTGCAGAAACTTTTTTTATCATTTTTGATAATCTTGTGTGAATGCTAATAATTTATAAAGATAAAAATGTAATTTTAGTTTGATATTTGTTTTATTTTGCATCTTGTAGCATTTTTTTTTTTTTTACAATATTGTATAAAACAAATCACAACTACCACGACAACAACGTAAAATACAAAAAAATGTATGTACTTTTTTTTCAAATACATCCATCCCAGCTTTCTGCAACTTTGTCACTTTCTATGTTTACATAATGTCTCAAATTTCAAATGACTTTCTGTTCATATAATACTTTGAAATTTACTTTAAACATAAATAGCTATAAAATGAAATAGAATTAAAAAATGATACTGCTCTGGTTTCTATCTAATTCTCATCAGCATAAAGGTAATTGCATAATATTGACTGGTTTTGACAATTGTCATCAATGGAATATACAAGATGATTAACCCCCTGGTGTGATTTAGAGATAAAGCATAATCTTGTCAGTGGGGGTTCAACAAACTAGGCCTTTAAACTGGGTCTTTAAGAGATTTGTTACTTTAATTAATAACAATCTTTGCTTATGCGCGTCACGCTTCTCAAAAGGTAGGACAAACAAAAATTATCTTTCCATATGAGTAGTATGGTAGATACAAAAGTTACATTTAGAACCGAATTAGAAAGGGAATCAACTCTCAACTATTGATCATGTTCAAGCTAACGTCGTTTTCAAGATAAAGTTGTTTTGGAGGCCGCCGTCACAGCGAGGTCGGAAGCGCAGAAGACCCCTAATCTTCAATCAAGTGATGTTATGGGTTTATCCCTGGCGGTGGCACATATCCTTTCCGACATTTGTCTCTCACCTATGGGTTGATAATCGTAATCTTAAGTGGGATAGCAGCTGGAGGATAGGAAAGGATGTAGTGGTAGTACTGGTATGAGAAATACCAGGAATCCATTGTTAGATGCCCCAGCCGCCGTGTTATGACTGAAATACTGTTAAAAGTGGAGTTAAACCCCATTCAATCAATAAAACTTAATTTTTGTGTTTTGTGTACAACGTTTTGCGCAACGTATACATATATAGACATTTTACCACTTGACTGTGTTCGTGCCCTGGGCTGACCATTTAAACTAACAAACTATTGTCTTTCGAAGGAGACGTTAAACCGAGACCCCTTGTGACGGTGCTATCCACCGAGCACGTTTAAGAACCAGGCGGAGCTCTCAGCAGTTTCGTCCTGTATCCTTGCACTATCCCCCATAATAACTAACCGTCTTCTGGGGGCCTCGTGCATATGGGCATGTGCTACGGTAGCGACGATAAATGAACAGAAATACACAGTGGAACGATTCAAAAATAGCGTTGTTTCACAGAAGCCCGGTTTGAGGAAATATCACGACATGGCCTGATATTTATGATCAGTACTTGTATCATTGCCGAGAGGAACGGATTTGATACGGAGAATATCGACCGTTCGTAATTGTACATAATATGATTTGAAATTCTAAAACATACGTAAAGTATATACAAGACTGACTATCTCATGACTGACCATGAATCTTTTTACTCGTGTGTCATCCCAATTGTTCATGCCATAACAATCGATACAGTTGTGGATAGAGATATCAATTACCGGTCCTTTGGGGACCAAAGTATCAAATACTGAAATTTTGTAACAATGGTAAGGTACAAAAACTTGACCTGTGAAGGTAGTTTTGTACTGACAACTTTTTTCTAGTCTGAAAATGAATTAATCGTTTTAATTAAAACACTCGGGGAATTCGTGTGTTTTGGGCTTTAACTAGGCAGGACATGGCTAAGTCGTTGTGAATCGTAACAGTACTGCTCGAGAGACATCGATGATTCATTAGAAACTGTAACCGTAATTCTTTGTCAGACAATAGAGTGAATACCCAGAATTTACCAGTGCACTGTTATAAAATAGGCCTAGATTCGCTACCGTAGTATATGCCCGCGTGAGCGAGTAAACTAGAAGACGGTTAGTTATTACGGAGGATAATGCAAGGATACGAGACGGAACTACTTGGAGCCCTGTCTGGTTCTTTAATGTGCTCCTTTGATATAACCGTCACACAGAGCATTGTTTAACATCTCATTTGAAAGACAATACGATTGTTAGTTTGGTTATCCATGGGATCGAATCCGCGATCTCGGGGTTTGACATCTAGTGTTCTACTAACTGAGCTAAAATAATTAACAATAGACCGAATCGAGATATCGCAACTCTATCAACCGATTTGAACAAATTGACCGATCGCTTACCATTGTCATAGAATGAAAGGCAGATCGTTGATTTGGGACTTAAGTTTTGTAAAAATTTAACAACAAAAGGGGGGACTGCAAATGACATTATATATTATATAATTGACATTGACATTGAAATAAATGAGTTGCAGTAAGGGTATTCAAATTCCAGGTGTTTTCACGTCTATTTCACAGCAGGGTAGAATGGGACAGGCTATTAAGTGTCTTGACCATGAACATACCCCGGTAACGGCGGGATTCTAACCTATGACACTCAGACAGGGTTGGATTCCCGGTCGCGGTAAATATCCTTTCCAACGTTGATCTCCCACAATGAGTAGATAATCAAAAATCTAAGTGGGATGAGCAGCTAAAGACTTGGAAAGGATGTAGTGGAAGTAGTTCTAATGTGAGAAATACTAGGAATCCAAGGTTAGGTGCCGTGATAATAATATGATAATTGTTAAAAGTGGCGTTAATCCCATTAAAAAGACTGATAAATGTAACGAATAATTTCAATGGATGTATATAAATATTTCATCCGTTTTCGTTACAACAAGTCCTGAGTAAGTCGTCTGTATCGTCATTTTACGAAAACAAGTTTTGCAAATAAGAATACAGTCGATCTCTCTCTGTCTACCACCTCTACTGACCGACCACTCTCATTCATTGACAGTATCTTTCTATATCTACAACGTCTACTGACCGACCAATCTCATTCAGTGACAGTTAAATTTCTCTATCAACCACCTCTACTGACCGGGAAATTTAAATCAGTGAGTGCGATTTTTCTATACCTACCACCTCTACTGACCGACCACTATCATTCAGTGACAGTAATCTTTCTATATCTACAACGTCTACTGACCGACCAATCTCATTTGGTGACAGTAAAATTTCTCTATCAACCACCTCTACTTACCGGGAAATTGAAATCAGTGAGTGCGATTTTCTATACCTACCACCTCTACTGACCGACTACTGCCATTCAGTGACAGTAATCTTTCTATATCTACAACGTCTACTGACCGACCAATCTCATTAGGTGATAGTAAAATTTCTCTATCAACCACCTCTACTGACCGACCACTATCATTCAGTGACAGTAATCTTTCTATATCTACAACGTCTACTGACCGACCAATCTCATTTGGTGACAGTAAAATTTCTCTATCAACCACCTTTACTGACCGAGAAATTTAAATGAGTGAGTGCGATTTTTCTATACCTACCATCTCTACTGACCGACCACTTCAAAACAGTGACAGTAATCTTTTTCTATCTTTCACCTCTACTGAACGACCACTCTCATTAAGCGACAGTTTAATTTCTATCTAACACCTCTACTGACCAAGAATTTTAAATCAGTGACCACCTCTACTGACCGACCACTTCCATTCAGTGACTGTAATCTTTCTCTATCTACCACCTCTACTGCCCGCCAATCACATTCAGTGACAGTAATCTATCTCTATCTACCACTTGTACTGACCGACCAATCTCATTCAGTGACAGTTATTTTAACCCCCTTCAACAAGCAAAAAATGCTCTGAAGAAAACCAAGTATTTTCGAAGTATCCTAACTAAATCCTTTGTTGTTGGAACTCAAGAGAATAGTCTCAGAGAGACGAGCCTGGTGAGTTCTAACAGCACAGGATTAAGAGAGAATTCTGAAATTACTTGTGTATGCAATCGAAAGGAACCTTTCAAATATATAAAAATTGTTTCAACCCATAACCATATACGCCATCTGACGCCTGAAGAAATACAATCTCGGAAAAATGAGAGAAAAGGAAAAACTGTCTATAACAAGCAATTTGCCATTTTCTCACACTGTTTTCTACTTTTTTCGACACTTGTTTTCGAAATATCGTCTGCAACTCTTTTGAGTCTAAAATTTTTGGTTTAGCGACTAATTTTATAGGCGATCACTATTTGGCCTTCTGTTATCCGGTCGCTTAATACATAATTAACATATATAGAAACTAATTCTTTTCTTTTTTAATCAAAACGCTTTGTTTTAGGCTTCTTCTTGGACAGTCGGCCAGTGAAATCATTTATTTAGACTGAAAGTTAAAATTGAACTCCAACATTTGCCGCCATTTTTATTAATCAATTGTGTTGGTATGGAGGCATAAACGTCGTAACTGCAGCTTATTCAATCTTTAACTACGATGTTTAGATCGTCAACCAATCATTTTCTTCTTAGCTACATGTAACTGGCTTTACATATTGCAAAATATCGCCGTTAAATATCGAAGCGGAACCAGGCGGTAGAACCACCGGAGTAAGTGAACGGGGCCAACGATTGGTCAATTGACGGAACCAAATTTGACCCCCAACACGACCTTTTGACCAAGTTTATAAATGGCATTATTTTCTAAATTTCATTCTAAGGGATGTTGATAAGAATAAATTTTAATAAAAAAAGTATGTGGTTGGCATCCTGAACGTCGTTACTACAGCTGGAAACCAACCCAAATACACTGACGTAAAAATCGGAGTTGAGCACTCAACCAGATTTACTAACTCCGGCTATCCTCAAGTTGCCTCTTATGGACTATTACCACGCATTGGATTTTTAATTGTTTGAATTGTCCCAAGTGTCTAGAATGTGTCTCATAGTAAGTCTTGTTTGGGTCAGGAGAACAATTATTTGTTGAATGTCTAGAGTCTGTGTCACTTTATTGTTTGGTCAATAAATAATACAACATTTGACGACCGGACAGTAACATATGATATTGACCACACAGTTACGAGCGTACTATAATGCCACTATAATCGTTTAAGCATTTGACCCTTTCCTGTTCCATCCCTTGTTTTTACGTCCCTGTATATTTATACTATAGATAACTTTGTGAAAAAGAAGAAATTGCTTGTAACAAGCAATTTCTTCTTTTTCCATGATATATTCTATCCTACTGAATTATTTGTATTCAAATAAAATCAACTTTAAATTGTCTTCTGCAAAACCTTTGAATTTAGAAAGGTCTATAATTTTACAATACAGTAAAGGGTTAACTTATATCTGAAAACACTAAGAGTACAAGTGGGGGAGTAAAAACGCCCATCTCAGTAAATCTAATTGCAAAAATATACTGCAAATACATCCATCGCAAACAAAATTGTATGAAATGTGGGGACATACATGTACATTATATTATTACGGTTCAACATTTGAACGGCAACTTTGTTAGGAATTCATTGTATTTAAAGCGACTGTTGAACAGATTTTTACGAACTTTCGATAAAGATAAATTATCTGCTTTTCCAATAGTTATTAATCTCGTTTCCGACGTGTTAAATCTACTAAATTCATCATAAACTTAAATTAATGAGAAATGTTCCCTATGCCATACTTTGAATCTGAATTAATCGATTGAGGTCGTTATTTTTGGTTGGTGTCGAGAACGACTGTATTGCTAGCGGAAGCCATTTGCGTAATTGATACGTCATGGAAACCACAGATAAGGCAATTTTCGTTTCAATCAACGGATAACGTATTTACCCGATGAAGTCCAGTTCCATTCCGGTTGTACTTCGCTGACTTATTTAGCGTCTCGTAACGAGAAATATTTTAGTTTCCTTTCTTTCTTTCTCTAAAGTATAAACAATAATTCTCGTTAAAAATCGGCTAAATCACCTTCTTAGAAATGTCCGAAAGTAAATTATATTAAGAAATTTGAAAATTGAGAAGCAAATTTTTCTTTCATAGTCTGTGCAAGAGCCGCTTTATAAATCGATGCTTTCTCTAATGCAGGATCAAGCATTCTTAACAACAACCATATATTGATACACGAGAAAACATTGTGGAAACAGTTGGTTACCTTTAAAATTGCACTCACTTTTAGTTGACGTCTGCCACTTCTTTCAAATTGGGCAAGTCTAAATATTTGAAAAACGGGAAAGGGTTAATAAGCAGAAACCAGACGTTTTGGGGAGACTTATGTGTAAGTACGATTATGTAGGGAGCGGATAAATATGGGTGTTTGGTTATAAATATTACAGTCAAGGACTGAACGAACAATTTATATGATCAATTGTGAACCGTTTGTTATCAGAGCGAAATTTGTATTCCTGCCTAAATTATTCACCAATAATAAGAACTATGCAGACATGGCTATTGTCCTCCAAATCTGGCTGATATCAGGGGAAAATGCCCTTCGTTATGGCAGCAATAATTGACTATAAGTACTTTTGTACTTCTGTTAAAACACTTATCAAAACTATTTAAAGAATCAAGCAAGCCGGTGTCTGCACGTAATTTCTCTTAATTGACCTGTATCCATTCATGAAATATTTGATAGCTTGTCAAAATTGAGAGATAATTTGGATGCCATAATTATGGTTATTGTGCACTGCACTTTTCCTAATTGAGATCTGAAATTTTAAAATTATAGCTGCTCTACTATCCGAGGTATGCTTCGGAAAAATGTTAGTCTAAAAATACCAAAAGCAAATAAATCTAGAATTTGTATAAGCTGTGACTAATTATCTTGCGTAATCCACTTCTCCGTCTCAATGAGATCAATTGACCAATCGCGACTGTCAGTTAAGGAATTAACCGACCAATTAAATCATTTATTCAGCCCGGACCTGAGCTTACAACTCCGACATTGGCCGCCATTTTCCTTAACCCTTTTGTTGGTTTGGCGACTTAAACGTCGTATCTACAGCTTATTCAAGCTGTATTTACGATGTTTAGATCACAAACCAACCATTTTAGTTTTTTGGTACATTCTACTTGCCATATTTTTTTCAAAACAACGCCGTTAAAAATCGAAGCGGGACTTCCTATCAGAGAATGTGGGCGTCGCAAAGGAAGTAAATGGGTGGTTCCAGGGATTGGTCAATAAAACATAATGTCTCAAGTTTATAGCTCCTATCGACTCTCATAACGACTTAAGTCCAGATTTTAACGAATAACGGTCTAACTCACTTGCTGAACCCAGTGTCCGTCTACTCATATCTCTTTCAGTTGACTATTTAAATATGTATAATTACACTCTTTAAATCCCGCTTTCAGCCCATCCTAATCCTTGGGTGGTTTGATTGAGCCCAGCATTCTAAATACGGGTTGTATGTGCGATATAAATCGACATATACAGTGTTTTGTTGCCCAAGATTACACATGCAGTAATTTCAGAAAGATATTATTATTCGTTTATTCATTTTGATGACGAATATTTTTAGATAGAAAATTTACAGTACATGCAGGCCACACACCAATATCACAACTACAGATCTATCTCCCAAATGTTGCCAACTTTAAGTCTTTCCATGCAGAATCACTTTATCGTTGTAACAGGTATTGTGAAGATGCTAATCATTGCGGTTACATGGTAGAGACCGTTTACCGGGAAAGGGTTATATTTCAATCCTTGTTCATATAAGCGTTATGATACTCATACAAACCTTAAATTAGATGTTTGATGTAATTTCCAGGTGATGCTCATTCACTCTTATGGATACATAACGTGAGTGAGCTGTTGCTTAGTAACTACAATTATTCATAGTTGTACTTGCGAATATTTGGTCTCATAGTGACTAGATGTGAGTATATAGAACATCTAGAGTAAACCTTGACTTCTCGATTTCATTATCTACATACCTTAATCTTCCCTTAATCAATGTCAATCCTAATGGACCTTTGCTTGAATCTGACGGTCTTCTCGAAGAGTAGAATTACAAGTTAGTCAAATATGAATATAATACAACTGTCTGGATAGAACGGTGGTAGTTCTAAATTTAAGGGAGCGTAAAATAAGTCGACATAAGGCACAAACACACTCCTGTGATATTATCATCTTCGGTGCAATGGTAGGATTAGTATAATTATAGCATTTCCATTTGAAAATGAAAACAACTCGGATCAATACAAGCTACAGCTCAAATAAAGGTTCGTCTTAACCTGGGTTTAAAATCGGGCATGAGGTAGGGATTATCCCGGGTTCAAGTCAAGATTATCTGGAATCAGATTCAACTTTTTTTCCCGTACGAGCCAGGCAGTAGCCTTCAAGCGGCCATTGCACTTCGGTTCAATACCCATTCACTTCCGCTAACACGTAATCAATACCGCTACGGATATCAAATTAAAACCAGGAGCATGAATATTAGATGTTTTTTCCGTTAGCATTCCAAACGGTTTTATAACAAAAGTAGTTCGGTGGTGAGTTATTAAATTTTAATATTCATATAATGTATCTTGAACCTTAATTATTATATTTGTAACGTTTAATTTGTTGTCAAACAACAGAAAAGTAACATATATTTCATACCTTGGTTCGACAAGAATCTTGTCATTTAGCCCATCGCAGATGTTGTTTGGTTAGAGTTACGAACGACATCTCTGCTTGGAGATTGTGCTGAAATACGTTCACAGATATGTGCCGGACAAAATTTTGGACGGAAGAATTGACGGTAGAACACGCAATAATTCCATCTAGCCACGATTTCTTAGGCGGATGGAAAAAGGCCACAAAATTTCGATGACAGCTTGTTATGGCATTTAACTAAATTTTGATTGGCGGATTGCTAGCCCCGCCCTTTGACCCCTGACAGGGCAATACAACTGAGATATCATTCATTAAAGGTAAGTATCGAATTGGGGTTTTTTGTTGTTGTTGTTTTATGTTTTTTGTTTGTTTGTTTTTGTTTTTTCATGTCTCAGATTTTGATTATTCTTATTCTCTTTCATACGCTATTTCAATACAATATTCTGAAAAGTAATTTTGCGAAAATCAGAGGTCGTTTATCAGAATAAACCAGGGTATTTCCTTAGTAACCTACGTAGGGTCTTAATTCATTTTTAGATTAAGCCGAGACAGTTGCAAAGAATATTAGATATTTTGCGCGGTTCGTTTAACCGTTGGAATCCCGCATTCAGTTTGAATTTGCTCAAACTGAATTTGCTCAAAACATCGTCATCGTTACGTCATCAGGAGTTTGCCGCTCTTGAATTCTGTAAAGATCGGTCCAAAACTACCTTACGCGTAAATACGAATATAGACACTTATCGTAGTTTTTCGCTAACCATTTGGTTTGACATGATTAAGGACGTTGGTTATTTCCCCTTGTCAATTTGTTACCTTCCGTTGACTTTAGGTCATATGCAGCGAGGTCATGTGGTGTCTACAACCGAATTCCATGATATGTAAAGAATAACCTGGAATTCCACTGAAAATGGCCTACATAACCAAAAAAGAAGCCACTTTAAGCCAACCAGATGACCGCGAAGATAATGTCTGACTCAAATATAAGTGTTAAGCGTCCGTTTGAGCGTATTTTAGGAATTAGTTTCAGAAACATTGATACATCCCTTTAAAAGTGCCGAATTCCATGATATCTAAAAATAACCTGGAATTCCGCTGAACCTTTCCAATAAGACCAAAAGAACTTTAAGCCATTCGGATTACCTCGAAGACAATATTTGACTCAAATTTAGGTGTTAAGCGTCCGCTTGAGAGTATTTTTAGGCAATTGGCGTTTTTTCTTGTCAAGGTTTCAGCAACATTGATACACCCCTTTAATATATTGAACATAAATTGATAAGGGGCATAATACAAAAAGTAGTGAGAGGGCGAACTAAACGTCGAAAGTACAGTTCGAATTAGCGTTTAAGTCACCTAAATGTCGGGAATTAAAGTTGGACACCCGATATATTGTTTTGGGTTTGTTTTTTTTTTATCAATCAATATTTTGGTTGATAGTACCCCTCCACCAAATAAGATGTAACTCAATATTTTCACGCAGTGAAGGCAAATCGGAAAACATTGTGAAAAAACAATGAACTTCCTGAAACTAGCGATTTCTCATCTTCACATATATTTTCACTTAAATGGACGATTTTGTATAGTTTCATTTTTGTTTGATACCAAGACAATAACCATTTCCGGTGTTTACACCCCTGATGTTTCTTCTTTTTCCACTATAATTTTTACCCTATTGATTTTTGTTCGTTTGTATGTTCTGTTTTGTTTCCGAAATAGACCCACTTAACATTTTCGTCTGCGAAACCTTTGGACTGGTCTAAAAAAATTGCAAATAAGGAAAGAGTTAACTATTTTCTATTTTTTGAAATGAAATCGTCAATCTTAAGAAATAAAATAGGCTTCAAGCGCTTCTGTAAAAGTGCTCGGGCTTTTTTCAATCCCAATGGCGAAGGAAAAACTGTATGTGTTTATGTACATCTAAGGCTGTTTGATAGTGCATAGTATTCAAAATAATGAGGTCCCGGGTTTCGATCCCCGGCCGCGCCAAATATCCTCTCCAACACTTGTCTCTCATTAATAGGTTGATGATCATAAAGTTAAGTGGGATAGCAGCTGGGGGCTTGGAAAGGATGAAGTGGTAGTACTGGTGAAAGAAATACCAGGAATCCATGGTTAGGCGCTCCAGCCGCCATCGTATGACTGATATACTGAGGTTAACGTACGTGTATTCTCGTACGTGCTTCTCTTCCATACACTATGGTTTACATATATTTTTCTAGGACTTTTTGATCACGTGCTGCTTATGTTTGTTAATATTTTTGTTTGTTTGACAAGAAACTGTATAGTTTACGTCAATAAAGTATTGTATTGTATTGTATAAATACCAATTGGTTGAACTTATCGTAAACCTAAGTGGGATAGCAGCTGGAGGCTAGGAAAGGATGAAGTGGTAGTACTGGTGAAAGAAATACCAGGAATCCATGGTTAGGAGCTCCAGCCGCCATCATATGACTGATATACTGAAGTTAACGTACGTGTATAAATATCATTTGGTTGAACTTATTGTAAACCCCTAAGTTGGATAGCAGCTGGAGGCTAGGAAAGGATGTAGTGGTATAGTACTGGTGTGAGAATTACCAGGAATCCATTGTTAGGTGCTCAAGACGCCGCGATGTAATAGAAATAATGTTGAAAGTGACGTTAAATCCCATTCAGTCGATTGGTTGAACATAATAAAATGGCTTTATACGGACTGGTTGGATTATGGGGGACATCTTAGGAGAAAGAATACCATCAAAGTACTCTGGATAAGGTCTATAGAAATTATGACGTATACATGATCATTCGTTAATTGGACTCGAGTGATTTCAATAACAACCTAGTTCCATCCCATATTTAACTAAGAGTCATTTATATCTGAATAAACATTCTGAGTAACGCGTATATCCAACTGTCTATCCCTTTTAATTAATAAATCGTTCAATGAGTGTCTGTATTAAGTTAATTAACCCTTGTCATGCTGAACCCGGAATATTCCGGTTTTCGCAGGAGGTGTAGACCAAGATCAGCCTGCACATAAGTGCTATCTTAGTCTACCCCTCCTGCTTGTTCTTTTTTGCCAGAATTATTTACGAAATTGATTTCTAGAGGAAATATAATTTTTTGAACAACAAGTTCTAACAGTGCTTTCAGCCCTTTGATTTTACAGCAATTCAGTGAGGTTGTTGTTCAAATAAGGGTTATTTGTTTACAACAGTATTTCAATCAATTTGAATCACTGATTTTAGAGTGCCATGTTTGAGTGTAAGAATCACGAATTCGTTGTTTTATGGTATTATCATAGGACACAGATATATCCTAATCAAGCCATAAGTTTGATAATCTAATTTCATTAAGTAAGTTTTATGTGTTGCGTCCTATTGGCGGATCGCAAGTCTCTCCCACTGACTCAGCAAGCCACGTCCACCGACTCCAACAGGAAGTTCCACTTCGATATTAAACAGCGTTGTTTTGCAAAATTTATGAGAAGTAACTTGTAACAAAATAGGAAAATTGTTGGTAGAAGAACTAACGTCGTAACTACATCTTGAATAAGCTGTAGCTACGACGTTTACGTCGCCTAACCAACCAAAATGTTTCATAAATGTCGGCCAATGTCGAAGTTCAGAGTTCACTTTCAGTCTAAATGCATGATTTGATTGGTCTATTGACACTCACGAATTCTCAATTAAGGCTATTTAATGTAATGTCTCATCAGAATCAGCTTTTAACATTTTTTCAACGTATTATAAGACCAGACTTCTTTGAACCAATAGTTTAACATGATAAGTTTACTTCTGCCGCACATTTTTTTCTTCGCTCAGAGAAGATTGTTGAGTAACTGACGGTATTATTTCTACACGTATGCAAACTTGGTATCCATATATCCCAAACACTCACTTAAGAAGCTACTAAATTGTTTGATAATTAGAAATTGATTTTAATCGATAAATCTAATTGCTTAAAGACGGTTAATATTTTGTGATGAGAAGATAAGGAATGTTTTTCAAGTTTGGTTGCGTTTTGGTTCCAGTTTCCACTATTGAATAGATTAAAACCTAAGTATTTCAAAATATTAAAAAGACTTTACTATTTATCAGATTTTGCCTTTATAAGTAAATTCAGGAGGAGTATGGCGAATACAAGTTTTGTTTTTATTAGTATTTATACCGAGGCCCCATTTGTCACATTATGCATGTAGATCGTTTAATAAAGATTGTGTTGAACTTCATCTTTCTGCAAAACTAACGGCGTCGTCAGCATATGATAGAATATATACAAATATAGTGTCAAGTTAGCAATTGTTTATATACCTTCGATATTTTCGTTAAAGTTTGTAAAGATGCCGTTTATGAAAAACATAATTAACCCTTTCCTGTTTGAATTTTTTTTTTGACCAGCCCAAATTTTAAGGTTTTGCAGACGAAAATTTATAGTGGATTTAATCTCAAAAATAACCATTCAGTAGGGTAGAAAATATTGTGGAAAAGAAGAAATTTCTTCTTTTCCCACAATGTTTTCTCAAGTATAAAATCACAAGGACGTAACAGTGAATATGCAGTAAAGGGTTAATATTGTGGAATACTGGTCACCTTGTTCGACTGCAGCAGTTGATTCGATAAAGGGAGGGTGGGGGGGGAACATCTGACTCGTTATACATGCTTTATTTCATACAGTCTAACTTGTTTTCTCCTTTATAAAATCCCGTATTGGGCTTGGTTGTTGCTTAAGTAGATTAAATAAACAGAAAAAAAACAGAGGATTGCCCCTATCTGTGTATAGAATCAATTATTGCTTTGAAAGGACTGATTAATGGTAAAAGAGAACTAAAGGTAAATAGCTTGACCGCTGTAATCTCTAAATAGTATTTTATACTGCTGATCGCTTATTCGTTGAATTCAAAAAGATCGTAACTAAATTTCAGCTAAATCTAACTAATGATGCTTTTGAATATACTTATGATCTGAGGAAGTCGAAAGAAAATATAACAGAACATGTAAAAACAATTTACTTAAAATGGCACAAATACCCGATTTTCAATCTCATTAATTTTAAAACTATTAATAGATAATTTTCTATCTGTAATCTAATCGTCGCGTGATAATTATTAAACAAAACCCCCAGTGCCACGATTGCGCCTAAATAGACCTAGGCGCCATTTTGCTCTGATATCATTTTGATGAATTCTCCAATTAAGAGATATCAGAACAGATTGATACAAAATGTACACAGTCATATACTTAGAGGATATTTAATGAAAGGCCATGAAAAACTACACTTTTCTCTAAACGGATAATCAAAGCACTGGAAGTATTGATGGTGGACATCAATGTTATTACAATATAGATATGCCAATATTTGTGAAGACACTATAAATTTTCATGATAATCTGATTAGAGCAAGACATCTCGCCTAGCCCGGCTGGCTTAATAGGTAATACAGGGTATTTTCTATTCAAGTATCCTGAGAAGGATCCCCAGTTCGACAAAAATGCCATTGTCACACGCGTCATTTATCTCTTATAAACAGAATAGTGATGAGTAATTCACTGATTAAGTTAAATGAGCAGCTAATTGTCCAAACTTATAGTTGCAGATGTCCTGGTGAGAAGGGCACCAGGAAGTCATGGTTAGGTGCACCTGCAAACCGTAGTATCACTAAAGAACTACTGAAAGTGACATTAAACCAAATTCACTTAATCGCTGTACAACTAGCTCACAATATCAATACTTTTTAACTTTTCCCAGATGAACCTTTTCCCACGACGGTACACAAATGATTAAGATATCGTTTGAAACTTCGATAAGATCACAAGGAAAAAGCAAAGTACTGAAAAGTACTGTAAGCTAGCAAAGCATTGTTTTGTTCAATAATCTTCTTTGTCAAACGTTATCTTGATAAAGAAACGAGGTTAAAGTAACTAAGGGGTTAATCCGTTCCCACATAATCACTCTTTTTTACGCCCCTCAAGAAAAAAGCTTTGGAAAACAATGTGGAAAATGAAGAAATTGCTTTTTACAAGCAATTTCTTTATTTTCACATTGTTTTTAAGTTAAGGAGATAAATATTTTAGAATTTGCAACAATTTGACCAACACTTTTATTGATGTGCTCAAGTGAGCTAAAATACCTAGGAGATGAACTTGCAGGCAGTGCCACTGGTGGTTTAACCTCCAGTGGCAGTTTGCACTCGTTGAACTTTGACACGACCTCAAAATTTTGTCTGCTTACTTAAGCTATCAAAGCTGACGCTTTGATAGCTAAAAATGAGAGATTCTGTTTATCTCTTAAACCTTCTGCGACCAAGCAATAGCTAAAAAAAGATAATTTGAAACAACAATAAACATCCAAGGGCCCTCTTTGAACATACTTAAATTGTGTCCGCTTATCGATAAATTTCTATGTAGTGTAATATGGCTTTCACTCCCGTGGTATAGTGCTTGAAAGCCGAGTTCTATAAATAGAAATTTTGGAATCCGGCAATTTGTAAGCTAAGCGAATCTCAATTTCTTGGAAAATTGTTAATTAAGCATTGGGCCGAAGATTTCCGAATGGAAGGCGAATTACTCAGTTTATCAAAGATTGCACATTATTGTAATCGTTGTCACTTCTACGCTTAGTTGGATGTTGGTCAGTGTTTTCGTATATAAAAGGAGCCTTGTCGCTTTCTAAGAATTTGATAGAGCCTTCCTATCAGGCCATTTTCAAAATATACAGTTGTTTTACGGAAACAATTTTTGAAAAATAATAAATCGATAACTAGACACCACTTCTCTTCTATCCCAGTAGCATCCTACTGGATTTTCTAAAATAGGTATCACTGAAGTCCACAAAAACGAGTCTTTGTCCAGTTTTATCTGTTTTAGATTACGGGTTTAATAAATCTGGTATTTTGTTAACAGTAATGTTAAATTCTGTTTATAAAATGATCTAGATTTTTGCGATAATGATCATCGATTTACGCCATTTCGCACTACATACTTCGCCGTAACATGAATTATTACGTCATTCTCGCGTCAAAGAAACGCGTTACTATAGGCTAAAATTCATTTATATAGTCAATACACTACAACTAACGAGCGAAAGGATGCACTCTTCATACATTCACATTTAATTTATCGTCGGGAACAGAATTTTTCTAAGGCAGGCGCTTTACACGCATATGTAAAATAAGACAAGAAGGCGATCGAGATTTAAAAAGGAAATTTACTGAAGTTGAAATTGTGGATTAAGTGCTCCTAAATGAATAAAATTGAAGCCTTGTCAATGTACTTTAAGAATATACAGATAAAAGTGTTGTTTTCTTAAATGTATATCTTCCCTTTCCCTTATTTTAGACTTGAGGATAGGAAAGATTAACGCTTCGTGTTCAGGAAGAAAACCAGCGAAAATAATATCATAACAACAGAAAACACAACGAATTGTTTGCCAGTCATAATCATACGAATATTTCAAGTCCTGTGATTTTAATTTCATACTAATGACATAAGAAATAATGGTCTAATCCTACAATGCGGTTTGAAACGAAAAAACTTATCAATACTCGAAGCAGATTCATACATAAGTCTGATTAGTTTTTTTCGTTTCATAACCCCATGAAAACAAAAAGTATTCTATTCATTTCTTATAATTTAATTATACGAAGCGAACAAAAAATTACATATTTTAATACAATTTTATGGAACTATTTTTTGCGCAAGCATACAAAATAGCTACGTGCTCAAAATTTTGTTCATGGAGGTATCAATATTTTTTGGCCAATCAGAACGCTTATTTTTCATAGACGAAACTAACAATTGAATTATATCTTAGTAAAGGGTGAACAATGCTAGACAACCCGTCAAGATAATAAAACCAATTAAACGGTCGCGTGAAAGTAAATCTAACCATACACCTATTTTTATGGTGATATTTTTCATAGCTTTGATTTTGAAATAAATCAGTATGATAAGCCGCTTTTCTAAACAACTTCAAAAGTGAGAGACAATAAAACGGTCTGTTTTTTAAAATCAAATTCTGCCGTCACTTATCTTCCCGCTGTATGGCTAACAGTCATGCGACTTCTCAATCAGTCAAATACTTCAAAGGGTTTAAATATATCAGAAACCTGATGGAATAAGACATTCTGTAAATACTTGCATGCCAAACATTTAGAGCAACAGATCTTTTTATTGGTGAAGAAAAGATTTAAAAAAAGATATTTTATAGGAATAATAAGTGACGATCAATTTTGAAAACCATTCCGAGTTCTCTAAAGCGTAAAAACAAATTTATAGTAATTCAAGTTAGTTCGATTACGAAGTAAGCTGTAAGTTTATTTTTCTCTCGCTCTCGAACAGTCACCATCCTGTCGTTTTCACGTCCATGTTATAAAGTTAGTTGCTTGAACCCACTACTACCCAATGGGCCTCATAAAGCATTATTAAGTCAGCGAGCCTCGTTATTGTTTTAACCATATTCCACACGATCCCTGGTTTTACCCCCCCCCCGCCCCTACTATTTCACTTGTGAAAACATTGTGGGACAAGAAGAAATAGCTTGTAACATGTCATTTCTTCTCTTCTCACAATATTTTCTACCTGTAGGACGGTCTTTCTTAATCATCATCTGCAACCTCTTTCGAATTCAACAAGACAAATTTGAAATAAAATAAAAAAAAAAAACAGGCAAGAGTTGAACCAGTTGTTATATGCATGTATTCTAGTTAAAAAATGAAACCCGTCAAACACAAGGGAGCCCGTACAAAGAAATAATTGAAAAAGAGTTCGGATACATCACAGGCCATTTAAAAATGCTTTTGAAAATGGTGGAGCATTCTGTTTACGTTAAAAAAATACTTATTTTATCGGCCAGTGCTGTCTATGCAGTCTGGCTATGGTCGTCACTTTTCCCAGGCAACACTTTTCGCTAGAGAGGGGTCGGTAATAAGAATAGTGTTGTTGTTGTTTGTTGGGGGGTGTTTTGGTTTTTTTTTTTTGGGGGGGGGGCGTATACCGGAATCAGCTTATCGGTCGGTGTGTCCACATAATCCTGTCTAAACAACTCCTCCTAAAGTTCCAGTCTAATTCGCTTGCCATAAGTGTTGATGATGTGCGAACCGCATTCTTTAGACAAAAAACCTTTATCTAGAATAAGTGAGTTATTACCCTTGGTTTGATTTAAAATCTATTCAGTGTTTATCGGTCAAGGATTTCTGCAAACGATTCAAGGGAGCAAGTTTCGCATTTGTGTTGACCTACTGATCACGGGATTATTTACCCCTAAATGACATTACAGAGTTATTGCCCCCGTGACAAGAAATAAAGGGGCTGGAATATTTGTCGACCTTTTGTGATAGTTATTCTATAGTTAATTTGTGTGGTTGTCATTATTATTCAATCTCTGTGATTAACCCTTTCCAATACAAACTCGGGATTTTACGTTGCTGTGATTTTACACTGAGAAAACATTGTGGAAAAAGGAGAAATTGCTTGTTACAAGAAATTTCTCCTTTTCCCACAATATTTTCTACCACATGGGATGGTTTCATTTAAAATTGCATTCAATTTTCATTATCATCGGCAGCTGGTTTCAATTAGGACCAGTCTAAATTCCAAAAAAAAGAGGAAAGGGTGTTAACACGACACATAAACTCGAATTATTCATGTTTACAAATCATCCAACAATGTATTTGTTATGATGTTAACCTACTTTGATATTTAATGTCATTTTGATCGGAAACAGGGCCATGTCGTCAATGACGACTGTAGGGGTTCCTTAAAAAACGACCACTTCTGGCTGTTTTATGGACAAATAAAATCAGATATCTAATTATAGGGAAATACAACACCGCAATGTATTATAGCTAAAAATCGGCTGTGTTAATCGATCAGATTCACATGTCTAAAAATCCTTAATTTCCGTCAGCTTTTTCGACGATTTTAAAAAATGACACTCTGTTGTGGATTAGGCTTCCCTATTTTAGTTGAAAGATTATTTTGTCTTTGAAATAGACTAAGAAAATGAGTCAGAAGACAACTGAACGCATTCGACATTAGGATTTAGACATATTTTCATCAGATATTTTTTTCAACTCTGGAGAGTCTACAGTCTGCAGTATCTTTCATGCTTGAATGGTAAAACACTTGTTTCATCTAGTCAACAGGTAAACTGAAAATATCCTTTCCGTACTAACGTGGAAATTAGGCCTTTATTGTTCATTTAATGAAAGTTAAATTTTGCATGAACACAAATGATTATTCTATCTTTTAAACAAAAAGAGAAAATTTAGTAAAGTTTTCTACAAAAATCTCGTCATCACGCACGTGAATTACATTGAAACAAGAAAACGTCATAAAGCGGCCCTTGCACCGATTATGAAAGAAAAGTTTTTGCTCTCAATTTTCAAATTTCTAACTGTAATGATTTCAGACATTTGTATGAAATTGATTAAATCGACTTTGTATTAAACATGACTGTTCATAACTTTAAAAAAGAAATAAAAGAAGTAAAAAAAAATAATAATAAAATAAGCATTACGAGACGTCAAAAAAGTCAGTGAAGTGCCACTAGAATGGAAAGGAAACACGTTTTCTGTCAATTTCACCGAAAACTGCCTAATGTGTACTTTCCATGACGTATCAATTAAGTCATTAGCTTCCGCTTGCAATAAAGACATTATCGATATCACCCGAATACAAACGACCTCAACCGATAAATTCCGATGTTTCAAAGTAGGGTACTGAGAATGAATCACATCAAATTTTCATGAAAATCTGTAAATGAGCCGCCTTAATGTCTTGGGCCAAGCTTAGATGACGTGTTTTAGCGAAAAGTGAACGAAAGCTAGGCTTTATCATTCAATACAGAGAGTTTGTCATTTTCATTTTTTTGTTGTTGTTGTTTTGTTTTTTATTTTATAATTTCTTTTTTCGGTGAAATTATCATGTGATAAAATCTACCGAGAAATCTCGATAATCCACAGGAAACATTTCAGAATAGGACGTATTCAACCATTACCAGACGATAGAATTTAAGAGTGGTCTAAATTCAAAAACATTGCAGACTACAATTTAGAGTTGGATGAATTTTTAAAATAGTTTTCTTTTGGGTTTGAAGCAATTTCTTCATTTATACAATGTTTTCTAAAAAAAGGTCCTGGGGTGAAAAAAAGCGGGATCGTGTTGGCATTGGTTTAAGTATGTAGAGCTTAACCGTATGATCTTTAGCAAGTCATGTGGTCTGAGTCGGCGTTGGTCTCTTTGTGTATACATCAATACACCTGAACGATTGGCACAGAAATGGATAACACCCGTTGGATAATTGGACAACTGACTGATCGCTGGCCCCGTTCACTGACTCAGCTGTCCCCGCCCCACTGACTCCGACAGGAAGCTCCACTGCGATTTTTGAATACCATTCTTTTGAAAAATTTATCGCAAGCTATATGTAGCAAATACGTAAAATGTTTGGTTAGCGACCACCTAAACGTCTCACGTACTGCTTGAATAAGCTGAAGGTACGACCTTTATGTCGTCAAACCAACAAAATCGTCTAATGATTGTTCAGTGTTTACGCTCTGTCTAAATCAATGATAGGATTAGTCGTTTGGTTCTAAGATTGACAGCCGAGATTCGTCAATTTCACTAGTAAATTAACACATGTACGATAACGTCATTTTATACGAATTGTACTATAAAAGACTTCTCCATTCCCCACTCCTCTCATTATTTTTTTCGATTCTAACAACAAAACCCTTTCATTTCTCAGTGTATGACATAAATCAAAAATCACATTCCTGCTTATTTGATCCATTTCATCTTCCGTAACATTATAAAACGGTATAACCTTGTTTTTACCACTTTAAAATGGTTCACGGAGTAAAGGTTATAATCAATGAACACTCATTCCCTTGCAAACGCCCATTCCTCTGACATCAGACCCCAAAAATGCTATTTTTGGTATATCAATACATACATACATAGAAAAATGTTCAATGTACTAATAAGCATAATTGAATCCGGGTATTATCACAAAGTATTAAATTAAATGAAAAAGGTCCATATTTTTATCAACAGAGCATGTATCATTCAAAGACAAACCTTTCAGAACATGTTACATAGTTCAGAGACAAACGAACTAGACAAAAAATGACTTGGAAATTACAATCGACTCGCAATCGATCTTAGACGGTTCCATATCACTCGACTTAGAACCTACGGTAATACACGGTATGACGAACGACTACGAACGTACTATAACGTTCATCAACATTTGACGACATTCGTTTCGACATAACGTTTTATATTGGACGACTACTAATATTGCACGACATTCAAATGACGTACGACTACGAACGTACCGTAACGTCTAATGACAAATAATCCAATTTTCAATCGTCTATTACAAAAACGGGCGTTCTGATTGGTCGAAAAAATTATTCATACCTCCATGAACAAAAGTTTTAGCAAGCAGCCATTTTGTTTGCTTCCGCACAAAACAGTTCCATAAATAAATTTATCACAATTTGTAAAAAAAAAATCTATTTTTCGCTAGATACTATCAATATATAAGAAATGAAGAGAATATTTGTTTGTTTCTTTGTTTGATTGTTTTCATGGGGGTATGAACCAAAAAACTTTATCACACTTATGTATGAATCCGCTTCGTGTATTCATACGGTATGATTAGCTTTTTCGGTCCATACCTCCATTAAAACAAAAACTATTCTCTTTATCTCTTAAACACATAGAACTATAACGTTCAAACACAGACGAAAACGAACGTATCAAAACGTTCAACGATAGACGACTCTGTCTACAAAAACTAATTGTAGCCTCGTGTATATACGCTACTGACACACCCAAGACTTTAGGCAAATTAGAAATAAATTAGAAATGTAATTGGCTTTTAAATAAATTACTGAAAGAATCTCAATATGAAGAATGAAAAAATAAAACAGTCGATTTCAAACTCTCGTTGGGAATTCCAGATTTATGATGAAGTATTTGTCTTTAAACTATCTGACTGCTATATCGCTATTATTATTATCAGTTTTATATCACAAATTACCCAAGCGGATAGATGATTGTAGTATACTTGTCGTGCCCATTCTTAAGAATGCCCATTCTTAAGAATGGGCAAATGGTAAAATCAAGGCTTTGCCCATTCTTAAGAAAGGGCAAAACGTCGATTTCAATACGAAAACAGGCCTATTCGTTGGTAAAACTGTAAGAAATATTAATTTTGGGACATTTAATTTGTATGTGAACCTTAAAAAATACCATAATAAAACGTTATTATAAAAAAACCCCAAAAAACCCATTCCGATACGGCTTCACTACAGTCGTTCGATATAACTTCCGGTGAATCAATAATCGGTCGGTCTTTTTAAAAGGTCGTCCCAAGGCAAAATAAAATATCATGATCATATTGTTTTTGTAAGATCAATAAGATATAATATTACGTAATCTTATTCTGAAGCTACATCAATCTTCCATCTAAGAAAACACGAAGACGGAACGCAGTCAATCCTTAAGAAATGACGATGTCACTATGACTGTTTCTACCGTATTCTGTCAGCGTGTAAACCCGTCTTTTGATTAAAAATAAGGCATATATGACATTATTAAGTGTGTGAGGTTATTCAACGAATTGTAACCGTGACAATTACAGGTTTTACGCCTCAGTAAAAACGGTAGCACCTTGATACAGTCGTGTCCGGTGATCTTGCGCGTCCGCTGATCTTGCGCACTATGGAAGTTACCCTAGATGCGCAAGATCACCGGACAGCATCGTAAAGGAAAAAACCTTTTAACCCGATCCCACACAATGGCGCTTTTTGACACAACTAAAAAACAATTGGTAAACATTGTGTAAAGTAAAGAAATTGCTTGTAACAAGCAATTTCTTCATTTTCCACAATGTTTTATAACCAGAACTATGAAATATCTAAAATTTCATTGTGCAACTTCTTTCAATTTTTGGAACATTGTAAAATTTTCTTGTTTGGGAATGTGTTAACCAATTACCAGACAAATGTTAGATAATGTGAAAACTTAAAGAATTCAGCTGCAGAAAATTTTGCAAAGTCTACTCAAATTGGAAATAAGCACCAAGGTAGGAAATATTTGGCAAGAAGGCGAAATTGCTTGTTACAAGCCATTCGCTCCTTTTGCTTCAAATTTTCCTTAATCATATTTCTTCAGGGCGGTAAGTGAAATTATGTGGTAATCGGTTACAAACAAGAGTAACAATGTAATGCTAAATCACTGCCATCTCATGTCATCTATTCTACTAAAGTAACCATCCCTTTATAAAGGGGCCATTTTGGTGACTACACAAACATTTAAGCATGTTTTATAAGTACAATGGGCAAAAAGGGTGATTAGATGAGTAGTTACAATTGCATTGCCTCTAAGACAACACAATACTTCATATATATCTAACCATGGATTCCTAGTATTTCTCACAAGCACACAATAACTACATCCTTTCCGAGCCTCCACGAAAGCACATTTGCCGCAAACCCAGAACTGAACCTGGAACACCCTAGCTGATTAGGAGTCTAACATGCTACCGAAAGCAATATTGCCGTGGCCACAGAATTCAATATAAACTGAATTATCTTTGCCATATCTGGCAAATGAATTTGGGCAATGAATTCTTTGAAATAGTTCTACAGAAGCATTTAAATTTTTTCACTTTTTACAATAGTCAAGTTAAGGTATGTAAAATTCATTCAAATGAAAAGGTATTTACAAAATCTTCAAAATATCCATTCTATGCCATGGACATAAAAGCCATGTTTTTCAACTGACCAAGGTTATATGAAGGTATCTGACAAAGAGTCATTCTGAGGGTCTTTCCTGTGAAATTTGGTTTAAAATCCCCATCCACAGGATTCTGTGAAGATTTTAAAGTTTTCAGAATATATATATATGGAAATTAGCCCCCCCTACAGGAAAAAGCCATGCTTTTCATACAATCAAATTCATTGAAGAAATCTGTTAAAGGGTCTCCAAAGGATAATTCCTGTGAAATTTGGTTGAAATAAGTCGACTTGTATCTGAGAAGTAAAAGTTTTCACTGTCTACCATTCTTGGTAACAAGACCCCCCCATTTAACCCACATTTTTAAACCGATCAGTATTCTTTTAAATAATCTGATGAAAGTCACCAAAGGCTCATCCCTGTGAAATAAGAATGAAATCAATCAACTGGTTTGTGAGAAAAAGTTTCTCCAAAGTTTTCACCATATTTGGAAATTAGCCCTGCCCATTAACCCTTAACCATGTGACAAAGTTTTAGACCAGTGCAAATAGAAAAGAGTTGCAGCCAACATAATGAATCCTGTGAATTTTCTAATTTTTCAATTTTTTTGAAAACATTGTAGAAAATGAAGAAATAGCTTGGTTCAAGCAAATTGCTTCATTTTACACAATGTTTTCTCAATTGTCTTTCTTGAGGGGTGACAGAGAGTGTCATCGTGTGGGAATGGGTTAAAGACATGATTTTCATCTGATCAAATTTGTTTGAAGGAATCTAATTCAGGGTCACACAAGGATCCGTCCTGCAAAATTTGGTTGAAATCTATCCACTGGTTTCTGAGTGTTTTTTTTTAAATTTTCAACATACAATTTTCCACCCATTTAAGTCATGTTCTCCATCTGATCGCAATTCTTAGAAGGAATCTGATAAAATGTCACCCAAGGATCATTTCTGTGAATTTGGTTGAATTCAGTTCAGTACTCTGGTGAGAGGATTTTTACAGTAAAACTTACGGTCAGAGAGATTACTGGATGCACAACACACACCAACCCATGTCAATAACCCCATGGCTTTCAGCCAGTTGATTTAAAAATTATGATCTATAGTGCAGTACCAATGAATTAGTCATTAAAGCCCCTTTTCCAGCGACAATGGATGGAATGTTACCATGTTCCATAGGCATCAAACATACATTTTCAGCAGGCTTGAGCCAAAAGAGTGATATGTTGAGTGGAACAAGGAAGTTTGCTTTTCCCCTGGTATAGACAGAATGGAACCATGATAATTTAACCCATGACACTAACTGGAAAAACATCGTGTAAAATGAAGAAATTGCTTGTTACAAGCAATTTCTTCATTTTACACAATGTTTCCCTCCCAGAGAGATTATAAATCTAAAATTTCATAGACTTTACATTGTCGTCTGCAACTCCTTTCAATATTGACCAGTCTTAAATTTTGCCATCTGGTAATGGGTAAATGGAGATCATCCCCATGACAATACAAACATTTTGAGCATGCTTTAGAAAGATTTACCCCAAACTGCAAGGGTAGAGTGGTAGCCTTGACATGGTCATTATTACAATTCCCCCCTTGATATTGGATGGATTGTCAACATAAAAAAATTAAATCGTTAACAGTACAATAAAAAAAATCCAGCATATTTGAGTAGGGTTGCACCAAAATTGATCCTGAATCCAAAGGTCATGAGTTTGAACCACAGAAAAGCTATATTCATTTTCAACATGTGTCATTGCATGTGTGATTAATTTGTCTCTCACCAATGGCCAAATGATAAGTACTCTTCATTGACATTATATGGTAGCTCCTTGAATGTTGATGTTCTGGTATGGAAAACAATAGGAAGCCATGGTTAGGTGCATCAGTTACCCTGATATAACTGAGATACAGTTGAAATTAGCAAACAAATAAAAAAGAAAGATAGTAATTAAATAGTTGGCAAGTGAATATAAAATAAGCTATGTTTACAGGCTAAATGTAAATGTATCAAATCCATGTGGAATACAAATTCGTATTTAACCCATTACCAGATGCTAAGATTTAAGACTGGCCCAAATTGAAATGAGTTGCAGACAAAAAATTTAAATCTGAGAAATTTTATATTTCTTTTAAAATTTCTTGGTAGAAAACATAATGAAAAAAATGAAGAAATTGCTTGCAAAAAGCAAGTTCTTCATTTTTTACAATGTTTCCTCAATTGTTTTTCTTGAGGGGCATCCAAAAGTGTTATTGTGTAGGAATAGGTTAAATGAAAAAAACAAAGCAGAAATAAGCCAAGAAGTTTCCCTCATAGCTAGCCTGTTAAGTTGGACAATCAACCAAGGGTTTTGCATGTCTCGGTAGTGGCAGGCTTTAAATCTGAGAGAATTTGAGGGTTGCAGGTTCGAATCTCTACGACTGCACTGCTTGTCACATAAGTATCTATGTTTTGGGGCAAGATATTCAAAGACCAGGCCTACATTTACTGATACGGAGGAAGCTCGTGAATACTCTAATAATTCTTTCCTGTTTTTTCAAAAGTTCTCACAATGTTCTCTAAGTTTAAAATTACAATGCCTTAACACCAGAGATTGTACAGGAAATGGATAGGTGGACTAAGTGATGATATAACTAAAGATCTTTAAAGTGTGGCATTAATTACCATACAAACAAACAACTGACTTCAATATAGATGTTCTCTTCAAAGTAGTTAAATGAGTTAACTTCTAATCCATGACATACAAGTGAAAATAAAGGTACATGTAATATTAACATTGAAATGGCAAAAATCACTATAACAACAAGATGCTTTCAATGATATACTAAATCAATTGGTATGTAATTGCTATCTCACCTGTTCCGTGTCGGGATTTCACCTTGCTGTGATTTAAAGGTTGTGGAAAGAGAAGAAATTGCTTGTAACAAGCAATTTCTTCTTTATCCACAATATTTTCTACTACATAGAATGATTTCATTTCAAACTGCATCCAACCATATTGTTGTCTGCATTATGTAGATGCATAATTAACCCAATATCAGACAACAAAATTTTAGACTGGCCCAAAGTGAAAGGGGTTGCAGACAGCATTTTAAAGTTCACAAAATTTGGATTTTTTCAACTAACTGGGTAGAAAACATTGTGCAAAATGAAGAAATCTTCATTTCATACCATGTTTTCCCAACTGTCTCTCTTGAGCGTCAGAAAGCGTCATTGTGTGGTAATGGGTTAAACCCATTGAATGTTACTGATATACTGTTCTAACCAGCATGATATCCCAATACAACTCATAGGCAAAAACAAATGAAAGATAACAAAATTTAAATCTGTTTTACCTAGCAATGATTTTAGATTCCCCCCATCAAATCAAAGCTCAAGGCCTTATGGTTTGGCAGAAGATTTCTTTCTTTATTCCATTGCAAAGTCAGGGATCGTACAGGAAAGGGCTATTTTTCAGATTACAGTAATTCTTTGAAGTATTTTGGTAGATGGTCAATAGGCATTGATACATACCAAATATCAAAGCCTTAGGCCTTGTGATTTGCAAGGAGAGGATTTTTTCTTCCGGTTGCATTGCAACCAGTGTTCTTCATTGATATCAATTCTTTGAAGTATGTTGAAAGAGCATGACCTTTGGCTGATTCTGTGAAGTTTGGTTGAACTCTGATAGTTAGTTTGGCCTATATTGACAAAATATCATTTATAGAATTGTAGTAGGGTTCAATAAGGCAACAATTTGCATGCAAAATGTTGAAGACTTGGGACTTGTTTTAGGGAGACAATTTTTGAAGATTCCCTTTTGAATCTTTTTGTGAAGTCAAGGGAACCTGAACACAGGGTTTATATTGTACTCTGAGTAATATAATTTAGGAACTTAAGCAGAAAACTTTTGATTAAAAAATGTTCTGGCTCTTAGGACTTCTGCTTTAGGGGATGTAATTTCTAAAGAATTAATTCTTCACCAATTCCAACATAATTACACCTTTTGATGCCCCTCAAGAAAAAAACTTTGGAAAACATTTAGGATAATGATGAAATTAATTGTGACAAGCAGTTTATTCAATAGCCACAATGTTTTCTACCCTAAAAGATGAAGATTTTCTAAATTGGACCAATTTTAAATTATCATCTGCAACTTCCTTCAAAGTGGGCCAGTCTAAAATTTTGTTGTCTTGTAATGGGTTTATCAATTCATGTCAGATTGGAATGGACAATATAGAGCTTATGTTCAAAAAGTTTTTAGGCCAAGTTTCTGCATGCAAAATTTGAAAGGTTTAGGCCATGATTTTTTAAAGATTTTCTTATCGCTATGAAAAAATTAGGAACCCAAAACAAAAAGCTCATGTTCATCTACAAGTAATAATTTGAGAGAGTTAGGCGCAATAACATTTAGATGATTCTGCTTGAATAAACTGAAAGCTCATACATCATTTGTTAAGGATAGAGAAGTTATCCTGTCTAGCAATTTCATGTAAAACATGAGCTCACAACATAGGGCTTATACGTTGATCCAAGACCAAAAATCAGAATTTTTTGATTGAGTAACGTAAGGTGATTCTGCATGTAAAATCTGAAAGCTCTAGATCTCATGGTTTAATCGAAAGAAGATGTTTAAAGATTTCTTACTTTAGTTTTAGGAAACATCTAGGAAAACACAACAAAAGGCTTAAGTACATTACAGAAATATATGGTAGCTTTTTATAGGCTACCATGGATTGATTCTGTATACAAAATGTGCAAGGGATCAGAAGAATTTTCAAGAATTCTAGGTGAAATATGGCAACCCACTATATAGGGCTTCCTTTGCTTTCATAGTAATAATTTAAAGTATTTGGTAGTGAATCATATTGAGATGATAAATGCTAAATTTTAAAGCCTTTGGCCTTACATATTTGGAGGAGAAGATTTCCAAAGATTTCCTCATTTATCTCTTTGAAAAATCCAGGGAACCCATAACATAGGGCTTACTGTGATCTTGGAATTACAATTTGAAGTATGTTGGTAGAGTATTACAAGGGGATATCACATGCAAAATTTGGAAACTCGAAGCCTTAATGTTTGGTAGAAGGTATTTAAAGATTTCTCTCCATATCTATGCAAAATACAGAAACCCACAATACAGGGCTTAAGCTGTTCTCAGAGTAATGATTTTTATCTATTTTGATAGAGCATTGGACAATGTTAAATATAGAAATTGAAATCTATTGGCCTTAGAGACCTTCTTTACCTCTAGGTAAAATCCAGGATCTAACAATGAAGGACTTACTTTGATCTCAGATTAACAATTTGAAGAATTTTTTTAAAGTATCATGAGACAATTTTCAAATTTGAAAGCTTTAGGCCTTATGGGTTTGCAGGAGGAGATTTTAAGAGATTTCTTTCATTATCTCTATGTACAATCTGAGAACTAATATCTGAGAGCTGAAGTTGATCTCATGACAAATATTTGAAGTATTTTGGCACAGTATCATAATACAATGTCATATGCAAAATATGAAAGCTTCAGACCTTATGGAAACTTTTTTATGCCAGGAAGCAGAATTATTTCTGTGGGTCTCTGCAACTTGAGACATGACTCTCTATGGTCATAATTGGTATCAGAATCATGGAATTAAGCCTGGCCTATAAAAACCCGTTGTTTTTTATGGGTTATAATAAGGGATCTGCATTATAAGGGATCACCCAAGAATCTTTCTTGTATATAAAAGCCACATTTTCAGAAATATGAGAAAGCTTTTCCAAGACCTATTGATGTGGAATTTGGTTGAAACCTGACCAAAGGTTCTGATTTTATGGGATTGGACTAGCCAATAAAAAAAATCATTTCAGATTAGCCTAAGGAATCAGAAAAAAAGGGTAACTCAAGGATAATCCCTGTGAAAGTTGTTTTAAATCTATCAAATATTTTCTGTGGAAAATTTATAAGAAACTGTTTTATTGGGTTATGACAGAGTCAACGCAATGACAAATCCCCTTCAGCCAGAGTTAGAATTGGCCCAAAAGCAAACTAATAAAATATTTTTTTTTGCATTGAAATACTTATTTTGTATTTTGTTATTGCAAGAATTAGTAGGCAAGGTTGATGTTTCATTACTCTGAGAACAGCTTAAGCCCTGTATTGTGGCTAGTAGAAGTTAGATTGTATATTGCCTGAGGGATATTAAAACTATGTAACTACAGCAAGGTATTCAAGCTGCAGTAACATACTTCAAGTAACCTATCAACAATGCATGTAATTTTAATCCAGGCATCTCCATTTAATAAGCTTTATTAATCTTTTACTTCATTATTGAAAAGATTTTTTTTCATAAAATTCATCAGAATTAGTATGCAATACAGTAGTACCTGTAATTACTACAGCAATGCAATGATTCTTTTTTAGAAAATAGAGCTGTTTTAGTGCGATAATATAGTAACTCACACATTTACATAACTCATTATATAAAACCTTTTTCCAATTTCTTTTCTTTAGTATTTTCTTTAATGAAAAAAAAAAGAAAAATATGTTCAGAATTTTTCCTTTAGTAAATTAGAAATGACAAAATGAGAATGTTTTTCCTCTCTCCTGTAAAATTTGCAAAAAACAGAGTTATTACAGTTTTGAGATATCTTAACCCTTATCATGCTGTATAAAATATCTGACTGAATTACTGTAAAATCAAAGGGAAGAAAGCACTAAAAGAACTTGTTGTTCAATATTCAATATTTCTTTTATAAATCAATTTCACAAACAACTCTGACAGGAAAAGTACAAGCAGGAGGTGTAGACCAAGATCAGACTGTACTTATGTGCAGGCTGATCTTTGTCTATACCTTCTGCCAAGACCGGATTATTCCGGGTTCAGCATGACAAGGGTTAAAGGTGGAAAAACTTTAAAGGCAAACAAGATGTGTTTGTCTCGCTATACATGAGTGTTTTTTGGGTTTTTGCGTTTGATCTTGGTATGTGACCTTGACTTTATCACATGACCTTGACCTTGAAATTAGGAGATGCATATTATGGAGATGTATCTTGAATAGGCTGGTAGTAATTGGCAATGCTAAGTTTTTTTTTTATTAAGTTTTGCAGACAGACAGACTCATTGACAGACAGACGGACAACGGTAAAACAATATGCCCCCTATCTTTCGATGCAGGGCATAAAAGTATAAAATGAGCTTCAAAGCTGTTATAGATACTTAGTCCCCTTTTTACTTGATATTTGATGGAAAATAACTATTTTGTTAGCATTATGATTCTTTCTACCAATTTGACTAATTAACCCATGACCAGACAATTTCACTTTTTGGCAACCTGAGGAAATATGATCACAGAAAACTTTGAGGGGAAAGGAGACATTGCTTGTAACAAGTAATGTCTCCTTTTCCCCAGATGTTTATTACTTTATTTGGCAGTTACTTTCCAATCTTAGTCCGATTTGAAATGTCAACTGTAAGTTTTTCAATTAGAACCAGTCTAAAATTTGTTGTGTGATAATGGGTTTGAGTTGCTAGGATATTTTCACCTAGCCCATTCCCACACCATTCCACTTAAAGCTTTGATAAACTTATTATAAGCCATTTTCTTCATTATCTACAAAGTTTTTACCCAAAAGACAAAGATTATCATAATTCAAGTCATGATGAAATTGTTGTCAGCAACTTCTTTTAACTTTGATCAGTCTAACATTTTGTTAACCTGTATGAATGGCCCAGTTTCTCTTGATATTGGGTGTAATATGCTCTTATATTTGATATTGGGACTTCCACATAGCTTAAAATTCCCCTACAGCATATAACACAGAGACTAAGCCAAGATTTTTTACTTGTAAGCCATAACAAGGCAATTGCCATTAACACTTTCCTGTTCAATCCCTGGTTTATAGGTCCCTATGGTTTCATACTAGCAAAAATATTGTGGGAAAAGAAGAAATTGCATGTAACGAGCAATTTCTTCTTTTCCAGAGTTATTTTATACCCTATACGTTGGTTACTTTTCAAATTGCACTCTCTTTTACTTGATGCCTGCAGCTTCTTTCAAATTGAACAATTTTAAATTTTGACAAACAGGAAAGGGTAAAGGCCCCTTTTTATGATACTCAATACATGGATCTTCCTTGCATGTAAGAGAATGTGCAAAACTTGTATAGCTGTAATTATAGGATCAAGGTTTATTCGTTGAATGGTGTTTAAGGCCACTTTCAACAGTATTTCTGATACATGGATATCATATGACTGGTGCACCTCACCAGGGCTCCTCACCAGGGCTCCTGTCATTTCTCACACAAGCAAACCACAAGCTACATCTATTACAACCTTCCACTTTTAATACAACATACGCACATAACAGATCATATGACCATACGTGAGAGCTATGTTGGGATGAGCTGTCAGAGAGAATGTTGGCTGAGAAGGGGTTCAAACTCACAGTACCAGGATTGAGAGAACATTGCATGAATGAATGAGCTAAATCAGCTGAGCAAAATGTTCACAAAGGCATCATTTCATGTGACATTTAACAGAATGTCACTCTTTTCACTAGGAATATTCCTCATTACTATATAACCACTTCCAGCAAGTTTGAGAAAGATCGAGCCAAAATTAAGCACCCGTTACATTGTAAAGAGGAAACTGGCATTAAGAACAGTTTTCCTGTGAAATAGGACAGAATGTCATCAAAGTCCAAAGGGATCTTTTTCAAGCAATTTCTTCATTTTCAACAATATTTTCTAACCAGTAAGTTGAAAAAAATCTAAAATTTCATAAACTTTATATTGTCTTCTGTATCTCCTTTCAATTCAGACCAGTCTAAAATTTTGCCATCTGGAAATGGGTTAACCCATTCCAACTCGACAAAATTTTAGACTGGTCCAAATTGAAAGAAGCTGCAGACGACAATTTCAAGTTGACAGAATTTTGAATTTTTTCGTCATTTTGGGTAGAAAACATTGTGGATAATGAAGAAATTGCTTGATACAAGCAATTTCTTCATTTTCCACAATGTTTTCCAAAGTTTTTTCTTGAGGGGCGTAAAAAGGAGGGATTGAGTTGGAATGGGTTAAGAAATCTTGTTATATATTGGGAAATTATGGTGATTCTATAGTGAAGGGTGTAAAACATTGATGTAAGTGAAAAAAATAGCATTTTCTTCATTAACAACAACTTTTTCTCTAAATCTATCTCTTCACCTTTTAGGAGACAAGTTTGTTTAGATTCTGGAAAAGTAAAATGTCTTACTTGCCCATAGAAAAGTAGAGCAAATCTGTATTTCCACACAACTGTACAATCTATAATGATGGGTTAAAGCATGTAGTTTTAATTCCTTGTTGAAAAGATTTAAATCTATTTCATTTGGATTGATTGTATCTCACTTAATGTCCATTGCAACAGTTATTCAGTTATTATGCAGAAACTGGTCACCTGACCATGGCTTCTTGTCATTCTTCTCAATAGTGAATCTGGGACAAACGATAAAGGCCACCAAATGCTCATCTACTTAGGGAACTACTTATAATCACTTATATTTTACATTGGAGAGAGATACAGAAAGGACAATGTCAAAATGACTTTTGTCAAATGTCAGAAAGAGTTATAGCTTAGCTGGGGTTAGAACTCACAACTTGTGAATTTAAAAATGTGTTACAAACTGAGCTAACTGGATTGTAAAATGCATTTCAATTGGTATGTGCTCTTGAACCTATTCCCACTCAACTCCACATTTTGATGGGTTAAATAAAGACTATTGAAAACACTGTAACGCATTGCCATAACTTTCCGGGACTGCGGCCATAGCACAGTTAGTAGCATATGCCATTCCCAGTTGCAAGGTCACGAATTCAATCCCGGCTGGGACGAAAATCCTTTCAGACATTTGCCTCCCACAATTGGGTAGATAATTGTAAACCTAAGTCTAATGAGCAGCTGGGGGCACAGAAAGGATGTTGTTGTTGCACTATGAGAGAATCTAGAGGCAGGTGCTCAAGCCTCCATGATATGACTGAAATACTTTTAAAAGTGGCTTAGAATAAAATGTAAGGGAAGTCAGTTCAATAAATATGTGTTGTTATTGTTTATCTTCGGTCCAACTCCAAAATGGGATGTCATGGGTTCGATCCCTGGCGGCAGCACATATTCTTTCAGACATTTGTCTTTCACCAATGGGTGTATAATCGTAAACCTAAGTGGGATAGCAGTTGGAGGCCAGGTAAGGATGTAGTGGTAGTACCGGTGTGAGAAATAACAGGAATCCATTGTTAGGTGTTCCAGCCGCTGCAATATGACTGAAATACTGTTACAAGTGGCGTTAAGCCCCATGCAATCAATCAATCTTTGGTCAAGTGAAGGTGTGACTTATTGAAATGCAGTTTTAATTGGTCTTATTTTTTCTAATGTTTTTAACATCTGAAAGTTTTTTTTTAACATGTCAACCTTTTGGTGGAAGCAATTATCTCAGTTGGGTCCTAAAGGAGGGAGGAGGGTGCAGCTGTGATACCTGATATTGAAATAAAACAACTGATTTCAATTGATTTGGTGAATGATGTTTTATGGTTTATATAATTTTTTCATATCATTCTTTTTCATAGCAATTTGATTAAAACATTAGCTGAGCATTTTGTATTTAATACAAATTGCTCAAAACTTTCAAAACACAAAATCAAACCATTTCTGTTCTGATTTATACCATTCAAAAGACTATTCAAATTCATTCATCATGTCAATATCATAATTTATCCTTAACTGCAGAACCCGCCAGTAATACCCCAAATGGGAGTTGGGCAGTATATATAGATAGATAGAACCCGGGTCCATGATTCGACTCGGGTGGACCTACACACACATTTTATACTCTACCTCCCAGGCATTAATTGACTGTAGAACCCAGGTCTTTATTTGGACCACGGTGGACCCACATAGACATTAAACCCTACCAACCGGGCTATGACTTAATCAAATGCTATTATAAATCCCTATATGGTGCAATAGGATAATGTCACTACATTAAAAAGTAAAAGGCAACAGTTCTAGAATTAAGCCTATAACCATTCCTTGCATAAGAGCCCTCAACACTTTCCTGTTTTTTTTGGGTTTTTTTTTTTTTCAAAATTTTAGAATTTTCCAAATCCTAAGAAGTTTCAGATGACAATTAAAAGAGAGTGCAATTTAAAAAGGAATCACCCTACAAGGTAAAAATTATTGTAGAAAAAGGAAAATTGCTTGTTACAATTTCTTCTTTTCCCTCATTGTTTTTGTCAGGTATAAAATCACAGGAACGTAAATAACTGGGATTGTACGCTAAATGAAAGGGTTAAGGTATAAAACAACGAGTACAAATCTAGCGATGGATACAATACGTCCACCCAACAAAAACGGTACGAAATAGTTCAGGTACGACCTGACGGATCTTGAGTACATTGCGTTATCTATCATAAGGCGATAAATCTTGACTATTTAAAGTATTTAGAGTTCAGTTTGGAACAGAGACTTGTAAAAGTAAAAATTTAACCTGTTTATTTATCTCGGGGATGTGAGCTGCTCCGAATATGGTAGAGAAGTGCGACAAAATTGTGTTCTGAAGAAGTGAAAGCTCTTCGCTTTGTATATATGTCAACCCGCATGGTTAAATATATCATTTATTTATTGATTGGTTAATCTATCAATTTTTTGACGACTGGTTGGTCGATTCATTAATATATTGGTCGAAATTGATCGAAAAAACGCTTCCGATAACAGATACAAACCGCATTGCCCATTCTTAAGAATGGTTGGCCATTCTTAAGAATGGGCAAAATGTGTCTGCCCGTTCTTAAGAATGGGCATATTCTCAAGATTGGGCACAACATACTTACGTCCATTCATAGCTTGAGATCACAATCTCTTCTTACTGTACCGATCAAATCAGCAGAACAGAACATAATATACCTTTTATTGCGTCCAGGTACAATTATGTACAACACACACAATAATATGAATAAAATAAATTAAATACTTACGGTAAAGCAAAAAGTTGAAACTAGTTAACTATGACTTTTCTAGCAGTAGATAGTGCAACAGGAAATGCTGTAGTGTTTTCAGATTAATCGCACCATGTAATGAAGGTATCGATGCTGATGGCAATTTTGGCTAATAAGGCATTACGTCGGTAATATGGTGGTTGGTTACCAATAAACCGCAATCACAGCTTTAATAAGCTGGAGTAACCATTTTATGGTCACCCGTAAGCGCACGAGTAGTTTAAATGATTGTGTAAAGGTTATTAAGACAACATAAATAATATTTACAAGTCGGTTGGGCTGAAAAGCTGTATCCTCTTCATTCCCTACCTTGTTCGAAAGACAAACAAGGATAGAATATGGGGAAAATTGACCAGTCGTTGATCCTGCCTATTGATTCTACTGGTCACAAGCATTGATTTCGACAGGATGTTCTGCTTCGATAATTAACGGCGTTATTTTGAAAAATATTTGGCCAGTAACTAAAAAAGGTAAAATGGTTTGTTGGGGATCAGACTTAACATCTAAGTGCATCTAGGACGCTCTTTAGTACTGTTGTTCTAATTAACCAACTCGAAGTAACGGTTTGTTTAGAAAAGGAATTTCCTGTCATTTATCATAATTGATTAAAAGTGTCAATAAACCTCTCTTATTTATAATTCATAATTTGTACCTTACTATTAATTAATGCGGACGATCAATGTTGCAAACGCTTTAATCCTTTCATTCAAAACTTTTTAAAGCCCCTTAAACAAGACCTTGAAATATATAATAACTTTGTTTTAAGAAGGTAAAACATTAAGACAGCATTTTCAATTCACAATGAATAAAAAGTGTCGTTTTACAATGTTGCCTTCTCTCTCTCTCTCTCTCTCCCCTCTCTCTCTTTCTTTCTTTCTCTCCCTACCCCTCTCTCTCTCGCGCTCTCTCTCTCTCCCTCTCTCACTCACTCACTCTCACTCTCTCTCCCTCTCTCTCTCTCTCTTTCTCTCTCAATCCATTGATAAACGAACATAAACGATGTAAAAGTCAATCATGAAAATGAAACAAACAATATGAGATGATTAAAAACAAAAAGTGTTTTGATACAATTGTCTGTATATGGACAGACACGCTAATTTGCAATTACAGTCTGTTACAGGAAAGTTGAAAAAAAATAAAGAAATTGCTTTTACTGAGTAAATTTCTTTATTTTTCACGTTTTTTTCTTCCCTGGAAGACAAAATAAATCAACTTGAAATTTTTGTCTCCGATTTTTTTCAATTTGGACCAGTCTAATATGGGTCCAAATTGACTAAGATTACATTTTAAACAGAAATATTGATTTGGATTGAAAACAATTCGGTGTTTTCTTATGAACCAAAAAGATACAAACAATCCAAAATTTAAGCAGAGAAGCGCAATCCCGGCTCCAAAAGAACATGTTGACCCGTTCTCATCTCTTTGCGGAATTTCATTTTCAGAATTTCTATATTTTTGTCCATACTCGTTTAAGAGAGGAAGAGAATATTTTTTGTTTTTATGGGGGTATGAACCGAAAAACCTAATCACACTGTATGAATACGCGAAGCGGATGCATGCAGTGTGATTAGGCTTTTCGGTTCATACCTCCATGAAAACAAAACATTTTCTCTTCATTTCTTATAACTTGATAGCATCTAGCGAAAAAACCAAAAGCTTACACCTTTTTGTATGGTACTTTTTTGTGCGAAAACATACAAAAATTGCTGCGTGCTCAAAATTTTGTTCATGGAGTTATGGATATTTTTTTTTTCGACCAATCAGAACGCCCTTTTTGATAGACGAAACTAAAAATTAAATTATTATGTATGTACGTTCGACGATGGACGTTATGTGTTAAAGTCGATTCTCTAAATAAACTTATGCTATGTTATTTTTGAAGTTCGTTCAAGAATATTTCACATAAAAAGAAATACGATATCTTGACGAGGGCATTCTGTTGACAATCTCAATTTTCTGCTAGTTGTCGAACTTGACCTCATTTGCATATCAACCGCTAATGGCTCATTTGGTGACTAAACATAAACTACCGATTTACGACCTTCGTGTAAAGAAAACGTGTTATATTGTAATTTATGTGACATTTCATGTTCATTTCATACATCATGGGTTTATGAAATATATATATGAAAAAATACTCGACAATGATGCCTTTGAATATTTTTTTTTAACATTTAAAGTCCTCAAAGCTTATCACCGATGTCGCTGTTAAGAAAATCCTTATAGAGTAGATATCATTAGAAATTGTTGTCTTGGAACTTTTTTGAATTTAGACAGTAAAAATTTTGTTGTGCGGTGAAGGATAAGAAAAATACTTTTTTGTATAAAGAAGTCATTTATCTTACGTGTATGCATTCATGTATATGACTTTCTCACATTACAGCTGTTATAAAAAAAAGAATATATTGATGTTTGTATAAAAGTTATTTGTTAGAAAACTGTTTCAGTGTACAACTTTGTAAAATGTATAGCCGTTCAATTGCTCGATAACTCTGCAAATTACTCAGCAAATAAAAAACTGAGCTATTTAGGCAAATGTGATTCTTATTTGGGGTTTTCTGTCTAATTATGATTGGATACGGCTATCACAAATATTGGGAAACACGTACGAGTTTACCTGAAATTAAAGGATAGGACAGTACTCGGTGATATACTGCCATGTTTAATGATATCTCCATAATTAGTATCATAGCTATTTTCCATATTCAGAAGAAAACTTTTTTCGTTTTAATGAAAAACTTCTTCTTTCAGTGGAGATAGTTTTTTTCTGTATCCACACCGTTATACCCTTGTCATGCGGAATAAAATATTTAATTTCACTCACAGTCCTAACTTAACTGGGACAAACAGGTGACGTGGACAAATGTGCAGTCTGATCTTTGTCTATACCTCTTGCACAAACGGGAATATTTCGGGTTCAGCATGACAAGTGTTATATAGAGTAGATTTATCCACCACCAGCCTATTCAGACATGGACTTACTTTATCACCCATCCTGTCCACATATTTCATCTCATCTACCAATTTTGACCAGTCTTTAGCCTAATCACAAGGATGCTGCGAATCTTATTTTCTGTGACGTCATTAGTTTCATTTTCACTCTCTTCAATGTTGCAAAATATTAAATTATTTCTCATTGGCCGAGATTGAACATACAGCTGTCCTTCTTAAGTTGATTGGAATTCTCTATCTAATTGGGTGATTTTATCTGTCCTAAGCTTAAGCTAAGGGACCGTCTGTAAGCTATTGCGACCATATAATTGCAATACTTCAAAATAGAGTATTTTCATTGACCCAAATCGTATCACGTGATCAAATCAATTGCACTTTATACCTCGATAAAAGACAGAACTATTTTCGACAAAAATAGAAACAAAACAAGGTCAGGGATTTCCGATATTGGGAATTCACTTCCAAGAAATACCCAACTTGTTTTGTTACTATTTATAGTCATCACCCTTTGAATTTCGATTTCCTCGAATTCCTTTATACTTCCATGGATTTTCAATAAATAGATAAACAAATAGTGTCCTTATAACAATTACAATGTTCGTTTTAAACATGAAGATTTCGAAAAACTCACCTTTATTAGCCGTAAATCCGAGATGTCGAATCGGCTTCGCCACAACAGCATGCATCGTGTCCATGTGGTAGGTTTATATTTCTTGTCTCTTACAAAGCATCTATTCATAATTCTAACTGTTATCGACCCAGATATCATAATTTACAAAGTTTAAAGTTAGTATTTACTCATAATAATTCCAAATAAATCCAACGAATGTTCGAATTTCCATTTCAAAAAACCCAAGCGACGAAATAAAATGTCCGCCGTTACAACGACTCGAGCGATAAACTGTGTCAATGTACCCATGTACCCTGTCAAAGAAAAAGTAACTCCGCGCACAGTTCGTTTATTTGTTTTTATTTTAATCTCTCTATCCGTTTTGGATTTGAAAATAGACGTATTGCAATTATATGGGCCGAGTGTATTTTTCACTGCGTTTATTGGAGTATAAAGTGCAATTGCCTTAGCACATGGCTTAAACATAACGCCCTTCGGGCGTTATTTGCCATGTGCTAAGGCAATTGCACTTTATACTCCAATAAACGCAGTGAAAAATACACTCATCCCTATAATAAATGTCCCGCGGCGTCGGGATATATCGTGTCCACTCAACAATTGCAATAAAAGTTGAACAGATTCGCTAAAGCATCTCCTTCACTGGAATAAGAAGACTAAGAGCTTTAACATTTGGAATGTAGCATCTCCAAATAGATTTTTTACCCATAGAATTCCTCTTGACCGAACTAAGAGTCTGACCGGACGCATCCAATTTTAAATCAAAAATGAAAAAGATTTTATTATCATATATCTTTCCCAAAATAGGAATGTAAGAAGTATAATGGCATTTCTTAAAGAAACCTTTCAAGGTTCATTTATATAATGTCGTTGGGTCATTTTAGGCTCTGCCTGGGAACTTCCTATTTGTAAACCAAAGTAGGAAATATTGAGAAACCTTTCCGTAAGCAGAAAGTCTATTTAGCAAAGGAAAAAAGTTAAAGTTCGGCTTATAGTCTATTTCTACGCTAAGTATATTCAACCGACGTTACACTTTAACACCCCCCCCCCACTACAATCAACGAATCGAAAGTCGGCTGTTGACATACGGCGCACCTGAAAGCCACAGTACATTGGCTTACAACCCTAATATGTACCCATTTATACACCTGGGTTGATACATGTAGGGGCACGTTGAGGTACATTTTGCTCAGAAAAATCACCAAGGAGAAATTCAAACCCGGGACCCGCGTCTTATTTGACCATGTACCCCACTCTGCATAGATATTTGGTATGCAGTATCGCAGGTGAACTTGATAATCCAGCTTATTCATGTAATGACACTTTGGCCATTTTTGGCTCCGCTCGGGTGCATCCAATCTACACAGAAACTAAGACGAATTTCTTCAAGAATCACCTTTATATAGAGTACTGTCCCAAACCGTTTTGAAATTAAAAAAAAGAAGTTTTTTATTTAAACGGGGTTTTATATTAACAGAGCAATCATATTTGACATGGACTGTACTAGAGCACAACCTATCTTATTTAGAAATAAATTTTGATCTTTTTTAAAACCTTTTACAACACGCGAAGCCTTTGGGTTTCATACATTTATCTTTGGTCATCAACTTGTGACTCTCTTACGTTACAAAAGTTGTAAAAAGTAATGACCATTGTTTAAACATTTGATGTCGCACTCATGAAACGCTAAACTCCGACAGAAAGTTCGACATAGCTATTAAATGGCGTTATTTTCCAAATTTATGGTCAGTGACATGCATGGTTTGTTGGGGGCTGGAACTTCAAAGCTGTAGCCTGAATAAGCTATAATTACAACGTTCAAGAACCGAAATCAACAAATAGCTTCGCATAAACGTCGGCCGATGTTGGAGTTCAAAGTTCTCTACCTGTCTAAATGTATGGTTTGATTGGTCCATCGATTCTTTTAATCCTTTCCCGTTTTTGGAAATTTTAGACTGGTCCAAATTGAGAAAGGTTGCAGACGACAATGAAAACTGGACGCCATTCGAAATGAATCCATCCTATGTGGTAGAAAATATTGTGGAAAAAGGAGAAATTGCTTGTTACAAGCAATTTCTTCTTTTTCCACAATGTTTTCTCCAGAATAAAATCATAGGAACGTAAAATTCCGTGTTTGAACAGGAAAGGGTTAATGACCTCGCGATCCATCAATTACTCAGGTAAGCTATTGTGGTACTTTTGTACTCTTGTTTTCAAACTGTTTCTGATCTCTTCACAAACCCTTTAGGAATCTTGACACTTATAAAGAGCGAACCCGGTGTCGTAAAATCCTGAAGTTACCTCCAAATGATCAAGAAGAGTATCCTTCAACTTCAAAGATGTCTGAAGGGCTAAAAATCAACTTAAAACTCTGTAACACGAAATAGCCATACATAATTGAACAAGCAACATATGGTTTCGAACAATTACGAATGTGGGAACTCTATAACCTCTCTCTGATTTAGTCCAATCCAAATTCTTTTCCGTAATCTACAAATGTTCTCGAACGCTCGAAATCCGGTGATATTGTTTATTTACAGAGACAATCGCTCTATCCTGCCCGAGAGAGCTGATCTCTGACTCTCATCCAAGGGGATTGTGCGATCATAGACTACCTATAGTTTTTTATTCTGTCTATATTGGTGTCTCGAGTTTCTAACTGATGTACGAAATATATCGTCCTTGGGCGTGCAAAATGTCGTAACTACAGTTTTATCCAAGCTTTAGTTACGACGTTTTACACGCCCAATGACGATATATATCCTGATGCCTCTACATTTTCGATTTTCTTGTTTTCTACCTAAAGAGATACATATTTTAGAATTTTCAATAATTTGAAATTATCGTTTGCAACTTCTTTGAAGACTCTGATCAGAGTCATTTTGAACACGATGTGCTCAAGTTAGCTAAAAATACCTAAGAGATGACCTTGCATGCAGAGTTTGCAATATTCTTGAAATACGTAAGAACTACCTTTTATGGCGTAGGCAATTATTAGTTAAGCCTCCAGTGGCGGTTTACACTCGTTGAACTTTGAGACGACCTCAAAATTTTGTCTGTTAACTTAAGCTTTCAAAGCTGACGCTTTGCTAGCTAAAAATTATGTTTTTATCATTCAAAACATATATAAACGCACAGTCATATTGTATCAAACTGTAGATATTTATTAATAAATTTCTAAGGAATTGTTGGGTAACGTGTAAAAAAATCTTTGAACTCCCTCGTTGATTTCAAGCATTTTTCTTGGTTTTGGTCATTTAAGCATCGTAAATAAACTTATGCAAGCCGCATTACGACGTTCACACCGCCAACCAACCGTTTCACTATTTTGTTACATGTTACTGACCATAAACCGTTCAAAATAAAAACGTTTAATATCGAAGTGGTTTCCTGTTGGAGCTCAGTGTGATATTATGAAGTACACGCAATGACGCGTCCGATCTAACAAAGAGCCATGACAGATTGCGCATAAGCGGCAAAATTAACGATCATTGATCACTATATATATTATAGGTCTACATATAACGATGAAGTTGTTGTTGTTGTTTTGTTATCATAACTAGTTGTCATTATGCTATCATTAGCTAGATATATATAGAGTGAACCCTTGTCCAAGCTGAACCTGGAATATTCCTGCTCTAGCAGATGGTATAGACAAGGATCAGACTGCACAATTGTGCAGTCTGATCTTTGTCTACACCATCTTTTCCTTTAATTTTATTCCAGACTAGGTTTTGAGCTAAATTTTGAGAAAAAGTATTAACTTCCTGTGCTTTCAGCCCTTTTATTTTAATGAGATTATGTAGAGGATTTGTAATTTAGCATCACATGGATTAATATTTTATCGTCCGTAATTCAAGGGAAAATAGCCTAAATGACGTCACAAAATTTCAAAATGTTGATGATGTTCCACTTCTCTGATTATTGCTACGCCCCTCAAGAAAAAAATATTTGAAAAACACAGTAGAAAATGAAAAATACAGATTTTAAAAATTGTCGTCAGCATTTTTTTCAAATTTTAACCAGTCTGAAATTCTGTCGCCTGGTAACGGGTTGTGTACAAAATTAGTTGTAACTTTGACATCTTTTTTTTTTTTTTTTTGTAGATATTGCCATTTTACCTCGTTTTTGTGGACCAGAAAGGTAGTTCATTCTAATTTTTTTAAGAAAAAAAAAAAGAAAACAATAAACATATGTCATGTAACTAGGTTTTTGTGGAAAACATATAATTTATATATGAGTCGTCAGGCTAAACTTGCTTCGAAAAGTATTCAACCCTGGCTCCACAGCCTGAAACATTTCTATTTTTATAGGTTTTCGGAATCTCGAACGATCATTCAACTTTTTACGGAAATTCGACCTTTGGTTGACATTGCTTGCAGGTATAAATTTTACGGAACTCTCTGTCCGCCTGTCGAGTCAGATATATTAACCCTTTCCTGGCTAATCCCTGGTTTTACGTCCCTGTCATGTTATAATTGAGAAAACATTGTGGAAAAAGAAGAAATTGCTTGTAACAAGCAATTTCTTCTTTTTTCACAATATTTTCTAACCTACTTAATGGTTATTTTTCAAATAAAATCAACTTTAAATTTCCGTCTGCAAAACCTCTGAATTCGCAAAACAGGAAAGGGTTAAAGGATGAAAGGTTCAAGTCATCTTTTTAGTCCTCTTCATGCAACAAAGTTTGGTTGAAATAAACAATATTTTATATGGATAATTAAATATGTATATTTTCAGGTTTGGGTGGACTGTCAACTAACCTGGAATTCCACTGAGACGGGTATCGACAACATAGTCGTTCCCTATGGAGCCATCTGGGTTCCGGACATTACACTCTATGATAAGTAAGTGAAGTTAAGGATTAAGACCCCTTAAGAACATCTTATCAATTTCCATTTTAACCCATTTACCGACGGCAAAATTTTAAACTGGTCAAAATTGAAAGGAGTTGCAGACGACAATTCAAAATATATGAAATTTTAGATTTTTTTTCACATTCCTGAGTATAAACAGTGTGTCAAAAATTAAAAAATGCTTATCTCAAGCAATTTCTTTATTTCATACAGTGTTTTCCTAATCGTTTTTAGCCTGAGATTGCGTAAGCAATCTGAGGCTAAAGTTACAATGCTAAAAATTCAAACCCATGCAGAGTTTAAGGTGACAACATAATGTAAAAACATCTACCGTTATCAATGTGATCTTCTGTCGCATGAAAAGTAGATCGGATCTGACCATAAATTAATACGCCCGATTGAGGCGAGAAGGACGAAGGCGAGATATGACTCATTGAAAGCTGTCGGCTTGATGTACAGTACAGTATTGTTCTGAATTTGGCAAAATTATCAAAACTTGACGAGTGAAAGAAAGAAAGGAGATCATTAATATATTGGAAATTATTAAACATATATAATCATATCACATTGTTAAAGGTAGGTATCGATGTTTTTTTCATGCCACCGATTTTAATTATTTTTATTTCCTCTCATATACTATTTGAAAACAATATGCCGCAAAGTAGTTTTGCAAAAATCTGAGGTCGCTTATTAGAAAAAAAGCAGGGCATTTCCCTAATAGCCTACGTAGGCTATTAATCTATTTTTAGATTAATCCTAGACAGTTGCGAAGATTATAGGGTATTCACGTGGCGCGAATAACCGGTGGAACCTTGCATTTATTTAAATCACATCAAACCAACGTCATCGTTACGTCATCAGGAGTTATGTTCGCTAGCCGGTCTGTAAAGATCAGTCCAAAACTGACGTAAGCGTTATTACGAATATAAACACCGTTGTTTTGCGCTTAGCCTTTCATGTGACATGATTTAGGACATTGGCTGTTTTGCTAGTAAATTTGTTACATTCATTTGACTTTGGGGCATATGCAAATGAGGTCATTCGATGTCATTAGCCGAATTCCGTGATATCTAAAAATAACCTTGACACAAAAAGCAACTTTAGGTCTATTGGAGTGCCACCAAGACAATACCTGACCTAACTTAAAGTATTAAATGTTCGTTTAAGTATATTTTTCGGCGCTTGGTATTTTTGTCTTATCTAGGTTTCACAAACATCGATACCTCCCTTTAAGAAAAAATAAGGTGTTTGTTTCATACCAAAATAATATTACTTATTCAAGAGTAACAATCTTAAAACGGTCCGGTTAGACGAAGTTGCTGTATAAAGCTGATAAGCGAAGCTGTCTGTTTTACGCACGAGTGGAATGTTTTGTTTAACAAATTAATTGGTCATTCATAGGATCATATTCGCACTGTCTGAAAACAGTTTGGTCGTTCTCGGACTTAGTGTCTATATATCTTAACCTCCGAATTCTACCCAAAGGATGCAACGTCTACATACCGCTTTTGAGAGGTGTACATAATCATGTTAACCTGGTAAATGACCGCCCGCCTTCTAGCGCTCTCTTTATCTGGAGATTATAAAGCGCATATTTACATAACGAAATTGGTCTGTGTGGTAGAATACTCACATCGCACGCAAGAGCCTCCTAATTCGAACCTGGCTATACGCTCCATTCCCCCATCTCTCTCACTCTCTCTCGCTAGCTCCACTGGCTGAAAGCCAATGAGCTTTTGTCATGATGTGGCTTCCGTCGTCCGTCCGTCCGTCAACTTTTACTTTAAAAATCTTCTCAGAAAGTACTGAACATAATTCAACCAAACTCAACCAAAATTCACAGGGAGGATCCTTGGGAGGCCTTTATTAGATCCCTTCAAAGCATTTTGATCGGGTGAAAAATATGTAACGATATATACATGTAAATATATCGTTACAATACCTCAACGGGATGAAAATTATTGCGGGCAGGTTGTGTTCCCTAGCACACAAATTGGCAGATCTGCGCATAATCGACAGTAGATTCGGTTAAAAAGTGACACCTCCGAAAATTCGACCATCAAACTTTTTCTGCCCAGATTATATGTCTCCTGTATACATATCTCAGGCTTTCAGCGCTTTCAGCGCTTTGATTCTTGAAGGGTGTCTAAAAGCGTCACTGTGTGAAGTTAAAAATTTGTGGACCTATCACCTGATGAAGTTATGACAGTAAGATCTCGGGACCACCGCTCCAGGAGTATTCGTTACACATGTGACCTAGATTGATTGATTGCTTGAATTGGGTTTAATGCCACTTTTAACAGTATTTCAGTCATATCGCGGCGGCTTGAGCCACTTACAGTGGGTTCCTTGTATTCTCACACCAGTACTACCACTACATCCTTTCCTAGCCTCCAGCTGCTATCCCACTTAGGTTTACGATTATCCACCCATTGGTGAGAGACAATTGTCGGAATGGATATGTGCCGCCGCCGGGGATCGAACCCATGACATCCCTTGATTGAAGATTAGGAGTCTGACGCGCTACCGACTGCGCTATAACGGCGGCCCATGTGATCTAGAACGCGAAAACGGATCTACCCAAAATCCCGTAAAGATATATCCTATCGATCACATGTCAATCATAATTGACCAACACCAGTTGTCAATCAAATAAACAGTCCACCATTAAAATCATTCATTTAGATCAGAAATGAGTTTTAACCTTCGATATTGGTCGCCATTTTTGTCGGTTTGGCGACCTAAACGTCGTAACTACAGCTTTTTCAAGCTGTAGTTACGACGTTTAGATCGCCAACCAACTTTTCTACCTTTTTGTTACACGCTACTTGCCATAAATTGTGCAAATCGAAGCGGTGCTTTCTGTCGGAGTAGATGGGCGCGGCAAATGGAGTATGTGGGCGGCGCCAGCGATTGATCAATTGGAATTACAAAAGTAAATTTCGTGTATTGTCTACTGAAACCTCGTAATTACAGCTCAAAAATAAGCGGTAGCTACGAGGTCTTGGCCGCTCACTGCCAACTTATATACTAAGAAAGAACGATAAAGAAGAAATCATTAGATCTGTGCAGTCTGGCCATAGTTATTGCTCTTTGCACTTTATCTTTGCGTGTGGAAGATCGAATGGAATTTCAGATTTCGTAGAAAAAGAAACATTATTTTGTATCATAGTAGTATTTGTAAAGTACCTAATCAAAACTCAAAGATGATAGGTTGCTACAAGGAAAAGAGCTGAATATTATCATTTAAAGAGATGTCAAATTATAGATTATATTCATATCATAAGGAAAATTGTTCATCTGGCAGCCTAGAAAATACTTCTGGAAAGGAAGAATCTATTCCTTACAAAAGTAACGTTTCTTCCCTAAAGATTTGCTTTATACACTATAGATTGTATGATGGTTGTGAAAACAGTAATCGCATATAAAAGCAGAAGTTGTCCGAAATGAATATCTCGTATTAAATCATTTGTTGGACTACAGAAAACAGCTTGGGATGCCTTCGATTAGAGGTCCATTTGAAGTGGCTTTTCAGACATTCTTTCTTGAAACGTTTAGCATCAAAGTTATTACAGATTACTGAGTGTTCTATTTTCGATGTCCTTGTACTTACCTTGGACATTCAAAACACGAGCAAAATATCTAAGCAAGTCAGTCTATCTGACCTTCCATGCCATGAGAGTGAAGGTCTATCAGACTTTCAAGAATGAATGTTACCTGAAATGCGTGAAGAGAATGTAGTCCTGTCTGAGCTGCGAGAATGAATGTTACCTGAAATGCATGAAGAGAATGTAGTCCTGTCTGAGCTGCGAGAATGAATGTTCATGTAAATCACGGGAATGATGGTCTATCTAAATTAAGATGATGAAGGTCTATTTTGAAAGTCTATCCGATCTGCTAGAATGTATGTCCATCTCAACAAAGAAATCAGAGGTCTTTCTAATCTTTGGAAGTGAAGATCTATCTTAAGCTAGAAAAACTATCACTAAAAGTGATGAATACACCAGCCCCCATATTTCATGTTGCAGAGGAAATAAGTCTGCAATGTGGATTGAGGCATTTGAGTCTTTAAATCTGTGGTTAAAAAATGTTATCTTCAACTCTAGCTAATTTCTAAGTCAAATCATGGGTAAAACTACGTTAATTCTTAGTAGAAGTTTAAATAATTTTGCGCCTTGTGCATTTAAAGATAAACGCACATGTCAAGTATCAAGCGAAACGGACAGAGGATGACTTAATCGGATTATATTTTTTTAAGTCAAATAAATGGCAATAACTCGTCGACTCTTGACCGAGTTTTCATAAAATATGCGTTTTGCAGATCTTTAAATCCAAACGAAAACTTGTGCGACATTATAAAGTGAATCGGACTGAAATGAAGGATGCGTTTCAGGAAAAGGATTTAAGTCATTCAGGGGCAAGAACTTATTAATACGTTCTTGTACATCTACAACTCAAAATTTACACCCTATTGAATATAAAGCGATTCCATATGAAATTCTAATGCGAGTCGGGGGCTGTGAAATATTAACTTTCATAGAATTTTCACGAAAGTTGCGGCTTGTACATCGTCAACTTCTAATGAAGACTTCTGTGAAGTTTAAAGCGAATCAGATACAACCTGTAGGAGTTAACCGGACAAGCAGCATTTTTAAGTCAAATCAGGGCTAACAACTCAGTCACTCTTGACATGAATTTTCACAAAAATTGGGTCTTGTGTACCTATAGCTCCAAATCAACACTTATGTTAACTATCAATTGAATTAGATTGAAACTGTATGAGGAATTGTTCAGAGAAGATTTTGAGGACTGACCGACCGCACGATCGTCCGATCGCTTGACCTCTCAACAAGCTGATTCTAGTATACCCCCCCCCCCCTACGCACCCTTTGTTGACGAGGGTATAATAAGAGAATGAAGGTCTTTCTCGTCTCAGGAAAAGGAGGTCTGTTGAACTGCTAGAATTAAAGTCTGTCCAATTTGAGAGAATGAAGGTTACCTAAGCTCGGAGAACAAAGGTCTCTCTGAAGGTCTACCTGAACTTTATCTGAACTTAGGAGTTAAAGGCTCAACTTATTAGATTAAGGTCTATAACTATAGACCTTCTAAACTGAGAGTATGGCGGCATGACATGACTGCTAGAGTACAAATCCACTTGAGAGTCTACCTCAACTAAGAGGATGAAGCTTACCTTTATAGTTGCCAGATCGTGACTGTCAATCAAAGAATCAACTGACCAATCATTACTCGTAGGAAGGGATTCCGTTTATAGTGTTCAAAATGATTATAGAATTGTTCACAGAAAAAAGTATGAAGTTTCTTCATACTTTAAAAAAATATCCCTTCAAATTACAAGCATATTACCCGGAGGTTATGTTACTAATCCCTTGGTCACACAATCCTATTTAACAAAGGTTGAATTAAGTTCAAGGTAATAATTATACAGAGGGTAACTATTTTATGAATAAAGCTGTAAAGTTAACGACTATTTGGCACGAAAGCCTCGTCTCATGCCACCCTATCTATTAAGTAAAGTCACCAAAATGTCAGAAATGACTAGTGGACCTTTGGTTAATTCGTAATCAAGAGGTTAACGAAAAAATAGATAATTTAATGAGTGGGCATGAATAACGACTTTAATGGACGAATCAGGTTTAAATAGATGAAAACGAGAGTACTTTTTACTTGGAGCTTTATCTGTTTTTCGTTAATTCCGTATTTGATGAACTCAAGTTTGGTCGTCTATTTATGCTTCGACCTTAATTTTTGCAATCAATCAACGAATTCTTGAAAATCATCGATAAGAAAATAGTTGGTGAATCATATAAACCGGCTAAATATATGAAATCATAAAGTGCATCATCATCAGACGTCATTTTGGCGGTACCGAAAAACCGTTATAGTAGACTACTCGTGGTTATTAAACCAGTGTCATATCACCCGTGTGATATCAAACATATTCAATGGGTTTATTCACTCCTTCACCCTCATATCTCCATATGGTTTGTGCTCGGAGTCATTACTGAACCAATATACAGACGTCGGTCTCGACACTTTTAGAGTTCCGTACCAACTGAGGTTTTGACAATGTTATCTCAGCCATTAGACATTGAAATCCGGAATTAGTGTAATTCAAGACATTAGACATGACAATCCAGAGTTAGTGTAATTCAAGCCATTATACATGACAATCATATGGCTAACTTTTACTAATGCTTCCCAGTTTTATGACACACTATTTCAGAATATTATTCATCTGTATATATATTTTATTATTGAAAATGATGGTGACTCCTTGTACATTTAACACGATAAAAACTTAACTGCATGTTTTCTTTTGAATAGGATTTGAAGAAAACAAAAATGATTAGTTATTGGATTAATTAATTAATCTGTTTGTTTCTTAATTGGTCCATTAATTGATCCTAGAACGATCAAAACTAATGGTTGGCAATACAAATCTGTAGATGCCAAAATCCAGTACTGTTTTTATCGATCAATTATAATTCAAACATTTTAATTGCAATCTTTATGATTTGTATTATATTTGCTACTCTTCACGATTATCATTGTATACAGTATTATTGTATAATGGGCCAGAGGCCTTGTATATATATATATGAATAAAGATTACTTGAATCCAGAGTTAGTGTAATTCAAGCCATTAGACATGACAATCCAGAATTAGTGTAATTCAAGCCATTAGACATGGCAATCCAGAATTAGTGTAATTTAAGCCATTAGACATGACAATCCAAAATTAGCGTAAGTCAAGCCATTAGACATAGAAATCAAGAATTAGTGTAATTCAAAACGGAACAAAAGAAGAAGTGTGAATGCTAACAATAACAACAGTTCAGTCTTTCTTTACACGGTGTTCACCTTCCTATGTGTACTTTTATAATATGAGCGTGAATGAATAATTGTACAAGAAAGGATATTTTAACATTTTGAACTTATTGATTTACATGTAACCATGAAAAATGTCCAAAACAAAAGAAACGGATGGTATGCTGGGTTCACGCTGTCGATTCGATCAACTCGACCAAAAACGACCGAAATGGCGGAAACTAATCTGCCTTAGTCGGACGAAACGGGCGGGAGTGTCTGTCAAGGTGGACATCGATCAGCATTCCTACCTGAAGATTTTTGACCGCAAATATAATCGTTTGTTTGTATTTCCGTTTATTTATCGTCGCTACCGTAGCACATGCCCATATGAGCGACGCGCCCAGAAGACGGTTAGTTGTTACGGGGGGTAGTGCAAGGATGCAGGACGAAACTACTGAGAGCTCCGCCTGGTTCTTTCACGTGCTCGATTGATAGCATCGTCACACGGGGCCTCGTATTAACGTCTCATCCGAAACACAATTAGTTAGTTAGTTGATATGGTCAGCCCAGGGCTCGAACCCGTGATCTTGAGGTTTGAAGTCAAGTGCTCTACCAACTGAGCTAATCGGGCTCACCAATATAATCGTAAATGTGTATATCCGTTTATATACCGTCGATTCCGTCGCACATGCCCATATGACCGACGCCCACCGAACACTTAGTGTTTACGGGAGATAATGCAAGGATGCAGAACGAAACTGCCGGGAGTCCAGCCTGCTTTTTTAACCCATTTCAAAAGACAAAATTTGGACAGGTCCAAACTGAAATAAGTTGCAGACGACATATGAAAGTGTTTTTATTTGAAAAATAATGACTAAATATGGAAGAAAACATTGTGGTAAAAAGAGAAATGGCTTGTCACAAGCCATTTCTCCTTTTATCACAATGTTTTCTTAAGGATTATTTCATAAGGGCGTCAAAAGGCGTTATTGGGCGATTAACGTACCAGCACGGTCACATGGACTCCCGGTCTAACGTCTTACCCGAAAGACATCCCAGATTGTTTGATTGCTCCAATAACTGATATGTTTGTACTGACAAAATATATTTTTATCAGATCGAGAGGGCTATGGAGCGATCGGGTTTAGATCGAGTAGGAGGTCGAGAAAAGTGTCGAGTCGATCGAGATGTGAGGATCTGTATCTTACGGTTCAAAACAGTGTGGAAAATGAAGAAATTGCTTGCTACTGTCTTCATTTTGCACAAGTTTTTCCAGTTTTTTTTTTTGTTTTTTTTTTTTTTTTTTTTTGAGGGGGGGGGGGGGGGGGTTGAAGCCAACAATCAGACAAATGTGACTTCATCGAAAGATTTGAATTTTCCAACGTCATAAGGCGGGTTTTTTCCTGGGTAACTGATTTATTGTTTTTGTCCTGTAAAATTAAGTAAAATTCGTTCTATACAATATCAACACATACAACCCATTTATCATGTCTGTTGAAAAATGTAAAGCATTGCGCGAATTATTTGAAAGTAAGGTCTCGTATTCTAAATATTGTATGCAAATACAGATGATTGAATGCTCAGCTTGTAAAAGATCATAAATAGTAAGTAATCATGTAATAAGTTTGATGAATGTTTTGCATTGAAAATCTCAATACGAATCCTACGCGCACTATCCTTACGACACATGTACTTATGAATTGATAGGGACAAAACACCGTGAGATGGTTTGTAGATGAATCCGTAGTGGATTTTCACACTTTTTTACCCCCACACTAGTCATAAATCTACTTTGGCAGTGAAAATAGATTACACCCATTACACTCAATAACGTTTTTTGACGACCAAAGGAAAAAATCTTTGGGTAGTATTGATGAAAATGGAGAAATTTCTTTTCAACTAATACTTGACAAAAAATGATGTTTACATCCAATTGAAATTGTCTTTTGCAACTGTTTTGACTTCGCGCACAGTCTAAAATTTCAACTTCTATAACCTGCTTGACTAAAATGTTGTCGCCTGGTACCTGGATGAAAAATATTACAGTTAGACCAAAGATCTATCAAATGACCTTGACTACAACTTTTGGTCCGAGTTGCTAGATACGCGTGGTCCATTAATTAAAATTAACTTAACCAATTACCACACAATGACCCTTTCTGACGCCCTGAAGAAATATGATCACGGAAAACCTTGTGGAAACACGAGAAATTGCTTGTAACAAGCAATCTCTCCCTTTCTCACAGTTTTTCTGCCGTTTTTGGAAATTATTTTCCAATTTTACCGCAATCTGAAACGACTTATTCAACCTCTTTCAGATCTGACCAGACTAAAATTCTGTCGTCTGGTAACGGGTTAGACAGGAATGGGACCATTCGGTCAAAAAGGTACCATCACGGAAATTGGAAAAGGTTCTACCCTGGTCAGATTGAGCGGACCGCCCAGACTAACCTTGGTTGAAACTTTTCCTTCTTTGTACATTTTATCATTTTAGATTGGCCGTTCAACCTTCCTGTATGTTTATTTTCTAGATACTTTCTTTGGCCAATCTCCTCTGCATTATGCTCCATTTTTCAACTATTTGTTTGACGCCGTTCCCGGATGGACATTTTTTACCTGGCGGAATTTTCATCATGAGAAAGTATTCCCTTGGTGTATCATATCTGATATTATGGCAATTCAAATACAATAATATCTTAAATGGAATTAAACCACTCTCACCAATCAACCCTTCACTCACAAGGGTACCCTTCGTGCCCACAGACTGTTTTATATCTACTGAATAATCATCGAAAGGCTTCAAAAGTATTGTAACTACATCATGGTGAAGTTGTAGTCAAAGTCCTTCATCTGAAAATCAGTTAACCATTTAATGTTTTTTAAATGGTCGACCTGTCCAAATTCAAAGGGTATCAGACGACAAATAAAGTGAGTATAATTCAAAAAGTTATCATCCTATATGATAGGAAATGTTGTAGGAAAAGAAGAAATTGTTGTTACTAGTTCTTCTTTTGCCACGATATGTTCTCAAGTATAATATAATAGGAATGTAAAATCACGAATTTTACAGGAAAGGGTTAAAAGATGAAGAGAATGTGTGTGGGGGGGGGGATTCGTTGAAATATGGCACTAAAATTCCTTGACACTGTATTGAGTTCCGGAGGGAATCAATTCTAAACTGTTTTTAGGTGTTCTTTTTTTTAGTTTCACACCTCAATTAAAACAAAATAACATTCCTTATACTTAAGAATTATCAAGATGAATGTCGAAAAAAGATTTGGCGATGCAAACATTTTTTTTTTTTCTAAAAATATGGGGAAGGGTCTTACAAGCTCGCAGTACGTTATCATTTTCATAATTCTTTAATTGCTGCCCGTCGGATGCCAAAAATGGCTCTTTTGAAAAAAGATTGAAGTGATTTAGTTCTATGATACAAGAACATGTTGTTGATGATGATGCTGATGACTGCAAGAATTCGATAAGTCGTAAATAACGCAGTTGGTAGCGCATTAGTCTCCTAATATATAATCATTCGGTGTCATGGGCTCGATCCCCGGCGGCGGCACATATCCCTTCCGACATTTGGCTCTCACCAATGGATGGATAATCGTTAGCCTAAGTGGTATAGCAGCTGGAGGCTAGGAAAGGATGTAATGGTGGTATTGGTGGGAGATATGCCAGAAATCCATTGTTAGGTGCTCCAGCCGCCGCGGAATGACTGAAAATTTGTTAAGCGACGTTAAACCCCATTCAAACAAAAAACTAAAAAGCGATTCGTCTTGCTGTGTGCGTACATTAGCTTTGCTTAACAATATAGATTTACGGAAAAAACACTGCCCAGAAATAGGCAATTTATAGTTCTATTCAAATCAACACTGGATGCAGAAATTCTGACAAGCAATGTCGTCTTTTTCAAAAATGCTTCTTTTAGCTAGCAAAGCGTCAGCTTTGAAAGCTTAAGTTAACAGAGCTTCTCAGAGTTCAATGAGTGCAAACCGCCACTGGAGGCTTAACCACTAAATACATCGAATGTCTTCGCAATATAAAGTAGTTCTTCAAAAGCATGCTATAAAACCTATTCCCACTCAATCCTGCTTTTTGAAGAATCTCAAAAAGGCTTTGGAAAACATTGTGGACAATGAAGAAATTGCTTGTAACAAGCAATTTCTTCAGTGTCCACAATGTTTTCTACCCTACTAAAGACAAAGAAGATTACTTAATAAAACCATGCTTTGCTAGCTTGAAGTTCTTTCAGCACTTTGATTATAACGTGCTATCACGTGTTAAATGCCGATATTAGTTGGGGGGGAATGTTTCCTTATATAAACAGTTCCAAAATGACATACATGTATTTCTAGAGGATTGTCAAACTTACGTTCACGACATTTACTTTCTTAGATAATTAACGATGACGTTATACAGTGAATTCTAACATTTCTGTACTGAGTCACATTTCGCAAACCAAAGATGATATTTACATGTTGTTGATGGGCGAGCAAACTGCCATAAATACAATTATATTAAAGCTGTATTTACGACACTTTGCTCATCTACCAACGGTGTACTATTCTACGTGTACTTTAATAGGGTCGAATAGTACAGTTATATGTTAGCCAGTGCGCAAATAGGGAGCATTTGACAAACACATGTTTACTAAAGAGAGAGATCCAAGACATTCTATCCTGGGGTACACATTCTAGTGTCTCACCCTGTTAACAAAAGAAACTTTTTCAAGGTTATGCCAATATAATTGTTTGGCATATTGATAACATTATTATTTCAATGTGACAGTTACAAACAAACAGGCCCTTATATGTGCATTTATATTTATAATTATACGCTATACATTAAACGGAGAGAATTTACAAACAAATTCAGAAAAATAAAACTGTTTTAACTTGTTCTTGAAAATTTTGAGTTTAAGTTCACCTTTTATTTCAAGTGGGACTGCATTCCAAACATTGACTTAATAAAAAATCTTAAAAACATTTGTTCTTGGTGTTTTCGCAAAAAAGAGGCTATTTTTTGTTTCGGACCTTAATGTATAGTTTTCATTTCTGAAAAGGTGAATGATATTAGACATGTATTCTGAGTACAATATACTCAAGTGAGCTGTAATAACTAGAAAATGAACTTTCAGGCAGAGTTTGCAATGAGAATTGCTTTTTATGGTGAAGGCAATCGGTGGCTTTAGTGGTAAAGCCTCTTTTGGCGGTTTGCACTCGTTGAACTCTGAGAAGACCTGTTAATGTAAGCGATCAAAACTGAGGCTTTGCTAGCTAAAAACGCCCTTCTTTATCATTCATTTGTCTGCTTTGCATGTCAGAATGTCATATGAATCATTGATATACCCGAGGAAACGGTCTCGTAAATGGTCTCGTAAAATATCTAATGAAATGGTCTCGTAAAATATTTAAGGAAAGGGTCTCTAACAGTTTCTAAGAAAAAAGTATAGCTACTAAAGTATCTCAATGAAACGTTATGTAAAATGAATAAATTGCTTTTTACATACAAGCAATTTCTTCAATTTACACAAAATTTTCTAGGAATTGTCTCCTAAAAATCTTAGGAATTGTCTCCTTAGCTACCTATGGAAATGCTTTCGTGAAATATTTCAAGAAGTGGTCCCTCAAAATATCAAGGGAAACGGTCTCTTAGAATGTCTACAAACATCGTCTCCAAATTATACTAGAAAATCGTCTCGGAAAATATCTTATGTCTGAGGGTTGAAGGAGAATAGTGAAAGTATTAAGGTTGAACTGATTCACAAAAAGGATTCGTTGGATGATTTAATCGCCCATTGTTACTTTTCGACAATTACAATTCTCCCTTTCCCACGAGTTTCTTACATAATAACCGCTCTCACGGTAAATGTGGCTAGGGAACATAAAATATCTATATACGATTTTAAACTAAGGAGTCTAGAAATATAAAACTTCATATTATAGCATTCTTTATTTCGACAATAAGACAGTCACAACAGAGTTAAACAAAAATTGATTTACTCCAACAGGAAGTTCAGCTTCGATATTAAACGGCGTTATTTTACAAAATTGATGCCAGGTAACTTGTAACCAAAGTGTGAAATGGTTGATTAACGAATTAAACGTCGTAACAACATTTTGAATAAGCTGTAGGTGTGATGTTTAGTCACAAAACCAACAAAAATGCTTCATATAAAAATCACATTTCAAAGTTTTCTTCCGGTCTAAATGGATGATTGGTCGCTCCATTTTTATTTATTTATTTTTTTTTTAATTCTTTTTATTTATTATTTATTTATTTATTTTTGGACAGCTGTGGACCAACAGGGTACATGATCAAAACTAAAATGCATAGAAAAGTTACATACATCTAATATGTGTCTATTTTGGGGAGACATCAAATGTGTATACAATTACATTAGTTTTATAGTAATGTGTTTTCTTACTTGAAAATCCTGTTTTATAAAAATTTGAGCTCAAAGAAACTACTCTGATCAGCCTTTACATCCCCACAGTCTGATCAGAGTCTTCACTGTGCACTCTGTAGATAGCTTATGACTCAAAGTTCCTGTAGACAATTAACCAATCGTATCTGTCAATCAAATAGCCAGGGTCGACAAATGAAATCAATCATGGAAACAAGAAATGAGTTTTGATCTCCAACATTGGCCGCCATTTCTGTTAACCTTTTTTCGTGGTTTGGTGACTTAAACGTCTTTACCATAGCCTTTTCACGTTGTAGTTACGACTATTAGGTTCTACCCTTTTTTTATATGCTAACTGTCATAAATTTGGTAAATTTGTGCATGATAAAATCGAAGCGGGACTTCCTGTAGGAGTAGATGGGCGTGGCAAATGTAGTAAGGGGGGGCATTGATTGGTCAATTAAAAGATATTCGACAAACACTGTGTTGCTGCTCAGGCTGCTCACGGAGTGCGCATCACGCACATGTGAAATCACTTGAAAATTCACGCACAGACTAATTTGGAAATAAGTAGACGTGTTCAGTGGCCGGGGTTCGGCGTGTCAAAACGACCCCCCCCTCCAAGTAGCCTGATTATTTATTTTCGTGGGGAATTTCAATAGAAAAAAGTTTTGGTAAGGAAAAAAGTCATGTAAATCATTGTTACAAAAATGGTGCTTTACTAAGAAATTTCTTCTTTATCATCATTCCTTTATTTTTATTTAAACGCACTTTGGGTTGTGTTCTTCGACACTTCAACATTTGTCATTTTGGATAAGTGTAAAAGTTTTACATCCACATGTCATTTTCCTTAATTTAAACATACTTTGATTGCCGTCCGCTACTTCTTTCAATTTGGACCAGTTTGTCGTCTTGTAATAGATGGATAACTTTATAAGCAAACGGGTCTTTCCCCCGTTCGATTTTTTTTTTCTAGATTTAGACAAATGAAGGACGGACAAAATGTGATCAAACACTAGAATGATGGGTCTATTTGAGACCCCCGTTAGTTCATGGAGTTGTTAATCTGTCCGGCTTTGTGACAGGTCACATATTTTTCAAGTGAAGTTTGAAAATGTCAACGAAAAAACAGTTTTCTGTAGCTTCCTGGTGAGTTGAGGGGCATCATATTTGGAGGCTGTAGACCCATCGCATTCTGCCATTCTTTGGCGTCACTTTGACTTTTAGCAGTGAATGTAACACAGCACTTGTCGTTAGTCACCTCACCCCCTTTTTTGATCAATGAGAATGTCTTATTACAGCGTTGATCTTGTACCACGTCATATTTCGGGGGTGTCAGGTGGCCGTACAGGACCGCCTCTTGTGGGTCCGAGTAAACATTGGCCTGCATGTTCGAGTCCGAGTAAAAGATCTTTAGGTAAACCTTCACTTGAGTTGCCGATCCATCTTGGACCTTCATCTTTAGTACACCAGACTTCATCAGGGAGAAAATATCCTCCATTTCTGGCTTGTTTTCCTTTTCGAAAGTTGTTATTCGTTTCTCTTGAACAAACGGTGATTTTAACAAGTTAATGAATTAGTTAAGTTTCTAAATAATCAGATGTGCCTATCTCGCTGAGGAAGACACGAATAGCCCAATAGCACTACTTGTTGTATCACTTTACTTATTAGTCTTGGAGAGCCTTTAATGTAGTTTATAGCGCGGTATGTTCTTGTCTTCACTTTCTCCACACAGTCCGCGTTGTTGTTGTTGTAAATGTTATTTTTCAATTAATACGCAGTTATCAATAAACAAAAAATTTCCAAGCCCCCCTTTTCACAGCAAATATCTTTAAATTTTAAACAATAATTCAAGAAGCCGTCTAAATCCAGTCTGAACATTCTTGATGCGTTTGACGTTTTATAGCGGCCCCTAAGTGTCCAAACTCCTCCTTTATACAGGATGACCGCTTGTTGTCACACACGTAATATGTACGTAATTGATATAAAGGTCAGGACCGCAGACCTTTTCTTATATCTATTGGAGAAATCTATTGCACAGTAATTGGAAAAAGAAAATCAAAGTAATGAAAGTACTGTAAGCTAGAAAAGCATTGTTTTGTTATGTGTCTTTGCAAAAGGTTATCACGATGAATAAACTAGATTAAAGTAACCCAGGATATAATTCATTAAAATATAACAAAATCTTAGACTGGTTCAAAGTGACAGAAGTTCCAGACGACAATTTCAAGTTGGTTGAATTTTGAAGAAATCATTTTTGGGTAGAAAACATTTTGGAGAATGAAGAAATTGCTTGTCACAAGCGATTTCTTCAATGTCCACAATGTTTTCGAAAGCTTTTTTCTTGAGATGCTTAAAAAGCGGAATTGAGTGGGAAAGGGTAGAATAGCATGCTTTTCTAAGTGCTATCCACAATTTGAATAGAGTTGGCAATATTCCTAAAATACATAAGAACTACTTTATGGCGTAGGCATTCAATGGATTTAGTGGTTAAGCCTCCAGTGGCAGTTTGCACTCGTTTAACTTTGAGAAGACCTCAAAATTTTATCTGTTAAGCTAGCAAAGCTGACGCTTTGCCAGCTAAAATTAGGAATGTTTTTTAATGTAAAAGTATCGACAAATTTCAACACAAACATATTTTTTTAACATAAAAAGAAATTTTACAAGACAATGACTTTTGGGTATATCAATATGGCATTAATTCCAGGCAAGGTAAATTTGGCGGGAACGAATAAGAACGGCTGATTTTATAAAAAAAAAAGGGGGTGATACATGAGAAGATATTTCTTGTGACAATTTTTTTTATTCCGAAGAGCGCAGACGTGTCTTGATTATATATCACATGGTCGTAAAAAAAACTGATCAACCGACAAAATGAAATGGACGTAAACTGGCTTAAAACTAACAAGTCAGCCGACCGAATTTGAAAGGGGCATAAACTAGCCATCATAAAATATCCGAAGTTGCAAAATTTGAACAATTTAGACGTTTAGATATAATTTAATCAAAGGACTGAAAGTACTGAGAAGTTGGAATGCGCTGAAAGGGGTCATAACTGTGGAATTCGGTTCAAATTCATTTTTACTTTCCGAGTAAGCCTCCCTCCTTTAAACTTAAACCAGCATTCCCATTCGGGTACATATGTGCGTTTAAAACGCACAAAACATAAATCCACATACAGAAATCAAAAACTAGCTTTGTCTTAACCCATTCCCAGACAGTGACGCTTTTAAATGACCCTCATTGTGAAAGCTTTGGAAAACATTATGGAAAAAAGAAGAAATAGCTTGTTACAAGCAATTTCTTTTTTATCCACAATGTTTTCTGTCCAAAAAAGACCAGGATTTTAAAGATTTCATCAACTTACAATTGTCGTCTGCTACTTCTTTGAATTTGGATTGGTCTATAATTTTATCGTGTTGGAATGGGTTATAAGCTCGTGTCTCGCGCAGCGAAATTAGATTTTTAAGCATAACATTCTCCTTTTGATCAACTGTAATACGTGAACTCTTTTAGAATCCTGAAAACAGAGAATAACAACTTCTACAGTAAGAAATCAGTGACCTCGATGATTATTAGACCCTCAACTCGGCCAATTCTGTAACGATCATACTAAACTCACGTAGATTTACACTTCAAGTTTATGGGTATACGTGGAAATTTGCGGAAATGCGCGTAAACTTGTTTCAGGGTGATCGATTTGAAATACCGGTTAAGACTTAAAAAAAATTTTAAAGTGTTGTGAGTAAAATTCAAAAGAAAAAAAAAAGACGTTAACATTATTGTAACGTTATTGTTTGCACATTATAGTTTTGCCCTTTTCCTAAAACTTCCTATAATATGATGAAGATAGTATCTACATGTGCCATATTTTTGTCTTCGGCTACAACTAACTGATTGTCCGTGGCAAGTTGAGATGAGAAGTAACCCGGGGTGTATTCATATCTAAGAAATCACGTGATGTGTCTTGCAAAGAAATCCGAAATAAAATTGTCTTGTGTTAATTTTGCGGTTTTGTTAAATCTAAGTTGGAATTGCTCCGCATTCTAACTTAAAAATCAATTATCTACCCAAAATTAACGATCCAATTATAAACGGGTGTCAATTTAGACATTTAGATTTAATTTTTAAAAAATTAATAATTTATCCCAAATTAATGATCCTATCATAGTGGAATACAGAATTCGTGTTCATAAAATATCGAAATTTGCCAACTTCATTTCATGTTATTGTGGTTTTGAATAGAAGAACCGAAACACACTATATTGTCCCACGAAATCCTTTCATAATGAATCAAACAAAAAAGTAAAAAAACAATCGTGTAACTTACTTTACCCTTTCCTGTTTTTCAAAATTTTAGACCTGTCCAAACTCAAAGGCTTTGCAGAAGAAAATTTAAAGTGGATTTAATTTGAAAAATAAACATTCAGTAGGGTAGAAAGTATTGTATAAAAAGAAGAAAAAAGCAATTTCTTCTTTCTCTAAAATGTTTTCTCAATTATAAAATCAAAGGGACGTAAAACCAGTGATTGAACAGGAAGGGTTAAGGGGAACTTTTGCTAACCGCACTGTATAGATTTGAAAAAATAACCATTCATTCAAATATTGTGAGAAAAAGAAGATATTGCTTATTACAAGCAACTTTTTCTTTTTCTACGATGTTTTCTCAATTGTAAAATAAAAGAGACGTAAAAACCAGTTATTGAACAAGAAAGGATCAAGGTGGTATGTTTGCTAACCCAGGATCCTTCTTATATGCCAACTAAAAAATGTGACCGCCGATAATAGAAAAAGACAAGTGGTAAAGGTGCGTTTTTGTGAAGTGTTTCGCGCAAACGGACAATCTTGAAAATGCGCAAGTATTTATCATGGTCAAAATGCGAGAAAAGCACCGACTCGTCAAGGGTGAAAAAATGATTGTGTTACGTAGTCAAAATAGCCCTTATCGAAATGTTTCACTTTGTCCAGATTTACTGAGTATGGAATGTCCGTTCTTTCGTACTCTATTTCAAGAAATGAAAAAAAAGAGATTTTGTTTTCATTGAGGTATGAACCTAAAATCTTAATCTCAATGTATTGATACGATAGGTGGATTCTAACATAAGTGTGATAAAGTTTTGAGGGTCATACCTCAATGAAAACAAAAGGTACGCTCTTCTTTCTCAAACTGAATGCCATCAAGATTGATTGAATGGGGTTTAACACCACTTTAAACATTATTTCAACCAAATCGCGGAGACAGGAGCACCTAACCATGGATTCCTGTTTTTTGGGAGTTTTTAATGATATCAAGCAGAACAAACACATATTTCACTTTTTTTAATGTGTTAATGAAAGTATATGAAAAAGAAGCCATTTAAAATGGTTGGATCTTGATAGACGAAACTAACACTAAATGATCTTTATCTTAATAGGCATTCCCGTCAGATATATCCTGGATACGATTATTTTTTCTACTGTGTTTTCTGTAGAATGATCAGTTGGTCCCTTTCAGTGTGACGAGCCAGTTTTATTTAAGAGATGAAGAGAATATTTTTTGTTTTCATGGAGGCATGAACCGAAAAACCTGTGATTGAAAAGTGTGATTGGGTTTTACGGTTCATACCTCCATGAAAAACAAAAAATGTTCTCTTCATTTCTTATAATTTAATAGTATCGAGCGAAAAACCAAGAGCTTTATATATTTTGATACCTTTTTGTGTGGGACTATTTTGTGCGGAAGCATACAAAATCGCTGCGTGCTCAAAATTTTGTTCATGGATTTATGATTTTTTTTTTCGACCAATCAGAACGTCCGTTTTTGATTGACGAGACTAAATATTAAATTATTCACAAGTATATGTACATTTATTGACGCACATGTCACCCTGTGATAGATGTTAATTGATGCGCCATATCAAGCTAAAGGGTTCTATCTGCGTTTGTGCTTTCCATAAATCTGAAAACCTTCAATCAAGAATTTGCTCTAATATCCGTTTGATCAAGGTCACGTAGAGGGTATCAGTTTGGTGCATGAATAGTAATCTTATGATTATTAAAAGAAAATCGTCGGTTTAATTAAAAAAAACTCGTAACTATAGCTTTACTCAAGCTGTAGTTACGTCGTTTTATAATTACAACGACCAACTGATATTAGAAAAAAAGAATTATATTTTTAAATGACCATCGCTGCATGGGTGTGTGTATCTGATTGGGTTATTATATTAGATGAATAAGAAATATTGAATTTTATACATCACTTATATCATCAGAATTTTTTTGTCGTTGTTTTTTAGGTTTGTTTGTTTTATATTGTTGTTTGTGTGTCTGCTGTTGGTGGTGGGTTTTGGTAAAACTACCAATTAACAAATTATGAAAAAAGTTTGGTTCCTATCTTTCAATTTGTTTCGAATATAACAAAAATGCCCATTTATTATTGCAACCTCAACAAAAATAACTTAATATCGATCACAGCATGGGTTATTACCACTCTTTATTCACGATAATAGCTGTGGACTTTCAAGGGTCGAAACTTGGGATCTTTGTATAATTTCCTCGACCTCGAATAGGTTTTCTACCTGTACATGGGTTTATTTACGAAATATTATAATGTAGCTGGCATATCGCTGGCCACACCTATTGTGCCCCAAGCCACGCCCACTGAGCTCCAACAGTGAGTTCCGATATGATTTTAAACGCAGTTATGTTGCAAAATTTTTGGCCTGTAGCATGTATAAAAAAATTAGAGTGGTTAGTTGATGACCTAGATGTCTTATCACAGCTTGAATAAATCATAGTTACAACATTTTAGTTGCCAATCCAATACGGTGTTTTACATTAATATCGGAGTTCAAAGTTAACCTCAGGTCTAAATACATGATCGAAGTTTTAGTTGACAGTTACGATACGTAATTTGATAATTAAGAGTCGAAAGGCCCAGTTGGCTAGCAGAAGCTAAAGATCTTTACGCCCAATAAATATCTACAGTCACAAAATCGTTTATCATTCGACTTTTACAAGAAACTTGTCGATGTAGGACAAACCAGTGGTTAGGATCAAAGCACCACGGCACCAGGACCGTTGTTCAAGATGTTGTTTTTTCAATGGAGGTATCTGATTGAATTCTCACTGCAGATAAGACTTAGCTTATTTACATAATCCTCCAAAATAGCTGTACTGAAACATTTCCGTTTTGTAATTATATCGTCGGTGAACGAACGAAATATCGTAAATACAGCTTTATTCAAGCTGTATTTACGATATTTTTTTCGCCCACCGACTATATATTGATTCATTTGTTTTGTTTCAAATTTCAGATTGAATTTATCAGTACTGACACGTATTTTATATTCAGATTGGACTAATCGATTCGTGAAATAAATTCATCTTAATAACTCGTCCTAATTATTAATTCTAGTTCACTTGATTCCAGCGCTCAGAACGAGCTGGGTGGTCTAGACGGGTTCCGCCCCAATATCTACCCAGATGGGTCTGTTTATTACAACTTTCCCAGCATCATCAAGAGTTTATGTAAAGTAGATGTGACGTTCTTTCCCTTCGATACACAAACATGTAAGTATTGTGACACGCGTATGTTATTTTTTTGTTTGTTAATTTGTTTGTTTTTTGTACTGCTTGATTGCTTGTTTATTGATGGATCGCTTGTCACGCCATCTGATCTCCTACAGGACGTTCGGGTTAGATATTAACCCTGGCCATGCTGAATAAAATCTTTCTTTTTTTTTTTAAAAAAAAATCAACATGAAAATCAAAGGACTGAAAGTACAACAAGGGTTAACCCTGGTCATGCCGAATAAAATCTTTTTTTTTTTTTTTTTTTTAAAGTCAACATGAAAATCAAAGCACTGAAAGTACTATTTCTAGGTCTATATTCATTTTGAAAATTAAATTTCTTAAACATCCCTGACTTAAAAGGGAAAGGCAGGTGGTGTAGACATAGACCAGACTGCACTTATGAGCAGACTGATCGTTGTTTTTACCTCCTGTCAAAACAGGAATATTCCGGTCTCAGCATGACAATGGTTAAACGGTGTCATTTTTTGTCAAAAAATGTTATCAGTAACGTATTATGGTTGGTTGGCGACCTACACTGCACAACTGGCGACCTACACGGCACAACTGGCGACCTACACGGCACAACTGGCGACCTACACGGCACAACTGGCGACCTACACGGCACAACTGGCGACCTACACTGCACAACTGGCGACCTACACGGCACAACTGGCGACCTACACGGCACAACTACAGCTGAATAAGAAATGGTTGAGACGTTTAAGCCGCAAAACAAACAAGAAGTCATAGCATAAATTTCGGATGTCTAAGTTTACTCCCGGTATAACAGAATCATTTGATTGGTTCATAGATTTTTTTATTGAAAGCGGCGCTCCTGCCTTTCAACGAACTTTTGTTATGTCACATGCATGTTCACGTACTAGCTAACACAGAGGTGAACTCTGAAATAGATCACACGAGCACATAGACGGGCGACCAGTGACGCTGATGGAGCTCGAATTCATGCCCCCATGTTCTGCTCGATTCTGCGACTTGATGCGATGACCTCCGCATGATCCTTGTATTTTGAGAATCGACTTTCTTTTAAGCTTTGATGAATATTAAGATCCGTTTTAACGCTTTCCTGTTTTGCAAAATTTTAGACCTGCTCAAATTCAAAGGATTTGCAGACGGCAATATAAACTCAATTTCATTTGGAAAATAATTATTCAATAGGGTAGAAAATATTGCGGAAAATTAAGAAATTGTTGGTTACAAGCAATTTCTTCTTTTTCCACAATGTTTTTTCAAGTATATAAACACAGGGACGTAAAAAGCGTAATTAACCCTTTCCTGTTTTGCAAAACATTAGACCTGTCCAAATTCAAAGGTCTTGAAGACGAAAATATAATTCGGATACAATTTGAAAAAAAAACCATTCAGTGGGGTAGAAAATATTGTGGAAAAATAAGGAACTGCTTGTTGCAAGCAATTTCTTCTTTTTCTTAAATATTTTCCTCGATTATAAATACATAGGGAAGTAAAACCAGGGATTGAACAGGAAAGGGTAAGAGTAATGTAGTCAAGCCGACCAAGAGGATGTTTTACGGGTCTTTATGCGGAAATGGGGATTGCTTAACCCATTCCCACACGATGAAATTTTATACCAGTCAAAATTCAAAGTATTTCCAGACGACAATTTTAAGTTGATGAAATCTTCAAAATCTTTGTCTTTCGGGGTAGAAAACATTGTAGATAATGAAGAAATTGTAAAAAGCGATTTCTTCTTTCTCCACAATAGTTTCAAAGCTTTAATATTGAGAGGGGTTTAAAAGCGTCAATGCGTGGGAATGGGTTAAAAATGACTTGACGAGAAGCTACAACGAATCCCAATGTTTCGCTCTTAATATCTAAAATCTTTCGTGAGGACATATAAAAGTACGCCGCCGTCATAGCGCAGTTGGTAGCGCGTCAGACTGCCAATCTAGAGGTCCCGGGTTCGATCCCCGACGGCGGCACTCATCCTTACCGACTATTTGTCTCTCACCAATGGGTCGATAATCGTAGACCTATGTGGGATAGCAGCTGGGGGCTAGGAAAGGATGTAATGGTAGTACTGGTGTGGGAAATACCAGGATTCCATTGTTAGGTGCCCCAGCCGCCGCGATATAACTGAAAGATTGTTGAAAGCGGCGTAAACCCCATTGAAACAAAACAAAACAAACAAAAGAATAAGTGGCGGGAGTTAACGCTATACAGTAAAAAATGCACCTGAGCACTCGAAACAGAAGAGGAGTTTCGATTTAAAAATCCTGGTCAATGAGGACGGGTCTTCATAGTACCCACAGCCAAGGGTTTAATAGCTGTGGATACTTATTTCAATCGGAACAGCTGAATATTCAAAATTATCAAGTGCAGTAGCTAGCAGTTGTTTATCAGGGTTCGACACTAACAAAATATCGCCACAGACTTGTTAAACTATTTGGTTTCAATTCTTACAGGCCCTCAACTGTGATTGAAGGTCTGTGAAATCTTTGGTCATTTTTTTTTTAAGTTAAAAATGTGTGGCGCAATGGTTGAAGGCAAAATATTTATTGGAAAACAGTTTTGGAATTTCTACTTTTCCCAAACTGCTTTCCGTAGTTAAATATCTACGTTTCAAGAAAACTGGTGATTGATTGCATAAGGACAAAAAGGGGAGATTTACATGGAAATTGAATATGAAAAACTACACGCTTAAAGGACAAAAAAGTTAGGACTTATGTCAGTCCTCCCAATAAATCACAGGCCTCTTGCCCAAGGACAAGTGTTGAGGTAGAGCCTTGTTAATGTTGGTACCTTTGAAACCGGAAATGTCCATATAAACCAAGTTCCGATGTCGCGTTCTCCCTTAATTAGCATCTGGAAACTACATCACACAGTAACTGCTGTTTGTTTGTATTTCCGTTTATTTATCGTCGCTACCGTAGCACATGCCCATATAAGCGACGCCCCCAAGAGACGGTTAGTTGTTACGGGGGATAGTGCAAGGATACAGGACGAAACTACTGAGAGCCCCGCCTGGTTCTTTACCGTGCCCGATGGATAGCATAGTCACACGGGGCCTCGGTTTAACGTCTCATCCGAAAGACAATTAGTTAGTTAGTTGATATGGTCAGCCCAGGGCTCGAACCCGTGTTCTTGAGGTTTGAAGTCAAGTGCTCTACCAACTGAGCTAATCGGACTGACGCACACAGTAACTGCTATTCTTATTTCACGTTTATATAATCCACAGGTCAACTGCAGTTCGGATCATGGTCGTATCATGGGTACGATCTGAACGTGACGAAGAATGGGGAGAGTGGAGATACCTCATCGTACGTTTCTAACGGGGAATGGCATATTGTTGGTAAGTGGAACTACAGTGCCATCCCTTCAGATCCCTCCAAATCAAAGCAAAATTACACTCGACTGAACAGACTTATGCTCGCTCAAAATAAATAAGAAACATTTCATATCTCGTCGTTGGGTGTGCAAAATATCGTAGCTACAGCTTGATTTAAGCTGTAGTTACGATATTTTGTACGTACAGCGCCTATCTGCTTTCATATACACTGCTGTTTGAAATAGATAAAGAAAATTCTGTTTTGGTTGATACTGTTTACATATCTTGCATAAAACAACAAAGAGAAACAGACCCATCAGGAATTGGTCAAATACCCTGCCCTATTTGGCAATTATGTTCCAATTTTTGGGCAATTTGAAATGTCGTCAGCAACTTCATCCAATTTGGACCAGTCTAAATTCTTGTCGTCTCATAATGGGATAACAGTTTCGTCTTCTAAATAGCCGTATCATGGACGATTAATGGAAAGGTTTTACAATCTGAATTAAGAATCACAAACCCTCTATATCTAGAGACCCATGTAACAATTACATACAAAGAAAAAATATTATTGTTTGATAGTTTTACAAACTTTTAAAATTTTTCGGTTTTCCCTGAAGCGCGTTACTGAAAAGACATCGCTGCTAAAATTTTAACTAAGAGATGAAGAGAATATATGTCTGTTTGGGGTTGTTTTTTTTGTGTGTTTTTTTTTATTTTGTTTTTGTTTTTTTTTTTTTTTTTTGGGGGGGGGGAGGGGTTTTGAGGGGGGGGGGTAACTAATCACACTGTATGAATACTCAAATTTCACGGAATGACATCAAGCGAAAAAATGTAAATACTTCACAAAATGTTTTTTTAAAGCCTTGTACCGCCATCAGAACTATTTTTTAAGAGAAAGTTTTGAGTGCTTTAAGAGTCTAAAACCTAGTGTGCAGATTGATCAAACAAGTTCGATCTATAATCAAATCACAATAAACTGCATAATAAATAAATGTTTAGAAACACGTAAATCCTTTGTAGTCGTCTATTCTAACATCCGACCACCGAGTTAATTATTTAACCCTTTCCTGTACAATCACTTGTTTTTTCGTCCCTGTGGTTTTATACTTGAGAAATTATTGTGGGAAAAGAAGAAATTGCTTCAAACAAGCAATTTCTTCTTTTTCCACAATATTTTCTACCCTATTGAATGGTTATTTTTCAAATTAAATCCACTTTTAATTTTCGTCTGCAAAGCATTTGAATTTGGAGAGTCTAAAATATTTCAAAACAGGAAAGGGTTAAATCATGATACCAGCAGTCGTCTCAGTTATGACAACGCTTTTCATGCTGAGTCCGGAATATTTATATTTTGGCAGGAGGTATAGACAAAGATCAGCATGCACTTAAGTGCAGTCTGGTTTTAGTCTAAACCTCCTCTTTGTCTCCTTCAAATAAGAGTTGTTTATGAATTTAATTTTCAAAATCAAGTTTGACTCTTGACTAGGATTTTATTCAGCGATACAAGGATTAAAGGGGCACCTTTAGGCTATAAAATAACAGAATTGTCGACTTAAATAAATATGTTGAGTAATTTCCAAAGTATTTAACCCACAATTAGGTAGTGGCTGGTTCATGACGTATACGCATAAAATCGTATCTTTTAGGCCGTTCTAATGTTTAAAAACAACATGGCCGAAGCAGGACACATAATATTCTGACAACATTTATATAGATGTACAAAAAGGCCTCTAGTTTTCTACCCGAAAAATGTAGCTGTTGATGAAAGAAAATATTTTTTTATAACTAATTTAGTAGGAATTTAGCATTAATAGGGGAAAGCCTTGCGAATTCGCGTTTGTCAACTCTAATAAAAGTTGTGCGTTAGAAGGTTTCATGCTGTATCACTTGGTGATTTGAGACGATTCTAATGAGTTCCAACAACATAGGATTAAGCGAGAATTCTGTAATACTTTGCGTATGCAATCGAATCAATACTTCATCTCTTTGGCAAAGTAGGTTATTCAGCGACCATTCTCTTAAGCGACCACTTAATTTGTCGTCCATTACGTGGTTCTTTAATACAAGATTTACTGTATCTTCAATGAAGCTCGGTTTTCAAATAAATTGAGGGTGGTTTTCTAATGTTTATATACAACATGGCTAAAGATGATAGAGGGTTGAATTACCTCACATATTCAGTAATCACCAATGAGAGAAGTCTCGGGTTCCACAGGGATTTGTGTTTTATTATTCATAAAGTGAATACCCCGAGATTATACATGAAATACAGGAATTAAATCAAAGTGAATGTCCTCAGGCAGTATTCGGGGTCCATCATTAATTTACTCTTAGCAGGACATCAATTTTTTTTCGAAAGATTTTTTTGAGACCGTTGACGGTCACAATAGTTTTGCCTGTGCCATTATTGATCATATTACTGAAAGTATTGTAAGTTAGCAAAGAGTGATTAAGTATTCTTCTTTGTCAAAGGTTATCATGATAAATAAACGAGGTTAATGTCTCCAAGCAGTTAACCCATTCTCACACGATCCCTCCTTTTTACGCCCCTTAACAAAACAGTTCTGGAAAACAATGCGGAGAATGAAGAAATTGCTTGTTACAAGAAATTACTTCATTTTCCATGTTGTTTTTTATCCAGGGGGACAATATCTCTAAAATTCCATCAACTTAATATTGTAGTCTGGAACTTATTTGAAGACTGTGATCAGAGTCATTTTGAACACGGTGTGATCATGTAGAGTTTGTAATATTTCTGAAATGCATAAGAACTATTTTTATGGCGTATGGATTTAGTGGTTAAGCCACCAGTGGCAGTTTGCACTCGTTGAACTCTGAGAAGACCTCAAAATTTTGTCTGTTAACTAAAGCTATCGAAGCTGACACTTTGCTAGCTTTAGTATATACATGTTCGTTTTAAGAATAGATTAAATCAGGTTTTAGCGATTTTTTCTTTCTGTTCTTCTTTGGTTCAGCTTGTTGTACTGAAGATAAATTAATCTCATATTTAAAGAAGATGCAATCTGATTGGCTGAAAAGAATCGTCCAATACCTCCATCAGACAAAATATTTTTATATATATAATTGAACATATCCCCCAGTATTCACAGTTATATGGTAAGATATAGTACTTTTACCCTCATATTATCATATTAACATTTTTACAATCAGGCCTGCCTGCTATTCGTCATGAATTATTCTACGGATGTTGTCCTGAGCCCTATCCTGACGTCACCTTCTATATACAGCTTCAACGGAAACCGCTGTTCTATTTACTCAACTTACTGTTTCCATGTACGTTAATATCGACGATAGCTATTCTGGGATTCCTTCTCCCTCCCGACTCTGGCGAGAAAGTGTCACTAGAGATCACTGTATTGCTGTCCCTGGCTGTGTTTTTACTTGTTGTGTCGGAGACGATGCCGCCAACTTCAGAGACCTTCCCATTTATAGGTAAGCCAACGATTAACATTTTAAACATTACTCGACGGTCAATAGTATGACTCCGTTTTGTAAAATTGGCAAAGGAGTTCTGAATTTCTGGGCTTTTGTTGTTGTTATTGTTGTTGCTGATGGTGGTTGTGTTTATTTGTATGTGTGTTTCTTATCATTTGCTATAATTATTGACAAAATAAAATTACTTTGTGATCGTTCAACGCAAGCATTCTTGAAGAGTGACTGGGTTGAATAAACCAAAGAAATTGTATTCGTGAAAAAATTTGAAACTGGTAGTGTCAGTTTTGCAGTCGTTATTCATATCTTCAAAATATTAAGTTGGGGGTCTGATTTTTATTATAGACATGAACGGTCCAACTATAGAAAATTTCATTCTGTCTTAATTTTGCGGTTTACTACATCAGCTAAAATCCTTTAAGCTGTATATTCCAGTAGCCTGTCAATAGGGATACAACCTATACTATACTTTTTCGCGATCTTAAAATCCCAGACTCCGAAATCCCAAAGTGTCATAGGCAGAGATAGTTCTTGTAAAGAAAGAAGCTTTTGTTTTCCGAAATATTGGCGAAAATTTGCTTCAAAAGTCTCTGTTCGGGTTTATCACTTGATGTACACTTACACGAAACAAAAAGCTTGTCCCAATGGATTAATAACTATGCAGAAAGAAACCGCGAAAGTATTACTTTCGTTTAGGTATTTATTTCTATACTTGAGTTTTATCTCTTCACATTTGAATACGCTGACTTCTAGTTAGTCGGTTTGTGACAATAAAATTGGTTTAACCGTGGGTCATTAGACCATTCCCACACAACACTATTTAAGACTGGTCCAAATTCAAAGAAGCTGCAGACGACAATTCCGAGGTAATGGAATTTTAAATTTGTCCATCCTTTTGGATAGAAAACATTGTGGATAATGAAGAAATTGCTTGATACAAGCAATTTCTTCATTTCCAACAATGTTTTCCAAAGTTTTTTTTTCTTGAGGGGCGTAAAAATGAGGGTTTTTTGTGGGAATTGGTTTATTCGATTCTAGGTGGCAAAATGGCGATATTTTCGAGCCCTGACCAGGTGTGAATGCATAGACACGAGCCAACGGACGCTTCTAACCACGTTAGGAGAAAGTTTGGGAGATTGACATGTTCTTTGCTGAAATGTTAAATCATAAACAAAGTTTTAGACTGCATCGAATTCAGTAATGCTATAGACAATGTTTTGTAAAGAGGGGCATAAAAAAGCGGGAGTGTGATTAAATGAAATTAATGTACATTTAAGAGCACACAGTCTACTCATCTTACATGATTTTCTTTACGTTCGACATTTGCAGGTCTCTATTTCGCCTTGGCCATGTTGTTGGTATCCTTCTCCTGCCTGATGACCGTGACCGTCCTTAACCTTCATTTTCAAGGTCACTTTGGAAAGAAGATGCCCCGATGGGTCAGATACGTATTTCTAGAGTGTTTGGGTAGAGTGTTGAAGGTTAAGACACGGGCCATGTACCGTGACAACGAGAGAATAGCAGCTAATGTAAGTAAAATGGTTTGTCAGATAAGTGTTTAAGAGTGTTAGGAAAGAGTCTTGAAAGTTAATACTAATGCAATGTACCGTGACAAGGAGAAGATAGCAGCCAATGTAAGTACAAATTATTGATCAGATACATGTTTCAAGACTGTTTGGGAAGAGCGTTGAGTGTTAAGACTCGGGCCATGTAACGTGACAATGAGAAAATATCAGCTAATGTAAGTACACATACTTGTTCAGATACATGTTTTTGGCTAGAGTGCTGAAGGTTAAGAAAAGGGTCATGTATCGTGATAACGAGAAGATAGAAGCTAATGTAAGTACGCAGTTGATCAGATACGTGTTTATATAGTGTTTGTGTAGAGAATTGAAGGTTAAAACACGCGTCTTGCACCGAGTCAAGTGGTAAAATCTCACGTCCTATACCGAGACAGCTAGGGAAAATCTCACGTCCTATACCGAGACAGCTAGGGAAAAATCGCGTCTTATACCGAGACAGTTAGGTTTATACTCGCATCTTGTACCGAGACAGCTATGTAAAAAACTCGCTTCTTGTACCGAGACAGCTAGGTTAAAACTCGCGTCTTGTAACGAGACAGCTAGGTAAAATTCGCGTCTTGTACCGAGACAGCTAGGGTAAACCCGCGACTTGTACAGAGACAGCTAGGTAAAAATTCGCGTCTTGTACCGAGACAGCTAGAGGACTACAGCTTAAGTTGGTGCAAATAATGGGTCAGACACGTGTTCCAAGACTAATTGGTCAGATTATGGATTGTTAAGATTCGTGCCGTGTACTGGGACAGGGAAGTGAATAGCTGCTATTGTATGTTCAAAGAAAGGCCGAGTTATATGTTACAAGAGTGATTGGGAAAAGCGATGAAGGTTCCTGTCTCTTTTTCTAGTAACATGCATGTCTATCATTGACCCTGGGAATTCTTACTTGACGGTTCACGGGATATGTTCACTCTCTCTATTTGCTTTGGAAATGTTTGACTACTTTTTAATAAATACAAGTTTAAGTAAGGAAGTTATCTCAATTATTCTTTCATGGACCTTTTTTCATTAGAGGTCTTTTATATCACCATGAATTAAGCGTTTTGATATGATTTATTCTGTTTTGACACCTATAGGCGTTAATCAAATGTGATATTCATGGCAAACGAAATGACAATGAAAACAGAAACATTTCTGGCTTTTTCTAGAGAAATTTCTTTATTCAATGAATAAAGATGATTACATGATGTAATTTGCTCGGTCTGTGTGGACATAATTTAAGAATATATTTTACTCCTAATGAAAAGGTATACTTTTATAAGCAATCTTGAGTTGATAAAATATGTTTTTTTTCAAAAGTAACATTTCAAACTAATGACGGATATAAACATGAACGCTATGACTATTTCTTGTAATTGACGGATCGTTGCCCCGCTTACAGGTCTCCGACAGAAAGATCGACTTAGATATCAAACGACATTATATTGCAGTTTTTGCGGCCAGGAGAAAATGTAACTAAGAAATAAAATGGTTTTGTTGCGACCAAAACGGCGTAATAACAGCTTGAATAAGCTGTAGACACGACTTTAATGTCGCAAAACCAATATTAGTCACTATCGGATTTAAGAGCTCACTTCCAGTCTAACTGTATGATTTGATTGGTCAATCGATCTTTTTATTTCGCGATCTGATGATTTTATTAAATCTGTAGTGGTTGGCAACCAAAATATCATTACTGCAACTTAGTCAAACGGCAGTTGTATCGTTTAGATCTTCTGACAACATTGAGTTTTGTTGACTGCTGCTGTGAGACTGGTCTATTATTCGCCAAAATTAACCCTTTCCCGTTTTTAGAAATTTTAGACTGATCTGATTTAAAAGATTTTGCAGACGACATGAGAAAGTCACATTTATCTGAAAAATAATCATTCGTTATGGTAGAAAATATTGTGGATAAAAGAAGAAATTGTTTGTTACAAGAAATTTTCTTATTTTTTTCCTAAAATGTTTTCTCAAATATTAAAACATGGGAACGTGAAAACCAGGGATTTAAAACAGGAAAGGGTTTAGGTTATTTTTGGTCTTGGGAATCTTAACTTATACACTTAAGTTGGCTTTCAAAATTGTGTTAATTTAATAAACAAATAAAATAGGCCACCACGAACAACGCGTTAATTAATAAACGAAGGAACAAGGTAATATAAGTATTTAAAGCTCGATCATTCGAAACTGTGCACCTAACAACCTGAAAGAACCGTATGACACTGATGGAAAACTGAAAATCTGGCAGACCCGGCCGTACCGACTGACTCAGCATAGACACTCTAAAAAAAGTTGCCCTTTTTTTTTCTTTGTTAAAACAAGCAAAGAGATCGCCTATTTTCCCATAATTAAGATAATTAATAAATCAGACATGTTGTCTGTTCCTTAGCTAGGTTGGCAGAGCGTTCGATTCCAAACATCGAGATCCCGGGTATGATCCTCGGACTGTCGAAACTAACATATGCGTTAACTGAAGCCCCGTTTAAGGGTGCCCTCCATCGAGCACGTTTACGAACCAGGCGGGGCTCTCAGTGTCCTTGCTGTCCTTGGTAACAACTAATCGTCTTTTGGCCCAACATCGGAATACTTCGGGTTAACATCGTATCATTCCGTTTCCATTTGAATTACTAGCGGAAAATAAAACGACGTCGTTGTCTGCGCATGTCATATTCTCCGAAGATTGACCTGTCTTCGGGACCGTATCACTTATCCAGATCGGGATAAATATATCTACGTCGTACGAATAACTCCATAATGTATCGCAAAAAAGTAGCAAGTGGATAATTGCAATAAATACTACAATTGTGGAGAAATCAAACTAAATTTTCGCCCAAAGTTAATTTGAAAAATGATAATTTTAAATTACGAAAGCATTCATGTCTTACATGTGCTCCAAGAACAGGCATCAAGAATATGAAGCGTACATTTCAAGGGCGCTGACATTTTGAATGTAGATCGACGGAATCGGCCGAGTTGTCACGAATGACACTACCTAGAATGGATCAGTATTTGAAAAATGCCACATATCGGAAGATAACGAAAACGACGTAAAATTAGAAAATTCGACATAGCAACGCATGTCCCGAAATGTCACGACTTTATCCGATTCATCCCGACATGAAGCCAATTTCAAAATCGTGTATAACGCTCTACCTTAAATGGAATATAAATAGTCAACAAAGCACTAGATCCCGCATTATGAAATGATTTCATTTGATCTACAAATCTCATCAAAATTTGAAATAATAAGACAATGATATAAAAAAACCCCGATCGAGAATAGTTCAAATTGAAAAATGTATTTCGTTTATGATGTTCTTTAGAAGGCAGAAAAGGTTGAGATACAGTAACAAATTAGTCCCAACACAATGACTCAGTTTTACTTCCAAAGCGGGAAAAGGCCGTGTGAAACATCGCGGAAAATGAAGAAAAATTTTGCAATAATCAGGTTCTTCATTATTGACTTCGTTTGAAGCTTGTTGTTTCCTTACATGCCATATTTTTTCACCAAAACTCATTCAAACATTGCAAGTGGTGAAACAAACGTCCCCTTTGTGTTGAGACCATGAGGCCAAAGACCAAGATTAACGGCCAAACTTTACATCAAGCGTGTCGCCTCTCTGCAGGCCGCATTTCAGTTCACGAGGTGAATGGTCAAGTTACAGGGGGAAAGGTCACGAAGACAAACTTTGTGATAGGCTTATAGCCTTTCTACAGGTCACAATTTTTCGTAAATATTTTTCAAACTTTGCATGTGGAAAGCCCTTGGTGAGCAGCAGAACCCTGGTGATTTTGACAAATTTTGTTGTAAGCTGATGCTATTCTACGAGTGACATTTTATCAAAGCCCATTCAAACTTTGCATGTTGGTAGCCCTTAGTACAACAAGGGTTCCTATTCATTTTGGGGTCAAAGCTAAAGGTCACGAAAGTATTGTTTTCTTTGAGGTTTTAGTCTTTCTACAGTTTGTATTTGGCTTTGAGGCTAAAGGTTAATGTCACGAGGTTGAATTCTGTTTTAAGCCTGTTGCATCTCTATGGGTCATATTTTCTTAAAATATATCTCGAACTTAGCTCGTTGATGGCCCTTGTAGAGGAGAGGAACCCTGTGGATTTCAAGGTCAAAGGTCAAAGACCGGATACTTAGTTTTGTTTAAGCTGGTTCCCTTCAACGGGGCCATCTGTTCCCTTTTGAAATTTACATGAGGATAGCCCTTTGGAACCCTGATGATTTTAAGTTCATCAGGTCAAAGGTCAATGTCGAAAAATTTTGTGTGAGCCAATTTTGCTTGTTTGTAGTCATTGGTAAGATGGGTTCACCAGGCCAAAGGTCAAGTTCATGGTTGCAAATTTAGTTTTAACCCTACAGCCATTCTTAAGGCCAGGCTTGTGACTTTCCCTTAATTAGATGAAGAATCACATTGATTTCAGTAAATGGGATTTAAAAGTTACAAAACCAAATCTTGTTTCATTCTTTTCATGTTTTTTGCCTTTGGCTTGAAACGGTTAGGTTCACGAAATGTTGAAGTCATGTGAGCGATACAAGGCCGTTTTTGTCTTCTTTTTATGAGAATCTGTGTTAGAGCGTCGCGATGATTTAACAAAGAAGAAGTTTTAACCGAAGACAGAGAAATGTGATTTACACTGACTTAAGCGAGTAATATGTATCACAATATATTATTTATAAAGTACTGTAGTGCACTTTCGGTCAAAATTAGTGAAATATTGAAATATTAGTACATTATTTATCTATTTGTGCAAATGCGAAGTAACTGCAGAGAGCAAAGAACTAAACAAGTTAATTTCAGACTAAATTTAGTTCATATCCAGATTTTATAATCTATATCGTCGGTGTAATTCTAAAACCTAGTAACTACAGCTTTATTAAAGCTGTAGTTACGAGGTTTTAGAACAATACCGACGACATGACGATTTTTTTCTGTTTCCAGAAGGTGTCCGATATTAATGTTCACGACAACAGGGCGTTTGTGACCGTCAACGAAAATATCGAATTTCGTCACCAGAATGGCGCACTGGACGTCCAGGAAAACAATCTGAACAACCGGAGACACAATACAGAAATCAAGGAAATCAAACAATTAAATATCTCAGACCTTGAAATCCAGGATTTTGAGAAATCACCGAACGAAGTGTTAACTGTGTTAAAGAAACAATTAGACAATCTAAATGACATTAAGGATTATATGGACACAAAAAGACGCCTTGAGGAGAATGTTGAGGAATGGCAGAAGTTGGCCCAAGTTGTTGACAGGTTGTTTATGATCATCTTTCTGGTCTTTCAGGTTACAACAACCCTGGGGATCATTGTTCGAATCTCTGTTGGAGAACCCTTACCACCAGTGTCATGAATCAAGAACATTTAATTGTTCACTGTTAAATTTTACTGAGACAGGTATGAAACTTTTGTTGGAAAAGTGTGACTGACCGTCAGGGAAAATCGAATTTTCCATGTGCAACAAGAAGTAAATTTAATCAAAGAAATTTGTAGGTTACAGAAACGTCATGTAATAGTAATTTCTTCATTTTCAATAATGATCTTTCAGTGACATATTCATTAAATTGATATCGTCGTTTGCAACTTCTTTTAAATTATACCAGTATATGATATTGTCGTTTCGGTAAAGGGCTACTAGAATTACACTTTTTGCCGAAAGCGTCAGCTTTGATAGCTTAAGTTAACAGAAAAAATGAAGTATTCTCAGAGTTCAATGAGTGCAAACTGCCATTGGAGGCTTAACGACTAAACTCGTTGATGCCTACTCCATAAAAAGTAGTTCTTATACCTTTCAGTAATATTGCAAACTCTTTTCAAATTGTAGAGAACTTTTTCAAAAACATGCTATTTAACTCAATATCTTCATTGTCCACAATGTTTTCTACCCGACAAGGGCAAAATTTCTTAATTCCACCAACTATAAATTGTCGTCTGCAACTTCTTTCAATATGTATCAGTCTAAGATTTTGTCATCTTGTAATCGGTTAACTTATGTGTTACTTTAACCTTGTTCATTAATCATGATAACTTTTGACAAAGATTACTAAACAAAAACAAGCTTTGCTAGCTTACAATACTTTCAGTACCTTGTTTATTTTAACCATGTATATAACGCCAGTATCTAACGGTCGCGGTAAGTAGCACGTTGGACTTTAAAGTGTGAAGTCTAGAGTTTGATCCTCGGTCGCGGCAAATATCCATTCTGACATTTGTCTCCCATCAATAGGTGGATAATCGTAAACCGAAGTGGAATGAGCAGCTGGAGGCTGAAAGGATGTAGTATTACTTGTGGTTGAAATACCAGAAAGTCATTGTTGGGTGCTTAAGCTACCCGATATGGCTGAAAAATTGTTAAAAGCGTTTAAAAAGTTTAAACTATGGGATATTTGGCCACGCTAACTGATCTCCGATGAGAACGGTACTTTTTTGTAAGAATTATTGCCAGGGAATTAACCCTTGTCATGCTGTATAAATTACCTTACTAAATTGCTGTAAAATCAAAGGGCTGAAAGCACTGATTGAACTTGTTGTTCATAAATCAATATTTCTTTTAGAAATCAACTTCATAAACAACTCTGGCATAAAAAGTACAAACAGGAGGTGTAGACTAAGATCAGCCTGCACATAAGTGCAGTCTGATCTTAGTCTACACCTCCTGCCAAAACCGGAATATTCCGGGTTCGGCATGACAAGGGTTAAAAAAAGGGCAAACCATTGGTCGGTGTCATCGTAACATCGCTTAACATTATTGTGAGAGTTCAAAGTTCATGTCTGGTCAAAATGAAAGATTTGATTGGTCAACGGAAGTTTTATTGAAAGCAGCGATCCGTGGTTATATATAGGAACCCTGTACTCGGAATTATGTTTATAAACACGTATGTGCTCTTTTTTGTAGATTTATTTTTGTCACTGGATGTGTTTCAATGATGCCATAAAATTTGTTTTTGTTAATTGTAAATATCAAATTGTTTATATGTTGTATATATTGAATAAAATGACGCAAATATCAACTTTTTTTTAAAGTTAATTGTTGTCTTTCTGGTATATAGAAAGCAAGATTTGTGTTTGAACTTTCGATGTACTTATAGTGTACTCTTTTTACTTCTGGGTTGGTTGAGAAAAAAGAGAAACATTTTTATTGTCTACGCTGTTGTTTTTGTTTGTTTGCTTCGTTTTTATTTGTTTAATTTCGTTTGTTTGTTTGCTTCGTTTTTTATTGTTTTGTTTTGTTTGTTGGTGTTTTTCTTTTTAAGGATCCATAAGGTATAATAAATATTACAGATCAAATTTATCCATACTTGTTCAGACAAAATTGACCCATGATCGCCAGCTAACAATAAAAAAATTCCCGCATAATTCCTCACTTTATACACCAAAGAATGATAGATAATATATATAGAAAACATTGTGAGAAAAGAAGAAATTGCTGGTAAGGAACAATTTCTTCTTTTCCAATAAAATTTTCTACCTCATATGGCCCTTATTTTCCAATTCAAACCAACTATATTTTGTCGTTAGCAACCTCTTTCAACTTGGACCAGTCTAAACTTTTGTTATTTAGGAATGGGTTATGCATCTATGACAACCTGTAAACCAATATCAAAATTTTTCCCAAGTAGTATAGGGATTTATACATTTACTTAATTAAATGACGGATCGCTGGCCCCGCCCACTGACTCTGCCGGTCACACCCACTGATTCAGACAGGAAGTTCCGCTTTGCTATCAAACGGTGTTGTTTTGCAAAATTTTATAACCTTTTTAACAAAAATGTAAAATCGTTGGCTGGCGATCTAAACGTCGTAACTGCTTTTATATAATTTTTTGCTTAAAGAAGAAATATGTCTCTCAAGAAAAAACCGTGCAGATTTCTTTTTCAATAGTTATCCGCAAATGATTTAATCTTTAGTTTCGTCTATCAAAATCGAGCGTTCTGATTGGTCGAAAAATATTATTCATAGCTCCATGAACAAAATTTTGATCACGCATTGATTTTGTGTGCTTCCGCACAAAATAGTCCGATACAAAAATGTATCAAAATTTGTAAAGCTTTTGATTTTTTCGCTCGATGATATTAAATTATAAGAAATGAAGAGAATATTTTTTGCTTCGCGTATTCATACAGTGTGATTAGTTTTTGTCAGTTCATACCTCCATGAAAAAAAAAATATATTCTCCTCATCTCTTAACTAAAGATAATGTAGCGATTTATTTGTAAAAAATGTTAATTTTCATTTCGCGTTTTGTAGTTAATCTTTCGAAATATTTCTTCTATCCATAGTATATTAGTTAATCAAGGACAAGGCAAATAGAAATTACAGACGTATATGTGTGTTCAAATGTCAAGGTTATCGCATCTATGAAGCAGAAAAAAGAAATATGCGTCGTAAATGCAGTTTGTTTTCCTTTCAAAATACCAGTTGTTAATATTTTTTTGTTGTTGTGCGTATGACAGGTATGTCTCGATACATTGTTTAATAGTCACAATGAACGGATCGTTGGCAACGCCAACTAACTCCAACAGGAAGTTTAACATCTAAATTAAACGGCGTTATTTCGCAATGTTTATGGCCAGTAACATACAACAAAAACGTAGTTGTTGATTTGCGATATAAATGTCGGAGTTTAAAGTCAACCTCCGGTGTAAAAAATATTTGATGATCGATTGATGTTTTGATTGACAGCTGCGGTACAACACAATGTATACCCAGGAACGGAAACAAATAAAAACATTACCGTTATGTCTAGATACCTCGCCTTGATTTCTATACTTTAACCTATCAGGTTTGTAAATTTGATCTAGAATTAAATCCTACAACAACGTTTGAATCCTGAAGTTACGGATATATTATAAAAATTATGAGAAGAAATAGGAAGACCGCTAGCCAATGATCTCTAACAATACTAATTTTCACAGATACAAACGGCTTATGGTTAGTGATGTTAGACAACCAACAAAAATCGGAGGCCAACATTGCATTTCCGGTCTAAATGAATACTGGGATTTCTTATTGAATTCTTCTTGACAGCAGAGATCTTTCTATTCGTCAGTCATTATCTTCAATACTTGTCTCTCTTCGACATCCCATAATGTCTAGTCTTGAAGCTCGTGTCTAATATAGGAATATCATTTTGCGTTGAAACGCACGCAATATATGTACTCTTATTTTTGAAAAAAAAACGTCCACAATTTCTTTGCACATTAGGTTTTGATGACTTTTTAAATCGGCTACCTGTCCTTAGTTACCCTATTGACTATTTCGATTTCGCATTTCCTTAGTCAGCAATGCTTTCATTGAAATCGGGCCGCCGTCATAATGCAGTCGGTAGCGCGTCAGACTCCCAATCTTCATTCATAGGATGTCATGGGTTCGATACCCGGCGGCGTCACATATCCTTTCCACCATTTGTCTCTCACAAATGGGTGGATAATCGTAAACCTAAGTGGGATAGCAGCTGGAGGCTAGGAAAGGATGTAGTGTTAGTACTTGTGGGATTAATATCAGGAATCCATTGTTAGGTGCTCAAGCAGCTGCGATATGAAATACTGTTAAAAGTGGCGTTAAACCCCATTCAATCAATCAATCAATTCAATTGAAATTGTTGACAGCCTAAGCTTTCTGCTTTTGCTGAAAATTCCAAAAGATACTTAAAGGGAGGTATCGATGTTTCTGAAACCTAGATAAGAAAAAATTACCAAGTTCCGAAAAATAAACTCAAACGAACATTTAAAACTTTAAGTTACGTCAGGTATTGTCTTGGTGCTAATCTAATAGACCTAAAGTGGCTTTTTGTGGTTATATCGGAAAGGTTCAGCGGAAATCCAGGTTATTTTTAGATATCACGGAATTCGGCGGTCGACATCGAATGACCTCATTTGCATATGACCCGAAGCCAAATGAAGGTAACAAATTTACTAGCGAAACAGCCAACGTCCTAAATCATGTCACATGAAAGGCTAAGCGCAAAACTATGGTAAGTATTTATATTCGTAATAGCGCATACGACAGTTTTGAACTGATCTTTACAGACCGGCTAGCGAACATAAATCCTGATGACGTAACAATGACGTTGGTTTGATGTAATTCAAACCAAATGCAAGGTTCCAACGGTTATTCGCGCCACGTGAATGCCCTATAATCTTCGCAACTGTCTCTGATTAATCTGAAAATAGATTAATAGCCTACGTAGGCTATTAGGGAAATACCCTGCTTTTTTCTGATAAGCGACCTCAGACTTTTGAAAAACTACTTTGCGGCAAATTATATTCAAATAGTTTATGAGAGGAAATGAAAATAAATAAAATCTGTGACATGAAAAAAACATAGATACCTACCTTTAAAGGTAGGTATCGATGTTTTTTCATATCACAGATTCTAATTATTCTTATTCCATCTCATTTCCAAACAATAAAGGGTCATTCACGTAGTGCTAATAACCGTTGGAATCTCGCATTTAGTTTGAATTACATCGAACCAACGTCATCGTTACGTCATCAGGAGTTATGTTCGCTAGCCGGAAAGATCAGACAAAAACTGCCGTAAGCGTTATTACGAATATAAACACTTACCGTAGTTAAGCGCTATACAATTGATGTGACAAGATTTAGGACGTTGGTTGTTTCGGTAGTCAGTTTGTTATCTTCTGTTTACTTTTGGTAATATGTAAATGATGTCATGCGATATTGACAACCGAATTCCGTGATATCTATAAATAACCTGGAAGTCCGCTGAACCTTTCCCATATAAACACAAAAAGCCACTTTAAACCTATAACATTACCGCCAAGACATTATCTGACTTATAATAATTAAGTACATTGTATTAGATATTCGTTTGAGCATATCTTTAGACATTTGGCAATTTTTTCTTGTGTAGGTTTCAGAAACATCGATACCTCCATTTAAAGACCTTTTGGCAATAATAGAAATAAAGGTACCTCAAATTTGCAAATTTTCACTGGCGTCAGATATGATGCTTGAGCGTAATCAGTGTACATGGTGAGGCAAGGCGTTAAGGATATATGATGTACTTTCAGTTCAAATGTCATACAGTTAAGATAATTGATTAATTGCTTTCACCCTTTACCAGACGACAACTTTTTAAACTGTTCTTAATTCAAAGCTGTTGCAGACGTTTTCAAGTTGGTGAAATTGTAAAATCCTTGTCTTTATGAGATGAAATCATTGTGGATAATGAAGAAATTGCCTGTAACAAGCAATTCCTTCATTTTCTACAATGTTTTTCCAAAGCCTTTTCCTTGAGGGATGTCAAAAATCGGCTTTGTTTTGGAATGTATTAAAGGTGTCTGCATTGCTTAAAACTTGTATTCTGTTGAATTCAAATGACGAATGCAACTGGCCAGGTATTTGCTTATTACAGTACAACTCAAGCCAGTTTTAGCCGGTTTTGGTGGTTCGAGCCGTGTATCACTCTCACAGTAAGAAGCTACAAATCCATGTGACATGCTGGCTATAGAAGAGGGGCTGAAATCATGATTCCGAGCTCTGACTTGCACTCAAAACACTTGATTGTAAACTAATCGTGTTGAGCGGATGAAACAATGAGTGATTTGAATATCATTTACATTGGCGAAGCGTCAAATAAAGCTCCGAATGCAGTTGCAAAGCTACACTGCAGGCGCCAGATAGTGAAGAAATATAAGTCGAAATGGGGGGTATACATAACTCATATAAAAGTTATGGTTCATTCACTCGATAGTATGGACCGCTCTTGTAACTTTGAACACGCATGCCAAGTTTCAAGGGAGTAATTTCAGTAATGACAATATACCCCCCAGTATACCGCCCCCCCCCAAAAAAAAAAAAGATTTCGTCAACGTTGAATTGTCTGCAACATCTTTCAATTTGGACCAGTCTACTATGTTGTCACAAGGTAAAGGATCAATAGTTGATATTTGAGCCGTTACATAACAATTTTATCCGAGACAAACATATGCGTCAAGAATAGACTCCGATCAGCCTGCAAACCCGCACTACTCTGTATGTGTACAATTTGTAGTCTGTAGATATGAACTAAGGAATATTGTCAGATATACTGCGGGGATGTTCAGGCTCGACGAAAATTGACACTGGCCCCGCCCACTTACTCCTTTGGCCACGCCCATGGACTCCAACCGGAAGTCTTGCTTCGATTTAAAACAGTGTTACTTTGCAAAAACTATGGTCAGTAGCATGTAACAAAAAAGAACAATCGTTGGTTGGCGACCTAAATGTCGAAACTACAGCTTGAATTAGCTGTAGTTACGGCGTTTAAGTCGTCAAACAACAAAAATGCTTCACACAAATGGCGGCTTATGTTGGAGTTCAAATCTAAATTCCGGGCTGAATGAGTGAATGGATGGTCGATATATTCCTTGAATGACAGCCGCGATTGGACTCGCGAAACACAGACCCGTTTGTTATTGTGAAAAGTTTACCGAGTGCAAATTGATATTTGTCAAGCATCCAGATTTGAAGCAACCTAGAATAGTATTGTTTGCACAAAATTTGTTTTAGTTAAATGTAAATTTCAAAGTGTTTATTTGTCGTCTTTGGAAATAAATTGACGTGTTGTATGACCTTTATTGATACCTATAGTTTCTCTGGGTTTTTTTTGAGGAGATAAAAAATATCAAGCCGCGTGAAAATAAACAACTAGGTCGGTAAGTAATGCTACTAAGAAAACTCAGGGACGAGAATCTAATGATTATGATGGTTCTAACTCGCATAACTGAGTGTTCTTTATGTAAACGTTACTTTGTGAGGGTACTCAAGTGAAGCAAAGACAAATAACTGCCAAAAGAGTCCCCCCTCTCTCCCTCCCTCTCTCTCCAAACGCTCTCTCTCTCTCTTTCTACCAGACGAAGAAATTTTAGACTTGTCCAAGATGTTGCAGACGATACTGATGCTTTAAAGTGATGATTTTTTTAAAAAAAAAACATTTTAGGGAAGAAAACATTGTGCGTAGTGGAGAAATTGTTTGTAACAAACAATTTCTTCAATTTCCACAATATTTTCCGAAACTTTTTTCCTGTGGGCATCAAAAATCGTCATTGTGTTGGAAATGGGTTAAACAACTTATGTAGACGCTCAACAAATTAATGTAACAAATTTACCCTTTTCCGTACAATCCCTTGTTTTTTACGTCCCTGTGATTTTATACTTTAGACAACATTGTGGAAAAAGGAATTGCTTGTAACAAGCAATTTCTTCTTTTCCCACTATGTTTTCTAACGTGTAGATTGGCAACGTTTCACATTATACCCACTTTTAATTGTCGTCTGCAGCTTCTTTCAATTTGGACCAGCCTAATTTTTTTAAAAACGGGAAAGGGGTGAACCCCGAAGCCTTGTGGTCTCTACCAAGAGGGATTTTCTATTATTTTACGGAGCCCCAAGGACAGTGTTTAAATACATTTTTAGAGGTTCACCTAACGATGCAACGTGTGACTACTAGCCCTCCTGTTTTTTCGTCAGAGGAATTTTAAAAACTTAACACTATGTGAAACAATGTGAGACTAGGCAGAGACCACGGAGGCATTCAAGAAAATTTTTAATGGAATTTTACAGTTACAGTTACATCGCGGCAGCTGGTGCACCTAACTATTGGCTTCAGGTCTTTCCAAATCATAGTTCACATTAAGCTACTAGAGTCTGATTCGCTGAATTTACATATCAGATAGGTAATTTAGTCTTCTTTAACACATTAACACATCTATCGTTCATCTGAGAAGATTTTAATAGTTTTCATTATATACCATATATGCGAATAAGCCATCCCATATAAGTAGGGTTTTTTTCATAAGCACTTAGTTGAATTTTTGCAGTAATTTCTGAGGAGAATATTTTTGGAGTAAAAGTTTACGAACGGACGGACGCACAACGGACACAACGCCACAAAATACCTAACTGTCTTTCAGCGAGTGGACTTTAAACTACATACGCTAGACATATGTTGGATATGAGAATACCTTAAAATTGTAGATAGAGCTTTCAAATAAATAATTATTTGATTGAGACAGAGGGAAATTCATTATGAATGCAAAAGTCCACGCTACTACGTTAGAACTATATACTCAATAATCTCAAATTCAAAAAAGATATTTCAAAAGTGATTTCAGTCTATTACCAGACAACAAACATTTAGACTGTTCCAAATTGAAAGAAACTACAGACAATAAATTCAATTTAATTAAAATCAAAAGATTTCTTTCGGGCTAAAAATATATGGAAACGAAGAAACGTTTTTGGATTTTTCTAAATTCAATTTATCGATCCATATAACAATGTAGAAGATTTAAGGCCAAATTGGTCCACCTGCTCAGACAAAATTGAACATTATCTTGCGGATCATTCACACATAAACCCACTTTTTGACACCCCTTAAAAAAGCTTTGAAAAGAAAGCTTTGAAAAAATTGTTAAAGAATGAAAGCTTTGAAAAAATTGTTGAAAAATGAAGAAATTGCTTGTTACAAACAGTTTCTTCATTATCCCCCCCCCCCAAAAAAAAAAATCCCTCAAAAATTTCTTTAAATACCATCAACTATAATTGTTGTATGCGACTTATTTCAATTTGAATCTGCCTGTAATGGTGTTTCTGTTACATTTGATTAAAAGTTTCCTGGAAAAATAAATGTTTCACTTTATACTTTTGAAATTTAGCTCCGTATCTTCAAGGAAAAGGCTACTCAGAAACCATTCGTTCTGTTCAAATTCATACAATTTAATTTTCAGTTTCGTCTATCAATAACAAGCGTTCTGATTGGCCGAAAAAATCAAATCCCTGAAGGGCCTGAGATTTTCGACAACATACAACAGACAGACTGTCTGGTATTACTAGACGTGAATATAAGGCTGTTTTGCCATTGCCTGATAAAATAACATTGATCTATATAGAGGAGACCAATTCAAGTAAATTCTATGTAATTGAGTTCTATTTTTGAAGCCTAAAGTGACTGGATCAAGCATTTACGTACTACTTATTTACATTTGACTTTATATCACACAGGTTATTTAAAAGAATCATGGATTATCTGAGGTGAATTGTGTTTTGAAATGTGATTTTTTCCCCCACTATTTAAAGACAACAGAGCATACTTCTCCTCAATGTTGCACAGGCTCTTGAAATCAGTTTTACATCGTCTTAGCAAATGCATGGGACTGAATAAAATTGAAATAGAAAGTTACTTCTTGTGTAAATCTTGTTTCTGTTACTCTTTAGAGGTACTTCCAGTGCTTTGATCATATAAATAAATGAACCGCAAATCCTAGCTAAAATTTAAAATGTATACTAGAATAAATAAACCCCAATCCAGATAAAAACGATCGTACATATCATCTATGAAAAAACTAATTGGAATTTGGTCGAGCACTTTTGAGTACGGATTATATGATCAAAATATTCTTTCTCTGCTTCAAAAGAGTAAATAAATAAAAATCGTGAGTATCTTCAGAAAAATATGTCTCAATTCGCTTGGACTTCAAAGTTGAAAACATTTCAAACGTATTTACTTACATTGCTTGCAACGCGAGAAGGTCGGCGCGAGAATGACAGAAAATTGGTTCGAAAAATGATTAGACTAAATTTGGGAAAGCGGGACAGTAAGGGTCCCGGGCTATAACACAATTTTTGTACAAGAGAACTAATTTTCTAAACCTTTATATATCAAACAGAAAAAGAAACGCAGAAAATGAAAAAAAAACTATGACCTAATTCGGCGTTTCGATCCCTCTGGTCCGTACGTAATTCAGCCTTTCGAAATCAACGTCATTTATCTGGGATATAACAATTGTCTGGAGGATTAATGCCTTTACTCGTCACAAAATGATCTTTATCGATTATCTCGAAACCAAACAACAAATCGGATTTAAATTAGGAATCTACGTTCTAGTAAGTATCAAGTCAGGATATCAACATGTGCGCATGCGTCGTACACCAAAAGGTGTTGATAATAACTTGCATTCAGTAGGTTATATGGGGCTGTTAGGTCTGACCCCCCTGGATTTGAAATCACAAATAATTCTACAAAGTCAATATTTGATACATTGATGTAAGTATAAATGACAGATGATAGCATGTTATACTCAAAAATACCAAAAATAAACGAATATCGTGTATAGAATTTCCTACGGACCCATTTAATATGTACGGCCGTATATAACTCCTACTCAAGTATCATATGTATTAATGCTCAATTTCATCGTTGATAATTTGTTTCGTCGAAGATAACCGACATGAGATTTATATTGCATTTTAAGATTTATTTCCAAGAAATAAAAAATGATGAGAAGATACACATTTAATCGAATTTATGGTCTTTTAATCAAAACTGACGCTCTATTTGTTTGTATGTATCGTGGCTATTTATGCGTAGAATGTAGTTCGTTTTTAAAATCAAAAGTTTGGAAGAATTTACGATATTTTTGTATTGAAGTCTTTCAAAATGAAGCCAAAAAGAGTGTCCAAAAAGTTATAATTTTCCCTGATAACAAAATGAGAATATTTAAGAAACTGGACTGTCAGGGTGGTGATTAGTCCGGACCATCGGAGAAATACGAGATAGTAAAATCGTGCGACGACAATGAGTAGCTTCACACCTTCGGTTTGACGCAACTCAAAAAATATTCACACCTCCACGAACAAAATTTTGAGCACGCGCACAAAACAGTTCCACAAAATTGCATCAAAATTTGTAAAATATTTGTTTGGGGTTGGAGGGGTTTTTTTTGTGTGTGTGTGGGGGGGGGGGTACTTTGATTAAATTATACGAAATAAAGAGAATATGTTTTGTTTTCGTGGAGGTATAAAACGTAAAAACTAATCACACTTATGGACGAATACCCGAAGCGGATCAATAGCCTACATACGATAGATAGGTTATTTCGTTTCATACCTTCCCTTGGTCGCCATAAATAAACATGTGTATGTTGATTGATTTACACCGACACTCATGTAAGTACGCATCTGTAGTAGCCTAAAACCCGCAATACGTTTTGTAATTGAGAGACGTAACGGGGACAGAATGAAATAACTGTTATCTATTATCGTAACCGACTGATTACGATTGTCGTTCGAAGAATCGGTCCACCAATCAAATCATTCATTTAGACTGGAAGTGAACTTTGAACTCCGTCATGTATGTGAAGTATTTTAGTTGGTTTGGCGACTTAAATGTCGTAACTACAGCTTGGTAAAAGGAACTTCATAACTATTATTCATCCACCGTCTATTTTGTACCAAAATTACAGTCGAACAAGAAATGTGGTGTTGATTGATCTTCTTTGGGATATTTTAGATCGAGGAGATACAATCAAGCCCGATAAAACTAGAATTGTCGCAAGGACTCATAACCACCACCACCAAAACACACACACCGGTGCTTTATCACTGAAGAAGCAATTTTGACATTTGACCTATATTAGCCAAAACGTTCAATTGTGACCTTGACATTTGAATCTACATGACCGAAATAGGGCACCTCCTTCGGTCATGGACAACATATGTATCAAGTTTCAAAATTGTAGGTCAAATGGCTTATGAATTAGAGCACGGAAAAGTTTTTCAACCAAAATTAAATTGTGACCTTGAACTTTGATCTACATGACTAAAAAAACAAAAGGACTCTACCTTCTAGAGTTAGTACACGGAAACGACGGACGGATGGACATTGTGAAACTAATCATGCCCCCCCCCCCCTACTTCGTAGTTTCGGGTATAATAAACAACTTAAATAAAGATCGCGAAGCATGGCTACAAAGACACCGCTGAAATAAAGTCGAAAATGTAAATCGAAAACATCGAGATGGCCCGTACTCGCTTAAATTGTCTCACAGGAGGGTACTCAAATAGAGCAAAACGAATGAGGGATTCATCAGTTATAACTTATTAAGGCGCTTTAAAGTCTTAATCCGAAGAACGCCTTATCTCAAAAATCTAAATAAGATTCTGAAGATTCTCGACGAAAATAACGCACCTCTGTTGTAGACAAGATGACGTATATCCTGTTGCAGACGACTGCATAGTATATGTGTTCAAATCCGAAGAAGATCAAGACGACATTTCTTTTAACTTATTACCAGAAGACAGTATTTTACTGGTCTGAAATCAACGAAGATGCAGACTTTATAAAACCAAAGATGTCGTCTCTCTGGCTACAAAACATTTTGAAAAATGAAGAAATTACGTGTTACAAACTTTTTCTTATTTACCACAATGTTTTCCATACCTTTTTTTCTTTAGAGTCATACAATGCAGGAATATATTTTAAATAGAAAAAAATATGTGTGGGGAACAATAGAAATATACTGATAAATACAGACATGGCTTGTTACTAGTAGTTTTCCTTTTACAAGTGAGGACATTTCACCCAGCAGTCCAAAATCTAGAATTATGTGATGATATTTCAACAATTTATCAACCCAAAGAACTTAGAAGAGTCTACACTGGGAGATTGTCAATGATTTATTACCATGTGAAATTGAAATTCAAAAATCTTAACCCATTTTAGACCCGATCAAATTCAGTGGTTTTGCAGACGAAAATTTAAAGTGGATTTAATTTGAACATTAACCATTCAGTACGGTAGAAAGTATTGTGGAAAAAGAAGAAATTGCTTGTTACAAGCAATTTCTTTTTCTACAATGTTTCCTCAATTATAAAATTACTGGGACGTAAAAACCATGGATTAAATAGGATAAGTTTAAACGGTAGATAATATTGTATAGAAATTGCTTGACACAATTTAGTTTTACGTTGCCACGATGTTTTCTGCATAAATCATCTTTGGGTAGACAAACCGACTGTTTTTGAAAAGTTAAAATCTTCATAACGTAAGGAAGATAGTAAACAAATCAATACTGAAATGTTACAGTCTACACGATTTATGTTGCGACAATGTTTTCTGTATAAATCATCTTCAGGTTGAAAAAAATGACTGTTTTGGAAAGGTTAAAATCTTCATATGGTAAGGAAGGTAGTAAAAAAAATTAATACTAAAATGTTTCATTGATTTTATTGATTATCTATTGGTAACACACATTCATATATCACAGTCAAAAAGATTATTTCTAGATAGTTTAATTTGCAGTTCCGTCTATCAAAAACGGGCATTCTGATTGGTCGAAAAAAATTATTCATACCTCCAAGAACCAAATTTTGAGCACGCAGCTATTTTGAATACTTGTGCACAAATAGTTCCACACAAAAAAGTATCAAAATTTGTAAAGTTTTTGCTTTCCTCTTGATGCTTTTAAATTATAAGAAATGAAGAGAATAACTTTTTGTTTTCATGGAGGTATGAACCAAAAAGCCAAATCACACTTATGTATGAATACGCGCAGTGTGATTAGTTTTTTCGGTTCAAACTTCCATGAAAACAAAAAATATTCTCTTCATCTCTGAAACAATATTGACAGCTTTCCATTGTCAATCAAATTTTTCATTGACAAATCAAATCCCTCAATTGTCAAAGTCCCACATTTATGTTAAGCATTTTATTTGGTTTGAAGACTTAAACATCGTAACTACAGCTTTTTCAATCTTAAGTGTTGCCTTTTCAGTCACAAAAATTAATTTGCACTTGTTTTTTGTTCCTAAACATATGCAAATCAATATTATTCAATAGAGTTAAAAACCAACGTTTGAGGCAAGTACACATGGTCAGCTACTGGAGGCGAGGCCCACTGCATCCAACAGGAAGTTTGTCTTATGATATTTTACCACGTTATTTTGCAAAATTCATTGTCAGTAATATGTAACAAAAATAAACAAGAGCATCACCTACGGGTGCCTATGCTCGGCTGTTGGGTGCTGGATAGTGTACAAAATGCATCTAGAGTTATCACCCTTGATAGTATAGGTTGCTCTTTTGATAGTGAACAAGTGTGCCAAGTTTCAAGTGAATGCCTTTAGTAGAACCAGAGATATCACAAAATATCAAAGTTTTCGCACGCCTTGGACAACGACGATGACACCAAGGCTATTGCAATACCTCAGGTTTTCTCCGAAAAAAGCCAAGCTAATAAAATTAATAAGCTGTAGTTACAATATTTCATCCATAAAAGTTTCAAACTTAGTTTGCTATAGATTCAAAGACAATTTAGCCCATTACCACACAATCCTGCTATTTAACACCCTTCAAAAAAAAGTTAAGGAGAACGATATGGAAATGTAGGAATCATTTTTTACAAGCTATTTCTGCATTTTACACATTGTTTTCTATCAAAACACACAGATCTTTAGAATTTTATGTTTTTGAAATTGCCCTCCACAACTTCTTTGAATTTGGACCAGTCTATCTTTTTGTGCTAGGAAATGGATAAAACATAACCAGGGCTCAAGATAAGAGAGAGTAATGGTAACCAAAATCTATAACTTTCTCTGTCAAACCCCAAGCGGTTAAGGACTATTTAAAAAGTCCTAAATAATCTATAAATATTGCACAACCCCCTACGTTATCAGTTTTTACAAATTTCTCAATCAAAAACAGACCATTCTAATAAAGTAATAACTCTTTGATTTGTTAAGTGACATAAAATCATTCCCTCTTATTTCTGTGAACTGAAGAAATGTGCTTTTAGATATATCATGGTATAGTTCATTTGCTTCCAGGTTATTACCAGTACTAGGCGGCTCAAGGACATACCAACATGGCCTGTGCGTGGCCAGGATTTGAACCTGCTACCCCCTACTGCTCTCAGATCACAGGTCGGCTGCCCTAACCACATAGTCACACAGGACATTGTTATAATATACACACAGTCCATTCTTCTGATGTAATATAGAAAGTATAGCTATGGGAGACATTTTTGGCTCAAAAGAAAACATCTTATTGTCCTGTAGTAGAATGATTGATTTATTCAGATTATAGCTCTTTCTCTTTGACAGTCCTAAAGCTATGATCACTTGTAAGCTCCGTGTCTTTACTTTCTCCAGTACTGTAAAAAAAGTAAATTGATAAATATTTAATACTCTCCTGTTCAAATTCTGAGTTTTGCGTCCCAGTGTTCTTATAAATAAATATTGTGGAAAAACTAGAAAATTGCCTTTAACTTGTTGCCTCTGAATTTGTCCACACTATTTTTTTTTCCATACTAAAAGATTATTTTTCAGGTAAAAATACTTTGAATTGCCGTCATCCAAACCTTTGAATTTCTATTACCTTTTCCTAGACAATCCAACTTTTTTACGACTCTCAGAGCCCACAACAGTTAAAAATAATATCATCCTTAACAAAACATTCTGGTCATTAACCCATTCCCACTCAATGATGCTTTTAGACGCCCCAAAGGTAAAAAGCTTTTGAAAACATTGTGGAAAATGAAGAAATTGCTTGTGGCAAGCAATTTCTTCATTTTCCACAATGTTTTCGACCCAAAAAGTTGAAAAAATCTAAATTTTCATAAACTTTAAATTGTCGTCTACAACTTCTTTGAATTTGGACCAGTCTAAAATTTTGCTGTCTGGTAATGGGTTAAAAATTCAGGATTACTTCGAAAAGATTTAATCATACCTGAGCCATTTTATGGAATTGTTCAACCAGGGCAGCCATGATGGCTGTCACACTCTCATCAATCAACCCCTGAAGATATGCCACGGCCTCCTCGTCTGTAAGGTGGAGCGCAAACTTTTCTTGTACCTACAGCGATTCATTGAAGCAAGAGATAACCTTTTACAAGGCAACAAAAGTTCAAACTGGTCCATGTTCAAAGAAGCTACTCATGGCAATTTCAAACCATTTAAAATCTAAATATCCCTGCTTTTCGATATAGAAAATAATCTAATCAATGAAGAAATTACTTGTTACAAGCAATTTCTTCATTTGCCACATTGAATTCCTGGGCCCTATTCCTGAGGGTGGTAAAAAGAAGGACTGTGTGGGATTGGTATAATAAGGTTTTACCCAGTGTAATTGTGATCACAAAATTTGATAAGTCAGTGCAAAGCAGTTGTAACAGCACATGTGTTTATAAGTTTGTGCTAACCTACCCATATAAAACTGGATAAGTGCAATTGTTTTCTATACATGTTTATAACTATTTAAATATTTATGTTTTTCCATAAAATCACTTGCCATTACATCCTTGAGAAATAATCTAACAAATAACATTGTGGGAGAAGAAGATGGTAGCCTTCCACTCTTCTTTCACCCGATAAACGACTTACAGATGTCAAGAATTTTAGACTAGTCCAGATTGAAAATCATTACAGACCATTCAAAGTGACTAGAATGAAAAATAGGGTAGAAAATGATATGAGGTTTCTCTCAAGCAATTTATCCTTTTTTCGAATTTTCGAAACATAATTTCATTAGCACACCAAACTACAGCATTGTGTAACCCTAAATAGCCCTAGCTAGATATATTTTTACAATAATTGTTTTCAAAAAACCCTGGGTGTTTTTTTCCATGTGACAGAAGACAAATATATCAATAATGTAAGGCAAGAAAACCAACCTTTTTAACAGTTTTATCTGGTTCTAAAGCAATATCTGGAATGTTGGCATCCACCATTAAAGAGAATAAATTCAAAATTAGATTGGCAGACCTGCAAAATATACAAAATATGATGGAAAAATCCCCTCTCTGTAGATCATATTTCACACTTATTCTTAAAAATCAAAGTTTTGTGAAACAATAGAAAAATAGGTATGGAAGTTTGACCACAATAGATGACCTTGATTTTGTTATCATTCAACCAATGACGGGTACCATCATGTCATGTATGAACAAGGTATCATATGAATATAAGAAGCTTTGGACAGACAGATAGACCAATGGTCAAACATACATTTGTCACCATCAATTCATTTGTTTGAGTATGGAAAAATTGATAGGGATTCAAGCAAAGGTACTAACCTCAATTTATCAAAAAATTCATTCATTTGTCATTAGTTATTTGAGTTGGGTTTTTTTAACTTTTGGCCTACTGTTGTGTGTAATAGATGCAGATGTTTCACATTAAAATTTTGATAGATCAGAATTTGTATAATTGGAAAAATAAAATTGTAAGATCTGAAAACATTCTTGAAAAGATGGCATTACTATTTGCAAAACAATTTCTCCCTTTTCAATGCTGAAAGTATGCCATTAGCTATAATAATGTAGTTCCGACATCAGTAGGAAAAATGAACATGACATTGGGGGACAGGTGTACAGAAGATGATGTTTGCAGCAAAATGAAGATTTTGATGGGAGAGGGAAATGTGTGATGACGATGTTTATTTGGCAAATAGCAATGATTTCTGATTGAATAGTAACAAGACATACAAAAATGGGTTTCTTCCTGCAGGACAGGAAATAAAGTTTAAATTACCTTCTAAGAGCCAGAAATGCTGTATAACAATGCTGTTTAAAATCTTTGTAATGATCAGAGGTAGTTCCCCCCATAGCTTCCACCATCTCCTTACTCAACCTCATAGGTGGTGGAACCAGTTTGGGGTCACGACCCAAAATATAACCAAAATCTACATGGAATAGTTTACCTGGAATCAAAGAAATGAAACCTGTGCAATTGACAGATCACTAACGTCAAACAAAAGCACAATGGCTGCTCCAAATTGAAACAAGTTGCAGACAACAATTATTTCTTGGTAGAAAAAATCATGTTGCAAGCAATTTCCTCATCTTACACAATGTTTTCCCAAATGTTTTTCTTGAGGGGCATCCAAAACTGCCATTGTGTGGGAATGGGTTAAGGCTTTCAATAGAAAATAAAGATAGATTTTATTAGAAAGAACCAAATTTAGCCTATAAAAAGCAATTTCTTCATTTTACACATTGAACTCTACACGGAAAGTCCTGAAAATCTTAAATTTTATAAACATTAAATTGCCGCTTGCAGCTCCTTACAATTTTGACCAGTCTAAAATCTTGCTGTCTGGTAATTTGTTAAATAAAGTTTGAAATGAAGGTTTTCAATGTCATACCTGTCTTGGTAATAAGCAAGTTGTCCATATGCCTGTCTCCAACACCAAGTAAGTAAGTCACCACACAATAACCAGCTGTAAACAGGAATATACTAAACTATTATAAGTCACTGAGTTAGTGAAAGGACAGTACATATATTAACAAGCTGCTGTTGGTTGCTTGTTATCAAATAAAACTTGAAGAGGGGCATAATTTGTACCAAAGTGAATAAATAGTGGAATCCTTCTGTAACAGCAGAGATATCACAAAATGTCAGCCTACATTTACTGGCATGACGATGACAGCAATGAAGCCAAGGCTAAGCCAATACCTTAGATTTCGCCCATAGATTACAACATTTAGGTCATCAACTAACTATTTCCTTTTTAATTTAACTCCCTTACTTCATATTTACAATTACTGTTGCTCATTACCACAATCAATCAAAGGGCAGTGAGTGTGACCATCAATCTGGTAACCCACAACATGATGAAGTTAAGCACAGAAAAAAACTGATTACGATATAATCACCTATGATTTTTGTTCTGTTTTTAATACATATGTAATCTATATCAATCCTTCTTGTACAAATTGAGTGGCATCCAAAAGCTTCATTGTATTGGAATGAGTTAAGAGAACAAGAAAATTATCATTTGCAAAACAATGAAGACAAATTTCCTGATGATTTTAGTCATTATCTAAAGAATGTTGGTCCAATATAGATATAAACATTACCACAACTTTTGATATAATTATCCATAACTTCAGGTTGTATCCCATAAGGTGTGCCCTCACACGGGGCTTGTTTTCTCAGAAAGTTTTGTATTGTATTCTCTTTATCCAACACCTCTGCTACAGGCAAGGAATCAATAAACTGGACAAAGCCTTTAATATATTAATATACATTCTTTGTTACATTTAAGATTGAGTGTATATTGAATCTAGATACACATATCTTTTTGAGTAGATATCAATGATATTTTTTGTTCCAAGAAATTAATTCTTTTCTCCTCAATATCATCATTAGTGTAATATTTGATGGTAATCAAAACTAACAACAGCTTTGATAAGGCTTTAACCTCTGCCAAAACACATTTGATGGCAAATTTTTAGACTAGTCCAAATTAAAAGGAATTGCAGATGACAATTTCAAGCTCATGAAATTTTGTAATTTTTTTTTTTACCTTTCAGGTAGATTTCATTAATTTCTGCATTTTCCACAATGTTTTCCAAAGCTTTTTTACTAGGGGCATCTAAAAGCATCATTGATTTGGAATGGGTAAATGAATAAAGTCTTGCTTTCAAACAAAACAGTCAATTGCAGTCTTACTGAGGCTTTGATTTTTTCTAGCTAACTAAAATCCTACTTTTTGTACGCCCTTCAAGAAAGGAACCTTTAAAATTGTTACTGTAAATAAAGAAAGTAATCCACAATTTTTTTTTAACTCAAGATATAAAAGTTTTAAAACTCCATCAATAAACAAAAGCACCAAATACAGATGCCAACACTTGGCTGTTCAAGTTGTTGATAGTGACAAAACTCAAAAAAGGGCATAATTTGCTCAAAAATGCAATTAAGAGTATCTGCTCCTTCTTTGCATTTGGACCAGTCTAAAATTCTATTGTTTGGTAATGAGGTAAACTATAATCTATTAACTGAGATTAGTGCACCACTTTATTGTAATGAAATAATAAACAATCCAACTCACCATGTTTACAACTTGTGGCTAATACTGTATATGGAGTCATTGTTTGGTATATAGGTAAAACATAATCTATTAACTGAGATTAGTGCACCACTTTATTGTCATGAAATAATAAACAATCCAACTCACCATGTTAACAACTTGTGGCTAATACTTTATATGGAGTCATTGTTTGGTATATAGGTAAACCATAATCTATTAACTGAGATTAGTGCACCACTTTATTGTCATGAAATAATAAACAATCCAACTCACCATGTTTACAACTTGTGGCTAATACTTTATATGGAGTCATTTTTAGATCTAGGTTCTCCTTCATCAACAGCTGTCCATGAAAATAAAAATATCTTTCTAACCAGATAACTCAATTGATGGATTGCTGCAGCCAATCAAATAATTCATTTTACCCATTTCCACTCGAGAAAATCTTAGACTGGTCCAAATTGAAAGAAGATGCAGGCAACGATTCTAAGGTAATGAAATTCTAAAATTCTTTGTCTTTCGGGGCAGAAAACATTGTGGACATAGATGAAATTGCTTGAAACAAGCAATTTCTTCTATGTCCACAGTGTTTTCCAAGGCTTTTTTGTTGAGGGGTGTAAAAAGGAGGGATTATGCGGGAATGGGTTAACTGTTACAAATGATATAAATAATATCAAAAGCACCTCTACCAGAGAAAGGGCTCGAAAAGTTTCATTCGAAGCTTCTATGGCAAAAGTGAGAAATTTGCTTGTTTGTTGTTTTTTCAATTGTATGTATGCAACAACAAGCAAGAACCCTGCTAAAAGACTAAATCTAATACTTACACAGAAATATATATATATATAGTTGGTTTGTCAATTAAAACATGATAACTACAGCCCAAATAAGCTTTTGATATGAAGTTTACGTCTCCATTCAACAATTTTTCAATTCTTTCATGCCCCTGACTCTATTTCCTTTTTTTTCTTGAAAATTATATTGTTTGATATTTCAGTCAAATTCCCCTATTGGGGTTCAAGGATGTTGCCGATGATTCAATGTTTAAAAATCTTCAAAAGTCTTACAATTACATACAACCTTTATCATTTTACCAAATCAATAACTGTGAAGCTTAAAACACAATCAAATATCTGGTAAACTATTTCTATAGTTAATTCATTATCATTTGACTGAGCAAGTTGATTTACATCACCTTCTTGATGGACAACATCTTGTTGTAAATCATCTCCATGTTAAAATATTGTCACACTACTTTTGTTATCTACTGTCTTGTATATATTGCCTAATCCATGAGTGTAAACATCTACAGTAAATCTATGTTGTAAATCATCTCCATGTGAAAACATCGTCACATAACATTTGTTATCTACTGTCTTGTATATCTTACCCTATCCATGAGTGTAAACATCTGCAGAACAAGTTGATCTTGTCGTAAATCATCTCCGTGTTTAAATATTGTCACATAACTTTTGTTATCTACTGTTTTAAATGTCAGTCTTGATGGCATCAAATTACTCTAAAACAAATGGACAAAGAAACATTCAAAATTAACCCTTGTCATGCTGAACCCGAATCATTCCTGTTTTGGCAGCAGGTATAGACTTAGATCAACCTGTTCATGTGTGCAGTCTGATCTTAGTCTACACCTCCTGCCTATCTTTTTTAAGTCTGAATTGTTAATAACATATTTTCAATAGAATTATAAACCCTTTCCTGTTGTGCAAAAATTTACACCTGTCAAAATTCAAACGTTTGCAGACAAAAATTTAAAGTGGATTTAATTTGAAAAATAACCATTCAGTAGAGTAGAAAATATTGTTGTAAAAGAAGAAATTGCTTGTGACAAGCAATTTCTTCTTTTCCCACAATGTTTTCTCAAGTATAAAAACACAGGGACGTAAAAAACAGGGATTAAACAGGAAAGGGTTAACCCACAATAATTACATCAAGTACTGTCAGTCCTTTGATTTTAATGCAGTTCCAAAGACGATTTATTCAGCATGAGAAGAGTTAATACTTAATATTAAGGCTTTCTTAAATCAATAACAAGTTCAAGGATTGTGACATGTGCATGTTTCTAGGTGATTGTTTTACCCACACCCATAATAATCTCTTCTTTTCATGCCCCCTCAAGAAAAAGAAAACATTGTGAAAAATCAAGAAATTGCTTGTATCAAGCAATTTTGTCATTATACTCAATGTTTTCTGTCCAAGAAGACAAACAAAATCTGTAAACTTGAAATTATGGTCTTCTAAGTACATATGCTTCTTTCAAATTGAACTAGTCTAAAACTTTGTTGTGTGGAAATAGGTTAATCTTCTCTTCATCCTTAACTATATCATCCTGTATCTTGATGTCACTCCACCCCCCTTAAAAAATGGTATGAAAAAGATTGTGAGAAAAGTACAAATCAACAAATAATTTCTCCTTATCATACTATGTTATCTATTTGACTCTTAATTTCAATTTCAATTCACTTTAAACAGTCATTTGCAAATTCTTTAACCCATTTCCACACAATGACACTTGAAAACATTTTGAATAATGAGGAAATTGCTTAGTACTGAGATTTTTAATATTTCATAAATTTGAAATTTCCCTATGCAACTTCTTTGAATTTGGACCAGTCTAAAATTTTCTTGTGTGGTCAAGGGTTAATGATGGATCAGTCTAAATTCTGAGTCTGGTAAATAGTTAGAGCACTACAATTATCACAAGCCAAATAAAAATGGGTATTCGATTAAGTACTAACAATGTTATGTCCTCTTTTCCATAACTTACTGTCTTGTACTTAACCCATTCCAACTCAATCCCTCCTTTTTACGCCCCTCGAGAAAAAAGCTTTGGAAAACATTGTGGAAAATGAAGAAATTGCTTGTATCAAGCAATTTCTTCATTATCCACAACGTTTTCTATCCAAAAAGACAAAGAAAATTTAAATTCCATCAACTTGAAATTGTCGTCTGCAGCTTCTTTCAATTTGGACCAGTCTAAAATTTTCATGTGTTGGAATGGGTTAAGTTTTGAAACACTGTCTAAAACCTTCTTTCAAATATGTGTAGTGACTCAATCAAGGAATAAATTGACCAATCAAATCATTCATTTAGCCCCAAATTAAGATTTGAACTTCAACATTGGCCGCCACTTGAATAAAACATTTTTGTTGCTTTGGCAACTAAAGAGTCATAACTACAGCTTATTTAAGCTGTAGTTACGATGTTAAGGTTGCCAATCAAACATTCTTTTTTATGACATGCTGCTGTCCATAAACTTTGCAAAATATTGCCGTTAAAAATCAAAGGGAGACTTTCTGTGGCAGTCAGTGGGTGTGGTCAAAGGGTTAGTGGGTGGGGCAAGCAATTAGTCAATTGGTTTACCCTTGATAAAATATTAAACCATGATTTCCCTTCAACACTAATGCTCATTGCAAATACTTACTATTGATTCAAATTCCTATGCTTTATTTTTCTTTTTAAATAAATTTTAAAAAGTTATAGTTTCTATGTTTGGTTATAATTCAACACATAAACCCATGATGTTATTCTACTAGTTATGATGCAATAACAATTCCTTTGCCCTTTTCCGTCAGGACACTTAGAATTAAAATAAGCAAACATTGCAATTTTACACATAGTTTGAGTTCTTGTCCATGTTAGCCGAATACCAGGTGATTAAAGTTTTGACTAGTCCCAACTCAAAGACATTGCAGAGGACATTTCAAAGTGTGTTTGAAGAGAAAAAAAAAGAGAGAAAAGGTAAAATTACTTGTAACCCCTTATTTTCCCACTTATTTTCCATAGATTTTTTTTTTAATTCTGTGCTTATATTTTTGGATAGTAAGATCACCAATGTTAGTGATATTTACCTTAAAGAGTGTAGCATTTTCTGGATTGATACCATTTACTCTCACATCTGGATCTAGAGGTAGTGGTAGGGGATCAAAGTCAGAGAAGTTCATCTTAAATGTTTCCTGATCATTCAACAAGGCTTGTAGCTTATCTATCTAAATTGTATGATTAAATACAACATATTTACTAGAAATATATCACAGACACAGATAATCCTCCTTTAGTGCTTTTTAAATGAACTTGAATCTGGGAGTTTTCATAGAAAATATTGTGGATAATGAAGAAATTGCTTGATACAAGCAATTTCATCATTTTCCACTATGTTTTCCCAAAGCTTTTTTCTTGGGTGAGTGTAAAGGAGAGACTAATATGAATTGGTTAAGGTATAAGATATTCTCCAGATATATACTAACACAGCTACCTCTCTACCCACTTACTCACAAAATGAGGTTATTCTATTATAGTGTGGGCATGAAATTAAAAAAGCCGCATTGCCATCTAGAGGAGAAAGATACCTGAATACAAGATAAGTACTTTGTGAAATATACACTTACCACACAATCCAACATTTTGACCCTCTCAAGAAATATCACTTTGGAAATCATTTTGAAAAAAGAAGAAATTGCATGTAACATAACAAAAGGTGCATAATTAATCTCATCCAGTTTTATCAAAAGGGTTTTCAGGCAGAAGCGGACAAATGATTGATTGAATGAGGTTTAACGCCCTTTTTAACAGTATTTCAGTAATATCGCAGCTGCTGGAGTAACTAACCATGGATTCCTGGATTTCTTAGACCAGTATTACCACTACATCCTTTCCAAGCCTTCAGCTACTCACACTACTTAGGTATGATTATCCATCCATTGTAGGACAGCAAATGTCAGAAATAACCCAATCACTGAGAGTCTGATGAAAGGAAAAGGTAAAAGATTGAAAAGGAATTCTGTCACAAGGGAACAAAAAGGCTATTGGCCGTAGGGCGTTCATCTGAGATAAAGGATCTTTTTTCTTTCAACAGTCTAATTTAATGTTAATATTAGGATTATGATACAATTGTGCCTGACTATAATTTATTACTATATCGTCTCTGAACCTTGGGATTGCAAAGATTAAATGAAAAACTCCAAGGCTGTAGGACTAATATGAACACTTTTTCCTCTGTCTGACAACATGAGTAATAATTTTAGAATTAAAAAAGAAGTTGATGATTTGATGCTTCATGCCAAATATCAAGGCTGTAACCAAATAGGTCAGAACTGGAGAAGATTTTTTAAGATTTAACTTTCATTACCATGACAACCAGAGTTCTTCCACTAGATTTCTATCATTTTAGCTATTGTGAAAGAGGACCACCTAAATAACATTTCTGTCAGATTTGGTTCAAAATGGTCCATTAATTTGGGAGGAGATGTCATTCAAAAATTGCTCTTCATTTCAATATAGGCCCCACCCCTGGAACTCCTCCCCTGGGAACCTGAGGGTACTGATTTCAGCAATTTTGAAAGAGGTAAAAATTTGATGTTTCATGCAAAATATCAAGGCTCTACACCTTTTGAGTTAGGAGGAGAAGAATTCTGAAGATTATTCAGAAATTTCACTTTTGTTGCCACAGCAACAAGTAATTTCCATGTAGAAATTTTGAAAGAGACCAATATACTGATGTTTCAAGAAAAATATCAAGGCTCTATGTCTTCAGGGTCAGGAGGAGAAGATTTTTTTTAAAGATTATCTTAAATTTCACTTTTGTTGCCATGGTAACCAGAGTTTGCAACAGATTTAAATTTTTAGCTATTCTAATACAGGGCAACCTAAGGAACATTTCTACCAGATTTGGTTCAAATTGGACAAATGGTGTGGGAGGAGATGATAATGGTTTTAGCAATTTACTGGTCAATATACTGATGTTCATGCACTACACCTTCTTGGTCAGGAGGAGAATATTTAAAAAGATTATCTTAAAATTTCACTTTTGTTGGCATGGCAACTAGAGTTTTTAATGGATTTCCTTTAAACCTATTTCTAAATGGGACCACCTAAGGAACCTGGAAGACGGCTGGAGGCTGAAAAAAGGTGATTACAATAGCTCACTTGAGCACTTTGTGCTCAGGTGAGCTAAAAATATTCAATAATTTGAAGTTACCTTTTTCTTTCTATTACCACTTTCTCTAGTCACCATTTTCACCAATGTTACAAGTTTCTCCATAAAAGATTGTTGTCTAATCAACATAGATCTTCTCTGTCTGCACTCTAGACCTCCCTATCAAAATAATAAACAGACACAAATGAGTGGAAGAGAGACGGCCACTAGCCCTGATCTGAGCAAATACTTGTACCAACAATAATACTTGGGAAAAATAAATCTACAACTTCGTTTGGGATCTTTTGTAGAAACACACTAAGTAGTGCAAAAATATTTCAGTCATATATCCTCTATTCCCACATGATGAAGTTTTAGACCAGTCCAAATTCAAAGAATTTGCAGAATTTTTATTCTTTTGTCTTTTGGGGTAGAAAACATTGTGGATAATGAAGAAATTGCTTGTAACAAGCAATTTCTTCATTATCCACAATGTTTTCCTAAGTTTTTATATTGAGGGGCATTTAAAAGAGTCACTGTGTGGGAATGAGTTAATGTACAATTTAACATTGTGTATGTTTGAGCTTCCAGTTATACAAGATGAAATTATCAAAAGTACTGTAATGTATTTGGGACTATCTCCTTGACTGCAGAGATTGATTCTTGAATAGTCAACATATTCAGCGAGAATTTCAGAGTGTTGGCCACCAAATGATATGGACACTCACAACTAATTAAACACTCAGACAGCGCAATGAATGTCTTAAGTTTTCTGTTGTCTATTCCTCCCTTAACTAACGTATAATTTGATATTTTAATGACAGTATAAAGCATAGCATTTGTTTTCTTGTTTTCCTACAGTCAGACAGCACAATTTATGTCTTTAGTTTTCTGTTGTCTATTCCTCCCTTAACTAACGTTTTATTTGATAGTTTAATGACAGTATAAATCATAGCATTTGTTTTCTTGTGTTTTCCTACAGTCAGACAGCGCAATGAATGTCTTAAGTTTCTGTTGTCTATCCTTACCTTCAATAACGTATTATTTGAAAGTTTAATGACAGTATAAAGCATAGCATTTGTTTTCTTGTTTTTTCCTACAGTCAGACAGCACAATTTATGTCTTAAGTTTACTGTTGTCTATTCCTCCCTTAACTAACGTATTATTTGATAGTTTAATGACAGTATAAAGCATAGCATTTGTTTTCTTGTTTTTTCCTACAGTCAGACAGCACAATTCATGTCTTAAGTTTTCTGTTGTCTATCCCTACCTTAACTAACGTATTATTTGATAGTTTAATGACAGTATAAATCATAGCATTTGTTTCTTTGATTTTTCCTACAGTCAGACAGCACAATTAATGTCCTAAGTTTTCTGTTGTCTATCCTTACCTTCACTAAAGTATTATTTGATAGTTTAATGACAGTATAAATCATAGCATTTGTTTTCTTGTTTTTTCCTACAATGTCCTTCTTTTCTGCTATTTATGACTACTTTAACCAATGCATAACTAAAGTACTATCAATCTTGCTCAAGCCACAACCTCTATTAAGCCACAACTTGCATCAACCACATTGACCACAATCATAATCCTCTTTTGAAATCAAAAGCTCACATAAAAAGTGATTGTATTGGCTAAAAGCATATCATAAATAAATCCATAGTTGTTGGGACTCCTTAGAATTGTCTTGGTGACATGATTCTTATGAGTCCCAACAACAAAGGATTAAGGAAAAATGATCTTACACGAAAATCAAACAATTGTTAAAAATGTAACATATTATTTTTGTGGGAATTTATTTTGCACATGAAATGCATGGCAACCTGATGACATCATTGTCTCTGGTCCTGCGTAGATCTGATTCAGAATAAACAATAGAAGGGCTAAATCTACAAAATCAGCGAGTTTATCTTATTCCATAATTTCACTGTTTTTAATTTTTTGAAATAAACAAGTATTTTTCAACTGAGCAATTCAAGTTAGCAATTGAAAGGATTAAAGAATAAAACATTTTAAAACAGTATAATACTTACCTAAACTAATGCATTACTAAAGGTTCAAAGACGGTATAATACATGTCCTTGGTTTTCTTGTGTTTATCTTTACCTTAACTAATGCATTATTAAAGGGTTTAAAGACAGTATAATACATGTCCTTGGTTTTCTTGTGTTTATCTTTACCTAAACTAATGCATTACTAAAGGGTTTGTTTAAAGACAGTATAATACATGTCCTTTGTTTTCTTGTGTTTATCCTTACCTTAACTAATGCATAACTAAAGGCTTTAAAGACAGTATAATACATGTCCTTGGTTTTCTTGTGTTTATCTTTACCTAAACTAATGCATTACTAAAGGGTTTGTTTAAAGACAGTATAATACATGTCCTTTGTTTTCTTGTGTTTATCCTTACCTTAACTAATGCATTACTAAAGGGTTTAAAGACAGTATAATACATGTCCTTGGTTTTCTTGTGTTTATCTTTACCTAAACTAATGCATTACTAAAGGGTTTAAAGACAGTATAATACATGTCCTTGGTTTTCTTGTATTTATCTTTACCTAAACTAATGCATTACTAAAGGGTTTAAAGACAGTATAATACATGTCCTTGGTTTTCTTGTGTTTATCCTTACCTCAACTAATGCATTACTAAAGGGTTTAAAGACAGTATAATACATGTCCTTTTTTTCTTGTGTTTATCCTTACCTAAACTAATGCATTACTAAAGAGTTTAAATACAGTATAATACATGTCCTTGGTTTTCTTGTGTTTATCCTTACCTTAACTTATGCATCGTTTAAAGACAGTTTAACACATATCCTTGGTTTTCTTGTGTTTATCCTTACCTTAACTAATGCATTACTAAAGCGTTTAAAGACAGTATAATACATGTCCTTGGTTTTCTGGTCCTTTTCTGCTTCATTGTCCTCACTTTCCACCATTAAGTACCTATAACATAGGATTCTTTTAGCCAGATCTCATTTGTGTAAAAGGAGCTAAAACTATCCTTTAAACTAAAGGCCCTTGAGTGCCTGTGTTGCACCAGAGGCCTGAATTTACTGATATGGTTAACAGGATTTTTAATTTGGCTGTTTTTTGGAGAAAACCCCAGGAATTGCGATAGCCTTGGTGTTGTTGTTGTTGTTGTCGTCATCGTGGTGCGAAACTTTGACATTTTGCTTTATCTCTGGTTCTACTGAAGGCATTCACCTGAAACTTGGCACACATGTTCACTATTTTATACGAATCATGCCCCTACTTTGACTTAGAATTTTTATCCCCTATCCAGCACCCAACAGCCAAGCATAAGCACCCATAGGCATTGCTCTTGTTGAAACTTGCACTGAATATCAAATAAGGATATCAGGCCTCCTAGCAGGCAAAACAAAAAAGAAGGGTTTTATAGAGGCTCCAATGTATGAAAAAAAGGCCTTTTAAAATATGAAAAAATAAAGAGTAAATAAAGGCTATTTTCATGAAGTTCTCATTTCTTAATTAAACCCATAGTAATTCCAAAGTCATTTTTTGTTGCTTTAAAAGAAGGGAATATGCTGAACAAAATCGATTACTTGTTTTAAGCTTGCAAGGCAAACAGTCAGAGCAAATATAAAGGTTTCAAGTGAGAATTACTGGCTACTTTTGGTGCTTTAAAGGTTTTCCGGGAAATAAAGGTTTCACTTGGAGGCCTTGAACAGTAGCCCACCAACAAAAGCCTTGTTTTTTAGCTCAGCTCTTTTTTGAGAAAACCAGAGGTATTGCTATAGCCATGCTGTTGTCATCATCGTCGTTTTTGAGAACTTCGACATTTTGTGATATCTCTGGTTCTACTAAATGCATTCACTTGAAACTTGGCACACTTGTTCACTATCCAAAGAGCAACCTATACTATAAAGGGCGATAACTCTAGATGCATTTTGTCCACTATCCAGTACCCAACAGCCAAGCATAGGCTCCTGCAGGGGGGGCTCTTGTTGATCAAATTTAAATTTCTTAAAGGAATCTAAAGAATGGTAATCCATTGGAAAATCTGGTTAAAACTGTTCCCAGACGACAAAATTTTAGACTGTTCAAAATTCAAAGAAGTTGCAGATGATATTCAAAGTTGATGCAATTTAAAAAAAAATTATCTTTTGAGGTAGAAAAAATTGTAGTACCAAGCAACGTCTGCATTTTCGACAATGTTTCCCAAAGCTTTTCTTTCCTTCAGGTGTCTAAAAGTGTCTCTGTATGGGAATGGATTAAATTGAAAATCAATTTGATATTTCATTTATAATATGGCCTTATTTTTTTTCAAATAATAAACAAAATTCTTAAGTTTTCACCACTAAATATAGTGGGTATATCATGTATCTAAGATTGTAAAGATGACATCATCACATACATTATGACATCAATTTCATGGTAACAAAATCAGCTTCTTCAATGGAATCCTCTTAAATGCAGCACCAATTTGTCAACACTTTTGTTTCAATTAACCAGAAGTTGCTAGCAGAGCCATTTGTTCTTTAAATCTAATGTTTGTGCACAAAGTCAGTTGCAATTAAGTAGTGATTTTCTATTATCAAGGTTGCCATTAAGAGGATTCCATTGTTTAAGCTCAAACTTATTCACAACATTATTGTACCAGTGTTATATCACCCATGTAATTTGAAAATTATTCATTGGGTTTATTTCAATCTGTGGGATAGGTCATTATGTGATACTTACCAGAAGAAGTAGTTGGCTAGGTTTAGATTTTGACTGGCTCTTGATATGAGAAATGTTGTTAAATCCATCTGAAATGAAATGAACATTGTTTGAATCATGCTATAACACATTGCAGCTGTGACCTTGAACTTCATATGGTATATGGCATAGCCAAACATTTTCCAATGATACTGGCACTCATCAAGGGGATTAGATATGCCAAGTTTATTTAGGAAAATGTAGAAAATATTCTTCAGACAAAAATGATGGTACACACACACACACACACACTCACACACACACACAAACACATACAAACGAACACACAGACAGGGGTAAATCTATATTGATGGCTTAGAGCAAAAACATAGTATGGCTCTGTACATTGTATAGAGCCATACTATGTTTTTGCTATAAGCCCTCGATATGCCCTTCACTACTTAACAAGGCCTTGGCATAAAAATCATTGGAAGAAATATATTGATAACTTTCCTCCTAAATTTGTTTCATATATACATATTTATGACTCTTCAAATTCTCTTTGGGCTTAAAATAAGGTGAGTGATTTTTGTTTGTTTGTTTGTTTTAAATGAACCTCGACATAATTTGTGAATCAAAGTCTTTGTTCTTTTTCATTTATATGAATCATCCCACAAAGCAACATTTTCTCTGTCAAGCACTGTGAGGTCAGTCTTGGGAACAAACTTTCTGCCAGCATTTTTGTGGCTCAGATAATTGAAATTCTAACAACCTAAAATTATCATCTGCAGTTTCTTTTAATACGGACCAGTGTAAAAGTTGATTGATTGAATGGGGCGAACGCCACTTTTAACAGTATTTCAGTCATATAGCAGCCCAGAGTAAAAGTTAGTCCTGTTGTAGTAGTTTATGTGTAAAAGCTTACCTCCTTGTCCAATTTATTTTCTGGAGTTTCGTCCTGTTTAGGAGATGTACCTAGTGCATCTAAAAGAGAATCGTGGGATGTTGTTCTTGTCAGTACTGGCGCAGGATACCTGAAGGTTAAGTTTGTATAACATTACAAGAAATCTAAACATTATCAATTTCAGAACACTATTTCAAGTGAATGTGTTGACGTTGTCGTTCTTAAATCTCATAACTACAACTTGATTCAAATTAAAAGAAGTTGTAGACAACAATTTTAAGTCTTAAGAAATCTTAAGTACCTCTGACTTTGGAGGTAGAAAATATGGATTTGAGAGTCGTAAAAAGGAGGGATTGGGAGGGAATGAAAACATGAAATTATTTGTAGTTTATTACCAAGTTTAGATTACATAAAATACCTGTCTTTATCAGGAGGACTAGACTCTTCCTGTGACACAGAGTTCTTCCTGGATGGAGCATCTAGACCTTCTTTAATCTGATTAAAGTCTTCATACTTTAGAGCTTGAACTAGTTGTAGTAAGTATAATAATAAATCCTGAAATGCATAGAAAAAGACCTTCTATATCTAAAAATATGTGGCAACTTTAACATTTTAAAAATTTGTCTCAAGCAACAAATGCTCGTGATAATGTTTTATTAAAGAAATTTGTCACTAATTCCCATGATGTTTAACTCAATTGAATTGTCTAAATCAGAGAACTGCAATGAGTTTGAACAAGATAAGACTAAGTGAGGATTGCTGCAATAATTCATTATGCAAGCCAATCAATCCTTCAAAAACCAAAGAACACATTTAGCGGCAGTTCTCTTAACCCTTTCCTGTTTTGCAAATTTAGACCTGTCCAACTTCAAAGGTTTTGCAGAAAAAAAATTCAAAGTGGATTTAATTTGAAAAATAACCATTCAGTAGGGTTGAATATATTTTAGAAAAAGAAGAAATTGCTTGTCACAAGCAATTTCATCTTTATCAAAAATGTTTTCTCGAATATATAATCATACCAACGCATAATCCCAGGTTTGTACAGCAAAAGGTTAACTCTTGTCTTGCTGAACCTGGAATATTCCTATTTTGGCAGGAGGTATGAACAAAGATCAGCCAATACATAAGTCTAAACTGCCTAATTGTGCTTTTTAATTAGGAGTTGTTTATAAAATTTAAATTTCAAATCAATATTGATCTACAACTAATACTTTCAGTGCTTTTAGCCCTTTGATTTTTATGCAATTCTGAAAGGGATTTTATTCAGCATGATAAAGATTAAGTGACCCGCTTTGAGCAGTTGCTCACAGAAGTTTTACTGTACAGTAAGCATACACAGAGCGTTAAAATTAAACTGGAATTACAAATTGACCAGACAGAAAGTTTACGAAATAAAGAGAAATGTATACAAGCAAATACAAGCAAATTCTTCATTATCCACAATGTTTTCTATCCAAAAAGATGAAATAATTTAAAATTCCATCAATTTGTAATTGTCGTCTGCACCTTTTTTCAATTTGGACCGGTCTAAATTTTGTTGGTTGGGAATGGGTTAAACTATATCAGAGGCCAAACATTATTAATCAACTGTACAGAGTTTATACCTCGTCCTCTGCTTGTCTCAGTCTGCTAACAGCGTATTTTCTGACAGATTGATGTGTAAATGTTGGCGAGAACAATTCTAGAGCATCTTCTACATCCATAGGGTTCCAAATATACAACAGTTCTAATGCTTGCTTCACTTCCTGAGCTACTGTCCAGTTTACACACTTCAAAAACTTGGTCAATGCCTGTAAAAAGATTGACACAATTTATCCCTTTTGCAAAATTTTAGAGCTTTCCAAAATCAAAGGTTTTTAGGATAAAATTTAGAGTCAATTTAATTTGAAAAATAACTATTTATTATGGTAGAAATATTGTGGAAAAAGAAGAAATTGCTTGTGACAAGCATGAATAGTTGATTTACAAATGCTTAAACTTAAACTCATGTGTTAATATTGTAATAAATCTTCTCTTTTCCCTTTACTTTTTTTTCCTTTTACCACCATAACTATACTCTCTTTCTGTCAGTGCTACTAGGAAATCATACATCATGAAATCATTGACCTTATTTGGATCGGGGTTTTCACCCTTTTCTGTACAAACCTGGGTTTTTGTCGCTATGATTTTATACTTAACCTATTACTACACAAGAAAAATTTATACCGTTCCAAGTTGAAAGGAGTTGCAGACAATATTTTAAAGTTCATGAAATTTTAGGTTTTTTCAACTAGCTATTTCTTCATTTTTACACAATGTTTCCTAAGTAATTTTTCTTCAGGGGTGTCATAGTGTGGGATAAGGCACATCTACTCATGATGGAGAATAATTGTGCCAATTTATTTTGAAATCCATCCATAATTGTAGGAGAAATGCTCTTGACATTCACAATGTTAGTGTTTGACCTTGAGATGTGACCTAGACATTAGAACTATCAAAAAAGAAAATTCAAATGGCACATCAACTCATGATGGAGAATATTGTGCCAAGTTATTTTGAAATCCATCCACAATTGTAGGAGAAATTGTCCAGACAAATTCCGACGGATGGACTGACTAACAGACTAACGCACTAACACCAACTTGTTGTAGTGACAACTATGTCTCGCTCACCGCAAGCTGGCTCGACAAAAACAGGACAGGGTTAACAAACAATCCTTGACTTCTCTCAGTTTATTAGTTCCCTGACCTAATCACTGTGCCAAGCCAGTCTCCCTCTCATGAAATGACAAAAGATGAAAGAAAATGAAGCTCAACAAGAAGCACTGACCAGAGCTACAGATAGAGGGCGTCTGACTGTCAATCTAGAGGTCCCGGGTTAAATCCCAGACGGCGGCACTCATCCTTTCTGACTATTTGTCTCTCACCAATGGGCTGATAATCGTAGACCTATGTGGGATAGCAGATGGAGGCTAGGAAGGGATGTAATGGTAGTACTGGTGTGAGAAATACCAGGAATCCATTGTTAGGTGCTCCAGCCGCCGGGATATAACTGAAAGATTGTTGAAAGCTGTGTAAAACCCCATTCAAACAAACAAATAAACAAATAGAAAGAGGGTGTAATTTGTATTTTGGATTTAAATACTCTACCAATACTGTCATTAACCCTATGTTGTAGGTACTCATTTGAATCGTCTCAACATAGAGTTTCATTGAGAAATAAGGATTTTTGAATGCTGTTACCCCCTCTTATCTAGACCTCTGCTGACCCACCTTTTTCTGAGATGTGAGGTAGAATCTGTATTTCCAAACTAGATCTTGTTCCTCTGATGACATGGTTTTAGTGGGTGGATAGCCAACAATTGTCTGTCAAAGTAAAACAAAATTTCTTTATTCTTCAATAATATTTGACAAACTCATAATAAAGTCAAAGCATTTTGATACAATTCTACATGATTAAGTTTTACATAAATCAATATACAGATGGTAGAAATGTAAAGGTAGCTAGCACATATATAAGGCCATGTTTCTATATACTCTTTCCCCAAATACTGGGTTGTTTTTAGGACTTGCTTGGTACAGTTTGTAATGTGTTTGCTTGTTTGTATCATTGTTGTTTATTTGTTTAGGGTTTTTCTACAGCATAAATTTTTTCATCATTGTAAATAGAAAAGATATCATTAGATAGGGGTAGGCAAATACTTGTTTTGCAGAATAAATCTCAAGAATGATTACTAAAAATGACCTACATTGAGCTGATTTCTAGTTTTAGCATCAGGTTTCATGTCCCTATCTGTAGGTCCACTACGTAAACTACGAGCCAGCTTGTGATGTTTGGTTTCCACAAGATTTTCTAGGGAAATCTCCGGGTCAGGGACAATAACAATATCTCCGTGAGTAGTGAAAACATACGGCTCATCTCCACCCTAAAATAGGTCATTTAACCAATTACCAGATGGAAAAATTATAGGCTGGTCAAAATTGAGAGGAGTGGCAGACGACAGTTTAAAGCTGATTAAATTTTGGATTTTTTTACTTTTAGGCTAGAAAACATTGTGGATAATGAAGAAATTGCTGGTGACAATCAATTTCTTCACTTTCCACAATGTTTACCAAAGCTTAATTTCTTGGGGGCGTCTAAAAGCGTCATTGAGTGGGAATGGGTTAATAACATTTGAACTATACACAGCATATCAACAAGCTTTAGCACAATTTTACATGTCAGAAAATAGCCTACAGAACAAAGAGAACATACACAATCTGAACAGTTACAAGATCTTTTATACTATTCATAAACACTCCAATATTTTGGCAAAAATTGGCTTTATCAACAAAAAGAAAATATACCATATTCTTACATGTAAATGCTTGTCACATGACCTTCACTTGTGACCTTGAATTTGGAAGTATCCAATAGAACTTTACCCATGACACGAGTACTCATCAAGGGGAACAGCTGTGGAAAGTTTTTTCGAAATACATCAATTTATGTAGAAGACATGCTCTGGACAAGAATGTTGACATATCCATCAACCTACCAACATACACACTCACAGACAAAGGTAACTCTAAATACTTACCGCCATAAAATACTTAGCAACAATAGAAGTTAAGTTCTTATATACCTTCTCAAAGTATACAATTGTATATTCTATATCCTCGTAATGAACTTTGGGAAATTCTATCATTAAATACATAAAGTTGGAATCCCGTTTTTGTCTCTCGTTGACCATCTCAATCTCCCGGAATGTCAATCTGTCTAACCAATCAACTTTCACCATGTGCCCATCTCGATGTTTCTTGCTTAACTGTAAAATATAGTGAAAATTCCGTTCATCTACAATTTCTGACACAAGTCAATGTTTTCTAGTTATTCACTTACAGACAAAACTGTGTAAGCGGTCATACAATAATAGAAGCCTATCTGTGTATAACAGCCATCTAAGGTCTGCCAGTGCAATTTGCTCTTTAAAAGCACTGTGAATAATGGTAATCTGTTGTATGTAGCCTGCAGTCACCTTTACTTGGCCTATTTGTACTTTAGGTATATCCATTTAAACGGTCATAAAATAGCTCTGGCAGGTGTTGTGTAAAAACATGAGGTCCAGTGGCCCTGGCACTCACCTGAGATAAGGCTCTTTTTCTTTAACGCCAATACTAACTGGGACAGGAGAAGACCTCCTCTAAAATTTAACTGAAATCAACTTATGTTGCCATGCCAACCAATGCTTTCAACAGATTTCAAATCTTTAGAAAATATTAAAAAGGGGCAATCTAAGGTAAATTCCAGCCGAATTTGGTTGAAATTGGCCATATAGTTTAGAAAGAGCTGCCTTCTTTATCTCTATTTAAGCCCAATCACCCCATGGCTCTGAAATTTTAGAAATTTTGAAAGAGATCAATGTACCAATGCTTCACGCAAAATTCAAGATACTTCAACTTCTGGTTCAGGAGGTGATGATTGCTTAATTATTTTTTTTATTATATTCTTGTTGTCATAGCAACCAGAGTTTTCATCTGATTTAAATTCTTTCGTTGAAATTGGTGCAATGGTTTGGGAGGAGATGTGATTTTGAAAATCCTTCTTTATTTCTATATACACCAGACCCCCTGGGGCTCTGCCCCTTGGGACCCAAGGGTGGTGATTTCAGCAATTCTCATAGCAGGCCAGTCTCAAACATATAGGGACATCAAACCAAACAAATGGAAGATTAAAAATAGAGCACCCTAACCACCGTGCTGAAGAGAACTTTCCTTAGAGCACTTGTTAGGTTTCCAATCTTCGAAGATTCAAAGACATGTAGTAAGGGTGGAGTAATCTCCCCTAGTAAAATCATTTGAAATGCATTTCATCTGATGTAAAATAGAGTAAAAACAAGGTCTAACTTTTGAGGTAAAAAAATTCTTAAACTTACTTCCTTTTCTATGTGTACTTAAATATTTGTATTACAAAATGAATTAGTATTTTACCTTTACTATAAGGTATCTTTCATATGTACACTTATCCAATAAGTATCGTAGCCCTTTACCAGACAAGTGTTTAATATTTAACAATAATGCATCTTACCTTAGAGAGTCTACTCATTTGATCTGTTGCATCTCTAGATTTACCCGGTGTTGTTGATTGAGCATTTGGATCAGCTTCAATGTTTGGCCACACTTTTAAATCATGCATTCCTTGTCGAAATGTCCTACAAGTCACAACTTATCTTATCAACATTTAAGAGATGATCAAAATATTTTTTGTTTTCATTGAGGTATGAACCAAAAAACAAACAAACTGTATAAATACGCGAAGCAGATTCATACAATGTGTGATTAGGTTGTTCAGTTCATACCTCCATGAAAACAAAAACTATTCTCTACATTTCTTATAATTTAACAGCATCATGCGAAAAAAGTGAGAACTTCACAAATTTTGATACTTTTTTGAATGAAACTAGTTTGTGCTGAAGCATACAAAATGACTTTGTGCTCAAAATTTAGTTCATGAAGGTATGAATATTTTTTTTGACCTATCAGAACGCTTATTTTGATAGACGAAACTAAAAATTAAATCATAAGTCTTTATAATAGATCTTCATTACAGAAAATACAAGAACATTGTTATTATAACAGAAGTATAAATGGAACTTGAATTCTTTATTTAAATGTTTACTTTCCTTCTTAAGATGAAAAAAAAGTTGAAATATTCCTCTTTGTTACAATCATGAAAAATTTCTCATTCCCATTGACAATGTCAATTATTTAAAACATATTCTATATTATTTGTGACAACATTTTCTTTTGAGCTGTTTAAGTTATTTTCTTGTTCTTGTCTGCAAAAATCTTAAATCTGACAAAATTGAATAAGAGTGCTATAGTCACAAAAGTGACAGCCATTTTGCATTTAGCTCCATTTTCTATGGAGAAGACTTACATGGCAATACCCTGCACATAACTTTTGTTTATTTGTTTGAATGGGGTTTTACGCTGCTTTTAACAATCCTTCAGTTATAGCACGCCGGCTGGAGCACCTTACAATGGAATCCTGGTATTTCTCACACCAGTAATACCATTACATCCTTTCCTAGCCTCCAGCTGCTATCCCACATAGGTCTACGAATATCGACCCATTGGTGAGAGACAAATAGTCGGAAAGGATGAGTGCCGCCATTGGGGATCATGACTGGGGAACTTTCTTTCAATTACATTCATAAAGAAAGCAGGAGTTGTGTTAACAAGACGGGACATACACACAGAGTAGATGTTACTTTGGTTGTATATAAACAAGTTAGTGATAGTTCATTGTGAATGTAATATGTTTATGAAAACTGTTGTACAATATGAATATCATTCAATAAAATTGACTGGTAGTTAGCCACACCTACGGAACTCGAGCTTATTTGACCGAAACATTAATCAAGCAATCTTTAATTAAGCAAAAGATATGGATTTGAACATAATACAACAAGTATTTGAGGTATTGCATTGCAATACTGAGTACCCTATTGGCCCTAAAAGTAATTTTTGAATCTGTTTAGGTCATACATCCATATTTTACCATAAAATGGATCAAAGCTCTTACTTTATCAGTGACTCTTAAAAGTGAACCAATACATCAAAGCTCAACTCAAATCAAAAGGCCCTTAGAAAACAGTCCAATTGACAGACAACTAAGTCCAACTGACAGACAAATAGACAAAGAGACAGAGTGTAAACCATTTTTTTTTAATGGCTGGCAACCTAGATCTTGTAACTACAGGATAATAAATAGTGTTTAACCCATTCCCACACAATTTTGCTTTTTCATGTCCCTTAAAACAAAGCTTTTGAAAACATTGTACAAAAATGAAGAAATTACTTGTAAGTAGCAATTTTTCCATTTCCCTCAATGATTTCTACCTCAAAGTACAAGATTCTATGAAGTTTTCCCGACCTTAAAATGTTTTCTGCAAGTCAAATTTTGTCATTTAGTAGTAGGCTAAGTGGTCCACCATCAAAAAATTGTTTTGACACACTCATACTTTCAGTTTAAATGAATGGGTAGGGGACCTCGTTTTGATCCCAGCCTTGGCAAATATCCTTTCTGACATTATTTGTCATTGGTGGATAATCGTAAACCTAAGTGGGATGACCAGCTGGAGGCTCAGAAAGGATGCAGTGGTTGTACTGGTGTGAGAAGTTCCAGAATCCATTGCTAGGTGCTCCAGCTGCTGCTATATGACTGAAATACTTTTAAAAGTGGCTAAAACCCCATGGAATCAATTCAATGAATGATCTGATTGGTTACCAACTTTTGATTGACAGCGGTTATATCTCAATTATACCAACCCTTTTTTGCCAAACAGTTGAATGGTTGTTCCTCCTACAGGTATAACTTTGTCTGTTCCATATATATCCCATATTGTGAGAGCAAGTAAACTGTTTCTGGGTAAATCACAGAACTTGATGGGCAGTGTCAACCATTCATTCCAGCTACAAAATACATTCTGAATTATCAACCCAAAGCCAGATGACAAAATTTTGCACTGGGCCCAATTTTAAGAGATTGCAGATGACATTTTAACCCTTTCCCGTTTTTTTTTTTTCTTTTTTATTAAATTTTAGACTAATCCAACTTAAAGAGATTTCAGACAACAATCAAAATTAGATGCAATTTGAAATAAATAATCCTATGTGGTAGAAAATATTGTGGGAAAGAAGAAATTGCTTGTGACAAGCAATTTCTTTTTTTTTCCGCAATGTTTTCACAAGTATAAAATCACAACAACGTAAAATGCCAGCTCTGTATAGGAAAGGGTTAAATTTGATGGAATTTTAAAAAATATACGTCCTTTAGGGAAGCAAACATGCAATTTCTTCATTAATCACAATTTTTTTCCAAAGCATTTTCTTGTGGGACCTTAAAAGGCATGATCATATATGAATGGGTTAAAATTAATTCTTTATGCACATTTGTTGTAGTTATTCTTTTCACATCTTGTTTATAAATAACTACTTTTTACACAAATCTCATTTCCAAATTTGTTTTGGCCATTAGGTTCAGATAAATGATGATTGGATTTTTTTGTGTAAGATCAATTCATTTCTCATTGAGTGAACAACAAAAGTTCAGCAGAGTCACGGGTGAAAATATGCTTTAGTTGTTAACAAACTAAAAGATGAATTGACTGTACATGAAAAAACAAATAATTATTCTATTTCCATAATGTAAAATACAAAGGCAAAATATGATTTTTTTGGGGGTATGTTCCTAAAAGCATGTCATTTCGCACATGAATTATACGGTACCCTGAGGATGTCATCCATGTCTTTGGACCCGCTAAGACGATATATCCATTAGTAGGGCTGAGAAAACAGAAACTGAAACTGAGTTAATCATCACTCTTATCAAGTGAAAATCTAGCCAGAAATCTCAATACTCTACAAATATTCAGAATATGGAAAAAGCAAGTTCATTATCCACATTATTTTGTACCCAATAAGGACAGAAAAATGAAAATTCTGTTGGCTGGAAATTGCTGTCTCCAACTTCTTTCAATTTTGACCAGTCTAAAATTTTGTCATCTGGTAATGGGTTAACATAATTTTCTTTAGCAAGCGTTGTAGAAGGACAGTGTCAGGATATAGATAGGCAGGGGTATGGAATTCCCATGCCCGACTTGTCCGACACGGGCTTTTCTACCTGCGGGCAAGTACATTTTTCGAGGCTACTTGTCCATGGGCAAGTAAATATCAGGGCAATCCTTGGAATGGTACTAAATAGATAGAGAGATTTAGGAGTGTAATGTTTGTATCTAAGGCTAGAAAATATTGATTTTAGTGAAGAAAATGCTGAGTTCATGCATTTTCTTCTTTAAAAATAATGTTTTCTCAAAAAATATCTGTTCTTCATCTTTTCACGGGCAAGTCCATTTTGATCCTGGACAAGCAGAAAATCATATTTTACTTGTCCATGGACAAGTAGAGAAAATCCGTATTTCCACATCCCTGATAGGCATTCAGTCAATACATGTTTTTGGCAAGTGATGTGCAATGCAATTAATTTGTCTTAACTCGGGATTGTACCATTAACCCATTCCCACACCATGACACTTTTTGACGCCCCTGAGAAAAAAAGCTTTGGAAAACATTGTGGAAATGAAGAAATTGCTTAATACAAGAAATTTCTTGATTATCAACAATGTTTACTACCCCCAAAAGACAGAGATTTCTTAATTTCATCAACAACAAGGTGCCAAATTGTCACAAGATACACCCGTCACACTGCTTAATATTAACTGGGGGTTTGAATAGAACTGAGGTCATTTTGAATGAATATTTTTAGTCAAACAAAATATGAAAAACAAACAAGGGCAATAACTCAAAAAATAGGCTAGGTAGAGTTATGGTTCTTTACACTGCACTCCTACTCGGTGAGCTCTCTCCATCCATGAAATTTCATGATTCTAGCTATTATACTTTTAGAAATATACTCCGGACAAGATTCAAGTATGAAAAACAACAAAGGGCAATAACTCAAAAAATAGGCCAGGTAGAGTTATGGTTCTTGTGCCCTGCATTCTTCTTGGTGAGCTCTATCCATCCATGAAATTTCATGATTCTAGCTATTATACTTTTAGAGATATACTCTGGACAAGATTCAAGTATGAAAAACAACAAAGGGCAATAACTCAAAAAATAGGCCAGGTAGAGTTATGGTTTTTGTACATTGCACTTCCACTTGGTGAGTTCTATACATCCATGTAATTTCACGATTCTAGCTATTATACTTTTAGAAATATACTCCGGACAAGATTCAAGTATGAAAAACAACAAAGAGCAATAACTCAAACCATAGGCCAGGTAGAGTTATTGTTCTTGTGCCCTGCATTCCTGCTTTGTGAGCTCTATCCATCCATGAAGTTTCATGATTCTAGCTATTATACTTTTAGAGATATACTCCGGACAAGATTCAAGTATGAAAAACAACAAAGGACAATAACTCAAAAAATAGGCCAGGTAGAGTTATGGTTCTTGTGCACTGCACTCCCACTTGGTGAGCTCTATCCATCCATGAAATTTCATGATTCTAGCTATTATACTTTTAGAGATATACTCTGGACAAGATTCAAGTATGAAAAACAACAAAGGGCAATAACTCAAAAAATAGGCCAGGTAGAGTTATAGTTCTTATGCACTGCACTCCCCCTTGGTAAGCTCTCTCCATCCATGAAATTTCATGATCCTAGCTATAATACTTTTAGAGATATACTCCAGACAAGATTCAAGTATGAAAAACAACAAAGGGCAATAACTCAAAAAATAGGCTAGGTAGAGTTATAGTTCTTGTACATCGCACTCCCCCTTGGTGAGCTATATCCATCCATGAAATTTCATGATCCTAGCCATAATACTTTTAGAGATATACTCCGGACAAGATTCAAGTATGAAAAACAACAAAGTGCAATAACTCAAAAAATAGGCCAGGTAGAGTTATGGTTATTGAGCACTGCACTCCGTATTGATGAGAAGAATATAACTGCCAAGTTTAAAGTCAATCGGACTTACGGTGACAGAGTTATGCTTCGGACAAAGAAGTTGACACTGCCCGGACGACCGGACACCACGGGTGATCCCATAATATGTCCCGTCTTCGACGGGCGTATAAAAAACTGTTGCCTGCTACTTCTTTCAGTTCATACCAGTCTAAAACCTTGTTGTGTCATAATGGGTTAAATCATAAATTCAAAATGAAAATACATTTTTAATACCCACTTACTTCCATCTAGTGCTGAAAGCCTTGTATGATGTCTGTGTTTGTAGACAGATGGGTTTCCCATCACTGTACACTTGGCAAGTGACGTACAGATCAGAACAGTCCGTACAGTATGCACCAGAAAACCTCAACATAGGATCATTGAGCAGATCATTGTAACTTGGTCTCTCCCTCTCACCCTCTAGTGTTCCTCTGAAATAACGCAAAATGTACAGTCAATCTTGATCAAACGAAAACCTCTATCAACCCTTGTTGTCCTGATCCCGGATCATTCTTGCCTTGGCAGGAGGCATAGACAAAGATCAGCCTGCACATATGTGCAGTCTGATCTTAGTCTACACCACCTGATTGTCCCTTTAAGCCAGAATTATTTGTAATATTTTTTTACAAAATTATTGAATCACAATCATGCCTTCCAGTGCTTTCAGAGCTTTGATTTCAATGCACTTTCAAAGAAAGCATTTTTCAGCATGACAAGGATTAAGTTACCACTTTAACCGCAACCAGCATCAAAATTTCCTTTCAAACAAAAGGATGTTCCTGCTAATAAATTTTCAAAACTAAATCCTATGTTAGTGTAACTCATTTGAAATCCTCTCAGAGTTCCATCAACATAGGATTAAGTGAGAATCCTGCAATCATTCATGAATAAGGCAGAAATGATCCTTAAATCCATACATGTCACAAAAATGTATTAACCCTTGTCATGCTGAGTCTGGAATATTTCGGCAGGAGGTGAAGACTAAGATCAGACTGCACTTATGTGCAGGCAGATCTTTGTCTACACCTCCTGCTTGTGCTTTTTCTATCAGAGTTGTTTATGAAGTTGATTTCATAAAGAAATATTGATTTTTGAACAACAAGTTCTATCAGTGCTTTCAGCCCTTTGATTTAACAGCAGTTCAGAAAGGTAATTTAGACAGCATGACAAGGGTTAAGCAACCATGTCTACTATTTGATCGTCCCTTGAGTGAAAGCTTAATACCCGTATAAGTTTACATGGTGTAAATTCAAAGATTTTTGTTTGTTTGAATGGGGCTTTACGCCGCTTTCAACAATCTTTCAGTTATATCGTGGCGGCTGGAGGGCCTAACAATGGAATCCTGGTATTTCTCACACCAGTACTACCATTACATCCTTTCCTAGTCTCCAGCTTCTATCCAACATAGGTCTATGATTATCGACCCATTGGTGAGAGACAAATAGTCGGAAAGGAAGAGTGCCGCCGTCGGGGATCGAACCCGGGACCTCTAGATTGACAGTCTGACGTGCTACCAAATGCGCTATGACAATGGCTGTAAATTCAAAGAAGTTGCAGACAACAGTTTTTATTTTGCGGAAAAATCATTGTGGAAAATGATGAAATTACTTGCAGTCTACTTTTTTTTAAAAAAAAGACAATGATTTTTTAATATTACATCAACTTACTTAAAAATTGTTGTCTGCAACTTCTTTGAATGTCGACTTCACTAAAATTATGTGGTTTGGTAATGGATAATTACAGATGGCAGCTTAAAAAGATTTCACTTAGATGCTTGGTGAATTGAGAATCTCTGGAAAACTTTGTGGGAAAGGTAAATATTATTTTTTGCTTCATTGGAATTATCTTTTTACTAAGTTTTCAGCACTTGCAAAACAAAGTTTCTATCAACAATATTGCAGTAACCCTTGTCAAATAGTTGATCATCAGCTGGCCAATCAAGAGGACCAAATCAAATAACAAAGATCATCTTTTGATTCACTATCAAGAAGAGTACTTCTACTTGCAACAAGTAATAAACATTCCTGACAAAGTAGACCCCCATCAGAGCCCCCAACAGAGTAATCATACTCAAAAAAGTCCGCACTGTTTATCTTTCTCTTCAAATCTGAAGAAAATATATGTCAATGAAATATGAAACTCAAGTTTAAATGGCAATTAAAGCCATATCTTCCCCCAAAACCATTATCCAAAGTCAAACTCATCAATAATTAAGACAACTGAAATTGTTAGATTAAAATAACTCTACGCAAAAATGTAACCTCTAGAGTGCACATAAGATAAAAGTTGAGGAAAGGGCGCCGGACGCAGGACACAGCCTCATCACAATATCTCACCATGACCACTACATGGTCAGGTGAGCTTAGAATGATTATAGAAGGCAATTTTTTGTTGATAAAATTTCAACAATATTTGTCTTTCTGGGTGCTAAACATTGAAGGAAATGGAACAATGGCTTGCTAAAAGCAATCCCAATAATGCCCTGAAAAGCTCATTCCCCAAGGGGCTTCAACAGGCATCATTAAGTGGGAATTGGACAACTGATATATACCTATATTTGGTATGATTGAAAGGCTAGTATAAGGAATGTGAAAGTCCTTATCCTTGACTTTTGAGTATAGAGATATATGTATATGATTAAACTATACACTCAAAACGGCCAGCCATAACCACCTCAAAAAGAACACCAACTGAAGAGTATGAAATACAGTGCAATAAAAGTTTGGTAACTGAGGCAAAAAACCCCAAAAAGTAAATAACTTTTAAAAGGAAACCCAAACGTCACAATCACAACCTTACTAACCCATGGCTTCCACATCCAATTTACCCACTGATAAATTTGTTTTATGTTTTGACGTCAAATATGACAGTACCAGACAGGGGCAGTGATATTGGGCAGTTGATTCTCATTGAAGTGGCAATGTGTTGACCAACCTCAACCATCAGCACACAAGAAATTGATAATCTCAAGACCACCCGAAAAGCAATTCAAGTGTTTGTACAGAATACACACACATGCAAAGGCTCCACACCACCCACAAAATATAGATTTTAAAGGCTCAAGCTTTTAGCTATCTGGCAGACTCATCACATTATAATCAAAGGTCATAAAAGCATCCATATGCATCACATATTTAAATCACTGACTAGAATGTCACTGTCTGGTCAACTAAAACTCTTCCAAGAGAGAGAAATTTGGGAATGAAGTGACCAATTTCGGTACGAGTAGACTTGGGAACGAGTTGGCCTTGGTCTGAGTCGACTGATAGCCAATAGGTACTTTATTTTAGCATAGATATACATTTTAATTTCTATGTTTTCCTCCAAATCACAGCTGTAGATATAGTTGAAGCGACCCTCAGTCATTTTCTTCTATATTTTCAGAAATATTTCTTCGGAAAGGAGGTTTGTTTTGGCTGCTAGTATTGGACGAAATTATTCGTGAGAATTGGGCTATCGTGAAAAGCAATCGACTTTAATTTTAAATCTTGCAAATCACTGACAGCGATGTGTGTCCAGAGCTCTCGTAGATAGAATCTCATTCTCGTTATATTAGCGTGTTTCTTGTCAGTTTTTTTGTCCTAAATTGAAATTTAAGGAAATAATAACGGGTGGGACGGGGGGGGGTAGCGATTTTTTTGCAAAGGGAAGTAAAAAAAGATTACTGGAAATTCCAATTACTTCCAACAACTCTGTTCAAATAAAATAAAGGCTGGTGAGATTAGATCTGTTATCGTAATCTTTATTTATAGGTACGTTTTAAAAATGTAATCGTATTGATGCCCCCGTATTAACCCGTATTACTTTGTTTAGTGTATAACAGAAAGCGGAAAACCTGATTTTTGCGAAAACGAAAGTGAAAGTAGAATTTTTGAACATAAAAGATTCCTTTCATTAGACAAACCTTACCGTTTCATTGGAAAAATGATAACTTTATCAAAACAGACTGTAATAGAAAGTTGTGGATTAGTTTAGGTTTTTGTTGTTGGTTTGTATACGCCCGTCGAAGACGGGACGTATTATGGGATCTCCCGTGGTGTCCGGGCGTCCGGTTGTCCTGGCGGTGTCCACTTCTTTGTCCGGAGCATAACTCTGTCACCGTAAGTCCGATTGACTTTAAACTTGGCAATTATATTCTTCTCATCAATACGGAGTGCAGTGCTCAATAACCATAACTCTACCTGGCCTATTTTTTAAGTTATTGTCCTTTGTTGTTTTTCATACTTGAATCTCGCCGGAGTTTATCTCTAAATGTATTATAGCTAGGATCATGAAACTTCATGGGTGTATAGATCTCACCAAGGGGGAGTGCAGTGCACAAGAACCATAACTCTACCTGGTCTACTTTTTGAGTTATTGCCCTTTGTTGTTTTTCATACTTGAATCTTGTCCAGAGTATATCTCTAAAGGTTTAATAGCTAGAATCATGAATTTTCATGGATGGATAGAGCTCACCAAGTGGGATTGCAGTGTACAAGAACCATAACTCTTCCTAGCGTATTTTTTGAGTTATTGTCCTTTGTTGTTTTTCATACTTTGTTTGACAAAAATTATTCATTCAAAATAACCTCAGTTCTATTCAAACCCCCTGTTAATATTAAGCAGTGTGACGGGCGTATCTTGTGACAATTTGGCACCTTGTTGTTGTTGTTGTCCCCCCATATTTTGATAACTATTATCAGACTATATAATGTGGTAAGCAGGAAGAAATTCCAGAAAGTATTTACAAAAGTCAATGTTTTCCTGTACATCTAGAATGCAAACTTTGAAACAGTAGATGAGTCACCGCTTCTCATAATCAGATTGACCGCTTCTCATAATCGGATTGACCAATCAAATTATTGATTTATTTCTCAGCTGCATGCAATACTTATGTCTTAATCATACCAGTAGTACCAATCACCAAACAATGAAATTTTAGATCAGTCCAAATTTCAAAGAAGTTGCAGACGACAATTTTAAATTGATGAAATCTTTAAATTCTTTGTCTTTTAGGGAAGCAAACATTGTGGATAACAAAGAAGTTGCTTGTACATCCTATTTCTTCATTTTTAACAATGTTTTCTAAAGCTTTCATATTGAGGGGTGTATAAAATGGAATTGCTTTTAACCCATTTCCAGATTTTAGACTTGTACAAATTAATAGAGGTTGCACATGACAATTTAAAGTCTATGAAATTTCAGATTTTTCAAATTTCTGTGTAGAAAACATTGTGCAAAATGAAAAAGTTGCTGGTAACAAGCAATTTCTTATTACACAATGTTTTCCAATTCTTTCTCATGAGGGGTGTTTTAAAGTGTCAATGTGTGGGAATTCTATCCTTGTAACTGCATATATACCTGCAGCCAATATGGTGGACTTTTATACATGTATGATTTATTACAGACGAATTTGGCCTTTCAAAGAATACTGTTTAGCTAAATTGGTCAGTTATATGGCTGAAAAATGTACAAGAAATAGATTATTAATCACTTTTCTTATAAATGATTCATGATAATTAACATATAACTATTTTAAAAAAAAGTTATCATGATGCAGGTATCTTTGCACAAATACTTAACTGTACTTGGTACCTGTAAACCTTTGTGTTAGATGTATGTAACTTTCATTTAAAAAAAAATCATTGTTTATTTTAGGATTTCAAAAATATGGGGGATTTCATTGCAAAATCTTCACAATTAAGAAATATTTAGTACATTTGTATTTCATGCTCTTTGTTTATTTAAGAGATGATGAGAATATATTTTGTTTTCATAGAGGTATGAACCGAAAAAACTAATCCCACTGTATGAATATGCGGAGCCTGTTTTTGCCTGTTTTTGATAGACGAAACTAGAAGTTAAATTACAGTAAAATATCCCCTCACCAATATAGAGATATTCGAAAAAGTAGTGGACGAATACCCTAATCAACCTGCCTAGAATAAACACTGAAAATTTGGATTAACCCATTCCCACACTAGCTGCTTTTTTATGCCTCTCAAGAAAATATCTTGAAAATATTTTGGAAAATGAAGAGATTTGGTTGTATCAAGCAATTCTTCATTGTTCATAATTTTTTCTAGCCCAAAAGACTAAGAGTTTCAAATCTTCATCAAATGTAAATTGTTGTCTGTAACTTTTTTGACAAGTCTTAAATATTGTCATTTGAGAATAGATTAATCAAAACAGCTTTTAAATAGATTTTCATTGAAATTCGATGTTGGAGGGCTGTACAGTGGAATCCTCTAAACCATTTCCTATTTTTGCAAAGTTTTAGACCAGTCCAAATTTAAAGGTTTTGCAGATGAAAATTCAACATGAATTTAGTTTGAGAAATTACCACCCAGTAGGGTAGAAAACATTGTGGAAAAAGGAGAAATTGCTTGTTACAAGCAATTTCTCCTTTTTCTACAATGTTTTTTCGATTATAAAATCACAGGGACGTACAAACCAGGGATTGAACAGGAAAGGGTTAATCACAATGCCAATTTTGTCAACACTTTTTGTTGAGCCTGCATGCGGTGAGCGGTACATAGGCGTCTCTATGACAAGTCAGTGTATGTGCATAAGTGTGTTAGTCTGTTAGTCCGTCCGTCTGTCCGAATTTGTCTGGATAATTACTTTCTGGAAAGAAAACATTGTGTAAAATGAATAAATTGCTTGTTACAAGCAATTTCTTTATTTTACACAATGTTTTCCCGATTGTTTTTCTTGAGGGGCATCCAAAAGCGTCATTGTCTGGGAATGGGTTAGATATAGCTAGAGTCTTTATCATTAGGTTAACTGTTGTATAATTTGATTGCGTTAAGTTGTCACCTTAGGAAAACGGATTAGCATCTGCGCTCAAGCAATGCAGGCTTAAAGTTAATGTTTTTTAGCTTATAAACAGAGAATACTTAATAAGTGATCAAATTATTTAGAACAACTCAACCAATTTTATAATTTTGAAGGTCATGTGACATTTATCTGTGGTGAAGTATATAGTGCATCAGATTTTACCTGTGACAAATTAACTTACATTGGCTGTCTCTATTCGCTGAGCAACTCATGAAAATATTGCCAAAGTACGGTCATTGCAGTTAGGAATCTCCCGAGTTATTTAACCCATTCCCACACGATAAAATTTTAGACCGGTCCAAATTCAAAGAAGCTGTAGACGACAATTTTAAGTTGGTGAAATTTTTGTCTCTTGAGGTAGAAAACATTGTGGATAATGAAGAAATTGCTTGTGACAAGCAATTTCTTCATTTTCGACAATGTTTTCCAAAGCGTTTATATTGTGGGGCGTTTAAAAGCATCACTGTGTGGGAATGGGTTAAGGTGAAATTTCGAACCACTGTTTTTGTTTATGCCCTTTTACCCATTCCCACAAAATCCCGCTTGTGGAAGCCTCTGTAGAAAAAAAATATAAAAACATGGTTGAAAAAAATAATTCACATTGTTTTCTACCAAAAAAAATCAAAGATTTTTACATCACCACTCTTCAATGGAAGTTTTTAACAATTGTCTTAATTAGTAGGGTGAACTGTGTTAAAGGATTAAAAGTTTATAGTGAGTTTCTGAGACTTCAAGGTTTTTGCATATATGTATACATAGATGGACCAATAAACATCCAATTTCCAAGGAAAACTGTTGTAACTCAGGTTACACTATTAGTTATTTACAGTAAATTGGAATTGCATATTTTTTGTCTTCACTCACTTAGAACAAAGTACTGAAAGTTCTGTAAGCTAGTAAAGCATGGTTTTGTAAAGTAATCATCTTTGTCAAAGGTCATATCATGATAAATAAACGAGGTTAAAATAACCAAGGAGTTAACCATTACAAAATGACAAAATCAGGTTCAAAATGTAAGAAGTGGCTGAAGACAATTTCAAAATGTTGGAATTCAGTAGAAAACATTGTGGACATTGAAGAAATTGCTTGTTACAAGCAATTTCTTCAATGTCCACAATGTCTTCCAAAGCAATTTTCATGAGATGCTTAAAAAGCAGAATTGAGTGGGAATTGGTTAGATAGCATGCTTTTGAAAGCAGTCACTACAATTTAAATAGAGTTTGTAATATTCTTGAAATATGCAAGAACTACTTTTTATTGTGTAAGCATTCAATGGATTTAGTGGTTAAGCCTCCAGTGGTAAGTTGCACTTGTTGAACTCTGAGACAACCTCAAAAAAGTATAGCTAAAAAGTATTCCTCTTTGCAGTTCTAAAAATAGATCAAGGAGATGCAAGACTGTTAGAAAGTTGTAGAAAGTGGTAGAGAGTAGGGTTTTGTCTTATTGGTTACTCTCTTTGATATGGAAGATAATAGCTTATTATTAACAAGAGGAAATGTGGATATATATTTAAACCCATTACCAGATAACACAATTTTAAACTGCTTGATATGAAGGTACAAATCATTGATACATATGTCAAGTTAAATGGCAAGATCAATGTCACTTATTTGGTCTTGATGTCTTGTTCCCTGAAAATAACCTTTTTTATTAAGGGGACACAATTTATTTTAAACCTGTCTTGTGGATGAACCAAGACTCCATCAAAATACAAAATAAACAGTTTTAAAATCAAAGCTTGCACGTTTTAATACAAATGATATATTTATCATCAATTATAAAATATCAATGTAGCAGGCAGTAGTGAAAATGCCTTAGCATATATACATAGAGCACTGAAATGATTTTAAAGAAACTGATTATGTAATTGATCATTAGGTGACTTATTTTTTGACTAAAAACTGATAATTCATCATGTTTTGGAAAAGATTGCCAAACACTTACCCAAAGATAGTTATTGCTAAAGTACTCTCATATTTAAATTTCAAACAACTGAAATGACTCAACAGTTAACCTATTCCAATACCTGTGTCACACAAGTTTTGTCTAATACTGGAGTTCAAATTTCACTTTCAGTCAAAATGAATGATTTGATTGGCTATTTTTCCTTTGATTGAAAACCCCAATTGACCAATCGCTGGCCCGCCCACTTACTTCTTTGGCCACACCCATTGACTCAGACAGGAAGTCATGCTTCAATTGTAAATGGTGTTACTTTGCAAAATTGATGGCATCCAAAATGTCATAACTACAGGTGGAATAAGCTGTAGTTGGCGCTAAAGTTGCCAAACCAACAAAAAAATGTTTCACACAAATGGAGGCAAATGTTGGAGTTTAAATCTTAATTCCGGGCTGAGTGAATGATTTGATTGGTCACCACATTTTAGAGTTTTTAAGACAATGATGCTTTTTGATGCCCCTCAAGAAAAAGAATTTGGAAAAGAATTTTGTTTTCTACCCAGAAAGTTTAAAAAAATCTAAAATTTCATAAACCTTAAATCATAGTCTGCAACTCTCTTCATTTTGGACCAGTTTAAAATTTTGCCGTCTGTTAACGACTTAAATTCTGTCATACATTTGTCTGTCAAACCCATGGTTGTAGGTACTCATATGAATCACCTCTTGAACGTCATCAGATTTTGGAGGGAACTAGTAGTCACACCTGTAGTTTAAGGATCAACAACAATCTGATGCTATTTCTCCTCAAAAATCTATGTTGTGAGTACACATCAAAAATCACCATTCCCATTGTGTAGATCACCATGCCCATTGATCCCCCATCTTGTCGTATTAACCCATTCCCTCTCAGTGACGCCTTTAGAGGCCCCCAAGGAAAAAGGTTATGGAAAATAATGTGGAAAATGAAGAAATTGCTTGTAACAAGCAATTTCTTCATTTTCCACATTTTTCTACCTAGAAAGTTGAAAAAATAAAAAATTCATTAACTTTGAATTGTCGTCTGCAGCTTCTTTCAATTTGAGCCAGTCTAAAATTATGCCGTCCGGTAATAGGTTAACCCATTCCACACAATGATGCTTTTTTATGCCCCAAGGAAATAAAAGCTTGCAATTTCTTCATTATCCACAATGTTTTCTACCCCAAGTGACAGAACTTTTTTGAAATTTCACAAACAAGTCTGCAACTTCTTTGAATTTGACAGGTCTGAAATTTTGTTGTCTGGTATTGGGTTAAAGGAGATTTATTTTATTTAGTCACATGTAACAAAAAATTAAACGGTTTAATCCATTACCATACGAGAAAATTTTAGACTGGTCCAAATTGAAAGAAGTTGTAGACGACAATTCAAAGTTTATGAAATTTTAGATTTTTTCAACTTTCTTGATAGAAATCATTGTTGAAAATGAAGAAATTGCTTGTTACAAGCAATTTCTTCATTTTCCACAAAGTTTTCCAAAGCTTTTTTTGGGGGGGCGTCTAAAAGCGTCACTGAGTGGGAATGGGTTAATAGGGACCTAAGCATTGTTACAACAGATTGAATAAGTTGTAGTTACAACAATTATGTCACCAATGCAATAAAAATTGTGACATAAATGTTGAGGAAGTTCAACAGACTTCCAGTCTATATGAATGATTTGATTGCTCAATTGGTGTTTTGATTGACAGAGGTGATCCTTCAATCATCTGGATGGGATGTTTCTAAAGAATACCCAAATAAGTGGCTTGGTGCCCATATAACAACTTTTTATCCGCGGCGTTTCAGCGAAGGGGATATAGTAATGGTCTCTGTCCATCATTCAGTCCTTCCATTACTAAGCTTGTCCGGAGCATATCTCTGAAAGTATAATTGCTATCAACTTGAAACTTCATAGGTCGATAGATCTCATTTAGGAGAAGTGCAGCGCACAAGAACCACAACTCTTGCTTGTATGATTTTGGAGTTATTGCCCTTTGTTGTTTTAAAGACTAAGATTTTGTCCAGGGCATATCACTGAAAGTATAATAGCTTTTAATTTGAAACTTCATAGGTGGATAGATCTCATTGAGGAGAAGTGCAGTGCACAAGAACCACAACTATTGCTTGACTAATTCTGGAGTTATTGCCCTTTGTTGTTTAAAGAATTAGATTTTGTACTGAGCATATCTCTGAAAGTATAATAGCTATTATCAAACTAATTGAGAAGAAATGCAGTGCACAAGAAGCCTAAATCTAACTGTCTTCAGTTTACTATCAAGCTTTTACTGCAGGGGATGGCCATGTCCGACATGGCTCTTGTTATGTTTTAAGATAATGACACTTCGTTTTTGTTTACGTCTCCTGTTTTACATTTTTAAACTTTTGTTAATTTTTGTTAGATTTAACTCTATCAACTCAAAGATAATGGAGCAAGAGACAAATCCAGATGAAGGAGTATCCATGGATACAACAGAAAAGTCAGAAGTCTCTACACCAATTGAGGAGGGAGAACCACAGTCTGATAATGTTACAGAGACATCTGAAGTTAAAAAAAGTCCCGGTGAAGAAGGAGATACACTGAAAGAAGAGGTCAAAGAAACAGTCGCACCTAGTGGTGACGCTGGATTACTTCTTTTACCTGCACCAACACGGACAGAAGATGAACCTGCAGTGAAGCCTAAATTACCAACTGTAAACCTTGAGGCATTGAACTCGGTTGAGTCCCCAGATGAAGGTTTGACATATGATTTTAATATCAAATTTATTAGAAATTTGAATAATACAGAGGTTAGTGAAGGCAAGCTGGTGGTTTCTAAAATGTATGGACTTCTATTTGGCGGGAATCGAAATGTGCAAGTACCTTTCAAAAATATCCGGTGGATAACTCTAATACAGAACTTTCATCATCTCAGTGAATGCTTTGTTTTATCTTATGAGGATATAGATTCAAGTGCAATTTCCTACATCTTTTTTGTGTGCCCTGAACTAGACAGCCAACTTACAGAGAAAATCTTGATCTGGAAATTAGCGGAAACTGATGGCTCATCTGTCATGAAAACAAAGGAAGAGAGAGACCAAGTTTTGAGAATTCTACAACAACAACCTTATGAGATTGGAAGTGTTAGACTAGGTGTAAGCCCTAAAGAGGCATCAAATATGAATGGGGAATCTATATCAACAAATACCATGGTTCTTGATCTTGAGTGTGTGAGCTTCTTTCTTGATTCTGTAGACCAACCTGCTCATCAGATTAAGTTCTGGGTGGAAGAGGGAGAAGATGTAGTAGAAACCATCAAAGTTATGCAAGCAAGCTCGAAAATAGAAATAGAAACAACAAAATCAAACTTTGTCTTAGTAAGTACAATACTTTAACCCTTTCCTGTTTTGCAAACTTTTAGACCTGTCCTAATTCTAAGGTTTTGCAGTTGAAAATATAAAGTGGATTTAATTTGAGAAATAACCATTTATAAGGGTAGAAAATATTGTAGAAAGAGATACAAGCATTTTTTTCTTTTCTACAATATTTACTCAATCATAAATTCACAGGAACGTAAAATCTAGGGATTTAATAGGAAAGCATTAATCCTTGTTATACTGAATTAAATTCTTTCAGAATTGCATTACAATTAACCCTTTCCTGTACGATCTCTGATCTCTGTGTTTACATTTAAGAGATGAAGAGAATATTTTTTTTTTTCATGGAGGTATGAACTGAAAAAAACTAATCACACTGTATGAATATGTATTCTCTTCATTTCTTATAATTTAATAGCATCGAGCCCAAAAAAATAAAAGCTTTACAAATTTTGAAACCTTTTTGTATGGGATTATTTTGTGTGGAAGCATACAAAATTACTGCGTGATCAAAATTTTGTTTGTGGAGTTATGAATAATATTTTTCGACCAATCAGAACGCTCATTTTTGATAGACAAAACTAAAAATTTAATTATTAGAAAATAAGTGTATTATAAACATATGAATAAGCAGAAGTTACTAATTTTAAGTCACCAGACTAACAATAAAGATTAACAAAAATGGTGGCCAATGTTGGAGTCCAATACTCATTTCTGGTCAAAATGAATGATTTCATTGGCTGACTGGTTATTTGATTGACAGCCGCGGTTGGTCAGTTGAGACCAAGACATTTGATTTGTTAACACTATAATGACACATTATTTAGGCAGATTTTCGTGGGTAGCGGATCATTTGTATTTGTCTTCTATTTTTGTCACAGCAATTCCGAAATCTTTTACAAAAAAAACAGGAAAACAGTAACATTTTCTTCAAATGCAGTGAGCAGTCTGGGTTCTGTATATTTTCTCTCCAATTTTATTTTGACACTTGTCATGCTGACCCCAGAATATTCCTGCTTTTGCAGGAGGTATAGACAAAGATCAGCCTACACAAAAGTGCAGTCTTATTAGTCTACACTATCAGCTTGACCCTTTTAAGCGAGAGTTCTTCTTGATATAGATTTTTTAAAGAAATATAAACCAACAATTATTGCTTCCAGTGCGTCAGCCCTTTGACTTTAGTACATTTCAACAGAGAAGTTCTAATTCAGCATGACATGGGTTAAGTCACCTGTATTGGTGAATCAGTTTGGGTCAATTCCTCATTGTTCTAAAAGGCAAAGTTCTTTTAAGACACTCAATCCTCTTTTACCAACCTCGAGAAAGATCTTTGGAAAATATTGTAGAAAATGAAGACATTGCTTGTTATAACATTTTTTTCACTATTTCCTTTAATGTGATCTATAGTTAAAGCAAAGATTTTGAAAATTTCTGCCCAAAAATTGTTTTCTTCACCTTTTTTTCAATTTGGTCAACTTATTTTGTTGCCTCATAAGGGGTAAAATCATTAAGATTTTTAGGATTTATAATTTATTAATTATTTCAGGAAAATGCCAGCATGCAAGTGACAAATAATCTGAAAAGAATGCGAGCTAGAGAGAAACATCTTTTCTTAGGTGAGATTTGCCATCATTTTGTATAAACCCTTTCCTTTTTTCTAAAATTTTATACCTATCCAAATTAAAAAGACTTGCAGAAGAAACTTTTAAGCATTTTAATTAGAAAATTAACCATTAAATAGGGTAGAAAATATTGTGAAAAAGAAGAAATTGCTTGTTACAAGCAATTTCTTCTTTTTCAACAATGTTTTCTCTTTATTAAATTACAGGGAAGAAAAAAACACAAGTATGTGATTGTCACATACAGTTCCATATATGAAAGTTGACAAAATCTAAAATTTCATACACTTTAATTACAGGCATAGAGAATCTACTGAAAGCTGTGGAACGTACTCCAACACAGCTAAGCCAGAATGTGGAAAGACCAAGTACCAGCAGATTTAATTTACCAACAAATTCAGAATGGAATGAGTCTGGTAAGTTATTTTAGCTCACCTGAGAACGACGAGCTCCAGAGCTACAGATAAAGGACGTAATTTGGATACTAGATTTAAGTATTTCAACAATAATGCCATTACCCTATGTGGTAGTTACTCATTGGAAGTGTATATGATCTAGATGATTAAATGAGTACCCACAACATAGGGTTTTATTGAGAAGAAATGATTTTAGAATATTGGTACCCCTTCTTATCTAAGGATCAGGTGCTCTTTGGGGCTATTGTGATCACTCATTGTTCATCGTCTGTCCATCTAACAGTTTACTATGAACAAACCTTTAAAAATCTTCTCCTAAACTAGCCATCAGATTTCAATAAAGCTTTACAAAAATAATACTTCAAGGAATCATTATCCATCAATAACTCTGGTTGCTATGGCAACCAAAAGGACTTCCTAGGGAATTCTTTAAAAGTCTTTTCCTCCTAATATATAAAGCCTGGAGCTTTAAATTTTAATTGTAGCATCAACTGATGGTTCTTCATGTTAACATGATATGTTATATATTAGCCCTATGTTATGGGTACATTGAATTACATAAGAACAAATTATCTTTAAATTGTCTCCTCCTAAACTAACCATCAGATTTCAATTAAACCTTACAGAAATTATTCTAGGGTCTTTAAAAGAAATTAACCCATTCCCACTCAATCTCTCCTTTTTACGCCCCTCAAGGAAAAAGCTTTGGAAAACATTGTGGGAAATGAAGAAATTGCTTGGATCAAGCAACTTCTTCATTATCCACAATGTTTTCTATCCAAAAAGTCAAAGAAAATTTAAATTCTATCAACTTGAAAATATCGTCTGCAGCTCCTTTCAATTTGGACCGGTCTAAAATTTTGTTGAGTTGGAATGGGTTAAGAGAATAGGAAGCCATAAATAACTCTAGTTGAGTTCTGAATTCTCCTGGTAGACCGTAAAGCCAAGAGCTTTCAAATTTTGCATGTAGCATTGTCTCGCTGACCTCTTACAAAATACTTGATGTTATGATGATGTGATTTGTATTGTAGGACGTTTAGGCCAGGACGTTTTAGCCAAATGTTTTGGCCACAATATTTTTGAAGGTAGGACCTTTTGGCCAAATATTAATTAAATGGAAATATCAATACATGTGACCATTAATTCTATTTTTTCTTCATAAGTAACTTTTATCAGCTTCAGAAATGAAATTACAAGGTTAAAAATATTATGGCATGAAAAAAACTATGTGAGAAAAGGGGGCTGTTCTAAAATTTATAAACTTTTGGCCAAACGTTTTATTGATGTTTATATATAGATTTCTTTGTCAATTCTCTCTTTTACTCAAAGATTTATCCTTTTTATCACGATTAAAATTTAAATTTGGATATTTTGCACTTATACATTTTTCCTTTTTTACAATCAAGATACAGTATAGGGGGACTGGGTATTCCTCTTTAGATCATTATGTTGTTTATGATTATCAACTCAAATTAATTTTGCTATTTCATCTTTTGTTGATTAATTTGTTATCATTTGTGATTGCTTTAATTACCAATTAAGATTAATTTCAATTAAATTTATTGAATAAGTGATAATGAATGAAACTGAATTGGTTTAGTGTTATTTTTTCCTTACAATGTTTTTTTTTTTTCCACCAAAAGGTCCTACCTTATAAAACATCCATGGCCAAAAAGTCTGTTTACCGATTTGTATTAGTCCTATGTTGTAAGCAACTTTATGGTTTCCAAGATAAACTTACTTAAAAGAGCTGGCATCAGTTCTTTAAGAAAGATTGTTGTCCACTGTGCCATTTAAAATTGAGAATTTAAGAGAGATGAATGACTACAGACGGAAGTCGAGTTGAATAAAAAGAGAACTATATGGGGGGAGGGGGAATGAAACAAATAAAAAAATAATCAGTACTTGAACTTTTACGTTATCTCAGGTGAGTGATCCAGGGCCATCATAGCTCTCTTGCTTTTAACAGGATCTTTAAAGGTCTAGATAATGTCACCATCCTGTTGTTAGCTATGTTTGCGCAGTTATTGAGGGTTAAATGCAAAACTATATCTATGCACTTACAATAGTTTAGCACTTAAACCCATCTACATACTGTTGCACTTTTTGTCCAGCCCCCTATTGGTAAGCAAGACAACGTTATAGTTGTCACAATCACAAGCAATGATAAGCCAGACATAGATGTCACAATGACTGTTTGGTGTATATGTTAGTGCGTTCATTAGAATATATCTAGACCATAACTTCCTCAAATGTGGATAGAATTCAAGATAACTAAAGTGCTTATCTATCACAAGTATATTTACCCTTTGAAAATTTTGATCAGGTGGACTCAAGGTCGATACCCCAAAAGAAGGTCAGGTTGTTGTTTTTTTTTACCATATTTGCTTTATTTATTCAACCCTTTCCCACTAAATGACGCTTTTTGAAGCTCCACAAGAAAAACCACTAGAAAAACAATGTGTAAAATGAAGAAATCGCTTGCAACAAGCAATTTCTTCATTTTATGCAATGTTTTCTACCCAGAGAGTTTAAAAATATAGAATTTCATGAACTTAAATTTGTCAGTTGCACCTAGTTTCAATTTTGATCAGTGTAAAGTGTTGCTGTCTGTAAATGGGTTTAGAGATTTTTATGAATATTGGCATGACTGTGCTCCTCTGTCAGTAGATATTCTTTTGAAACTTTTGTGTAGATAGGGTTATGATGAAGATAACACTTGAAGGTCAAACAATTGTAACTCTATTTAAGGAATTATGATTTAAGAGTGGTGTAAAATTGTCAGCCCGATTAGCTCAGTTGGTATGGCACTTGACTTCAAACCTCAAGATCATGGGTTCGAGCCCTGGGCTGACCATAAAAACTAGCACAACTAATTGTCTTTCGGATGAGAAGATTTAGTGACAATATATAAACGGAATTGCACACATGAGTGGTGTAAACACCCTCTGATCAGTAGATATCTATATCATGACCACATCATTTGTATGTTTTACCAATAGAGTGTGGAGGCCTGTCTAAATTGGAAAAGATAGAAAAAAAATGCCATCGAAATTTTAGAAATCTTAGTCTCTCTGGATAGAGAATATTTAGGGAAATAAAGAAATTGCATGGAAGAAGTAATTTCTTCATTTTACCCCATGTTTTCCCAAATAGTTTTCTTCAGGGGGATTGTGTATGAATGGGATAAAAGTGGATCCTGCAGAGGGCAGGGGTAGGTCTTTATTAATCTAGGCGTTGACAGTACATTCTCTAGCTCTCCCAACATCTGTTGTAACAATTTACAGAAGTTTCAAGAGTAAACAAGAGTCTTATTGTTGAAAAATAATCAGACACTCTACCTACATTTGTTGTCTCATAAAATTGACTTTCTCTCTCTCCAGGTTCTTTAGTGCCCCCCAATCCAACCTCCAAGATAGAACGTAAGTAATTTGTCTTTTGATAAATTCAATACAGAGGTTTATGTAAATTATCTTTATCAAAATTGGAGGTCTTAACCAATTTCCACACAATAATGCTTTGTCATCCTCCCCTTGAAAATATTGTGGAAAATGAAGAAATTACTTGTCATAAGTAATTTCTTCATCATCCACCATATTTTCAACTACAAAAGACAAAAAAATAATTTTCATTAAAACTTGGCATGTTATTGGTGATTTATTTGAAACATGGCAGGTCATGAAGATTTACATGAAACTTAGTTATTTACTTGGAACTTGGCATGTTATTGCTGATTAATTTGAATATTAGTATGTCTTTGAAGATTTATTAGTCCCCTACCGGCGAAGCCAAAGGAAACTTAAGGTTTGCACTCTGTCAGTCTATTCTTCTGCCAGTCTGGCATATCTATTTTCCAGACTTTTTTTCTAACCCTGGGAGATATTGAGCTGATTTTTGGTATGTGAGTGCATGTCAATGAGTTACAGAACAAGTTAAAGTTTGGTTCCGGTCCATTGACTTTTGAGGAAGATGTAACGGATGCTGGAATTAGAAAATTACCCAGAAATTTCAGTTTTCTTAATTTTTTTTTTAACCCTTTGCTATATAAAGATGGGGTTTTTTTTGGTATGTGAGTTCGCATTAATGAGTTACAGATAAATTTTAACCCATTCCCACACAGTAACCCTTTGGATGCCCCTAAAGAAAAACATTTGGGAAAACATTGTGTAAAATGAAGAAATTGCTTGTTACAAACAATTTCTTCATTTTCCACAATGTTTTCAACTTAGTAAGTGGAAAAAATCTGAAATTCCATAAACTTTAAATTGTAGTCTGCAACCAGTCTAAAAGTTTGCCGTCTGAGAATGGGTTAAGTTGATTTTTGAGGAAGACAGGGATGCTGGACTCAGATAATCACCATGAAATTTCAGTTTCCCGGATTTTTTCCTAAACGCTTGCAGGTATTGAGCGGATTTTTGGTGAGTCAATATTGATGAGTTACAGAACGAGTTCAAGTTCTGTTCCAGTCCATTGATTTTTAACAAGATATAAGTATAGTCCTAGACAGATTCTTGAAAGCTTTTGTTCAAAGTTCACTTGGGCTTTAGGGTCTTACTTCTCTTGGAACAGATGACTTTATGAAGTCTAATTTGGCAAACAACAAAAAGAGACGCCTATTTTTTATGTTTGTGTGTATGTGTGTGTGTTTAAGAATTGCTCATAAAATCTGATACAACTACAATATTTTGGAGGGGTAGTAATCCTTTTAACACCCAAAAAAGATACCACTCTAGGGATATATGTAAAACAGGTAGGGGACTTGGTATTGCCATACATTACAGCACAAGGAGGATTTCTGATGCCCCAAATTAAGAAAATCATGGAAAACTTTGAGGGAATAGGAAAAATAGCCTGTAACAAGCCATTTCTCCTGTTCTCACAAATACTTTCTACCCAATTTGGCCCATATCTAAAAATTCTAGGGCAATTAAAATTAGTTTTTTTGCATCTTCTTTCAGTTTGAACCAGTCTAAATTTTTATTGACCGGTAATGGGTAAACTCTTTCCTGTACAATCCCTTGTTTTTACATCTATGTGATTTTATAATTTAGAAAATGTTGTGAGAAAAGAAGAAATTGCTTGTATCAAGCAATTTCTTCTTTTTCCACAATATTTTCTACTCTACTGAAAGGTTATTTTTCAAATTAAATCTGCTTTAAATTTTTGTATGCAAAACCTTTGAATTTGGACAGGTCTAAAATTATGAAAAACAGAAAAGGGTTAAAGTGGATTGTGATGTATATCTGAGACAGGTCACTTATACATGTATTTGTAATTCTGAAAATCCAGTTGAGATGAAGGATGCATTTAGTAGTTTGGGTGTCAGAGAAGAGTTCCAGTTACATTGGGTTGTTATGGAGAGTGAACTAGACCAGCTACTGAATACAGGAGCCATCCAGGAAACAGAGATTCAAAGTGGAGGTAACTGACTATAAAGACAGAGTTAATGGGGCAATGACAATCTAAACCTTTGGCAAAATTTCAAACTGGTCCAAATTGAAAGAAGTTGCAGATGAAAATTTAATGTTGATAAAATTTTGGATTTTTTCAACTTTCTGGGTAGAAAACATTGTGGAAAATAGAGAAATTGCTTGTAAAAAGCAATTTCTTCATTTTTCAAAATGTTTCTCCATCATTTTTCTTGAGGGGCGTCCAAAAGCGTCACTGTGTGGGAATGGGTTAAGCCCACTTGCTGTGTTGAAGACATAGTTCAATGACCATTTATTGTATGCGCGTGCTTTTGTGCATCAAAATTTGTCTGAACCATAAATTCTAGAAATTTTGATGGAGTTCCAAATACAGTCAAACACCTCTAACGTCCCTTAGCCGAAGTTATCTCTGCGTCGAAGTTATTCTAAAGTCTTGATCTTACTACTATCTACTTCTATGTTTTTTAACCTCCATATGTCATTCTCTTTACCTCGTAAACTACCCGTACATTGAATCAATTGCAAAGTCCCATCACTATTGTTTGCATGTATTCACACCTCTATTAGACAAACCTTAATCATAGAGGTTGATATATGGAATCAACTAAGTTTTTCACACATTTCAACGTGTCAACGCAGTTAAGAGATAAGTGTGTTACAGTATTGGGTACCGATTGCTAACTTGACTTTGTTTGTCTGCAATCTGATAATTTGAAAGAATGAGTGAAGTGGAGACAATGTTACAATGTCAAAAGAAGCATCTAGCCCCCATACCCCGCAGGACTTGTTTGGTGCCAGATCTGGTCTTTCCAGGGTTTGATTGATTGAATAGGGTTTAAGGCCACTTTTAACAGTATTTCAATCATATCGCAGCGGCTTGAGCACCTAACAATGGATTACTGATATTTCTCGCACAAGTACTACCACTACATCCTTTCCTTGCTTCTAGCTCCTATCCCACATAGGTTTACATTTATTCACCCATTGGAGCGAGACAAATTTCAGAAAGGATATGTGCTGCTGGAGATCGAACCCATGACATCAGATGATTGAAGATTAGGAGTCTGACATGCTACTGACTGCGCTATGACTGCGGCTGGTCTACCCAGGGAATGGCCAGCAACTTTGACCGACGGGACGCGCTAAAGGAAGGGCCAGGTAACCAATCAAGATGGATACTTGGGTATTTCGACAGGAAAGAGAAACTAAGGAACCAACACAAAGAATGAGCAATAATAGAAGGAAAAAAAAGCAAACTCTAAACAAAGCTCTAGCTACAAGTGATAATTAAATCATTAATTACGATAAATACATCCTCGTTATTTCTTTTGTTCGATGAGATAATCTTACTAGACAAATCATTTGTGGCTTATTTTTGGTCGTTCGTGGAAACTCTTCGACTATCTACACGTCAAACTTTCTCTACGTTGGAAGTTTTCTCGTAAGTTCCCTGAACTTACAGGTATAGGCATTAGACTGTAGCTCATTGCTCATCATCATAAGTATATGTGTTGTTTGAAGATATTTTTTTCATAGCTTTCAGGTCAAGGTCACTCATCAAAAACTCAGCTTGTCTGGAGTATACATTCATGGATGAATTTCAAAATCATTTTCACTATTGTTCTCCATCAAGAGTAGATGTTTTGTTTGAAAGAAATTCCTCTATAGATTTAACCCATTACCAGATGGCAAAATTTTAGACTGGTTAAAATTGAAAGGAGTTGCAAACAACATTTTTAGACTTTATGAAATGTTAGATCCTTTCAAACATTTGTTCAGGTAGGGACAAGGTCATAGCTCAAGGTCAAAATTTTGTCCTGATGGACTTGACACAGCACATTATTCTTTGTGAACTGTCTTAATGAGATGATTCCTACAAGTAACAACAATATAGAGTTTCATGGATTACAAAGAATTTTTTTAAATTGTGAAACTGAAATTATTCCCTCTATCTTGAACTGTGTTTAAATTTTCATAGCTACAATATGAAGAAATTTCTTGCACATATTTCAAATTGAAAGAGATTCAAAGTGAATATGATTTAACCCTTTCCTGTTCATTCCCTGGTTTTTACATCCCTGTGATTTATACTTGAGAAAACGTTGTGGGAAAAGAAGAAATTGCTTGTATTAAGCAATTTTCCTCTTTCCCACAATATTTTCTACCCTATAGATTGGATACTTTTTAAGTTGCACTCATGTATAGTTGTTGTCTGCAGCTTCTTTCAAATTGGACAAGTCTAAAATTTTGAAAGACAGGAAAGGGGTAAAACATTGTGTAAAAGGGATAACATTGGAATTCAGTTCTTATGCTTCAATGAATGCTAACTCTTCAATATCATTCTTAACTACTTTCAGCTTGGATTACACTAAAATATTTTGTGAGAAAAATTATGAAACTTAGTATGAGAAAAGAAGAAATAGCCTGTAAAAAGCAATATTGCATCTTCTTAACCCATTCCCACACAATGACGCTTTTAAATGCCCTTCTGTTTAAAAGCTTTGGAAAACATTGTGGATGATGAAGAAATGAAGCAATTTCTTCATTATCCACCATGTTTTCTACTGCACTAGAGAAATTTTTTTGAAAAAATCATTTACTTGAAATTGTTGTCTGCATCTTGTTTGAATTTAGACCAGCCTAAATTTTGTTGTTTGGGAATTGGTTAAAATGTATTTAACCATGTTTTTCAAAGGAAAATCTGCATAATTGATTGGTTAATAACCACTGGGCAGGCATTAAACCTACCTTGTGTTGGCAACTTCTCCTACGATTCTTGACTGATTTTGATGAAAATTTCACCCAATGATTGTCTTCATGTGACCTAAAGCATATTATCAGAATTTTGGGATTCAATGTGTCATCCTGCAAAAGGGAAACTTATTGTCAAAATTTTGTGTGCCAAACTACTACTACAAATATTGACAGATTTTGATGGAACTTTCACCAAATGTTTGTCTTCATATGACCTAGAGCATAATCATCTGTGTTTTGTGATTCAATGCCGTGCAAAAAGGAGACTTATTATCAAAATTCTTCTGTGCCAAACTGCTCCTTCAATCATTGATGGATTTTGAAAACCTTATTTTGTGACAATTTTTTTCTTATCTACTCTAAATGCCACTTGCTTGTCAATTTGAATGCAATTTAGATTGTGGTCTGGAATATCCTTCAATTTGGCCCAGTCTCAGATTTTTAAATTATTATTTTTGAATGGCAGATTTTTTGATGGTCGGTGAAGAGTGTGTGTTAATGGTTAAGTCATAAAAGGGATTTCTGAGATTTCAGATTTTCAAAGATGGTCTTGATAACATGGGTAATTTAACTTTCAAATAGTATTTTCACTATGCAGCTCCTTGTTGTGGAAGTTCACTTGAATCCCCTCATTAAGACAATTCTAATAAGTACCAACAGAATAGGTTTAGGGATGGAAAGTTTAAGCAAATTTGATTTAAATCATATCTAGCACCTTATCTGAAGCAGATAAACTTGTGAACAGCCCATTCTCAAGGAATACTGATGTAATTCAGAATACACCATTTGCTTATAACCCATTCCAATATGACACAATTTTAGACTGGTCTACTTGATAGAATCTCAAATTTGTCCATCTTTCTGGATAAAAAACATTGTGGATAAATGATGAAATTGCTTGATACAAGCAATTTCTTCATTTTCCACAATGTTTTCCAAAGCTTTTTTCTTATGGCACATTAAAAGGAGGGATTGTGTGGGAATGGGTTAAAGAAAACGTAGTTGCATTTGCTTTGTGTTAAACAAGGTATTTTAATGTAGTTCCGATCAAGCAGGCCGTGGCCATAGAGCAGTGGTAGTGTGTCTCACTCTCAATCGCAAGGTTCAGGGTTTGATCCCCGGTTGTGGCAAAAATTCTGTCTCCCATTTGTCTCCCACCAGTGGGTGTATAATCATAAACCTAAGTGGGATGAGTAGCTGCAGGCTCGGAATAGATTTGGTAGTACTAGTGTGAGACATCCTATGAACCCATTTCTGTTTTAGAACTGTTTTTGACAAAACTGGAAATTATGGTGATTAATGAGAAATTTATGTGGCTCAGAAAAAATAGACCCTTCAAATGAAAATGCAGATGCTTGTACTTAATTTAATATTTCTACACTCAAGATCCTTTACCTTTCAACGAAACCTTTGACTGTAACAAATAATTATTTTCATTGCCTCCTCAGTTTGTCAAATTTCTGTTAAAGATTGAGGCATTTCCTTGAAAAAATGGAAGTGTGGAGAAGTGTGGTAGAATTTTAGACTGGTCCTAATTGAAAGAAGTTGCAGACGAAAATCTAAAGTTTATCCAATTTTGGATATTTTCAACTTTCTATATACAAAACATTATGGATAATGAAGAAATTGCTTGTCACAAGCAATTTCTTCATTTTCCACAATGTTTTCCAAATATGTTTTATTTGGGGGCTTTAAAAGCCTAACTGAGTGGGAATAGGTTAAATAAAAGATTTTTATTTCACTTTTTCAACTGAGGTTTATTACTAGCCTCCCCTAAGCACTTTACAGCCAAGCTTCTAGGATCTGTATTCAAAATTTGCTGCTTGATAAGTTATCAGAAAAGAGAGTTATTTCTGAAGTACTCTGATATTTGAATATTAAACATCAAAAAAGAACTCACACTTAACCAATTCTACTAACATCACCCCTCTTTTTTATGCCTTGTAGCAAACTAACAAAGAAAACACAGTGAGAAAAGGAGATGTTACTCGTTACAAGCTTCTTTTTTTCTTTTCTCACAATGCTTTCTGGCGCCGTTGAAGCGCAGTTGGTAGCGCGTCGGACTGTCAATCTAGAGGTCCCGGGTTCGATCCCCGACGGCAGCACTCATCCTTTCCAACTATTTGTCTCCCACCAATGGGTCGATAATTGTAGACCTATGTGGGATAGCAGCTGGAGGCTAGGAAAAGATGTGATGGCGGTACTGATGTGAGAAATACCAGGATTCCATTTTTAGGTGCTCCAGCCACCGCGATATAACTGAAAGATTGTTGAAAGCGGCATTAAACCTCATTCAAACAAACAAACACAATGTTTTCTACCCTACATGACACACATTTTCCCACATTCACAAAATTAGAATTGTTGTTTGCAACTGATTTCGATTTGGACCAGTCTTTAATTTTCCCTTCAGATAATGGAATAAAAGATAGATTTTATCCAGCTTTGAGGACTTTTATTTCTTCAAGACCTTTTGTGTGGTCTGCATGTTGAAAAAAGAACCAGTGATTTTAAGGACCTTCAGTCCTTTGATTTTTTTCTGATATTTGGGTAAATTTTGTTATCTGAAAATGGGTTAGACATAAGATTTGTTTGATTGAATGGGGTTTTTACGCCGCTTTCAACAATCTTTCAGTTATATCGCGGCGGCTGGAGCACCTAACAATGGCATCCTGGTATTTCTCACACCAGTACTACCATTACATCCTTTCCTAGCCTCCAGCTGCTATCCCACATAGGGTTAGACATAAGAGAAAGGGAAATATTTCTGTCTCCCTTTAGGGCTGGACCCCAATAATGAAGATCATCTAGAGAGAGCACTTACTGATGTAGGGGACCAACTCAAAGAGAGGTAACTCTTAATAGTTATTCAATTCATTATTATTTTAACCCTTTCCTGTTCAATCACCGATTTTTACGTCCCTGTGTTTTCATACTTTGGAAAATATTGTGGAAAAAGTAGAAATTGCTCATCACAAGCAATTTCTACTTTTTTCATAATATTTTCTACCCTAACAAATTCATATTTTTAAAATGAAATCAACTTTAGATTGTTGTCACGAGACTTTTAAGATTTTGTAAAACAGAAAATTCTGTTTTATCCCTCACACTTACTTAGAATGTTATTTGTAACGATATCTTGGTAAAGTCTGAATATGGGTATGGTCAAATCCAAAAGTAGGTCAAAGTTTGCTTATTGAGGCTGCAGCACCAGCGAAAGTGCAGTTGGTAGCACATAGGATTCCTGGTCATTGGGTCGTCTGATCCCCGGCCGCAGCAGCAGCCATAGAGCAGTTTGTAGCACATAGGATGCCTAGTCATGGGGTCTTGAGTTCGATCCCAGCTGCAGCAGATATCTTTACTGACATTTGTATCCCACCAGTGGATGGATAATCGTAAACCTAAGTGGGATGGGCAGCTGGAGGCTCGGAAAATTTGTAGTGGTAGTACTGATGTGAGATTTTCAAGTAATCCATGGTTAGGTGCTCTAGCTGCGGCCATATGACTGAAATACTGTTAAAAGTGGTGTTAAACCCCATTCAATCAATGAATTATTGAGGCTGCAATCTTGGCTCGATCTTTAAACTTGCTCAGAATGTTTGTCTAAAAAATAGCTAGGTCAAGGTTGAATATGAGTAATGTCAGGTCAAAAAGTGTGTCTTGATTCAAATTGTACTCTCTAAAGGGCATACTTTTAGGTCAATTTTCACCAAACTTGCTGACATGATTGTTTTCATTTAAGAGATGAAGAGAATATTTTGTGTTTTCATGGAGGTATGAACCGAAAAAACTAATCACACTGTATGTATACGCAAAGCGGATTCATACATTGTGTGATTAGGTTTTTCGGTTCATACCTCCATGAAACAAAAATATTCTCTTCATTTCTTATAATTTGATAGAATCGAGTGAAAAAAACAAAAGCTTTACAAATTTTGATACCTTTTTGTATGGGACTATTTTGTGCAGAAGCATACAAAATGCATGATCAATATTTTGTTCATGGAGTTATGAATAATATTTTTCGACCAATCAGAACGCTCGTTTTTGATAGACGAATACAAAGATTAAATTATTTTATCTTCAACAGATTTATAACAAGGTTCTGTTTTGGTCAAAAAGTAAATTACTAGTGCAAGTCTTAGGAAAATTTCCTTACACACTAGAGGCCATAAACTGTAATCTTGATAAGAATGATTATTTTGATGTTGAAGTTACAATCTTGGTTTGACAGCTTGAGTCTTATAAAGGTTGGTGGCTTATATCCTATAAAATCCTGTTCACTCTCTAGATGCCATATTTCAACTGACACATCAAGAACTTGTTTTGAGTATTTTGATGGCAACTCTGTCAGTTTGAGCCCATTTCTAGACAATCCTACTTTTATTTTCAATCCTGAGCAATTTCTTTATTTCAATCCTGCTTTCTATCCAAAAAGACATAGATATTCTGTAAAAAATATATATTGAAAACATTGGAGAATTTTCCTTGTTAATCCTCAATGTTTTCTTACTCAAAAGGTAATGTTTTTTTCTGTTTTTTTTTTTGTTTTGTTTTTTTTAAATTTCAATAACCCATTACCAGACAACAGTGTTGGATACTTGAACAGATTGGAAAGAGTTGCTGACAGCAATTCAAAATTTATGATTTTCATGCCCCCGCCACTTAATGTGGGAGGGGATATAGATTTGCCTTTGTCAGTCCATCCGTACTTCCTTCCTTCTGTCCTTCCATCCTTCCGTCCGTCCCAAAATTGTCCGTGGCATATCTCTGAAAGTATAACAGCTATCAACTTGAAACTACATAGATGGATAAACCTCATTGAGGAGAAGTGCAGTGCATAAAGAACCACAACTCTTGGGTGCATAATTTTGGAGTTATTGCCCTTTGTTATTTTAAAAGCTTACATTTTGTCCAGAGCATATCTCTGAAAGTATAACAGCTATGAACTTGAAACTACATAGATGGATAAACCTCATTGAGGAGAAGTGCAGTGCATAAAGAACCACAACTCTTGGGTGCATAATTTTGGAGTTATTGCCCTTTGTTATTTTAAAAGCTTACGTTTTGTCTTGGGCATATCTCTCAAAGTATAATGTCTATCAACTTGAAACTTCACAGGTTGATAGATCTCATTGAGGAGAAGTGCAGTGCACAAGAACCATAACTCTTGCTTGCATAATTTTGGAGTTATTGCCCTTTGTTATTTAAAAGACTTACATTTTGTCCAGAGATTATCTCTGAAAGTATAACAGCTATCAACTTGAAACTTCATAGATGGATAGACCGCATTTAGGAGAAGAGCAGTGCTTAAGAACCACAACTCTTGCTTGCATAATTTTGGAGTTATTGCCCTTTGTTATTTTAAAGACTAACATTTTGTCTTGGGCATATATCTGAAAGTATAATAGCTATCAACTTTAAACTTCATAGGTGGATAGACCTCATTGGGAAGAAGTGCAGTACACAAGAACCCCAACTCTTGCTTGCATAATTTTGAAGTTATTGCTCTTTGTTATTATCAAAACTACCGGTGGGGGCATCTGTGTCCTGTGGACAAAGCTTCTTTTTTTTTTTTTCATTTTTCTGCATAGAAAACATTTTATCAAATGAAAGAAATTGCTTTGTTACAAGCAATTTCTTCATTTTACGCAATGTTTTCCTAATTATTTTTCTTGCAGGGCTTCCAAAAGCATCCTTGTGTGGGAATGGGTTAACAAAAATTGTCATCTACAACATCTTTGAATTTTGATGTCAGGTAATGGGTTACGGATTGATTTCTTAAGTTGTAGAATTGTTTTTAACTTTATTTGTTTTAGCAGAAAAAAAAACAAACAAAATGACCAAAATTTGTTTCTGTATTTTTCAGCCCTGATCTTGCTTTATCCAGAATTCAAGCAGCTAGAAAACTCTTCGTTACATCAGCAAAAGAATGTATTCAAAAGGTTTTTTTATATGACGACATGGAGCTTTTAAAAATGCTTAACTATAGATCCTTGATGCAATAAACAGTGCATAGGTTCAAAATTTTGCATGTGACATTGTCAGGTGACCCTCTCCTAATGATGTTTATATAATGCCCTTGGGGTCTCTTTCGGGTTTACCCCATTTTAAAATAGAACAAAAACAATTTTTAAAATTCTTCTTTTAAGAAACCCTTAGGCCTAGGGGTTCCAAATTTTGAGAGTGACATTGTCTGGTGACCCTACTCTAAATTTGTTCGTATAATACCACAAGGATCTCACCGTGGGCTGCACCAAGCCGCACCTAGGTTGGATGGACGGGCACTAAATTTATATTATGTATGCAAGTTCTCCTATAATTTTTTAATGAGATTCTCACCAAGTATTTGTCTTCATGTGGCCCTACTGGATATTATCAGTGTTTTATAATTCATTGCTACATCATGGAAAAAGGAGCCTTATTGTCAATATTCTTGTTTTTGCAACATTTTTTGTGATTTCTACTCAGATGAGTTGTTCAGGACAGCTTTGTCCTCTTATTTGTAGTAAATATGGAATAAGGATTTTATTAATTATAAAACAATGTTTTAACTTTCAGTTTTCTCTGTGAATTAGTTTTTTTTATAATCATTTTATGGTTAATGGTGAGAAATCCAGGTCATTTATATCTTTTTGATTTAAGACTCTTTATCAACAACTTATAAACATCATTTATTTTTATCTAACCTGAGCACTAAGTACTCATGATGAGGAATTTTGATTGTCCTCTGTCCGACATCCATTGTGCGCCAACAATTTTAAAATGACATCTCCTCCCAAATGCTTGGCCAATCTAAACCAAATTTGGCAGAAATGTTCCTTGGCTGGTGCCCTTTAAAAATTGCCAAAGAATTGGAATCCCTAGAAAACTCTGGTTGCCATGGCAAAAGTGGAATTTAAATAAAATCTTTGAAAATTATCTCCTCCTGACCAAGAAGGCGTAGAGCCTTGATATTTTGCATGAAGCATCAGCACATTGACCTCTTTAGGAATTGCTAAAATCATCACCCTCAGGGGGGGGGGGGGGGGGGGCTTACATAGAAATAAAGAAAGATTTTTAAAAAGACAACCCCTCCCAAATGACAAGGTTATTTCAACCAAATTTGGCAGAAATGTTCCTCAGGTGGTGCTATTTAAGAATTGCTCAAAAAATTGATATCTGTCTAAAATTCTGGTTGCCATGGTAACAAAATTGAAATTTTAACAAAATCTTTTGAAATTATCTCCTTCTCACTCGGAAGGCATAGGGTATCAATATTTTTCATGAAACATCAGCACACCTGTTTAAGAATTGCTAAAACCATGGCCATTGGTTCCCCAGGGGTAGAGCCTCAGGGGGTTGGGCTTATATAGAAATAAAGAAGGATTTTTAAATTGACATCTCCTCATAAACCACTGGACCGATTTCATTCAAATTTGGCAGAAATGATCTTTGGATGGTGCTCTTTGAAAATTGTGTAAAGACCCAGAAGGAGTAGTCTCTTTATAAAGCATCAGTACATTGACCTCTTTCAGAATTGCTAAAATCATCCCCCCCTCAGGTCCCCAGGGACAGAACCCCAGTGGATGGGGCTTATATAGAAATAATGAAGGTTATTAAAACTACTACTTCTCCCCAACCACTGGGCCAATTTCAACCAAAGAATCTAAATCAGTTGAAAACTCTGGTTGCTATGACAACAAGAGTACTTACAAAAAAAAAAAAATAATCTCCTCCTCCTCAGAAGTTTAAGAATCTTGAACTTTACATGAAGCATCAGTGCATTGACCTCTTTCTAAATTGCCAAAATTTCAAAGCAACCGGGTGATTGGACTAAAAATGAAATAAAGAAGGCAACTCTTTCAAAACTATTTGGCCATTTTTAACCAAATTCGGGAAAAAAATACCTTTGTCTGCCCCCTTTTAATAATAACTAAAAGATTTGAAATCTGTTGAAAGCATTGGTTGGCAATATAATTGATTTAAGTTGAACTTTAAAGGAGGTCTTCTCCTGACCCTGTTAGTATTAGGCCTTGAAGAAATAGAGCCTTATCTCCAGAGTTGCATCCAGGCCGCATGATTGCGGGAATCCCATGCTTTTATTCTCTCACGCAACCTTACTAATTTGATGGGGGAGTAATCGTACAACAATGTCCTGACTCCCACAGAATCTATTAATCAAAGGGGGCGGTATAAAAGATAATGTGAAAAAAGACAAATGATGATTAAAAAACAGAACAGTCTGTTGACAGTAACGTACTTGATAAAAATAGCCTCCAATCATCGCTATTCATAACCATTACCACATATCGTAATTTAACTGGTGCCCGATTTCGAATCAATGTGTATTTAATAGGCAGGGAACCCAACAGTAGAGCATGCACACGAAATTCTTTCCCTTTCCAGTTAAAGACAATCATGTCAAACTTGACAAAAAGAAATATTTTAAATCAATCTGCATACCACCAAAAGGCACCACCATCTTTTTTATGGGCCTCGATATCAGCACTATTTCAAAGTAATCAATGGACAAGAAGAAAGACCACGAAGGCCAATCTATTCAGCTCTCTGGGGCAAAAAATAATCTAAAAGTGAAATTGCAGAAATCGTGGTTGAAAACTTATAAGAGTTTGAAACACCAGGAGAAAATGAAATCTGGGATGACTGCTTTTTGTCTTGTGACAAACCTGGGGTAGAATGATCCATTTACTGGCGGATGCACAAAATACCAGACAGACAGACAGACAAATCTTTTAATGTTCAAATTCACAAATTGTAAATACATGAACATAGTTTTCATATGATTTAACATACAAATTAACAATTAGGTCTTGACAAGAGGATTTCTAACTGAGGGTAGACGCTTATTTACTTGGTCAATTGGTATATAATTATTTTGATGAAATAAGCCTAAATCTGATAAAGTACACCCAAATACACCCGCCCTCAATAGTTAAATATGTTCAGGCCTGCTTCATCAGAATGTACTATTCTATCATAGAATTTATCTGAAAGAATGAAACAGACTATAGTGGGGGTGCAACTCTGATCACGTGACTTGAAATAATTATAATCATGTCAATTTAGTTTACAAAAATAAATACATGTGATAGTAAGATGGAAGAATATGGATTCAAGTGTTTAGATTCATTGGGTCTAAATTCCTAGTGATATGGGATGTCTTGGTTAGTGACTCTGTATAGATTCTGTGATTTATTTGTCAACCTTGTTGGATTTTGCGCTTAGATCTGCAAAGGTAAGAGGCATAATCCATTTGCTCTCTTTCAATACTGTGTCTTCCAAGAATTTTAGGTCATCACTTGCCTTACCATCAATGTCCCTCTTGTTCGAAACAAAATAACAAGCAGGACAGATGGGAAGCCAATGTTAACTTCACTTAATTTTTGTTTGATTGTTTTGTTCAGTTAACAAGTAGAACCATACAAGCCTGAAGTTGCTACATTTAGGGCTATGTTTTAACCCTTCTCCTGCTGTTCTGTTTAGTCATACTATTTCTTTACACAATGCTTTTGTTGGACCCAGTTTTTACAGACTGTATAGAACAAGCTCAGACCTCATAGGCATGCAGTCTGACCTTGTTCTTCACATCCTGTTTTCTAATTAATTGCTATGGGGACACTTGATCAAGTATATTTTCATTTTTATTATATTTTAATTGCCCCCCCCCCTTAAAAAAAATAAAAATTGTCAGCTGAAATTCAGCCGGGTAAGGTTTAATACAATAATGATTCATAATTCTAGGTACTGTTAGTTAGACTATTTATGAGTATTATTGGCTCAATGTGTAACTTTATTTACTCTTAATCCTTTACCATACAACAAGGTATTAGACTGGTCAAATTTACAGAATTTATGAAAAATATAATTTTTTGATGACAGATTGATTATTTTTGAAAAAAATCATAATAATCTGAATAAATTTGCATAGATTTTTTTATCTCCTTGGGTGAATGAGAGTTCATTAGCTGACTAAACTTGAGAATATTTGGTTTCTTATAGTAGAACTTGTTTATCAAAGAAGATCTTTCAGTTGAAAAATGATTACATTTAAATAAATAGTGCATTTCATAGCCTGTATCAATAATCATGCATAAATGACACTTTTGGAGATTTATTTATATATTATTCAATCTTCCAGTCTCAATGGGTAAGAAATGGTTTGCAGTCCTATATTTGATTAAATTTTGATAGTCTTGCTTATGTAAGATTGTTAGATAATTCTCAAAGGATATTAATTCTTTAATAAGACTATAATTTTTACCCTAGTTTGAATTTTGTGCTTGGGTACTTCAATGTTGTTGGTACTGATCTTTCAATATCTTATCTACCAAAGCTTTTGTATTGAGATTGACATTTGAATATTGACTTTGCCATATATCCGGTCTCCCTATTTCTATTAAAATAGATTGAATTTTACTTATCCACTTGCTTTGAAAACTTTGGGTGTTAAGCATATACATGTACAATTTAAATGAGAGTTTATTTCTATCACCATTTATCAGCCTTGTCCAGTACCCTATCATTCTAGTTTTTATTATAATCTCAAGTGGGTAGCAACCTGTTTCTGTGTAAAGCATATAATTGGTATACTCTGTTTGAGCTTCATAACTTTTTTGATAAAGGTACAGTGAACTTTTTCTAGAGTTTTACTATCTTCATATCCCCATGTCTCTGAGGAAAATGTCAAAATTGGTATTACAGTGTTATCAAAAAGTTTAAAGATTAAGTCAACTGGTAGGTTCAGATTATTTATTCTTCTATAGAAGTAGAACATAGCTTTTCTGGCTTGTTGCATTAGATTTTTCCTGTGTGAGAGGAAGATTCCTGAAGGAGTAAAGTTTACCCCTAGATATTTATAGGATTTAACAATTTCCAATTCCGAGTCGTTTAAATGAAAAGAGTACTTTCTGCTTTGTTTTCCAAAAATCATTATTTTTGTTTTGCTTAAATTAATATTTAATTTCCATTCATTGCAATACTGTTGAAAAGTGTTCAGGATTGATTGCATCTTTTTTGGATCTTCAGCAAAAAGAACTGTATCATCTGCATACAATAGAACTAGTATTCTGAAGTAAGTTTCTAGGTTGCCTTCTTCAAAAATTAGACCCTGATTGTTATGGTTTAAGAGATACTCTTCTAGATCATTTAGATAGAGAGAAAAAAGTACTGGTGATAAATTTCCGCCTTGATGGACTCCGCAATTAATTGAGAAAAAAAGTGATTGGTCAATACCATTTGAGATGCATGACTTGATACTTTTATACATATTTCTTACCAAATTTATGAATTTTCCATTGATTCCTGAATTGGTTAGTTTTGTTCATAAACCTGTATGTCATACTGAATCAAAAGCCTTTTAGAAATCAACAAAGCAGCAAAAAAGCTTCTTTTTTTAAATTTGTAAAGTTCTTTTAGGGAGGGTAAAAATATGATCAGTGATTGAGTAGCCTGATCTGAATCCAGCTTGATTCTCACAGAGGATTTTGTTTGAGTTTAGAAACTTATTTACTCTTTCATTCAATATTGAAGTTAAGAGTTTACTGACACAGCTTAACCCTTGTCATGCTGAACAGGGAATGTTCCGTTTTTGGCAGGAGGTGTAGACCAAGATCAGCCTGCACACAAGTGCAATCTGATCTTGGTCTATACCTCCTGCTTGTACTGTCCTTACCAGATGTGTTTATGAAATTGATTTCTAAAAGAAATATTGATTTTTGAACAAGTACTATCAGTGCTTTCAGCCCTTTGATTTTACAGCGAGTCACTAAGGTAATTTATATAGCATGACAAGGGTTAAAAGGGTAATTGGTCGATAATTATTTGGATCTTTCCTGTCACCCTTACATTCATAGATAGTTATTATCCATCCAAGGGACCAGTCTGTAGGAAATAATCCACTGTCCAATATATAGTTAAAAATAGCAGTGTATACTGGCATAAACTTTATCTGGGAGTGTTTTATATACTCATTTATTACTCCATCCAGGCCTGGAGCTTTGTAATTGCTAAGTTTTGTTATGCTTTTTTTAACTTCAGAGACAGTTATGGGTGATTTCAGTTTGTTATCATTATCTAAGTTTATATCATCATTAGAATATTGATCATCTGAGTCATGGCTTTCATTAATACTCATATTTTTAAAATGTTCATACAGGGCCTCAACACTTGGTATTTCACCAGAGGTCTTCTTATCAATGGATTTTAAATATTTCCAGTAATCTCTGGGATTACAACTTTCAAGTATTCTTAGTTTATTTTCATTAGACTTACTGAATTTATTTATATGTTTATTCATTGTTTTTTTTATAAGACTAACTTTTAGACAAAAGTTCCATTCTATTTTTTGTGTCTTTGGCATAGGGTCTATTTTGAAATTGAGATTTAGTTTACATTCCAATAACGAGTGACCATCAGAGAATAACGAGTCTAATTCTTTAATATTGAAAGAATCAATCAAATAGTCAATAACTGAAACATTTTGAAAGAATCAATCAAATAGTCAATAACTGAAACATTTTGAAATGTCATTCATCCAGGGATATCTGGAATTGTTCTGCCATTGACAATAATTAAGTTGTTATTTTTACATAGATCAATCATTTTGTATCCATGATCATTTTTCTTATTATCTAAGGATCTTCTCTCCACTTTAATATTATTTTGTTGCATTTGAGCTTTTTGATTTGAGAAAATAGTAATTTCATCATCATAGTTGAAAAAATTTGTTAAAAAATTATCACCTGTGGTATAATCCATCAAACTACCAGTTTGAGCATTAAAATCCCCACATAGATATATGTGCTCATATTTGGCATTAATATCAGAAACCTCATTAGCAAAAATCATATAAATCATTATTGAAGAAGTGTGAAGCTAATGGTAGAATATACACAATACCTATGATAATTTCTGTAGGCTTATTATTTAATTTACATTTAAGCCAGGAAACATATTCGTTTTCTGAGTCAAGAGGTTGAATATCATCTGCAATTTTAGATTTGATAAATGCGCCCAAGCCACCAGATTTTCTTTTAAATTTCTGTTTCCTGGGGGCGTTTATAAAAGTATAGTTAAAGATTTTTACAGTATCAAATTTGTCCATTTTTGTCTCGCTTATACAGAAAATATCATAGTTTGATACCATTTCATCAAATTCTGGGAAATGTGTACGTCTTTTAAGACCACATACATTTAGCCTTCCTATTGAGAGATTGTCATAAATAAGTGAATTTTTTATTACTGTTTTGATAGTTATTATATGTTTGACTCAAAACATAGTTCGTTTTAGTCTGAGTGCCTCCCTGAATGCCCTAGGCTTTTTTGGCTTCTGGTAATGTATGCATCGAATTGTCACCTTTATCATCGTCACCGATTGTGAACATCGATTTGTTGTGGTCAGAACCCGACAGTTTGCCCTGTATGGAAACGTCTATTATTGTCTCATTGGTATAAGATGGGTTCATAGGGCGTGGTACTTTGAGTACTTTGTTCAAATCCGGGATTTCGTCTTGCACTACTTTTCCTCTCACAATAAGCTTGGCGGGATAAGCGATGTAAACCGATTTAGGGGGATTGTTTTTCCTTTCATATTTGTATTTATCCCAGAGGCAAGATCAAGCTTGCACTATTTCCCGGGGAAATCCTTGCTTATGCTAAATCCTGGCTTTTCCTTAAGTTTGCGCGCATTTGCGAGGATGGTATTCAGGTCACACTCTTTAATGAAACAGACTATAATCGGCCTATATTTATTTGGGTCAAGTTCAGAGGTTCTCAGTGGGGTGCCTAGACGGTGAGCTCTCTGTATTTAAATGCTCTCTGTGTTTTCTAGCAAAAGGTTGTATTGGAGAAATTCTTTAACTAGTATCGCACAATTTTTGTCTCAACCTTTCTCTTTAATGCCTCGGAATATGAGATTAAGGCGCCTTGCTCTGGCCTCGGTGTCATTACTACGGTACTCTGGAGTTTTAATTCGCCGTTTGGAGTCAAAATTATCACAATCTACATCTTCCATCCTAGATTCTAGCTCAAATGTTCTCCTTGATATTTCATTTGCAGTGGTCAACATATAGAATATCATCAATTTATCATCTATGCTGAGTTTTGTAAATTCTCCTTTGTTCATAAACGTTGATGAACCAGATTTAGAGGGGGTGGAAGAGGTAAATGTCCCACCTGTCGAGTGGCGCTGCCTTTTAGGGTTCAATTACGGGCCTAAAGCTCCAGAAGCATTTTTGAACGAACTCTGTGAGTGTCCATCTTGACCATTTTGCCCATTTTGTCCGCCATTTTTATTGTTGACGTGTCCATTCTCACCTTGAACAGCCTTTGCATAGTTCTTATAGCCACATTTACCCATAATGGTGTCAATAATAACCCTTAGAATTGCTTCAAATAAAATTCCTGGCAAAATATTACATATAGACGCGACAGTAGATAGAATAATGTTCAAAAATAAATTATTTTCATAGCCACTGTGAAAACCGTGCGTCCTCCCGTCAGGACCGATAATCCAAAAGGCACATACTTGCACACATTTAAACATTTAGAGTCATTATACCACATCCAGTCTACTACAGACAGTGTGCATCTAAGTGAGTTTGTCAGAGCTACCTCCAACATGCATGATAAACTTCAGTCAAAGTGCTATGAGAACTGCTTATTATATGACTAAGACAGACATTGCCATTTTAAATGTTGGCCCTACAATAATAAAATAGGTTAGATTTGAAGGACTTTAACGTAGGTGAAAATTCAACATATTCATCAAGAACTTATTTTTTTTGCCTCAATTTTTCATTGAAATATTTTGTATTGTAGTGGAAACTTATTAGATCACTTAGGCCTAGAGCTATTATATTTGGTATGTACCATCATTTGGTGGACCTCTATCAAGATTGTATAAATACAGGCCCTTTGGTCATAATTAGCCCATCTCCGGGTGTTACAAGTTTTACATAGGTCTTATATAGTGAAAATTTTAAAAATCTTTCCCTCCCAAACAAGAGGTAGTGGAAACTTATTAGATCACTTAGGCCTAGAGCTTATGTATTTGATATACAGCATCATCTGGTGGATCTCTATCAACATTGTATAAATCATGGCCCAAGGGTCAAAATTAGCTTGTTCCCAAATATCACAGGTTTATAATAACCTTATACTGTGAAAACTTTAAAAATCTTCCTCTCTTAAACAGAAAGGCCTAGAGCTTTGATATTTAGTATGTAGCATCATCTGATGGAATTTTATTTGTTTTTGTGCTCTTTGGACTCAAGTGATTGATAAAGCCCTATGGGCCTCTTGTTCTACAATATTTTCTATTATATAGGATGGTAATTTTTTAATTGTACTCACTTTATAGTGGGGTCTGCTGCCCTTTTGACATCTAAAATTTTAAAAAACAGTAAAGGGTTTATGAGTATAAACCTTATATCAGTTATGACCATTACTCATGGATTGCTGCAGGTTGGTGGCTTTTATTCCAAAGCCTATAGATTTCTCTTGGTGGAAATAGGCTTTGGAATGTAAAGCACTGGCCTGTAACTAGACCCCCTATGGTTAAATGGGGTATAAGAATAAACCACTGCAGACATACCCCTGTTATCTGGCAGAACAAATGTTACAACTGTTATGTTCTAAGAGGCAATAAAAGGGTCATCATGTATCATTTTTTGTTTCATTCTTCATCTATTGTTGTTTATGTCTTGTGGTTGTCTTGTTTTCCTCCTAATGTTTCATGTTAAACTACCTTAAATTTCTTGCGCACTAATTATTACCACAGTTATCGATGTGCTAAAAATCAATTAATAATTATGACTAGTTGAACTTGAAAAGTATTGAAGGTAAAGGAAAATGTTAACCTTCGCTGGTATGAAGTAATTTCTTCATTTTTCACCTTTTTTTTCCTGAACTCTTTTCTTTAAAAAACTGGGATTGGTGTGGGAATGGGTTTAGTGTAAATCTTGTTAAGTTTTTGTCCATTTTATCTATAGTCATCAATAAATAATATTTCGCAAATATATTATATGGCTTCATTTGTTCATGATGACCCTGTTCCTTTTCCAAACAAGGGCCATCATTGGATAGCAACATTCAACTATTCTGAGTGCTGGACAGTAACAGCAATTCTATTTCAAGATTGGACAAATCTCCTCTAAATGAATGTCTAATTAATGAGTACTTGCTAAATCATGACTCTGACCTGGCACATGCATTATTTCAGAGCAAAGATTTGACAGTTGTACATTTTAAGATTAAACTGGGTCAAAATTCCACTAAAATGAGTGTAAAAAAAATATTTATCTGGGAGATTATATTATAGTAAAAAAAAGCGTATGTATAGTTTCAGAGCAATAAAATTCGTAGGAAAAAGAAATATAACAAAGATTAGACAGTTGCATGTAATTTCCAAGACCAAAAAGGGTAAAAATTCAACTAAAATGAATGTCATAGTAACAAAATCTAGGGTATTATACTTAAGTAAAAAGAGCATATGCAAAGTAGCAAACATAGGAATAGAGATATTACAACGATTAGATGTGTGCTCATAAATTTTAGCCATATGTCTAAGTCAACAAAGGATCTAGATTCCACAAAAATAAATGTCAGAGTAACGAATATTAGCCTAGGGGATGATATGATGTTCACAAAAGTATGTGCGAAGTTTCGGAGTAATATCATGAGTAGAAAAAGAAAAATGAGACTTGCACATTAAACTTTAACCCATTACCAGACAACAAAATTCTAGACTGGTCAAAATTGAAAGAAGTTGCAGATGACATTTTAGAGTTTATAAAATTTAAGATTTTTTCAACATTCGGAGTAGAAAACATTTTGTTAAGTGAAGAAATTATTTGTTCGAACGATTCTTCATTTTTCACCATGTTTTCTCAATTATTAGCTCTACTGGCCAAAGGGTATGATCAGTCAAGAAACATGGGAAAGGGGGCCTTAAAAAAATTTAATTAAAAAATCCATTAAAAATCCTTGTTAACACTCTAGAGTCCACAATTTTCATCAAATTCTCTTCAAACTTTCTCATGATTGTACTATCATAAGGATAGTTCCTTTCGAAATATGGTCAGATCCGTCATGAAACACTGGAAAAGGGGTCTAATTAAAATCTTATTAAAAAATCCTCATTAACACTCCAGAGTCTACAGTTTTCATCCTATTCTCTTCAAAATTTCACAGAATGATTGTTCCACCATTAGGATCTTTCCTCTCAGAATTGGGTATGATCCGTCCAGAAACACGGGACAAGGAGCCTTATGAAAATTTAATTAAACAAGAGGCCCAGTGGGCCTTAACGGTCACCTGAGTAAAAGAGCACCAAGACAAGTGATTTTGTTTGAAAGAATTAGAAAAAGGTTTGGTTGAAATCCCCTCAGTAGTTCTTGAGAAGAAGATGAAAATGTTTAAAAGTTACCAAAAATTACCCCCTTTTGGTCCCCATTTTAGGCACCCCTGACCTCCAGCCTTTTAATTTTCACAAATCGGTATGATCAGTACCCAATGATGCTTTTCACCAAGTTAGTTTGAAATTGGCTTAGTACTTCATCAGAAGAAGGTGAAAATGTGAATTTTTTAACATGATGAACTTTGACCTCTGGGTGTGGCCCCATACATGACCCCAGGGGCATGAATTTCACAATTTATAATATACCTGTCCTAGTTGTCATGCACACAAAATATTTAAGCTCTGGCATTAACGGTTTATTAGAAGAAGATTTTTTAAAGAAGTACCAAAAATTACCCCTTTTTGCCCCCTATTTGGGCCCCTTTGACCCCCAGAACCCCTATTTTCACAAACTTGAATTGGCATCCCCCAATGATGCTTTCTACCAAGTTTGGTTGAAATCCGCCCAGTAGTTCTTGAGAAAAAGATGAAATATTTAAAAGTTACCAAAAATTACCCCCTTTTGGTCCCCATTTTAGGGCCCCCTGACCCCCTAGCCTTTTTATTTTCACAAATCCAAATAACCATTACCAAATGATGCTTTTCAACAAGTTTGTTTGAAATTGGCTTTGTACTTCATCAGAAGAAGATGAAAATGTGAATTTTTTAACATGATGAACTTTGACCTCTGGGTGTGGCCCCATACATGACCCCAGGGGCATGAATTTCACAATATATAATATACCTGTCCTAGTTGTCATGCACACAAAATATTTAAGCTCTGGCATTAACGGTTTATTAGAAGAAGATTTTTAAAGAAGTACCAAAAAATTACCCCTTTTTGGCCCCTATTTGGGCCCCTTTGACCCCCAGAACCCCTATTTTCACAAACTTGAATTGGCATCCCCAAATGATGCTTTCTACCATGTTTGGTTGAAATCCGCCCAGTAGTTCTTGAGAAGAAGATGAAATATTCAAAAGTTACCAAAAATTACCCCCTTTTGGTCCCCATTTTAGGGCCCCCTGACCCCCCAGCCTTTTTATTTTCACAAATCCAAATAACCATTACCAAATGATGCTTTTCAACAAGTTTGTTTGAAATTGGCTTTGTACTTCATCAGAAGAAGATGAAAATGTGAATTTTTTAACATGATGAACTTTGACCTCTGGGTGTGGCCCCATACATGACCCCAGGGGCATGAATTTCACAATATATAATATACCTGTCCTAGTTGTCATGCACACAAAATATTTAAGCTCTGGCATTAACGGTTTATTAGAAGAAGATTTTTAAAGAAGTACCAAAAATTACCCCTTTTTGGCCCCTATTTGGGCCCCTTTGACCCCAGAACCCCTATTTTCACAAACTTGAATTGGCATCCCCCAATGATGCTTTCTACCAAGTTTGGTTGAAATCCGCCCAGTAGTTCTTGAGAAGAAGATGAAATATTCAAAAGTTACCAAAAATTACCCCCTTTTGGTCCCCATTTTAGGGCCCCCTGACCCCCCCCCCAGCCTTTTTATTTTCACAAATCCAAATAACCATTACCAAATGATGCTTTTCAACAAGTTTGTTTGAAATTGGCTTTGTACCTCATCAGAAGAAGATGAAAATGAGAATTTTTTAACATGATGAACTTTGACCTCTGGGTGTTGCCCCATACATGACCCCAGGGGCATGAATTTCACAATTTATAATATACCTGTCCTAGTTGTCATGCACACAAAATATTTAAGCTCTGGCATTAACGGTTTATTAGAAGAAGATTTTTAAAGAAGTACCAAAAATTACCCCTTTTTGGCCCCTATTTGGGCCCCTATGACCCCTAGAACCCCTATTTTCACAAACTTGAATTGGCATCCCCCAATGATGCTTTCTACCAAGTTTGGTTGAAATCTGCCCAGTAGTTCTTGAGAAGAAGATGAAATATTCAAAAGTTACCAAAAATTACCCCCTTTTGGTCCCCATTTTAGGGCCCCCTGACCCCCCCAGCCTTTTTATTTTCACAAATCCAAATAACCATTACCAAATGATGCTTTTCAACAAGTTTGTTTGAAATTGGCTTTGAACTTCATCAGAAGAAGATGAAAATGTGAATTTCTTAACATGATGAACTTTGACCTCTGGGTGTGGCCCCATACATGACCCCAGGGGCATGAATTTCACAATTTATAATATACCTGTCCTAGTTGTCATGCACACAAAATATTTAAGCTCTGGCATTAACGGTTTATTAGAAGAAGATTTTTAAAGAAGTACCAAAAATTACCCCTTTTTGGCCCCTATTTGGGCCCCTATGACCCCCAGAACCCCTATTTTCACAAACTTGAATTGGCATCCCCCAATGATGCTTTCTACCAAGTTTGGTTGAAATCCGCCCAGTAGTTCTTGAGAAGAAGATGAAAATGTATAAAAGTTAACGGACGACGCACGACGGACGACGGACCACGCATGACGACGGACAAACGATGATCGCAATAGGTCACCATGACCATTCGGTCAGGTGACCTAAAAATCCATTAGAAATCCTTGTTAACACCTTAGAGTCCACAGATTTCATCGGATTCTCTTCAAATTTTCTCCGAATGATTGTACCATCATAAGGATTGTTCCTTTCGGATTTGGGTATGATCCGTCAAGAAAAGATGGGAAAGGTGCCTTATTAAAAATTAATTGAAAATCTATTAAGAAATCCTCTTTAACACTCTAGAGTCCACAGTTTTCATTGGATTCTTTTCAAACTTTCTCAGAATGATTGTACTATCATAAGGATCTTTTGAAATTGAGTCAGATCTGTCAAGAAACACAGGAAAAGGGGCCTTATTAAAATTCAGTTAAAAGATGCTCGATTACACTCGAGAGTCAACAGTTTTCATTAGATTCTATTCACAGGAATCAATATCTGTCTAGTCTAATATGTCATTCAAACATTCTAAATATTGAAACTTTTTGGCCAACAATATGGCCTCTCAATCACAAATAAGGTACTTCTAAAATATGACCTTGTGACCTTTATGTAATCCACATGCCCAAATGTCCTACTTAAGCCGGAAGACAAACATTCTGACCAAATATCAAGTCATTTGAGGCAAAAATAAATAACCTCTAGAATGCACACAAGGTTATTCTAAGGACTGACCTAGTTACCTAGTTTCTGATCCCATGTGACTGTATATTGACCTTGACCTTGTTCAAGTGAAGACCATATATCAATTCATTTGTGGCAACATTCTTAATACATTCCTGCATAATCCCTCCTTTTTATGCCCCTCAAGAAAATAGTTCTGGAAAACATTGTGGAAAATGAAGAAAAATTCATTATCCTCTATGTTTTCTATCCAAAAAGACAGAAAATTTAAAATTTCATCAACTTGAAATTATCATCTGCAGCTTCTTTAAATTTGGATCAGTCTTAAATTTCACTGTGTGGGAAAGGTTTAAGACATTATTCAATTCTTTTGGGAATTATAATATCAAGCCATTTTTTTTTCAAAGAATTTAACAAGAATTTAGATAACTGAAATTTTTATAAGTCAAGTGTTGTAGGAACATCACAAATACATTTGCCACATTAGCTGCCATATGACAAATTGATTTTCCTTAACCCTTTTCCTCTTTACCCTTTACCTGACGAAAATGTTTTAGACTCGTCATATTAAAAGGAGTCGCAGACGAAAATTTAAGTTTATGCAATTTTAAATTTGTTCAGCTTTCTGTAAAGAAAACATAGTGTAAAAGACGAAATATCTTGGTTGCACGCAATGTCTTCAATTTACACAATGTTTTCCCAACTGCTTTCCTCGAGGGTCGTCAAAAATTGTCATTGTGTTGGAAAGGGTTAACCACCGGATTTTACACTCTTATATGAGATTAATTTTGGAAGAACAAATTGCTTGTCACAATCATAAACAGCCTTGAAAAATAACAAAGCTAAGGAAAACATTGCTAATAAGAAGCAAACTCTTCTATTCTCACAATGTTTTCTACCCTATTTATGTCATTTTTATACGCCCGTCGAAGACGGGACGTATTACGGGATCACCCGTGGTGTCCTGGCGTCCAGGCGTACGGGCGTCCGGTTGTCCGGGCGGTGTCCACTTCTTTGTCCGGAGCATAACTCTGTCACCGTAAGTCCGATTGACTTTAAACTTGGCAGTTATATTCTTCTCATCAATACGGAGTGCAGTGCGCAATAACCATAACTCTACCTGGCTTATTTTTTGAGTTATTGCCCTTTGTTGTTTTTCATACTTGAATCTTGTCCAGAGTATATCTCTGAAAGTATTATTGCTAGGATCATGAAACTTCATGGGTGTATAGATCTCACCAAGGGGGAGTGCAGTGCACAAGAACCATAACTCTACCTGGCCTATTTTTTTGAGTTATTGCCCTTTGTTGTTTTTCATACTGGAATCTTGTCCGGAGTATATCTCTAAAAGTATTATAGCTAGGATCATGAAACTTCATGGGTAATTAGATCTGACCAAGGGGGAGTGCAGTGCACAAGAACCATAACTCTACCAAGCCTATTTTTTGAGTTATTGCCCTTTGTTGTTTTTCATACTTGAAACTTGTCCAGAGTATATCTCTAAAAGTGTCATAGCTAGGATCATGAAACTTCATGGGTGTATAGATCTCACCAAGGGGGAGTGCAGTGCACAAAAACCATAACTCTACCTGGCCTATTTTTTTAGTTATTGCCCTTTGTTGTTCTTCATACTTGAATCTTGTCCAGAGTATATCTCTTAAAGTATTATAGCTAGAATCATGACATTTCATGGATGGATAGAGCTCACCAAGTGGGAGTGCAGTGCACAAGAACCATAACTCTACCTAGCCTATTTTTTGAGTTATTGTCCTTTGTTGTTTTTCATACTTGAATCTTGTCCGGAGTATATCTCTTAAAGTATTATAGCTAGAATCATGAAATTTTATGGCTGGATAGAGCTCACCAAGTTGGAGTGCAGTGCACAAGAACCATAACTCTACCTAGCCTATTTTTTGAGTTATTGCCCTTTGTAGTTTTTCATACTTGAATCTTGTCCAGAGTATATCTCTAAAAGTATTATAGCTAGAATCATGAAACTTCATTGATGGATAGAGCTCACCAAATGGGAGTGCAGTGTACAAGAACCATAACTCTACCTAGCGTTTTTTTGAGTTATTGCCCTTTGTTGTTTTTCATACTTTGTTTGACAAAAAAAATTCATTCAAAATAACCTCAGTTCTATTCAAACCCCCAGTTAATATTAAGCAGTGTGACGGGCATATCTTGTGACAATTTGGCACCTTGTTTTTAGTTAAAATGCATTTTGAACTGTTGTCTCCAACATCTTTCAAATCTAACCATTCTAAAATTTGTAATCTGGTAATGGGTTGACCCAAATTCACTGAATGTATGGGTTCCATTTCTCTTAGTTCCAACTCTTACCGGTATATTCTATTAAAGAGTTAGTATCACATAGAATCCTTTGGTGTTCCATCACTCTGTTTATGTTCTGTGATTTTATCAACAGACTCCAACACCTGAGACAATAACTTTAACTTGTCTACACCACTCAATAATTGTCTGAAAAAGAAAATTGCATTTTATATTTATCCCATTCCCACTCAAAAATTTTGGACAGGTCCAAGTTCAAAGGAGTTGCAGTTGACAGTTTCAAGTTCAGATGATTTTGAGAATATCCATCTTTTTGGGTAGAAAACAAGGCTGAAAATGAAAATTGCTTTTAACAAGCAATTTCACCATTTTCATCCTTGTTTTCCTCAAGTCATTTCTTGAGGGGCATAAAAAAGCAGGATTGAGTTGATATGGGTTAACCCATTTCCACACAATTCTTTGCTATGATGCCCCAATAGAATAATATTAGAATAGATATAAATGGAGAATTACTCCTTTCTCAAGTCATACCACTTAATCCCACATTTTTACGCACTGAAGGAATGAAGCTTTGGAAAACATTGTGAGAAAAGGAGAAATTGCTTCTTACAATTCTTTCTTCCCCATATGACAGTATTTTTTTTTTCAATTTCATTTCACTTTAGTATAATGTTAGCAACTTCTTCCAACTTTGACCAGTCTAAAATTTTGTCATTTGTGTATGGGTTGAAATGTATTTATTTCACAATTTACACGCTATGGAGTTTCATCTACAATTTGGACCATTCTGGCGTTATGATTCCTAATAAAAGGTGATTTACTCACTAAAAATGCCCCACAGCTTAACAACATGTAAATATCATATTATGAAGAAGCCAATTCAAGAACATTTGTAGAAAATAGATTATCAAATAAATTGAAAAAGGTTCTCACAGTCGGAGAATGATTATTTGTGTGGAGCCGGCTTGTGGTGAGCAATATACTATAGTCACAATGACACTCCGGCATATGGGTATTATTTAGTACACTTGTGTTTCAGTCCAAATTTTCTGGACCATGACTACTGCGATTATGAATGGATTTCAAAATAATTTAACATATAGGATATCTTAAACAAGAGGTCAGACATCAAGGTCAAATGTTTAAACTGAGATTGACCAGAGCACAACTCCAATATTTTTTAATAAATTCCAATATACACATAATTCTACAGAATAGGTCTTCACCATTAGTCAAAGCACCATTTGAAAATAATTTTTTCATAGCTTTAAAGTTAAAGATAACTCATCAAGATAAATGTTAGAATTGAGGGTGACTTGAGCATTACTTATTTTTTCACCAACAAGCCCCTTCAGGTGTATGCGCCATTCTGTGTAGCTCTTGTTTTTCGATTACATTCTCTGTAAGTCATTGTCTGTCATATCAATCTCACCTTAAGGAAGATTCTGCAGTCTTTGTGGCAGAGGTCAATTCTTGAGCTACGTACGAGGTCCTCTCTTTAACATCAGCAAGATGGTCCCCTTTATTTTGCCCTGCCTCATCTCGCAGAACCTTTAATTCACCCTGAAACATGCATGAAATATTCTGGGTTCAGCAGGGCTAGAGTTCAGATCTGGATAAAAGTTGACTCCTTTTTACATTTTCATTTTAGTTGTTATTCCTTGACCCACATATTTCTAAGTTTTTATGCAATGAGGAAAATTAACTTTAGAAAATATTGCTAGAAAAGGAGAAATTGCTTCAAAAAAGTAATGACTTCTTTTCTCACAAAGTTTATTACTTGATTTTGCATCTATTGTTTGAAAAATTGTAACTATCAAAGAGAAATCTCAATGTTTTTGGAATTCCTATTGAAACAATTGCATTTCATAGTATTAACCTATTTCCACTTGGCAAAATTTTAGATCAGTCCAAATTCAAAGAAGTTGTAGACAACAATATTCAGTCGATGAAATCTTGTCACAATCTTGTCACAAGCAATTTCTTCATTTCCATAATGCTTTCCAAAGCTTTTATATTGTGAGGCATTTCAAAGCTTCATTGTGTAGGAATGGGTTAATGTACCTTACAAGCAATTTCTTCATATTCCACCATGATTTTCAAAGCTTTTTTCTTGAGGTACATGAAAGGACTGCAATACTGTTCTCACTTAGGTACAAAAAATTTGACCTCATTAAGTCCTCTTTGATTTTGTTAGTTGAAATATGCAATATGGTATGACAAAAATTTAGACTTGCCCAAATTGAAAGAAAATGAAGATGACAAATTCATTTGTTTTAATTGTAAACATATCTTTCTTTTTTGGTAGAAAACAAACTCCTTTCTTGAGGAGTGTAAAAAACGGGATTGTGTGTGGATGGGTTAAGACAAACATTCACAGTTATACGACTGAAAACAACTACATATACTTAGAACAAGAGCTCGCCTAAGGGTGCGTACACTCAGCTATTTGGTGCTGTATAGTGGATGAAATGCATCTAGAGTTATCCCCCTTAATATTATAGGTTGCTCTTTTGATATTGAACAGAGATATCATAAAATGTCAAAGTTTATGCACGATGACGACGACAACAATGACAATAATGACGACAACACCAAGGCTATAGCAATACCTCTGGTTTTCTTCGAAAAGCGGAGCTAAAAATGAAAACTTAAGATTCCAATTTTTTGTGACCAATTTTTATATTAGATATATTGCAAGGATTTTTTTTTTTTTGCATTAAGACTACAAAACGTCTGGTTGTTCATAGAGGTATACACATTCCTCAGCGGTATTGATAAAGGTAAAAAAACTTAAGGTACCCTTAAAGTAGGATAATAAAATTGATTTTTTCGCTTTAGCTTAAGCTTGCTCCCAAAGTTAAGGCAACTTTGTACCAAATGATAGTAAGGTTTATGGTATACAAGTGCAATATCTGTTTTTCATAATCTATACATAAATGAAAAGCAAGTTCTTTTATAATTTTAGAGGCTTTTTCAAGTCACATAGTTTCTTAGAATAGCCTAGTTTTTTACACAAGAGAGCAATATTGGAAACTTCAATAGTGTCCGGTTTTAATTTTTGTTCAGTAAAGCTGAAATATAATTTACCTGTAAAGTTTTTATTTCTTGTTTCAACTTGGTGATGGTCCCCTCTGCGTTGACAGCTCTTTGCTGAAAAAATATACCATACATCATAAAATTTGACAAGAAATTTAGATTGTTAACCCATTCCCAAACAATCCCTCCTTTTTACTCCCCTCAAGATATAAGCTTTGATAAACATGGTGGAAAATGAAGAAATTGCTTGTATCAAGCAATTTCTTCTTACCCACAATGTTTTCAATCTAAAAGACAAAAAAAATCCATCAACTTGAAATTGTTGTCTGTAGCTTCTTTCAATTTTGACCAGTCTAAAATTTTGTTGTGTGAGAATGGGTTAAATAAAATAACCTTGGATTTCCTACAGTGACATGGGAAGATCCGCACAATTGTTTCTGGCCATTTTATAGCGGGTCACAAGAGGAAGAATAATTCCTCAAAAACATGGACAGACTTGATCCTTTGAGAACCAGTTAGGTTATGACAATATCTCCACTTTTATTCTAAACCAAATAAACTAAAAAAATGATGTATAGTTACCGTGGTAACTCTGAGATTTTCCTCCACCTGTTCCATGGCTTTCTCCATGATTGATGTTTCTTCTAACTCTTTCTTTCTTTGTTCAACAACCTGCTTCTCTAACTCACTGATCCTGAATAAAATCCCAACAAAGAAGTATAATAAACCATTACCAGATGATGATGCTTTTTGATGCTATCTAGAAAAACAATTGGGAAAACATTGTGGGAAATGAAAAATATAAGAAGAATATATACTATAATTTCTAAACAGAAAAATAAAAAAAAGTCTAAAATTTCACCAAGTTAAATTTTCGTATGCAACTTCTTTCAACTTTGACCAGTCAAAAATGGGTTAAAGTTTAACTTAACCTTTGTCATGCTGAACCCGGAATATTCCGGTTTTGGCAGGAGATGTAGACCAAGATCAGCCTGCACATAAGTGCAGTCTGATCTTGATCTACACCTCCTGCATTTACTTTTCTTGTCAGGGTTGATTATGAAATTGGTTTCTAAAAGAAATATTGATTATTCAACAACAAATTTTATCAGTGCTTTCAGTCCTTTGATTTTATAGCAATTCGGTAAGGTGATTTATACAGCATGACAAGGGTTAAACTATTACCAGTCGACAAACTTTTAGACCAAAAATGAAGAAGTTGTAGACAACAATTTTTAAATATTCCTACTTTCTGGGTGGAAACAGTTTGACAAATGCAGATTGTTTGCATCTGTCAATTTCTACATTTCCCACAATGTTTATCCGAACCTTTTTTCTCAATGGGCGTCGAAATGCAGTATTGTATGGTAATGAGTTCTAGTCTACTTGAAATTGACAGAAATGACATACCATAACACAATTTAGTCCATTACCACAGTCTCACTTTTTATGCACTGAAGTAAATTGTTATGGGAAAATGTTCTTTATGGGGAAAAGGAGAAATTATTGCTAGTTCTTAATACTTTATTTTAGTTTGATTGTGATGAAAGCTTTAAGCTCACAGAGTTGCTCTTGAACACTCACAATCCAGATGTTTTGACGTCCCTGAAAGAAAGGTATTGGCTTAAACCCACTGCTACCCAATTTTACAGCTTGGTAGACTGAGGCTGGCTATTAAGTGTTAGGCCCTTGAACACACCTCGGTGACAGTGGGGCTAGAACCCATGACCTTTCGGTCATCAGTGAAGCACCTACATCACTCGGCCATCGAGGCTGTTAACCCTTTCCTGTACAAACCCAGAATTGTACGTTGCTATGATTTATTACATGAGAAAACATTGTGGAAAAGAAGAAATCACTTGTAACAAGCAATTTCTCCCTTTTCCCACAATATTTCTACCACATAGGATGGTTTCATTTCCAATGACATCAAATTTTCATTGCTATCTGCAACCTCTTTCAAGTTTGACTCTTCTAAAATTTCAAAAAAACTGGAAAGTGTTTAAGTGTGAGTAAATGAATAGGGTAATATTGGGCAGAAAATGGTGCAAGAAGAGAGTAGTCTACTGATTAACCCTTTCCTGTTTTATGAAAATTTAGACTGGTCCAATTTGAAAGAGGTTGCAGATGACAATGAAAAATGCATGCAATTTGAAATCTGACCATCCTATGTGGTAGAAAATATTGAGGGAAAAGGAGAAATTGCTTGTTAAAAACAATTTCTCCTTTTTCCTCAATGTTTTCTCAAGTATAAAATCACAGTGACGTAAAATCCCTTTTTTGGCCAGGAAAGGGTTAAAAGCATTTATCTCTCTCTCAATATTTTCAGCTGTTTTCAGCAAGTTTCATTCTTCAGCAAGTAAAAATGCAGGAATGTGTGGTAATGAGTAAAATGAATCCTAATCAAAGTTAGCCATAACCCAGGAGCAATTTCTCCTGCTGTCACAATATTTTGGTAGGTCCTATACTTCAATGTGCCAGAAACGTTGGATAGTGTTGAAATAGGTTAACCCATTCCCACACAGTGACTCTTTTAAACGCCCCTCAATATGAAAGCAAAAGGTAAAGATTTCAAAGGTGTTGTCATTTTTATATTTTCGTCTGCAACTTCTTTGAATTTGGTTTGTTTATTTGTTTGAATGGGGTTTTACGCCGCTTTCAACAATCTTTCAGTTATATTGTGGCAGCTGGAGCACCTAACAATGGAATCCTGGTATTTCTGACACCAGTACTACCAATACATCCCTTCCTAGCCACCAGCTGCTATCCCTCATAGGTCTACGCTTATCGACCCATTGGTGAGAGACAAATAGTCGGAAAGGATGAGTGCCGCCGTTGGGGATCGAACCCGGGACCACTAGATTGACAGCCCAACGCACTACCAACTGTGCTATGACGGCGGCTGGGTCTTTGAATTTGGACTGGTCTAAAATTTTATCATGTGGGAATAGGTTAAATTTTGGTGTACCAGGTACCGAGATAGTTCAGTGAGATACCATCTATTGAATAGATTAACTGGATATGTAGGCTCGCAGGGAAATACTATATTTCATTTTGATGATCAAAATTTGATTTCAACAAATCTACTTGTCAGAATATTGTATTCAAACTTTATATGAGATAGAAAAAAGGCTAAATTCCATAACTTGAAAACACAAGAGCACCACATGCAGATCCCAGCTCTTGGCTATTCAACTGCTAGATAGCGGGTAAATTTTTTTAAGTCAAAAAAGGGACATAATTTAAATTCATTCAAAATACATTAAGTGTTATCCCTCTTGTTGATATAGATTGATCTTTTGATAATGAACATATATTTCAATTTATTAACCCTTTCCTGGTTAATCCCTGGTTTTTACGTCCTTGTGATTTTATAATTGAGAAACATTGAGGAAAAAGAAGAAATTGCTTGTGACAAGCAATTTCATCTTTTTCCACAACATTTTTTACCCTACTAAATGGTTATTTTTCAAATAAAATCAACTTTAAATTTTTGTCTGCAAAACCTTTGAATTTGGACCGGTCTAAAATTTTGCAAAACAGGACAGGGTTAAGGGAATGTGTACTGTAAAACCAGAGATATTACAAAAAGTCAAAGTTTACTGACACAGTTTTATGATGCTGATGCAGAAGCATACAAGACGACTTCCTGGACATAGCAATACCTTCCAAAAACAGCCAAGCTAAAAAACGTTGAAAAACCCTCCTAATAGTCATGATGACAACTATAGGTGTATTATATGAATACAACTTTTCATTTATATAACCTTAATTGTTACAGTACTTACCTTTGTACATCATTTTGTCTCTTGTTTTCTAACATATCAAGTTGCTTCTTCAATAGTACATTCTCCTCTCTTAACTGAAATTAACAAGAGCCTTCTGAGACAAAATATGCTCTGTCACAAAAACTGTAAATAAACAGGGAAAAGGATTTGGTCAGACAAGCAGACAAAGATGCAGCTATATCCTTGCCCTATTACAGACATTTTGAATTTTAACATACGACTGCCCTGATGGCCGAGCGGTATAGGTGCTTGACTTGTAATCTGAAGGTCAAGGATTCGAGTCCTGTTGTCACCCGGGTGTGTTCATGGGCAAGACATTTAATAGCCAGCCTCGGTCTACCCAGCTGTAAAATAGGGTAGCAGTGGGTTTAAGCCACTGCCTCTCTTCCAGGGACATTTAAATATCTGGGTTATGAGAGTTTGAGAGTGACTCTATAAGCTTATAGCTTTCGTCACAATCAAAACTAATATAAATTAGTAAGAACTAAACGTCTGAAACATACAACCTGAGCTGTATCTTAGAGCTATCTTAAAATTTGTTTATAAATGGCACATCTACTCATGAAAGAGAACAATAGTGCCAAGGTATGTTGAAATCCATTCTTAATTAAAGGAGCTATGCTCTGGGCAAGGTCAATTTTAATGTTTGACCTTGAACTGTGATCTTGACCTTGGAGCTATCCAAAAACAGGAAAAAATCATTAGCCCGATATCATAAGGAACTCATATGTGAAGTTTCATCCAATTTGGTTGTGGAGATATAAAGGTGGACAGACAGATTGAGAGAATGATGGACAGATGAAGCAGTGGATATATGCTCAGCCCTTCCGGGAGCATGAGAATAAACATTCAGAATCAAGCCTTTAACCCATTCCCACTTGACAAAATTTTAGACTGGTCCAAAATGAAAGGAATATCAGATGATAATTTAAAGTTGATGAAATTTAGATTTTTTTCATCTTTCTGAGTAGAAAACATTGTGTAAAATGAAGAAATTGCTTGTTACAAGCAATTTCTTCATTTTCTACAATGTTTTCTAAATCTTTTGTTCTTGGGGGAGTCTTAAAGTGTTGTTGAATGGGAATGGGTTAACCCTTTACCGGACAAGATAATTTCAGACGGGTAAAAATTCAAAGAAGTTGCAGATAATTTTAGTCGATGTCATTTTTAAAATCCTTGTCTATCTTGGTCCAGTGGTGTAGGTGCTTGACTCAAAATCTGAAGGTCGCAGGTTCATGCCTCACTGTCACCAGGGTGTGTTCATGGGTAGGCCTTATAGTGGGTCTATATTTCTTTTTACAATGATTTTATCAACAACTCTGGCTTAAAGGGGCCAGACAAGTTGTGTAGACTAGGATCAGACTACAAATATTTGTCTATACCCCTGCCTTAATAAGTCTATATATATACATGTTTTCCTACATCTTAATCCATTACAAGACAAGAAATCTAGACTCATCAAAATTGAAAGAAGTTGCCAAAGTTTTCTGAGTAGAAAAAAAAGTGGGAAATAAAGACACTGCTTAATACGAGCAATTTCATTTTCAACATTGATTTCCTAAGCTATTTTCTTGAGGGGTATAGAAAAGAGGGATTGTGCAGGATAATTTTAAATTACAAAAAAATGATTGTAATTAACAGTCCTTGAAGCTCCTAAACTAAATATTGGTCTGAGTGACAGTAGATTTGTCCAAATTTGAAATCTAGTTCGAAATTAGCCTTACTTCAATTATGTATTAATTATCTTAAGCTCTGACAGACAATAGATCAACCTTTACTACCTTGAGATCTTTACCTATGAATTAATAAATGTTTGAATATTGTGTCAAATGATTTTGAAATTAATCCACAAGTACAGAAATTGTGGTCAAGGTTCCTTCTCAGGTAAGTGCAGACACTCATTTACCCTTTCCAGTTTGATCCCTGTTTTTTACGTCCATATGATTTTAAACTTAAGAAAACATTGTAGAAAAAGAAGAAATTTTTTATAACAAGCAATTTCTTCTTTTTCCAAAATATTTTCTACCATACAAAATGGTTATTTTTCAAATTAAATCCACTTCAAATTTTCGTCTGCAAAACCTTTGAATTTGGACAGGTCTACAATTTTGCAAAACAGGAAAGGGTTGAGCCCATCTTCTTGTCTCTGAGATAAATTTGTATCACTCACCAGTTCAAACCTGGGATTTTACATCTCTGTGATTTTGTACTTGAGAAAATATTGTGGAAAAAGGAGAAAATTGCTTGTCACAAGCAATTTCTCATTTTCCTACAATATTTTCTATCACATACTGGATGGTTTCTTTTCAAATTGCATCCAATTTTCAATGTGGTATGCAACCTCTTTCAATATGGACCAGTCTAAAATTTGGAAAAACAGGAAAGGGTTATCAGTTAGAAATTGACTATTTTAAGTGTGTTAGTTCTTACCTCTAGGATTTCAGAGTCTCTGAATACATTATCTTTACTATCATCCACGACCTCAAGTCTACATTTTTGTGACTTTTTTCCACCAACAGACACTCCAGATAAGAAATCCGGTAATATTTGACCTACATTGTTTTTGCCATTATTGTCAGTTTCATCGTCTGAACTAGAAAAACTTTCACTGACTCTAAGTTGATTCCTTCCACCATTACCAACATCACTTGTTTTAGAACACTTATGACTATTATCTAAATTAACAGCACCATTAAGATGTGGCAAGTCTAAAGATATTTCTAAACTTTCTGACGACTTTGATAAATCATTGATCTCAGACCGAGTATCACGATTTTCTGAGAAATAATGATCCTGTACAAAGTCTGGTAGACTATTATCTAAATTGTCAAATACTGGATTCTCCGCACCACCCTCAGAAGCTGATGGTTCATCTGTTATCTGGAGGCTTGGTGATGAGCTTTTTTTACTTGAACCAGACAAAAACTTTTTAAATGAGAATGGATTTTCACCTTTCTCTCTTTTCTTAGGTTTCTTTGAGGTGTCATCTGAAAATATAGACATTTGATTCATTTGAATCAAACAATTACAATTGTTTCAAAGTTCTTAACGATTGAAATTGTTGTTTGTGACCTAGAGTTCATGACACTTTTGGGCACCGCTACAAAACTTTAGAAAAACATGTTAAATAAAAAATTGCTTGCTACAAGTATTCTTTTTATTTAACACAATGCTTTCTACCCAGAAAGTTGAAAATCTAAATTTCATTAAATTAAATTTCATCAAATTGTTGTCTGCAACTTATTTCAGTTTGGACCAGTCTAAAATTTTGGCTTCTGTTAATGGGTTAATAGTGAAATGCAAAACAGAATTTTACAAGAACTTAATTTCCCTGTGCAAAAGAACAAACAATTAGCTGCCTTTTCACAATATAACAAATCTAATATTGAGAAATCACTCGAGGATAACCAAAAAGCAATTGCTTAAGAGCATGGTTACATCATACACTTTTTTGTGACATAAATAGATAAGTCTAAAATTTAAAAAAACAGGAATGAGTTAATAATGGTCTTTTCCAAACCATTAAATTGCTCCCCTTTCTTTTGTAAGGAGAAACCATCTCCACACAAGGTATATGTGTATGTATATTTACCTTGAAAGAAGATTCTGTAACATCAAATATTGTATCTGGGGTTGAAGCAGAATTCATCAAATATTCTTTAAATTGTACCATATGAAACAAGCCCAGCAAACTTCAGGGAGATTTAAGTAATTACCACACAATCCTGCATTTTATGCCCTGGATAAATATCGCATGTAGCAAGCAATTTCTTCTTTTCTCAAGATGATTTCTACAATAATTGACATATATTATAATCATATAAAAGAAGTACTTATTTTAACTGATTTCTCTTCTCTTACAATGTTTTCCTTCGCTGCGATATCATAGCCCTCTTTCTGATAATCGGCTGGTGAGCAGGTTATCAGAAAGAGGGCTACGATATTGCAGCTATGTTTTCCTGGGCTCTTGAGGGCAATGAAACGCAGTAGTAACTTATGCTGTATCCTTACCATTAGGGTATTGAGGGAGCCACAATATTTTATATTGTGTACTCTCAAAAAGTTCAAGTCTTTCATAGGCTTGGTTAATCTAGAACTTTACATTCTTGTTAGGACTTGGGACAAAATAAAAAAAATACCTTCTTCAGCCGATATCAACAACTTTTTGGAAGTTTCTTGTCGTTTGTCGGTGATTCTAAATATGTCATCATCGTCATCAACAATAAGTGCCTTCCCCTTTTTTGAATCGCTCGTCATAAACTTCTTAAATGAGAATGGATTGACTTCTTCCTTCTTTCCATCCATATTACAGTAGGTGCTCTTACAGCCTTTTTCAACTGACGTAAACTACTTATTCCCTAATGTCATGCCTTCTTTGTGACTTAAATGAATAATCTAAAGTATCGTATAATTATCATCAAGGTTTAATCGATACTTTTTTCAGTTGTTTTAGAAAAGGGGCGAAGTTCGTGATGACAGCTGATCAAGCTCTGCAAGGCGCTTTATTTGTTTACGTTTTGAATAAATTCTTCGACCATTATAAAAAGTTACTCGAATGAAAAAAAAGGTGTTGTGCATTCGGTTTCAGTATTAACACTCCAGTAAACAATTCTTCCTGTTTTTCTAGATCGTAAGATATGCCTAATATGACTGTTGTATCGTTGGTTGTCTTTGACTGTATAAACATTATAGTTGATTTAGCTATATATTTTACACAGAGTTAACCCATTACCACATGGCAAGATTCTAGACTGGTCAAAATTGAAAGAGTTGCAGACGACAATTAAAAGCTCATTAAATGTTAGATTTTTCAACTTTCTGTGTAAAAAACACTGAGGAAAATGAAACAAATGCTTTTTGCAAGCAATTTCTTCATTTTCCACAATGTTTTTCCGATCATTTTTTACAGAGGGGCGTCAAAAGGTTTAATTGTGTGGGAATGGGTTAAAGAATATGTCCCCAATTATTTTTTATGCAGAGGCATGAAATGCCTAGGCTTGGTCTCTCACAGAAACTTGTGGGAGGACCAATTTACTAATATGCCTTTCTCACTTGCTAAAGGACGTGTTTATTTAAAGGGGAATGATAAAAATGACATAAGAAAAGGAAGTATAAAGTCCTCATTAAGAATTTTAGATACAGTAAAAATTCTATCTATTTTTTCGTTAACATCTAAGTGCCGACATGCCTAATAAAGACATTACTGAAAATTCTGCATGGAGTAGCTATATGTCTCGTCAAAAAAATGGATTCAATTTTAATTACTTGCAGGTCAAAAAGGGCTATTGAAACAAGTCTGGTTCTAAATAGACTGGGTTACTGCCCCTAGATCCTCACAGACAGCGGACTACCAGTTTAGTCTGTAGCACTTAAGACCAAGATATTTCTCTACCCGTAACCCGTCTCAATCCAGAACTAGCTCGATGAATATTGTGTTCCAATTAGTTGTCAATATTATGTCGTTTTTGATTATCGATGTGGTCTGTATGTAATCTTTAAAAAAAAAAAAAAAAAAAAAAAACAAGTATGAGGAATACATTCAAGTAGAGATTGGACCTGAGACAAATTTATTGTCAGGCTGCGTGAATTACGATGCTAATTCTCTCTGCTGAAATGATGTCTTTTTCAGTTTTTCATAGGGCTATCGGATGGTCTTTTTCCAGGGGACAGTCGGTAAAAGTTTTGATTCCGGTCAGCCTGCATAGTATGTGTCAATCATACGATCTCTTGTAGAATCTTTAAACCAAGGTTTGTTGATGATTTTCATCAAAGTGTGTATGGTTATGTCTTATTTACTTATAGACATCTAAAAATTATAACGCAGTTGAAAGATATTTAAATGGTTTACTACATACATACACGGACGTTCATAACATTGTCTTAACCCATTCCCACACAGCAAAATTTTAAGACTGATCCAAAATGAAAGAAGCTGCAGACGACAATTTTAAGTTGATGGAATTTTGAATTTTTTCGTCGTTTTGGATAGAAAACATTGTGGATAATGAAGAAATTGCTTGATACAAGCAATTTCTTCATTTTCCACAATGTTTTCCAAAGATTTTTTCTCGAGGGGCGTAAAAAGGAGGGCTTGTGTGGGAATGGGTTGAATTGAATCAGGTATACATAGAATTAAATAGAACAGAAAAAATACAAAGGGCCTGTTTGGTACACAAAATAACGCAACCAACGCAATCAAAGATAAATTTCATAATTTATTTGTGATACAAAAATCCGGATAAAAACATCCCGCAAAAGGACTATTTCATTCGAACAAGAAATGCATAAACTTATTCCTATATTGAAAATGAATTATAGGATCGACTCAGCCATGAATATATAAAAGAAGTTTTCTTATGACAAATATTGTGGAGGGTAGATGTTTTTATAGGTTCAGGTGAAATGCGAGTTGCTCAAGTTGCGAGTTAATGAGAAAAAGCTTGAAACAGGAATTTCATTTTCAATATATATACCGATATTCTCCAGAAGGGCGTCCAAAAGCGTCATTGTGTTTGTATGGGTTAAACTTCATTCATGAAGAGAATATTTTTTGTTTTCATGGAGGTATGAACCGAAAAAACTAATCACACTGTATGAATACGCGAAGCGTAAAAAGCAAAAACCCTACATTTTTTTATACCTTTTTATATAGGACTATTTTTTGCGGAAGCATACAAAATGGCTGCGTGCTCAAAATTGTGTTCGTAGAGGTATGAATTAATTTTTTCGACCAATCAGAACGTTCGTTTTTGATAGACGAAACTAAAAATTAAATCATAAATACATAAACTGATACCGTTACGAATTCATCAAATCATTTGACAGGAGGCGTCTGCAAAATAATTTATATCTTTTTTGTTGAAAGAAAACCGGTTTTAATATGTTAACCCATTACCAGACAACACAATTTTAGACTGGTTCAAATTCAAAGAAATTACAAACAATTCACAATTACTTACTTAGAAATTAAAAACCAAGGGCAAGATGGATTAGAAAATATTGTGTTAAAAAGAAAAAACCGCCTGTATCAAACATTTTCTCCTTTTCTAACAATGTTTTCCTAATGCAATTCTACATGGGGATAAAAGAAATATCGTGATTGTGTGGGAATGGGTTCATGAGCCCACCCTGAATCACCCGGACCAAACAGTAAAGATAGAATCTAATTAATCCCCCCCGGCTATATTCATTGCCCCAAACTGAATAATTTGATCGGTTACGAATAATACAAATGAAATGGTTTACGCATTGATTTTTATAGGGTCATCTCATATAGCTAGAAAAGCTTCCGATTAACCCACTACCAGACTGCAAAATTTTAGACAGTTGCAAACTGAAAGAAGTTGCAGACGACAATTTAAAATTAATGAAATTCTGGATTATTTAAACTTTCTGGGTAGAAAACATTGTTGAAAATGAAGAAATTGCTTGTTACTAGCAATTTCTTCATTTTTACACAATGTTTTTTTCCCAACTGTTTTTTCCTGAGGGGCGTCAAAAGGCGTCATAGTGTGGGAATGGGATAAATTGTTGTGTTTTGTTTTCAGTGGCCTACATTCCTAATGTTATCACCAGGGAAACTAATTCTTCGGGTTGAATGACAATCTCTTCTCATGTGAAATTATTTCTCTCAAATGAAAATATTTGCCCGTTTATTTTTTATTTACTCCTTCCTTTATTACATGTATTATCATTTTAATTTTTTGCAGATTTTAATATTCTCATCTTCAAAAAGCTTGTAATAAAAGTGCCAATACACATTTTCTTGTGTGCCTTCAAATTATTATGTTTTGTAAAACAATTTCGGAATGGAGAAAAGGTGCCAATAAGTAATCGCCCCTGTTCACCTTTTTCAAAAATAAAGTTCCTAATCATACAAGTGTATAATTAAATCAAAGCGCTGAAAGCGCTGAAAGCCTGAGATATGTGTACAGGAGATATATAATCTGGGCAGAAAAAGTCTGATGGTCGGATTATCGGAGGTGCCACTTTCTACCCAAATCTACTGTCGATTATGCGAAGATCTGCCAATTTGTGCGCTAGGGGACACAATCTGCCCGCAATAATTATCATCCCTTTGAGGTATTGTAACGATATATTTACATGTATATAGCGTTACATATTTTTCACCCGATCAAAATGCTTTGAAGGAATCTGATAAAGGCCACCAAGGATCCTTCCTGTGAATTTTGGTTGAGTTTGGTTGAATTATGTTCAGTACTTTCTGAGAAGAAGATTTTTAAAGTAAAAGTTGACGGACGGACGACGAACACCACATCATGACAAAAGCTCGTTAGCTTTCAGCCAGTGGAGCTAACGGGAGAGAGCTAGAGAGTGAGAGGGATGGGGGAATGGAGCGTGTAGCCAGGTTCGAACTAGGAGGCTCTTGCGTGCGATGTGAGTATTCTACCACACAGACCAATTTCGTTATGTAAATATGCGCTTTATAATCTCCAGATAAAGATAGCGAGAGAGGGCGGGCGGTCGTTTACCAGGTTAACATGATTATGTACGCCTCTCAAAAGCGGCATGTAGAAACAAAACATTCCAATCGTGCGTAAAACCGACAACTTCGCTTATCAGCTTTATACAACAACTTCGTCTAACCGGACCGTTTTAACATTATTACTCTAGAATAAGTAATAATATTTTGGTATGAAACAAACACCTTATTTTTTCTTAACAATATGATATGATTATATATGCTTAATAATTTCCAACATAATATATATCTCCTTTCTTTCTTTCCTTTCACTCATCAAGTTTTGATAATTTTGCCAAATTCAGAACAATATCAAACCGACAGCTTTCAGTGAGTCATATCTCGCCTTCGTTCTTCTCGCCTCAATCGGGCGTATTAATTTAGGGTATGATCCGATCTACTTTTCATGCGACAGAAGATCACATTGATTGCGGTAGATGTTTAAACATTATTTTTTCTCTTTAAACTCTGCATGGGTTTAAATTTTTAGCATTGTAACTTTACTCTCAGATTGCTTACGCAATCTCAGGCTAAAAACCGTGCTCCTTTCATCCCCTGCATTTTCAACAATTAAGAAGTTATTGTGTGAAAAAGAACAGACTGTCACATATCCTTTCCAACATTCGTCTCTCACCAAATGGGTGGATAATAGTAAACCTAAGTGGGGTAGCAGCTGGAGGCTAGGAAAGGATGTTATAGTGGCAGCAATGGTGCGAGATATACCAGGAATCCTTTGTAAGGTGCCCCAGCCTTCGCGATACGACTGAAAAATGTTAAAAGCGGCGTTAAACCCAATTCAGGCAAAATCTTCAAAACAACCTTCCATTTTTTAAAATACTTTTGTTCAAAATATTCAACCTACACAGAACATCTGTAATCTTTATCGATATAATTGATCAGTCGCGGCCGTCAATCAAGGAGTCAGTCGACCAATCAAATCATTAATTCAGTCCGGGAGTGAAGCTTCAACTCCGACATTGGTCGCCATTTATGTTGGTTTGGCGACTAAGCTGTAGTTACGACGTTTAGGTCGCCAACCAAGCATTCTGCTTTTTTGTTCCTTGCTTATGGTCACAAATTTTGCAAAATAACGCCGTTAAAAATCGAAGCGGAACTCCCTGTCGGAGTTAATGGGCGGGGCAAAAGGAGTATGTGGGCGGGGCCAGAGATTGGCCATGCCCACTGAGCTCCTACAAGAAGTTACACTAGCATATTATACACCGTTGTCAAAGGTAGACCGATACTTTGTTAACCCTGGTCATGTCGAATGAAATCCTTAACAGAATTCCGTTAAAATCAAAGGGCTGAAAGCACTGGAGACACTTATTGTTGGTTAACCCATTCCCACTTGACAAAATTTTAGAGTGGTCCAAATTGAAAGAAGATGCAGACGACAATTTCAAGTTGATGGAATTTGAAATTCTTTCACCTTTTTGGATAGAAAACATTTTTGATAATGAAGAAATTGCTTGATACAAGCAATTTCTTCATTTTCCACAATGTTTTCCAAAGCTTTTTTCTTGAAGGGCGTAAAAAGGAGGGATTAAGTTGGAATGGGTTAATATTCATTATGAAAATTTATCTTAGAAATCATTCCGGCTTTAAAAAGACTGGCAGGTGGTGAAGACTAAGGTCAGACTGCTTATGTATGCAGACTGATCTTCGTCTTAACCTCCTGCCAATACAGAATAAGCTGTAGTTACGACACCTTAGTCGCCGAATCAACACCAAGAGCACCGTTGGCCCTGCTCACCTGAGATAAAGGCTATTTTTATTTCAACTGTCAAATTTAACGTTAAGTCTAGGATTACAATACAAGTAAGCCTAATCATACTTCATACATATATAGGCTCTATACCTGGTCATGGAAGAGCAATGGCAACCAGAGTTTTGGCCAGGTGGTTTCGTCAGAGATGTCGTCTAAAAAATCTTCTTTATAGTTTGTTTGTTTGAATGGAGTTTTAAGCCGCTTTCAACAATCTTTCAGTTATATCGCGGCGGCTGGAGCACCTAACAATGGATTCCTAGTATTTCTCACACCTGTACCGCCATCACATCCCTTCCTAGCTTCCAGCTGCTATCCCACATAGGTCTATGATTATCGACCCATTGGTGGGAGACAAATAGTCGGAAAGGATGAGTGCCGCCGTCGTAGATCGAAGCCGGGACCTCTAGATTGACAGTCCGACGCGCTACCAACTGCGCTATGACGGCTCTTCTTTATAGAGATTGGCGCTACCTGGGGCCACTGGCGACCAAAAGTTAATTATTCTAGCAATTTTAAAAAAGTTCAATATACTGATGTTTCATTCGAAATATCAAGGCTAAACGCCTTCAGATTCAAGAGAAAATGTTTAAAAATCATTTTGTTGTTTCACTTTTGTTGCTATGGCAACCAGAATTTTCAACAGATTTCAATTCTCTTAGCTATCTTAATGGGGGGAACCTCAGGAACATTTGTCAAATTTGGATCAAATTGGCCATATGAATTTGGAGATGATGTTTGAAAAAGCTTTCTTATTTCTTTAAATACCAAACCACCCTAGGGCTTCGCCCTTTTGACCAGAGAGTAATACTTTTACCAATTTTGCAAAAGGGGAACATATTGACATTTCATGCAAAATAACATGGTTCTATGCCTTCTGGGTCAGTAGAAGAAAATTTTAAAGATTATTTAAAATGTCACTTTTGCTGCCATGGCAACTAGAGCTTTCAACAGATCTAAATTGTTTTAGAAATCCTTAAAAGAAGACTACCTAAGGAATAAATGGATAGGGGAGATGTTATTTAAAAAACTTTATTTCTGTATAGACCTTACGCTCGGAGCTCGGCCCCTGGTGACCTGAGGGTAATGAATCGCGCTATTTTGAAAGAGGTCAATATTTTGATGTTTCATGCATAATATCAAGGCTCTACGATTTCTGGATCAGGAGGAGATTTTAAATTTTTTTTATTAAAATTTCACTTTTGTTGCCATGGCAACCAGATTCTCCAACGGATTTGATTTTTTTAGCTATTTTTGAAGGGGATCACAAAAGGATCATTGTTCAAAAGTCTCTTCACATCCAAAAATATTATTTGATTGGTAAATTGAATCCTTAACCCAATCCCTCCTTTTTACGCCCCCTCAAGAAAAGAGCTTTGGAAATCATTGTGGAAAATGAAGAAATTGCTTGTATCAAGCAATTTCTTCATTATCCACAATGTTTTCTACCCCAAAAGACAATTAAATTTCAGATTCCATCAACTTGAAACTTTCGTCTGCAACTTCTTTCAATTTAAACCAGTCTAAAATTTTGTTGTGTGGGAATGGGTTAATGGCTCCACGGGACTCGCATAAGATAGCTCTTTAGAATTTGTACCAGTCTAAATCTGGTAATCGATTACATGCTTTGTGACACTCATATGCAAAAAGATTTCTCACCAAAATGAATCCTGAAATCTTTGTAAAAATTGTTTATAGACGCCTTTACTTATATCTTTAGGATTGTGAAGTGACGTTTATTTGTGTCACACAAGGTAGCATAACCAGGGGAAGAATAAAATAAAGAGCACCAATATTGTCTGATATCCTTTTATTATTGTTTTTATTTCTTTCACATAGATATGACAGAGAATAAGAAAGAAATTCTTTAAAAAGCTGTACATGTGTGACATGAAATACAGGAATGAAAATAATCATGGATAAGTCATGCCCCAACAAAACATTAAGATACATGAAAGCAACCAATGCTTCGACATTTTTGCTCATTTCCAGACAAAAAAGGCCGTGGCTATAGCCTAGCTGGTAGTGTGTCAGAGTCTCAGTCTTGAGGTCCAGGGTTCAATCCCCGGTCATGGCAGTTATCTTTTCCGACATCTGTCTCCCATCAATGGTAGCATAATTGTAAATTGTAAACCTAAGTTAGATGAGGATCAGTACTTTAGTCATATCACAGTGGCTAGAGTACCTAACCACGCTTTCCATGTATTTATCACACAAGTACTAACACTCTATCCTTTCAAAGCATCCAGCTGCTCATACCACTAGGTTTACAATTAAACATCCATGGGTGAACAAAATGCTGGTAATAACAGTTTTACAACCAATGGTCAAGCCCTGGGTCTGTGACTTGACCTTTGGTTATCCAAACCTTTTGTATGGCATTAGTGCTTGCCCTGTGGATTGTGACAAGTGATTTTGAAATCAGTAAAAAAAATGTAGAAGATAATGCTCCAGATAACATTAATTTTGTCACTTGACCTTCATTTGTGACATTGGCCTTAGGTTATCCCCATGACAGAAGTACTCACTAAGGGGCTAATCTATATTTATTGGTTTTGTTTAAAGAGCAAATTTTTGGATAGAGAGCATTGTGAGAAAAAAATAAATTGCTTGAATCTTTCCGACTATGTTCGTCTAAATACAAAATGTCATACACAAGAAAACCAGTGATAATGGGATTGAATTGATAACCAAGGTTAGACGAGGTTAAAATCAGAGCAATAGAATGTAAAATATAACAATATCTTACAAATAAATAAATGTAGAAAACAGCATGCAATAAAATACACAATATGGTTCTGAATAGGAACCTTGTAAACTTAACAATCAACAACTTAAATTTGGTTAATATGATCCAATATAGACATTGGTTTGTTCAATATTACAAGAGATTTAATTTGATGAAATCAATATTTTAATCAATGCGACTAATAGCCGTGAAATTCAGTTAAAAAAAGTAGATTCAGCTTTGACGACAGAGTTTTTAAGTTGGTCTTAACTGGAAAAAATTTCCTGTAAGCATTCCCATTACCAGACAAAAAGTTTTAGACATGTCCAAATTGAAAGAAGCCGAAGATAACATTTTAAAATGTACTTAAATTGGAAAATAAGTGCAAATCAAGATAAAAGTCATTGTGAAAAAGGAAATTGGCTTGTTACGAGCAATATCTCCTTTTTGCACAGTTATACATAACTCTATTTCTTCAGTGCATCAAAAAGCAGGATTGTGTGGTAATGGATTAACTGTTAATAGTTTGCAGAAATAAGGAACATAGAAAGCCCTAAGAGGAAACAGAAATTGCTTACTAGGCTGCAAATTATAGACTGGTCCAAATTGAAAGAAGTTGCAGATATTAATTTTATGGTTAATTTAATTGCAAGAATATTTGTTTTTTGGTACAGAAAACATTGGGGATAATGAAATAATTGCTTGTGTCAAGCAATTTCTCCTTTTTCAACTACATTTTCCAAAGCTTTTTTATGAGAAGTTTTAAAAAATTTAAATTGTATCAACCCCAGTAACTAGGAGATCCATCGTAGATGAAAACAATCTTATTTTGATTGAAAAGTCCATCATTTTTTTCATAGAGCACCTATAGTGTTTTGCTTTCATAAGGCATTTTAACCCATTCCGACTCAATGACTTTTTAGACTCCTCCAAGAAAAAAACTTTGGAAAACATTGTAAATAATGAAGAAATTGCTTGTTGCAAGTTCATTATCCACAATGTTTTCTACCCAAAAGGAATTTTTTTCAAAAAAATTCATAAGCTTGAAATTGTTGTCAGCAACTCCTTTCAATTTGGACCAGTCTACAGTTATTTGTCCGGTAATGGGTCAACCCTTTTATTTTTACAACATCCGCATAAAGGATTAAAATATCATTGAAAAAAAATTCTCTCCATATAGATAACCATAATATCTGTGTACATCTTAATATCAAATATTTACAAATCAATGAATGATAAATTAGTCATCAACATCTAACCATACACTATGTACAAGGAAGTTTTGTAGAAAAGATCATAAAAAATTTTAAACAGTCAATGCTCATACACCTGACTATTTGCTTCTCATATTTTCCAGATAAAAATCTGAAGAATTATCCAAATATGGATGTCTCTGATACCACTGTGACAAATGATACAACAAGAGCTGTTAGTGGATAGTGACACTCGACTTATCTAAGAGCTGGATGGTAACAACAATTCAATGTAGAGCAAAATATCAACAAGAGGGCAAAAATGGCCCTAAATCGCTCACCTCAGTATTATTTTGAAATCTCTCGAAGTCTGACAAGGTCTGCCCTGCAACACCTTGTTTTCTAGGAATAAAAAATTTATGAACAAATTTTGAAAGGTCAATATAAAACAGAGCTCCAAAAAGAAAAATTCTCACTAAAATGTATTAACCCTTTCCCGTTCAAATACAGGATTTTACGTTCCTGTGATTTTTACTCAATGAAACATTGTGGAAAAAGAGGAAATTGCTTGTAAAAGCAATTTCTCCTTTTTCCACAATATTTTCTACCACATAGGATGGTTTCATTATAAATGGGATCCAGTTTTCATTGTCGTCTGCAACCTCTTTCAATTTGGACTAGTCTAAAATTTCCAAAAACAGGAAAGGGTTAAGAGATAGATTATTCTTTGGTGAATATACTGGTACATTCTGAGTTTCAAAGGACAACTTCTATAAACACCATAGAATGTGGTATTCTTTTTTTTTTGTAGGATGACAACAATAGTAATGATGACGACTTTTACAGCATTATATGACTCATGCAGGATGCCATGATCGTCTTCAATCTCATTTTCTCTTGTATTTTCAAGAATTAACCCATTACCAGACAACAAAATTTGGGACTGGTCAAAATGCTAAGATTTTTTCAGAAAACATATTTCAATTGATGAAATTTTGATGTATCTTTTCAGGTAGAAAGCATTGTGGATAATGAAGATAATTAATTTCTTCATTTTCCTTAATGTTTTCAAAAGATGTTTGCTTTTTTTATTGGGGGGGGGGGAGGGCATTATTGTCTAAGAATAGGATGAGTTAATTATCTCCAGTGAATAACACAGATAAAGTAATTCAAGAAGCCAAAACTATAGAAAAAGGTCAGATTTTCTTTGAAAATGATGAACTAAAAACATGGTATTGTCTTTATATTATCAATTTACAACAGATTTCAGCTTACTGAAAAGTTTCGTCCTTTTCTTGTACAGTCAAGCAAAATATACAATACACGTATATACACTACAATGTAATATTATCACAGAATAGATTATTGGTTATTATCCTACAGTTATTTACCTTTAGCCCTAGAAAATTGGTTGAAAGCATTTTTCCCATCAAAGATTATATGTGGTTGTTTACAATAGAGATTTTGCTTAATAATAAAATAGTGTGTACATTTTTTTCTAATTTATCATACTTGATGTACAACCCAGTTCTTGTATTTCAAGTCGTCTATAAACCCATTCTCACACAAAACCTTTTGACTCTTTTCAAGAAAACAGCTTTGGAAAACATTGTGGAAAATGAAGAAATTGCTTTTAACCTATTCCCACACAATGACGTTTTTAAATACCCCGTCAATATTAAAGCTTTGAAAACATTGTGGACAATTAAGAAATTGCTTGTTACAAGCAATTTCTTTATCATCCACAATTTTATCTACTCCTAAAGACGAAGATTTTAAAAATTTCAACAATCTAAAATTGTCCTCTGCAACTTCTTTGAATTTGGACTAGTCTTAAATTTTAGTGTGGGAATGGGTTAACAAGCAATTTCTTCATTTCCAACAATATTTCTACCAAAAAAGGATAAACATTATATATTGAAGTTTAAGTTCTCTGTGTGCAACTTCAATCAATTTGGACTACTCTAAAACTTTGTCATCTGGTAGCGGGTTATCTACTGCATGATACATACGTATGTATCACTTTGTCAGCAGCTTGAAATAATTGATATTTCAGTTCTGTCTATAATTTTATTACAGCAACTGAAATAATATACCCTTGTATCTTGCAGAAGTTAAGAGATTGAAATAAGATAACTTGTATCAGTTATACATTGTGTCATATCCTAGTCATTCTGTAAATCATCAATTGCAGCTGTCAATCAAATAATCAGTCCACCAATGAAATCATTCATTTAGACTCGAAGTTCAGTTTGAGCTCCAACATTGGCCGCCATTTTGGTGAAGCAATTTTGTTGGTTTGGCGACTTATTCAAGCTGTATTCGATGTTTAGGTCGCCAACTAACCATTCTACTTATTAGTAACATGCTACTGGCCATAAATTTTGCAAACAAACACCATTAAAAATCAAAGTGGAACTTCCTGTCGGAGTAAATGGACAGGGCCAAAGGAGTCTGTGGGCGGGCTTGTAATTTGTAAGTTGATAGATTGCTGGTCAAACCTCCTGATCTCCCACAAGGCAGTTTGACTGTAATATCAAGCAATGTCAGCTTTCAAAAAGGATGTTCAGTATCATCAAACATTCGATTGCCACCTCCAACTTTGGATCCATCAAAATTATTCAAATGGCTCATGATAAAGATCAGCTGTTCTCATCTATACTGAAATCTAACCTTAAATGTAGGAGTTATGGTTCCTGAAAATAATCTTCAATTATGACCTTCAACAAACTGGAGGAAGTGTCTTGAATGTCACATCTACTTGTGATCGAGACCAATATCAATTTTGTAGAAGTAATGGTTATTTCAGTTTAAGTTTTCATCAGATGGACAATCATAAAACTAGCATCCCCTAATGGTTTAATAAAGGGCTTAAAACTACAAAGCAGCTAGAACTGGTGTACTGGTCTTCATTATGTGTTATTCTATTCTCACACAATCCAACTTTTAACGCCCATCAAGACCAAAGCTTTTAAAAACATCTTTGTAAATGAAGAAACTGCTTGTTACAAGTATTTTTTTCATTATCAAAGATGTTTGCTACTGAAAAAGACAAACACTTCAAAAAATTGTACCAACCAAAAGTTGTCATCTGCAACTTCTTTAAATTTGACCAATCTAAAATTTTGTTGTCTGGTAATGGGTTAAACGAGACAATTACAAGTGTTTGTCCTTGATCTTGGCACTAATTGCTTCAGAATGCTATCTATGGAATCTTTGTTGTTGATTATGGTACTGTTTTCAGATGTACGGAATCTGTAGGTTCTGTGAAGTTATCCCTGTTTGTGGTAGAATGAAATCTGTGGAAACTTTTGCTTTGATCTTGGCACTGTTTGCATAAGCAGCTGTGTTCTGTAGATATATCTGTGTGTAGTGTGTACACAAATGTTTCCTGTAGGATAAATAGGGAATATTACCACAGTGTCTATTTCTATGCATTGTTATCATGTTCGAGAATCGTATGTAGGTATTTTTTATTGGACGAGACCGCAGGTCGAATCCAATAAAAATACCTACACATGATTTGAGAACAAGATAACAACAAATAGAAAAACACACTGTTGTAATATTCCTTTTATTATATACCTTTTAGGACATGACATTAAGAAAATTCTTTTAAATGATTAAGAAATAACCAACTTTCCGAAAAAAAACTAAAAAACCCGAACGTCTATACACAAAAAAGTAGTCTGTGCTTAAAGGTACTCGAATAAACTTTTTTTTCTGTCGAGTTATATTAGATAGCCAGATTTTAATCCATATTTTTTATAGGTATATAATAAATAAGCATCAAATACCTTTGACTGGTCCAGATTGAAGTGAAGTTGCAGACAGAAATTTTAAGTGGGTAAATTAAAGGTGCTTCAGACCAAATATTGCTCCACAGGCCCGACTGTACTGATTCAGCAAATAATTCAATATAAACGGAAACATTTATCTGGCGAACAAATCTAGTCTAGTCTTTGAAAAAATTCTGGAGAAGAATTTCAAATTCACTATTATTCTACAAAAGTCAAGTTAAGTGGTGTAAAATTCATTCACAAAGTCAGATGACGAGTATTAGCAAGCAGTATCAGTTATTTCCCTTGCATGACTTTGTTATCCCAACCTGGAATTTGACCATTCCTAAGCTTAATCATCAAAATATCAAAATTTCATCAAACAAGAGGCCCATAATGGTCCTAAATCGCTCACCTGAGTATGATGGCTCAAGGCTTCATGAAATAACAAAATAACAAAGCTCTATGCCTAACTAATTGGGAGACGAAGATTTTTAAAGAATTTCTCCTTTAAAACAATGTAAATCTAAGAGCCCATATAATGGGGCTAATTTTCAGAGTCGAGTATTTTGGTAGAGGGTGAGTAAGCTATAGATACCAAAAATCAAACTCTAGGCCTTATGGTTTGGGATAAGAATATTTTCAAAGATTTACTTCATTATTCCTATATAAAATCAGGGATAGCACAGAAAAGGGCTATTTTTTCAGATTAAGGTAAGTTTTTTAAATTATTTAGTAGAGTGTCTACAGGCAATATACCAAATATCAGAGCTGTAGGCATTGTGGTTTGGGTGGAAAGGATTTTTCACTCAGTTACCATTCAAGCTATATCTGTAATTATAATCCTTAGGTCATCAAACAACTATTTTAATTTTTGTAACATGTTACTGACCATAAAATTTGCAAAAAGGACCATTTGATATCTCATTCTAACTTCCTCAAAGGTCAAGCCAGCTATCTGTCATTTCTTCAAATATCTTCACTTGTTTCCTACATGAACACCGGTCATGAGCATCTTTATCCTACACATTGGTAGAATCAATTTCCTGTTTTGCAAAATTTTAGATTGGTACAAATTGAAAGATTGCACAGGACATTAAAATTAGATGCAATTTGAAGTCAAACAATCCTATTCAAGCAATTTCTTCTTTTCCCACAATAATTTCTCAAGTATAAAAACACAGAGACATAAAACCAGGGAATGAACAGGGAAGGGTTAACTCATCTGACAACACAATATAGTGGAGTATTATCATTTAAGGCGAGGATGTTGATTGACTGTATTACAGGTTTATGAGAGACAAGAGCTATGTCTGACATGGCCATCCCCCGCCTTAAAAGATTGATAGTAAACTGAAGCCAGTTAGATTTAGGCTTCTTGTGCACTGCATTTCTTCTCAATGAGTTCAATAATAGCTATTATACTTTCAGAGATATGCTCAGGACAAAATCTAAGCCTTTAAAACAACAAAGGGCAATAACTCCGAAATTATGCAATTAAGAGTTGTGGTTCTTGTGCACTGCACTTCTCCTCAATGAGATCTCTCGACCTATGAAGTTTCAAGTTGATAGCAATTATACTTTTCAGAGATATGCTCCGGACAAGTTTAGTGACGGAATGACGGACGGAGACCATTACTTAAACCCCCTTCTCGGAAACGGCGAGGGATAGAAAAGAATCTTTGACTCAAATTAACTCATATATGCTGACCTTAACTGAGTTAGACAAATCAGCAAGGTCACCAAGACGAACATTAACCTTGTTTGTCAAATCAGAAAGCCCACCAAGGCTTACTTACTAACTATTCTGTACCTAGACTGGCTTTGTCATTTTTCTGTTTTTAATTTGATTTAGATCAGCTTGACTTAAAGTAAATCTCATGACAGATATTATATACATGTATATATAATAAACATCATCTCATTTACCTATGCTTTATGCTTGGTAAGTAGAGATAACCAAGAGATGTCACAGATGGATCATGCTCCCCAAATATAGCCTTGTCACAAAAAGTATGAAATAAAAGGTAAAAGAGTTTAGACTGATAGACGCTATATGCTTACCCTAATCCAAACATGAAAATTTTATCATAAGACATTGAGCTGTATCCTTGACCTTGGAGCCATCTGAATTCTTTTTTTGATAGAGAGAAATTGTGCCAAGTTATATTCAAATCTATTCATAATTGAAGGAGCATGCTTAATTTTTATGTTCGACCTTGAGCTGTGACCTTGTCCTTAGAGGTATCATAAAATATTTTTCAAATGGTCCATATATTCATGATAGAGATGAATGGACGGATGGAATGACACAAAGCCAGACAGACAAATGAAGTGGCGGCTATGTGCTCGCCCTTTGGAGAGCTTAATAAAGGCCAAATCAAGTTATGAGTCCAACACTGTATATAGTTAATATTTGCATATTTAGACACTTATTATCTATATATCTACACACTTAGTATCTGCATTTTTAGAGACTTAATATCTACTAAACTATCCAAGAATTTGTCACCCTCAGGGAAAATAGGTTTGAAAAAAACATAGTGAGAAAGGGAGTGACAAGCAATTTATCCATTTCTCACAGTGTTTTCTACCTGAAATTCTTTGTATTTAGATTTCAATCAAATTCTAATTACTGTCTGCAACTTCAATGGGTGTAATTTTAGCAACCTTGGTAGAGAACAACCTGGATGGACTATAAATCAAAATATGAATGCATTACAACCTATACATGAGGTGTGGAAGATATTTGAACATGCTCTTATTGAGTGTTTTTCATATCTTTGGATGCCTTTGGAAGGGCCATGTTTGTCCAAGGGATATAAACATGGTAGATAACAATAATGTTATGCTATGTTTTTAATGTAAATGCTCTCGAACCAATATTTAAGAAGAATTCGTTCAATGCGATTTAAGCAATTTTTGACCCCAGGAGCAGAGACATTTATTATCCTAAGAGCATATTTTCCAGTTACATAGTACAAAATTATTTAGTCATGCTACATACCAAATATGTATGCCCATCACCTTATATTTCACAAGGAGAAGACTTTTGATGTTGCTCTAATTGGGTGTTTCCAAAATTTTGGACCTCTGTGGCAGTGCCATGTTTTATCCCAAGGCTAAGATTTTAGCTAACATGGTAGAGAACCATCTGGATATGCTATATACAAAATATGAATGCCTTAGACTTCGTAGATTGGGAGGAAAAGACTATTGAACATGGTCTAATTGAGCATTTTTACAAACTTTGGACACCCAGGAAAGGGGTGTTTATTAACTTACAGGCATAATTTAATAAAAAACTGATAGATAACAGCCAGGCTATGCTACACTCAAAATATGCCTTCCTCCTTAAAATGAAGAATTTATTTTTTTAGCATAGTCAAATTTTGCGTTTTTCCCCTAGTGCAGGGCCGTTTTTTACCCGAGGAAGAAAACATTTAGTGATATAGTACAAAACCATCTAGTTATGCTACATACCAAATATGAATATCCTAGACCTTAAAGTTTAATAGAAATCTTTTGAAATTGCTCTAATTAAGCATTTTTCCAAACTTCAGACCTCAGGGGCAGGGCCATTTTTGATCCCAGCGATAAAATATTTGAAAACTTGGTAGAGAACCATATGATTCTACATAAAATATAAATGCCTTTGGCCTTGTAGTCTGTGAAAAAAAAGACAACAAAGATTTTCTAAAATTTCCCATTTTTAAAATGCCGCAGTTACAAGAGTTTTTCACGGAATTAAATTCTTTTAATAACTTTTGAAGAGCTTCACCCAAGGAATATCCCTGCAAAGTTTCAGCTTGATTGGCCTACTGGTTTAGGAGGAGAAGATTTTTAAAGATTTACTTAAGATTCCCATTTTTAAATGCCGCAGCAACCAGAGTTTTTAACGGAATGAAATTCTTTTAACAACTTTTGTAGAACTTCAACCAAGGAACATTCCTGCAAAGTTTCAGCTTGATTGGCCTACTGGTTTAGGAGAAGAAGATTTTTAAAGATATTTAAAGATTTACTTAAGATTCCAATTTTCAAAAGCCATTGCAAACAGAGTTTTTGACAGAAATAAATTCGTTAACAACTTTTGTAGAGCTTCACCCAAGGAACATCCCTGCAAAGTTTCAGCTTGATTGGCCAACTGGTTTAGGAGGAGAAGATTTTTAAAGAAATTGTTGACGGATGGACAGACGGACAGACAGATGGACGGACGGAGGACGGACAACGACAAATCACATTAGCTCACATTGCACTTTGTGCTCAGGTGAGCTCATAAAAAAATCCTATGTGGTAGAAAACACTGTGGGAAAAGGAGAAATTGCTTATTATAAGCAATTTCTCCTTTTTCCACAATGTTTTCTCAAGTATAAAATCAGAGTGACGTGAAATCCCGGGTTTATCCAGGAAAGGGTTAAATACATGTATGTTCCAGCAAATATAACTTTTAGGCAAAATTCATTTAACACTTACACCAGTTCATATGGCTTGTCTACAAACTTTCAAGTTTCTGAAATTCCCTCCTGAAAAATAATATCAAAAGAATTTCTTGCAAAACTCAGTTTTTATTAAGTCTGGCTTGGCAAATTTATAAACAATCACAGATCTAATAAAAGCTCATATGCATTGTTATAAAGAGAGAAGAGAGTCGACCCTTTCCCCTTTTTTTGGTTGAAATTTTAGACTGGTCCAAATTCAAAGAGGTGTGATCATTTTGCTTTTCAGCTGCAATAATGCCAGACTCTGTGTTAAATCTGATTTAGATCTGTGATTTTCAGAACAAGAGGACCATGATGGTCCTAAATTGCTCCCCTGAGTATGACAGTTCATGGATTTATGATATATACAAAATAGCAAAGCCCTCTGTCTAATTATTTTGGAGAAGATGTTTAAGGATTTTTTCTTTTAATCCTAGGTATATTGATGATCCCACCATATAACCCTAGTTTCCTGAATAAGGCAAAGCTTTGAAGTATAGACATCAATACATACCAAATATAAAAGCTCTAGGCCAAATGGTCTAGGAGAAGAAGGTTTTCAAAGATATCATTCTTTATTCCTATCAAATAAAAAGGGATCGCACAGGTCTAATTTTCAGAATACAGTAATTCTTTGAAGTATTTTGGTTGAGGGTCAATAGTTGATGATATGTACCAAATATCAAAGCTCTAGGCCTAATTGTTTGGGAGAAGAAGATTTTCAAAGATTTCCTTCTTGATTCCTTTGTAAAATCAGGGATCGCACAGAAAAGGACTAATTTTCAGAATACGGTAATTCTTTGAAGTAATTTGGTAGAGGGTCAATAGGTGATGATACATACCAAATATCAAAGCTCTAGGCCTAATTGGTTTGGGAGAAGAAGATTTTCAAAGATTTCCTCCTCTTTTCCTTTGTAAAATCGGGAATCGCACAAAAAATGGTTAATTTTAATAGTACAGTAATTCTTTGAAGTATTTTGGTAGAGGGTCAATAGGTGATGATACATACCAAATATCAAAGCTTTAGGCCTTATGGTTTAGGAGGAGAAGATTTTTTAATAATTGTTTACGAATGGACAGATGGATGCCGGACAATTACCGATCACAATAGCTCACCTTGAGCACATTGTGCTCAGGTGAGCTAAAAATTTGTGAACCGTAAAACCCCCAGATATTTACCTGGAGCAAAGTTAGTATTTTACACCTATGAGGGGTAAACAGAGTTAGAGTTTAATAACCCCATTTCTTATGCAGTTTCATTTCTTGGACCAAACATACAGCATTGTAACAAAGTTGCAGTATACTCTCTCCTTTTAACTGCAGATAAATTAATTTCATATTTGTCTAAAGTTTTTAATAGTAAGACAGGGAGTCTTGACATATTATTTCAGCACAAATCTTATTTTACAGAAAACACCCTCCAGAATCATTTCGTCGGTGTATGAATGATTTGCTTTTTTTTATATATTTGTGCAAAAGTTATAACAAATATCAAAGTTTTACTTTTCTTAACCCATTCCAACACAATCTCTCCTTTTATGCCCCTCAATAAAAAAGCTTCAACAAACATGGTGGAAAATGAAGAAATTGCTTGTAACAAGCTATTTCTTTATTGTCCACATTTTTATCTTCCCTACAAGACAAAGAATTCTGAAATCCCATCAACGTAAAATTATCGTATGCTATTTCTTTCAATTTGGACCAGTCTACAATTTGGTTGTGTGGTTTAAATACTTCTTTACTAAGTTTGGACTATGACATGGATCAGTTTTAAATTTTGTCATACTGATGGTTAAATGTCAACATACCTCCTTTTCCCATTCAATTTCACTGAACACTTTATCAAAACACTCTTTCATATACACATACTGAAATAAATCAAACAGATAAAGAATATGAAATATGTGCTAACTTAAAGTTGTAAACTTCATTTATTGTAATTCATCAATGAAAAACTAATGACAAGAAGAGGAAACTGCTGTCACAGAAGATGTCGCTGCTAATTTTTTTTTCAATTTAATTCCTGATAATTATATACCTGTGACATACTACTTCAAAAACATATTGTCGAAAAAGAAGGAATTGCTTGCGACTAGCAATTTTATCCACAATATTTTCTATCATATAGTATGGTTTCTTTTCGAATTGTAGTTACCGTATTTATTCGAACAATTGCCTGGGCAATTATTAGAATAGTGACCATCGGTAAAGTTGGGAGTGGGCGATTATAAGAGTTTTTTTGGTACGGAGGTAGGCGAATAGAGAGGTGTGTGGTATGAAAGATTACCCGGGAATACAAAATAGTACGAAAATCATAATGACATTTTATTTAGGATGTATTTACAACTTTTTAAAAGCCAAAGGTCGATTTGGTTCTGCATTTGCATCGGAAATTAAACAGCAAAAAGATGGGAAACCCCGCAACGCTGCAACATAGTCACAATGAATTTTAAAATGTCTAATAAGTTGACTCTCGCAACATCGCGTATCATTGTTATTTCTGTATGCGCAGGACAATAAAGATATACCTGTTTAAAGTTCAATCCACTTTTGAAAGACCTGAAGAAATTCAGCATAAAGCTAGTTTCGATAACGTTAGACTTGTATCCCTGTCGTCTTGATCAATTGATAAAGCCCTGGTTTTGTTTAAGGCATTTAATCATAACTGAATCAAAAATCAAGGCTGAGTCCATAACCAGGAATTAGTTATAGTAGGATCGTGCAATAATCTTAACGCATGAATAAGTGTGCCAGGTGTTCAACTCGACAAAGTACAGACGCGTCGGTCACCTTGGAGATATGGCCGCGCGGGAACTTTCCCGACTCTATTCATTTTCTTCATCATTGAAAATAGCATTCTCATTTCAATTAAAGAAAGTTACGATAATAAGTGTTTTGTTACAGATATTTTAATCATAAACTTATTTTCTAGTGTTTCACTGAATATAACCGGATACTTAAACGTATTAGCATTGAAAAATACGATATACATTTATTATAACTTCCTGTCCACGGCCCTAGAAAGGAAGCGTCCTTGGTAAAGGTCTTTCTTTGCTATTTGAAACTCTCGTGTCTTTTTTACCCGTATCTCCTTATCCTAACTGATAGGATTTAATATAAATGATTTCTTGGCTTTTTCTCATTACTGAGGTAAGAATTGTCAAAACCAGAAATAAGTTAATACTTGCAAATGATATCATTGTTATTGGTTGTTTTGGTCGTTTTTACCTAAAACGTAGACTCTTTGCATTTGGCCATTAAATTCGATAATAAACTTTTTTTTTTTCAATATTAATAGGTTTATTTTATTTAAAATATCATTCTATCTAAGAATTTCAAGCCCGCAGACACCGAGACAATGGGAGCCTCATAACAAAGTTTAAAATCACTCCTATGTCCAGATGAAAGGTAAATGAATTGTTTTGTTTTTTTTTAGTTCAAGTGACAAACTCCATTTTTTCTTTCCATTCACAGCCAATCTTTACCTTACCTTGGCCAAGTTGAAATAACTAAGTTAAATAACGTATAAAAAGTAAAGTCTAGGCAGTTCAAGTTGAATAATGGATAATTATGGGGTCGCGGCGGCGATCTCTTTACGTATTTAAAGGAATATACTCCTTACCTTATAGATTCAAATACAATATAAGTTCATTTCAATCAAATACGCCAATTAACCATGACTTGATTTCGATCATTGAAGGGGGTGGGCGTTTATTAGAATCTCCTATTATTACTGAAAATCGGCAAAAAAAGGCCGCATTTTATGCAGTATTTTAGGGGATGGGCGTTTATTAGAATATGGGCAATTATTAGAATAAATACGGTACTTTAAAATGTCAAAATTCAACTAGCAACATTCTGTGAAAATTTCATTTAAACTTTTCCTGCTCAATCCCTGGTTTTTACGTTAATGATCAAGAAAACATTTGAAGAAAATGAAGAAATTGATTGGTTGAAGTAATTTCTTCTTTTTCCATGATTTTTCTACCGTACTGAGTGGGCATTTCGCAAATTAAATCCCCTTTAAATTTTCATCTGCATAAACCATGAATTTGGACAGATCTAAATTTTAGCAAAAACAGGAAAGGGTTAAATTATGTCAATATATGTAAAAGGAGATGTGTTAACAATAAGTGGACAGACAGCGGGTAGAGTAGACAGAAAGAGAATATGATACCAATATGCATCCAACTTTGGCATAATATACAAAACCTTTCAACAGGATTCTAGTTCATTAGAAAAGTTTACAATAATACTTGATCTAAGATCTCTATGTTTAGAAAAAAATTCTATACCTATCACCGTATTTGGCTTATCATCATTATAGAATTCCATTATTCATTCAAATATGTGACCCAGATCATTTCAGTAATACTTACAAATGGGGTTAATATTTGAACTATTCTTGGTTTTTTGCCTTGTCTGTTATATTCAAATGAGAATGCCATTCCTTCTTCCTCCAACTCATAACCTTGTACATCTTTCCATTGAAACTCGATCACTTGAGACTGAAATTGATAACAGACAGATAGCAGCTACTAATGAGCAACAATCCACCAACCATCATTCATTTTGAATGCTTCCGCACAAAATAGTTTCATACGAAAAAGTATCAAAATTTCTTAAATACTTCCTCTGCAAGAAATAGTTTCATTCAATTGAATGGTGTTTAGCGCGGCTTTTAACAGTATTTCAATCATTTTGCGGCGGCTGGAGCACCCAACAATGGATTCCTGGTATTTTTCACATCAGTACTACCACTACATTCTTTCCTAGCCTCCAGCTGCTATCCCACTTAGATATACAATTATCCACCCATTGTCAAGAGACAAATGTTGGAAAGAATATGTACCGATGGCGGGGATCAAATCCATGACATCCCATAATTGAAAATTAGGAGTCTGACGAGCTACCGACTGCTTTATGACGGCAGCCCAGGTTTCATACAAAAAAGTATTAAAATTTGTAAAATATTTGCTTATATTCATACAGTGTGATTAATAATTTAATTCCAAGCCTCCATGAAAACAAAAGATATTCTCTTTATCCGTTTATACACTTGATAGCTAGCTCTAGTCTACCCAGCTGTTTAATCCATTCCCACACAAACCCATCTTTTTACGCCCCTTAAAAAATGCCTTGAAAACATTGTGGATGATAAAGAAATTGCTTGTAACACGCAATTTCATTATTGTCCACAATGATTTCTGTCACAAAAAAGCAAAGAGTTTTAAAATTTCATCAACTTAAAACTGCAACTTCTTTCAATTTCCAACAGTCTAAGATTCTGTTAAGTGGGAAGGGTTAATTGGGTAGAGGTGGGTTTAAACCATTGCCTCTCTCTTTGGGATTTGAAAACATCTTGACTGTGTATTTGAGAGAAATTCAGTAAGTCTAAAGCTTTCATAGCATAAAATATAGTTTAACCCATTCCAACTCAATCCCTCCTTTTTACGCCCCTCGAGAAAAAAAGCTTTGGAAAACATTGTGGAAAATGAAGAAATTGCTTGTATCAAGCAATTTCTTCATTATCCACAATGTTTTCTGTACAAAAGGACAAAAAAATTCAAAATTCCATTAACGTGAAATTGTCTTCTGCAGCTTCTTTCAATTTGGACCAGTCTAAAATTTTGCTGTGTTGGAATGGGTTTAACTAATAACACCTATATGGAGGATACAAACAAAGACTGGAATATCTCAACTTTATGCACCCAAACAGTCGGGCATACCCATTCCTACACTACCCCACTCTTTGCACCCCTCAAGAAAAACACTTTCGAAAACATTAGGACAATGGATAAGTTACTTGTAACAAGCAATTTCTTCTTTATCCACGATGTTTTCTGTAAAAAAAAAGACAAACATTTCTAAATTCAACCTACCAGAAATAGTTTTCTGCAACCTTTTTCAATTTGGACCAGTCTGAAATTTTGCCATATGGTAAAGGGTTAAATGGATTCACCATCATTGTTTTTTATATTGACAAGAAATTTAAATCTAAGTATAAATATAGTGTTTATGGAAAAATAGATTACAGAATATGTTCATACCTCAGGGGTTCCATCTGTTTTACAGGCTTGCAGTCTAAAATTCAACTGAGACACGATTGCTATCACATGACCATCTTTACGAGAATCACAGGGACAATGGGGAAATTGAACCTCACTATACCCATCTAAATGACGGACTGTTTTAACATACTGAAACAATAGAATGAATCACTCTATTATCATTTAAAAAGTTTCATTTATTACAACAAACTCACACATATTCAGTAATTGAACTATTGATAGAAAATGAAATTCGATGTCGTTTTAGGGTGAGGAAAATGTCGTAAATACTGCTTGAATAAACCTGCATTTACAACATTTTTCTCACCCAAAGACAATTTGTAAAACAAATTCTTTAACCCTGTCTTTGCAGACTTAAATGAATAATGGATGCAATTCAAAATCAAAGGACTGAAGGTCCTGAATGTCGCCATGTTCCTGATGGGTTTATGATTTCATTACTCATAGAGAAATGAATCTAAAATATCACTAAGTAGCATTCTCAGTTTAAATATATCATGTTAATCTAGCCTGGTTTGAAGTTAAACAAAAGTATCACAGATCTTTAATAATGTACAATTACAGTCGGCACTCATTATCTTGAAAATGGAAATCTTTAACTTCCGTATATGTCAAGGTTATATTCAAGTCTCAACTTCACACGTTCTTTATTTCATATAAAATTGAATCTTTATCTTGTATCAGTAATATCAGCTATTCCTGTTATGTTGAGTTTTTATTATTGTTTTCTCTTTTTCTGAGCTGAACTTAAAATTTCAGATTGAAATTCACCTGTCAATCAGATAATATGTCTATCAAACACCGTTTGAATAAGTAATTTTAATTCTGATTAACCAACATTTGACATTTATTTAATTAAATTGATTGTCGATTTTTTGGACGAGGTATAAAATTGATTAATTGCAGGGGGTTTAATGCCACTTTTAACAGTATTTCAGTCAAATTGCGGCAGCTTGAGCACCTAACCTTGGATTCCTGGTATTTCTCACACTAGTACTACTACATCAATTTTGAACCTACAGCTGCTCATCCCACTTAGGTTTACTATTATCCAGCCATCAGGGCGGGTGACATAAACTTCTAAGTTTAAGCATATAATGAAATACAGTTCCTTCTTTTTCCACACTATTTTCAAGATTTATAACAAAAATCCAGAATTTGAAAGAAAAGGATTAAGTAGGTTATTGTTTAGAAAGGCTGACACAAATTGAACAGGAAGAGGGAACTTTTTATTTATCGCCTTTTGACCATAGAATGTATTTGGAAATGGTTGCTATACAAAATTATTACCCTTGAAAAGCATTGAAAAGACATAATCAAAAGTTATAACATGTATTTTTAGTGTTGTAATCATTAATTCAAAGACTATAAACTAAATGGAAACGATTTCACAAACTAAACCAAACAGATATAAAATGAAAGGCTTTGAAAGTAAGAGAACTATTTTGTTAGTCTAATCAGCTGAGTTATTGGGACTGGCCCTTACACAAAGAACACATTCCACAATAAAGTAGTTCCAGCTCCAGATAAAGAGAGAGATTTCTATTCTGAAATATAAATTTCTTTTGTGATTAATCAAAACCTATGTTGTTGGTACTCTTAGAAGGCTAATAATAGGCCTCAAAAAGACAATACCAAAGAGTTCTTACAAGAAGAGGAATAACAGAGTTAGATTGGTATCACACTTTGTTATCTAGATTTCAAGAGTCTGGCAAACTAACTACTAACACCCTTAACACCGTCACCATTAACCCTCATGACTGCAAAAATGTCAGCCAAACTGAAGTTGGGAGACATTAACCCTTTCCTGTTCAAAACCTGATTTTACATCCCTGTGATTTTATACTTGAGAAAACATTGTGGGAAAAGAAGAAATTGCTTGTATCAACCAATTTCTTCTTTTCCCACAGTTTTTTTTACCCTGTAGGTTGGTTACTTTTCAAATTGCACCCAGTTTTAGTTGTTGTTTAGTTGTTGTCTGCAACTTCTTTGAAATTGGGCTAGTCTAAAATTTTGAAAAACAGGAAAGGGTTAATAAAACCATGCTCGTTTGTAGAAAACATTGTGGGAAAAGGAGAAATTGCTTATAAAAGCAATTTTCTTTTTTTTCCACAATGTTTTCTCAGTATAAAATCCCAGCGACATAAAATCCTGTAAAAGTCTGTAAAGGAAACGGTTAAGGTCCCACCAAACTGATAAGGTTCCTACCCTATTATAGTTAATGCAAAGTAACTTACTTCCATCTTTTTACTAGCATCTTGAAGGGATTTCAACTCATACAATTTGTCCTCAGTTTTTATCTGCCCTTTATTTACTTCTTCTACCGCCTGAAATTGGACAAACATATAACAGAGCTTTGTGACAGAACAATACAATAGACTTTTAAAATACAAAAAATGGCAGAAATTAAATCCCTAACAAAGAGTTGAAAATAAAACAAATTATTGCATAAAATGAAGGTTTTGGGGTCTGGTCATTGGATTGAAAACTATTAATACTGATAAAATCTCCAGATTTTTTCCCAGAATATTGATTTGTCCTAAAGATTAATGAAATCTGTAGAAACAAACTAAATGTGCAATTATGAAGAGTTTACACACTAATAAGAATGAATGAGTATGAAAATCAAAACTCATCAAGAATAGAGATAGTGGATGATTGAAAGCATTGATCTTATTCCAATGCTTAAGTATGACATCATTTAAATTAGCAAAACCATTGTAAACAGCAATGGCAGTGCAATACATAACTCATTTTTTCTATCATATTTCTTTTCTGGGAATATTTGGTAAGTCTTGAACATTTCTAATGCTTTTTTCGATTTTGAATAACTAAATTTTAACCTTTGTCATGCTGAACCTGGAATATTTCTTTACTATTACATTACTATGTTGTATACAGGAAACATTGCCATGAAACATTAAATTGAATTATCGCAAACAATCTTTTCTTTCCAATGATCATTTTATCATAAAGAATCCTTGTTATTTTTTTATTTGTTAATCTATTCATCTATTTCTACATTTTCACTTTATATTGTTTTTATGCCTTTCCTTTTGATTTGACCAATATAAAGTTTGGTGGCATTTAATTTCCTAAAAGTTAATTTGACTGGTGGATAAATTGACAGACAGATAAATTTAGAGACAGATTAATTGACAAATGGATAGAGAGAATACTAGTGACTAACTACTAGTTACCCGTAACATTGTCTATAGAAAAAATATTAAATTACCTGCCAAAACAGGAAGTTTATTGCAATATCATCTGAATTCAACATTCGTTCATGAGGAATGGAAAATATCCACTTTTTTAACATTATGCAAGTTGCCGTAGCTGTACTGTAGTTTTGTATGTAGATATTGTGTGGCAATTCATGGGCTTGTAATTTACGCTCTGAAAAAAACAGGAAACATTATGCAAGTTGCCATAGCAGTACTGTAGTTCTGTGTTCATGGACTTTTAACCCTTGTCATGCTGATCCTGGAATATTCCTGCTTTTGCAGGAGGCATAGACAAAGATCAGCCTTCACATATGTGCAGTCTGATCTTGGTCTACACCTCCTGCTTGTCCCCTTTCAACCAAAGTTGTTTGAATAATCAATTTTCAAAAGAAATATTGACCCTCATTAAGAATGTCCAGTGCTGACAGTCTTTGATTAAAGTAATTCTGCATAGGATTTAATTCAGCATGACAAGGGTTAATTTTCATCCTGAAATAAACGTGAAACAATTATTGACTTGATGTAACAGTTATTTTGCATTTTATGGAATGAAACACATATACAAAATTTGAACATACTAGAATTGTTGAAGTAGGAGTTATGCTCAAGGCAAGCCCTGATGGAAGCCAGACAGACTCTAGTTAGATCTAAAGATGAAAATACCAAAACAATATCCTTTCTTGTACCCTGATACAGTCTGTTGTTAGAAGTTTTGTGATTAATGATATTTAAACCCAGTTGCTTAACCCCTTATCAGATAAATTTTCAGACTTGTCCAAATCTAAAAGTTGCAGATGACACAATTTCGTGAAATTGATAAAATTTTCAAAAACCTTTCTCATTGTAGTTAGAACACATTGTGGAAAATGAAGAAATTGCTTGTATCACCATGTTTTTCTAAAACTTTTTGTTCAGGAGTCCAAAAAAGCGGGAATGTTGGGGAATTGGTTAACCCTTTACCAGATGGCAAATTTTAGACTGGTTCATATTGAAAGGAGTTGCAGACCACAATTTAAAGGTTGTTAAATTTTAGATTTTTTCAACTCTGAGGATAGAAAAACTTGTGTTCAATGAAGAAATTGCTTATCACAAGTAATTTCTTAATTCAACGCAATTTTTCCTTAATGTCTTCTTGAGGGACGTCAAAAAGAGTCACTGTGTGGTAATGGGTTAATGTAGGTGAAAGCTCAACAAACGTAGATGCTCAAGCAAATTCATACATACTTACCAAAATTATACTCAACAGTTTCAAATAAATAGAAACATTCTACAGCACCATTTGATAGATTGAGTTTTTGTACAACAGCCTGCAATAGACAAAACTCCATAAATGGACTGAATTAAACAAGAATCTTTAAATTGACTAACTGCTGCTGTCAATCAAATAAATTAGTCAACCAATAAAATTATTCATTTAGTCTGGAAGTTGACTTTGAATTATTGGCCGCCATTCATGTGAAAGATTATTGTTAATTTGGCAACTTAAATATTGTAACTACTGCTTAACCCTTTCCCATACAAACACAGGATTTTACGTTGCTGTTATTTCATACTTGAGAAAACATTGTGGTAAAAGAAGAAATTGCTTGTAACAAGCAATTTCTTCTTTTTCCACAATATTTTCTACCCTATTGGATGGTTATTATTCAAATTAAATCCACTTCAAAATATCTTCTGCAAAACATTTGAATTTGGACAGGTCTAAAATTTCCCAAAACAGGAAAGGGTTAATCAAGTTGCCAACAAACCATTCTACTTTTTTGTTACATGCTACTAGCCATAAATTTTGCAAAATGACACTATTAAATATCCAAGAGGACTTATTGTCGGAGTCAATGGGAGGGGCCACGGAGTAAGTGGTCGGGCCAGGGATTGTTCAAATTCATCATGTCCCAATAAAAATTTTATATACAATTTTCTCAATAGCTATTCATGTTTTCTACAGCAAACACCATTATCTTAAACATGTGTAGAAACACTTTTTAACCCAATACCAAACAACAACATTTTAGACTGGTTCAAATTAAATAGTTGCAAATGACAATTCGTTAATGAAAGTTTATCAACCCATTCCCACACAATGACACTTTTAAACGCCCCACAATATAAAAGCTTCGGACAACATTGTTAAAAATGAAGAAATTGCTTGTTACAAGCAATTTGTTCAATATCCACAATGTTTTCTAACCCAAAAGACAAAAATTTAAAAAATTTTAACAACTTAAAGTTGTCATCTGCAACTTCTTTGAATTTGGACCAGTCTAAAATTCTATTGTGTGAGAATGGGATAAATCTTTGATTTTTTCAGCTTTCTGAGAAAACATTGTTGAAAATGAGGATATTGCTTGTTATAAGAAATTTCTTTATTTTACACAATGTTTTCCCAATAAATTTTTATGAGGGGGGCCAAATAGAGTCATTATGTAGGAATGGGTTAACCCCTGGGTTTTCACTAGTACCCAAAAATCAAGAGTCATTGACCCTTGGTCCAAAAATTTTCAAGAATCAAAATTGAAATCCCAATAGTCAAAATGTGATATGCCCCCTCCCCCATGTAGTTATTTAGAAAAAAAAATAATATAAGATAGAAAATATTTTTACATTTTTTTTTATAATTTTTGTAAGTTTTTTAGTAATGGTACCTCACAATAAACACTGTCTCAGGTTAAAACATTTCTCTGGTCTGGCAGTATTCTTTTTTCAATACAAGATAGATTTTATGGATGGTTTAGTATTCATGCACATATAAATTTGAATCAGTATTAGGAAATCACAAGACTGCTTAGAGGATCAAATTATTCTTAATTTCAATTAAAAGAAGTGCTAATCTTATCCACGAAAACCAATGTCATTTCTTGAGCAACATTTTCTTTGATTTCAATAAACATCTTAGTTATATTTTGTGAGTTTTTTTTTTAAAAAGTATTAACAAATAAGTGAATTTCAGTATGATTGGAACACTAATAAACGGTTCAAACCTTAATTTCACAGGTGTCAAGTACCTGTGAATACGTTCGCCAATGCATGTCCATCACTCTGGAGTGTTAATTTAATTACCAATCAAGTTCAGTGTTATCCATGATGGGGATGTATATTTTCATAATCAATTAACCCATTACCAGACGGCAGAATTTTAGACTGGTCTAAATTGAAAGGAGTTGCAGACGACAATTTAAAGTTCATGAAATTTTGGATTTTTCAACTTTCTGTGTAGAAAATATTGTGGAAAATGAACAATTGCTAGCAATTTCTTCATTTTCCGCAATGCTTTCCAGAGTTTTTTTCCTTAGGGGTGTTTAAAGGCATCACTGAGTCAGAATGGATTAACCATTTTCCAATAATTTGGCACACTTATAATAGCCCTTTACGTTTGGCTGTTAATTTTTGCGAGTCAATATGAGGCACAGTGACAAATTTTTGAGTGTCAAAATTGCTTTTCTTTGAATTTCTGTGCATCAAATCAAACCAAACCCTGAACCCCTTTAGAAAGTGATTGAACAAATTTCACAGAAAATTTCTCCTTAAATTAAAATCATTTATTAAGAAAAAGATAACAACACTTTTGGGGAAAACAGCATTTAAACAGGCCCAGTCTGTCTCCAAGGAATTAACCAGTAGACATGCAAAAAAAATCTCGCCCTACCCATCCAGAGGCTAGTAATTTGTCTACAAAATCTGTCGAATGTCTGTCCTCTAGCATAGGAAAACCAGCGTCCATCAAAACATTCAGAAAGTGGGGGAAATACATATTAATTTAATCACTAGCAAAATAAAGACTAACATTTTTTGTATTTTATTATTAAGATAAGTGGACAATGATGGTCCTAAATCGCTCCCCTGGGTATGATGGTTCATGGCTTTATGATATAAACAAAATGGCAAAGCCCTCTGTCTAATTATTTTGGAGAAGATGTTTAAGGATTTTCTCTTTTAATCCAAGGTATATTGATGATCCCAACGTATAGCACAAATTTCCTGATTATGGTAATGCTTTGAAGTATAGACATCAATACATACCAAGTATAAAAGCAGTAAGCCTAATGGTTTAGGAGAAGAAGGTTTTCAAAGATATCATTATTTATTCCTAACTAAAATTAGGGATTGCACTGAAAAGGGATAATTTTTTAAGTAATTTGGTAGAGGGCCAATGGCTGATGATATGTACCAAATATCAAAGCTCTAGGCTTTATGGTTTGGTAGAAGAAGATTTTCAAAGATTTCCTTCTTTATTCCTTTGTAAAATCAGGGATCGCACAGAAAAGGGCTAATTTTCAGAGTATGATAATTCTTTGAAGTATTTTCATAGACAGTCAATATATTATGATATGTACAAAATATCAAAGCTCTAGGCCTTATGGTTTGGGAGAAGAAGATTTTTAAGAATTTCCTTCTATATTTCTATGTAAAATCAGGGATCATTAAGAAAAGGGCTAATTTTCAGAATACGGCAATTCTTTGAAGTATTTTGGTAGAGGGTCAATAGATGATAATGTATACCAAATATCAAAGCTCTAGGCCTTATGGTTTGGGGGAAGAAGATTTTTAAAGATTTCCTCCTTTATTTCTATGTAAAATCAGGGTTCATTAAGAAAAGGGCTAATTTTCAGAATACGGTAATTCTTTGAAGTATTTTGGTAGAGGGTCAATAGATGATAATGTATACTAATATCAAAGCTCTAGGCCTTATGGTTTGGGAAAAGAAGATTTTTAAAGATTTCCTCCTTTATTTCTATGTTAAGGATCATTTCTGTGAAGTTTTGTTGAAATTCCATGGTTAGTTTTGGAGGAGAAGATTATTTTTTAATTGTGAACAGACAGACTGACAGAAGGCCAGACGGACAGACGGACGATGACCGATCACAATAGCTCCCCCAGAGCACTTCATGCTTAGGGGAGCTAAAAAGTGTACCGTTTTGTTTTGCTAGTAGCAATTTGCATATAGCAAGATGGATAAGTACCACTTGTATTATTTTGCAAAAAATGTTAATTTCATCCCCTAAACCCTTTTCCACACAGCAAAGTTTTAGAATGGTCCAAATTGAAAGAAGCTGTAGACGTCAATTTCAAGTTGATGGAATTTTAATTTTTTTTCATCTTTTTGGATAGAAAACATTGTGGATAATGAAGAAATTGCTTGATACAAGCAATTTCTTTATTTTCCACAATGTTTACCAAAGCTTTTTTCTTGAGGGGCTTAAAAATGAGGGATTAAGTGGGAATGGGTTTATTCATTGAAAAGGTTGACAGAAATAAAACCAAATAATACATCACCAGTTGAATCATTTGATGTTCATTAGAAACACAATTTATTTAACCAATTCCAAAAAATAAAATTTCAGACCAGTCTAAATTCAAAAAAGTAGTGGACAACAATTTAGACTTGATGAAACTTTTTAATCAAAAATTAATCCTTGTTTCTTCTTTTCCACAAAGTTTTTCAAAGCTTTAATATTGGGGGGCTTTTCAAAGCGTCCTTGTGTTGGAATGGGTTAATTCTTACTTTATATACAGTTTCTGTGGAATCATTCCTGTGTATCGTCACAACACAAATAGTTCGATCTGGCAACAACACTTTTAATTCTACTTGACTATTGTTTGAGTCCTGAAAATATAACATGTGCAAGTAAAATACAAATACACCAAATAACAGTAAATTAACCCACAAAATCCTGCATATGACGCCCCTGATGGATAATAATGAAAATATTGTGAGAAAAGAGACAATCACTAACTATAAGCAATTTCTCCATTCTCATATAATTTTCTACCTTAACCCAAATTGCAATTTCTTCATTTTTCATGTTTTCTACCCTAAAAGATATAGATTTTTGAATTTCATAGACATAAAATCTTTGTGTGCAACTTCCTTCAATTTGGACCAGTCTTAAATTTTATAATCGTGTAATTGGTTAAATGGTTGATTGATTGAATGGGGTTTAACACCGCTTTTTTACAGTATTTCAGTCATATCAAGGCGGCTGGAGCACTTAACAATGGATTCCTGGTATTTCTCACACCAGTACTAACACTATATCCTTTCCTAGCCTCCAGCTGCTATCCCACTTAGGTTTACGATTATCCACCCATTGGAGAGACAAATGTCAGAAAGAATGTGTCCCGCCGCCAGGGATGTAATGGGTTAAATGGTACTGACTTTTCAATCTAATCCCAATCTAAACAAGAACCATGTCGGACATGGCCATCCACTGCCGTAAAAGTTTGATAAACTGAATTTTGATTCTTGTACACTGCACTTCTCCTCAATGAAGTTTCAAATTGATAGCAATGATACTTTCAAAGATTTGCTCCGGACAAAACCACCTATGAAGTTTCAAGTTGATAGCTATTATACTTTCAGAGATATGCCCGGGACAAAATGTAAGTTTTAAAAATAACAAAGGGCAATAACTCAAAAATCATGCAAGCAAGAGTTATGATTCTTGTGCACTGCACTTCTCCTCAATGAGGTCTATCCATATATGAAGTTTCAAGTTAATAGCTATTATACTTTCAGAGATATGCCCCAGACAAACTTAGTGACAGAAGGAGGGAATAACTGAAGGACGGAATGACTGAAGTACAGAGACCATTATATTACCCCCTAGCCAAAACGGCGAGGATAATAATGGCCAGCAACTTATTTCAGTTTGAAAGTGTCTTAACCCTTGCCATGCTGAATTTCAAATCCTCAACACTATTGCATAAAAATCAAAGGGCTGAATGCATTTGAAGCACCAAATTATAGATCAATATTCATATTGAACAAGAGCTTTGTCCACAGGACACAGATGCCCCCACCGGTAGCTTTGATAATAACAAAGGGCAATAACTCAAAAATTATGCAAGCAAGAGTTGAAGGTCTTGTGCACTGCACTTCTCCTCAATGAGGTCTATCCACCTATGAAGTATAAAGTTGATAGCTATTATACTTTCAGAGATATGCCCCAGACAAAATGTAAGTTTTAAAAATAACAAAGGGCAATAACTCAAAAATTTTGCAAGCAAGAATTGTGGTTCTTGTGCACTGCACTTCTTCTCAATAAGGTCTATCCCCCTGTGAAGTTTCAAGTTGATAGCTATTATACTTTCAGAGATATGCCCCAGACAAAATGTAAGTTTTAAAAATAACAAAAGGAAATTACTCCAAAATTATGCAAGCAAGAGTTATGATTCTTGTGCACTGCACTTCTCCTCAATGAGGTCTATCCATCTATGAAGTTTCAAGTTGATAGCTATTATACTTTCAGAGATATGCCGGGACAAAATATAAGTCTTTAAAATAACAAAGGGCAATAACTCCAAATTTATGCAAGCATTGTTGTGGTTCTTGTGCACTGCACTTCTCCTCAATGAGGTCTATCCATCTATGAAGTTTAGAGTTGATAGCTATTAAGCTTTCAGAGATATGCCCCAGACTAATGTAAGTCTTTGAAATAACAAAGGGCAATAACTCAAAAATCATGCATGCAAGAGTTGTGGTTCTTGTGCACTGCACTTCTCCTCAATGAGGTCTATCCATATATGAAGTTTCAAGTTGATAGCAATTATACTTTCAGAGATATGCCCCAGACAAAATGTAAGTTTAAAAATAACAAAGGGCAATAACTCCAAAATTATGCAAGCAAGAGTTGTGGTTCTTGTGCACTGCACTTCTCCTCAATGAGGTCTATCCACCTGTGAAGTTTTAAGTTGATAGCTATTATACTTTCAGAAATATGCCCGGGACAAAATATAAGTCTTTAAAATAACAAAGGGCAATAACTCCAAAATTATGTAAGCAAGAGTTGTGGTTCTCGTGGTTCTTGTGCACTGCACTTCTCCTCAATGAGGTCTATCCATCTATGAAGTTTCAAGTTGATAGCTATTATGCTTTCAGAGATATGCCCCGGACAAAATGTAAGTCTTTGAAATAACAAAGGGCAATAACTCCAAAATCATGCAAGCAAGAGTTGTGGACAAAGGCAATTCTATATCCCCCCCCCCCACATTAAGTGGTGGGGGCATAAAAATTAATCTTATAGCATATTCTAGCTTATAAGGACAACGTTCATTGTGGTAACTAGATCCAACTCACTCAAAGAGGGAAAGGGGGACGGGGAGGGGGCTGACAAAAACCTCAGATGGTTTGGAAAGTAGTAAAGATATGAGACAGAAAACATCAATGAGGAGACTTTTGGAATACTCTGTTTATAGCTATATACCAAATTTCAAATAAGTATCTATTATAATGACAGATAAATGACAAAGATTACAATTTGCCATACCATCAGGAACTTTAAGGCTGATAAAACAATGAATATTTCTGTAATATTTTACCAAATTAATTTTACTTTGGTTGTCTTGACAAGGATATCTACATACCAAATGATTGAAAGATCTCAGTTGTCAATCAAAGATCAATCAACAAATCAAATTATTCTTTTAGAACGGAGCTGAGCCTTGAACTCTTGACATAATTTGCCAACATTAATATGAAGCATTTTTTGGTTCGGTGACTTAAATGTTATAGTTACACTGTTGGGTTGCCAACCTTCCATTTTACTGTTTTGTTACAAGCTACTGACCATAAAATTTGCAAAATAATGCCATTTAATGTCGAAATCAAGTTTCCAATTGGGATCCAGGAATTATGATTGAGAAAATGGCACTTCCCATCATGCATGAGGTCAGTGAATAATCGCATGATCTCTTATAGCAAAATTTTAGACAGGTCCCATTACCTTAAAGCAAAATTTTAGACAGGTCAAAATTGAAAAGAGTTGCATATAAAAAATTTAGAGTTAATGAAATTTTAGATTTTTTTAACTTTCTGGGTAGAAAACATTGTGTAAAATGAAGAAATTGCTTGTCAAGGCAATTTTTTTCATTTTACACAATGTTTTCCTGATTGAATTTCTTGAGGGGAGTCAAAAAGTGTCATTTTGTGGGAATGGGTTAATCTGCTAGTGCTAAAACTTTACAAAATGTGAAAAATGTATGCTTATAGCTTTCTTCACTTCAAAAATTACATAGAAAGATCGATGGACAGACAGACAGGGTAAAACAGGGTTCCCACGCTCAGGCAATTCCAAAATTCCCTGACATTTCCCTGACAAGAAAGTGATTTTTCCCTGACATTTTATCGACGTTTCAACTGATGTTTCCCTCTTCCTTAGCAATTTTATCAAAGAATTACCATTGCTATTATGCACTGCTGCTTTTCACCAACTCACTTTGAACAAACAAACTAAAATTCATTATCTGCATTCCTAACAAAAAAAATGTAAATAGCATGTTTCTAAAGAGGTCAGAAGTTCATTGATATTCTAATAATGTTGAACACAATTCAGTGAACAACAAAACTGAAACTATCACAGAAACGACCATACTGCTCAGGAGGCAAGGGGCGCAAATCCCTTCAGTTTCTATTTTTTTTTTTTTTAAATAAATATCAAAATTGGAAATCAGTACATTTAGCAATTTAAGCCAAAAGCATAAGAAACTGCCTTAGCCTTGAAAACTACTCCAATGAAAAATTCCCTGACAGTCTGTTCAAAATTCCCTGACATTTCCCTGACTTTTGCCTTATTTTTCAAATTTCCCTGACAGTCTGTTCAAAATTCCCCGACATTTCCCTGACTTTTGCCTTATTTTTCAAATTTCCCTGACAGTCTGTTCAAAATTCCCCGACATTTCCCTGACTTTTACAAAATTCCATTTTTCCCTGACTTTTCCATGACGCGTGGGAACCCTGTAAAAGTGTTTACCCAGATCATGAGTTAACCTAATCCCACACAGAGACGCCTTTAAACGCCCTTCAATATGAAAGCTTAGGAAAACATTGTGGAAAATGAAGAAATTGCATGTCACAAGTTTTCCACAATGTTTTCTACCCCAACAGTCAAAGATCTTAGAAATTTCATCAACTTTAAAATGTTGTCTGCAACTTCTATGAAATTGGACTGGTCTAAAATCTTATCATGTGGGAATGGGTTAAACAGATCCAATCTTCTTTCAATCAAATCTTACCTGCTCATTTTCATTGGCCGCCAAGAATTCTTGCATTAAATCACATTCACCTATAACACGAACTGCACACGCTGAAATGAAAGCAAATGTCTGCATCCATTAACCCATTTACACTTTTTTGAGACCCCCACTAAAAGAAGCTTATAAATAAAGAAATATCATGTAACAAGCAATTAATCATGTTTAACAATGTTTTCTACCCAGAAAGACAAAGATTTTTAAATTTCATCAACATGAAATTGTTGTCTGCAACTTCTTTCCATTTGGTCGAGCCTACGATTTTGTCATCTGTCAACGGGTTAATGAACAATAAAGATGGAATGCTCAAAATAATAGGATTTTCCAGATGTATTTTACCTGTTACAAGACAACAAAATTTTAGACTAGTCCAAATTGAAAGAAGATGCTGAAATTTGAAAATAAATGCCAAATAGGGTAGAAAGCATTTTTAGAAAAGGAGAAAATGATTGTAACAAGCAATCTGTCCTTTTCCCATGGAAATCTTTCATGATTGTATTTTTCAGGGCGTCAGAAAGCATCATTTTGTGGTAATAGGTAAACTACAGATAACAACACAAAATTCACTTTCCACATAATACACTGCAGCTCCACTATAACGCTGTTGGTGGGGTCCAAGAAATGAAACAGCGGAAGAAGTGGAGTTATTATGCTATAACGCTGTGCCCCTCCCCCCCCCGCCGTAACTGAATTTTTCAACCGTCGGAATCGGAACCAAACACCCGATAATTCGTGATGAAATTCCTGTAACAAGTTTAATTCTATACAAGTTACTAGTCGGGAAATGAAAAACAACTTTGGTTACGAGATTTTAGCAGAAACCGACGAAATTCAGCGTGCGGAGAATTAATTTCTAACCTTACCTTCCCGGTCTATCAGGATTGAATAATCCGTAAATTTCTACGGGTCTATAAATTGTGGTTCCCTTTCTCCCAATATTAAGAAGCTAGAACTTTTACCCGAGACATGTTTTATTATTTTGATAGTCGTCAGGATTAATCTAATTGAATTTAATTTTACAAGGACGTAAATATTTCCATCCTTACACAAAAGGGATAAAATCTAAGTATTCCGCATAGCGACGTCTCCTTGGAGACCGACGAGTTGTTGAACACCTGGGGTTACTGAAGCGTTGAGAAAATGTCGCGTGGATCGACCTTCGAACCTCTTTCGCGGTAATGGACTTGGTCTAATTTCTTTACCATTGTTAAAAATACGGTAACAATAAACCGACAAAGAACTCTATCTGAACCTAGTCATTTATGAATCGGGAATTTAAACCGACCAGTTGCACGTATACAAAACTGGATTAAACTTTATAGCCGCTAACTTTTAATCGTAAAAATGAAGGTGATAATAATGGAAAAAAATCCGAGACGGCGGTATGTCTGGCTTCATAACAACAAGAGAAAAAAATTCGACCAGCAAGAATTCTCACGGGTACGCGTCTGGCACGTGTCAACTCCGGAAACTCTCCCATAAATAGCTGAACATCTGGCGGCGGCACCTTTGATCACCTTTCCTCCCTCAGAATAAAATAGACTGTACCCAAAAAAACTTAACTTCAAATTTGTCGACGAGCTTTTTGTCGTGTGTTTGATCATACAGGATGGCATTAAATTTTCGGATTATTGAAAGAAATGCGGAAAAATAACGGTATTTTATTTTAATCTACTTAAATTATCTATCCCGTTTCGGATGAGAATCTTCCGATATTGTGACATTTACAATTAAAATTCACGTGTTTTCTGTATATAGCAAAAACGTCGCAACTACGACTGATTGTTTTCAACGCACATTGTTCCGTTTTTATCTTGAAGCTACTATCCTCTACGAGCTCCGGATACCAGCAAACTATGAAGTAAAATCAATAGTAGGCTCAAGTCAATTTGTCTAATTTCACGCTCGCGCATTACTTTGAGAACACGTCCTACCTGGGACTGAAGAAAATTAAAAACGCCGAGAGTGAAACAGTCTGAAATTTTAATCGCACCACCTTCAAGGTTTGTAACTGAAGGATATCGAAACTCAGCGTGCTTATTCTCTATTGATTTACAAAAATATAAAAGACCTAAGGCATTGATCATCTCAATGTCAAAAAGTAAGACCAAAAAATCAAACTGATTTTGTAAATTGAAACACTACGCGTGTCATCAATCAAACAAAGCAATTATCTCTGAAGTAATGCATTAATGACCAGGACCGTCCACGTAAGGTGTTAAAAACTTACCTGGCTTCGGGTAATTATCGATTTTTATGTGCAACCCTTTTTCTTCGAGCGGGCCGAAGACGGGATGAAAAAATCGCGACCAAATCAGCATTAACGTCGTATCTCAGCATCTGCAACCCGTATTGCCCCCCCCCCCTCCAAAATTTTGGGAGCCAAGCGGACCCCGCGTTATAATGGAGTCAGCGCTGTGCCCGGTAGCGTTATAGGGGAGTTGCAGTGTATTTTTTTTATTCCTTGAGATAAATGGTTTTATTGAACAAATGGAGTAATTGCATGTAGCAAAACAAGTTGTCCCTTTTGCTCAAAATGTTTTCTACCTTCCACAACAAATTTCTAATTATATTTCTTACACAGTTATTTTTAATCAAAATCACACATGTTTATAGGCCTCTAAGAAATATGACCATGTAAAATATTGTGGAAAATGAAAAAATGTGCTTGTTACAAGCAATTTTTTCAGTATCCACAATCTTTTCTACCCCAAAAGGCCAAAAAAAAACCTTTCATCAACTAAAAGCTCTCATCTGCAACATCTTTGATTTGGACCAGTCTAAAATTTTGTTGTCTGGTATTGGGCTAAGTTCTTTGTAGTTCAAGATTTATCCTTTGGGCAAAAATACAATGTATATCTCACTAAGTGCAAAAAGGGCTTTTAAGAGTTGTTTGCATTAAAAGTATGGATAACTGTTTATTAGGATAATTTTAATACATGTACATGTATACTAGTTTCAAAGTAAAAGTTAATCAGTCTGAGAGATAAAGGGTTTCTGAATATATGTTTGTTATTCATTATCCAACAATCCTTACGTTTTATGGCATTTTATTTGGAAAGGCTTGTGAAACAAAAGGCCAAACAAGATGCTACATACCAAATATCAATGCTCAATACTCTCTGGTTTCAAGGAAGAAGATTTTTAAAGTTTTTCCTTCTTTGCTTCTATGTTAACAGATGCAGACGACACTTTAGAGCTTATGAATTTTTAATTTCTTCCAACTTTCTGAGTAGAAAACATTGTGTAAAGTAAAGGAATTGCTTCTGACAAGCAATTTCTTCATTTTACACAATGTTTCCCCAATTGTTTATCTGAAAATGGGTTAAAATAGAGTGCACCTGAGTAGAGCCGAAATGTAATCGAAATGGCACAACAGGACCAAAGTTTACACTCTCTGATAAAGAGGATTCTATTCAAGTTTTCCTTTTTGTTTCAATCAAAATAATGTGTGACGAAATGGATCTTACTATGACCAAGGGGCATTGCATGAACAAACTTGGAATAGGGTAACTTGAGGATGCTACAAACCAAATATCCATGCTCTAGGCATTCTGGTTTAACCCATTACCAGATGGCAAAATTTTAGAATAGTGCACATTGAAAGGAGTTAGAGACGACAATTCAACCTTTACGAAATTTGAGCTTTTTTCCAACATTCTGGGTAGAAAACATTTTGGAAAATGAAAAAAAAATTGCTTGATAAAAGTTTCATTTCCACACTTTTTGTTGCCATGGAAAACCAGAGTTAAGACTAGATTTCAATCAATTGAACAAGTTTGGAAGAGCTCCACCCACGGAATGTACCTGCCAAGTTTCATGAAAATTGACCCAGATGGCAAAATTTAGACTAGTCAAAATTGAAAGAGTTGCAGACGATAGTGTTTTAACCCATTCCCTACAATCCCACTTTTTCTACGTGCTACAAGAATAAAGCTTGGGAAAACAATGTGGATAATGAAGAAATTGCTTGTAACAAAGCTTTATTTCTTGGGGGCGTCTAAAAGTGTCATTGAGTGGGAATGTGTTGAAGAAACTGTTGATAAACACACAATGACGTCAACACACCAGAAATTAGACAATCACAATAGCTCATCTTGAGCACTTTGTCCTTAGCAGAACTAAACATATTGAGGAAAAGCATAGTTACATTTTTCTAGATACTGCTCCAAGCCTCGACGTCGAGCGTCTAATTGCTGTTCTGTGAGTTGGAATATCTTTTTACCGGGCATCTTTGGGAACGAGAAATCAGGAAATTCCCGTTTTAAACGAGAGTGGAGATTGGCAAATTCACTATACCGTCTAGAACACAAATGTCTTCCTGCCATGTATATGTTATAAACCTGCATCGACAAAAAAGTCAGAGTTTGAGATAAAATTCTTGGTCTAAAACTGGAAAACATACTCATTAATGCAGTTTCTTTTTGTTGGATATACCCATTCCGGGACGATAAAATTTCAGACTGGTTCAAGTTTATAGAAGTTGCAGCTGACAATTTCCATGACGATAGAAATCTTTAAAATCATTGACTTTTTGAGTAAAAAATTGTGGAAGAAACTGCTTATTACAAGTAAATCTAAAGAGAAGAAAATTCTTGTAACATGAGAGCCACTGGCCCTAAAGCACTCACCTGAGTGGATGAATACAAAAGCCTAAGTGATTTGGCCGAATGTGATATGATATCAAATCTTGTCTTGAAAGCAAGAGCAAACATTTTTACAAAGTTTCAAACTATACATCATGCAGACCAAATCCTGACAGAATATCGATTCAATTGAGCCAAGAATACCATCTCTAGAGTAAACACATGGTTTTTTGAAGATTTGACCTAGTGACCTAGTTTTGGACCCCATGTGACCCAAATTCAATCTTTGCTAAGATAAAAATGGACACAAAGCTTCTGTGTAAATATCAAATAATTTGAATTCAATGGTGTCTTTGAAGTGAACACAATGGTTTTCTTAAATTTGACCTAATGACATAGTTTTTGACCCCACAAGACCCACTTTCAAACTTGACCAAGATATCATGAAGACAAATATTGTTACCAAATATCAATTGTTTTGTTTACAACAAAAGCTTTATTTTCACTTTAAGTGGTAATGTATCTTTTCTTGTCCAGTCAGTGAAAGATAAATTGAAACAATTATCCTATATGACAGTAGAGGACAAATAAATGATAGGTGAACTTAGATATCAATCTATTACCAAGTCATAATCTACTTTTTGTCATGCAGAAGGAAAAACACTATGACAATATTGAAAGGAAAGGAAATATTGCTGAATTGTGACCTTGACCTTGAACCTCTTTAAGCCAATGTTTCAAATGGCACATATACTCATGATACAGAACAATTCTGCTCAGTTATATTTATATCTTTACCTAAATTTTGGTGACTATAGTCAAGACAAATGTTTGACCCTTGGGCTGTGACCTTGAACTTGGACTTTGAAATCCATCAATAAATGTAGGATGATGGCTCAGACCAATTCTGACAGACTGATGCAGGCGAATACACACTTAATTATACTTTGTTGTTGTTACAACTATATCCAGCTCATTAGAATCTAGCTACCCTAGATTATTGGTGTTTTGTGATTTAAGGTAGTATTTTAAAATTGTTGTCCTACTTTTGGATTCCTTTTGAAAAGATTTTGATCACATAGGATGGCTTCTGTTTAAATTGCATCCAATTTTCATTATTGACTGAAACCTCTTTCAATTTGGACCAGTTTAAAATTTGGAAAAACAGGAATGGGTTTATCCAGGAATTGACAGAATGTAGCTGTCAATCAAAAAATCAATAGACCAATCATATCACTCATTTAGACCGGAAGTAAACTTTCAACTATGACATTGTTTGACATTTTTGTTAGTTTAGCTACTTGAATATTGCAACTACAAATTATTCAAGCTGTAGTTACAATGTCTAGGTTGCCAAGTAACCAATTCTCTTTCTTGTCCAATGTTTCTGGCGAATAGTGTTGTTTGATAACTTCCTGTCTGGGGCAGTATGTGTGGCCAGCAAGTCGTGAATTAGTGTCTACTTATAGTAAAGATGTGCATTACATCATCCAGTTTGATAAGTTCTGCATCAATTCCTAGCTTTACAATGTTTTAACCCATTTCCACACAATCCCACTTTTTTATGTACACGAATAGAGCTTGGGAAAACATCATGGAAAATGAAGAGATCACGTGTTACAAGCAATTTCTTCATTATTCACAATGTGTCCGGACCCTGACAACAAAGACTTTGATAATTCCATCAAATTGAAAATGACATCTGCAACTTCTTTCTATTTGGAATAGTCATAAATTTTCTTGGGAGGTTATGGGTTAATCATAAAGGAAAAGGTCCAAAGGTTAAATATATTGATATCAGACATGCATTGTAATAAGTTTATTCCCAGGATTGGTTTGGATTTTTTTCTCTGGAAAATTTCTATATTGTGTCTTCTGTGAATGGCCAATCTTGTCTGTTTATGACATCAGGATTACCATGGCAACGTGAGCAGATTATAGTGAATGGGATTGAAATCTCCCAGATATAGAAAATACCAAATAAATATAGATTACTTCTGCTTGATAATGGATAGGAAAAGTAACTGTTTTGTGAACGTAGGCTGTATTATAATTGCATTAAAGAATTCATTTCTTTAGGCTTGCATGCATAACATATTAAGCAACATTACTGGTACTTTTATCCATTAAATTGATTAAAGAAAATATCAACAAATTTACTGAATCATCAACTTATAGGAATTCTCAGCTCACAGACTGTACTTAGTGCAGACTTATCTGCATAAATATTCTAATTTCTCCCAGTAAAACCATGTATGCCATTCATTACCCAGATGCCTCTGCTGTCGAAATAGAGATTTGTACTTATTTGTGCAATCTTTATTTTTGATAAAATTATCGTGTGTTATATAAATTTGTCTGTGTAGATACTGTCTGTAAAGATGTGTTTGCTATTTATTACTGATAGACCTCTGCTGTCACTATAGGAATTCTCAACTACTTGCACTGTCATAAATATTATAGATAAATTGTCATGGTTTACAAAAAAAAATTATTTTATTGATTGATTCAATGGGGTTAAACGCCGCTTTTAACAGTATTTCAGTCATATTGCGGAGGCTGGAGCACCTAACAATGGAATCCTGTTATTTCTCACACCAGTACTACCATTACATCCCTTCCTAGCCTCCAGCTGCTATCTCACATAGGTCTACGATTATCGACCCATTGGTGAGAGACAAATAGTCAGAAAGGGCAAATGCCGCGCTACCAACTGCGCTATGACGGCGGCACAAAAAATTTTGGTTTTGCAAAAATATAAATTAGCAAGATAAATCCATAGAGTACACATATCATAGGTATAACAGATTAATCCATTACCACACTGGAAAATTTAACCCATTTCAACATGACAAAAATTTAGACTGGTCAAAATTCAAAGTTGATTACAGATGACAGATTACAGATGATTTCCTCATTGTCAACAAATGTTTTCAAAAGGGTTTATTGAGGGGCGTAAAAGAGGGATTGTGTGGGAATGGGTTAAGGCTTGTCCAAATTGAGAGAAGTTTCAGGAGACAATAAATTATAAACTTTGTGAATTTTACATTTTTTCAACTTTCCCCGTAGCAAATAATGGGGAAGCAATTTCTTCCTTTGAACACAATGTTTTTTTAATAGACCTTTTCACAGTCTCACAGCCATGCGTCAAATCAAATCTCGTTAAATCAGGGTTTTCGTTTGACCCGAGACCTCGGGATTTTGACGCACAGAAATTCAAAAAGAAGCAATTTTGACGCTCGAAAATTTGTCACTGTGTCATTTTGATTCTCAAAAATTAGCAGCTATGCGTCAAGGATCATCATAAGTGTGTCAAAATTATTGGAAAATGGTTGATTGATTATGAAAATATACACCCTATCAAGGATAACACCAAGCTTGATTGGTAATTAACACTCGAGTGATGGACATGCATCTGCATGCGATCGTAATTGACAGGTAATTTAAGCCTATGAAATGAATGATGAAACCCATTTTCAGAGTTCTAATCCTACTGAAATTTACTTAATTGCCTTTTCTTTTATAAAAAGCTCACAAAATATAATCAACACGTAAAATGAAACCAAAGAAAGTGTTGTCCAAGAAATGTCATTGGTTTTGTGCATAAAATCGGCACTTCTTTTTATGAAGAATAGAAATAATTTGATCCTCTTAGTACTCTTGAGATTTTCTAAAACTGATTCAAACTAATAATACACATATAAAAATACTTTAGTTTCCCTAAAATTTATCTTATATTGAAAATAGAATATAGTCAGATTGGAGAAATGTTGTAATATGAGACAGAGTTTATTCTAAGGCACCATTGCTGAAAAATATAAACACTTTTAAAGCACCATTGCTTAAAAAAAATAATCTCTTTTAAAGCACCATTGCTAAAAAAGTTATGATTTTTTTTTTCTAAATTGCTACGGGAAGGGGGGGGGGGAATATTGCATTTAGACTCTTGGGATTTCAATTTTGACTCTTGGAAATTTTGGCCCAAGGGTCAATGAGACTAAGTCATGTGATAGGTTGCGTGGAGTCGATACATAACCACTATATAATCCTATGTAAATTGGCTATTTTGAATGAGCATAAATAAAGGTTAAATTTCGAAATTTGATAGAAAAAAAAAGAGTTTCAACCTGTGAGCATGTATATATGGACTAGTTGTAGCGAGTAGTATTGATGATATCATCGTGTGTTAGTAACCAAATTGAGTTTAAAATGGCCTGGTATCTAGGCGAAATGATATATAACGTACCTCCAATCTGACAACAAAAAAGAATATTTCCAATGTAATAAGATGTTTTGAAAATATTTTTATCCCCCCCCCCACACACACATGTAGATTTACAGTTAAACTCTCGGTATAAATACTGAATGACCACTTTGATGAATTATAGTATACATCAAATTACTATAAGTTATTTATGCCGGGTTTTTTTTTTAATATTTACAGCTATCTACACTACATAAAAGACATAAGCCATCCAAATTATTACGGCGCACTGATTGGTTAGATTTACAAATATGCGTAAATCATAGGCACTTTAAACATTTCAAACCCTGCCCTTAACACGATTAGCCTGAGCACAAGTGACAATAATCCTGATTGACACAAATGACTAAATTTATTTGTTTACGTTTAAAGCATTTAAGTACTATTGACCGCATTTTTGACGATAAAAATAAAATTTTACTTTAGATATGCCATGTTGATGATACCAATGATGAAAATGAAGAACAATACATGCATGCTGTTAATGAAACATTTGTTTCTGTCTGTATGTCCACCAATTTAGATATTTCTCTCTCCTTTACTCTCTCTCTCTAATTTTCATTTCTTAATAGCAAACACACCCGCACTACAGCATGTCAGGTTTTCGAAACATTCAACTCATTGTTATAATAGAAATGTGGAAGAAAGGAGGAAATATTTTCTTGATATAAATAATCAACTTTTGAAAAAAAATGCCATACAACGAATTAAAAAGAATCAATTGTAATGTCAAAACAGGGAGCATTATTTCGACAATTTATGAATGACATATACATCGTACTGATGATGACGATGTTAATAGTTCGAAGAAAAGTATGAAAAATACAAGAGGACCATGATGGTCCTAAATCGCTCCCCTGAGTATGATGGTTCATGGCTTTATTATATACACAAAATGGCTAAGCCCTCTGTCTAATTATTTTGGAGAAGATGTTTACAGATTTCTCTTTTAATCCTAGGTATATTGATGATCCCACCATATAGCACTAATTTCCTGAATATGGTAATGCTTTGAAGTATAGACATCAATACATACCAAGTATAAAAGCTGTAAGCCTAATGGTTTAGGAGAAGAAGGTTTTCAAAGATATCATTATTTATTCCTAACTAAAATTAGGGATTGCACAGAAAAGGGCTAATTTTTTAAGTAATTTGGTAGAGGGTCAATGGCTGATGATATGTACCAAATATCAAAGCTCTATTCTTTATGGTTTGGGAGAAGATTTTCAAAGATTTCCTTATTTACTCCTTTGTAAAATCAGGAATCACACAGAAAAGGGCTAATTTTCAGAGTATGATATTGCTTTGAAGTATTTTGGTAGAGGGTCAATAGATGATGATATATACCAAATATCAAAGCTCTAGGCCTTATGGTTTGGGAGAAGAAGATTTTTAAAGATTACCTTCTTTATTTCTATGTAAAATCAGGGATCACAAAGAAAAGGGCTTATTTTTCGAATAGGGTAATTCTTTGAAGTATTTTGGTAGAGGGTCAATAGATGATAATGTATACCAAATATCTAAGCTCTAGGCCTTATGGTGTTGGAGAAGTAGATTTTTAAAGATTTCCTTCTTTATTTCTATGTAAAATCAGGGATCACAAAGAAAAGGGCTAATTTTCATAATAATGTAAATCTTTGAAATATTTTGGTTGAGGTTCAATAGATGATGATATATACCAAATATCAAAGCTCTAGGCCCTATGATTTGGGAGAAGAAGATTTTTAAAGATTCCTTCTTTATTTCTATGTAAAATCAGAGATCAACCAGAAAAGAGCTAATTTCATAATACGGTAATTCTTTGAAGTATTTTGGTAGAGGGTCAATAGATGATGATGTATACCAAATACCTAAGCTCTAGGCCTTACCGCTTGTGAGGAGAAGATTTTTTAATTTTTTTCACTCCATTGCCATGGCAACCAGAGTTCTTCATGGATTTCAATTCTTTGAAGTATTTTGAAAGAGCATGACCTAAGGATCATTTCTGTGAAGTATTGTTGAAATTCCATGGTTAGTTTAGGAGGAGAAGATTTTTTTTGTAATTGTGGAAGGACAGACGACGGACAGACGACAGACAATGACCGATCACAATAGCTCCCCCAGAGCACTTCTTGCTCAGGTTAGCTACAACTGGATGAAACTGGGGTCCAAATTATAAGGTGATGCAGAGGACAAAACATTGCTGATAATGAAAAATTTGACTTTAACCCATTCCCACTCAGTGACACTTTAAACCCCCAAGGAAAAAAAGCTTTGGAAAACATTGTGGAAAAAGAAGAAATTGCTTGTGAAAACATTTCTCAATTGTGTATATTTTGCGCTGAATTCCCCTACAATTTTGAAAACCTATAATAAACACTGAAAGAAGTTACAGACAATGATTTTTTGTTGATGAAATTTCAGAAGTCTTTGTCTTTTGGGGTGGAATTTTTTCCAAACCTTTTTGTTATTTTGTGTGATTTTAAGGGTTAATATCATTTGCATGCCAATAGAATATCTAACTTATTGCACACATGTCATGAGATACAGGTGTCATCATAAGGTCACCAAAGGCTTTAGTAACACATTCCTATTGACATGTTATTAAGGTCCAAGTACATGTAGTTTATAATTACTAATTAACCAGTTTCTCACAATCCTGTTAATTACTCTGTGGGAAGGCAGGGAGAGATGGATTTTGAAACACTATTCTAAAAGAAAGAACATATGCAAGCTCAATTCTATGATAATTACTGACATGTAACCAGGATCAATTTTTGAGGGTCATTTGTGACTCCCTGTCTTCATTTCTTTAGTTTTAGAGAGTCCTTTTAAGCATTTTTTCCTGAAAGAGTTAAATTATGATTTACCTAGGGACAGAATGATCAAATTCAAATTAATTGAAATAAACAAATACAATAATTTTCTCACAAAGCAAAGGCTAGGACTTCCATTAGATTTGGGGACAGCAAAAATTTTTTTATCTGCTAGTTTTTTTGGGGTTTTTTGGTTTAAGTTTGTCTACCACAATTGTGTAATTTTGTCTGTTTGCAAAAGGGCCCAAGTTATCCAGACGAAAATGTTAAGTCGGGGAATTACATGTAGAACGAAAAGTATTGATGGCGCACTTTTAACATTAAATTGAACTTGACTTGACTTGTAATTCAAAATGATTGCTTCCATTAAAATGAGAAAAGTGAAAAAAATTATTTCATAGTCCCATTAAGTGTTTTTCGTTTCTACATATAATTATTCTGGACTCAGAAAATAAACCATCCGTATAAATAGAATAACAACAACGGGGTTGACAGCTTTCCCTAGATATAAGCATTCAGAAAATATGAGCAAAGGTTAAAGTTTTTGGTTAAAGTTTTCAAGTAGGTCGAAAGTCAAGATCAAGGTCAAAGTACCAGGGACCTTTTTGATATTTGAAAGTCCATCACCTGTCACCCTTGAGTGTAGATATGATGGTATAAATATCATAAAGTAAGAGCAAAGTTAAAGTTTTATGGTTTAAGATTTATTAACACCTGGTTAAGGTCATAAGGTCATTGAGACATGGTTGTTGGTCTCAACTGGATCCTATCCCTCGACAATTGTTTCTGCACAATATAAACCTTGTGGGGTAAATAAAACTTTAACCAAACATGGACAATCATATCTGCACAATATAAATCTTGTGGGGTAAATAAAACTTTAACCAATCATGGACAATTGTTTCTGCACTATGTAAACCTTGTGGGGTAAATAAAACTTTAACCAAACATGGACAATTTGTTTCTGCACTATATAAACCTTGTGGGGTAAATAAAAAACTTTAACGAAACATGGACAATTGTTTCTGCACTATATAAACCTTGTTGGGTAAATAAAACTTTAACCAAACATAGACAATTGTTTCTGCACAATATAAACCTTGTGGGGTAAATAAAACTTAAACCAAACGTTGACAATTGTTTCTGCACAATATAAACGTTGTGGGGTAAATAAAACTTTAACCAAACGTGGACAATTGTTTCTGCACTATGTAAACTTTGTGGGGTAAATTGTGGGCCAACTCTGACACATGAGGGTATGATAACAGCTTTACTGAGACCTTCGTCAAAGCAAGCTTTGTGTTTCAATTTCTTCATTTTGCCAATATTTTTTACCCAGAAAGTTGAAAAAATCTAAAATTTCATGGACTATAGTTTGTCATCTGTAACTCCTTTCAATTTCAACCAGTCTAAAATTCTGCTATCTGGTAATGGATTATACATTCATTTTAGTAAATAATGTCTGGAAAGGTTGAGCTTTTAAGAACAGGTTTCATAAAATGAAGAACAAATCTATACCTTAATTGAGACACTTGTTAATGGGTTAATATCATTTAATAAAGATGGATCAAAGAAATCAACCCTGTGAGACTTGTAACATGCCGCCTTTAAAGGGTTAATCCATTACCATACAAGAAAATTTTAGACTGGTCAAAATTGTAAGAATTGCAGACAGCACTTCCAAGTTGTTGAAATGTTAAAAATATTTGTCTTCATTATCCACAATGTTTTCCAAAGCTTTTTTCTTTAGGGGCTTAAAAAAGCTGGATTATGTGGGAACAGCTTGATGAGGGACTTATGTATTTGAAAATTGTAATAATATCATCTACTGGATTTTAACACACCATACTGGCTGTTTCACAATGACCCTCACCTTGAACTGGTTAGGAAACAACCCAAAGGAATTCTGTTTTAGCCCATTACCATTCAATGATGCTTTTTGACAACCCTCAAGAAAAAGGCTTTGGAAATCATTGTGGAAAATGAAGAAATTGTTGTAACAAGTAATATCTTTATCATCCACAATGAGTTATGCGCCAGAAGACAAACAATTTTAAATATTCGTCAACTTAAAATTGTTGTCTGTAACTTCTTCAATTTTAGCCAGTCTAAAATTTTATTGTGTGATAATGGGTTAAGCTATGATCTGAGATAAGGTTTGACCTTGACCTTCAATAGATTAACTTGAAAATTAAAACAGATCATCAACACCAAGAAAGGGGTTTTCATTCTATTCTGTGTGGAGTTAGCATCTAGACAAGGTTTGGTGTACCAAAGGTCAAGTTCAAGGTCACACTTTGATCTGGACTTTCAATGCATTAATCACCAAATCTATGGGGATCATCTACATACCAAGATGAATGTAAGTGCCAAATTTAGTAATCCTATCTCTATTCTGTGTCAAATTACCATCCAGGCTATGTTAGGTCTACAAACCGACCGTTGGACAACCAGACACATTGACAAGATGAGCAAAGAATGTACACCCACTTTGTTGAAGGGGGTATAAAAATTACCTTAGCAATCAATGATGATTTTAAAGTAGGAACAAAAAGGTCTTGTCACAAGCAATGCATATGTAAAATATGAAAACCCCATGCCCTACCATACAAAAGTTATTGCTAATGTTCAAGTCATAATTTTTCATGAATTGTCATCTGCAAATTCTTTCAAAATGGACAAGTCCAAAATATTGTCATCTTATAATGAGTTAGGTCAACCATCTAGAGTGAAGGCTAATTTATTGTCAGAAAATCTTTCAAATAACCTTTTTCTATTCAATCCCTGTTTTTTATGTCTATTTTCTATGTTTATTTTTCTAGGTGAGAAAACATTTTGGAAAAAGAAGGAATTGCTTGTAACAAGCAATTATTTTCCCACAATATTTTCTGCACTATTAAATGATTATTTTTCCAATAAAATCGACTATTAATTGTTGTATGCTAAACCTTTGAATTTTGACAGGTCTAAAAATTTGCAAAACAGGAAAGTGTTAAAAGCAACCTGAAAACTTGTTGTTAACGTAATATTCACAGGACTTACCACAAATTTTTCTCCATTTTGACTAACAGTTTGGTAATCTGGTATTGATATTGGAAGTGAACGCCTTTCAGAATAATCTATATAAGACGGTCCTGACGAGTCGTCGCTTGGTTCTAGTCTGTCTGCAACCTGGTCTGGTACAGAAATAACTGGAAAATAGAAATGTATTGTGTTAACCCATTTAAACACAACCCCCTTTTTAAGCCACTCAAGACAGTAACTAAAGGCACTTGAGCGCCTGCTTCGCTCCACCGGCCTGAATTTACTTATCATTCCTGAGCAGTTTAGTTAAAACCATCCTGCAGTTTGCAAGAATAATTTAAGCCATATAAGCCATGTTTTGTGTCCTCTATCAAAATTCTTTGGAAGAATCTGATGAAGAGTCAACCAATGAGCATTCCTTTAGCCATGTTATTTATCCGATTTTAATTCTTTGAATGAATCTGATAAAGGGTCACCAAAGGATCATTCCTGTAAAATTTGGTTGAAATCCATCAATTAGTGCCTGAGAAGAAGATTTTTAACGGTTTTCACCATAAATGGAAATTAGCACTGCCCATTAAAGCCATGTTTTTCATCCGATCAAAATTCTTTGAAGGAATTTGATAAAGGGTCAACAAGGGATCTGATCCTTGGTTGACCCTTTAACAAAGTCCTTCAAAAAGAGGAAGACTAGCATTTCTCTCTCTCTCTCTTTATTTATTACCAACAATTCTTGGTCTTTAGCTTTTATTTGCTGAAAAGTTAACTCACATCCAATTTTAGACTGATCATGGCAAAATGTTACAGAAGTCATTTAAAAATAAGTGTGAGTTTGCAGTTTTATAAGGTTGCTTCAGGCTAGAGGCATAATGGTATGGACCCTTACAAGTGTTAAAATGCATGCACTTTTTAGACATAATTACCAATAGCTATATGTTGAGACAATATCAGTTGTTTGTGCATTTACTAAAACAACAATGAAAATCCAATTTTATCAAACTAGAACCCAACTTTTCTGTGTGGAATCAAATTTTTTTTGTATTGGATTCCTGGAATCCTACTTTTAAAATCTGAGTGAGAGCCCTGATGATCATTTCTGTGTAATTTGGTTGAATTCTGTTCAATGCTTTCCGAGGAGACTATTTTTACAGTAAAAGTTTACAGGCAGACACACACACAGACCGACGCACACCTGACACAACATCATGAAAACATTGTAGAAGATTAAGAAATTGCTTTTTCATAACAAAGTTTTTCATTATCCACAGTATTTTCTTTTCCTAAAGACAAAAACTTTCATGATTCCAAAAACTTTGAATTTTTGCTGCAAGTTCTTTGAATTTAGACCAGTCTAAAATTGTGTCATCTGGTAATTGATTAACTCCTTCAGCTTTGAGACAATGAAGTAACAACAAGAGCCATGTCAGACATGGCCATCCCCTGCCGTAAAAGCTTGATAGTAAACTGAAGCCAGTTAGATTTAGGCTTCTTGTACACTGCATTTCTTCTCAATGAGTTTGATAATAGCTATTATACTTTCAGAGATATGCTCAGGACAAAATCTAAGACTTTAAAACAACAAAGGGCAATAACTCCAAAATTATACAAGCAAGAGTTGTTGTTCTTGCACACTGCACTTCTTCTCAACGAGATCTAATCACCTATGAAGTTTAAAGTTAATAGCTATTATACTTTCAGAGATATGCCCCGGACAAAATCTTAGTCTTTAAAACAAAATTATGCAAGCAAGAGTTGTGGTTCTTGTGCACTGCACTTCTCTGCAGTGAGATCTATGGACCTATGAAGTTTCAAGTTGATATCAATTATGCTTTCAGAGATATTCTCCTGACAAGTTTAGTGACGGAATGTAAGAAGGATGGAAGAACAAAATGATGGACAGAGACCATAACTATATCCCCTTCGCCGAAACAGCAGGGGATAATAAAGTGAAACAATGCGGCAAAATGAGAGACTGTTTATTACAAGCATTTTGCCCGTTTATCAAATTCTTTTCCTTTCCTTTTGGCATTTTTAGGCCAAGCATCAATGGATTGGTGGTACATTGTTTTACCAGTGTCCATCTGCCTGCTGAAAACTTCACTGTAAATAAAACAAAGGACTGAAAGTACTGAGAAGTTGGAATGTGCTGAAAGGTTCATAACATTTATTACTTTCTGAGTAAGCCTCCCTTCTTTAAACTTATACCAGCATTCCCATTAGTGTACATATATGCGTGAATAACACACAAAAACATAAATCAACATACAGAAATCAAAAACTAGCATTGTCTTAACCCATTCCCAGACATTGACGCTTCACAAGCAATTTCTTCCTTTTACACAATGTTTCCCCAATTGTTTTTCTTGAGGGGCGTCAAAAAAAAGTCATTGTGTGGGAAAAATTGCTGACTTTGCATAAAATTATATGTTGTCTGCCACTGCATTCAATTTGGACCAGTCTAAAAATGATGATGTTAGACAAAAAAGTCACAGTAAAAGTTAGATAGAGACTCACCTGTAAGGGTCAAACTATCCCCTCCAGATTTGATAAGGTCTACAACTTGTTTATGAGTGGCTCCCTCTACACTTACTCCATTCCTGAAACATATGAAGTCAATGGTTATGTTTGATGATTCACTGTCAATGGTTATGCAGGGTTTTCATTAGTACCCAAAAGTCAAGAGTCATTGACCCTTGGGTCAAAATGTTCAAGAGTCAAAATTGAAATCCAAAGAGCCAAAATGCATAATCCCCCCCCCCAATAGTGATTCAGTAAAAATAATAATAGACAGAAAATATATTTTAAATTGATTGTATTTTTTTTTTTTTTTTTGCAATGGTTAATATATTGGAATTTTTTTCCAATCTGACAGTATTATATTTCAATACAAGATAAATTTAGGGGGAAATTAAATAAAAATGCATATATTATAAGTTTGAATAGGTGTTAGTAAATCTCATGAATACTAAAAGGATCAAATTATTCCTATTTTTCATAAAATAAAGTGCCAACTTTATCCGCGAAAAACCCATGACATTTCTTGAGCAACATTTTTTTTTTTCCTTTCTTGGTTATATTTTGTGAGGTTTGTGATAAAAGTATTAACAAACAAGGTGCCAAGTTGTCACAAGATACACCCATCACACTGCTTAATATTAACTGGGGGTTTGAATAGAACTGAGGTTATTTTGAATGAATATTTTTTGTCAAACAAAGTATGAAAAACAACAAAGGGCAATAACTCAAACAATAGGCTAGGTAGAGTTATGGTTCTTGTTCACTGCAATCCCACTTGGTAAGCTCTATCCATCCATGAAGTTTCATGATTCTAGCTATTATACTTTTAGAGATATACTCCGGACAAGATTCAAGTATGAAAAACAACAAAGGGCAATAACTCAAAAAATAAGCCAGGTAGAGTTATGGTTCTTGTACACTGCACTCCCACTTGGTGAGCTCTGTCCATCTATGAAATTTCATGATTCTAGCTATTATACTTTTAGAGATAAACTCCGGACAAGATTCAAGTATAAAAAACAACAAAGGGCAGTAACTCAAAAAATAGGCCAGGTAGAGTTATGGTTCTTGTGCACTGCATTCCCCCTTGGTGAGATCTATACACCCATGAAGTTTCATGATCCTAGCTATAATACTTTAAGACATTTACTCCGGACAAGATTCAAGTATGAAAAAAAACAAAGGGCAATAACTCAAAAAATAGGCTAGGTAGAGTTATGGTTCTTGTACACTGCACTCCCATTTGGTAAGCTCTATCCATCCATGAAGTTTCATGATCCTAGCTATGATACTTTTAGAGATATACTCCGGACAAGATTCAAGTATGAAAAACAACAAAGCGCAATAACTCAAAAAAAAAGCCAGGTAGAGTTATGGTTCTTGTACACTGCACTCCCACTTGAAGAGCTCTATCCATCCATGAAATTTAATGATTCTAGCTATTATACTTTTAGAGATATACTCCAGACAAGATTCAAGTATGAAAAACAACAAAGGGCAATAACTCAAAAAATAGGCGAGGTAGAGTTATGGTTCTTGTACACTGCACTCCCCCTTGGTGAGATCTATACACCCATGAAGTTTCATGATCCTAGCTATAATACTTTTAGACATTTACTCCGGACAAGATTCAACTATGAAAAACAACAAAGGGCAATAACTCAAAAAATAGGCCAGGTAGAGTTATGGTTCTTGTGCACTGCACTCCGTATTAATGAGAAGAATATAACTGCCAAGTTTAAAGTCAATGGGACTTACGGTGACAGAGTTATGCTCCGGACAAAAAAGTGGACACCGCCCGGACGCCCGGACACCATAATATGTCCCGTCTACGACGGGCGTATAAAAAGTAAATTTCAGTAGCCTTAGAACCTGAAAAGGGGTTTCAGCATTAATTTCACAGGTTTGAAGTACCTGTCAATTACGATCGCCGATGCATGTCCATCACTCAAGAGTGTTAATTACCAATCAAGCTTGGTGTTATCCTTGATAGGGGTGTATATTTTCATAATCAATTAACCATTTTCCAATAATTTGGAACACATTTGATGACTCTTGACGCATGGCTGCTAATTTCCAAGAGTCAAAATGACGCACAGTGATAAATTTTCGAGCGTCAAATTTGCTTCTTTTTCAATTTCTGAGTGTAAAAACCCCGAGGTCTCGGGTCAAATGAAAACCCTGGGTTATGTTTGATGATTCACTGTCAATGGTAATGTTTTAGTTACGTTTCATGGTATTACTACAATAAAGTGAAATTAAAGAAAAATATCACTCTTGCATTAAATCAACCCCTGAAAATTTTAAGATAGGTCCAAACTTATAGATGCTGCAGATACCATTTTAAAGTCATTTATGGAAGAAAACATTGTGTAAAAAAGAGAAATGCTTCTTTACACACTATGTTTTGGAAAGCTGAATTGATTGAAAATATAGGAACATTTGATCAATGCACATGTGAAATATGAAGGCTATATCACTTACCATTGTATACTAATGGACAATGTAAGTTAAAAATTTTGAAATTTGACCTTGAGAAACAACCTTAATCTTAGTAACAACAGAAAGGTTTTGTCAAAAACAATGCACATGTGAAATATGTAGGCTATATCTCTTATTAATCAAAAGTTATGGCCAATGTATTTATGTTGCAGAGAAATGGAGAGCTAACGTAAAGCTATCAAATATTAAGCCTCTTTTTCCATGACACATCTTATTTCCGCAAATTTCAAATAGTTCATGGTCAAGGGCATCTGATTATCTACTCAAATATGAAATTTCATCAAATTCTAACCATTAGACTAGGAGAAATTCGAGAAAAAACTATATTTTACTGAAGTCCCCTTTTTCCGTGACGAGGCCTCAAATCCAAATACACTGCAGCTCCACTATAACGCTGTTGGTGGGGTCCAAGAAATGAAACAGCGGAAGAAGTGGAGTTATTATGCTATAACGCTGTGCCCCCCCCCTCCCCCCCCGCCGTAACTGAATTTTTCAACCGTCGGAATCGGAACCAAACACCCGATAATTCGTGATGAAATTCCTGTAACAAGTTTAATTCTATACAAGTTACTAGTCGGGAAATGAAAAACAACTTTGGTTACGAGATTTTAGCAGAAACCGACGAAATTCAGCGTGCGGAGAATTAATTTCTAACCTTACCTTCCCGGTCTATCAGGATTGAATAATCCGTAAATTTCTACGGGTCTATAAATTGTGGTTCCCTTTCTCCCAATATTAAGAAGCTAGAACTTTTACCCGAGACATGTTTTATTATTTTGATAGTCGTCAGGATTAATCTAATTGAATTTAATTTTACAAGGACGTAAATATTTCCATCCTTACACAAAAGGGATAAAATCTAAGTATTCCGCATAGCGACGTCTCCTTGGAGACCGACGAGTTGTTGAACACCTGGGGTTACTGAAGCGTTGAGAAAATGTCGCGTGGATCGACCTTCGAACCTCTTTCGCGGTAATGGACTTGGTCTAATTTCTTTACCATTGTTAAAAATACGGTAACAATAAACCGACAAAGAACTCTATCTGAACCTAGTCATTTATGAATCGGGAATTTAAACCGACCAGTTGCACGTATACAAAACTGGATTAAACTTTATAGCCGCTAACTTTTAATCGTAAAAATGAAGGTGATAATAATGGAAAAAAATCCGAGACGGCGGTATGTCTGGCTTCATAACAACAAGAGAAAAAAATTCGACCAGCAAGAATTCTCACGGGTACGCGTCTGGCACGTGTCAACTCCGGAAACTCTCCCATAAATAGCTGAACATCTGGCGGCGGCACCTTTGATCACCTTTCCTCCCTCAGAATAAAATAGACTGTACCCAAAAAAACTTAACTTCAAATTTGTCGACGAGCTTTTTGTCGTGTGTTTGATCATACAGGATGGCATTAAATTTTCGGATTATTGAAAGAAATGCGGAAAAATAACGGTATTTTATTTTAATCTACTTAAATTATCTATCCCGTTTCGGATGAGAATCTTCCGATATTGTGACATTTACAATTAAAATTCACGTGTTTTCTGTATATAGCAAAAACGTCGCAACTACGACTGATTGTTTTCAACGCACATTGTTCCGTTTTTATCTTGAAGCTACTATCCTCTACGAGCTCCGGATACCAGCAAACTATGAAGTAAAATCAATAGTAGGCTCAAGTCAATTTGTCTAATTTCACGCTCGCGCATTACTTTGAGAACACGTCCTACCTGGGACTGAAGAAAATTAAAAACGCCGAGAGTGAAACAGTCTGAAATTTTAATCGCACCACCTTCAAGGTTTGTAACTGAAGGATATCGAGGTCAGCGTGCTTATTCTCTATTGATTTACAAAAATATAAAAGACCTAAGGCATTGATCATCTCAATGTCAAAAAGTAAGACCAAAAAATCAAACTGATTTTGTAAATTGAAACACTACGCGTGTCATCAATCAAACAAAGCAATTATCTCTGAAGTAATGCATTAATGACCAGGACCGTCCACGTAAGGTGTTAAAAACTTACCTGGCTTCGGGTAATTATCGATTTTTATGTGCAACCCTTTTTCTTCGAGCGGGCCGAAGACGGGATGAAAAAATCGCGACCAAATCAGCATTAACGTCGTATCTCAGCATCTGCAACCCGTATTGCCCCCCCCCCTCCAAAATTTTGGGAGCCAAGCGGACCCCGCGTTATAATGGAGTCAGCGCTGTGCCCGGTAGCGTTATAGGGGAGTTGCAGTGTATGCCAGGAAAAGAAATCAGCATTAAATCATAGGGAGTTCAAATGGTAAGTTTCATATGAATTGGTCCAAGGGTTATGGAGAAATCTCTCCCCTTTGGGGAGCATAATAAACTTAGTAAGGTAATACAGCCTTATTTGTTTCATGAGGGTTTTAAGACAGGATATTACATCTTGTCATTTAAATAACAGGGTTTTCATTAGTACCCAAAAGTCAAGAGTCGTTGACCCTTGAGCCAAAATGTTCAAGAGTCAAAATTGAGATCCAAAGAGTCAAAATGCGATATGCCCCCCCCCCTTCAGTAGCAATTTAGAAAAAAAAAAAAATAATAATAATAATGACAGATAAAAATATTAAAATGTTAATAATTTTTAGCAGTGATGCCTCACAATACTAAACCCTGTTTCAGATTAGGACATTTCTCCAATCTGACAGTATTCTATTTTGGATGAATTTTAGGTAAAGTTTAGTATTCATGCATATGTTATTCAATTTGAATCAATTTTAGAAAATCTCAAGAGTACTCAGAGGGTCAAATTATTCTTACTTATGTAAAAAGGAGTGCCGATTTTATCCACGAAAACCAATGACATTTCTTTTAGCAACATTTTCTTGGGTTTCATTTTAATTCTTGCTTATATTTTGTGAGGTTTTTGATAAAAAAGTATAGCAAATAAGTACATTTCAGTAGGATTAGAACTCTGAAAGGAGGTTTCATCATTAATTTCACAGGTTTCAAGTACCTGTCAATTACGATCGCAGATGCTTGTTCATCACTTGAGAGTGTTAATTACCAATCAAGCTTGGTGTTATCCATGATGGGGGTGTATATTTTCATAATAAATTGACTATTTACCAGAAATTTGGCACACTTGTGATGACCCTTGACGCACAGTGACAAATTTTCGAGCGTCAAAATTGCTTCTTTTTGAATTTCTGTGCATCAAAACCCAAGGTCCTGGGTCAAACGAAAACCCTGCAATATGTTTCGGTTAAAAATTTATTGTGTCTAATATTTATTCTATCTTTCCAAAAAATGCGAGTGATCAACCAAATATTACCAAGATTAGAATAAACTGATCAGTACTGCACTAAGACACCACCTTAAGTTATTACAATCTAATTCTGGTATGTTTGAAAACTTGAATTATGTACATCATTTTACTCCTTTTCCACTAAAGTTTTCTGTCTACAAAAATTACTTATCTTTGTACCTTAACTTCTTACTTTATTTTCAATTCTCTGAAATACTGATTGATTGAATGGGGTTTAACGCCACTTTTAATTGCATTTCAGTCATATCACAGCAACTGGAGCACCTAACAATGGATTCCTGGTATTTCTCGCACCATATCCACCACTTCATTCTTTCCTAGCCTTCAGCTGCCAGCCCTCTTTGATTTACTATTATCCACCCATTGGTGAGAGACAAATGTTGGAAATGTGCCGCCGCCAGGGATCAAACCCATGACATCCCATAGTTGAAGATTAGGAGTCTGGCGCCATACTAACTGCGCTATGACGGCAAGATAATTTTCAAGCAACTTCAGTTCTGTATGAAATTTTGTCTTACTGCAATTGGTTAAGCAGCAAAGAAAAATCACACCTCCACCTTACTTGAGCCCAATGCTCTCAATAAGGACCAATTTCAGGAATTTTTCAATTCCAAGTTTCAATTTCAGGAAGTTTTCACAAAATCGAAGAATTTTTTTCACATCCTCGGCCCCCTCCAAAAAGTTGAAATAAAAATGGATACATATAGCCTAAAGTACATTCTATTACAACCCTTACTTATAGTCCCTAAATTTCATGTCCCATTGGGTGGAACTAGAGAAAACAATGTGGTGAAAGAAGAGAGTGTTTCTTCAGTAATTAAGATTTATGCATTAATTTCTCCTTTTCCCACAATATTCATGACTATTACTTTCCAATTTTGGGTGGACACATTTGGTAATTGCTGTTTGCAAATCTCTCAGGATTTGGACAAATTTCTGATTTATAGAATTGGAGAGAACTGACTGTTTGAAACGTTTAGGGTGTGAAAAATCCAGACCGGATTATTCTAAAACTGTCTCCAATCACATCATAGATATCCAAGTACATAAGCCATATATCACTTGCGTAAATAAATGTAACTGTACAAAAAGAATTGAGTTGAGAAGAGTTGCATCTTGTAAGAAATTCCATGTTTCTTTTTCAAAAGTTGATGTTTACAGACAGCACATGTGACATCATTGAAAAGGGAGAGAACCCTCAGAAACTGGGAGTATTTTATCGACTTTTGACCAGAATATACATTCTTTTGTTTGTCAAACCCTTTTTCTGGTAACTTCAGAAAATGTCTGAGAGCTGAATTCAGGATGCTTTTCTCCATCTCTGATGTTAATTTACGTCCGTGTCTATTTTTTCGGATGTTTTTTCTGATTTTCTAGACATAATTTATGTAGACGTCTGCTTATAGAGAGCACCGTAACTCCAAAAAATATCTCAAAAGATTAAGATATGGATGTATTAGCATAGTTTTCTATGCATCTACGATGTGAATAAAAAGCAGGACAGACCTGGTGTAAAGGGGAATTAGGGTGAACATACCAGGATTAGTTGAATCTGCAGGGATTTGGAACCATGTAACATTGGGGGGCGGGGAATGTCAATTCATGTTGTTTATCCCCAACCATCTCAAAATTGTCACAATTTTGATAACATTTGAAATGTGTTGTTTTTTTTATCTTGCTTTTTTTGCACTCTTTTGTTCAATTTTTACAAAAAATTGCTAGCAAAATTAATCGATTTAGGATAATAAAAAAAAAAAAAAAAAACAATAACATGGGTCGATTTGGTCATGGGCCGTATTTCTGAATATTTCAGGGTCAAATTCTCAGATTTACCAACCATTCGAAAGTTTTAGGGTTTTTTTTAGCGAATCTACTGCACAGTAAGACTCACATATATCAAGACTTACACTTCAAGTATTCTGTCTCCTTTTCGTATTCCAGCCCTCTGGGCTGCACCACCTTCCAAAACTGCACTGACATGCTGAAGCGGCGCGTACAACACTCCATTGATCGATTTTAGAACCCCACCCTCACTAACTTGACCCCGAACATTAAATCCAAATCCTGTGTCTGATTTTGTGATTGTCACAACTTTTGGACCATTAATATTTTCATGAGAACTGTCTGAAGGGGAGGGACTTTCATCGCTCTCCGCCATACTTGGTCATGTGACCAAACTAATTCCTGGTTTTGTAAACTATACGAAATAATTAGGTCAGTAATTAAACGAAACATTAACGACTGTAGGTCTTACTACTAATTATAAAAGGGTTCTTAATCATAATACATCCAATTTACTGTATCAGTCAGACTTTAACATGTATTCTGTAATTTACATTTAACAATGAAATAAGATAAAATCGGATCAAAAAAATGTTTGGTTTGGCCGGACCTAAACGTCGTAACAGCAGCTCGTGTATGCTGTATTTTCGACGTTAAAGTCTTAAAACGAACAAAAATGCTTCTCTTAAATGGCGGAGCTCAAAGTACAATTCCGATCTATTAAATTGAATAGATTTGATTTTTTTAAAAAAATCCCTGGTGGTAAGCACAATGCAATCAACCGAGTTACGTACCCATACCGCTAACATGTATACTGAGAAAAATAATGCAACCGCTTAACAGGAATCATCTAATATGACTTTCAGCATGGCTTCAGATCAGCAAGTCACGCGTATCGTTTAAAAAAGAACGAACAAAGGATGGTAACGAGTCAGTTGTTCAAACACTGGATGTGATTTTCATGTCATACTTTGTTAAAGCCAGTTACAATTGCTCCCTCACAGACGCCTCTGATGTTCAAACTCAAGTACCGTTGTGGTATTGACAATAAAGCACTTCATTGGATTGAAGATTTTCTTACTGGCCATGCCCAAACTGTGATTATTGGTGGTGAACAATTTGATAAAGTCTCTGTAACCATGATCTGGCGTCTCCTAGTATCATAAGAAAAGAAGAGGGCTTCTACACCAGGTTTAATTAAACACAAAGCCCAAACTAAATTGAAGTCAGTAGAAATAACGACAGATTTGACCCAACTCATTGTCAAGAAAAGAAAGCACTACTTGAAGAGTAAGAATAGGTCAAGGAAACTAGTCCCCGGCATTGCAAAAATAATAAATGAGCCTATGCGTGACATTTCCAACAATTTCGCAGGTGCGTGACTCGCACACATTGAGCACCTTGGACAGCCATTCGGGGCAATTAGAATATTCGTCGAATGTTTAAAGAAGCTTTGGGTCAGTATCTATCAGAGCGCAGAGTGAAGACTCTAATCAGACTGTGCGGATGCACAGGCTGATCTGAGTCTTTACTTGGCGCACAAGTGTAATGGTTTGAAATGTCACACATGCCCTCAAATGGTAAAATCATCATTATAAAAACAAAATCAACAAATAAATAACTGTAACAATATACAAACCATAAATAATGGTGCATGTAATAATATAGCAGAAAATAAAAGCAGTCAACAGAACAACCTTGTGAGCAACATAATTCGATTGACTCACTAGACAACACATGGACAGGCTACCTTCACACCACATTGAGAGACACAGATATAACAGTTCCAGGAGGTAGAAGCACAGGCGAACCATCTTCGCCAGATGTCAATCGTCAACAGGGGAAACATTTTATGTTTAACAATGTAAATAGAGAACCAAATAAAAACAAAAATAATTGTGTAAGACGAATGTGGCAGCCGTATAAAAAGAATTAAAAATCCTTTAACCCAATGCATATGTTTTAACCAATAAACTAGACGAACTAAAAATGCTGATTTCAAACAAAACCATTGACATTATGGCAGTGACATAAACAAACCCTAAGAACACTTTTTACAACTTGATAACTCAACTTTCAAAATCGAAACATAAAATTACTTCAAAAATAACAAACAAGGTGGTAAAGGAGTAATATTGTACATACGTCATGAATTAAACACCAAAAAAGTTCAAATTACCAACTTTGATATAGAATCTGTATTGGCTGAAAAAACCCCTTAATGACAAGGATGAACTTCCCTTAGGTAATCTATTGGTGCCCTAACTCTAAACACGAGCAAATCTAAGAAGTGGGGGATCTTTTGGAAATCAACAGTAACTATGGCTGCTCAAATTTATGTATAGCCGGAGACTTTAGTATTAAAGAAATAAATCAGGAAACATTGAAAAAAATGTAAATATACCAAATTATAATAACTACTTTTTGGAACAACTGGGGGCATTTTCCTTACACAACATGTAACACCCCCCCCCCCAAGATTTAAAGAAGAAAATACCCCTTTAATACTCGAACTTGTTTTTACAAAAGAAGATCGTGTGGTTGAAAACATCGAGTTTCTTCCAGGTTTAGGAAAATCTGACCACACAGTCCTGAAGTTTGAATACATCTATTTTTCTGAAAGATGAAGAACAAACATATACAAAGGAATCACTTCAATAAGGGCAACTACGAAGCTATGAATAGCATACTAAACAAAACTACTTAGGAAGAATTGACCAATCGCGGTTGTCAATCTAGGAATAAATCGACCAATCAAATTATTCATTGGTTCAGAATTAAGATTTGAACTCCGAGATTGGCTGCCATTTTGTTAAGCTTTCTTGTTGTAGTTACGACGTTTAGGTCGCCAACCAACCATTCTTCAATTTCGTTACAAGCTACTTGCCATAAAATTTTGCAAAATAAAGCCGTTCAAGTCGAATCGGGACGTCCCTTCGGAGTCGATGGGCGTTGCAAAAGGAGTAAGTGAGCAGAGCCAGGGATTGGTCAATTAAAAGACGAAATAGATGAATAAAGCGGCTCTTGCACAGATTTTTCAAGAAAACTTGATATAGGTACATCATCTGCTTTTCAAAAAGTTATTATTCTATTCAATGTGATTCATTCTCAGTGCCCTACTTTGAAACATCGGAATTGATCGGTTGGGGTCGTTTGTATTTGTGTAATATCGATAACGACTGTATTTCTAGCGGAAGCTAATGACGTAATTGATACATCATAGAAAGTACAAATAAGTTTTCGGTGCAATCGACAGAAAACGAATTTAGTCGATTAATTTCGTTTCCAATCGGGTTGTACTTTTTTTTGGCGTCTAGTAATTTGAAAACTGGGTGTCAAACTTTTCTTTCATAATCTGTGCAAGTGCCGTTTCAATAGCAGACTTACTAAATAGCTACTGTGGAAGTGCCCTCAAAGCAGATCGAGAACCGAAAACTTCATAATAACACCTTAAAACCAAACAAAGCATTTGGACCCGATAATATTCATCGAAAAAATACTGATAGAGTGCAAGGAAACATTATCAAAATTACTTGCAAGAATTTCCGACAGACTCAAAAGTACCAAAAGCATGGAAGCACTCAATCTTTAAAAGCGGAGACAAACGACTACCTAGTAATCACAAACCTTTAGTATCAGTCATTTATTCCAACCCCATGCACAAAATAAGAAAAGAAAAATCACTAATACATCTAAGAGACAACGACTTAATATCGCCTACACATTGTGATTACATGAAGGTTAGCTATGTCAACTTCAACTCTTGGAATCCAAAGAGGATTGGACGAAATCATTAGACAATGGATTATATGTTGAAATCATATTTTTCTATTTTAAAAAAGACTTTTACAAATAGATAATTAAATCAGAATCCTATGGTATAGGAGGTAACACTCTGCAATGGTTAAACAATTCCATAACAAACAGGACATAAGAAGTAGTCATTGATCACACCCGTTCCAAATCACAAAAAGTTCTAAGTGGAGTACCACAAGGTAATGTACTTGGTCCACTTTTACGCCCAGATCTATCAGATATAGCAGATAATATGGTAAGACTATTTGATGATGACAACAAATCATGTTCATCAATGCATACGACGATGTGAAACATCTTCAACGAACAAACGACACTTTTTGTGACTGGTCCTTAAAATGTTCCTTAAGATGGGAGTTGGACTTTAACGAAAACAAATGTAAAATACTCCACCGTGGCAAAAATAATTTTAATCATTTTAATCATGACTATTTCATGAAATCGAGAGAGGATAAAAATCATGTATACAGAAAGAAACAGACCTGGGCGTCATAATAGATAACAAATGAACTTTTGGGGCACACATCTTCAAGATCAACAAAGCCAACAGGAATCCAAATAGATCATTTAAATTCATGGATCAAAACATGTTTTTCAATTCATATAAATCTCTAGTACATCCGCACCTACAATATGCAAGCCTAGTTTAGTCACCTCACCTAAAAGAGAAAATGTTCAAAAGTGAGCAACCAAATTAATCAAAATTTGAACATCTAACATACAATTAATACAGACCAATACAGCTAAGCCTTCCATGTCTTGAATACAAAAGATTACGGGCAGATAAGATTCAAGACAACAAAATAATGAATAATATGGACAAACCGTCAAAGATGACATGTTAAATTATGACAGGACCAGGGGTCACAAACTGAAAATAATAAAACATTCATGTCATACAGATCTACGTACCTCAAGCTTCAGCTTAAGGGTGGTTGACTCAAGGAAAAACTTATCACAAGAAATAATAAATGCCCAGAGTGGTAATTAAGAGTGAATTAAACCGCCATTGGAAATAACATCCTTCCCAAATTTGAACCGCTATGTTACTCCCAAGTTGCATCAAAAAGCCAACCCAACGAACATTGGCGGATACGGATCTTACAGACTTACCTACGAGTTTACAGTAAGAATTTTATAGCAATGACTTCCATCAGTATATTAAACACAGCACTTTAAGACTTTTTGCTGATGACAGTTTTATCTATAAAAATTATACACTATTTAGCAGCTATTTACCCTTCAAACGTGCTTAAACTATCTTACCATGGGACTAGACATTGTATAAACTCACACTCTTATGGACAAATATAAACTTGTAAATACACATAAATTTTAATTTAACCCCGGACAATTGTACAGTAGAACCTCTTACTAAATGTTGTTAATGATTGTACAGCATTAGATATTTTTAAACCACAGTTGACAACTTTTGAACTTTAAAGGGAGATATCGATGTTTTGTTGTGTTTTTTTATATGTCACAAATATAAATACTTTTTATCTCCTCTCATATATTATTTGAATACCATATTTCGTTGGTATACCATATTTTGAAAAGCAGTGTCTTGTCTTTACATTCAACAACAACAACAACAACCCGAAAAAAACACTGCTTCCGACCCATTTTATAATTTTGTTTAAAAGGGTGGCCAGATTAACAGAGATAAAGATGTTTATCCCGTCTGTATATGACCAGAACGAACTAAATTGGCGAAACATTGTAAAAGGGAGTAATCTTTTTGTAGTAGGTATATTTTCCATTTTCTAGCTTACGCTCCTTTTGTGCCTACAAGCCCGTAGTGTAATCAATTAGGTTCAGTACAAAATTCTTTGTCTAGTAATGAGTTATGGAAATATTTCGATAACTTCATCAAAATGCAACATCTGCATGTTAAAGACTGGCTTCAAATTGTGTACAATCTACAAAATTTTCATTGACAAGAGGACTAGTGCTTTAACACATTACTAGACAGCAATTGCTTGTTACAAGTAGTTTCTCCTTTTCCTACAATGTTTTCAATTGTTGTATATCTTCAGGAGGTCAGAAATCGTCAGTTTGGGTTAATTAAAACCAAATGATAGTATCACATAAACACCCAGCATGACTGGTTTAAAGAAACTTGAATGATATGAAAAATAGGAGGTACATTAAAGGACGGTCGATGGCATTTATGTCAGTATTTCCTTGTTCATTATTGATATAGAGGCAAGATCGGGTATATTTGTCTCTGTGGGCAATTGACCGCTGTAAATGATAAAACACCATATGGACGCTTTATAGTTTGTCATGGATGAATCAACGATTGTATTTTCACAACAATGTGAGTATTAACATTAAGTCATTTTCTTCAAAATTCGAAGTTCCATTTTTTACTCGTGTTTTAGAATATCATATAAAAGTATGAAAATACTTTTGATGCATCAAATTTTATGATAAGAGAAAACTAGGACAACTGGAAATACTAAGCATTTGCATGCTCGGGTGGCGAGAACGCTCGACCAATTAGGTTCAAGACCAATTTTTGGTGGTTAAGGTACAGTGTCAGCGATTTGGAAACGCAACAACGTTACGTAAGGTCTTCCAGAACTCTACTGGGGTTCTTATAATAAATACCCAGCCATAAGAAATCGGCTGCAGATGCTGGCCTGAGGTCAAGACAACCTGCAATCGGAGTTCCGTTGACCCGACATCACTTGCAAATGCGTTTCGCCTGGGCACTGGATCATGTCACTTGGGCCAGAAATGACTGGGCTCCTCTCCTCTCCAGGTTTTGTGTGGACTTTACCGAGAGACGTATCGGTAAGGTGTGGAGTATGCCAAATGAGCGTTTTGCTCCAGTTTGTTTGGCAGAACATGATCGTTTTGGCGGGTGCTTAGCAATGGTTCGGCAGGAATAAGTGCTCATTTGGGCCTCCACAGTATTGGCAATGGCACGTTGCCTGCTCCCAGGTACGTTAACGAGATCTTAGATGTTTACGTTCGTCCGTATGCTGGTGGCGAAAATTCCACTCTGATGAGTGAAAAGGCGCGTGCACGTAGAACCCGCATCGCTGATCAATATCTCGAACAAGCCACAATCGTCCGTAATGGCCAGCTAGATATCCGCACCTAAATAAAATAGAGTTTGCTTGAGATATGTTACAAACAGCTGTTCCATCAATCCCCGTGTAGACCAGGAAGCATATCCCTCTATCTCTCTCTATCTCTCTTTTTACCTTGAGACTATTAAACGTATATTTACATAATGAAATAGGTCTATATAGTAGAATACTCGCTTCGCACGCGAATGCCTCCTGGTCCGCGCCTGGCTACACACTCTCCAAAATGACATCAAAATGAAAAGCGCCCTAGAATCAATAAATATTCCACTACTTATGTTCCACTACTTATGTTCTGCTTATCATGGTTGTGAGAGAGAAAGAAAATATATTGAAAAGAAATTAATAATCGAAGAAGACATGTTCAACGAGTCCTAAATTTGTTGTTGTTGTACCATTACTGAGTGTCGTAGATGAATGTCGTTACGTCATGCTGTCCCGGGCTTCCCCCACCCTCTTTGCAAAAACAGACATATAAAATATATTTAGAGAACAATTTGCTTGGTATTTTCCAATTCTAGACTTTCGCTATTTAGTAGCCCTACAGCATCTGAAAATTATTTTGTTCTGCATAGAAGTTTTTTCCTTTAAAAAATTCCACGAACATTTTGCTCAGCCTTCGTATACCTTTTTGACTTCTGCACGAAAATAGCTATCTTATGTTTTGTTTGTCTATTATCATTTTATGTTAACTGAACAAAAAGTAAGTTTGACTGACGAACCTGTCCTAATCTTACAATACGGACAGCAGTGTAGATTGGACAGGCTCACCAGGCTACAAAAATGCTTAATAAAATGGATCGGGTCATTTAGAGAAAGACGTGTTTTTGTGCGAGTGTGAGTGTGTTTGTTTGTGTGTGTGTCGGTGTGCCCCCCCCCCCCCAATTATTGAGAATAAATGTCAGATAAATGTCACACGGGAATAGGGTCTACATTATAGAAGCGAATCTACATACAGTTTCCCGAGTGTCAACCTCCGTGTCAAGATTTCTTTTTTAACAATTTGTGTAAAGGAGAATTTTAAGATATGATATCAAGCTACCCAGATTTAAATGTTTTTCTATCTATATATATATTCTGCCCAACTCCCCTTTCGGGTATTACTGGCAGGTGCGTGTCTGTGCTGGAATAAAAACTGTTAGTCATTTGTTAGGGTGCAAAATTTTAAAAGTATTGTGAGTGTTAGATTAAAAGAGCTGATTAAACATATTTTGGTCATTCAGGGACGGCTCACTATCTGAAAAGAATCGAGACTCTTTTTGAACGCTGCAATATCAGGTTGCTGTACAATTGTTTCAGGTAGGCTGTTCCATAGTATCACTGTGAAGGGAAAAATGAATATTTAAAGTAGTCTGCATTTGTGTGGATCTGTCTTAAAGATGCTGTGTACATATGTCGGGTGGTCCTCACTGGTCTTACGAGATAAGCTGGTACTGGCACTGCAACAAAATTATTAACGATTTTATAAAACATGGTGACTCTGGAAATGTCTCGTCTGAATGTGACATATTGTTCCACGCCCCTCCCATATCTATCTCCTTTTTTCCTCTCTCTCTATCTCTCTCGCTATATCTTCATGCTATCTATCTATCTATCTATCTATCTATCTATCTATCTATCTATCTATCTATCTATCTATCTATCTATCTATCTATCTATCTATCTATCTATCTATCTATCTATCTATCTATCTATCTATCTATCATCTATCATCTATCCGATCTATCTATCTATCTATGTCGCGCCCAGTTAGTCTCGTAGTCCTTGTTTTTAACTGCATGTCCGTTTGTTTCTCTCTTAACTTGGCCCTTTTCATATAGATTGCTGTTTATTCGTCTTTTATATTGAATGTACCGGTATTTAAAGTAATCATTTTGTCGTGACAGTGTTACCAGACTGTCCGGTAGAAGGCTAGAATGAACCATTTACAAAATAGATCTAACACATCGAAAAAAATGACTGGCTTTGAAATTTTTCATCTTTCTACAATTCTTCTCTGCAGAAAGAGAGCTCTTTTTTATTTTCCCTTTAGTGGATAATTCCTGATTTCTTTTTTATTGTAATTCCAGTCTACATTACACGACGGCAAAAAAAGCCGTAATATAAACTTTCACGGGTAATTTCCGTTTCCGGTTTCGTATTTGTTTGTTAATAACGAAATGTCAGTTAGAACTGTATTCAAGAGAATTTTGGGGAACACTCATAGGGACACAGGGCAAAACGCGGTAAATTAGAGAAGCATTTTTAAAAGAGTAACAAGTGACATTATTCCAAAACATTACTTGATCAAAAGAAAGACGGAGTAAAGTATGCTGCGATATCGTAGCCTTGACCATAGGGCATTTTTAACGTTTTTTATGTCTTACATGTATATATAATTATATATTATATATACATGAAAGACATAAAAAAAAAAAACGCTAAAAATGCCCTGTGGCCTTGACAAACTGCTGCTCCCCAGCAGATTATCAGAAAGAGGGCTACGATATCGCAGCTAGAGTAAAGTATATGGTCTTACTATTTACTAGAACTTTCTTCCAAAGATCATAGCATAAATTGTTTACATATAGATTAACCTGGTTAGAATAGTTTCAATTCATTAGATTTATGCATTTAGAAAGATCGACCAGCGTCCCGGCATTTTCCAAGGTAAATTGCTTTTCTTACATACAGATTGATGGAGTTAAAGTTTAAAGTACATAAATAGGTCTACAATCCAAAGATGGTGTTATCATGGTATTAACCTTCGGAGAAGAGAGAGAGTGAATTAACAAGTGTGAATAAGCATTAGAAGCCCATCGTGTTATCAAATTCAAATGTATCTATCAAAATATAGTAACTGCAGTTTGACAAAAATATACTTACTTTTAAAGTCAGTCAAGTATGCGGCATGAAGTTCATGGGCTCATAACAAGTTAATATATTCAATAAAGTATTCTTACCTGGTACTGATAACCCAACTATACTACATGCACTGAGTAATTATTCTTATTTCTACAGGAATGGAATGAATATATTCAGGCAATTCATGGTCATGGACCAAAGCAGATGCCTAGTTTGAAATTAATACTCATTTTTGGTAGTCAATTACCATGGCAATTTCTTCTTTCACACTACCACATAGGATGGTTTTGTTTAAAATTGCACTCACTTTTGATTGTTGCCTGCAACATCTTTCCATTTGGAGCAGTCTAAAATTTCAAATCAAAGGACTGAAAGTCCTGAAATCAGTTTTGCTGGCTTATTAGTAACCAAGCACACTAATGCCAGCATGAATCATCAATATGAGTAAGTAAATCATACACCTAATTAGGAGGAGCAGCTGGATGCTTGATAAGGATGTAGTGATAGTACTGGTGTGTAAACTACCAGGAATCCATGGTAAGGAGCTCCAGCCGCCTGGATATAACTGAAATACTATTAAAAGTTGCATTAAACCCAATTCAATCAATCATGACCCCTTACTGTTTACCGAAATTGCTATTTTGATTTAATCACAACATTTTCATTAATATTATTTCATCAGTGCGTGAAAATTTGTGGTTGTGTGGTAAAAGGTTAAATGATAAAAGGTAAAGAAATCAAAGCTAACATTCAATTCTTTTTTCATTGAGCATATTATTATTCCAATTGAAGTACTACATGTCTGTTTCAAAGATTTAGTTGAGTTCGAGGTAAAAGGTTTTTTATTGGATGGGGTTACATGTATTCACTGACTCCACTAACCACTGACCTAGATTCAATCTTGAAATGCGAGGAAATTATTTCTCTCATTTTGACAATTCATTAGACAATTTACTATAGATTTATTGAGTCAAAATTTTGAACCATTTTCCTGGATATTCATGACTAAAAGGAGGCTATTGGCATACAGCAAGTAAGTTATTTTCTTCATCAGCGATGAAACAAGATGGAGGTGACCACATAGATTTTCACTTCAAGTTTATGAGCATGCGTGGAAATGAGCGGAAATGCAAGAAAACTTGTTTCCGGTTGATCGATTTGAAATACTTTTTTTTCCTAAAAAAACGCTAAAAAGGGAAAGGGTTAACCTCATGATCAATGAATTTCAGAGAGATCATGTAGATGAGATACAGGAGTATCAGCCATTTAATCCATTTACAGAACTTCTCTTCCTGGACCAACATCAGGATATAGTTCGTATTCTAGTCAAAATTGACTCTAAAAGGTATAGTAGTATCATTATTAATCATTTGAGTAATCCATACTTTGAAAATTCTAAATAACCTATTCCAACACCATCCAGCTTTTTACATTATCTCGAGAAAATGAAGACATTGACCAATTGCGGCCGTCAATCAAGCAATCAATCAACCAATCAAATAATTTATTCAGCCCGGACCTGAGCTTATCAACTCCGACATTGGCCGCCATTTTCTTTACCTTTTTTCTAGCTGTAGATACGACATTATGGTTGCCATCCAACAATTCTCCTTAGTTGTTACGTGCTACTGGCCACTTATTTTGCTAAATAACGCCGTAAAAAATTGAAGCGGGTCTTCCAGTCGGAGTCAACGGGTGTGGCTAAAGGAGTAAGTGGGCGAGGCCAGCAGTTGGTCAATTATTTGTATAAGGCAATTTTTTTTCTATCCAAAGAAGACAAATATTTTCAAAATTTCATCCACTAAAGATTATCTTCTGCAACCTTTTAGAATTTGGACCAGTGTAAAAAAATTTCACACTTATAATGGGTTAACAATATGATGAAGAAGCAAGTTCTCCATTTCTCATGGTGTTTTCTATCCTTTTAACCCTTTCCTGTTCAATCCCTGGTTTTTACTTCCCTGTGTTTTTAAACTCAAGAAAATAATTGCCGAAAAAGTAGAAATTGCAATTTCTACCTTTTCCACAATATTTTCTATCCTACTCTATGATTATTTTTCAAATGAAATTGATTTTAAATTGTTGTCTGCAAAAGCTTTGAATAGTGACAAATCTATAATTTTGCAATACAGTAAAGGTTTATATAATAAATTGTGCTTTTTCGATAAGTAGGATCTTTAAAATAGTGCTTTGTAAATTCTTCCAATTTCAATGAGTATAGAATTTTGTTGTCTAGGAATGGTTTTATATCTGTTCTGCTTTGTCAAAAGCACATCTCAACAACACAATGCTGCTTTTAAATGCCCCTCATTATGAAAGCTTTGGAGAACATTGTGGAAAATGAAGAAATTGCTTATTACAAGCAATTTCTTCATTATCCACAATGTTTTCTACCCAAATAGAGAATGATTTCAAATATTTCATCAATTGTAATTATCTACAACTTCTTTGAATTTGGACTGGTCTAACATTAATCATGTGGGAATTCGGTTAATTTGTGCCCAATGTTAACCCAGAATCAATGTTTGTAACATAAGTGTTAAACTGTTGTAAGTGCATCATTAACATATAGGCAGTACAATAGTTTTGCACTAGCACAACAAATTATATAATAAACTCTAATCATCGCAACAACAGCTTGAAAATACTGTAGTTAACAAGGATTTAGTCACTAAACATATGAAAATATTTCACATAAAAGTGGGCCATTGTTAGAGTTCAAATATTACTGTCAAAATGAATGATTTGATTTGTGGATTGATTCCATGGTTGACAATCATTAACTGTCAAATGTTTTGCACTAACACAACAATTCATAGCTGCCTCTGACGATCAAACTAAGGACCTCTTGATGATAAACCCATTGGTCATAATAGCCTTTATTTTGCACTTTTGTCTCACAAACTATAAATGTCTAAAGATTTTTTAGACTCATAAGTTTTGGTGGTTAGATCAATGTTAGAGTGAGAATCACTTTTGTCCCCCCATCTTTATTTACTCCATCTCCACATAATGCTACATTTTAAATGCCTCAAGAATTGAGGTTGAGAAAACATAGCTTGTCACAAGAAATTTCTTCATTATCCACAATGTTTTCTACATCAGAAGACAAAGAATTTTTTAGTTCCATCAACTAAGAATTGTCATCTGCAACTTCTTTGAAATTGGGCCAGTCTTAAAATTTGCCATTTTGGAATGGGTTAAAAAAGATAAAAAGAACCATGGTAAATAAGTATAACCATAGACACCACTCTAGATATTTGGAGAATTATGGAAAGATAACTTAGTGTATTAAATTTGCCTCACAAAGTATTATAAAAAAGGAAAAGATTCCTCTTATTTATATTAAATACTCCTTATAATGTTTGTAATTCTAGACTGTTTCTTTCAGATGTATAACTGCAGCAGATGATAATTTAGCCATTGTTTGGGATATCCAGTTTGGTATCAGACAGGTGACGCTGACGGGACATTCCAGACCTATCACCTCCATTCTATGTTTGCCACCAAGCCGAGACCATTTTCAGGAAGTCATTACTGGATCATCTGATAAACAAATACGGGTACATATTATGAACCAAGCATAAGATTTATCATTTACTTGTACAAAACAATTATATCTCAGCTGTTTCCTATGAAAAAAACATTGCTATAGCCCTTGCTATAAAAGTATTTTCTTGATACTGTATTTGGTTTATGATTCCTTATTTCATCAGTTTTTTAACATGTAAAGAAATATAATAATGTTTGTTTTACTTGAAAGGGTGATAAAATACTAATGTTAAGAAGGAAAATGTTTTTTCTCTTGTGAAAATGTAGCTATTCATTTTATGTTTCCAGATGTGGAATGTGGATACAGGGGATTGTATTAAAGTTTTAAGTGAACATCAAACTTTTGTCAAGGTAAGTATACAGGGCGTTATATAAAAGTTAAACTTAACATCAAACTTTTGTCAAGGTAAGTATACAGGGGATTGTATTAAAGTTAAACTTAATATCAAACTTTTGTCAAGGTAAGTATACAGGGCGTTGTATAAAAGTTATAATTGAACATCAAACTTTTGTCAAGGTAAGTATACAGGGTGTTGTATAAAAGTTATAATTGAACATCAAACTTTTGTCAAGGTAAGTATACAGGGCGTTGTATAAAAGTTATAATTGAACACCAAACTTTTGTCAAGGTAAGTATACAGGGTGTTGTATAAAAGTTAAACTTTACATCAAATTTTTGTCAAGGTCAGTATACAAGGGCTTGTATTAAAGTTATAATTGAACATCAACTTTTTAACAAGGCCAATATACAGAGTGTTATATAAATATGAGACTAAACATCAAATTTGTGTCAAGGTTAGTATAGATGGGATTTTATAATATTTAGAACTTATTCTCAAACTTTGTCAAGTTCAGTGTAGAAGAGATTTATACAAGTTATAACTGACTTTCAATCTTTTGTCAAGATCAGTTTAGTCTAAACTTTAGAATAGACCGGTACCACTGTCGACTTTAACAAAGCAGGCAATTAACAAGCAATTTCTTCATTATCCACAATGTTTCCTATCCAAAAAGACAAAAAAAATCAAAATTCCATCAACTTGAAATTGTTGTCTGCATCTCCTTTCAACTCAGCTTGTCTAAATTTCCAGTGTTTGAATGGGTTAAAATGGATTTCCTTCCTAGCAGGAGGATCTGATTTTAAAAATCTTATTTACTCATTCTCACTGCTTGATGGATTTAAAAAGTTTTTACTGTGATATGGAGCTATTTGGGGAATCAGACACTTTTTAACAGATTCTGTGAGCGTTAACCCATTCCCACACAATAAAATTTTGGACCAGTCTCAATTCAAAGAAATTGCAGAGGCAAATTTAAGTTGATGAAATCTTCAAAATCTTTATCTTTTAAGTAGAAAATATTGTGGGTCATGAAGAAATTGCTTGTAACAAGCAATTTCTTTATTCTCCACAATGTTTTCTAAAACTTTCATACTGAGAGGCGTTTAAAAGCATCATTGTTTGGGAATGGGTTAACTTTTAGAAAGTCAAAAGTTGTTGGTAAATGGAATATTTTGATGTGGTAGTGATCCCATACCTTGTATTTAATTCTTGCTGCAAATGATAACTTTATAATTTAATCAGACTAAGTCCTTCTTTTGCATTTTGAATCCAATACAAGATTTTGGATAACAACAATAACAAGATATTCTCTTCATAATATTTACAGACCTTGTTACTATATCCTGTATCCTCATGTTATTTCTGTTCTGGTGGAGAAGATATTTGTTTGTGGTCAAAAGATGGTCAGTTGATAACCTCGTATAAACAAGCAAATGACAGTAAGTAAACCATGTAACAACACCTCACAAAATTGACTTTTGAAAAAACAATTAAAAGTTTGAAATATCGAAAGATTTCATTGACAAGATTTATTTGCCATACATGATGAATATGATTCTGTTCATATTGAATTCCTGAAAATGTCATTTGCTGAATCAGTACAGGCCTGTGGAGCCATACAGGCACTCAAGCGCCTCTAGTTTTCATTGTCCAAATTTTTCTTCCTTAAAAGGCAAACATTGCTAAATTTCTATCAACTAAGTATTGTTATCTGAAACATCTATTTAGATCAGATTGAATTTCTTTTGTCTGGTAATGGATTAATTGGTCGGTCACATTTAAGTGGTGAAAGTCATTCAACTCATCTATTTTGCATCTATTTTGGAAAGGAAAAAAAATATTTTCTCGATCAATGTAATAAACCATAAAAATTCTGAAAACTGCAGTGATTTCAGTTGCACTGTAACAATTTTTGCCTTGAATTTTGTTTACATTGAGAAGGAACTCAATTCATATACCTTTATCATTGAGAACATCAATTTGTCTATGTCTATCACTATCATTGTGTGCCTTGGATTGGAACTTCCTGTCAGAGTTCAGGGGGCTTGGCTTGCTATTCATCAGTTGGTCAAAGAACCTAAATTCCATGTTCCTTAGACTTCATTTATGATGTTATAAGATCTCCACATGGTTACAGGGAACTAATACAGTTTCCCGCCATCTGTCACATTTTGTCTAGGGATACTACGGTGATGTAAACAAAGATCAAAGTGACCTCTGATTGGTCCATATAATATCAAGACGAAATCTAATGATTTGATCCGATAAATTGATACTCTGTTAATAACTTAGGAACGAAAAGGATAACATTTTAATGTATTTCGCCTCTTGAGGGGCGGTTTCTATACCCTGGGGTATTTTTCGGAGAATGCAGTAAAACTAGCTTCGCGAAGAGGGTTATCTTAAAAATGACGTCATAAGTCATTGATAAAAGGGATCATGCCATATCACAATTCAGTTATTTTGACGGATGAGTGATTGTTCTTGAATTTGATATATGGTTTGACTCCCTTGCAATTTTTGGGGATGAGCTATGTGCAATTTTCTTATAATGGTCGCCTACGGAAAACGGAATAGTTCCCTGTAACCTGAATGCAATAGATTAGGTAGCTACGGTCGATCTACTTTTTGACCTTCAAATTATTTCTTCTTCCGGTTGATGTAATCTATCTTAACAAATTCTTTTTTAAATACCCAAGAAAAAAATGATAATTCAACGGGATGTCAAGCAAAAAGGGAACATTCGTCCCATAGTTACTGTCGATTAGCTGTTAAAAATACACTGACGTCATAATTTTGCATTGTTTTGAAACCCTTTTCGTTCAAATTTTCGCCTTTCGGGACTCTCATTACATCAAGTCAGGCAGAAAAAGTGTTTAATACAGAACAGAGACCTGAATAAAGCGAATTAGTCCAATTCTTAATATCACACACGTCGTTCGGTAAGTATAGTGTACACGGACATGACTTTTACTAGGAACCGATGCAAAGGGTTATGTCCTTGTTTATAAAGGCTTATGGGTACAAATGCATCTAAATACTTTTATGTCGAAGAGTAAAATTTATTTACGTGAAATGAAATGATTTATTTAAGAAAATTTACGGATAAAAATGTGGTATTCCGTCTAAAAGAAATAAAAAATGTGGCAAAACTGTAACAAGGATAAGGGGTTTTCGGCTTATTTCTTTAATCTAAATAATGTGAAAATAGATTTTGTGTATGAAATTCGGCAGCAGGATGTTCCTTGGTAATAAGAGAGTCCCGTTCGGAGTAGAAAATGTTATTTTGTCAATTTCTTGGTGAAATCCGACAACGACGGAAGGAATACATTAACATTTCCTCCGTTGCCTGGTGTGAAGCGTTAATCACTTTATTACCCAATATCCATTTCACAAAATTGCTTTAAAATTTAATTTTGAAGTTTAATGCATATCTAAGACGTGTTTCCATGCAAGAAAAATGATTTTTGTAATATCTTTTTTTAATTAGATAGCATCATTTTATCAGAAAGAAATCGAAAAAATCCTCAATTGTTTTAAAGATAAGGGTTATTTTACTCTTAAATTCATCTGTGTATAATTCAAATAGTGAAATGCCCCAGTGGAATTTTCATTGTGTAAAGGAGAACACGATTGTGAGTAGAAAAACGTTGATTTCATTATTTCTATGTGACGTTCGGCAGCTTTCTAGTGCAGGAACCCCAATTTTGCGCCATACGAGGGTAAAGGATTGACGCTTATCTGTCAAAAAACTATTCCACCTAACGCTTTTAGAATCACCGGGAAAAGGTAAAAAAATAATTTTGTGTGAGAAAATGATATTTTAAAGGAACATTTCCGATAAAAATTGGTCTATCAGTCTAAAAAGACGTAAGACGGGTACCCAAATTGTTTCAAAGATAAGGGTTATCTGCACTTTAGAATTCATTTGAAACTATTTCAATAGAAAGATATGACCTAAGAATGTTTATTACAGGCAGACAGACACAATCACGTGAACAAAGCGCAGGTTTTAATAATACTTGGCTGCGTCGACCATGTTTATCATGCGTACATGCATATTGCATCACCCGACCAGTGTGAAGGGTTCGGGCTTATCTGTGCCGAATCTATTGACCAAACTCATTTAATTTTTATATATAAATTGCCAGTATATAAGTGTATAACTTTATACCTTATTTAAGAAATATTGTTGGAAAACAATTGTACCGGAGGCTATTAAATGCCTGGAATTAGTGAAATTCTGTTAAGGATAAGGGTTATGTCATCTGTCACATTTTGTCAAGGGATACTACGGTGATGTAAACAAAGATCAAAGTGACCTCTGATTGGTCCATATAATATCAAGACGAAATCTAACGATTTGATCCGATAAATTGATACTCTGTTAATAACTTAGGAACGAAAAGGATAACATTTTAATGTATTTCGCCTCTTGAGGGGCGGTTTCTATACCCTGGGGTATTTTTCGGAGAATGCAGTAAAACTAGCTTCGCAAAGAGGGTTATCTTAAAAATGACGTCATAAGTCATTGATAAAAGGGATCATGCCATATCACAATTCAGTTATTTTGACGGATGAGTGATTGTTCTTGAATTTGATATATGGTTTGACTCCCTTGCAATTTTTGGGGATGAGCTATGTGCAATTTTCTTATAATGGTCGCCTACGGAAAACAGAATAGTTCCCTGTAACCACATCAGATCTGCTCATATCATGTGTGTTGTAAATTGCTTTAAACTTGTCAATAATTTTCTTGTATTAAGAAATTTCAGCTTGTATCTTCTGAAATCTGTTTTGATTTCTCTTTTCTCGCTCAATATTTTTAAGGATTTTCAAAAGCTCATATCATTTGTGAGGGGAATCAAAAGGAGAGATAAAACTTGTTGTAGTGTTAACCCATTCCCACATTTTTTTAGACTGGTTCAAAATAAAAGAACCTGCAAACCACAATGTCAAGTTGATGGAATTTTATTTTTTATTATTTTTGGATAGAAAGCATTGTGGATAATTGAAAAATTCTCAATTTCTTCATTTTCCACAATGTTTTCCAAAGCTTTTTCTTGAGGCGTGTAAAAAGGAAGGATTGTGTGGGAATGGGTTAATTCATGTTTTTTAGGTCTGTTACATTTGCAGAGACCTGAACTGCCCTAGCGCTAAGCACTCGGGCTTTAAAATCTTTTTAAGATCTCTGCAATTGATAATGACTGAAAAAAAACTTGAAATGGTGCTTTTATTGCATAAAAATATTAACAGAATTTATCATGCAACAGAGAAAGTAAAAGAAACTTTTTACAACTATCTTGCAACTTATGGAAATTTCCTGGAGCTGAAAGAAAAATTCTCCAATTCTAAACCAAAATTTCCTGGAGAACGAAAAATTCTCCAATTCTAAACATTTCAACTTTCCCCAAAACAGCTGATGAGAACATCAACTTTATGTTATTACTGAAAGACAACAGAATTGTGACAGCTGCAGATAAAAATTTAGGTAAGATTGTTTATAATTATATATATTCCATTTAGCCATACCCAAAAGAAAGAATTTTAGACTGGTCCAAATTCAAAGAGTTGAATAAAAGATTATCCCTGTTTAGCTGTTTTTAAAGAAAAATGATGGAATTGTAGAAGATAGTTATTTATGTTTCAGTATTTGTAATCACCAATTTGTACTTTATCTTTTATACATATAACCAAATGTTTTTATTTGAATTGAATAACTTAACCCATTCCCACACAACAAAATTTTAGACCGGTCCAAATTAAAAGATGTCGCAGACGACAATTTCAAGTTGATGGAATTTTAAATTTTTTCGTCCATTTGCATAGAAAACATTGTGGATAATGAAGAAATTGCTTGATACAAGCAATTTCTTCATTTTCCACAATGTTTTCAAAAGCCTTTTTATTGAGGGGCGTAAAAAGGAGGGATTGAGTGGGAATGGGTTCAATTACTTAAAAAAAGCCATATAACTCTCATCACTTGTCATAATGCCACCGCATTAATCAATTTTTTCTCAGCAAAATCCTTGTACCGCAAAATGATGATGATATGTACATTATGTAGAAAATAGTATGTACTGTGACTTAAATGTTTTGTTGTTTGATCACATTCAAACAGATATTTGATAACTTGGTGACAAAGATAATTCTCTTATTTCTTTGAATATTTATGAAATTCAATAAAACACCCGAACTAAGACATAAACATTAACCCATTCCTACACAATCCTTCCATTTTACGCCCCTCAAATAAAAAAGTATTCTGAAAACATTGTAGCAAATGAAGAAATTACTGTAACAATGTTTTCTATCCCATAAATTTGTAATTCAATCAAATCAAAATTGTCATCTACAGCTTTCAATTTGGACCAGCCAAAATGTTGTCTGGTGATGAGTTAACTGGTAAATCTGAATGTCCTAGAGTTTTGAGCTTTATGTATTCTTAATCCTGTGTTTTGTATGTGTAATATCTTCTTGTTTCATACTGTTAAATCCTGTTTGATATAATTGTGTATTTTGAAAAATTTCAGATGTATTTAATGTCACCTTTACCGGAGGTCAAGGTCAAATCAACTCAATTAAGAAATTAAGTCCGCATCGAGAAGCAGTGAAAAGCTTGATCAATATTTCAGGTTAGTGTAATAATTTGATAGAATGTCTATATAACCCATTACAAGGGGATTCAAATACAGTCAAATCTGTGTTAGCGGCCAACTATGCACAGCGGCCAATCTGCCGACAGCGGCCACTCGAGTTCCACAATATTTTCTATCTCAAATGGTACAAATTGCCTTTTTTTTTTACACTTAAAATGGAAGCTTAGAACTTCTTAGAATTTGGAGTAGTCAAAAGTTTCGTGTTCTGTTAATGAGCTAACCAAATATGGTATGGCAAAATGGCCGCCCTATGGATACTGTGAACAGCCAATCTGTGAACAGCCAATCTGTGAACAGCAGCCAATTTGGCCCTCTCCCTTCACTGGCTGCTGTGCACAGATTCGACTGTAGTTGGATTGTGTGGGAATGGGTTAAAGACAAAATGGCGAGGGCATAAAGCAATTTAATGTTCCTCTTTCGAAGAATGAAAATAGGTAACAGAAGGATCAATTAGTTGTTTGTGGTAGACTGTTGTTTGAATGGTTCTGAAAGCTCCTTGGTTTGAAACTTACACCACCTATACCTCTGGTCACAAGAATATGCCATAACCCATTACCAGACAGCATAATTTTAGACGGGTCCAAATTCAAGGAAGTTGCAGACGACAATTTGAAGTTGGTGAAATCTTTAAAATCTTTGACTTTTGGGGCAGAAAACAATGTAGATAATGAAGAAATTGCTTGTGACAAACAATTTCTTCATTTTCCACAATGTTTTCCCAAGATTTCACATTTAGAGGCGTTTAAAAGCGTCACAGTTGGAAATGGATTAAACATGTTATTATAGAATCAAAGCCTAGTACTTGTGTTACACAGCATAAAAATATATGTATATGAGCTAACACTGGCTGTCTTGATGTGAATAACACTAGCTGTTGTATTCTTCAAGAAGAAGAATCAAGGGGGGATGTCTAAGTTATATGAACTTGTTTCAAATTGTTTTAAAATATCTAATACAAGCAATATCACATGAAAAAAAGTAAATTGATCGGTAATGTGAGGAGTAACTCTGGTTGCTTTTGCAACTAAACAGAATATCTTTGAATTCTTACTAAGTCTGCTTCTCCTAAATGGTAAAACTTAAAGCTTTTAAATATTGCATATAGTATCACCTTATGGTCCTTTACCTAAATACTTCTTAAAAGATTTACTCCTACTAAACTGGAAGGCCTATAGCTTTTAAATTTTATATTTAGCAATGCCTCTTGGCCCTCTACCAAAATACATCAGGTTGATGATTTCATTTTCAAAGAAAAGTTGCTGAAAAAATGCTGACATTAGTCCTTAAATTCTATATTTTCTTTTTCCAGTAATGATCTATATTTATAATAATTATTGTCTGGACCAGCTTCATTCTTATCTAGGGGTGTGGAGAATTAAAAATTACATTTTCAACCTGTAGCTCAGATAGAATTTTTTTTATTATCATTCTGCATTCATCTGTCTGTCAATCTATCTAGTGTCAGTCAGAGTTTTGTGTTATACTGTATTTCTCCTTTTAAATGCTCCATTTGTAATGAATATTCCAATCAGTACCTAGACTGGTACCACTGTTGACTTTAAAAAAGCCGACAGGTATACACCAATTTTCGGTACATACACAGAAATCCTGACCCGTTAGGTTTTTTCCTTACTAAAATCGAAAACGAGGCTTACACATTTGCAGCAAATTTTGTTGAAAAATTTGGACATGCCGCGGGATTTCCACCCAATGCTATAAAAAGATTTCTTTTGTAGTGTTAAAGTAGTTAGTTTTAATGTTAAAACATGTATCACATCAACAATCGAAATTGTGTGCGAGAAAAACCTTGGAATGTCATCATTTTCATATAAAATACATGATGGACTCCGCGTCCCGTTTTCGCCATATTGTTTACAAACAATCCATCACCCAATCAGATTCGATGTTGGGGTTTACGTTATTAAATGCCCTTCAGCTAATCCCTTGATGCAGTGTTTTGGGATCTACCTATCAGCTTTGTTAAAGTCGACAGCGGTACCGGTCTAATCAGTACTATAATCAGTGAATAGACTAGAGGATATGGTTAGTGTTTTCATAGACTGGTAGAATTTAAGGAAGTCTGTACCAAATAAGAGCTCCCCCTTATGAGTTCTATACTGGCATGTTTATTAGGAGATACTGTAATATGGCACCTTTGTTCTTCATTATTTGTAATAGATTCAATTTCCAGTTAACATCTCATGGGGGGGGTGAGATCAGCACTAGTCAGGATCATAACCCCAAAACTTGTCTGTGGATTAATTTAGCTAATTCATGACTAGTAGCATGTAGGGAAAAAGTAGAATGGTTGGTTGGTGACCTAAACATCGTAACTTCAGCTTTTATATGCAGGCAGTTACAACTGTTTCCCACTGAACCATTGAACCATCCAATGTGGGATTGAAAAATTAACTTCCAGTCTAACTAAATGATTTAACTGGTTATTTGATTGACAGCTGCTATTGGATATTTGTGAAACATTTTTCTATAGGATTAAAGGCTCTTTTAAGGGACATTACCCCTGTCAGCAAGGGATCCAAGATCTGCTTTCAAAAGTAAATGATTTAACCCACTCCAACACAAGCCCTCCTTTTTACTCCCCTCAAGAAAAAAAGCTTTGAAAAACATTGTGGAAAATGAAGAAATTGCTTGTATCAAGCAATTTCTTCATTATCTACAATGTTTTCTATCCCATAGGACAAAAAAATTTAATATTCCATCAACTTGAAATTGTTGTCTGCAGCTTCTTTCAATTTGGATCAGTCTAACTTTTTGTCAAAGGGGAATGGGTTAAGTGTCTAGAATTATAACTAGTCACTTGTAAACCAACTATATATTTTTCAGGCCAGTTATTTGCCAGTGGTTCACTAGATGGCACCATAATACTATGGAAGAATGACAATCTACTGCCATATTGTTACTTCAATTCTGAAGCAGACTATATGGGTCTAGATAAAACATTCCCCTACAGTGTGGAACATATGATATGTTTAGAAAAGGTAGGTATACTTAACAATACGTGTCATGGTATGTGTTTACTGTGCATAACTTACCTCCCATAAAACTCCTATGTGAAATAACTGGGTGAAAAACAGAGTAAGAGAACGTCAACTTGGTCTTAACCCATTCCCAAACTACAAAATTTTAGACTGGTCCAAATTGAAAACAGTGTCATTGGTTCTATCCCCGGCGACAGAACATTTCCTTTCCGACATTTGTCTACCAACAATGGGTGGATAATTGTAAACCTGAGTGGATTAGCAGCTGGAGGCTATGAAAGGATGTTATGGTAGTGATAGATGTGTGCGATATACTAGGAATCCATTGCTAGGTGCACCAGCGGCCGTGATATGACTAAAAAATGGTTAGAAACAGTGTTAAACCTCTATCAAACAAACAAACCAAATTGAAAACAGTTGCAGATGATAATATATTAAGTTGATGAACTCTGAATTTTTTGGTATTTTAACCCATTCCCACACAACAAAATTCTAGGCTGGTCCAAATTCAAAGGACTTGCAGACAACAATTTTAAGTTGATGAAATTTAAGGTCTTTTTCAACTTTCATGATGGGAAATATTGTGTAAAATGAAGAAAATGCTTGTAAAAGCAATTTCTTCATTTTACACAATGTTTTCTCAATTGCTTGTCTTATAGGGGCATCCAAAAGAGTCACTGTGTGGGAATGGGTTGAGGTTGAAAACATTGTGGAAAATGAAGAAAATGCTTCCACAATGTTTTCCAAAGCTTTATGTTTGAGATGCATCAAAAACAGGGAGTGTATAGGAATGTGTTAAACATCAATAGTAACTGATTATTGAAGAACTGCTCTCTGCTTCAAAGCAATGAGAATAGCTAGTTTTATGTAAAGATCCCTATACCATGACATGGCAAGTAAAACAATGAGAAAGGCTTGTTATGTAAAGATCCCTTTACTATGACATGGCAAATAACCAAAACAATGAGAATGGCTAGTTACGTAAAGATCCCTATACCATGACATGGCAAGTAAAACTATGAGAAAGGCTTGTAATGAAAAGATTCCTTTACCATGACATGGCAAGTAAAACAACTAGAATGGCTTGTTATGTAAAGATCCCTTTACCATGACATGGCAAGTAAAACAATGAGAATGGCTTGTTATGTAAAGATCCATTTACCATGACATGGCAAGTAAAACAATCAGAATGGCTTGTTATTTAAAGATCTCTATACCATAACATGGCCAATAATCTCAATTATCAGAATGACTAGTTTTATGTAAAGATCCCTATACCATGACACGGCAAGTAAAACAGTAAAAATTTCTAGTGTTATGTAAAGATCCCAATACAATGACATGGCAAGTAAAACAATGAGTAAGGATTGTTAGGTAAAGATCCCTTTATCATGATATGGTAAGTAAAACAATGAGAATGGCTTGTTATGTAAATATCCCTATATCATGACATGGCGTTAAAACAATGAGAATGGCTTGTTACGTAAAGATCCCTATACCATGACATGGCAAGTAAAACAAAAAGAAAGGCTTGTTATTAAAAGATCCCTTTCCCATGACATGGCAAGTAAAACAACTAGAATGGCTTGTTATGTAAAGATCCCTTTACCATGACATGGCAAGTAAAACAATGAGAATGGCTTGTTACGTAAAGATACCATACCATGACATGGCATGTAAGCAAAAAAATCAAAATGGCTTGTTACTTAAAGATCCCTATACCATGACATGGCCAGTAACTGAAAAAACAATCAGAATGGCTTGTTATTAAAAGATCCCTATACCATGACTTGACAAGTAACCAAAATAATCAATCAGAATGGCTTGTTATTAAAAGATCCCTATACCATGACTTGACAAGTAACCAAAATAATCAGAATGACTAGTGTTATGTAAAGATTGCTATACCATGACATGATAAGTAACCAAAATAATCAGAATGACTACTTATGTAAAGATTGCTATACCATGACATGATAAGTAACCAGAATAATCAGAATGATTAGTGTTATGTAAAGATTGCTATACCATGACATGATAAATAACCAAAATAATCAGAATGACTACTTATGTAAAGATTGCTATACCATGACATGGTAAGTAACCAAAATAATCAGAATGACTACTTATGTAAAGATTGCTATACCATGACATGATAAGTAACCAGAATAATCAGAATAACTAGTGTTATGTAAAGATTGCTATACCATGACATGATAAGTAACCAGAATAATCAGAATGACTAGTGTTATGTAAAGATTGCTATACCATGACATGATAAGTAACCCAAATAATCAGAATGATTTGTGTTATGTAAAGATTGCTATACCATGACATGATAAGTAACCAAAATAATCAGAATGACTACTTATGTAAAGATTGCTATACCATGACATGACAAGTAAGCAAAACAATCAGAATGACTAGTGTTATGTAAAGATACCATGACATGACAAGTAAGCAAAATAAGAGGTCTTCATGAAGATTCCATGCTTGGCAGCAGGGGTTGATATAGATAAACAATCTGAATGAAAGAGGTTATAATTATTACAAGAATACATTACATTTATCTTCTCTGAAAATATGGATTGCTTTTTTTTGATTTTGAGAATGCATGTGAATTTTCATGTAAATATCTTCATTATTCAGAGATAGAACCAAGATTAGAGTTGCCTAACCTTACGACTATGCTAACTTTAACCAATTCCCACTCAGTGATGCCTTTAGATACCCCGAAGGAAAAAGGCTCAAGGCTTGTTACAAGCAATTTCTTCATTTTCCACAATGTTTTCTACAAAGAAAGTTGAAAAAATCCTGAACTCCATAAACTTTAAATTGTCGTCTGCAACATCTTTCAGTTTGGGCCAGTCTAAAATTTAGCTGTCTGGTAATGGGTTAAAAACTAAATTATATAGAGGATAAGTATTTTATCTTTCATTGAGAAAACAATTAATCACTAAATGAAAGATATATTTATCTTATACAAAAAAAGTCAAACAGTTATTCAATTTCTCTTACCCATTACCAGATGTCAAAATTTCAGACTGGTCCAAATTGAAAGGATTTGCAGACAACAATTTGAAGTCAATGAAATATTCTTGAGGGGCGTCAAAAAGCATCTCTGTGTGAGAATAGGTTAATGGGTAAATGTAAAAAGAGACAAAGTCTAAGTCTTATGACAAAATCTCTCAAAGCATCTTATTTGCATGTACTTTATATGGCATTCTGATGATGTCATAAGGACTTTGGTTTCACTGAGATGGCATTCAGTATTGTGAAAATTAACTAAATCAGGGCTAAATCTGCCCAAACTGCAAGATGACCAATTTTATAATTTTACTGTTTTTTTGTCGAAATTATCAAGTGATATTGAACCAAGAAATCTCAAAAATCCAATGGAAATCACTAAAGAGAGATTTTATATTTTTTATCAATACCTTCAACTCTTACAGAATTTCATGTTGTTTTGTTTTGTAATAATAACCAATTTACGATGATTTGAATTTAATATAAATTATGCGCTAAACAATTGATTGGTTGATTGGGATTTAACGCCACTTTTAATAGTATTTCAGTCATATTGCAGCAGCTGGAGCACCTAACAATTGATTTCTGGTATTTCTCACACCAGTACTACCACTACATCCTTTCCTAGCCTCCAGTTGCTATCCCACTTAAGTGTACCATTATCCACCCATTGGTGAGAGACAAATGTCGGAAAGGACATGTGCCACTATCGGGGATCAAACCCATTGTGCTAAACAAAAGAGAACATATTTCATTTGCATGCTTGCTGATTTGTTTGCTGCCTTCCAATGAACGGGTATTTCAACATTGAACTCAACTTTATTTTGCAGAGATATATTGTGACATCGGCTGGATCTGGTTTTCTTATCTATGATTCACTAAAACAGAAAACTTTGTTGAAAAAGGAGAATGCTCATCATTCCAAGATAACCCATCTCTGTTTTGTCTGTAATGGGTAAGTAACCTTCAAATCTATGCCCTTTATTATCAGTACTTTTTGAAAGTGGTCTTAATAGCGGGTATGGTTTTAATACTGAGGTTTGGTCTTTTGTTGGCTGTTGTCAAGTGCATCATGTTCATTTTATCTTTTTTAGTTATACTACTGTCATTTTCAAATTTACTATCTTTGATCAGTTCTACTTGCTCTCTTCTTCTCTTCTACATTTTAATCTGATTTGGATGTCCGACCTTAGATAATTTTTTTGTTAGTACAGGTTCAAAGAGTCAAACTGTTGATATTATATCTTCTTCAATGTGAAAAGCAATCATCAAATAAGTTGAAATCAAATTTTGATTCTAATTAACTGTTCAGAACACCGTAAGCAAACTAATCATAACTACTTGGATACAGTATCAACTGGAGTCAAACTCAGTGACATATACAAATAACAATTAAATATCACACAAGCTATAATTTTAAAAGTGATTGACCTCTTTAATCTATTTAACCCATTCCCACACAACAAAATTTTAGACTGGTCCAAATTGAAAAAAGCTGCAGACGATAATTTTAAGTTGATGGAATTTTAACTTTTTTCGTCTTTTTGGATAGAAAACATTGCGGATAATGAAGAAATTGCTTGATACAAGCAATTTCTTCATTATACGCAATGTTTTCCAAAACCTTCTTCTTGAGGGGCGTAAAAAGGAGGGCTTGTGTGGGAATGGGTTAAGAAAGGTAACCCCTATCATAATAAGGGTTCTATATCACCTAATCGAAAATCCGATATTGTATTGGCGATGCATTTGTACAAAATTAGTGTGGCTCTTATCAAGTGTGAAATTCAAATGGTCGGTCCCAAGGAGTGAAGTTACTGGTTGTTTAAGTGGGGTTCAAAGTAGTGTATCAACTGGGAGTTGGTACTGAATTTGGTAGGTGTAATTTGGAATAATTTGGTGCCCGTTTATGAGGGGCTTGCGACCACTGAAATAAAGTACAAAAAAATCTGTTCTGTCAAAATTCAGTCTTAAACCTTGTCAAGCTGATCCTGAGTATTTCTGTTTTTACAGAAGGTATAGACAAAGATCAGACTGCACATAAGTCTGATCTAAGTCTTCACCATCTGCTAGTAATGTTTACACAGTATTTGTTTGTAAAATTAATTTTCAGAAGAAACACAAGTTCTGTATAAGGGCTTCAAGTGTGTAAGTGCTTTTATTTAAAAGCATTTTAGGGAACACATTTTTATTCAGCATGACAAGGGTTAATAGCGGGGTGCCAATATTTCCAGGGTGGTCATAAGGTGGGGTTTTACTGTGTATTCCTATGACACAAAAACGACTATAAGTACCCTTGTACAAATTGAATGTTACTATATCACCAAAACTAATAAACCCATAACCAGATTACAAAATTTTAGACTAGTCCAAATTGAAAGAAGTTGCAGACACTATATCAGAGTAAAATTGAATATAAAAGTAACTTATGTATGGGGTAGAAAACATTGTGAGAAAAGGAGAAAATGCTTGTTACAAGCAATTTCTCATTTTTTTCAAGCCTGCTTGCAGTGAGCGAGACATAGTTGTCTTTATGACAAGAAGGTGTATGTGCGTTTGTCCGACCGTTAGTCTGTCTGTCCGTCCCAATTTGTCCGGACAATTACTCCTACATTTATAGATGGATTTCTAAATAACTTGGCACAATTATTCTCCATCATGAGTAGATGTGCCATTTGAAAGAATGTTTTGGATAGCTTCAAGTTCAAGGTCACAGCTCAAGGTCAAACACTTAAGTTCTGCTTGTCTGCAGCATGATACCTACAGGGACAACCATCTAGTCTTGCAATGTTTGCCACAGCTTTATTTCAAGTTTTGTACACCGAATAAACTAACTATTCATCATTATGCACCTGCTATAGACAAGATCAAAGTTATTTGAGAAGGTCATGGTCCTTCTTTGCAAACCTCCAGATATCTTCTTATGTGGGTCTGTAAAAGAGATGTTTGACTTCCATCACTTTTAATATAGAATACCTGTTTTATGACAGAATTAACCCATTCCCATACAAAAAATAGACTTGTCCAAATTGAAAGAAGCTGCATAATATGATAATTTCAAGTTAATGGATTTTTATTTTTTTGGCTTTTGTGGATAATGAAGAAATTGCTTGATACATGCAATTTTTTAATTTTCAATTATGTTTTCCAAAGCTTTTTTCTTGAGGGGCCTGAAAAGGAGAGATTGTGTTGGAATGGGTTAATGGATGACTGGCCATGCCCACTGAGCTGCGACATGAAATTCCACTTAGATATCAAACCTCAATATTTTGTAGAATTTATGGTCGTTAACATGTAACAAAAAGTGAAGTGGTTTGTTGGTGACCTTGACATGAGATTTAAGTCGCCAAATAAACAAAAAAGCTCCTCAAAAATGACGGAAGGTAGAGTTCCAAGTTCACTTTTGAATGATTTGATTGGTTGATTAATTTTTTGATTGATAGCTGCTATCCATCCATTGAAATTCACATTTTCTGTGTCATTCACTGCACTACATTGCAGCTTATTTCAGATCCTGACACATATTTATTGCAGGATTTACCTATTGACAGCGGCAGTAGATGGGTCTATATGGTTATGGAGTTTTATAGAAATGCTTCAAGACATCATACAGAATGATACAATCAACAGCTTTGGTCTTGCCCATAAATCAAGTGATCAAGGGTAAGTGATTTCTACAGACACCAAAAGTACCTTTGGTCTTGCCCATAAATCAAGTGACCAAGGGTAAGTGATTTCTACAGACGCCACAACAATACCTTGCTATACCATATACAATATATGACCCAATTATATATAAGATTTTAACCCAATCCTTCACAATAATGCTTTTTTAATGCCCCTCAGCATAATGTGTTCGTAAAACATTGTGGAAAATGAAGAAATTGCTTGTCACAAGCAATTTCTTCAATATCCACACTGTTTTCCAGCCCGGAAGACAAAGATTTTAAATATTTCATCAACTTAAGATAGTCATCTGCAACTTCTTTAAATTTGGACTGGTCTAAAATTTCGTTGTGTGGTAATGGGTTAATAAACTGTGTATTTGGAAGACTATATTGTATGGTTTATCAAATTACTGACTTTTATCAGATAACCCTAGAGTCCCCAGGGTAGAGTCCCCAGGGACAGTGGCCTATTTGTGATTTACCTTTGCAGAAACTAACAAGTGTTTCTTTAGACATCTTCTCCCAAATCATTGGTCAGACTTGTATCAAATATTTTTTCTGGAACATTCCAACATTTTATAACATAAAGAGATATGGTTTAACAAATATTTGAATATTTGTCTGCATATCGTTTTATTCATGAAATATAATAGATGAGTTGACGAATCTAACATTTTCAGTATATTTGATATGGTGGAACAAGAAGTGATACAAGTGTTATTTGTCTCTTAGAAAGGACCATTTCAGTTCTTTATCACAATTCTGATATCTGTATATGAGAATTTGTGGATCTTTGAAAAGAATTCGGAATGTACAATTCTAGACCAGTTCAAGAATTGTTATTGATAATAGATTGGTAAATGATTTTAATTTTTCAGTGTATATGAGATGTGGTGGAACATGGAAAAGTACCAGCATTCCTTGTCTCTTGTAGGAGAATGTCTTGCTCATTCGGGACCAGTTCAGGTTGTCATATTAAATCTTCATTCATTACAAATCCCCTGTTTGTCTGACAAAGTTATTACTTTATTCAATTTTAAGAGTTATTACTCTTGTGAAAGAAGGATATTTTGTGACATGCCAAATTGTTTCTTTGAATGCCATTTCACTTTAAAGTTTGGTGTTCATTTGTCACATTAACCCTGTCCTAAATGACAAAATTTTAGACTGGTCCAAAATGAAAGGAGTTGCAGATATCCATTTTTGGATGATGAAATATTGAATATCCTTATCTTTTGGGGTTTAAAGCCTAGTGGATAATGAGGGAATTGCTTGTAACAAACAATTTCATTTTCCACAATGTTTTCAAATGATATTTTCTTGGAGAGGGCATCAAATGGCTTTAGAAAACATTTTGGAAATGAAGAAATTGCTTGTTTCAAGCAATTTCTTCATTATCTGTAATTTTTCTATCCAAAAAGACAAAAGCATTTGAAATTCCATCAACTTGAAATTATCGTCTGTTGCTTCTTTCAATTTGGACCAGTCTAAAATTTTGTTGTGTGGGAATGGGTTAAAAAGTAGACAGAGATCATTATAATGATGATTGGTGATTGTCATGACTTACAAATATGTTCTTGGCAAATTAACTATGAATTTCCATAAGATTACAAGAGGATACAGCAGAGTATTGTGTACGTAAACACTTTTGGTAATGTGTCATTGATAGTTTTTAGCTCAACTGGCGTTGTGTCAGTTGTGCATGCATGCGTCCGTCCTCCGTAAACTTTTACTTTGAAAATCTTCTTCTCAGAAAGTACTGAACAGATTTCAACCAAATTTCACAGAAATGATCCTTGGGTGACTCTCTATCAGATTTCTTCAAAGAATTTTGATCGGATGAAAAACATGGCTTAAGTGGGAGGGGCTAATTTCCATATATGGTGAAAGCTTTGAAAAACTTCTTCTCAGAAACCGGAGGATAGATTTCAACCAAATTTCACAGAAATGATCCTTAGGTGAACCTTAATCAGTTTCCTTCAAAAAATTTTGATCAGATGAAAAACATGGCTTAAATGGGTAGGGCTAGTTTACATATTATGGTGAAAGCTTTGAAAATCTTCTTCTTAGAACCTAGTGGATGAATTTCAATCAAATTTCACAGAAATGATCCTTGGGTGAACCTTTATCAGATCCTTCAAAGAATTTTGTTCGGATGAAAGACATGGCTTTAATGGGCTGGGCTAATTTTCATATATGGTAAAAGCTTTGAAAATCTTCTTTAAACCTTTGGTTGGATCTCAATCAAATTTCACAGAAATGATTCTTTGGTGAACCTCTATCAAATTCATTCAAAGAATTTTGATTGGTTGAAAAACGTGGCTTTAATGGGTGGGGCTATTTCCAAACATGGTAAAACCTTAGAAATTATTCTTCTCAGAAACCAGTGAATGGATTACAACCAAATTTGATCGGATTGATCTTTGGGTGAACCTTTTATCAGATTATAAAAAGAATCTTGATTGGATCAAAAATATGGCTTAAATGGGCAGGGCTAATTTCCATATATGGTATATACTGAAATTTTTTGTAAATTTCTCAGAAACCTGTTGATGGATTTGAACCGAATTTCACAGGAATGATAACCAGATGACTGTTTGTCAGATTCCTTCATTTAAGTTTGATTGGTTGAAAAACATGGCTATCATGGTGGTTGGTTAAGTCCATATATGGTATACAGTGAAAATTTTACAAAATGACTTTTACATAACTTGACTTGACTTTTGTAAAAACAATGAAAAGTTTGAAATGGTTCTCTAGAACTATTTCAAAGATTTCAATGATATAGATTTATTTTCATTATATTCAGTTTATTTCAAATTCATGAAAAAAATTGCTTAATCAATACGTTCATGCCTTTGGAGCGATACAGGCTCTCAAGCGCCTCTAGTTAATGCAGTTTTTGGCTTTTGTGATTGTCAAAGTTGTGTTATCATCATGAGCCAATGTTGTGGGTCTGCCAACAATTTCTTTCAAAATCTTCTCCTTCAAACTAGAAAGCCAAGGGCTGTAATACTTGGTATGTAGCACCTCCTAGTGAACTCTGCCAATCTTGTTCGTATGATGGCCCTGTCGCATCCAATTTTATATTGAGTGAAAAAGGAAATCTTTAAAAATCTTCTTCTGTCATACAAGATTCCATAGAGCTAGACCATTTTGTACATAACATCTTCTATTGGACCAGTACTGAATTTGTTCATATAGGATACCTTTAAGGCCATATTTTTATGCCACCACCACTTAATGGGGGGGGGAGCATTTAGATTTGCCTTTGTCCGTCCTTCCGTACGTCCATCCTTCCAGCCATCCCGAAATTGTCCGGGGCATATCTCAGAAAGTATAATAGCTATCAGCTTGAAACTTCATAGATGGATAGACCTCATTGAGGAGAAGTGCAGTGCACAAGAACCACAACTCTTGCTTGCATAATTTTGGAGTTATTGCCCCTTGTTATTTAAAAGACTTACATTTTGTCCGGGGCATATCTCTTAAAGTATAATAGCTATCAACTTGAAACTTCACAGGTGGATAGACCTCATTGAGGAGAAGTGCAGTGCACAAAAACCACAACTCTTGCTTGCATAATTTTGGAGTTATTGCCCCTTGTTATTTAAAAGACTTACATTTTGTCTGGGGCATATCTCTGAAAGTATAATAGCTATCAACTTGAAACTTCACAGGTGGATAGACCTCATTGAGGAGAAGTGCAGTGCACAAGAACCACAACTCTTGCTTGCATAATTTTGGAGTTATTGCCCTTTGTTATTATAAAAACTTACATTTTGTCCGGGGCATATCTCTTAAAGTATAATAGCTATCAGCTTTAAACTTCAAAGATGAATAGACCTCATTGAGGAGAAGTGCAGTGCACAAGAACCACAACTCTTGCTTGCATAATCTTGGAGTTAATGCCCTTTGTTATTTTAAAAACTTACATCTTGTCTTGGGCATATCTCTGAAAGTATAATAGCTATCAACTTGAAACTTCACAAGTTGATAGACCTCATTGAGGAGAAGTGTAGTGCACAAGAACCACAACTCTTTCTTTCATAATTTTGGAGTTATTGCCGTTTGTTCTATTAAAGACTTACATTTTGTCTGGGGCATATCTCTGAAAGTATAATACCTATCAGCTTAAAACTACATAGATGGATAGACCTCATTAAGGAGAAGTGAAGTGCACAAGAACCACAACTCTTGCTTGCATAATTTTGGAGTTATTGCCCTTTGTTATTTTAAAAACTAACATTTTGTTTCGGACATATCTCTGAAAGTATAATAGATATCAATTTGAAACTTCACCGGTGGATAGACCTCATTGAGGAGAAGTGCAGTGCACAAGAACCTCAACTCTTGCTTGCATAATTTTGGAGTTATTGCCCTTTTTTATTATCAAAGGTACCGGTGGGGGCATCTGTGTCCTGTGGACAAAGCTCTTGTTTACTCCTCTTGGTTGCACTGTATTTTACATAAAAACAAAGAAGGGAATCTTTAAAAATCTTCTCTCAAACAGGAAATTTAGATCATTGGTATTTGGTATGTAGCATCTACTAGAGGACCTGTACCAAGTTTATTCATATGATGGTTATAATATGGCAATGCCTTGGCCAACAAATTTCACATTTAAAAAAAGAGCTTCAAAGAGTGGAGCTTGTACACACTAAGGGGCTTGTCAGTGGAAATATATTTTTATGCCCCTGCATCGAAAGATTAGGGGCATATTGTTTTACAGTTGTCCGTCTGTCCGTCATGCAGTCTTTCCATCTGTCGGTCTATATGTCGGCAAAACTTAACCAAAAACTTAAGATTGCCAATTACTACCAGCCTGTTCAAGATACAATGCTCATATTTGGCATGATGATACATCTCTATAATACACATCTCCTCATGTCAAGGTTTAGGTCATGTGATAAGGTCAAGGTCACATATCAAGGTCAAATGTTTAGCCCTGTTGCGGGGGCATTGTGTTTCACAAACACATTTTGTTTAAAATTTCTATTTTTCTTTAGTAAAACCCAAAACATTCCCTGTACCTTACATAATCTCCAAAACTTATCTAGGTGATCTGTGTTGTATTTGATTCAATATTAATAACAAAGATTTCTCTAGGTCGAGGGCAGATCAATTCTAGGACCAATTGTCATATTGAAAAATCTCATGCAAAATAAGACATCTTAATTTATTTTGATATGATCTGTTGGAGGTTTAATACCTACTCAAAATTACATGCACTGTAATACCAAGCTATTTTTCTAAGTCAAGGGCAGATAATTAAAAAATCGCTTGAAGGATCCAAATAATAATGATTCTATGCACAACAAGACATCATAGAGATTCAATGAGGAAACTAAGTTAATTCTGATTGAAACTGTATGAGGAGTTGCACAGACAAACAAGTGCAATTTAATGCAATTTTACCAAGTCAAGGGAAGAATATTTAAAAATCGCTTGAGGGATTCAAATTGTAATGGTCTCATGCACAACTAAAAATCATAGAGATTCAGTGTGGGAAGTTTCATTTTAATATGATTGCTGTAGAAGGTGTTGCACATACAAAAAACTGCATATTTAAGCTAAGAGGGATCCAAATAACGATGATTTCATGCATAACAGGACATCATTGAGATTCAGTGTGTTTCAGTTCATTCCTTTTGAAACTGTAGGAGGAGTTGTGCACTTAAAAAAGTGCTTATGGAGGGAAAGACACATGGACAGACTGACGCCCAGGGTGATCACATTAATCGCCCTATGGGGGTATATAAAAAGAATAGAGAATTCAGAACTTTCTTTCATGAAACCATAATGCCTAAAGCATTGAATGATATTTGGTTGTTATCATGTTCTAGTGTAAACTTTCAAAGATGGACTCGTATCTGGACCACCCTGTTAAAGAAAACAAGAGGGCAATCGGCCCTAAAGCACTCATCTGAGACAATGACCGCAGAAGTAAGAAAGCCAGAGTGACAAACATTCTAAACAAATATTGAGTCAATAGAGCTAAAAATGCCAATTGAGAGTGCATAAAAGGTTTTTCTAAGATTGACCTAGTGACCTAGTTTTTACCAAAGTAACCAAAATTTGAACTTGAACTGAACAAATTTGAATTTGAATTTTAGTGTAGATGTTTTGAAAACAGATATTCTGACCAAATATCAAATAAATTCAGACAAAAATGTGGCCTCTGGACCTAGTTTTTGATCCATGTGACGTAAAAATGAACTTGGACAATATATCATGGGGACAACATTCTAAGCAAATGTCAATAGCACCAAACTGCACCAGAATTGGGCCTCAAGAGTCCACACAAGATATTTCTTAGATTCTGACCAAATATCAAGATATTTGAGGTAAAACTGTGCCCTATAGAGTGTTCACAAGTTTATTCCCAAGATTTGACCAAGTAATTTAGTTTTTGACCCCACATGACCCAATATTGAAAATAACTAAGATATTATGGGACAAACATTCTGACAAAATATCAAGCAAAAATGTGACCTCTGGAGTGCACAAAATTGTTTTTCTAGGGTTTGACCTAGTGACCTAGCTTTAAACCCCACATGACCCAATTTTGAACTTGTCCTAGGTTTAATGGAGACAAACATTCTGACCAAGTTTCAAGGCATTTGAGGTAAAATTGTGTCCTCTAGATTGCATACAAGATGTTGAAACACTAGACAATTGACGCCAGACACAGCTAGATCACAAAAGCTCACCTTGAGTGCTTTGTACTCTGGTGAGCTAAAAACAGCAATCTAAATTCATTATAGACATTTGATGTGTTCAACCTCTGATGTAGGCTCTGTACACAATTTGTTAAAATAGTGTTCTTTGTTTAATTTTTCTAAGCTTCAAACTTTCAGACGACAGAATTTTAGACTGTTCTGAATTCTTACTGATCCTAGAGACAACAATTTCAATTTAAAATTCATTTTCTTTCGCACTCACTTATTAACCCTAGTCATGCTGAAGCCGGAATATTCCAGTTTTGGCAGGAGGTGTAGACCAAGATCTGCCTGCAGATACGTGCAGGCTAATCTTGGTCTTCACCTCTTGCTTAAACTTTCCTTCCAGAGTTGTTTATGAAATTGATTTCTAAAAGAAACATTGATTTTTGAACAACAAGTACTAAAAGTGCTTTCAGCCCTTTGATTTTACAGCAATTCAGTAAGGTAGTTTATACAGCATGACAAGGGAATTGTACCAATCTAAGATTTTGTTATCTTGGAATGGGTAAACACATTTGTTTACCCATTCCCGCACAATGACATTTCTTGACGCCCCTCAAGAAAAACAAATGTGAAAACATTGGGAAAATGACGACAAGCATTTTCTTACTTTTCCACAATGTTTTCTTCACAGAAAGTTGCAAAATCTTAAATTTCATAAAATTTGAATTGTCGTCTGCAGCTCTTTTTAATTTGGACAAGTCTAAAATTTTGCCGTCTGGGAATGGGTTAAAATAAGAATGTTGAACAATTATTGTAAAATTGAGAAGAAATTTGTATGTCCTACAAAGTATATTTTGTAAAATAAAAAACTTTCACAATATCTAAGCAAAAATCAAGGGGCTATTTTATTCTTCCTTACAGGTATTATTAGACTGTGATGGTGAAAGTTTTGTGTCCTCTGGGGTAGATGGACTGGTGATTGTATGGAAAGTAAGTTTTGTCATGATGTGCTATTTATCATGATGTGCTATTTATCATGATGTGTTATTTATCATTATGTGCTATTTATCATGATGTGCTATTTATCATTATGTGCTATTTATCATGATGTGCTATTTATCATTATGTGCTAAACACATTTGAACAATTGCTGGCCCCACCCTCTGACATTTTAGGTGTTCAATTCTAGTTTGGTTACCCACCTATTACTTTTTGTGGCCCTCTATTTAACCCTTTCCCACACAATGTAATAACCAAGGCCTTCATTAATCACATTGTTTTCTCCTTTTTAAGACAAAGATTTTAAGAATTTCTTCAACTTCAAATTGCTGTCTTCACATTTTTTGAATTTAGAAGTGTCTTAACCCATTCCAACACAATGGAATTTTAGACCAATCCAAATTGAAAGGAGCTGCAGATGACAATTTCAAGTTGATGGAATTTTGAATTTTTTCGTCTTTTGGGATAGAAAACATTGTGGATAATGAAGAAATTGCTTGATCCGAGCAATTTCTTCATTTTCCACAATGTTTTCCAAAACTTTTTTGTTGAGGGGCGTAAAAAGGAGGGATTGAGTGGGAATGGGTTAAATTTTGTAAAGATAGAATTTGCTTAATTCTTTTTATTAAATGGTTATGATTCAAATTTCACATGTGCACTCAGTATCAAAGAAGAGGGTCATTGGCCCCAAAGTGCTTGTCTGAGATATAGTTTAGGAGTATTAACCCTTGTCATGCTGTATAAATTACCTTACTGGAATTCTGCAAATCAAAGGGCTGAAAGCACTGATAGAACTTATTGTTCAAATATCAATATTTCTTTAAGAAATCAACTTCATAAACAACTCTGGCAGGAAAAGTACAAGGAGGAGGTGTAGACTAAGATCAGCCTGCACATAAGTGCAGTCTGATCTTAGTTTACACCTCCTGCCAAAACCGGAATATTCCGGGTTCAGCGTGACAAGGGTTAAACACAGGTTTTCAGTTCTCTTGAGAACGACTATCTTTATGAGATTAAACCCTTTATTACGCGGTTAAATTATTTTGTTAAATAGGGAATAGAAAGATCATAAACGGACAACGTACAGTGAAATGGATTAGTGGAAAACAATTGCTTTTCAAAACCCCTCAACATGTTTTTATGCCCCAACATCAAAAGATCAGTGGCATATTATCTAACCTTTGTCCTTGTGTCTGTCTTAACATATACAACTACTTTAAGCCTATTTAATATAAAATGCTTTTTTTGCCATGATGATAGATATCATTGATACAGATCTGCAGATACCAGGGTTGGGGTCATGTGACAAGGTCAAGGTTACTTGTTAAGGTCATATTGCTAAATAGAGCTTTTACAGGGTGTTACACAAACACATCTTGGCTTTTTTTCAGAATGAGAACATACAGATGTTAAAGAGAAGTCATATATTACAGAGTCTGTCACATGTATGTGGAGGAATAGTTTAATTGGGTATTTGTACACCCATTTAAAAAGTGGAAAGGACTTATAAATATGTGCAATAGCTAACAACTCTGTGTTCTAGGTGTTTTATCATCAGATTAATAATTTTATAAAATAGATAGAAAATTTGAATAATTGGTCTTGAAATATTGTCATTATTATTTGCCAAAAGGGACATATTATGTTATGGTCTAGGTCATCTGTCTGTCTATCATGGGATGTCATGTGTTCGATCCCCGGCGGCGGCACATATTCTTTCCGACACTTGTCTCTTACCAATGGGTGGATAATCGTAAACCTAAGTCAGACAGCAGCTGGAGGCTAGGAAAGGATGTAGTGTTAGTACTGGTGTGAGAAATACCAGGAATCCATTGTTAGGTGCTGCAGCTGCCGCGATATGACTGAAATACTGTTAAAAGTGGCATTAAACCCATTCAATCGAAACCATCTGACTGCCTGTCTTTCCATCCTTCCAAGCAATTGCTCGCACAGTTTAACAATTTAGAAAAAAATGAAAATATATATTTCACTGACAAACTCCTTCGAGATTATATGAGCTGCTCTGCAAAGCTCTTGTTCAACACAAATATAACCAGATTTTGTCAAGTACTTGACAAGTGTTATTAAATAGGCATTTTATTCACATAAATTTGATATTCTATTTATGAGGCACACTTTTGTAAGTTTGTAGAGTAAGCCTGTAACTTTTTAATGCAATTATGAAGTTGCCCAATTTTTTACAGAGAACTTGCATGATAATTCCTCTCTCGAACAATGTCACTGTATGAAGCGAACAAAATCAAAGCATGTGCCATCCGGGGTATTTTAAAAATGTGTGGCATTCCATATGGATGCAAAAATCTCAGAACATAGGATTTATTTGATTTGAGTAACAGATATAGTTAGCAAGTGGGTATATTGTTATAACAATGGTCAGGAGTCATTTGAAAATTACTCTTGAGAATGAAGGCCGGTTTCTGTTTTGACAGAAAAGTTGCTACCGTGAAAAGTTGATTGAGGAGGCTGCATGTTGTACCATGCAAGAGATAGAAGAATTAATTGGCATTCATTTGTCAAGTACGTGTTTTGAAGATCTTAGAAAGCTTGATCTATCAATTTAAAACCAATTCTAAGGCTAGAAATAAGGTTTGAGTTCATCTGAGGGTGACATACCTGTCAAAGCGCTATTGCAAAACATCGAACACTATTCTTTGATTCGAAATATCTAGTCCTTCAAATTTCAGTCTCAAAAGATAGTATTGTCCCTGGAAACTTTTACAGAGAAAATTTTTTTACTTAAGCTGTAGATTTTTATCAAAAACACAGACGGGGCACAGGTAACCCTGCCATCCATTATAACCCAACGTCCCATGAAACCACTGCAGTACAGGATCATCTGAAAGAATCTTTCCATGTGACTTTTGGTTGTTCAAAAGACTTGAGGAAATGATGGTAGTGCACCGATTTGAATCCCGTTGTGGAAAAGGCAGTGCAGTCTACTGGTGTCTCCAGCTTACATCTAAAGAGGAGTGCAAGGCAGTGTTTCGGAAATGAGAAGATCAGTGCAAATTATGCCTGGAGGCAGGCGGGGCATATTTTGAAGATAAATTTTGATATTTTGAATAGTTTAAAGAGAACGCCCAACCTTTTTAGCTCACCTGGGCACAAAGTGCTCATGGTGAGCTTTTGTGATCGTTGAATGTCTGTTGTGCGTCGTGCGGCATCAACAATTGAAGTGTTTACACTCTAGAGGCCACAGTTTTGACCCAATCTTCATGAATCTTGGTCAGAATAATTATTAGGTCATGGGGATGAACCCTTTTGATTATGGGAGGGTTCTATTTGAAAACATAGGAAAAGGGGCCTTAATGACAATTTCTTCGTTTACACTCTTAGAGACCACAATCTTGGCTCAGTTTTCATGAAAATTGGCCAGAATAATTGTTTAGTCACAAGGATGAACCCTATTGATTTTAGAAAGGTACTTTTGGAAAACACAGGAAAAGGGGCCTAAATGACAAATTCTTTGTTAATGCTCTAGAGGTCATCATTTTGGCTCAATCGTCATGTAACTTGGTCAGGATACTTGTTAGCTCATAAAGATGAACCTTATAGATTATTGGAAGGTTCTATAGGATAACACAGGAAAAAGGGCCATAATGACAATTTCTTTGTTTACAATATAGAAGTCACAGTTTTGCCTCAATCTTCATGAAACTGATTATAGTTATTTTTTTTAGTTGCATTTTTTTTAACAGCAGACAGTTCAGGTGAGCAATCTAGGACCATCATGGTATCATGGTCCTCTTGTTTTATAAGGTATCTGCAAATCATACAACGTAAATTGTAAGATGACGTCATTGCAAGTATAATGTAGTCGTTTTAGCACTAAAAAAATTTGTTACTATTGACTGTGGCTATTATGCTTAATCATTACATCAGTCTTTAACTCATTACCAAATGTCAAATTTATAGGCAGGTCCAAATTGAATGGAGTTGCAGACGACAATTAACATTTAAGATTTTTTCAACTTTTTGAATAGAAAACATTGTGTAAAATAAAGAAATTGGTAAGAAGCAATTGTTTCATTTTTATACGCCCGTCGAAGACGGGACATATTATGGGATCACCCGTGGTGTCCAGGCGTCCAGGCGTCCGGGCATCCGGCGGTGTCCACTTCTTTGTCCGGAGCATAACTCTGTCACCGTAAGTCCCATTGACTTTAAACTTGGCAGTTATATTCTTCTCATCAATACAGAGTGCAGTGCACAAGAACCATAACTCTACCTGGCCTATTTTTTGAGTTATTGCCCTTTGTTGTTTTTCATACTTGAATCTTGTCCGGAGTATATCTCTAAAAGTATTATATCTAGGATCATGAAACTTCATGGGTGTATAGAACTCACCAAGGGGGAGTGCAGTGCACAAGAACCATAACTCTACCTAGCCTATTTTTTGAGTTATTGCCCTTTGTTGTTTTTCATACTTGAATCTTGTCCGGAGTATATCTCTAAAAGTATTATAGCTAGGATCATGAAACTTCATGGGTGTATAGATCTCACCAAGGGGGAGTGCAGTGCACAAGAACCATAACTCTACCTGGCCTATTTTTTGAGTTATTACCCTTTGTTGTTTTTCATACTTGAATCTTGTCTGGAGTATATCTCTAAAAATATTATAGCTAGAATCATTAAATTTCAAGGATGGATAGAGCTCACCAAGTGGGAGTGCAGTGTACAAGAACCATAACTCTACCTAGCCTATTTTTTGAGTTATTGCCCTTTGTTGTTTTTATACCCCCCACAACGAAGTTATTGGGGGGTATACTGGAATCAGGTTGTCCGTCCGTCCGTCTGTCTGTCCGTCCGTCCGTCCGTCCGTCTGTCCGTCCATCCGTGGACATAATTTTGTGTCCTCTTCTCCTCCCACATTTTTTGACCAATTTTGCTGAAATTTTATCAGGTTGTTTCCTATCATATGAAGTTGTGCACCTGCAATTTTCATCTTGATCCAGTCGTTAGTTTCAGAGTTATGCTATTTTGTACTTTTTAAATGGGGGTCCGTGGACATAATTTTGTGTCCTCTTCTCCTCCCACATTTTTTGACCAATATTGCTGAAATTTTATCAGGTTGTTTCCTATCATATGAAGTTGTGCACCTGCAATTTTCATCTAGATCCAGTGGTTAGTTTCAGAGTTATGCCATTTTGAACTTTTTAATGGGGGGGGGGGACATAATTTTGTGTCCTCTTCTCTTCCCACATTTTTTGACCAATTTTGCTGAAATTTTATCAGGTTGTTTCCAATCATATGAAGTTGTGCACCTGCAATTTTCATCTTGATCCAGTCGTTAGTTTCAGAGTTATGCCGTTTTGAACTTTTTAAATGGGGGTCCGTGGACATAATTTTGTGTCCTCTTCTCCTCCCACATTTTTTGACCAATTTTGCTGAAATTTTATCAGGTTGTTTCCTATCATATGAAGTTGTGCACCTGCAATTTTCATCTTGATCCAGTCGTTAGTTTCAGAGTTATGCTATTTTGTACTTTTTAAATGGGGGTCCGTGGACATAATTTTGTGTCCTCTTCTCCTCCCACATTTTTTGACCAATATTGCTGAAATTTTATCAGGTTGTTTCCTATCATATGAAGTTGTGCACCTGCAATTTTCATCTAGATCCAGTCGTTAGTTTCAGAGTTATGCCATTTTGAACTTTTTAATGGGGGGGGGGACATAATTTTGTGTCCTCTTCTCTTCCCACATTTTTTGACCAATTTTGCTGAAATTTTATCAGGTTGTTTCCAATCATATGAAGTTGTGCACCTGCAATTTTCATCTTGATCCAGTCGTTAGTTTCAGAGTTATGCCATTTTGAACTTTTTAAATGGGGGTCCGTGGACATAATTTTGTGTCCTCTTCTCCGACGACATTTTTTGACCAATTTTGCTGAAATTTTATCAGGTTGTTTCCTATCATATGAAGTTGTGCACCTGCAATTTTCATCTTGATCCAGTCGTTAGTTTCAGAGTTATGCCATTTGAACTTTTTAATGGGGGGGGGGGGACATAATTTTGTGTCCTCTTCTCCTCCCACATTTTTTGACCAATTTTGCTGAAATTTTATCAGGTTGTTTCCTATCATATGAAGTTGTGCACCTGCAATTTTCATCTTGATCCAGTGGTTTGTTTCAGAGTTATGCCATTTGAACTTTTTAATGGGGGGGGGGAGTAGTCAAAATTTAAAATTGCATAACTCTGTAACCATAAGGGGAGTTACCAAATTTGGTAAGTAACATCATCTTGTATATATATACATGTTTGACATCAAAACGCTGTAAGTCATTTACAATTAACAATTAACTGAACAATTCCATCCTCTCTAATACTTGGTACATAGCTTTCAAGGGTCAGAAGTGTTGGAGAGTGAGACTTGCAAAAGAAAGACGCGATCGGGGGGGGGGGGGGACGGGGATGGAGGGGGGGGGGAGAAGCTGAAAACATAATTACATACACAATTGCTACTTTTCCACTCCTACTTAAAAAGGGGTCATAAAATGCCCCTTTAAATTCCACTCCTTCATAGAAAAGCCTTTTTAGCGGTGTGGGGGGTATTCTCGTCAGCCCTTGAGGGCGACAGCTCTAGTTCATACTTGAATCTTGTATCTTTTAGTTATTGCCCTTTGTTGTTTTTCATACTTTGTTTGACAAAAAAAATTCATTCAAAATAACCTCAGTTCTATTCAAACCCCCAGTTAATATTAAGCAGTGTGACGGGTGTATCTTGTGACAATTTGGCACCTTGTACACAATGTTTTCCCAAATGTGTTATCTTTAGGGGTGTCCAAAAGTGTCATTGTTTTGGAATAGAACTGTATCATCTTAACACTCCCACTTTGAAGGTCATATTATGAAAGCAATACATAAACCATTTCCAAGGCAATCCCACTATTCTACGTCCCCAAAAGTCCAGTTCTTTGTGCGGCACATAACTTTGACACCTTTTGTAAGACTGACTTGAAACTTAGCAGTTGTAATCGATGCATGATTACGGAATACGGTGTATAAAGACCTTAAAAAAACATAACTCTGCCTAGCTTACAAGTTGAGTTATTGAGTTATTGTTTTTTTTAAGACTGATTTTTTGTCCGGAGTATATCTCTGAAACTACACTGAGCAAAAATGAAAACTTGACACCCCGAATTTTTGTGACTAAATGTTTGATATTAGGTATATATACCGCAAGAATTTTTTGTGCATTTAGACCACAAAACATCTGGAAACGCAAAGAGGTATATAATTTTCTTAGTGGTTGAATGTTATATTGGTAAGCAAATAAAAGTTAGGATAAGGTCAAAATAAGATTCACATGATCAAAAGACAACACTTATGTTTTCAAAATCAACTGTGTCCACCTCTGACATCTCTAACATTGCACAACACCCCCTCATTTGTGAACACTGCCTGAGGAAGACGTATCCTTGTTCAACAAGGATACATTCAAGATCCCCTAACCTCTTAGGTGGAATGCTTACGGATATGGCTTATCAAAGCTCATCCCAGATATGCTTAACTGAATTGAGGTTAGGGCTGCGTTAAGCCAAGACCAAAACTTCAGTACTGGAATTTCTCAGACAACCTCACATTAAAAATACTGTGTGTGGTCTAGCATTATTGCCCTGAAACATAGGACAAGGGCCATGTATCTGCAGTGCCCCGAACTGAAACCATAACTCTATCTTACTAAATTCTTGAATCTTGAAAAAGAATAGTATGCCCCCGTTTGCCAAATTATAGTTTGACGAAGGTACCCATCACCCTGAGGCTCTGAAATTTTAGTAATTTTGAAAGAATTCAAGGTAATGATGCTTCATGCAAAATATCAAGATTCTGCAATTTCTGTGATTTTTGAAGTTCTTTTTTTTTTCTTTTCCTTTTTTTAATTTTACTCGTGTTGTCATGGCAACCAGAGCTTTCAATGTATTTCAATTCTTTGGTTGAAATTGGCCCAGTGGTTTGGGAGGAAATGTCATTTCAAAAATCCTTCTTTATTTCTACATAAGCTCCCCGTTGCTCTGAACCCAAAAGTAATGATGTTAGCAATTCTGAAAGAGGTTAATGTACTGATGCTTCATGCAATGAATCAAGGCTTTATGACTTCTGGGTCAGAAGGAGATAATTTTTAAGATTTTTGTAAATATTCCAGTTTTGTTGCCATGGCAACCAGGGACTAAAAAATCCACAGATTCATTTCTTCAAGGAATTTTAAAGGGCGCCTAACCTTAGGGAACAATTTTGGTTGAAAAAGGCCTTATGGTTTTGGAGAAGATGTCATTTTAAAAATTCTTCTTTATTTATTTATAAGATCACCCCCATTGGTGCTCTGCCCCTGATGACCAGAGGGAAATTATTTTAACGATTCTGAAAGCGTTCATTGCACTGATGCTTCATGCAAAGATTCAAGGCTTTATGACTATTGGGTCAGGAGGAGATCATTTTTAAAAATTAAACAGAGTTTTCAACAGATTTCAATTCTTTTGGTAAGTTTTAAAGTACACAACCCATGGCATAGTTAAAATTTAGTTGAAAATGGCCCATTGGTTTGGGAGGAGATTTTTGTAAAAAGTCCTTCTTTATTTCTGTATAAGCCCAACCCCCTGGGACTCCGCCCCCAAAAGTGGGACCCAAAGGTGATGATTTAAGCAATTCTGAAAGAGATCAATGTACTGATGCTTCATGCAAAATATCAAGGCTCTATGCCTCTTGGGTCAGTAGGGGATAATTTTTAAAGATATTTATATCCCCCAAAACTATATTGGGTGTATATTGGAGTCAGCTTGCCGGTCCGTCCGTCCGTTTTGTCTGTAGTTTTTTGTATCTGCTCAATTTTCTCAGCAACTATTGGACGGATTTTATTTAAACTTCTCTGATAAACAGTATCAAGCAGAGATGTGCATATTCTATTCTATTTTTGTTAAGGTCTATTGATTTTTGACGGAGTTATGGCCCTTTTGTGAAAAACCATGTCTGCTCAATTTCTCAGCAACCATTGGACGGATTTGATTCAAATTTCACAGAAAGACTCGGTATAAGTCAGACATGTGCATATCTTATTTTCGTTATATATATGGTCCATTTATTTTTGACTGATTTATGGCCCTTTAATTAAAAAGTCCATTTTTTGTTACAGCCCTTTGGTGGATAGCACTTGTATATGGACAAGCGCTGTTTGGGGGTATTAGTCAGCTTTGCGACAATTTCTCCAGGATTAAAATCAGCCCATTCCCGGACGTCACAAATTTAACATAGGTTTATATAGTGAAATTTGTAAAAATTTTCTTCTCCCAAACAGGAGGGCATAGAACTTTGATATTTGGTATACAGCATCGTCTTGTGGTCCTATATTAAGATTGTAAAAATAATTTGCCTCAGGATTAAAATCAGCCCATTCCCGGATGTCACAAATTTAACATAGGCTTATATAGTGAAAACTTTAGGAATCTTCTTCTCTCAAACAGATAGGCCTAGAGCTTTAATATTTGTTATGTAGCATCATCTGGTGGTCCTATATTAAGATCGTAAAACTTATTGCCTCAGGATTAAAATCAGCCCAGTCCCGGACTTCAAGTATTTTACATATGGCTTTTATACTGAAAATTTAAACTCTTCTTCTCGCAAACTAAAAGGCTTAGAGCTTTGATATTTAGTATGTAGCATAATCTGGTGGAATTTATTTGTTTTTGTGCACTTTGGACTCAGGTGACCGATAAGGCCCTGTGGGCCTCTTGTTTTAAATTTAAATTTTGTTGCCATGGCAATCAGAGTTTTTAACGGATTACAATTCCTTAAGCTATTTTTATACAGGGCCACCCAAGGAACATTTCTGCCAAATTGGCTGATAGCTGTAAGTATAGCTGTAAGTATGCTTGCTTTCTGCCTTTGTCCTATGCATAAAATGTGATAATCATAGAATAGATTAATGATTAAATAAAACTTGAAGGCCTGAAAAATAGCAAAAGTATTATGTCAGTGTCTTTTAGCAAGTTTTCACTGAAAACTAAAAAGGTACTCACAACAAATAGCTAATTTAATCACATCATCATAAAGACTTAGTATTTTGGAAGATAACAATTGTGCTACGCTATATTCAAAGCTCTTATGCCTTACGGTTTCAGCAATATTTACTTGGAATTCACAATAAAGTCCCTTTAGTTGCAATAGCAACCAGAGTTATTCATGGATTCCTATTGTCAGCAATAGCAACCAGAGTTATTCATGGATTCCTATTGCCAGACTGTGATTGCTGGAAGTATTTTGGAAGACTTTCACCCAAAAATAATTGCTGGAGAATTTCATTGAAATCAGACGTTGGTATAGGAGGAGATGATTTTTTTAAAGAATTTGTTCTGTTTTTCTAAATTCCAAGTACCCACAATATACGGCTTATATAAATCACAAAATCATAACCTGAAGTATTTCTGTGAAAGACTATGAGTCGAAGCGATATGCAAAATTGAAAGCTCTAGGTCTTATGGTTTTAAGGGAGGAGATTTTGAAAGGATTCCTAAGAAATTCGTTTCGGTTGCGATAACATCCAGAGTTTTAAACCAAATTTGATTCATAGAAGTATTTTGGAAGGCCATCACCAAAGGAATATTTCTGTAAAGTTTCATTGATATCCGAAGGTCAGTTTAGGAGCAGAAATATTTCAAAAAACTGTTCTTTATTTCTATATAAATTCCAAGTACTTACAATATGGTACAACAATATATCACATCACCATAACCTAATGTATTTTGGTTGAGGACAATAAGGTGATTCTTCATACAAAATTTGAAAGCTCTAGGCCTTACAGTTAAGGAGGAGAAGATTTTTAAAAAATCCTTGGAAAATCCTTCCAATTGCTTTAAAAGCTGGAGTTAATCGATTTACAATACCTTGACGGATACTGGAAGCCTATTTCCCAAGGCTCATTTCTGTAAAATTTCATTGAAATCTGTTTGACAGTTTTGATTGAAAAGAATTCTAAAGATTTGATCATAGGCGAACGGACGGACAACCATTGATCACAATAGCTCCACACAGCACTTCATGCTCAAGTGAGCTAAATTATCGACAAGAAGTTGAGTAAAAGCAATCTAAAGTTTTCCACCTAAAACATAAAGCAGCGTTTTTGAATATGCAAGGCACGCCCTACATTTATCTCTGATACTTTTCTTTGCACTCCCCATGTCTTCATACTCCTTTTGCTCAAATGTAAACATATCTTCCATGTGATAAAAAAAATAAAATGGCAGATTTTCAGCTTGAGCGCATTTCCCAAAGAATCGTATAATCTTTATTGCAATTTGCTTGATAGATGAGTAAGGCTCAGAAGATTGAGGTTCAGTCATAAGCCATTCTTCCCGACACTCCTCTAAAACATGAAATAAACAGTTCTTTAACATGTAGCTGGTTATGTTATCATCAACTGTCTGCGCCCCAATTTTCGGACAGTTGGATTCAATACACAATGATTTACAGAGGCGATAACTTTCTCTAACGTGTTGTGGAAGAGATTTCATCAAGCTGATCTCTGCGGGGGCACAGGAAATTCTCATAAAGGGACCAAATGATTGGAAAAGCAACAGGCAACCTTCGTTTTGTATCTTCTCCGACATGGCTCCAATTTTTGTAACATCAATACTTTGTGGCCACCAACCCTGTTGACGTACGGCAGGTACTATGTCAACACTTATGAATTGGTCTTTATACGTCGTGCCAACCCAGCCACAATTCAGGGTGAAAACGGGCCTGTAGTCATCGGATGCGTGCCGAACATGTCCATTGTAATATAGATGAGGATTAGACCAGATTGTCCCATCACAAACAACCCGCCGAAGGAGATTCCCAAACACAGTCCTCACTTCTGACGCTATGCATCTATTATCTTCGTCAAAGAAACGAGAAAATTCACTTGGTATTTCTTTGTCAGCCTCGTAAGAAGCAAAACCCTTTTCGTCTTCCGCCTCCACAATATTGGCTAGTTCAGAAAATTTATTCAAACACAAAACAAAATCAAATTCGTTTGGCTGACCGAATTTTGTACCCTCTTCACTGCTACCAGTACGAAACATAGTGCATGTAAATCTATAATCCATTTGACTAATTATCTTACAAATAACCTCTATAAATGAAACGATAGAAGTTTTTATGTCCTGACTTTCTGTTTTCACTCGAACACCTCCAAATGCTGGGCTATGCAATAGTGTGTTAATGGTACCTTCATTGTCAATTGGAGTAACAACACCAGAAAGGTCATCTGTCTCAAGTATTTTGTCGACATCAATAGTAGGTTGTTTCACAAGTTCTACAGAGGTACTGCGTAAAGAAGCTGGTGTGTAACCTTGATTGTCCTTTTCAAGGGGATCACCACCCTTGCTTATCAAGAAATCTAGCCTGTCGTTTTTACCACAAAGTGCTGCTACATGAAGAGGTGTTTGACCTTTGTTGTCCTTGGCATTTACATTAGCACCTTTTTCAACAAGAATATCACTTACGTCTGCTCTAAATATTGATGCATAGTGAAGGGGTGTAGAACCAAATATATCCACTTTATTTACTACATCTGGCCCAAGCATCTCTAAATAAAACTGCACTAAATCCTTATGTGATGCTGTTATTGCATCATGTAGAAGAGTTCTTCCCCATTTATCAATTACTTTTATATTGGCTCCATTTTCAATAAGAAACATGTTTAAGGTCGGGTCTCTTGACAAAAATATTGGGCTTCTTCCAAAAATATCTGCTTTATTGATGTCAGCACCATGTTGAAGAAGTGTCTTAAGTATCTCATGTTCTGTTAATTCTTCATATCCAATAAACTTCTCTACCATCTTATATACAGCAGACATACTCATATTATCAGATTCATTTACATCACTTCCGAGTACAATCAGTGTGTTCAATAATTTAAGTCTCATATCTGATTTTGCCCATACAATTCCTTGATCATCCTCGTCAAGAAATTCTAACAGAGGTGTTTTACCATAAATGTTCTTCTTGTTTATTGCAGCTTGGATTTGACTGTTGTCTAAAGATGTGGCAATGACGTGAAATTGTTCTGCAGAGTTTTCATCTGTGTAAGCAAGTGCCTTTGGGTATATGTGCAACTCGTTGTTTCCTTCGTCATCCTCCGTAAGAACACCAGTTATCATAAAATCAGAATCTAGAAATAAAGTTAAGAATATAATGACTTAAACATCTTCTGCTCTACTCACACATGCACGAAAACACGCACACACACACACACACACACAAACCACCAAGTTATAGTGAATCCCTAGTCAAAACTGTCTAATAGACTCGCTTATGGTGTGCATTTAGGGTCACCATACACTTTAAGTTATGTCAGCATAAAATGCTTGCATAGGTGCATCCGTATAAATTAAGCGTATAAGCCCTCATGCATAATTTGACTTTTTAACTCTATATCTTTGATCTGAGTAAGCTCACGGTTTCGTTTTATGCCCGCATCTGTAATTTTATGTGCATTTCGCATATTATTAGCACACATGCACATTTTACTGAATTGCATGCTCATTTTTGGAGCGTACACGCCTGAATTTTGTAGGAGCATTCTGTATTATTCTTGCGTGCGTGCCTCCTTTTAAATGTTCGCGACATAATGTGGAACTTTGACACATTTAGGGCACCATTTGCGTTTATGTGTATAAGAGGCGTTCGAGCATCTGTTTCACTCCAAAGGGCTTATTTCATGATACAAGGAGCAAGTATATTTTATACCATATACATGTCATGATATGAAAATAACCCAAACCCAATGAAGCCTTATTTCACCAAGTCGAATTTTCTCACAGAATCTAATCGAGGGACTCAAAAGACCATTCCAAAATAAAGTCGAAATTCATCAAATTATACCAGAGAAGAAGATTTTAGAAAATGTGTACAGGCGTACACAAACGCTATATGACAACTACTGATTGGGCTTCGAAAAAGGGCGCTAAAATTCATTCATACGTTATACTACCAAATGACAATTGTTGACTTTAACCATGCAAGATTTTATATAGTAGCCTGAAGCGAATCGTTATAACCCATTCTCACACGTTAATGCTTTTGACGCCCTTCAAGAAATGCAATTTGGAAAACATTGTGGAAAATGAAGAAAATGCTTATTGCAAGCAATTTCTTCATTTTAAACGTTGTATAGTCGCACGGCGAAGTATAACAAGCGCCCAAGCTCCTGTGGACTTATTCGACACTATGTTTTTGCTGTTTAATTAACAATTTGCTCTCAATGCTCGTACTTAATGCAGGATTTTGATATAATTTGGGCATGTCGTTCGCTTTTACGGGCGTCATATACATTTTGATTGCAGTCTTCCTATTACGTACGATCACTTTTCGAAAACCTTGCCATGAACCTACAGCTAGTAAATAGCTAGATTTCTATATATTGCGGTCGATTGAAAACATGAAAGTTTTAAACAAGAGCGCTCACGAGAGTCAATGATTGCAGAAGTAAAAATTCCCAAGAGAATAATTTTGCCTCAAAAGTGACCCTTAATCAAATCGTGTCTAGGAAATCAAGAACCAACATTCTTACAAAGTTTCAAGTTATTTGAGCAGGACAAGTAACATGTACATTGCAAAGTAGACTTTTTAGATTGGACCTAATGACCTAGTTTGCCAGAATTCAATTCTGGCCAAGTTAAAAGTTACTAGAGCAAAAGATATGGCCTCATGAGAGCAAACAAGGTATTTCTAAGATTTGACATAATTTTGACCCCATATCGAACTTCAATGAGAAAAAATGGAAACGAACGTTCTGACCAAATATCAAATCTAAGAGCATACAAAGTATTCCTAAGATTCTTTTTTTTTTTTTTTTTTTTCGTTTTTGACCCCATGTGACCCAAATTTAAACTTTGACAAGAAAGCACGGAGGCAATAATTCTGACAAAATTTGAAGACATTTGGGCAAAAAATGTGGCATCTAGCGTGCAGACAAGTATTCTTAGGTCAAATCTAGTGACCTAGTTTTTGATCCCATATGACCAAAATTCAAACCATGGCGACAATAATTCTGACAATGTTGGAAGACATTTGGGCAAAACAAATGGCCCCTAGAAAGTATTTCTATGACTTGAACTCGTGACATAGTTTTCGAACAAATGTGAGCCAAATTTGAAATTCGCTCTGAGACCTTAAAGACAATAATTCTGAAAACGATTGAAGACATTTGAGAGAACAATTGGTCTCTAGACTGCAAACAAGGGTTATTTTGACCTAGTGTCCTAGTTTATGACCCCATTTGACCCAAATTCAAAATTCGCCGAGAGACCATGGGGACAACCATTCTGGCGAAGTTTGAAGATATTTTAGAGAAAATGCGGCCTCTACTGTACAAACAAGGTTTTTCTAAGAGTTGACCTAGTGACCTAGTTTTTGAACACACGTGACGCAAATTCGAACTTTGCCAAGGTTCAAATCTTGGTTTGTTCTAAGAAATTCGGGAAAGACCTCCGGATGTAGATTTTTAGAAAATTCTACTGTTAAGAATGACGCTGAAAAGTCTGACCGAGCACCAAATGAAAGTCATGTTTATCACCCGTTTAAAATCAATTATGCTTTAAACGAATCTGCTTCCTGCGAAAAGCCAGTGGTGACTTCATTAAGTCAAAATTTACAGTTCACACTTCAGACTCAAAGCTATACAATTTGAACATCACACTTACTCTTCAAACTTCCCACCTCTTACACATTTACTTTCACTATACATCATGATTGTAAATTGACCAATCGGTGGTCCCGCCCACTGACTCATTCAGCCACGCCCACTTACTCCGACAGGAATTACAGCTTCGATTTTAAACGACGTTATTTTGCAAATTTAATGGCCAGCAGCATGTACCAAAAAAGTAGAATGGTTGGTGAGCTAAACGTCGTAGCTACAGCTTGAATGTTTAACTCTCCAAACCAACAAAAATGTTTCACACAATGGGGGCCAATATCGGAGTTCAAATCTAAATTCCGGGATGAATGAATGATTTGATTGGTCGGTTCATTCCTTGATTGACGGCGCAATTGCTTAATTAGCCCATAAAATTAAAGCTATGTCCTTCACCCAATCAAAATTCATCGAAAGAAAATAATAAAAGGTTATCCAAAGATTATTCCTATGACATTAGGACGAAATCTTTCCGCTGATTTTGAGAAAAAGACCGTAAAGTTTTCACCATGTATGAAAATTAGCCTAATCCCGACCATATTTTTTTCATCCGCTCAATATTCTTTGAAGGAATCTGATAAAGGGTCACGCAAGGATAAATCCTGTGAAATTGGGTAGAAATCTATGCGATACTTTCATGGGAGAACATTCTTTTAAAGTTGACAGATGGCCCCACGTACGGACGCATAACGGACACAAAACTTTGACAAAAGAGGATAGTAAGCATCCTTTGCTCCCCTTCAGACAATTGTTCTACCCATTCTGACAAATATTGGACAGTTTGGGCAACATATCACGTTTTTTGACGACATCTCTTTGCAGCTGAACCAGTCTTTAATCAGCACTATCTTTATTCTAACCAGAAGATATCTGCAAGATCTAATCTAAATTTTACCTTTTCCTGTTTTGAGAATTTTAGACCCGTCCAAATTCAAATGTTTTGAAGACAAAAATTTAATGTGGGTTTAATTTGAAGAGGAACCATTCAGTTGGGTAGAAAATATTGTGAAAAATGAAGAAATTGCTTATTACATTCATTTTTTTTTCTTTTTTTCTACAATGGTTTCTCAATTAAAGTCACAGGGGCGTAAAAACCAGGGATTGTGCAGAGAATGGTTAAAATATTTGTTCCGCTGAGTCGCTAGGAGGTTCCTTTACGCGTGACAGTTGAGATGTCCTATTACCTGGATCATAATCTGAGTCGTGATCAGACATGCTGTCTTCACGACGGTTTTCACCAATTGCGCCGCCCAGTGATCCAACTGTATTCTCGCTATTGTTTGATCCATCCATTCTACCTCAAAAGCCATGGATTTAAGTATATTATTTAGGGGCGTGGCAAGCTTCTCTAGCCTAAAAGAATATTACATTTTTTACAGGAGTACCATAGTAACAATATACGCCGTAACATTGACGTCACTTTTTCTCTGTGACGCAGCCTAGAATGGTTTAACCCATTATCAGACGGCAACATTTTAGACTGGTCCTAATTGAAAGAAGTTGCAGACAAAATCTTAAAGTTTATGAAATTTTAGATTTTTTCAACTTTCTTGGTAGAACACATTGTGTAACAAGAAGAAATTGATTGTTATAAGCAATTTCTTCTGTTAACACAAAGTTTTCCAAATTGTTTTTCTTCAGGGGCGTCATTTTGTTGGAAAGGGTTAAAAACGATTATCTGCACAAGGTCAGATGACTAGGAGCATTTCTATAACAATTTCCTGCAAATCTGTCCAGAAATGAAGGAGGAGCTGCACCAACCCTTGTTTTTTATAGTTTAGACCTGTCCAAATTCAAACGTTTTGTAGACGAAAATTGAAAGTCGATTTAAATAATCAATCAGTAGGGTAGGTAACATTGTGGAGAAAAAGGAATTGCTTGTTAAAAGCAATTTTTTTTTTGTGTGTGTGTTTTTGTTTTGTTTTTTGTTTTGTTTTTTGTTTGTTTGTTTTTGATTTTTTTTGGGGGGGGGGGTGTCAATATTTTATCATAAATTCAAAGAGACGTAAAAACCATGGATTGAACAGGAAAGGGTTAAACCCTCATGTTACTGTGACGTAGCCTTAAATAGCAAAACTCCGAGAATATGCCTACTTAAAGTCAGGAACATTCTGTGAGAAAAACGTCCATTAATGTAGTAGTAAAAGTGTTAACAAGATAAGGACGGACGGACAAAAGCAGAATATGTAACCGATATACGTCCACTTTCGGCAGCGTATAAAAATTGACTAAATAAACACGATTAAAAATATATAAAAGTATCTTGACATACGAAGACGCGGCTCTTTCCCACTCCGGCTTACTCTTGAAGTGTATATCTATCTAAGCACACCTTTTCAATCCTATTTAGATGTACAAGTTATAGTGAGTGAATACTATACAGGTACCTTTGATCACTCACTATAAGATGCATACATTATATCTCGGGATAGTTCTTAGACTGGTCCAAAGATGTTGCACACAGCAAATTTTAAATTTTTGGTGAATATTGGATTATTCTCACTTTTAGGGTAGATGTTCACGATGTTTTCCAAAGTTTCCAAATTTTTTTAGCCTGAGATTGCGTAAGCATAATATGAATGCTCTAGTCCTCATCGTTTGGGAGAAGAAGATTTTCAAAGATTTCCATCTTTATTCCTCTGTAAAAACAAGGATAGCACAAAAAGGGCTTATTTTCAGAATATGATAATTCTTTGAAGTATTTTGGTAGCGGTTCAATAGGTGATGATACACACCAAATATCAAAGCTCTCGGCCTTATGGTTTGGGAGAAGGAGTTTTTCAAAGATTTCCTTTTTCATTCCTTTGTAAAATCAGGGATCGCACAGAAAAGGGCTTATTGTCAGAATAAGATTATTCTTTGAAGTTCTTTGGTAGAGGGTCAATAGGTGATGAAATGTACCAAATATCAAAGCTCTTGGCCTTATGGTATAGGAGGAGAAGATTTTCAAAGATTTCCTTTGTAAAATCAGGGATCGCTGAGAAAAGGGTTAGTTTTAAGAGTTCAGTAATTCTTTGAAATATTTTGGTAGATGGTCAATAGGTGATGATAAGTACCAAATATCAAAGCTCTATGCCTTATGGATTAGGAGGAGAAAATTTTTTAATATATATTTATGGACGGACAGACGGACAGTTACCGAGCACAATAGCTCACCTTAGGCACGTTGTGCTCAGGTGAGCTAAAGAAAACATCACCGCAAGCTAATGTGAACGACATAGTGCCACAAAGTTTCTATCGAAGGCTACGATACCAAGGGCGTCTTTGGCAAATATAAAGAAGGTATTAATGAGAAAGAAAAAGATCAAAATCAGAACCATTGTCGTACCTAGCGGCTTCCCGACATTTGTCTCTCACCAATGGATTGAAAATCGCAAACCTAAGTGGGATAGCAGCTGGAGGCTAGGAAAGGATGTAGTACTGGTGCGAGATAAACCAGCATTCCTTATTAGGTGCTCCAGCCTCCGCATTATGACTGAAAAGTGTTAAGCAAGAAAGAAGAAAAAATCGCTGACCAGTAGCTTTATCCCTTTTCCGCATAATCCCTGCTTTTACGTCCTTGTGATGATACTTGAGACAAGAGGCCTAAGAGGGCCTGTATCGCTCAACTGACTTTAACGTCTTCAGATTTGAAGTCTGCAATTTCGGAACAATGCTTGTAGATGCTGGACGAAGGCTCATAACAATAGATCATATGATGAAGTGTTCAGGTGAGCTAAGAAAGGGTGTATATCATGAAACAATATGTGTTTTTAAATAACAAATGCCATGTTTTGACCTTGACAGATGACTTTGATCTTGTCACATTACTTTGATATTTGCGCATGCGTAAACACGAGATCATGCCAAATATAAGCCATAAGGGATTTGTATTCTAACAAAAGTTTTTCTCAAATATACAAAGTTTCTTCCACAATCATAGATGGGTGTCCATGATAAAGCAATAGCATTATGATACAAGTGTCTGCACTTTGAACGCCATGATGTTCCAATTAAATTTTCATTAAAGAAAACCCATATAATACTTGGTCTTGTAGTATTATTTTGTCTGGATTCAATTTCTTTCACAATGCAAGAAGAGCAATCTCACATTATTTAACTCAAAATTGTAAAATAAATATATTTCTCCCTTAACCTGAAAATTTAGATTTTGTTTAATCTGAATTCCAACAAATTATAGCAGACTAATTTTAGCTACAAAGTTTTTCATAACATCAAAATATTTATGTTAGGTATTCGGACAATACAAATCTGTAAGGGAAGTAATAAGAAATAATTCTATAGCTTCATAAGATGCATTTATCTCCCTTTGATCAATGTTCTAGAAAATATACCTATTCAGATATTCCTTCTCTTGTAAACTTACACAATATTTGCATCTCTTTGCAAAGTGATAAATTAATGTTTCTACTAAATAAAGCTCATTCTGGCTGAAACAGCATTTTAGGTCTCTTTACAACTATTTTGTGATGATTTACTGGGTCAGACCCGAATTCTACCAAAATATTTAATTACCCCTAACCCGCATAACATTTACCAACAATACCAACATTTAGGTGATTGCAACAACTAAACTATTATAAACACATTTTCAGGAACAATTTAAGTAAAGGGTCGTCCATGGAACAGTCATACCAAGATTCATTGAAATTAGTCCAATCGATAAGAGGAGGAGAAGATTTTATAAGTTTCAAAGTGAAAATTGGTCACGCCTTGCCACGTCCATATTTATGGGCCAATCAAAATTCCATGAACAATTTGAGTAAAGAGTCAACCAAGGAATATTGATACCAAGTTTCATTGAAATTTGGTAAAATGAGTTGGAAGTAGAATTGCTTAGATTTTAGAGTTCGAAAAGCCCCGCCCTGCCATGCCCAAATTAAGGGTGCAATCAAACTTCCATGGTCAGCGCAAGACAAGGGACATACAAGGAATATTCATGCGAAGTATTATTGAGAATGGTCAAATGGTTTGGGAGGCAAAGATTTTTAAAGATTTTAATATTCAAATAAGCCCCGCCCTGCAACGCCCATATTTTGGGGGTCAAACAAAATGTCTTGAACAATTTATGTAGAGGGTCACCCAAGGAAATTCATGCCAAGTTTCAATGAAATCGGCCAAATGGTTTGGAGGGAGAAGATTTTTAAAGATTTTAAAGTGAAAATAGGCTCCGCCCTGCCACGCCAATATTTGGGGGTCAAACAAAATTTCTTGAACAATTTAAGTAGAGGGTGGCTCAAGGAACATTTCTGCCAAGTTTCATAAAAAAAACCGCTCTTTGTTTTAGGAGAAGAAGATGTTTAAAGAAAAGTTTGCGCACAGACGGACGGACGCACACACGACGGACAGAGCCATGACAATAGCTCCCTGGCCTTCGGCCAGAGGAGCTAAAAACATTGTCACTTGAAAAAAAAATAGAAAAATAAAATAAGTTGCTTGTAACAAGCAATTTATTATTTTTAGCGTTTTTTAGGAAAAGAAAAAAAAACGGTATTTCAAATCGATCATCCGGAAACAAGTTTTCACGAATTTCCGCTCGTTTCCCCGCATGCTCATAAACTTGAAGTTAAAATTTATGTGATCGTCTCCATCTTGTTTCATCGCTGATGAAGAAAATAACTTCCTTGCTGAATGCCAACAGCCTCCTTTTAGTCATGAATATCCAGGAAAATGCTCAACAACTTTGACTTAATATGTCCATGGTAAATAGTCTAATGAATTGTCAAAATGTGAGAAATAATTTCCAAAATATTTTCAAACTAGAATCAAGGTCAGTGGTTAGTGGAGTAAGCGAATACATGTAAACTGTCTGTAAGTGTTTTGACCTGGCAGGGCCGAGCAAATTTACACCCCGTATACACAGTATATGTAACAAGTTACAACCCTGTTATAGTCACGATTTAAGCCATCGAATAAAACACCTTTTACCTCAAATTCGACTAAATCTCTGAAACGGACATGTAGTACTTCAATTGTGATGATGATAAGCTCAACGTAAAAATAATTATATGTTAGCTTTGATGGCTTTACCTTTTATCATTTGACCTTTTACCCCACAACCACAAATTTTCACGCACTTAAGAAGAAAACGTTGTGATTAAATCAAAATAACGATTTCGGTTAACAGTAGGGGGTCGTGATTGATTGAAAAGGGTTTAACGCAACTTTTAATAGTAATTCGGTTATATCGGGGCGGCTGGATTCCTGGTAGTTCACACACCAGTACTACCACTATATCCTTATCGAGCCCCCAGCTGCTCCTCCTACTTAGGTGTACGATTTACTAACTCATATTGATGATAGATGCTGGCATTATTGAGTGCGGTTACTGATAAAGTAGTTAAAACCGCCCTCAGGACTTTCAGTCCTTTGATTTTACCATACGTTCTATCATGTAAGATGGCTACTTTTTGAAATGTAATTTATATTGTCGTCCGCTAATCCTTTGAATTCGGACAAGTTAAGAATAAAAGAGAAACAGTAAAGGGTTAATGGGACTCAGTCAACAGTCTGTTGTGAGTGGTATATTTCTACCATTATCTTCTGATTTTAACAACACATCGGAAAATGCCAAGGTATGTGGTAAGCACGCCCCTCAGTCATCTAAGAGGAAGGTAAGACAGTTGTTAGACCAATGACCACGGCTGGCTTTTACAGTCAAACTGCCTTTCCGTTCGATCGTAGGCTATTGAACAAAAGTTGAGTCATTTTTGTGGATCATAATTTTGATCGTTGCGAGACAAAATTGAAATATAAAGCAACATTCCTCTCGTCTTATCGGCGATAAAGGCATCGCACTGATTTCGGCCTATTCAAGCTGTAGTTACGAGGTTTTGGTTGCCCATTTACGTTTGGGTAACTCTGCGCACACAAGCACGTAGTTACGATTTAACAACCGTTAAGTTACTTACTCTCGGTGAATCTCAACAATACTGTATATAACGATGTTGAAATTAACGCCCAGTTCAGTATGCAAAAGAAGATAAAAAATATACTTACTGTTTCCGGCATAAAGTCGAGTAGAGTGTACACGTATCTAGGTCGAATGAGAAGATAACCGTGTAGACTGGTAAGCCTGTCCTGATCGGACGATATTGGAAAGAAGCGTAGAAGGGACAGGTGTACCAACCTAATAACCATACAGCCACACGTATGGGATAGTTTAGTAGGCAATAGCTTAGTAAATCAGGATCGAAGGATTAACCCATTCCCACACAATAATGATTTGTACGTCTGTCATACAAAGAACTTTGCAAAACATTGTGGAAACTGAAGAAATTGCTTGTGACAAGCGATTTCTTCTTTTCCTCTAATAATTTTCAATCGTATAGGATGGTTACTTTTGAATTGTACTAAACTTTATAACGTCCGATGATCTGTATCAAGTGAGTTTAGACAAGTCCAAAATCTTAAAAATAGTAAAAGCTTAAATTTCGTCTGCAACCTCTTTCAATTTGGACCCGTTCAAATTTTTTTGTAGTCTGGTGATTGTTTTGTCGAAAGAAACTTAATTTGAAAATAGAATAAATTTGAGCCTAAAAGGGGGGGGTCCTGTTAACTGTATTGAAATTATTCGCTCTTTCACGATATTCTGAATCTATCTTATACAATTGTTTGAGGATGCGACCTCTGCAGGTTCAATTTCCATTTTCGAGTATTTTTGGGTCCGTTTTGCCTGACAGCTCACTTATGCTAGCTACAGAGTCATGAATGACTTTCTGAGACTTGGCATTTCTTAGCTCTCGCCAAGCTGAATAAAACCCTTATTCAGAATAGCATTTAAAAAAAAGAGCGACATGGACTAAACTGTATGATATTGTGTGCTGACTGATCATAGTCTATACCTCCTGCCAAACGAGGAATATTCCGGGTTCAGTTTGAGAAGAGTTAAACTATAGAAAAATAGTGTAAAAATTCACACCTTTTGCCTAGTCTTGTGTGGACTTGAGTGAAATATATCAAAGGAATATTCTATTTATTGGCAGTGCACTCTACCTAACTACTGATGAACACAGTAATGTCATCTATTTAAACCAACGTAGCTGGTAAAAGCTCAATTGACGGTAAATCACTAGACCTGTGAGGGGACCAGGGTTCGAATCCCGGTCTGTTCCCTATATTTATTTTTCTCCTCTGATCATATTTGGCGCTCATAGCAGATAATCGTCAGTGATCATCTGCTGTGGTAGATTGTAACCGAGATTCGGGACGAATTCATGGTTGCATGGGGCGAATGTAGTGGGGTCACCTATTCCATAGATTTAAATCAACAGCGGGTTCGGACGTGGCCTGGTAGCTTAATTGGTTAAAAACTCGATCTCTGAGCGAGAGATCCAGGTATGAATCCCGGTCGGACCACTACATTTATCTTGATAGAAGGGCACTAGGATATTCTACAAACCAAAATCAATTTACTAAGCTTTCTGGCTAATAAAAGGATTTTCAAAGATGTTCTTATTTGTTTCAATGTAAAGTAGGGTGCATCCAAATAATGCATCATATGAACAAACTTAATAGAAGTCCCCTAGGAGATGCTGCATAACAAATATCGGAGCTCTCTACCATCTTGTTTAAGAGAAGATATTTGAAAGATATAATTATTTTCACCCTTTTGTTGCCTTTGCAACCAGAAATAAGGGTTTGATTAATTGAATGGTATCTAACGCCACTTTTAACAGTATTTCAGTCATAGTGTGGCGGCTGGAGCACCTAACAATGGATTCCTGGTGTTTCTCACACCAGTACTACCACTACATTCTTTCCTAGCCTCCAGCTGCTATCCCACTTAGGTTAACGATTATCCACCCAGTGGTGAGAGACAAATGTCAGAAAGTATATGTGACGCCACCAGGGATCAAACCAATGACATCCCCTGATTGATGATTAGGAGTCTGACGCGCTACCGACTGCGCTATGACGGCGATTCCACCAGAAATAAGGGTGGATTTCAATTATTTGAAAAAATTCAAGAGCTCCATCTGAGGAACATCCCTGCAAAGTTTCATCAAGATAGAACCCCTGGTTTATGAAGAGAAGATGTTCAAGAAATTATTGACAGATGGACGACATCAGCATTGAAGAAGCCAGGCAATCAGAGGTCTAGGTAAGGGGGGGGAACAGCATTCTACAATCCTTATTTCTCAACAAGCTAATGTTGTCAGTACCCATTTGAATCGTCTTGATAAGACGATTAAATTGTGTACCTACAACATAAGGTTTATGGCAGTATTGGGGAAATATTTGAATCAAAATTAAAATTACTCCCTCTTTCTGTAGCTCTGGACAATGGGTGATCATGGTGGCTTACAGTAAGCACAAAGTGAACAAATAAACTAGTCATAGTGATTGTTGGTCAACATTTCTGTTGACACTATTAAATTAAAAAATAACTTATGGCTCAAAAGGGATAAAAGGGTGGTTTAGATAAAGACCAGACTGCACATATGTGCAGACCGGGGTTTGTTTATACCTCCTACCAAAACAGGAATATTCCAGGTCAGTTTGCCTGAAAGAAAATCTAGAATTGTTATGTCTAGTACAGGAATAAAAGAACAAACATTAATTCATAAATAATTTACTGATTACTTGCTAGAAAATATTTCATGACCAAACAAACTATTTAACACCACTTTCAACAGATTTCCTTTTAAAATGTGGGGAATATATGAACAAATACCATATAATTCTTTGTTAAGATAGGGTTTAACACTACTTTCAACAGCATTCTAGTTATTATGAGGCTGCTGGTGACCTAACATTAGTTCCGTTTCATTTCTCCTACCAGTAAAACCACAAAATTCAATCTGAGCGTCAAGATGCTCCTCCCACTAGGTACAATATTGGTGACAGACAAATGACACATGGATGGTTCAGTGCAAAACAGTTGTAACTGCATATATTTGTATACTCAGTTACAACTGTTTTGTGCTTATCCATTGACATATTGCACTGACTTGTCAAATGTCAGAAAGAATGTCTACCAAACTCAGAACCCCAGGATTGAGAGTAGAGGGCACTACCGACTGAGCTAGCCTGGTTCAACCAATTACCAAAGAGACTGGAGTCTTGAACAATGCACTATTTGTTGAGTTTTGTAAGAAATAAAGGACTGCAAGGACCTATTACTGCTTAAACCCGCATTGAAGAAATGAAACTTTGGGGAAAACTTGTGAGAAAAGGAGATATTGCTTGTAACAAGCAGTTTCCCCTTTTCTGACAATGTTTTCTAACCTAATATGATTATCATTCTTTAAAAAAATGGCACTCTGAAATGTGGTCTGCTAGTTTTTTTTTAAGATTTTAGCCTGTCTAAAATTTGGTTGTTTGCTAATACATTAGGTATTGTTGTATCTAGGAGATGAAGTAAATAATTGTTGGTTATATTTAATTATGAAACCCTGATACCACTGCATGTAGCCTAACAACCTGGTATTATACTTGATAAATTATGGATACTCACCTGACTATAATACTGAAGTGTTTGTTGGGGTATTGATTTTTTTGTCTATCAACACTAGAGTTTTCTCACACAATCAACCTTTTTTACGCCCCTCAAGAAAGAAGATTTAACAGACAATGTCAAAAATGCAGAAATCGCTGTTACAAGCAAATTCAACATATTCTAAAATGCTATTTACCCAGAAAGACCATGATACATTCTGTTTGAAATTCTATCAATTTGAAAAAATGTCCACCAATTTGTTTGAAAATGCATTTAGTGTTATCTCCTTTAACCCTTTCCTGTACAAATCTTGAGAAAACATTGGGGTAAAAGAAGAAATTGCTTGTAACAAGCAATTTCTTCTATTTCCACATTTTTTTTACCACATAGGATGGTTTCATTTCAAATTGCATTCAATTTACATTGTTGGCTGTAGCCACTTTCAGTTTTGGCCAGTCTAAAATTTCAAAAAAATAGGAAACGGTTAAAAGTATGGGCTGATCTTTTGACAAGTGAACCTGTATTCGAAGTTTCAAATGAATGCCTTCAGAAATACCAAAGATATTACGACACATCAGTTTTACTATAACAATGATCATACATAGACTATGGCAACATCTTTAGGTTTTCTCTGAAGAGCTAAATTCACAAGATGGGGAGGCATTGCAGGTTCTAAACTAGATTGGAACACATTGCAGACTCCATATCTAGGCTGTGTCTTATTACTTAACCCCTCCCCACACAGTGACGCTTTTTGACGCCCCTCAAGTAAAGCAATTGGGAAAAGATTGTGTAAAATGAAGAAATTTCTTCTAACAAGCAATTTCTTCATTTTCCACAATGTTTTCTACCAAGACAGTTGAAAACATTTAAACTTTCATCCAGTTTAAATTGCAAGTCCTTTCAATACTGACCATCTAAATTTTTGCTATCTGGTAATGGATTAAACTGTGTAGGAAATACTTATTATAAAATAGAAAATGCTAGTTATATACTATTCCTGATTTTCTAAAAAAATTGCGCTAATTGCCTCTGGATAATTATTACAAATAAAAATATGTTTTGTCAATGGAATGTTTTATACAACAAACAAATATGGACGGAATGTTGTAATTCATAGAGAGACAGTCTGTCAGCTAATTTGTGACTTTGGTTCAGTCTGTACAGGTTGTTTATATTGACACAGTTTAGTAGTGAGTTCATTCCTCTCCTCTAGTTTCTGTACAAACATGTCCATCAATGGTAGGGCAAAATCATCCTGAAACATGATAATATGGTAAGATTATTCTATAGATGTACGAAGTTTAACCCATTTCCAGACAACAAAATTTTAGACTAGTCCAAATTGAAAGAAGTTGCAGACAACAATTTTAAGTTGATAGAATTTTAACAATTTTCAGTTTTTTGGATAGAAAACATTGTGGGAAATAAAATGAAATGTTTGTTATAAGTATATGTATCTTGAACCCTGTTTGAAAGCAGCAAAATATTTAGTTTTTGCAGTAAGTTGACTTTGATAAGACACCTTGAACTAGACAGATTACTTTGCCCTTACAACTGATGCCCTTCAATGCAATGCCCCTATATACCAAATATGATCCATGTATCTTCATCAGCGTATAAATAAGAGCAAAATGTTAACTTTTTGCAACAAGTCACAATATAAGTAGCCTTTATACGTGACCTTGATCTCAATCTCTGACCCTGATCTCTTTACCAACTGATGTATATTAATGCAAGGAACCTATTTCCCAAATACAGTTATACCTGTCTTAAGCAAGCGGTCAAGGGATTTGCCAAAATCGCTTTCTTTAGACAGGTACTTGCTTAATACAGGTCGGCCTGTCAAGGTTATGGCCGGATATTTGTATAACAAAAAGATTGGGTGGCAAGAAAGTATTCATTTTCATTGTAAATAAAGAACAAGAAAACAGCTCATTCAAACATTCTTTTTCAATTTTGGTAAGAATACTAGTAGGTCTATATGCTCGTGAAGTCGATTTGATTATCTATCGAAATTATAAAGGTTCAAATCAGATTTACTTGAACGGTCGAGATTATTTTTTGCAAAGATCGAACAATTGACATTATATCGGGCGGTCAATTGAGGATCAGTCTGCTCGATAATTTTGATTATTATTGCTTAAAACACTTTATTTCAACTAGAATCTAGTCAGAATTAGTCTTTGAGTGAGTTTGTTTACTCATTTACTCTGTACAAAAACGAAAATAGATTACAATCTGAGAACAGTAATTTTGATTGTCATGCTTGATTAAACTTTATTGATAAAGTTTGAAGACCATATACAGTAAAACCCCTCCTTACGACCACCCCGGAAATACGGGCACCCCTCTATTACGACCGAATTTTTACAGAACGGAATTTTTTGTTCTTTATTTCAATGGTCGCGAACCCCTCTAAAACGGGCACCCCGCTATTCCGAATTACGACCACTAAATTCAGTACCAACCATAGCTGATACACTATTTTGAACCCCACTAAAACGACCAGTTTTCACACATTGAGACCGATCACCCGAATTTCACACTTGATAAGAGCGACACTAATTGGGTACGAATACATTATCGGATTTTTGATTTTGTGATATCGAACCCTTATTATAATTGGTGTTATGATTAAAGTGGCCGATCACTTTTAGAAATTATAGTTTGTTTTATTTCTAATTGTTATTTGAATGTTTCACAGGTTTTGACTCGAGAAATAAATTCGAAAGTGAAAACGTATCCAAGAAGTTACGATTATTTTGTTTACGGCGTTCCGAACAGATTAGCAATTAAATTTTGATTTCAACGTAATTGATGCTTGGTATTCGCATTATAGAAGATATGTTATCGACAGTTTGACACTTTGAACCTGTACTTATGAATGAATAATCTGAGGTCGGAGTTTTTGATCAGATCCAAATGGAGAATAGAAAAAGTAGAACTTACCGAAGATCGTAAATTTGAAAATGACATTAGATTCCGCTGTAATACATGTTCTGATAGTTTCATTTTTGTATGTATAGTATTAATATATTCAATAACGAAAATAAAATAAACATGTATTACTTGACAACAAACGACCAAACCTCAGTAATACGACCACCCCTCTATTACGACCACTTTCTGAAAGTACCGCAAGTGGTCGTATTAGAGGGGTTTTACTGTACATAAAATTCAATTACTGAATAAGAGCAATAAAACAAAACTAGGCATTTTGATGACTTTGTAGTTCTCTACAAAACACCTGTTAATTGGCGACGCATGTGGTTGCTTATCTGATTTTTACACTTGAATAGATAATCCAAAAACAATTATGCGCAGTGATAATTACTTATCAGTGAAAACTGCCATGGCTCAAAAATTGACTGTAAACTCAGGTTATTTCACAGAATGGGACACACTTTTGACGGCTGTTGATTACGTTATAGAGGTGCTTGTTGAATACAGGTAAAAAAGATCGGGGACTTTGAACTGGCTGTTTAAGACAGGTGCACAAAATGAAGGTGACCGGATGACCAGGTTTGACTGTAAAAGCCATGTATCTGAACAAGAGCCAAACTGTTTAGTTTTTGTGTAAAGTTTACAACTCTCAGACAGAAAGACAGACACTGGTAGAACAATAGGCCCCCTCTCTTATCAATGTTTTTATATCCAAAGATGTTGAGCTTGATAAATGCGTACCTTACTGTTCTGTAACTTTTCTAGACGTTTCATCCATTTCTTGTCACGTTTTCTCTCTAGTTCTAGCTCTGTTTCCTGTAGGTAAACAAGACTGGAATTTAATGTCTGAAATCTGGTTTACATAGCATATCCATGCCATGCGGATCTACAATATGTATGGCCAATTACCAGAGTTCCAATTTGAAAGAATTTACATAGGCATTTAATTGAAAAAATATTTGCCAAATGGGGTCAAAAACATTGTGAGAAAGGAGCAAATGGTTAAAAATCACTTTCATTAGTATAATTTCTTGGGGGAGTAAAAATGAGGGATTTTGCGGTAATAAAAGTAACCAAATGCAAGAACTTCCACAAAGAAGGCCTATAATCAAATAGTGACTTCAAATATTCAAGTTTTTTAACATATTTGTTTTAATTATTCATTTTTGTTTAGGCTTGCTCTTCCTGCACTGGTATTAAATGAACACTCAAGAAAACTTTTTAACAAAGAAAATAATGAAGTAACCTCTGTATCTGAGACTATTCAGAGATCTGAAGAAAAGACATTGTTTTGTCCCAAAATTATTATAACCCATTTCCAAACACTCATGTTTTTTGACACTCCAAGAGTTAAAAGTTTGGAAAACATTGTGGACAGTGAAGAAATTGCTTGTCACAAGCCATCTCTTCATTATCCACAATGTTTTCTGTCCCAAAAGACATTTATTTTTAGAATTTCATGAACTAAAAATTGTCGTCTGCAACCAGTTAAAAATTTTCGTGTGGTAATTGGATAACCTGTCAGTTTTCTTGCAAAATAACTTCTTCTAGACCTTGAAATATACAATATCCTTATGAATAAAATTTACTATATTTGACAAACTGTACATACTATTTTTCTAATTTCACCATCTGCACTCATAATATCATCAAGGTCTGACTGGCTGAGGTTCAGAATATCCTTGGCAAGGTCCTGGGCGCGTTGCATCGAGGCATTGGTTTTATCTGCAGTGGTTTTCCTATTTTCTACTTCTATCAACCCTGATCTGGTTTGTTGGGTTCTTCTCAGAATCTCCTGGGCCAAGTTCTGTATAAAAGAATATATCATAAGTAAAAAAGGATCATATTTGATCTGCAAGTAATAAATGACCCATCTGAATGAAGTAATTTCTCCTTTCACACAATGTTATCACTGCTATTTTATTTCATGTATCGGAATGTGGGATGTAAGGTAGTAATCAGGGCTCCGGAAATTTGGAAATTTAAATCGGTCCAGGACAATGCCACCCCCACCCCCCTGGCCGGCAAAAACTAACACCCCCGTCCACCGGCAACAACGAATACCCCCGCCTTTTTTCACCTTTCTCGTACGTACAAGAGTTAGTTATTCATTCAATAGTTGCCTTCTTTTTTAAATTTTCTGAAGATGATTACATCTTCAACGAGTGGAAGATAGATGAAAACAACTGACAGATCCTACTTCCATTTTGTTTTTGAAAATTTGGCTGTGTATAAATTGCAATTCCAGCAATGTACGGCAGTCAACAAAATTCCAATTAGATAGACAAATAAATTACATTTTCAAAATTTCCGGGTTTAACAGAATATTTACGTGACGAACCCACCCCCCCTGCCGAATTACTTGTAGTAATATACTTTTTCATAATCTGGTTATCAAAAGTTCTGTTAATTTAACACAGTCATAGTGATTTTATCTCAACACAAGCCTCTGTTGATGGGAAACACAGCTGACGTCACAAAACTGTTGGGTCAGTCCATTCTACCCCATGGGAACGCAGAGTCGTGACATACTTCAAAAAGACCAACTTGTCAAACTCAGGTGGATTGCCCCCATTTTGCACTATTTTCCCAGAGTAGAATTTGTGCACAAATTTCGGTCATTTATTAATTGTAGTTGATTTGCGATTTATTATTCGGACATTTTCCTCCCCTGAAGTAAGATTTCATGGTTTTGTTGTTTCTTTAATTTCATTGACGGAACTAGCGATATCAGTAAGCAATCGTTTTCTTTTGTATTCAAATTATCTGAATTCTGCGGATTTCCACATATTCTTTGAATTGGTAACAGGACAATAGCCCCTCCGGACAATACCCCTTCTATGTTTTTTGACAAGGCGAACATTATCCCCTCCCTAAATTCAACAGGGCGGACAGAATCCCCTTCCTATTATGAACAGTGCGGACATTATCCCCTTTTCCGTTTTATTACTACGGACAAAAGCCCCTTTCTAAAATATATCACAGACAATTATGTTTTCTGGATTGGTTAGAATTCTGGTTTTTCACCCGAAAACCAGCCGGGAAGCACAACATATTACTTGGCTTCAAATAGTAAAAAATTGAATTTGACAAGAGGTTCCTTTTAACCCTTTCCTGTTTTTCAAAATTTTAGACTCGTCCAATTTGTAAGAAGTTGCAGACGACAACTAAAAGTGAGTGCTACTTGAAAAGTAACCAACCTCAAGGGTAGAAAATATTGTGAGAAAAGAAGAAATTGCTTGTTACAATCAATTTCTTCTTTTCCCACAATGTTTTCTCGAGTATAAAATCACAGAGGCGTAAAAACCAGGGATTGTACAGTAAGGGGTTAAAGGAACATGGTGGTAAAAAAGAGAAAGCTGCTCTTTGCCTTTGCCATGATGTTTACTACATATCTTATGGTGTCGCTCGCACAGACATATGCAAAAGTATATAATTAAAAGTTGGGCACTGGTTTATTATTCAATAAAAAAGTAAAATTAATGTTAATCTTATGAATGGAAGGGGTTTTTGTCAGTTTCATTTCTTAGGTCCAAAGAAATTTATTATACAACCACACAAAGGGGATAAAGTTCGCCTGTCAAGGGGATAATATCCACCCTGTTAACCCTTGTCATGCTGAACCTGGAATATTCTGGTTTTAGCAGGAGGTTTAGACCAAGATCAGCCTGCACATAAGTGCAGTCTGATCTTGGTCTACACCTCCTGCTTGTACTTTTCCTGCCAGAGTTGTTTATGAAATTTATTTCTAAAAGAAATATTGATTTTTGAACAACAAGTCCTATCAGTACTTTCAGCCCTTTGATTCTACAACAATTCGGTGAGGTTGTTTATACAGCATGACAAGGGTTAATATTAGGAAGGGGATACTGTCCGCCTTGTCAAAAAACATAGAAGGGGATATTGTCTGGAGGGGCTGTTGTCCTAGATTCGTTTGAATTCTATCGGCTACGTTTCTTACCGTGAATTAAAATCTATAAAACATATATTAACGACGTGACTATCTTTAACCCTTTCCTGATTTAACCCTGTTTTTTACGTCCCCGTGAATTTATAATTGAGAAAACATTGTAGAAAAAGAAGAAATTGCTTGTAACAAGCAATTTCTTCTTTTTCCACAATATTTTCTACACAACAGAAAGGTTATTTTTTAAAATAAATCCACTTTTAATTTTTAGACAGGAAAACCTTAAAGTTTGGACAGGTCTAAAACGTTTCAAAACAGGAAAGAGTTAAACAAATTTCAAACCCTGTCTCATGCTTGTGAAAAATTAATTTCATGAAAGTGTTGTGCTGAGCTATTCCGACTTTAGACGCACGGCAACTGAAGCCTGTTCATGTCTCGATTTATATACGCATCCCATATTATTGTAAAAGATATTTGTTCCACAAGAAACGGCAGTTTTAAATGTCCATTTTTATAAGACTTCGAACGTGTGTAATTCAGTCAAACCGATTCTCTGTTTGCAAAACTCGATGCCCGAAGTTCAGTCAAGCGTGAAACTTGCTAGCTGCAAATTAGGTCCACATATGGATGGGCAATTGACTGGCCAACGGCTGAACTAATTATCAATTTTTGGCACTTTTGTTAATCCCTTAATCTGCAACTAACATGTGAAATCCTTGAATTATTTCGGTTTTAAAGTGGATTTTGATAGATGGGCGAGTTTCACAATATTTCAACATGAAATTTAATGAAAAATTCGGACCGATTTTGGTGTAATTTTTTTTATTCCATTCGGTCTGGAAATTCAAAATTCGGTCAAAACAGGCAATTTATCGGATTTTCGGAGCCCTGACATTAACAAAAATTCGCCTTTTAACCCTTTCCCATATAATACCTGGTTTTTACGTCTCTGTGATACTATAGATGAGAAAACATTGTAGAAAAAGAAGAAATTGCTTGCAACAAGATATTTCTTCTTTTTCCACAATGTTTTCTACCCTACTAAATGATTATTTTTTCAGATCAAATCGACTTTAAATGGTTGTCTGAAAAGTCTTTGAATTTGGACAGGTCTAAAATTTTGAAAAACAGTAAAGAGTTAACCCATTACGATGACAATAATTATGATGCCCTGAGGAAATACAATCATGGTAAACTTTGTTGGAAAAGGAGAAATGTTTCTGCCCTAATTGCACATATTTTCCAATTTAAGCTCGACTTCATATTGTCTGCAACTCCTTTCAATTTAGTGTTCTGGCAATGGGTTAATGTGCTTTAGATAGTATAGATAGATACCTTTATTTCCTCCATTACAGGAGAGTGAAAACATATTACATACATACAAATATAATACAAACATATTTAGAACGACTAGAAGGACATAAACATAACAAACAAAAACGTTTAGACAGACAGACAAACATAAAGATTGACAGGATAAATACACATTAAATCCTATATCTGGCGACCAAAATTCGTCACAACTACAGCTTTAGTAGAGCTGAAGCTATGAAATCTTGTTCCCCGATTGATGTTCATGACACTACGACCAGATTTATAAAGACAAATGCCAAGTTTTTTGGCAGATTTTGGACAATTAGAGTTATTGATAGATCTTTTAAACTCGCTTAAGATTTCAATGGTTTGTTGCTCATGTGGCTTTAAAATAAAGTCCAGGTAATCACTTGTAGATTTTGCTTTCAATTTATATTCTAAAAGATTTTTAGTATGAGTAGCATTAACAATACATAAAAACATCATATGGACAACAATCTGATCAGTGTATACACCACATTTTTTACATGTAAAGGAAGTATTTCTAAAACAGAAACCAATCATTTGTATGACTGTTTTACAATACGGAAGGAGTCGCTTATTTGACTTTGAGTATATCCAAAGATCTGACGGATAATTTTCAGAATAATTTGGGTGCAAAGATGCAAGTAAATGTGAATTATTAGCTTCCTGAAAGTATTTTTGACGCGCTTCTACATAATAATCAATCACTTGTTTACTAACAGTGTTTTTCCATGCAGCTTTACTTGGAAAGGTACCATATTCAATGAAAACAGTGATAACTTGTCTGAGGTTAAATTTTCCAAGCAGTCTAAAACAGTCAGCTACAAATCCTTTAACGGCGGCAGGGTTTGCGTTGTACATTATAAGTCTACCCGTACATATTGATTTGACAAAAAAACCAGTGTCTAAGTTACACAGCTGACCAAAGAGGATAAGCTTTCTAATTTCTATTTCAGCTGAGATCGGTAAAATACCAATTAGAGTTAAGGCCAAGTTAGAGTTCGTATACTTTGAAAGTGATTGCATGTACTTAATACAATATCTATGACTTCTTTCTAAAGCAAGTAGCTGATCATTACTTAAGCTATACCAAAATTCACATCCGTAATGCGCTTTTGGCAATACAATACATTTATAAAGTTTCTTTGCGGATAGAGGATGTATACTGCCACCAAGGAGACCAGAATTCACTAAGCTTAAAAATGTTGACCGTAGTTTTCTGCAAAATTCTTCTATGTTAGTTGTTCTATCCGAATACTTATTCAAATTAACGCCAAGGTGTTTGTAATTGACAACGTCATTAACTGCGTCATCTCCCAGAGACCATGTTCTTGAATTAATATTAAAATCACAAGTCGTTTCATTCATAACAATTATTGCAGACTTTTGGGCGTTGTAAGAATACCTATTCAAACATGAATAGTGATAACAGATATTCATTAAATGGTCCATACCAGATTTTGAAAATGACATCAAGACCATGTCGTCCACAGCAGACGGACAAACACAATTTAAAGACTGAAATTGAAATCTGACTTTTGACTGGGACAATTGATCGATTAGATCATTAATGAATATTAAATATAAGTAAGGGCTTAATACATCCCCTTGTCTAGTTCCTTGCAGAACCGGGAACCAGTTCGAGCAAAATCCGTTGCTTTTTACACAGCTCGTCATACCTTTATACAAATTTTGAATTGAAAGAAAAATGTAAGGATCAATATTTATTTTAAAAAGTTTAAGCATTAGTGATTCGTGCCAAACACAATCAAAAGCACTCTGTACATCTAAAAAAAAAACATGTAGAGTTTACTATTATTCTCAGACGCGAAGTTGATGCTCTCATGAACGATATAAGACGTCATTTGACATCCTAGACCTTTTCTGAAGCCCCCTTGCTGGGAATTAATGATACCTACAGTACTTTGATTATCAAGGCGAGTTAATAGAATTGATTCATAAATCTTCAAAAGGACAGAGGAGAGTGTTATTGCTCTGTAACTTTTCGGGTCACTCTTTGGCTTATCACCCCCTTTGTATAAAACTGTTATAACCCCTTTTTTCAAAATGCTTGGGGTATATGATTGTAGCAACATACAATTAAGAAATTTCATCAAAATTTGCCTTATGGCAAAACCACTAAATATAAAATGTTCATAGAAAAGGCCGTCAATCCCACAACTCTTCCCCTTTTTCAACTTGTTAATGGCATTGTTTACTTCATTAAATGTTACAGACTGAAACTTATCAGCGGAAATATTTTGATTTACATTGGCATTAATCTCCGACAATTCTTGTTTAACAAGCGTTTTATAATTATTGTGGAAACGTCCATTTTCTTGAGGTGTATAGAGTTCTTGAAAATAATTATACCATTGTTGATTTATGGAATGTGGATCTCTGTATGTTACATCTCCAAATTTTATATCTGAACATGCATTTCGATTAACCTTTCTCTTTTTGTTGACTAGTTTCCAGAATAGAACAGTTTCGCGTTCCGCGCATTTGTCCATATCCGAATATACGCTATCAATATATTGAAAGCATTTGTTACGATGCAATTTTCGGAAAATAGGTTTTTTAACTTTATAATTCAAGTAAAAATTATCGGCCTTGTGACCTTGAACTTGGATGTATCCAATAGAACATTATGCATGACAGGGGAACAACTGTGAAAAAACAATTTTGTAATCCATCATTTAATGTAGAAGATATGCTCCATTACATGGCAGGGGCTTAAAAAGGACTTATTTGTGACAAGCAATTTCTCCTTTTTTCCTAATATTTTCTGTGTTTTGCATTTGCTTTGCAAATCTAATGCAATTTCTGTTACTGTCTGTAATTCTTTCAATTTTACTAGTCTAAAATGTTGTAGTCTTGTAATGGATTGATGATAGTTCAAACTGGACTTACCCTCACAAACCTCTGGTAGGCCTGTAGAATGACATGGATCTCTCGTAGTTTTTCCTTTGCAGTTTCTAGAGCATCCTCACTCTCCCGTGCCAGACTCTTCATTTGTTGAGTGGCCATTTTCTCCATGTCTTCAAGAGACGTCTCTAATTTCATTTTCTTTGTTTGACTCTCCAGCAGTAACTTGTTCTACAATGAATTCAGGACAATGGAAGACAAACATGACTGTGTTATCTACCCGTGATTTTGTATCTAAAACAAGTTGCAACAAATTATACTGGTCCTTTTGTACTGTTTCCTATCCTGTATCCCTGCTTTCTCTGTGCAATTTGTATTTTTCTCATTATTAATTACTAATTTAAGGAGTTGATTTTTTTCATTTTCCACAATGTCTTCTACCCCAAAACAATTTTTTTTAAGATTTCACAAAAACTAGAAATTGTGGTCTACAACTTGTTTGAATTTAGATTTAATTGTCTGATAAAAGGTTAAAAAGCTATTATCATACTTTTGATGCAATACAAACACAGAATGGTTCCTAAATTGATCAAAAAGGGATTAGATATCTTTGCTGATGTGCTACAAAGTTAAAATTTGTTTGCAAGAATCATGATCTCTCTCAAATCAAATTCACAAACCTCACCTTTTTCTCAATTTCTGCCGTAATTTTAAGGTACCTCTCTTCATATTCTCTCTTCTCTCTGGTGACAGCTCCAAGCCTTTTCTTGTAAGAATCAATCTACAATATAAACACATATACTGAGTTAAAACTGAAACCGATCTCTCCAGGTGTACAGCAGCAAAGACAAAGGTTTTGGGAGGTACTGAACAAAAAAGAATTTTTAGATTTCATTAACTAAAAATTAACGTCTTTTCTGTCTAGTAGTGGATTAAATAAATGATATACATAATAAATAGGAACTAATTACAATACTTCTCAATTCCTGTATTTTAATTTTGTTTGAAAATTAATTAAGTATAAAGAATGGAAACTTATCTATTCATCTTGAGCAATGACAAGTCTTAGACTGTATTTACCAACCATTATCTTATTAATAAGTTCTAAAAAAATTTCATTACTTGAGCTCTGATTGCATGAAAGGCTTTGCAACTCAGAACCCTTGTTTTAACTCATTCCCACATGACCATATTTTTTTACTCTCCTCAAGAAATAAGCTTTCAAAATCATTATGGACAAGTAAAAAATTGCTTTTAACAAGCAATTTCCTCATCGTCAACAATGTTTTCTATTTCAAAAGGCAAAGAATTTCAAAATTCTATAAGACAAAAAATTGTTACCTTCAACTTCTTTCAATTTTGAACCGAGTCTAAAATTTTGTCATCTGGAAATGGCATAACCAATTACCCAACTACAAAATTTTTAGACAAGTCCAAGTATGAAGAAGTTACAGACAAAAGTATTTTGATGATAAAATTTGATAAAAATCTTTGTATTTTGGGGTAGAAACATTTTGGATATATAACAAGAAATTTCTTTATTTTCCACAATGTTTTCCCAATTTTTTTTCTTGGGAGCGTCAAAAAGTGTGATTTTGTGGGTTAAAACTCACAAGCATATAGTTAACCCTTTCCCGTTTTTGGAAATTTTAGACTAGTCCAAATTGGAAGAGGTTGCAGACGACAATGACAACAGGATGTCATTTGAAATGAAACCATCATATGTGGTAGAAAATATTGTGAAAAAAAGGAGAAATTGCTTGTCACAAGCAATTTCTTCTTTCTCCACAATGTTTTCTCAAGTATAAAATCACATGAACGTAAAATCCCGTATTTGAACGGGAAAGGGTTAATTCAGTCTGGTTAATACAAGAGACTATTGTGTCCAAAAATTACCTGTATCTTTTGTTTATCACTGTTATCTTGCAGGAGTTTCATCCTTGTTTCTAGCTGCTCCTAAAACACAACACACAAACAACCATCTTAGCCACATCACACCAGGTCATAATATAATAATCTTTACTTAGCCAATTCCCACACAAAGACATTTTTTGACTTCCTGAAGAAAAACAATAGGAAAACTTTGTGGAAAATGAAGAAATTGCTTGAGACAAGCAATTTCATCGTTTTCCACAATGTTTTCAACTCAGGGAATAGCATAAAATGAAAATTTCATCAATTTTACATTGTTGTCTGCAACTCCTCTCCTTTCAATTTAGATCAGTCTAAAATTTTGTTGTTTGGAAAAGGGTTAATTACACAGACTTTCTTCAAATTGAAACACACTAGCCACAATAAACAATCATCTAAAGACACAGACATTGCTATAAAAACAGTATTTGACTTTGTTTCAAGTATAGAGGGGACAATAAAAACAAGAGCACCGCTTACAGGTGCCTATACTCGGCTGTTGGGTGCTGGATAGTCGACAAAATGCATCTAGAGTTATCCCCCTTGATAGTATATTGCTCTTTTGATAGTGAACAAGTGTGCCAAGTTTCAAGTGAATGCCTTCAGTAGAACCAGAGATATCACAAATTGTAAAAGTTTTCACACAATGACGACAACAACAGTGAAGAAGACCACACCAAGGCTTTTGCGATACCTCGGGTTTTCTCCGAAAACAGCCGAGCTAACAAGGACACTACAAAATTGTTTCATATGTGGCCTTCACAGTAAACAAGACTATATTGTTGTTGGGCAAATTCAACCTTGCTACTACAACTTGAATAAGGGTTTAAGATCCTTGAGTATTCATTAAACCTTTCCTTTTTATGACATTAGAGACTGGTCCAAATTGAAAGAGGTTGCAGACAACAATGAAAATTGGATGCAGTTTGAAATGAAACCATTGGATGTGTTAAAAATGTGAGAAAAGAAGAAATTGCTTGATTCAAGCAATGTTTTCTTTCTCCACAGTATTTTCTCAAATACAAAATCATTTCAAGGTAAAATCACAGATTTGTACAAGAAAGGGTTAAAGTACTGGAATATTAACACAGATTTGTACAGGAAAGGGTTAAAGTACTGGAATATTAACACATTCCTGTATTGAAGCTTATAGAGTGCCCCTAAGAAAAAAACTTTCTTGAAAACATTTTGACAAATGAAGAAATTGCTTGTTACAAGCAATTTCTTCATTAACAACAATGTTTTCTCCTCCAAAGGACAAAGATTTTTAAAATTTCATCAAGAAAAATGTTGTCTTCAACTTTGAATTAGGAGTAGTCTAAAATGTTGTCGTCTGGTAATGGGTTAACAATCAATCACATAGTGGCCATGCAAGATCTTCTTATTGATGAGCAACCAAAATATTGTAGCTGCAGCTAGCCTATCTAAAAGTTGCAGTTAAAAGGTTTCAGTTGCTCACCAAAGGTATAAAAAGTTATTAAACAAAAAAGAATCCAAAGAAAGCCTGAAAGCTAATGAGCAAGCAAGGTCATAGGTTCACTAAACAAAAAACCCCAAGGGGATCATGTAAGTCCTAAATCACTCCCCTGAGTATTATTGTTCATGGCTTTATGATATATAAAAAATAGCAAATTCCTCTGTCTAATTATTTTGGAGAAGATGTTTAAGGATTTTCTCTTTTAATCCTAGGTATATTGATGATCAGACCGTATAGCGTAATTTCCTGAATATGGTAATGCTTTGAAGTATAAACATCAATACATACCAAGTATAAAAGCTCTAGGCCTAATGGTTTAGGAGATGAAGGTTTTCAAAGTTATCATTCTTTTTTCCTATCTAAAATTAGGGATCGCACAGGAAAGGGCTAATTTTCAGAATACCGTTATTCTTTTAAGTATTTTTGGTAAAGGGTTGATTGCTGATGATATGTTCCAAATATCAAAGCTCTAGACCAAACCGTTTGGGAGAAGAAGACTTTAAAAGATTTCCTTTGTAAAATCAGGAATCACACAGATAAAGGCTAATTTTTCAGAATGTGGTAATTCTTTGAAGTATATCTGTAGAGGGTCAATAGGTGATAATATATACCAAATATCAAAGCTCTAGGCCTTATTTTTGGAAGAAGAAGATTTTCAAAGATTTCCTTCTTAATTCCTTTGTAAAATCAGAGATCGCACAGAAAAGGGCTAATTTTCAGAATACGGTAATTAGTTGAAGTATTTTGGTAGAGGGTCAATAGGTGATGATACATACCAAATATAAAAGCTCTAGGCCTTATAGTTTCAGAGAAGAAGGTTTTCAAAGATATCATTCTTTCATCCTATCTTAAATGAGGAGATCGCACAGAAAAGGGCTAATTTTCAGAATACGATAATGCTTTGAAGTATTTTGGTAGACGGTCAATAGGTGATGATATGTACCAAATATAAAAGCTCTTGGCCTTATGGTTTAGGAGAAGGTTTTCAAAGATTTCCTTTGTAAAATCAGGGATCACACAGAAAAGGGTTAATTTTAAGATTACAGTAATTCTTTGAATTAATTTGGTAGAGGGTCAATAGGTGAGGGTATGTACCAAATATTAAAGTTCTAGGCCTTATGGTTTAGGGGAAGATTTTTTTATAAATGTTCACGGACAGACAAACAGATGCCGGACAATTACCGATCACAATAGCTCACCTTTAGCACGTTGTGCTCAGGTGAGCAAAAAAGCCTTAAAAACCTGACTCATCACAAAAGAAACCATGCAGACCTGTCGAGAATAGAGTTTAAGCCATTACCACATGACAAAATCTTACACCGGTCCAAATTAAAAGAACTTGTAGACAGCAATTTTGAGCTCATGAAACTTTAAAAACTATTGTCATATGATTTAGAAAACATTGTGGATATTGAAGAAATTGCTTATAACAAGCAATTTCTTCATTTACAAATTGCTTTTTGAAGCTTTTTTTCTTGCAGGGCATCAAAAAGTGGTATTGTATGGGAATGGGAGTTTCTCTTAAATTAAAATGATCATCTCATTACTGCACACTTCTTTTTTTTACAAATTCCCTCCCAAAAAATGATACTTTAAAACAACCTTCAATAGCTTCTGAAAACATTGTGGAAAATTATCCACAATGTTTTCCCCAAAACACAAAGATTATAAAGATTTCATCAACTTAAAATTGCTGTCTGCAACTTGTTTGAATTTGGAATGGTCTAAAATTAAATTGTGAAGGAATGGGTTGACCCATTTTAACCACTTCAGAATCTTTAACCCATTCCCACTAAGTGAGGCTTTTGAACGCCCCTCAGGAAAAAGAATTCGGAAAACATTGTGTAAAATGAAGAAATTGCTTGTAGAAAAGTTTTCTATCCAGAAAATTGAAAAAACTAAAATTTAATAAACTTTATATTATCATCTGCAACTTGTCTAAATTATTTCTGCCTGGTAATGGGTAAAGGGGTCCCTTTTAACCCATTCAAAAACTACAAAATTTTAGACTGGTCCAAATTGAAAGAAGCGGCAGACAACATTTTAAAAATTGATGGAATTTTAATTCTTTTGACTTTTTGGATAGAAAACATTGTGGATAATGAAGAAATTGCTTGATAAAATTTCTTCTTTTCCACAATGTTTTCAAAAGCCTTGAAGGGCGTAAAAAGGAGGGATTGAATGGGAATGGGTTGAGACACACATCTATAAACTTACAAGAGAATCTTCATCTGCTTTGGCACTCTCTAGGGCTTGTTTGACCCAATTAAGAATTCTCATGTTGAGTATTTAAGTCAAACATCTATAAACTTACAAGAGAATCTGCATCTGCTTTGGCACTCTCGAGGGCTTGTTTGACCCGATTACGCTGATCTTCCAGCAGTGTCCTCTTCTGACTACTATCTCTCTCAGCACGACTCACTCTGTATTCAAACAAAACACACTGATAGAAATGATTATTCAATTTCTTATTTTGTTTCACTATGTTCAGGTTTTCTTTTCTTGCCATTAAGTCATTAGAATGGTTTCTCAACAAATTCCTATTACATGTATGTCAGTACTCATATCATCTCAATAATTTATATTTGTTGGAATATTTGAAAATACAAATTACCTTCTCTATCTGTTGCCCTGCTAATTCTCATATTTTGTATCATCCGATTCATTTAGACTGGAACTTGGAAGTATCAAACAGAGCTAGGTTTCTTCAAGCGGAGCAACTGTGCTAAGTTATTTTGAAATCCTTCACTTCATGTAGAAGATATGTTCCACACAAGATACAACACACCCAAGCCCCCCCCCCCCCCACCAACACACACATGGACAGAGGTAACTCTATATGCCTGTGGCTATTACATACAAGCGCATAATAAATTAATTGTTAGTTTTGTCTATCAAAAACGAGCAATCTGATTGGTCGAAAAATTTAATTCATACCTCCATGAACAAAATTTTGAGTATGCAGCCATTTTGAATGCTTCCACACAAAATAGTTCACTACAAAAGGTATCAAAATTTGTTAAGTTGTTGCATTTTTCGCTCGATGCTATTAAATTATAAGAAATGAAGATAATTTTTTTTGTTTTCATGGAGGTATGAACCGAAAAACCTAATCACACAATGTATGAATCCGCTTCGCGTATTCATACAGTGTGATTAGGTTTTTCGGCTCATACATCCATGAAAACAAAAAAATATTCTCTTCATCTCTTAAATGAAAGAGAAAATCTGCCAATAATCACAACTTACTTATCTTGAAGGAGTTTAACTTGATCATTGAGAGATTCATTTTCTTGTTTGAGTTGTCTTACAGCATTATTCTGTCTTGTCAATTCATTTGTGGCACCCTGCAAATATTTTTGAAAGTACTCATATATAGTGTTAACATGTGTAATTTAACTTGAGTTTCATCAATAACAAAATGTATTCGTGAAACAAAATGCCCCCACTGTAATGAGTTTTTTTTAGTTTGACCTTGGTATGTGACCTTGACCTTATCACATGATCTTTACATGAGGAGATGCATATTATGGAGATGTATCATCATGCCAAATAAGAACATTGTATCTTGAATAGGCTGGTAGTAATTGGCAATGTTAAGTTTTTTGGTTAAGTTTTGCAGACAGACAGATGGACAATGCCAAAACAATATGCCCCCAATCTTTCGATGTGGGGGCATAAAAATTTCTAATTGGCTGTATTTGTTTATTCTTATTCAATTTTTCAGTCATACTGTGGCAGCTAGAGCACCTAACAATGGATTCCTGGTATTTCTCACACCAGTACTACCACTACATCCTTTCCTAGCCTCCAGCTGCTATCACAATTAGGTTTGCCATTGTCCACCTATTGGTGAGAGACATTTGTTAAAAAGGATTATGTGCCGCCGGAGATTGAACCTTATTGGATGTAAATCTTGTTATATACCTCCATGATGAGTCTATAAAAACTGAGTTAAACTGTTGAAAGTTTGACTTATTTTAGAATTTTAATGGTATATCATGAAATAAGAGGCCCATGAGGGCCTGAGACGCTCTACTGGTTATCAAGTTTTCCGTTAAAGAAATCTGATATTTAAGGAAGTTAATTGCTCAAAGAAGAATGCATAAAGAAAAAAAAGGGGCTTTATCCCCTTTATCATTTTAAGCAACAATCCTAAAGGCCCCTTTTCCCATGTTTCATGACGGATCCACTCCATTTCCAAAAGAAAGTTACCTTATGACCCTACAATCATTCTGTGAATATTTCATCAGAATCTGACAATAATTGTGGACTTAATCACATAAACAGGATTGTTTTGAATGAAAATCAATAAGGCCCCTTTTCCTGTGTTTTCTGATGGATCAATTTCATTCCAAAAGGAAGTTTCCTTACAACCCAACAATTGTCCTGTGAAATTTAAAAGACAACTTGATAATGATTGTGATCTTCATCACATACACAAGAATGTTTTGAATGATAATCTGTAAGGCCCCTTTTCCTGTGTTTCAAATGCCACAATTATTCCATGCATCTTTCAAGAGAATCCAATAAAACTGTTGACTTTTTTGTGTTAACAAAGATATTAATTCAAGTTCTCATAGGGCCCCTTTTACCGTGATATTTTACTGTTGGTTTGATCATTCTATGAAAGTTAAAAGTGAATCCGATGAAATATTGGAAATTCATTATGTTTACTAGAATATTAAAAAAAAATAAATCATATGTCCCCTTTTTACATGATACTTGATGGATTGTACCCAGTTCTGAAAAGAACCATCTAAGTATTTGTACAATCATTCTGTGAAATTTTGAAGTGAATCCGGTGAAATCAAGGGACATCATTGTGTTAACCAGAATATTTAAGAGAGTTTTTCATAAGGCCCCTTTTTATGTGACCCTTGCTATAGTCAGATCCACTGTCAAAATCAACAATTGGAATGATGGTACAATCAATCTGTTTAATCTGTGGAATTTATTGTGTTAATGAGTTTATAGTGAAATATTCATAGGGCCCCTTTTCTCATGATACTTTACAGAACAAACCAAATTTCAAAAGGAACAATTCTAATGAAGGTAGAATCATTCTTTAAAAGTTAAAGAGAATCAATTAAAACAGTGGACTGAATTGTGTCAAGAATTTTTGTAACTAAATTTTCATAAGGCCCCTTTTTCTGTGAAACTTAACAAATGAGACCCAATGTACAAAGGAACAATCCTAATGATAGTTTGAAGAAAATGATTAAGACTGAGGACTTTATTGTTATATTGATGTTTTGTAATAAAATTTTTATAAGGTCCCTTTTCTTGTGTCACTTAACCAATCAGACCTAATTTACAAAGGAACAATCCAAATGATGGTACAATCATTCTATTAAAGTTTGAAGAGATTCTGATAAAGACTGAGGGCATTGTTGTGTTTATGAGGATTTGGTAATACTTTTTCATACAGCCTTTTCCTATGATACTAGACAGATCAGGCCCAATTTGGAAAGAAACAATTCTTATGATGGTACAAACATTCTGTGAAAGTTTGAACAGAATCTGATGAAAACTGCAGACTTTATCTTGGTGTCAAATTTTTAAAATAAAATTTTCTTAAGGCTCCTTTTCCTGAATTTTCATATAGCCCCTTTTCCCATGTTACTTGATGGATCTGAACAAATTCCAAAGGGAACTCTTCTTTCAAAAGTATAATTATTCTGTTTGAGTATAAAGACAACCCCATCTCATCTGTGGACTTACAAGCATTAATTAAGATTTTTTTAATTGAATTTTCCTAAGGCCCCCTTTCCTATGTTTCTCAATGGATCAGACCTAATTTGAAAGGAACAATCCTTATGATGGTACAATCATTATGTGAAAGTTTTAAGTCAATCAGGTGAAATCTAAGGCCATTACATGTTAACTAAGATTTTTTTTAATTAAATTTTCATAGGGCCCCTTTTCCCATGAAACTTGATGGATCAAACCTACTTCCGAAAGGAACAATCCATTTAATGTAATAATCATTCGGGGAATGTTTGAAGAGAAGTTGTTGAAAACTATGGACTCTATTGTGTTTACGAGGACTTTTTCAATCCAGTTTTAATCGGGCCCCTTTTTCCCGTGGTCCTTGACTGATCATACCAAATTTTGAAAGGAACAATTCTTATGATGGTACAATCATTCTGTGAAAGTTTGAAGTCAATCAGATGAGAACTGTGGACTCTAGAGTGTTAACAAAGATCTTTGAATTAAATTTTAATAAGGCCCCTTTTCCTATGTTTCTTGAGGAATCATATCCGATTCCAAAAGGTACAATCCTTATGATGGTACAATCATTCTGTGAAAGTTTGAAGAGAATCCATTGTAAATTGTTGGCTCTAGATTATTAATGAGAACTTTTTATCAAACATTTCATAAGGCCCCTTTTGCCTGTGTTTCTTGAAGGATCATACCAAATTTCAAAAGGAATAATCCTTATGATAGTACAATCATTCTGTGAAAGTTTGAAGGGAATCCGATGAAAACTATTGACTCCAGAGTGTTAACAAGAATTTTTTAATTAAATTTTCATAAGGCCCCTTTTCCCCTGTTTCATAGCAGATCAGACCCATTTTTGAAAGGAACAATCCTTATGATTGTACAATCATTCTGAGAAAGTTTGAAGAGAATCCGAAGAAAACTGTGGACTCTATCGTGTAAACGAGGATTTTTTAATTAAATTTTCATAAGGCCCCTTTTCCCATGCTTCTTGACAGATCATACCCATTTTCGAAAGGAACAATCCTTATGATGGTACAATCATTCTGAGAAAGTTTGAAGAGAATCCGATGAGAACTGTGGACTTTATCGCGTAAACGAGGATTTTTAATTGAATTTTTAATCAAATTTTCAAAAGGCCCCTGTTCCCGTGTTTCTTGACGGATCATACCCATTTTCGAAAGGAACGATCCTTATGTTGGTACAATCATTCTGAGAAAGTTTGAAGAGAATCCAATGAAAACTGTGGACTCTATCGTGTAAACGAGGATTTTTAATTGAATTTTTAATGAATTTTCATAAGGCCCCTTTTCCAGTGTTTCTTGACGGATCATACCCATTTTCGAAAGGAACGATCCTTATGTTGGTACAATCATTCTGAGAAAGTTTGAAGAGAATCTGATGAGAACTGTGGACTCTATCGTGTAAACGAGGATTTTTTAATTAAATTTTCATAAGGCCCCTTTTCCCGTGTTTCTTGACGGATCATACCCATTTTCAAAAGGAACGATCCTTATGATGGTACAATCATTCTGAGAAAGTTTGAAGAGAATCTGATGAAAACTGTGGACTTTATCGCGTAAACAAGGAAAAGTTTAACGGACGGACAACGGACGGACGGACACACGGACGCTGGACGGGAAAAAGCCATCGCTATAGCTCTAGTGGCCTTCGGCCAGTAGAGCTAAAAATGAAAGTTTTTTTTTTTCTTTTTCAAGAATACATGAAGCTAAAAACCTTATTACTCTGATTAAGTTTTTAACTTAAAACCTTAATGAAAACAAACAACAATCTCTAAAGTAAAAACAACATTCTATTCAGCCTTTCTTTGATTAGAACTAGATACAAAACTTCCCAAATTAATTTGATAAACTTGAATTGTAACCTTTAGACCAAAAATTTTCAATTTTTTTTTCAATCACTTGCCATGGTAACCACAGTTCTTCATGGATTTCAATGCTTTGAAGTATTTTCAAAGAGCATGACTTAAGGATCTTTTGTGTAGACTTTGGTTGAAATGCCATGGTAAATTTATGAGGAGAAGATTTTTTAGTGATTGTGAAAGGACAGATGGATGCCAGATGATGACCTAACATAATAGCTCAACCAGAACATTTCATACTCAGGTGAGCTAAATTATACATATCACTTTTAGACCAATTACTCCTGTATAAGATACCTTGATCTAACTTCATATAAAAGGCATTGCTTAACCCCGTCATAATCCTCTGTACAGACACCCCCATGAAAGATGGATTAAAAAGCGATTTTTTTAAAATTCCATTCCTGTAAAATCCCTGATTTGTGTAAGTTAAGCCCTGTGACATTTTATTTACTGTGAAAACATTGTGGAAAGAGAAAAGATTGCTTTCATAAAGCAATCTCTTCTTTTCCCACAATATTTTCTATCATATACCGGTAGGATGGTTTAATTTTGAATTCTACTCACTTTATAATGTTGTCTGCTACCCCTTTAAATCTGGACAAGTCAAAATTTTAAAAAACAGGAAAGGGATGAAATAGTATTTTCTAAGCATAATAAATTTTCCAAAATGTGACAAACCCTTACTTTCAGTCTTGATTCCAGTATTTTCCAGTCATGATCCGAGTGTGCAGATTCAGCTGTTCCTACAGAGTCCATCTTCTGTGCAAGCTGACATTCTACTTCCTTCTTCTCTGTGTGAAGTTTGTCCAAGTCATTATTCAGTTTCTGATGAAAGAAGAAATGTGGTAAGTAAATAAGGCTTATAACCCATTACCATACAATCCCCACAATCAACTAAGATTTGTCATCTGCAACTTCATTGAATTTGGACAAGTCTATTTTTTGCCATCTGATAATGGGTTAAAATAATGGTCCATGTTAAGTTGCATTCAACTAAAGCAATTTCTAAACATTTAACAACAGTCTTGTATTTCTCATTCATTCTCAGTGCAAGCTTGAGAAAATATGAGGGAATATGGAAAATGCTGATTTTCTATACTTTTTCATATGGATATATTGCATTTCCTGCAAATTCATTAAAAACCTACTCTTTTATTGTCTGGTAAATATTAACCCATTACTAGATGGCAAAATTTCAGACTGGTCCAAAATCAAAGGAGTTGCAGAGGCCAACTAGAAGTTTATGAAATTTCAGATTTTTTTTCACTTTTCTGGGTAGTAAACAATGTGTAAAATGAGGTAATTGCTTGTTGCAAGCAATTTCTTCCTTTTACACATTTTTTTCCCCTATTGTTTTTCTAGAGAGGCATCCAAAAGCACCATTGTGTGGGAATGGGTTAAAGAACCAGATGAATAAATGAAGCTTTCTTTTCCCCTTGCAGCCTCTTTTAGAAATATGAACTTTAAAATTGACATTGACGATTGCATTGATATTGACCATATAATGAGATGGGTATCAATGGCCAGTATCTTTTGTACCAAACAAATGCATGTTGTATTGAGATGTCCCCAACCGGATTAAAAAACTCTTTTTTATAATAAACATTTTCCCTTTAATTTGGGAGGAGAGTAAAATTTATTGCTTATGAAAGGTTTAAATACAGGATATTTGTATGTTTCAGTGTAAGATCCATTTATCATGGTAGTTAAATATTGCGAATTTAACATTTGAAATAATCAAAGGGCAAAAACTAAAAATAACTAAAAATTAGTTGTACAAGAGTAACAGATCTTATAATACAAGGTTTAAAAGATCAAAGGGCAATAACTCAAATAATGGACATGGCAGGGTAACAGTTCTTGTACATGACACTTCTCTACATTGTGATCTATAAGTGTATAGTTTCAAGTTCCTAGCACTCATGGTTTAGGAGATATGCTCTGAACAAAAATGTAAGGTAAAAAAACAACAAAGGGTAATAACTAAATAAAGGAAATCTAGAGTTACCGTTCTAGAACATTACACTTCTACACATTGTGTTCAATAAGTGTATGAAGTTTCAAGTTCCTAGCATTTGTGGTTCAGGAGATATGCTCCAGACAAAAATGTAAAGGTAAAAATAACAAAGGGCTATAACTCAAGAAATAGGCAAGCTAGAGTTATGGTTCTTGCACATGACACTTCTACACATTGTGATCTGTTAGTGTATAAAGTTTCAAGTTCCTAGCTCTTATGGTTAGGAGATATGCTTGGACAAAAATGTAAAGGTAAAAATAACAAAGGGCAATAATTAAAAAACAGGCAAGCTAGAGTTATGGTTCTTGCACATGACACTTTTCTACATTGTGATCTATAAGTATATAAAGTTTCAAGTTTCTAGCACTTATGGTTTAGGAGATATGCCCCAGACATAACTGTGATGGACGGACGGACAGACAGACGGACGGAAGGAATTGAGCAAACCTATAGTCTAATGTTTGCTCAGTCTCTGGTAAAAAAAAGTACTACAATATACCCTGCTTAAACAACCTCTTGATATTACAATCCCTTGTCCATTCAAGTCTGTGCTTATTGTCAAAGGGATTCCCTTCTTAAATTCATTATATCAATACCCTGATAATACAGTCTATTGCCAGTACTGACCATAATACAGTACAGATTGTCGTTAATTTGACGATCTGATTGTAACCGGGTTTAATGCTATACGATTGTGATTGAATGGTTGTGATTGAACGCTTATCGCTTTTTCACTTTCATGCTTTCTTGTTTAGATACAATGGTTCAATCAGTCCAAAATTTCTTTAATAACTACTGTAATATTATAGGAAATCATTTTAAATGAAAATATTGTTGTTATTTTTAAAATTTGAATTACCTAATTAAATCTTAATGAAAATATTAATCACCAGAACTAATATGGCAATGTTAATTAATGGAATGATTGAACGTCTTCATTTAAGGATTGATTAAGCACTGGTTGGAAAACTGTAATTGCTACCTGATTGAACGCTGAAATGATGTCTACTTAACAATGTTCTGTGCCGTAACAAGTCCAAACCCTAAATTGATAGTGTAAATTTCCTTGGATAATCTGATAGAAACTATCATCAATTATCAATACTGGTGAAACAAATTATTGTCACAAATTCTCACAAATTACTGTATTGTCATGCTTGGAGTGATGGTTGGTTAAGACAGATTATACTGTACTTCCATAAAGATTACCTGAATACTTTGTTTTGACACTCGAAGTCTCTGATTGGCCAGATTTAAATCACTCTGTAACTGATTGTTCACCTCTTTCAGTTCCTCAGCTGATTTAAGAGCTGCTGCTCTAGAGTCTCTCAAAGTGATAACCTGTAAATGTAGACAATGCGTGTATTTATATACTTCCAACGTTTATTGAGGTAGACTGTATATCATATTGGCCATGTTAAGTTGAATTGTATACTCAAGTGTCTGATTAAATAATTTTTTTTGTCTGTTAACCCAATACCAGACCTCTAAATTTAAGGCTGGTCCAAATCAAAACAAAAAGGCCAAAATGGCCTGAAAATGACTTCTCTATGTCTGATAAAGCCAGTCCTGCAATACTCAACTGTTTTTATAAATCAAAATTTCATGAACAAGTTTTGAACAGGGTCACTTAAGGAACATTCCTGCCAAGTTTAGGCCAAACTGTCCCAGTGGTTTAGAAGGAGAAGATATTTAAAGAATTATATCATGATTCCTCTTTAGTCTGATAAGCCTGCCTTGTGACACACAACTTTTTTTCAAAATCAAAATTTCATCATCAGGTTCACCTCAGAAACATTCCTACCAAGTTTGGTTGAAACTGGCCAAATGGTTAAGGAGGAGAAGATTTTTAAAGAATTATTTTATGATTTCTTCAAGTCTTACAAGTCTAGTCCCTCCACGCATCCTTTTTGGGGGATCCAAATTTCACAAAAGTTTTGAAAAGGATCACATAAAGACCATTCCTGCCAAGTTTGATTGAAATTGGCCTTATGATTACAGAGGAGAAGATTTTTAAAGAATTTAAGAAATCGGACAGGGTGATCACAAAAACAACGCACCTTGAGCTCTGTTGAGATAAAAAGCTGCATATGACAACTGCAAGTTGATGAATATAAAAAAATTATTTGTAGTCCTGAGTATAGAAGAATGTGCAAAATAATGAATTGCTTATTACAAGAAATTCCTTCATTTTCCACTAAGTTCTTCTGAGCTGTTTTAGTGGCATCAAAAAGCGGTCCTGAGTATAGAAGAATGTGCAAAATAATGAATTGCTTATTACAAGAAATTCCTTCATTTTCCACTATGTTCTTCTGAGCTGTTTACTTTAGGGGCATCAAAGAGCGGAATGGTATGAGAATAAGTTAAATTGTGTTTTTGGTGCTTTTTCAATAATTACACATTTACCTGTTGTTGGAGGTAGCCAACTCTCTGTTTCATTGGTTTAAGTTGTCTAACAGCAGAACTCTGAACTCCAGGTGATCGTCTCTGTACAGGGACTTGGCTCTCTTTACCAGGGGACACTATTGGGGAGGTGGCCATATCTTGTACAGCTGGAATAACAGAAGGCCCTTATTATACTTTTTAACCCTTTCATGTTATGTCCCTGGTTTTCATGTCCCTGTGATTTTATAATTGAGAAAACATTGTGGAAAAAGAAGAAGAAATTGCTTGTCACAAGCAATTTCTCCTTTTTACAATATTTTCTTTCCTACTGAATGGTTATTTTCTAAATTCAACGTACTTTTAATTTTTGTCTGCAAAATTTGGACAGGTCTAAAATTTTGCAAACAGGAAAGGGTTAACAAAAATGTTCGATCATAATAGACCTAGCATCACTGTCAATAAAAAAGAGTTGAATTGTGGACAATATAGCTCCCCTAATGCCTGCTTGACACAAAATATGCTTAATTAATCAACAAGATCAAAGTCATGGAAAACAAGTCAATGTTCTGTACAAGAGAGAGTCATGAAATATATCAGGTATACCAAAATATGAGAATGGATGCCCCCACAAAATAAACCTCAGTTGTGACCTTGAACTTGGGAGTATCAAACACAACTTCATATATAACAAGGCAGGCCCCAATGGTACAACAATAGCTATTCTGAGACATTTGTCTTGGGAGAGCTTAAAATGACCAACCATATTATGCATTTAGTTTGTTGTATGGGGTTTAACACTTCTTTTAGCAGTATATCAGCCAAGTTGTGGCTAGAGCACCTAACCATGGGTTCCTGGTATTTCTCACACCATTGCTTCCTTTATATCATTTCTAAGCGTCCAGCTGCATATCATACTTAGGTTGAAATTATCCTCCCATTGGTGAAGACAAAGGTAGAAAGGATATTTGCTGCCACCTGAGATCTAACCCACATAGTGGAGAATCAGACCTACAACAAACTGTGCTATGGCAGCAGTCAAATTATACATTTAGACTGGAAGGGACAGGAAGAGAAATATAGACCTCAATTAATAATATACAAAATCAACCTTCCTTTTCTCTAGCCTGTGTATGTCTAGCAGCCTGAGTTGGATCTCTCAATCTCTGTATATACCCTATATAATATTACATGCATACTTCTTTTCTGTGTACTAGCCTCAGTACATCTAGTAGCCTGAGGTGGATCTCCCAATCTCTGGGTATACTCTACAGGCTAATATACACAACCTACCTTTTTGTGCTTTAGCCTGTGTATGTCTAGTAGTCTGAGATGGATCCCGGAATCTCTGGGTATACTCTACAGGATAATATACACAACCTACCTTTTTGTGCTCTAGCCCGTGTAGGTCTAGTAGCCTGAGGTGGATCCCCCGAATCTCTGGGTATACTCTACAGGATAATATACACAACCTACCTTTTTGTGCTCTAGCCTGTGTATGTCTAGTAGCCTGAGGTGGATCCCCGGAATCTCTTGGTATACTCTACAGGATAATATACACAACCTACCTTTTTGTGCTCTAGCCTGTGTATGTCTAGCAGCCTGAGGTGGATCTCTCAATCTCTCTACATGATGGCTTGAGGCTTGTCTAGCACGGACAGACTGTTTCATTGCTACACTCTGAAATAAATGATCACATTTGTGTAAACAAATTAACAATATAAATACTTTTGTTTCTAAGACTTTCTAAAACCATGGCTGTCCAACCTGAGAATGAAAGTTCTAGAATTTAAGACTATCAACATTTTTTTAAGATTTCTTTAATTCATGTCTAAGTAAATTATGGGATTATCTGCGGCCAAATTTTAATGCAAGAGTAATAATATTTAGATGACAGGTTTAATGAATTTTGGGTTTTATGGACACATATAAGTAAAATGACCTTAATTTTTCAAATAAATCACTAAAATTAATAGATATATGATATTCCGCAAAACATTTAACACCATTTGTAAAATTGATATTATCATCTGCATTGGACGTCACTTTGGTAGTAAAGTAAAGTCATTACCATAAGCTTGGATTTCATTTGTATAGTTATCATACTAGTGGAATATAACCCATTAAAACATTCAACAGGTTTATTTCACTATATGGAATATGCACCAAGATAAGCGATGGCAAAATCCCTCAGGAAAATTTCCTAAAGGATTTTACCTCCTGGCAAAACTTTTAATAGATTAATCTTCAATCATTTGATACTGTCTCAGTTTCAGTTATATGCTTTTGTGACCATTTTCTTTTTTAATAAAGGATAGACTTTAGAAAAAAGTAAATGATTGTAACAAATAAGTACATCACTGTCCAAAAATTTTCAGTAGTTTTTTTTCTTTGGATGCATAGAAAAGCAGGCGTATATAGAAATGGACTAATCATCATTATTGTTGGTTTAGCTGGAGACTGTTTCAAGCACATCTTAACCCTTGTCATACTGACCCAGAATATTCCTGCTTTGACAGGAGGTATAGACAAAGATCAGGCTGCACATATGTGCAGTCTGATCTTAGTTTACACCACCTGCCTTTCCCTTTTAAACCAGAACTGTCTATAAGATAAATTTTCAAAAGAAATATTAACCTACAATTGGAGCTTCCAGTGCTTTCAGTGCTTTGATTTTAATTAGAATCTGTGGAGGATTCATAATTCAGCATAACAATGGTTAAAATGTATTTATGTACTGATATAAAGTATTCTGATAAATAATACAATAATGTGAGTATCCTCTGCAACTCCCTTCAAATTGAACCAGTCTAAAATGTTGCCATCTGATAATTGGTTAAATATGTCTATGCACTAACACTAAATATTCTGATAAATAATACAATAATGTGAATGATCCTTACCCTTCTAATCTTGTATGTAGACTGATCACCTCCAGAGTCGGTAGAAGTCTCTTGTTGTACAATCTGGTGGTCTCTAGATCTCTTATGTTTATGGTCTCCACTTTAAGAAGGGAAGAAATTTACATTCTTTAAAACATGTTTATATTGTTTTCTTAGTTCTTTTTAAGTACATACAATATTTTTTACTTCTTGCACAACTAGGGCTTCTACTGTTCACGTGTGTGAAAATTCATCAAAGGCATCATTCTTTAAGAGATCATTTCTGAACAAGTCAGTTACTGTAAAATTTTGACCTTTGACCTTAAACTGTTACCTTGAATTTTGAGCAGGTGAAATAACTTGTGATTCTTGCAGCACTTGGATTAATACTGAACAAGTGTGTGAAATTACAGCAAAACCTGCATTAGTTATACAGATATTATCCTTACAACTTAGTGCAGGTTGAATTTAATAGATGACCTCCAGCTCTGACCCTGACCTTTAAGAAAATGTAACCATTTTCAATTCTGGTGCAACTATGACTAATACTGAACATTTATTTCAAATTTCATTGAAATCAGCCAAAAACTTGCAGAGATTTCTTCCAAGTAAGCTACAGTTCTAATTTTATCAGTGACTTTAATGTTTGAGAAAATAGAATAATTTTCCTTTCTCGATCAAAAAGAACTCAAAATCAAAATTTGCCTAATGGTTTTGGAGATTTTATCCTGAAATAAAAATGAAGGCATACAGATGACATCTCCGAAAGAGTTGGGAGACAAAATTACTTACCTCTCATTGTCCGAGTCTGACATCTCCTCCCAACCTTCTTCTATCAGTTCATCAAACTATTGAAAAAATCAAGAGTACCAAGCTGGTTAATAATTTGGAAGAAGCAGTAGTATACAAGCATTATACAAATTGTTCTTTGTTTAACTCCAAATAATTCAATATTAGCTTAATCTATCAAGATCCGAGCTGAAATTTTCTTTTCATACTTCCATGAACAAAATTTTGAGGATGCACCTATTAAGTGTCTAGCTATGAAAAAAAGCAAGATTTAATTCCAAAGGAAGGGATTGTCATAGACATCAAAACAAACTTGATTGGCGGTTTCGACGGGGAATAAAATTAATTTATTTGAAATAATTACAGAGTGATGATTTGCCATCACAATAGGGGGTGACAGTTAGCCATCAGATACTGGACTGTCAATACTTCTCTAATTTTATAAATTGTAACACAAGAGACATATACAGTAAAACCCTTCCTTACGACCACCCTGGAAATACGGGCACCCCACTATTATGACCAAATTTCTACAGAACAGTATTTTTTGTTCTTTATTTCAATGGTCGCAAACCCCTCTGAAACGAGTTATATTTTTTGTATGTATAGTATTAATATAGTCAAATAACGAAGATAAGATAAACATACATTACTTGACAACAAACCACCAAACCTTAGTAATACGACCACCCCGCTATTATGACCACTTTAAAAAAGTACCGCAAGTGGTCGTATTAGAGGGGTTTTACTGTAGTGTTTTGGGGGAAAGAAGACGATTCATGTTGCCAGTATTTCCTATCATGAAGTGGAACTCTTAAATCATTTTTAAGAGTATACCTGTTTCATAGCACTAGTATTGAATCCTGATGATTTCGTTTTCGGAGATCTCTTGCGTGATTTTGATGCTGGTTTTACAATCACCGTCTTTACAGTTGAGGCTGCTCTTTTTGCGTTCAACTTGCTGATGGACTTCTCTTCCTCAAGCTCTCTCTTGAGTCTAAGGGAAATCAAACAAACACATTAACTTTACAAAATGCTTGTGACCCTTTACATCTACAATGACTAACCCTGTCAATTTTCATACAACAAATATCTAAACAATATCTAAGATACAGCAGAGGTGATTCAGTCTCAGTATATCAACAAGAGCGCTGCAAGTAGATGCCTGGTTTTTGATTATTGGATGCATGATTTACGTTAAACAAGGGACATAATTGACCAATGGCAGCTGTCAATTAAGGAATCAATGAACTAATCAAATCATTCATTCAGCCAAGAATTCAGATTTTAATTCTGACATTGGCCGCCATTTTTTCAAAACGTTTTTGTTGGTCGCAAAGCAACCCTTTCACCTTCCCTTGTTACATGCAAATGGCTACCAACTTTTGAAAATAACACTATTTAAAATTGAAGCAGAACGTCCTATCGCAGTTACTAGGTGGGGCCAACAGAGTAACTGGGCGGGGCCAGCATCTGGTCAGTTCTTACTTGAAAGCCATCCAGAGACAACAAGTCAAGTTCAGATTTTTATAGAATTATTTCATAATTCTTCTAAGTCAGGTGAGCCCCACCCCCATGCCCCCATTCATTGAAGAATCAAAATATCATGAACAAATTTTTTAAAAGAGTCACCCAAAGAAAATTCCTGCCAATACTTAGAGATCAAATTGGCCTAGTGGTTTAGAAGGAGATTGTTAAAGAATTATATCATTATTTCTTTATGTCTGATAAATACTGCCCTTGCCATCCTCCATTTTTTTGCAAATTGAAGTTTCTAAAACAAGTTTGGAAAAGGGTCACTCAAGGAACATTCCTGCTAAGTTTGACTGAAATTGGCCCAATTCTTACAGAGAAGAATTTTAAAGAATTGATGACAACTTCACAATGGACACACGGTGATCACAAAAGGTCACTTTAAGCTAAAAACAGCTGTGTTAAAAATAAACACATAGTAAGACAGACTGACCATTCTATCTTAAGAAAATCAACTTAATCCAAATAGTTTCAATTTCTGTCTGGATACAATTGGTTTTGAGAGGCTTTTTTGCTCCCGAAGATGTTACAGTTCATTTTTCTGTGGAAACCCTTTCATATAGATCCTGGCTATGTACTGATGACAAAGGTAAAACTAAAATATTTCTGAAGTATGATTCTTGTTTTTACCAACTTATTCTATCTTGTTTCCTTTTCAATTTTACCCATTATCACAAAATGACGCTTTCTGACACACTGAAGAAATACAGTCATGGAAAACTTTGTGGGAAAATGAGGAAGTGCTTGTAGCAAGCAATTTTTTCATTTTACACAACATTTTCGACCCTATTTTGCAGTTATTTTCCTATTTCAGCAGAATTGAAATGTCGTCTGCAATTTCTTCCAGTTTGGACCAGTCTAAAATTTTATCATCTGGTAAAGAGTTAACATATAACAAGACAACAAAATATAAAGTGGTTGCAGATGAGATATTTCTGTCCAAATTCATAAGTTTAGCATACGAAAATTAAAAAGTGGATTTATTTTGAAAAATAACCATTCAGTAGAGAAGAAAATATTTTGGAAAAGAAGAAATTGCATGTTGCAGGTAATTTCTTCCCTTTTTACAATATTTTCTCAATTATAATACACAGGGATGTAAAATCAAGGGATTGAACAGGACAGGCTTAAACTGAAAAAGGTCATATCAACTAGAAAACATTGCGAGAAAGGAAACACAATTTCTCCTTTCCCAACACTGTTTTTTCTAGCCATTTCCTTTGGTATGACAAACAATTAGGAAAGCCCATGTATTTGATAGTTGGTTGAAAGTTATTCTGACTAAAAATTATGGAAATAGATTAGAAAGTGAACAATGAGTAGAGTAGACAGTTTTTCTTTAAAATATTAAAAAGTTGCAAGTATCTATTGTACCGTTTTTGTAGATACCAAAGACTTATATTTGACCTCATTCATTTAACTTGCAGCAAGCAACTTAACCCATTCCAACACAATCCCTCCTTTTTACGCCCCTCAAGAAAAAAGCTTTGTAAAACATTGTGGAAAATGAAGAAATTGCTTGTATCAAGCAATTTCTTCATTATCCAAAATGTTTTCTATCCAAGAAGACGAAAAAATTCTGAATTCCATAAACTTGAAATTGTCGTCTGCAGCTACTTTCAATTTGGACCAGTCTAAAATTTTGCTGTGTTGGAATGGGTTAAAGTCAAACAACACTAGTAATCAAAAATTAAAATCTGATGTTGAATGAAGATGAAACATGCTGTCAAAACACTAAAGTTTTCATCCTATAACCAACATTTGTTTTGTAAAACCACATGTTTTACCTCTGTATATCTCTTTTAAGGTCAGCCTGATCCATTCTGTGTTGTGAGGCTTCTTGCTTTAATTCAACGATCTCATTTTTCAATAACCTATGGATAAAGAACAGTTCATTTTACAGAAGCTATATAAGTTTGCTTGAATGGGGTTTCACACCACTTTAACTTATTACCACACAACAAAATTTTACATTGGTTGATATTGGAAGGAGTTGCAAACAACAATTTCAAGTTGGTAGAATTTAGAAAATATTTGTTTTAAGGGTAAAAAACATTGTGGACAATGAAGAAATTGCCATTTTTTATATGCTAGTTTCTTATAGAGCGTCAAAATGCATGATTGTGTTGGAATGGGTTAAACAGTCTTTCAGTTCACTTAATCATGTGCATTCTTGAAGCTATGTAAGCCTTTGAATGAAAAGAAACTGAACAAAAAACTGCCTTACATTGCCACAGGATCTGAATTATAATGATTCCCCTACAAGAACATCACTTAGACAAAATCTATTACCACATAGTAAAATTATACATATGTTTAAAATGGAAAAAGTTCTTAAACTTAGGTCAGCTTCTGCATCTGGAAAGGTTTTAAAGAATTTGAAATCTTCTTGAGTTCAGGATTAAATCTTTCAAAATATATATCGAATATAAGAATTAATTAAAATACAGACGAAAACTGTAAATTTATCCTTACTTTTTCTCTTCCATTAAGGCATCTTTATCTGACTGTATGTCCCTCATTTCTCGTTCCAGTCTTTGTATAGTTACTTTTTGGTTCTGGATCTACATAAAAACATTGTTTGTTTATAATACACGTATATTAATCAATTTAAGCAACCACTCACGGCATGGCTAAAATGCAGTCTATACCTCCTGCCTAAACAGGAACATTCCGTTCAGCATGACAAGGGTTAACTTACTTGTAAAACTTGTAAAACAGGAATTAGTAAACTTGCAGACTTAAATTCAGTAAGTACCATGTAGGACCTCTAGATAAACCTCCAGAACCAAATTTAAAGTCAATGCTATAAATAGTTGTTAAGAAAAATGTGACAAAAAATATTGGTTTAAAGGGACAGACAAAAGGATGAACAAAGGTAAACAAAGGTAAGAAAAATGCAACAAAAAATATTGGTTTAAAGGGACAGACAAAAGGACGAACAAAGGTAAACAAAGCAGGCATATTATTATAAGTGTAACAGGAGTGTGGAATTCCCATGCCTGACATGGCCTTTTCTTATTGGTGACAAGTACATTTTTCAAGGGCACCTGTTCGGAAACTAGTAAATACAATGACAAATCTTGAAAAGGTACAAAATAGATCTCATTTGGGTTTATACTGAGGGTAGAAAATGTTGTGGTAAGTGAAGAAAATACTAGGTCCCAGCATTTTCTTCATTACCAAATTTTTTTTCTATAAATTTACTCTTCACTTTTATGAGGACAAATTCATTTAATTCTGGACAAGTAGAAAAACAAGCTGAGAAAATATGTATTTCCACACCACTGAATAAACCATATAGATACTAATACACATGTTGGTACATTTACCTCCGACTTTTGAAGAACTAATTCTGACTTGTGTGTAGCAGCTCCTTCCAAATCTCTGTTTACTTTCTTCTTTTCATATAATCGTTCTAAAACAGAGAAAGTCAAAGAAATGTGTCACAGACATAGCAAATATAAACCTAAGTTAACCCATTCCCACACAAGCCCTCCTTTTTACGCCCCTCAAGAAAGAAGCTTAGGAAAACATTGTGAGAAATGAAGAAATTGCTTGTATCATGCAATTTCTTTATTGTCCACAATGTTTTCTATCCCAAAAGCCGAAAAAAAAAAAAATCCATAAATGGGTTAAGAAGATAAGAAACATGTGCAGATAGTATAAAATGAAACCAAATATTAGACTAAGATTGTGTCCTAGACATGGGAGCTCCCCCATAATTGCTTATCACATGACCTTCAGTTGTGACCTTGAATTTGGTAGAAATCGGCACAAATTTACTTATGACACTAGATCTCTTCAAATGGAATAATTGTGCTCAGTTATGTTCAAATCCATCAGTTAAAAATATGAAACCATCAGAACAAGAGTTGGACACCATTACTTACACCGACACTAACACTCACAAAAACACCAAAACTAACACACCCACACTAACACACCCACACAAACACCCACACTAAGACCCCACACAAAACCCACACTAACACACCCACACAAACATCCACACAAGCACATCCACATAAACACCCACACTTACACACCCACATTAACACCAAAACAAACACCAAAACTAACACCCACACAAATACCCACACTAACACATCCACACAAACACATAGACACAAATACCCACACTAACACCCCACACAAACACACCCACTCAAACTTCCACACTAACACATCCACACAAACACCCACACTTACACACCCACATTAACACCAAAACAAACACCAAAACTAACACCCACACAAATACCCACACTAACACATCCACACTAACACCCACACTAACACATAGACACAAATACCCACACTAACACCCCACACAAACACCCTATCAAACTTCCACACTAACACATCCACACAAACACCCACACTTACACACCCACATTAACACCAAAACAAACACCAAAACTAACACCCACACAAATACCCACACTAACACATCCACACAAACACCCACACTAACACATAGACACAAATACCCACACTTACACCCCACACAAACACACCCACTCAAACTTCCACACTAACACATCCACACAAACACCCACACTTACACACCCACATTAACACTAAAACAAACACCAAAACTAACACCCACACAAACACATCCACACAAACACCCACACTAACATCCACACTAACACATAGACACAAATACCCACACTTACACCCCACACAAACACACCCACTCAAACTTCCACACTAACACATCCACACAAACACCCACACTAACACCCCCATACAAACACCAACACTAACACATTTACACAAACACCCACACTAACACTTTACACAAACACCCACACTAACACTTTACACACTAGCACCCATACTTACACACCCAGACAATACAGATGTTACTCTATATACCTGTCATCATTACAATGATGGGCTTAACCCTTTCCTGTTTTGCAAAACTTCAGACCTTTCCAAATTCAAAGGTTTGGCATACAAAAATTTAAAATTGAGTTTTTTTCTGAAAAATAAGCATTCAGTAGGGTAGTAAATATTGTGGAAAAAGAAGATATTGCTTTTTACAAGCAATTTCTTCTCTTTCCACAATATTTTCTCATTTATTAAATCAAATGGAGGTAAAACAACTGGGATTAACCAGGAAAGAAATAAGAAATACATCAACAGAAGATTGACATTGACATGAATGAGCATGTAAGACATGGGATTTCAATTTTAGAAAGACACACAGACAGACAGACAGACAGACAGACAGACTGATTGGTAGAATTCTAAGCAGCAGGTCCTTTGTGTCTATTATTTTTCTTATTCAAATCAACTCCATATAAATTTCTGCTTTTAGCCCCTACTAAGTCAATCATCTGTTTTCATTAAACATACATATCTAATTAGGGAAAACAGTGTGGGAAGAGAAGAAATTTCTTCTTTTCCATCCCTGTTTTCTATTTAATTAGGGAAAAGAGTGCGGGAAAAGAAGAAATTTGTTCTTTTCCCACTCTGTTTTCTAACTATTAGTTTGCATCCCCCCCCCCCAAACAACACATATACTGACACATGTAAGTTTGAAAGTCAAAATGTGCTGACAAAAGCCTACCTTCTCTCTCTTGTTCTAACGAGACCCTAAGTTCATGAATTGTGGCTGCATCTTGACTTGCCTGTACACGTAAACCATCCACTTCCTCCTCTAAACTCATTCTACAACAACATAATATATAGGAGATCTTCACAAAATTGTGATTTTATGAAATGTATTTCTATTTCAGAAGAAAAGATACAAGAGGCGCATGAGTGACTATATCACTAACTACAGCACTAGTTTCTGAATACAGAGAAAAGATTTTTATTCAGGAATAAGGAATTTACAGAGTCCCATTTTTACTTGCCCAATTCTTAACTATTTCATACAAATAGTCTATGTAAGTGTATTAATTGCTGCTCTGATTTAACCCTTTCCCGTTTTTGGAAATTTTAGACTGGTCCAAATTGATAGAAGCTGCAGACGACAATTTCAAGTTGATGGAATTTTGAATTTTTTCGTCTTTTTGGATAGAAAACATTGTGGATAATGAAGAAACCGCTTGATACAAGCAATTTCTTCATTTTCCACAATGTTTTCCAAAGCTTTTTTCTTGAGGGGTGTAAAAAGGAGGGATTGAGTAAGAATGGGTTAATCTCCTAAATTCTTATTTTCAGTTTTCATAGCAAGCAACTTTTTATCCAAAAAGTTGAAAAAATATAAAATATCAGTGATTATCACCAACTTTGAACCGACGTCTGCAACTTCTTTCAATTTGGACAAAAAAAATTCTTCTGGTAATGGGTTAATACAAATAGTTGCATCGCTATCATCAATATATTTTACTAACCAATCTTTCAAAAACCAAAATCTTTTAACCATGGGTTTTGGAAAACTTTGAATGTTTCTTCTTTTTTGATGCAGACACCATACGATTGTAAACAAGCAGGCCAGTTGCCTGTTTTTCAATGACTTCTTTTAAAACCGACTAATACATTGTCTTGAATATAATACATGGCTGGTAAAGTCTCTGAATTTTAGCGGACGTTTTTTTTTCAAGGTTCTATTTATATTTGAAACACTTGTGTATATAGGTACTATGACATTGTAAACGGAACACCTAAATATGTTACCGTTCAACTTGAAGATTTCTGTTCTCATTTTTAAAGTAGGCCAGTTCGTTCCACACTCCTGTACTATCCTCATGGCGGAGTTCCTCAGGGTCTGGTCTCTTCATCTTTTTACTCTTCTTCTTTTGCCTGATAATCAAATAATCAAAATCAACCAATTACCTGACAACAAAACTTGAGACTGGTCCAAAATGAAAGAGTTTGCGAATTGAAATTCGAGTGTGTTTTGTTTGAACAACAGCACAGCATATAGATGCCCAATATTTTCATGGATTGATTGATAGAGAACATAGAATCTGTTGTCAAAAAGGGGTAAAAGTTCATAAAAGTTATCTCCCTTGATAGAATAAATTGCCGTTTTGATGGTTTTTTCCCCCTAAATGGCTTTGGAGGAAAAGATTTTCAAAGACTTTCTTCTTCATCTCTACTATAAATCCTGGAACCCATAGTAAAGTGCTAAAGATAATCCAAGGTAAAAAATTTTTGCAGCATTTTGTTAGATAACCATATGGTAATATCTCATTTTTTTGGAGGAGCAGATTTTAAAACATTTCCTTTACTTAACCCATTCCCACCAAATGACGCTTTGAGATACCCAAAACACAAAAGGCTTTGGAAAACATTGTGGAAAATGAAGAAAATGCTTAATACAAGCAATTTCTTCATTTTCCACAATATTTTCAACCCAGATAGTTGAAAAAATCCAAAATTTCATCAACTTTAAATTGTCGTTTGCAACTTCTTTCAATTTGGACCAGTCTAAAAATTTGTCATCTGGTAATGGGTTAAATGCAAAATCTGGAAACCCCAATAGTAGGGCTTATATCAATCTAAGAATATTTGAGAGTATTATAAAGCAATGCCACATTTGAAACCCTGAGGCTTATAAGGGATTTTTCTTAAAGTCATATCTGCCCTCCGAGGGAGAAAAAATACTTGAAATAATATATCGCTTATTTGGTCACTAAAGCAAACAAAGGCCTTCTTAATATCAATATGCAAAAGCAGGGTATTAGTGATGTTCTCTAGAAATAGTATTTTCTGTTTTTCATGTTGATTTCAGTTTGTGTTTGTTCACATTTTAAAATCAAGACAAATGCACCCGATTCTTAAAATCTTTGCTAAACTTCGGCATTGACTGTTATATGCACATGTGCTGACGACTAAAACTTAACAGACGATTTTGTTACTCTTTGTGACCTAGCTAGTTTTTTGAATGACTAGCGAAAGTTAAAATATCATCACTGACGTCATCATTTGATGTAAACAAAGCTTAAATTGCAGTGGGCCACATTTTAAGATATCGTGACTTCTTTCATAAATTGAGGGCTTACTGTGTAGACTTGTATTCATCTTTATAATTTCAATCATCATATCCATTTATGCTTTTAAGTCTGGAGTATGGATTTATTGTTAATTTGATGGTGAGTTTTGGGAGAATATATGCCTTTAAATCTACTCTTTTTTTATCTCTTTTTGAAATCAGGAACCCAAAAGAAAGGGCTCATTACCAGAGTAAATATCTGAAGTATTTTGGTAGAGTACCGTAAAGTGAGTGCATGTAGTTTGAACACCTGTTGTTTTTGAAGAAGGAGGAGAAAATATTTAAGATTTATTTATACTATAAAACACAAGAAACTACAAAAAAGGGTTTGTATAGATTCAGATTAAAGAGGAATTTCACAGGGTAAGGTAAGGCAATGCTACATGCAAAATTTGAATGCTAGAGCCCTGATAGTTTTTGAGGGTAAGATTCTTCAAATTTTCATTTGTAAGTAAAATTCAGGTACCCGCAATACAGGGCTTATGACAATTTGAAAGTAATTATTTAAAGTATTTTGAATATAAATTGTTTCTATGAAGTTTCAATGAAATCCAATGGCATGTTTATGAGAAGATTATTTATAGTTAGAAAGGACAAAGAGATGGACAGACAAACAATGACAGAAAACAGTAGCTCACTCCCAGAACCAGATACATGTACTCAGGTATGCTGAAAACCTACATTCTTTTTCATAAGCAAGTCAAGGTTATGCACCACTACTCACCCATAATGTTCTTCCTCCAAAGTTTTTAACTGTTCCTTTACATTTTTGTAGTTCTCCTGGACTGTTTTTAACCTCTCCAATCTCTTACTGTGGGCTTTCTTCAGCTCATTCAGCTCTTTAACCTATTTAATATGCATTAATTCATTACCCAGCTGCAAAATTTTAGACAGTTCCAAATTTAAAGGCGTTGCAGACAACAATTAAAATTTATGAAATTTAAGATTTTTTCAAATTTCTGGGTGGAAAACATTGTGGAAAATGAAGAAATTGCATGTTGCAATTTTTTCCAATTGTATTTCTTGAGGGGTGTGAAAAGGCGTAATTGTGTGGGAATGGGTTAGAACATTATATTTCAGCCTGTGGGTGGCATTACCAAAAATTTTATATGTGCATAAGTAAAAACTTAAAATGGCCCTTGCATCTGCACAGTCTGATCAAGTTCTTCATTTTACCTTATGTAGATTGTGTCTTCATCCATTACCAGATGTCGAAATTTTAGATTGGTCCAAATTGGAAAGGAGAAGCATTAGTTAGGATAAAAAAAGAACCTGTACAATAAATTTCCAACTGTTTAACTGATTCTAACAGTTGATTCTAAGTAAAAGCTTTTCAAAGTTTTCAGTATACACCATATATGAAAATAATAATCCCATAAAAGCCATGTTTTTCATTGGATCAGAATGTCTAGGAGTCTGATAAAGGGTCAAGCAAGGGTCAAGCAAGGATCATGCCTGAGAAATTTGGTTGAATTCCAGCCAGAACTTTCTGGGCAGTTTTTTTTTTTTCAAGAAAAAGAAAACAGACACACTCATGCACAAACACAGTATGAACAGAACACCATGACAATAGCCTGATAATCTGTTGACCTTTGGTCAGTGTAGCTAAAACCCAGTTGCATTTTAAAATGGTCATCATATACAGAGAGGCTTCAAATAAAAGAAAAGTTTGGTCTTGGACTTGTAATAAAATAACTTTTGACAGATGGAAGAATGGACAAACATATGTACAAACCAGAGACTATATACTTACCATTTCGTGTGCCTGCACATTTTTCTTAACCATTTCCAGTAAAAAACGGGGATTTACGTCACTGTGATTACATACTAGAGAAAACATTGTTTTCACTTAAAATTTCATCCAATTTTCATTGGTGACGTCTTTCAATTTGGACTGATCTGAATTTTTGCAAAACAAGAAAGGATGAAATAGGGAGTAAGCAATAAGTTAACATTTTACCTTCAGTTTAAGGATAGCTTTACAATCCTCCAGATCTTTTTGTATGTGTAATCTTGGTCTTGCCGGGTCTCTTCTAGATGGTGACTCTGACCTTGACCTTTTGGATATCCTTGTTGTTTTCTCTCCACCAGGTTTAAATGGACTCAGTCCAACACTACGGAACTCTCGAGATGGTGTTGAATGGGTCCTTTCATGTCTGTTTAATCTAGCCACGTCAAACTCAATTGTTTGATTGATGGCATCTTCTTCCAGATCCTGGATTTGACTGGAATTATGTATGGATAATAAATTTGAACAGCCAGAATATCATCAAAGCCAAAACCTTGTCAGAATTATTTCAGGTATCATCATAGAATTTAACCCATTACCACACAACCAATTTCTACCCCCCTCCAGAAAAAAGCTTGGGAAATCATAGTGGAAAATGTAGAAATTGCTTGTTAAAAGCAATTTCTCCAATATCCGCAATGTTTTCTACCCAGAAAGACAGATTTTATAGATTCTCTTTAGAATTTCATCGACGAGAAAACAACTTCTAGAATATGGACCAATCTAAATTTTGCCAGAGGGAATAGGTTAAATGTATCACAGTGTTAATAGTATGAAAGAAATATTCTATATTAGTTTCAGATTTTATTTACTGATTTTGACTTAACATTTTTTTTCAAACTAATATCTATTGATAAAACAAGAACACTAGGCATAAGTCCATAGAAAAAAGAGAAAAGATTAGAGTTATTCCCATTGATAGTATGGCTTGTTCTTTCATAGAGAAAACATGTGCTAGTTTTCAAGGAAATAGCCTTAATAATAACAGAGATATGACCAAGGTTAAGATTTCTTTCCCCAACACCAAACATAATACATTATAACACCATAGTGGTGACAAAAGCTTTATTTTTTGCCAAACAACCAAGCCAAACAAAATCACTTAAAATCAAATGAGGGCATTTTAAGGATTTTAAATGATTATTATACTATACAAGTGGACCGACCGAAGGACAGACGGATATTCAATGGTAAAACAATATATCCCCCAGGTTTTTAGATGCAAGGCAAAGAAATAAGAATACTGTAGAAAACATAAAAGGAAAAGCTCTTTTTGCAAGCATTCTTTTTCAATTAATAGAGAAAGCATTGTGTAGAAGTAATTTCTCCTCCATAACTAAATTTCTTTGTATAAATGGAGGATTGTGTGCTACAAGGTTAACCATTATATGATCTATTAAGTGAAATAAGTGTATAAAATTGTATAGATAAGTGATAATGACTTTCTGAAAATCAAGTTGCCAGATTCTCAATCAACAAATATTTGATCTATTGTTATAAACCAGCAAAACTTTGGATCCCCAAAATAAAACTTGATTCAGTAACAAAGCTATAATTAGATGAGTCCCTTATTAATTCCATTCTAGTGTTACAATATTATCCTTTATCTCACCTTTGTTTTTCTGCCAGCTGTTTCCTAAGGTTGTCTATCTCTTTTTGCATGCTTTTTACTTTGTACTCCAGATCCAATACTGGTTCTATCTGTAAAACAAGAAATATAACAACATAGGACACAAAATGTCTCCGTCAACCAACTGCCATCAGTAACAACATTCTAGACTGGTCCAAATTCATAGAGAATGCAAAAGACAATTTCTAGTTCATTAAATCCTAAAAATGATCTTTGTGGTTCAGTATAGATTGACCCCTTTTCCAATTAAACCCTTTCTCATTTTTTGAAATTTAGACTGGTCCTAGTTAATAGAGGTTCCAAACAACAATTAAAATGGATGCAATTTGAAGCGATACCATCCTTTGTGGTAGAAAATATTGTGGGAGAAGGAGAAACTGCTTGTTACAAGCAATATCTTTTTTCATAATGTTTTTTTAAGTATAAAATGGAGTAAAATCCAGGGTTCATGAAAGGGTTAAGATATGCCAAATTTAAATGTACCTTCGATAAAACAAGAGGGCCATTAGCTCTAGTGCCCTCACACAAGATAAAGGCTCTTTATCTTTCAATAGTCATATCTAATGTTAAGGTTAGGATAATGATACTGGAGTTTTCAACAGATTTTAATTGTTTTAGCTAATTTTGAAGGGGGCCACCTACGGAACTTTTCTACCAAATTTGTTTGAAATTGGTCCTTTGGTTTAGGAGGAGATATTGTTTAATGAAATTGTTGACAGATGATAGACGCTGGACAAATGGTGATAACTAATATGATAACTTCGTGCTCAGATGAGCTAAAAACAATGTAACACTTAAATGGACTTAAAACATATAATGCCCGGGATATAGACTTGACTATATCAACAAAACTTACAGCTCTAATGTATTATTTCATTCTAAAAATACGATTATTCCAGTAAAAGGGCCAAGAATGCCACAGATTGCTCACCAAAATTTACTTTCTCTAGCTAACTAATCAATTCAAATTTGATCGTGAGACAGCTATTTTCAAAAATTAAATGGATATCAAGGCAAAAGGTTGTGATTGGATGTGCAAACATCTGACATTGCAAATAAGAAAGAAATTCTCATTTAGAGTCATAAGTTAACCAAATTCAATAGGGACTTTTCTCATGACTATTCAAACATTTTAAGCAAGTTTGAGAAAAGTTGAGCCAAAATTGTGCCCTCTAAAGTGGTACCTAGAAAATTGTCAACGAGATGCTATTTCCCTTGATATTGGTCTGAGTGTCAGCATATTCAAATGAATTTTCTTCATGACCAGACAAATATTTTCAGCACAGTTAAGCCAAAGATCGAGCAAAAGTTGTGACCTCTAGAGTGGGTACAAGGAAATTGTCACTAGGGCCCCTTTTCCCATGATATTGTTCAGAATCTCACCACATTCATGATCATACAAATATTTTAACACGCTTGAGAAAAACTGTGACCTTTTGGAGTGGTAACAAGGAAATTGTCAATAAGGCACCTTTTCCCTTGATATTGATAAGAATGTTACAACATTCAATAGAGTTCTTTGTCATGACCATAACAACATTTGAAGCAAGTTTGAAAAAGATTGATTTGTTTGTTTGAATGGGGTTTTACGCCGCTTTCAACAATCTTTCAGTTATATTGCGGCAGCTGGAGCACCTTACAATCGAATCCTGGTATTTCTCACACCAGTACTACCATTACAACCTTTCCTAGCCTCCAGCTGCTATCCCACATAGGTCTACAATTATAGACCCATTAGTGAGAGACAAATAGTCGGAAGGATGAGTGCCAACGTCGGGGTTCGAACCCAGGACCTCTAGATTGACGGTCTGACGTGCTACCAAGTGCTCTATGACGGTGGCTGAAAAAGATTGAACCAAAAATGTGACCTCTACATTATTAACACTGAATTGTTGACAATGGAAGACACATGAGAGACAACAGACAAACAAGTATCAGAAAAGCTCACTATGAGCACATCGTGTCCAGGTGAGCTTACAAATTTCAAACTGAATTATATGATTTCATTCTAAAAACCTTGACTTTTCCAACAAAAATTGCAGCTGTTATGTAGTAGGATTAGATTGTATCTTTACTTACCCTTTCATCTGCCAGGAAGCTGCCACTGTTATCTGGTCTATGTCGTCTTTCCATTTGATGTTTGAGCTCAGCAATTGCATCATCTTTGTCTAAGATCTCCTAAATAAACATTCCAGAAAAATAATCAGAATTTTTCATCTATACCACTTACTGATTGCCACTCATTTACTTATTTTTATGCTTCTGAATAATAGTTCTATGGTATTATCCTTTCTCACAATATTATCTACCCTATATGGTAATTACTAATCAACCTAGATGGACTTTAACTCATTCACTTTTTGATACCCCTTTGACAAAAGCTTTGGAAAACATTGTGAAAAACATTGTGGAGAATAAAGAAATTGCTTGTTACAAGCAATTTCTTCATTATCCACAAAGTTTTATTTCACGAAAGGGCTTTTTTTAATTTTTAAATTTCATCAACTAGAAAACATCATCTGCTATTTCTTTGAAATTTGGACCATTCCAAAAATTGGTCCTGTAGTAATTGGTTAAAATGTTGTCTGCATCTATTATTTAATTGGCATTCAAGTTCTGCCTCAATATTCACCAACCAATCACTCGAAATTGTGTAATGAGTGCTGTGATTGGATGAAACATGTGAGTAGGTAATTGGAGATTTGTTAAAAAATTCAAAGAAAAAATTTAGACTGGTTAGTAAACATGAACTAGGTTTCCCTTTGTACAGTCAAAATATATCAATACACTACACAATTTCTTCATTTTCCACAATGATTTCCAAAGTACTTTTCTTTGCGTTGTCAAAAAGCAGATTGGCATTTGAATGGTTTAACCCTTTCCTGGATAAACCCGGGATTTTACGTCACTGCGATTTTATACTTGAGAAAACATTGTGGAAAAAGGAGAAATTGCTTATAATAAGCAATTTCTCCTTTTCCCACAGTGTTTTCTACCCTATAGGATGGTTTTATTTGGAATTGCATCCAAATTTCATTGTTGTCTGCATCCTCTTTCAATTTGGCCCAGTCTAAAATTTCGAAAACCAGGAAAGGGTTAAAAGAGTATTTAATTTTACCTTTTTCAAAGCGAGGACCTGAGATCTCAACTCTGACTCAGCTTTCTTGGCATGGTCATATCTCTCCGTCAGCTCTGAATACATCTGGAATATAATACAGGTGATAATTCTTAATCACAAAACTCTTCTTTCTGTCAAACTTTACACATAATTCTTGCTTTATAAAACAACAGGGTATTTGTGGTAACATATAACCAAATAGTCACACCTTTTAATGTGATAAAGAAATATTGGAATACAAAATTTGTTGGAAAAGAAGAAATAATGGTAATCAATATCTTCCTTTTCCCCACAATGTTTCCAATTCTTTCTTGTTCACAATATACTGGTTGGGTTATATATTGGAAAGTCTTCAACCTCTGGCAGTTTATAACAGTATTTAACTTTGTTTCGCGTAATGCATTAACTACATATGTTACAGCAGCTTCATCACTCCAGTGTAGCTGACCAGTCCAGCAGAATTATTACTTCCCTTTAACAAGTCTTGCAATAAAAGACCCAAAAGTCCATGATTTAAAACTGATCTAAACATTTTCAAAAATCTCATTTACCCATTCAAACATGATAAAGTTTTAGAAGTTACAGACTAAAATTTTAAGTTGATGCAGTTTTAAATAACTTTGTATTCTGTAACAAGCAATTTCCTTATTTTCCATACTGTTCTCCAAAGCTTTTCTATTGAGGGGTGATTAAAAGTGTTATTGTGTGGGAATGGGTAAAACGTCATCCAAAAAGAATCAGTGATTATCCATTTCAAACTTAATTTGAAAACCTTAACCCATTGCCACACAATAACCTTTTAAGCTGCCCCCTAAGAAAAACTAATGGGAAAACATTGTGTAAAATGAAGAAATTGCATGTAACAAGCAATTTCTTCATTTTACACAACGTTTTTTACCCAGAAAGTTGAAACTAGAGGCACTTGAGCAATATCAATCTATAGGCCTGATTGTACTTATTAGTGTTTTCAGGAATTCAATATAAACTTTGTAAAAGAAATCTTTTAATATTTCAAACTTTTCATTGTTTTACGAAAGTCAGTTCAGATGTCAGATGAAAAAAGTATTCAATTTCTTTTTTGAATACTTCAATGTACACCATATATTGACAGAAGCCATGACCATAAACACCACGATTTTAAAAGCTTTCTACATATATGGAAATTAGCACTGCCCATTAACCCTTTCCTGTTTAATCACTGGTTTTTATGTCCCTGTTATGTCTTGTAACAAGCAATTTCTTCTTTTTCCACAATATTTTCTACCCTATTGAATGATTACTTTTGAAATAAATTCAACTTTGTATTTTCGTCTGCAAAACCTGTGAATTTGGACCAGTCTAAAATTTCAAAAACAGGAAAGGGTTAAATCCATGTTTTCATGCAATCAAAATTCTTTGAAGCAATCTGATAAATGGACACCCAAGGATAATTTTAGAGAAATTTGGTTGAATTATGTTCAATACTTTCTGAGAAGATTTTAAAATTACAAGTTTACGCACAGATGGCACACACATGTATGGACGGATGACAATTGGTACAATGCCATCACAATAGCTCGCTGGCTTTCAGCTAGTGGAGCTAATTATTTAAAAAATTTTAAACTTTAAATTGTCGTGTGCAACTCCTTTAAAGTCTAGAATTTTGCCGTCTGGTAAAGGGTTAAATTTTCATTAATCCTTTCCTGTTCATACATGGGATTATACGTCACTGTGATTTATACTTGAGAAAACTTTATGTAAAAAGAAGAAACTGCTTGTAACAAGCAATTTCTCCTTTCCCCACAGTATTTTCTACCGCATGAGATGGTTTCATCTCAGATTTCATCCAATTTTTAGTTGTCTTCAACCTCTTTCATTTTGGACCAGTCTTAAATTTTAAAAAAAAGGGTTAATCAATCAACAACTAAGTTTATTCAAGTTTTTAAGTGACAGACCATTACCTGTTGTACAGACTTGCTCTCTATGGTGTAGGCTTCTTCTTGGTTCTTCATCACTGTAAACAGGAAACAAATAAAATTGGATACACCTAGATCATTAGATTTCCAAGCATTATCTCAATATTTGTGATAGATTTTACTTAACTCTGAAAGATTTGTTTTCAAAAGTCCATAGCAATTTTGTTCAATTTGGCTTGGTCTAATCTAGAGACCAAACATGGACATCTGGGTCAGTTTCACAAACTAGTCCAAATCAATGCTTTAATTTGAAATCAATAATGAGGACTTGGATTGGATAAGACATAATGTAGTCTGTGTTTAGAGTTTTTTAATTGGGTTTGAAAACTAGACTGGTACATGAGTACACATCTTGATCAAACAATTACTGGCTTTCTAGGTTATAACATTATTGAAAACTATGTGGAAAAACAAGAAATTGAATATAACAAATTATAAAGGAATAAAACTCAAACAATCTATTTCTGCTATTCTCACAATGTTTACTTAGAATAAAGTCTTTAAATTTATCAAAGTCTGTATCGTTATCAAGAATAAACTTTTACAAAGACAAACAGATGATGCTAGTGTATTTAACTAATTATAGACTGGTCAAAATTGCAGACAAAAGTTTAAAGTTTACAAAATCTTAAGATTTTTTTAAAACTTTCTGGATAGAAAACATTGTCTGAAATGTAGAAATTGCTTGTTGCAAGCAATTTCTTAAATTTGCACAATGTTTTCAAAACTGTGTTCTTTGAGAGGCATCATTGTGTGGGAATAGGTTAAATCTAAAGTAGATGAATTTTTTTCAAATGTGGGAATAGTGAACAACATATGTTGAAACAAGAAAGTTCATTTTCAATCCATTTCAGTCTCCATGAAAACCAGAGATTCTACTGAGAACGTTCTTTAACCCATTCCCACGCTTATTGACGTCCATCAAGAAAACCAACTGGGAAAAGATTAAAGATATATGAAAGTTGCATGAAAGGTTTCACCAAGAATTTCCTAGTCTAAAAAGGGTTAAAATTCTACTAAAATGAATGTCATAGTAATGAAACCTTGTCTAGAGAGTGACATTATTGTCACATAAACATGTGCAAAGTTTCAGAGTAATAGCATTAGTAGAAACTAAGATATGACACTGTACGTAAGGCTTAACCAAACCATTACGCCAACGTTGAAGCCCAGGTGACTGGAATACCACCATATTCTTCTAGCTAAAACAGTAGTGTAGTTGGTTGGCGACCTCAACATTGTAAGCTGCAGTAACAATGTTTAAGTCTACAAACCAACAAAATACATTAACAAAAATGGCAGCAAATGTGGGAGTTCAAAACTCATTTAATTGGTCAACTTGTTATCTGATTGACAGCTTCGATTGGTCAATAATCATACTTTTCTGTGTGTCCGTCTGTAACGACTGTATCTGACGTATGAGGTCTGCCTGTTGACTGGAATGTTCTGTCAGCTGGTTGTGTGTTGTCCATAGTTCTGCAAGCTCATTTCTGACGGTCTCTAATTCACTATTCTTGAAGTCCAGGTCATGTTGTTGCTGTCTTATTTGTGATTCAAATCGTCGTAATAAACCTCTTGCCTCTTCAAGCTGCAGTCAGACATAAATTCATCCTTTCATCAGAAGACTAAATCTTAGACTGGATCAAATTGAAAGAGGCTGCAGACAACATGCCATTTGCTACAAAATCAGGAAAAACAAGAGGGCCAAAATGGCCATGAGAATGATTTGAACTAAGCCCTACCTGTCAAGCAGATGATTTTTACCCATTCCCCAGTCCAAATTCAGAGAGGTTTCAGACAACAATTTTAAGTATATGAAATCTTTCAAATATTTGTGTTTTGGGGTAAAAAACATTGTGGAAAATGAAGAAATTGCTTGTCACAAGCATTTTTCTTCATTTTCCACAATGTTTTCCAAAGCTTTGAAATTAGGCAGCGTTTAAAAGCGTCATTACACAGGAATGGGTAAAAGAATAATTTGATGATTTCTCTTAGTCTAATAAGCATGGCCCTGCCATGCCCACATTTTTTTGAAAATTAAAATTCACAAACAAGTTTTGAAAAGGGCCGACCACCCAAAAAACATTCTTGCCAAATTTGGACCAAATGGGCTTAATAGTGAAAAAGAAGATTTTAAAGAATCATTCCATTATTTCTCCAAGTCTGATAAACCTAACCCTGCCACACCAACATTTTTTAGCAAATCAAAATTTAACAAGCAAGTTTCGAAAAGGGTCACCAAAGGACCATTCCTGCCAAGTTTAGTCAAAATTGACCTAGTAGTTTAGGAGGAGAAGCCTTTAAAGAATTATCCAATGATTTCTCCAAGTCTTATAAGCCTGACACTGCCACGCCAACATTTTTTTGTAAATCAAAATTTCAAAAACAAGTTTTGAAACGGGTCACTTAAGGAACATTTCTGCCAAGTTTGGTCCGAGTTCTCAGACCGGCTTAGGAGGAGAAGATTTTTTAACCCATTACCAGACGCTAAAATTTTAGACTGGTCTAATTGAAAGGAGTTGCAGACGACAATTAAAAGTGAATGAAACTTTTAATTTTTTCACATATCTGGATAGAAAACATTGTGGAAAATGAAGAAATTGCTTGTAACAAGCAATTTCTTCATTTCCCACAATGTTTTCCAAAGCTTTTTTCCTGGAGAGTGTCTAAAGGCAACACTGGGTGGGAATGGGTTAAGAATCATTCCAAGTCTGATAAGCCCCACCCTGCTTCACTTTAATATTTTGGCAAATCAAAATTCCATGAACAAATTTTGAAAAGGGTCACTCAAAGAACATTCCTGCCAAGTTTGTTTTAAATTGGCACAATGGTTACAAAGGAGAAGATTTTTAAAGAGCTGTTGATGACTTCTGACAGACAACACACAGCAAACACAGGTCCATCACAAAAGCTCACCTTGAGCCTATATACAATATACTAAAATGAATGTATGTCAAATAATAGCAAATGACCTTAATTGTCCTTTCTACATGTAATTTACATCACAGATCACAATAGAATATGTTCACCAATTGTTTTTCCTCTCAGACTTAAACTAATGAGAGTAATGAGTAAGTAATGTAGTAACTGATGGGTCATCACAGATTCTACAGTAAGCAAACTGGGTCATCATCGAGGAAAAACTAGAAAATTAACCCATTACCAGACAATATATATTTAGAATGTTCCAAATCAAAGAAGTTCCATATGACATATTCAAGATGATATAATTTTAAATATTTATGTCTTTTGGTTAGAAAACAATGTCGAAAATGTTGAGATTGCTTGTAAAAATAACATAATCTCATTTCACAATAGACAGAGATAGCCAGAATTTATCTTGAAAAGAAAAAGGCTTACTAACAAGAGGCCCAGTGGGCCTGAATAAAAGAGCACCAAGACAAGTGATTTTGTTTGAAAGAATTAGAAAAAGGTTTGGTTGAAATCCCCTCAGTAGTTCTTGAGAAGAAGATGAAAATGTTTAAAAGTTACCAAAAATGACCCCCTTTTGGTCCCCATTTTAGGCACCCCTGACCTCCAGCCTTTTAATTTTCACAAATCTGTATAATCAGTACCCAATGATGCTTTTCACCAAGTTAGTTTGAAATTGGCTAAGTACTTCATCAGAAGAAGGTGAAAATGTGAATTTTTTAACATGATGAACTTTGACCTCTGGGTGTGGCCCCATACATGACCCCAGGGACATGAATTTCACAATTTATAATATACCTGTCCTAGTTGTCATGCACACAGAATATTTAAGCTCTGGCATTTACGGTTTATTAGAAGAAGATTTTTAAAGAAGTACCAAAAATTACCCCTTTTTGGCCCCTATTTGGGCCCCTATGACCCCCAGAACCCCTATTTTCACAAACTTGAATTGGCATCCCCCAATGATGCTTTCTACCAAGTTTGGTTAAAATCCGCCCAGTAGTTCTTGAGAAGAAGATGAAATATTTAAAAGTTACCAAAAATTACCCCCTTTGGTCCCCATTTTAGGGCCCCCTGACCCCCAAGCCTTTTTATTTTCACAAATCGGAAAAACCATTACCAAATAATGCTTTTCACCAAGTTTGTTTGAAATTGGCTTTGTACTTCATCAGAAGAAGATGAAATTGTGAATTTTTTAACATAATGAACTTTGACCTCTGGGTGTGGCCCCATACATGACCCCAGGGGCATGAATTTCACAATTTATAATATACCTGTCCTAGTTGTCATGCACACAAAGTATTTAAGCTCTGTCATTTACGGTTTATTAGAAGAAGATTTTCAAAGAAGTACCAAAAATTACCCCTTTTTGGCCCCTATTTGGGCCCCTATGACCCCCAGAACCCCTATTTTCACAAACTTGAATTGGCATCCCCCAATGATGCTTTCTACCAAGTTTGGTTGAAATCCGCCCAGTAGTTCTTGAGAAGAAGATGAAATATTTAAAAGTTACCAAAAATTACCCCCTTTTGGTCCCCATTTTAGGGCCCCCTGACCCCCCAGCCTTTTTATTTTCACAAATCGGAATAACCATTACCAAATAATGCTTTTCACCAAGTTTGTTTGAAATTGGCTTTGTACTTCATCAGAAGAAGATGAAATTGTGAATTTTTTAACATGATGAACTTTGACCTCTGGGTGGCCCCATACATGACCCCAGGGGCATGAATTTCATAATTTATAATATACCTGTCCTAGTTGTCATGCACACAAAATATTTAAGCCTTGGCATTAACGGTTTATTAGAAGAAGATTTTTAAAGAAGTACCAAAAATTACCCCTTTTTCGCCCCTATTTGGGCCCCTATGACCCCCAGAACCCCTATTTTCACAAACTTGAATTGGCATCCCCCAATGATGCTTTCTACCAAGTTTGGTTGAAATCCGCCCAGTAGTTCTTGAGAAGAAGATGAAAATATTTAAAAGTTTACGGACGACGGACGACGCACGACGACGACGACGACGGACAAACGATGATTGCAATAGGTCACCATGACCATTCGGTAAGGTGACCTAAAAATATAAGACCCATTAAGTGTTTTAGTTTGTTTGAATGGGGTTTAACACCACAGTAATTTAGTATAACTGCAGAAGCTTGAGTACCTAACCATGGACATCTGGAATTTTTCACATCAGTACTACCAGTACATCCTTTTCAAGCCCCGAGCTGATCATCAAACTTAAGTTTATGATCATCTTCGCTGACGAGAGACAAATATTGGAAAGAATATTAGCAATGACAGAGGATCGAATTCTAGACCTCATGACTGAGAGTCTGACTCCCTACCAACTACAATAAAAGGTCTTATGGGAACTCCCTAAAACACATTTTTGTAAAATAGATTGGCAGAGGTCAACTTGAGGTTGCATTTCAAAAATAAATATGCGGTAAGGTAGAATAATCAATTTTTATTAAAAAAATCTTCCATTGCTTAAAATTTCCTGGTAAGCCTGCCGGAATCTGTAAAGTCTGACCAAGTCAATACTTTTCACATTTCCAAACAGTTCTCACTTCATCAATCAAGTACTACAGACTAAAGGTACATATAACCTATTAGTACTTAGATGAACAATCTGATTGGTCATTTGTTTGTTTGTTTTTATTGACAGCATTGAGTTGACAAATCATTAGTCTATGATGAAGATTAATTCATAGTCTATGATGAAGATAAATTCATAGTCTATGATGAAGATAAATTCATAGTCTATGATGAAGATTAATTCATACAATGGAAAGATAAATATTTACCTCCTTTACAAGACCTTCAAATTTTCCAATCTTTTGCTCTACATCTCTTTCCAACACCTGCAAAAGTCAATATTAACTTTTTAACAGAAGACAAAATTTTAGACTTGTGCACATAAAAGAGCTTGTATACAATTCAAATTGCACAAAACAGAAAAAATAACTGTCATGTAACTAAGGAGGCATTGTGAGAAAAAGAGAAATTGCTTGAAACAAACAATTTCTCCTTTTTTCACTGTTTTTCTAAGTATAGTTATAGTATAGTCAAGGCAATGGAAGTATATTTATGAGATTACACCTTTATTGAAATTTTATCGCATAGACACTTAAGTTTTAGACTTGTCCAAATTGAAGAAAATTGGATACTATTTGAAATGAAACCATCCTTTGTGATAGAAAATATTGTTGGAAAGGAGAAATTTTGCTTGTGTGTGCACATATCTGCAGGCTGATCTTTGTCTATACCTCCTGTCAAAACAGGAATATTTTGGGTTCAGCGTGACAAGGGTTTATCAATGTAAAGCTTATTAATTTTCTTTTTTCAGAATGCCTTTGTAATCAAAGGACTGAAAGCACTGGAATATTTAAATATAGAGGGGTCAATTTTACTTTCAAAAATTATTCTGATAAAGAACTAAGCCTTTAAAGGGACAAACAACTAGAGAATCTACAATCAAACTGCACCGGTGTGTAGGCTGATCTTTGTCAATACCTCCTGCCAAAACAGGAATATTCCTGCTTCAGAATGACATGAGGTAGACTGGACATTATTCAACCAAAACAACTTACAAAACTAATTCTATTTCATGATTCTTTGTTCATTGAACAGAAGAAATCTTTGAAATCTATCCTACATTTTCCCACTTTTATCCATCCTTCAAGAAATAAAGGAAAATATTGTTGAAAATAAATAAATTGCTTGTAACAAACTATTTCTTCATATACCAGAATGTTTTTTACAAACATTAAAAAAGATTTTCAAAATTCTATCAACTTGATGTTGTCGTCTGCAACTTTTTTCAATTTCAGCCAGACAAGTGTAAAATTGGTAATGGGTTGACCAATTACAAGAAAAAAAAATTGCAGGAATTGCAGATGACATTTTAAATTTCATAAAATTTATATTCTTGTCCTTCAGGGGAAAAGCTATGTCTCTCCATTTTCCACAATGGTTCCCAAGCTTTTTTTTACTTTAAGGGTGTAAAAGGCTTATTCCTCAAGAGTCGTAAAAAAGTGGAAATGTGTGGGAATGTGTTATTACCATGATAGCATTGTATTGGGTTAAATAAAGTTTCTGACGACCCAAAGGCAGTGAAATAAAGTTATCCTTTGATCTACGTGTCAAGGTACAAAATAACGTGTTATTCTGTTGAATTATTCATCGACTGGTTCACAAATGGAAAATGTCATCTTAACACTCATGTGACACGTGGATACCATTTGACATCTTCAAGACATGTCTTTATTCCCAAGTGGACATGATCAAACATTGTTCTTATTTTCGAACGTAAATTTTTAGGTCTCAATTTGCCAGGTTAACCCATTCCCATATGATGCCCCGTAGAAAAAATGTTTTGGAAAACATTGAAGAAATTGCTTGTCACAGGCAATTTCTTTATTAGCCACAAATTTTTTCTACTCTATAGGACAAAGGTTTCTTTTTAATCTCGTCAACTTGAAATTGTCATCTGTAACTTCTTTGAATTAAGACTAGTTGTTTTGTTGTTTGGGAATGTGTAAAACAATTGCATTTGGCATTTTTTCCACAAAACAAAATGATGATATTCTGCTACAAAATTTCATGGCATACATATATTCTTAATTTTCTAATTACTAATTTTGAAAGTATAACTCAATCCAGCTTTTTTACGCCCCTTCAGGAATAAGCAAAGAAATTGTTTGTTACATGCAATTTCTTGATTGTCCACCACGTTTTCTACCCCAACAGACAAAGAATCTTAAAAATTCAGTTACTAAAAATCAGGGTCTGCAATTTCTTTCAAATTGGACAAGTTCAAAATTTTGTTTTCTATTACTAGTTGAAAATTTTTTTCAACTAGTTCAAATTCAAAGAGGTTGCAGACAACATTTCAATCTGTGTTTGAAATTAACAAGATGTGATTGTGAAACACTTAACCTTTTCCTGTTCAATCCCTGGTTTTTACGTCCCTTTGATTTTAAAACAGAGAAAATATTGAAGAAAAAGATGAAATTGCTTGTGACAAGCAATTTCTTCTTTTTTCACAATATTTTCTATCCTACTAAACGGTTATCTTTTACATTAAATCCACTTTAAACTTTCGTCTGCAAAACCTTTGAATTTGGACAGGTCTAAAATTTTACAAAACAGGAAAGCAACTGAAACAGCAAAATTTTCATAAGTTTAACCCATTCCTAAATGCCAAAATTCTACACTGGTCCAAATTTGAAAATGTTGCAGACGACAATGCTCAGTAGATGAATTTTTTTTTTCTGGTCTTTTGAGATAGGAAACATCGTGGATAATGAAGAAATTGCTTGTAACAATTTCTTCTGTTTCCACAATATAAAATCAACAAAATTCCACACTGGTGCAAAATAAAAGATGTTGCAGTCAACAATTTTCAAAAGATAACCTAATATTTTTTTCTGGTCTTTTGAGATTGAAATCATTGTTGAAAATGAAGAAATCCCACATAGTAAAAAATTTCTTCATTTTCTACAATGTTTTCCAAAGCTTCTTTCTTTGGGGTATGAAAATCATTGTGTGGTAATGGTTAACCTTGATAAATGACCATGACCTTATCAGCTGACCTTGACTATGATACAAACAGATGAGAGCTATCATCATGCTGATGATAAGAATGGTATCTTGAGTAGTCTGAATAGTTACAAGTAACTTCTTCATTTTCAACAGTACTTGCCCAAGATTTTTCTTTAGCATCAGCAAAGAAGCAGGATTTTATTTTAGATTGAGTTAACCCATAAACACACCCTTTCTGATACCCTGAAGAAATGTGATCATGGAAAACCTTGTGGGAAAAGGCAAAATTGACTGTAACAAGTAATTTCTTCTTTTCTCATGCTGTTTCCTGCCCTAATTGAAATTTAATCTCCAATATTAGCACAATTTGAAATGTCATCTACAACTTCTTTCAATTTGGAACAGTCTAAGATGTTGTTGTCTGATAATACTTTAAATATTCTTCCTGAATTTCCATAAAAAATTGCGCGATGGATCACCTACCCTCATCTTACTCTCCATCTGTACACGCAGTGCCATCTCATCGGCCTTCTCTGACCTTGACTTTTCAAGGTCAGATGTAAGATTCTGGATCTTATGCTGGAAATCTGGAGAAACGAGGATAGAGAGATAAGGATCTTGGATAATAATCATTTTACATTAACCCATTACCACACAGCAAAGTTTTAGACTGGTCCAAATTGAAAAGAGTTGCAGACAACAATTTAAAGCTTATGAAATTTTGGATTTTTTAACCTTTAGGGTAGAAAACATTGTGGATAATGAAGAAATTGCTTCATTTTCCACAATGTTTTCCTCAAGCTTTTTCCATTGGAGTGTCTAAAAGCGTCATTGAGTGGGAATGGGTTAACGGATGGCAGAATTTTATAAAAACTAGATTGGTAATCTAAAAAGTTGAAATTACAGAGTTCAAGGTCATCCTGTGACATTCAGCATAAAAACATATACCTAAAAATCATTAGGGATCATCTACCTATTAAGGTAAATGTTTGTGCCAAATTTTGTGATCCTTACTCTATATTGTGTCAAATTATCATCCAGACAAGGTTTGGTCTACCAACAGATTTGCGGATGCATTTTCTGACTGACAGACATGAGCAAAGCAATATATCCTCAATTTGCCAGTAAGGTTAGCTTGGAAATGTGACCTTCACTTGTGAACTCTGAACAATGTTGTTATCTAACTTTAAACTTTGACCTTGAAAGTAACACAACAAACATTTTGAATGCATATTACTCAGTTTTGAAGAAGAACAAGGTCAATTTTGTCACTTGACTTTTAGCTGTGACCTTGACCATGGGCATTTAAAAACATACTTTTCACATTTTACCAGAGCTTATCAAGGGAAACTACTTAGCACATCATTTTTGAAATCCATTCCTAAATGTGGAGTATATGCTCTGGACCAGGACTCTATCTTGAGGACTCAAGGGTAACGATTTAGCATTTTTAAAAGAGGTCAAGGCATCAAGCTTCATGCAAATTATCAAATTTCTAGGACTTCCTTGTCAGAAGGAGAAGTTGTTAAAGATATTTCCATAATATCCTTTTATTGCCATGGCAACTACAGTTGTGACGTTTACCAATTTCAATTCTTTTTCTATCTTTTTTGAAAGAGGACCAAACAAGGAACATTCCTGCCAAATATTGTTCAAATTTGCCCAGTAGTTTGGTAGGAGATGTTGTTTTAAGAAATTTTCCTTTATTCCTATATGACTGAACCCCTCCCCAGGAGGCCAAGGGGAACTTCAGCTAATTAAGTAGGATCTACAGAACATTCATACCAAAATTGGTTGTAATCAGCCCAGTAGTTTCAAGAAATCTTTGTTTCTATATCAGCCTTTTTGCCCATTAGGATTCAAGATAATGATTTAAGCAGTTTTGAAAGTGGTCAATACGTCTGATGCTTCATTATCAAGACTCCCGGTCTTCTAAGTCCAGAAAACATATTTAAAGAATGTTTGCTTGATTTCTATTTTGATACCATGGCAACCAGAGTTTCTATTTTAGCTATTTCGAAGGAGGGCCATCAAAGGAACATTCATACTAGATTTGGTTAAAATCGTCTAGTGGTTTGGGAAGAGACTTCCTTTAGAGAAAGTATTGACAAACAATTCACAGACACCAAACATGAGGCTATCACGATAGCTTACTTGAGCTATTTGTACTAAGATGAACTTCAAAGTTGGGATTAGAGTTTGTGGCAATGGGGTTTAATGCTCTTTATGTAGGATTTTCATTTGGAGTTAAGGTATTAATTTACCCCTTTTGATTTTGTCTTGCTCTCGCTGTTGTTCATGTTTAATATTCTCTGATGTCCTTTCTCGATTTTCTACACTTGTAACCTGAAAAATAAATTAACGTACAAGGTAACAAAGCTTTAGAAAATCTTTCAACTTGATACAGAATAAGGAGATGTTGATGAATACAGGACAAAGAAGCAACAAGAAATATTCCAAACTGCCATCAACATAGAAGGAAAATACTGAGACAATAAATTTCTGTATGGAATTCCCATATCAAAGTCTGTTTCAAGTCGACATGTTCCCTATTTATTGAGTTTCCGTATCAAGTTACGTAAAACAATTGACAAATTCGCTGTCCCACAATTTCAGCAGGACAGTGATCGCTCCCCAACGACAACTCTTTATTGATATTTAATGAAAATAAATTACTGCATTATTTAAGAACAATTGACGAGGGAACGATTCAATTATGTTTTAACAGAGGAACATAGTTTTACTGTCCTCTAGACAACGCAATGTGGAATTCATCTTCATGACAAACTCAATCCTATGCAACACTAGCACTCATCTAATCCATTTCTACGCAGTAAAATTTTAGACTGGTTCAAATTCAAAAAATTTGCAGACTACAATTTTAAGTAGGTGAAATTTTGAAAAATCTTTGCATTTCAGGGTAGAAAATATTGTGGATAAACAAGAAATTGCTTGTAACAAACAATTTCTTCATTATCCACAATGTTTTCTAAAACTTTATTTCTTGTGGGCATCAAAAAGCATCACTGTGTGGGAATGAAGAAACCTATTAACTTGTTTCCACACAATCTCACTTTCCGACGCTCTATGACTAGCGATTTCTTCATTATCCACTATGCTTTCTAACCATTTTTTTTAAATCCCATCAACCAACATTAACTCTAATACTGGTCCTGCCAAAGATGGAGTTCAGTGGCCAAAAAGAATGGCTATACAATACATGTATATCTATCAACAAGAGGGCCATTGGCCCTAAAGCGCTCACCTGAGTAGATGACTATAGAGGTAAAATATCACAAGTGACCTTATTTTAGCCAAAAATGACCCGTTATCAAATCTATATAATATTCTAAGACAACTAGATCAAACATTCTTACACAATCATTACAAGGTACATATATTAAATTGTGCAAGAAAAGAAGCAAGTAAATTGGAAAGAAGAATTTCTTTATATTAGACCTTGCCATCTAGTTTTCAGACCCCATCTGGCCTAATATCAATCTTGACAAAGACTTTTATGGAGACAAACATCAGAATAAATATCAAGTCAATTAAATTAAAATGTGGCCTCTAGAGTAAAAACAAGGTTTTTCTCAGATTTGACTAATTTTTTATCCAAAGTGGCCCAAATTTGAACATGGTTGAGATATTGAAAACACATTCTGATCAAATACCAAACCAATAAGGCTAAAAATTCAGAGTAAAAACAAGATATTTCTTAAATTTGATGCAGTTACCTAGTTGTTGACCCCATGTGACCCAAATTTCAATTTTGCTGACATATCATGGACACTAACATTCAGACCAAATATCAATTAAATTGAGCCAAAAATGGGGCCTCTAGAGTGCACACAAGGTATTTCTAAGATTTGACCTAGTGACCTAGTTTTTGTCCCCATGTGACCTAAATTGAAATTGGCTTAAATATCATGGACAAACATTCTGACCAAAAGTCATTTGATTTGATCCTAAAAGTAGCCTTTGGAGTGCACACAAGATTATTTCTAGAATTTGACCTAGTGACCTAGTTTTTGACTCCACACAACCCATATCATAATGCAGACAAACATTCTGACCACATAAAAAGGCATCTGAAGCAAAATTTTGACCTCTAGAGTGCTCACAAAGTTTCACTAAAATTTGACCTAGTGACCTAGTGACCTAGTTCTTGACCCAATATGACCCAATATGAAAGTTGTCTGATGTTTAATTGAAACAATCATTTTGACCAAGTTTCAATACATTTGAGCAAAAATTGTGGTCACTAGAGTGCACACAAGATGTAGACACATAACAGGCGCTGGTAACAGCTAGATCACAAAACTCACCTAGACCACTTTCTGGCTAGGTGAGCTAAAAATAGTGAGTTATCATATTGGTATTTTCACTGGTTTGTTGGATAGTCTATGAAGTGATAGTACTGTGAGACATTTTGGTAGTCCATTGAAAAACATGAACCAAATATAACAAGAGGGCCGTTGGCCCTGGGGCGCTCACCTGAGATAAAGGCTCTTTTTCTTTCAACAGTCTAATTCATGTTAAGGTTAGGATTATGAAACAAGTGGGCCACAATTACATATAAAGACTATGAACCTGGAGATCCAAAAGTCTAAATTCCAAATTCAAAGGCTTTAGTGCTGATTTGAAAGAAGGAAAAAACTTTTTCCATGGGTTATAGTATCAGAAATAAGAAAGAAGTCTGTGAACTGATGCTTCATGCCTATACCCCCCCCCCCGGCTCCGCCCCTGTAGACCCTAGGATCATGATTTTAGCCATTTTGTAAGAGATCAATATACTGATGCTGCCAAATTAGGTTCAAATTGGCCCAGTGGTTTGGGAGGAGATGTCATTTAAAAATCGCTCTTTATTTCTATATAACCCACCCATCCCCCTGGGGCTCCGCCCCTGAGGACCCTGGGATCATGATTTTAGCAATTTTGTGAGAGATCAATATGCTGATGCTTCATGCAAAATATCAAGGCTCTACGCCTTCTGGCTCAGGAGGAGAAGATTTTTAAGAATTATTTTAAATTTTCACTTTTGTTGCCATGGCAACCAGAGTATTTTAACTGATTTATATTCTTTTAGCTATTTTTGAAGAGGACCACCTAAGGAACATTTCTGCCAAATTTGGTTCAAATCAGCCCAGTGGTTTGGGAGGAGATGTCATTTAAAAAATCATACTTTATTTCTATATAACCCCCCCCCACCCGGGGCTCTGCCCCTGGGGACCCTGGGATCATGATTTTAGCAATTTTGTGAGAGATCAATATGCTGATGCTTAATGCAAAATATCAAGGCTCTACGCCTTTTGGGTCAGGAGGAGAATATTTTTAAAGATTATTTTAAAATTTCACTTTTGTTGCCATGGCAACAAGAGTTTTTAACGGACTTCATTTCTTTTAGCTATTTTTGAATGGGACCACCTAAGGAACATTTCTGCCAAATTTGGTTCAAATTGGCCCAGTGGTTTGGGTGGAGATGTCGTTTAAAGAAATTGTTGATGGACAACGCACGAAGCACGACGGAAGGACGCCGGACAAAAGGGGATCACAATAGCTCATTTGAGCACTACGTGCTCACATGAGCTAAAAAGACAAAATTTTAGACTGGTCTAAATTTAAAAGAAAATAAGTACAATTGCAGACAATAATTCTTACTATGTGAAGGGTAGAAGACATTTTCATACACTGTCCACAATGTTTTCTGGCTGTAAAAAAGTAGGATTGTGTGGAATGGGTTAAAGTAATTGAAATGACCCATCTTGCAAAAAAAAACAACAACACAGAAATAGTTTACAAGCCTTTTCACTTAACCCATTATCAGATGACATGATTTTAGATTGGTCCAAATTCAAATTAGTTGTAGATTACAATAGTTAGTTCATGAATTTTTTTAATAACTGCACCTTTTTGGGAAGAAAACATTGTGGATAAGTAAGAAATGAATTGAATCAAGCAATTTCTTCATTTTCCACACTGATTTCCAAAGTATTTTTTCTTGGAGGCATCAAAAAGCATGAATGCGTGGGAATTGACTAAGGTTAAACAAACATGAGATTGTTTTAATCCATTACCAGATGGCAAAATTCTAGACGGGTCCAAATTGAAAGGAGTTGCAGACGACAATTTGAAGTTTATGGCATTTTAGATGTTTTCAATTTCCTGAGTAGAAAACATTGTTTGAAATGAAGAAATTGCTTGCAAATCTACAACTAATTGTTTTATTAGGGGCGTCATAAAGTGACACTGTGTGGGAATGGGTTAAGAAGAGCAAAAGCAATTTTTCATACAGTGCAGTGATCTAATACAAGAATATCAATTCTTGCAAAAGCTAAAATGAGGCAGCATTGTGTTGTTTTTACCTAGTAAACGCGAAACAACTTTTTTTTTGGAATAAGAAGGTTTTTTAATGAATATAACAACCTATTTTTATATGGCTTCAATAAAAAGGAGTTTTATTCTAAAACCTCAATTTGTTTGAACAGAAAAACTTGAACAGATTAATATCAAGTTTTAAAATGTTCAAGTTTGAAATTCACTGAAATATGGTTTATGATTTCATAATACAATTTTTCTTATTTCACACAGAAACCAATACAGTTTTATGCAAAAATACAAGTATTATATTTTAATGGTTTGTCATAATGATTTTTTTTTTCAGGGTTTCAAAATATTGGGGATATTTTAGAAATCACAAGAAGACATAGACAGAGAGTTTATTGAAATGATTATCAAACAACCTAATGAGATTTTTGTTTGTGTTTGGGGAATTTCAAACATGTTTCATTTTGTCATCAGCTTGCAAAGTACCTAATCCCATCCTGACAATTCAGAGCTATGATTCATGGATTACATGATCCATCTTGAAGACACTGAATACATAACTTCAATCACTTTCTTTATCCTGGGACAGTCCCCTGCTAGCCAAGATTGCTTTCTCCATATTAATTTGGTTTAAAATTTACTCTATGGTAGAAATTCAAATTAAACCATTCCCACACAGCAAAATTTTAGATCAGTCAGAATTCAAAGAAATTGTAGACAAGAATTTTAAGTTGATTTTTCTAAAATCTTTGTCATTTGGGGTACAAAAATTGTTAAAGAAATTGCTTGTTACAAGCAATTTCTTCATTGTCCACAGTTTTTACCAAACCTTTTATATTGAGGGGTGTTTGAAAGTGTCATTGTGTGGGAATGTATTAAACGAAGAAATGTAGGAGGAGAAAAAAAGACAAATTGGTCCAAATTAAACAATGTTGCAAATGACTAAGGTATAAATAACTTTAAAAAAGTTGTCACATGACCAGGGCGTGGTTGTACATAAAATTGGACAATAAGTCTCCTTTTTGCATGATGTAGCAATGGATCATAAAACGCTGATAATAAACACAAAGTTACATGAAAATGGGGCCAATAGAGTGAATACTAGGTATTTCCAAGGGTTAAACCTAGTGACCTATTTTTTGACCCTACATCACCCAAATTTAACTTGTTCCAAGATTCACGAAGCTAAGCATTCTGACCAAGTTTCAAGACATATGAGCCAAAATTGTGGCCTCTAAAGTGCACAAAAGATGTTGACCCACCACCGACGACTGACATAGCTATAGATCACAAAAAACTTTGTGCTCAGTTGAGCCTAAAAGGGGGACTGCTTTATGAACAACTTCTTCTTTTCATACAATGTTTTCCTTTATCCTTGTCATGCTGAATTATAAATCTACAACAGAATTGTATTAAAAGAGACCACTGGAAGCACCAAATTATGGGTCAATATTTATATTGAAAATTTATTTTACAATAAATTCTGGCTTAAAAAGACAAGCAGGTGTTATAGACTAAGACCAGACTGCACATATATTTGTTACCATAGCAGGAGTATTTCGGATTCAGTATGACAAGGGTTAAAATAATCCTTCAGTGGGTATCAAAATTGAGAATGTGTGGTAAATGGTTCAGAAATAGATTTTTTTTTTCAAAAAATTTGACATACTTACTTTAGATTAACCCATAACCTAACAAAACCTTAGACTAATCCAAATTGAAAGAATTAATTTGTAGTTGAAAAGTGCAATGCGGTCATACCCTGCAATTATGACCGCATTCATATCTTGGAAAAGCATGGTATCTTAATGGTCACCTAAGAAACGGCCCTATTATCCCAATCCCAATCAGTGACGCTTTTATATGCCCCCAAGAAAAAGAGCTTTGGAAACCATTGTATAAAATGAAGAAATTGCTTGTCACAAGCAATTTCTTCATTTTATACAATGTTTTCTACCCAGAAAGTTGAAAAAATCTAACATTTCATAAACTTTATATTGTCGTCTGCAATTTATTGTCAATTTGGACCAGTCTAAAATTTTGCCATCTGGTAATGGGTTATTTCTTGAAAGGAACCTCGAAAATAGAAATAGCCTAATGGTACAATATAAACATTTCTAAAACATTTCAAGCATTTCACCTTCTCTTTGATAATTTCCAAAATTTGAACACAGACAGATCATATTTAAACTATCATTTCCATCTCTGAATAATCATCATTTTATGTGGATCAATTAAACCTCTTTTCACTATATTTGAAAACTCAGACAAAATTAGATCGATCTTGTATTCAAAGATTTCGCCCAGAACAACAACAATAGGCAGGTATTGTAGGCTAAGATCAGACTTCACGTCTGTGCAGGCTGATCTTAGTCTCTACACCTGCTAAAGCTATTGTCAAAGCAGGAATATTACAGGATCAGCATGATAAGGGTTAAAAAATATGAAGAAACCAAGAACAAATCTTAAAGGACTAGTCCAGCCCAGATATGCATTTTTTACTTTTTGCATTTCCTATTCCATTATCCTTTTTTGTTTACTAATCTACTATTCCGATGGCGATGTGAAAGCTGATTTTGTGTTAATCAGCACAGGTGTGCAAACGGAAAAATCCAATTAGCGAGCTCTAAATCGATTCGGATGATAACCCCGTGTGACGTCACGATCTGTACCGACGCTTTACTCTTACTGTGTTTACATGTATGAATAGGAAGTTTTCTGGCATAAAAATTACTCATAAAAGTGAATAAGAGTTAATCATGCAAAAAGGAACGAAAGAGGGTGCTAGTAAACTTGCTGGCGGCATGCGTTGCGTCACTGCAAATTGTGGAAATAGATATATAGACGGGGTTTCTATGCACGCTTTTCCGAAAGATAATGTGCGAAGAAAACAGTGGACAGATTACGTAAAAGTGAAACGGGTATGGGCCAACAAATTATTCTGTGCTTTGTTCGGATCATTTTGAAAGAAATTGCTTTCCTTTTAAATATTTTTTTGAAAAAGAACACTTGGGTATTGCTCCAAAGCTGGTTCAACTGAACAAGGTTGCTGTTCCGTTATTATTTACAATGTTTTCTACCTTAAAGGACAAAGCTTTTCAAATTCATCAAGTAAAATTATCGTCTGCAAAATTTTTGAACTAAGACCATTCCGCGGTTTTGTCATGTGATAATGGGTTAATCGTAACCCAAAATCAATGATCAAAAATGTTTTCTACCTTGAAAGACTTTCTTTTAAATTTCACCAAGTAAAAAAAGTCGTCTGCGAATTCTTTGAACTTAGACAAGTCCATAATTTTGTCGTGTGATAATGGGTTGATGGTAACCAAAATATTACGGGTCCTCTCATAACTGATTATTCTAAAATTTACTGTCTTCATTCGCTATTCCCCCAGTGTGTAAATAGAGCACCTCTACAGAGGCTGACGTCATCGGATTATCGGAGATTAACAGGTTGCGATAGCGGAAGTGTACATCTCGACAGGTAAAAATCAAGACTTTACACAGCAATTACTGCAAAACTACAAATATTTAAATGGTGTGATAAAGTGTAGTGTCCTATATAAACATCGCTTTGTTTAAATTTAAAGAAAACAGAAAAAAAATTTCTGGGCTGGACTAGTACTTTAAACAAAATTTGATTTGATTTGTTTGTTTGTTTGAATGGGGCTTTCACAGTATTAACTGTACTTCTGTCATATCACAGATGGAGCACCTTACCATAGATTCCTGGTTTTTCTCACACACATACTACCACTACATCCATTCCTAGCCTCCAGCCGTTCATCCCAATTAGATAAGCTATTATCCACATAATGGTGGGTGACAAATGGAGGAAGGGATTTTTGCAACAATCAAAGATTGTATCTGATGATTGGGAGTCTGATATGCTATTAACCCTTGTCATGCTGTATAAAATACCTTACTGAAATGCTGTCAAATCAAAGGGCTGAAAGCACTCATAGAACTTGTTGTTCAAATCAATATTTCTTTTAGAAATCAACTTCATAAACAACTCTGGCAGGAAAAGTATAAGCAGGAGGTGTAGACTAAGATCAGCCTGCACATAAGTGCAGTCTGATCTTAGTCTACATCTCCTGCCAAAACCAGAATATTCCGGGTTCAGCATGACAAGGGTTAACTGCCCTATGGCCGCGGCCTAAAACAAAATTTGAACCCTATGGGTTGAAAAGATTTTCAGAAATAGATGTTTTATTTATAATTAAACTTACTAGCAGGAAAATAAGATTTTTAAGTGAGTCCCTTAATTTTTTTAAACAATCCCTTAAAATCATGATAGGGGGACGTCCTGTGTCCCCATTAATTCCTCTGTCCCCCCCCCCCCCCTAAATATCTTGTCAAGGCACAAAACTGGGGATGTAACTATACAACAAAATTTTAAACTAGTCCAAATTCAAAGAAGTTGCAGAGGGCAATTTTTATTAGATGAAATTTAAATTTTATGTTGTTTTTTTTTGGGGGGGGGGGGGGGTAGAAAACATTATGAATAATGAAGAAATAGGTTGTAACATACAGTTTCTTCATTATCCACAATGTTTTCCAAAGTATTTTACTTCAGGCAAAAAATTTGTAAGATTGGGTTAGATTAGGCAAAAGGGTGTAAAGTGATTCTGATAGAAAGAAGAGATAGAAGCATTTTTCTAATCAGACAAAAACTTGAAAGAAACCAAGTCATATTGTCCTCTCTCATACCAATCTCAAGAAAAAAATCTACAACATGTCGCTGTGGAGAGAATCAATATCATTGGTCTACGATACAGCCCAACATCGACAGTCAATTGTAGCGGCAATAATGCTCACAAACGACAATTACGCTGTATGCAGAACTGTCCAAGCAAATTAATCCAATCTAAACTTGCTTTGACATTAATTTAATCAACCAAAGTTGGGGCAATCTTTCATTTAGGGCATCCTCTTCTTGGTTAACCCATTTCCACACAAGAAAAATTTAGACTGGTCCAAGTTGAAAGGAGTTGCAGAAGACTTTAAAGAAGATTTTAAAGTTAATGAAAATTTAGACTTTTTCAACTTTCTGGGTAGAAAACATCGTGTAAAATGAAGAAATTGCTGGTGACAAGCAATTTCTTCATTTTACACAATGTTTTCTCAGTTTTTTTCTTGAGAGGGGCATCCAAAAGCTTCATTGTGTGGGAATGGGTTAACTTTCTTTAGGACAAAATGGTATTAACTTTAACCCTTTCCTGTTTTTTTAAATTTTAGACTGGTCCAAATTGAAAGAGGTTGCAGAGGACAATGAAAATTGGATGCAGTTTTAAATCAAACCATCCTATGTTGTAGAAAATATTGTGGTAAAAGAAGAAATTGCTAGTCACAAGCAATTTCTTCTTTTACCACAATGTTTTCTGGAGTATAAAATCACGGCTACGTAAAATCCAGGAAAGGGTTAAACAAAGTTTTCTTTCCCGAAAGTTGAAATAATCTAAAATTTCATGATCATTATATTGTTGTCTGCAACTCCTTTCAATTTGGACCAGTCTAAAAAAATTTCATCTGGTAATGGGTTTAAAATAACCACAAATCAACATAAGTCCTATATCCAGAAAAAGGGTACTTGACAGAAAAATTCCAAACTGATCAAAATACAAAGATATTGCAGACGACAAATTTCAGTTGATGAAATTTTGGATTTCTTTTACTTTTAGAGTAGAAAAAGAGTGAATAATAAAGAAATTGGTTGTCTCATATAATTTCTTCAATTTCCACAATGACTTCAAAAGCTTTCTTTCTTGAGGGGTGTAAAAGAAGTGGGATTGTGTGGAAATGGGTTAAATTTTTTTTTCCCAAACAGTTCTTCCTTGAGAACAATTTTTATACAGGAAAAAGGTTGATACTGAATAAATAGGATTTTTCCACAGAACTTTCTTGTTATTGAAGCAACAGATCAGCACTTATTAAACTTTAACTCGCCCCTGTTTTGCAAAATTTTAGACCTGTCCAAATTCAAAGGGTTTGAAGACGGATTTATAAGAGGTTTTGATGTTCTTGTGCACTGCAAGCCTCCTCAATGAGGTCTATCCACCTGTGAAGTTTCAAGTTGATAGCTATTATACTTTCAGAGATATGCCCCGGACAAAATGTAAGCCTTTAAAATAACAAAGGGCAATAACTCCAAAATTATGCAAGCAACAGTTGTGGTTCTTGTGCACTGCACTTCTCCTCAATGAGGTCTATCCACCTGTTGATAGCTATTATACTTTCAGAGATATGCCCCAGATAAAATGTAAGTTTTTAAAATAACAAAGGGCGATAACTCCAAAATTATGCAAGCAAGAGTTGTGGGTCTTGTGCACTGCACTTCTCCTCAATGATGTCTATCCATCTATGAAGTTTCAAGTTGATAGCTATTATTCTTTCAGAGATATGCCCGGACAATTTCGGGACAGACGGAAGGAAGGACAGACGGACGGACAAAGGCAAATCTATATGCCCCCCCCCCCCCCCCCCGATTAATTGGCGGGGGCATAAACATTGTGGACAATGAAGAAATTGCTTGTCACAAGTAATACTGCACTTTCCACAGTGTTTTCTACCCAGAAAGTTGAAAATATTTAAAATTTCAATAAATTTAAATTGTCATTTGCTACCCTATTCAATTTAGACCAGTCTAAAATTTTGTCGTCTAGTAATGAGTTAAAGAGATACAATTAATGCGTTCTGTTCAGTAAGAAGTCACAAACCAAATATTGGTAGTAATTACCTACTGACACTGAGGTCTTTGATATGGCAATCCCGCTTTTAAAATCGTAAAATTTGCATCATTGATTAGGAAAAGTTTAGATAGATGCATCTTTGTCACAGGAATGAGATTAAAGAATCTATTCAGAGACGTCATTAAATTTTAGGGAAGAATTTTCTGAAAATATAAATGGCCTTAAATGGTTTTACTGAATCTATTACTCTCATACAAATTGCTAGACATTCAGAATTCGTAAGGGTGTAAGCTGCTGGTTAGCATTAGAAGGTTGAAATCTGATATTTAAATGCATTATAACCCCCTTTTTAGTCATGCCCCTGTATATTAACCCCTGTCATGCTGAACCTGGAATAATCTGGTTTGGCAGGAGGTGTAGACTAAGATCAGACTGCACTTATGTGCAGGCTGATCTTAGTCTATACCTCCTGCTTGTACTTATCCTGCAAGATTTGTTTTTACAGATGATTTCTAAAACAAATATTGATTTTTGAACAACAAGTTCTATCAGTGCTTTCAGCCCTTTGATATGACAGCAAGTCAGGAAGGTAATTTATACAGCATGACAAGGGTTAATATATAGAAAATATTGCAAGAAAAGTAGAGAATGTTTGTTGGAAGCTTTGCTATCAATGTTCTCTACCTTTTAACCCATTTACAGTTGGTAAAATTTAGACCTCGATTCTTCTGTCCCTATAATATTATACTTGAGAAAACATTGTGAAAAAAGAATAAATTGCTTGTAACTAAAGCAATTACTTTTTTCCCACAATATTTTCTATCATATAGGATGACTACTTTTTGAATAGTACTTACTTTATAATGTAGTCTGCTACCCCTTTGATTTGGACAAGTCTAAAATTTTGAAAAAGAGTTAAACAACAATTATTCTCAGTCATATAGTAAAAATTATTTCCCTTGAATCTCTAACTGAAATCCTGGCAATCCCCCTAAGCAACATTATCAAATCTGTTAAATCTTTCACCATATATGGAAATTAGCCCCTCCCACTTAAAGGCCTAGTTTAATCCTTCTTTATTTGACCCCCCCCCCAATGAGATATACAATTAACCACCCGCTGAGAATTTAACGACCTTATCTGATAAGGAAGCTATATACAGTATACAAGGGATTAAATCTGCTGTATTACCATGGATAAGTGTGACATATACTTGCACTTTCTTTGTAGCTAATTTGTCTCTTGAAATACATTTTGAATTTTATTTGGTTATAATTGTTAATGAATAATTAGTCCTCACTTTTAAGACTTTTTCAATGTGCAGGAGACAGTAAAAATGCAAAATATTAAGCTATTGATATCTTAAAAGATCACAAATAGCAACAAGAACAATTTGGATTGACAGCATTGACAAAAGAGGAGAAAACACTGATTTTTCTGATTTCCGCTTTCGCTCAATATTTCAACACTTTTTCTCTTTTATTAAATGAAACTTTTTTAGTTTGTAAACTGCTATAATATTCATGAAATACTTCAATATTCTAGGACAGGAGATAAATCAAATGGGTAAAAATTATAGTATTTTTACCAGAATTCTTGCTTTACCACAATGTTTGAAGAAACTGTTTAACCACTTAAATTACAAAAAAAAGTAATGCATGTCAATTTCTTTCAATTACAATCAATTCAACAATCTGAACTTTTCATTTAGTAATTTGTCATCTATTTGAAATTGTAAAGGCCTTAAAATAAATGATAAGATAAAATCTAACAAAATTACTTTACTGTGGTTTCTATCAAATTTTCATCAGCATAAAGCTAAGGTGCAGCTATTGCATAATATTGACAAATTTTGACCATGGTCATCAATGGAATATACAAGATGATTAACCCCCTGGAGTGATTTACAGATAAGGCAATTAGCTTATCAGTAGGGGTCCAACATACACAACAATCCTTAAACTAGGTCTTTAAGGAATGTTGTGTATGTTGGACCCCTACTGATAAGCTAATTGCCTTATCTATAATTCACACCAGGGGGTTAATCATCTTGTATATTCCATTGATGACCATGGTCGAAATTTGACAAAATAATGCAATAGCTACACTTTAGCTTTATGCTGAAGAAGTTTGATAGAAAACAAAGTAAAGTTATTTTTTTGAAATTTTATCTTATCATTTTTTATGCCTTTAAGATTTCAAATCAATGTCAAATTACTAAATGAAAAGTGACTAAGTTGAAGATTGTTGGATTGAATGTAATTGGAAGAAATTGACATGCAATACTTTTTTTTTTTTAATTTAAGCGGTTAAACAGTTTCTTCAAACATTGTGGTAAAGAAAGAATTCTGGTAAAAATATTTTTAGTCCCTTTTAATTTATCTCCTGGCCTAGAATATTGAAGTATTTTCTGTATATTATCGCAGTTTTACAAACTAAAATCTCCTGTTCTTAAATATTGAAGTATTTCATGAATATCATCGCAGTTTTACAAACCAAAAAAGTTTGATTTAGTAAAAGAGAAAAAGTGTTGAAATATTGTGACGAAAGGGGAAATCAGAAAAATAAATGCTTTCTTCTATTTTCTCAATGTTGTCTATCGAAGTAATTCCTGTTGCTTTTCATGATCTGTTATGATATCAATTGTTAATAATTTGTATTTTTACTGTCTCCTGCACTTTGTAAAAGTCTTAAAAATGAGGACTTCTTATTCATTTACAATTATAACCAAATAAAATTCAAAATTAATTCCAAGAGACAAATTAGCTACAAAGAAAGTGCAAATACATGCCACACTTATCCATGGTAATACAGCATCTTTAATCCCTTGTATACTGTATATAGCTTTCTTATCAGATAAGGTCGTTAAATTCTCAGCGGGTGGTTAATTGTATATCTCATTGGGGGGGGGTCAAATAAAGAAGGATTAAACTAGGCCTTTAAACTAGGTCTTTAAGCCATGTTTTTCATCCGATCAAAATTCTTTGAAGAAATCTGATAAGGGTCACAAAATGATCATTCCTGTAAAATTTGGGTGAAATCTTTGCTCTGACAAGAAGGTTTACAAAGTTTTCACTGTAAACCATACATGGAAAGTAGCCCCGTCAATTCAAGCCAAGTTTCTTTTTAACCAAATATGAGTCTTTGAAGGAATCTGGTCACCAAATAACGCTTCCAGTGAAATTTAGTTGAAAGCCATCAGTTCATTAATTAGAAAATGATTTCTGAAGTTACCACTATACACAATGTATGGAATTTAGCCCTGAACCATTAAAACTAATTTCATCTACTTAAACCTGTGCAGTACTTTCTAAGAAGATCTTTTAAGGTAAACCTCTTTGGAAGCACACACACACACACAATCCCATGACGATAGCCTGCTTGCTTTCAACCAGTGGAGCTAAAAAGGAGAAATTATTATGTACATTTAAAGAATTTTTTCCTTGATACCCTTTTACCATGCTGCAGGAATCTATGGGGATCTCTGAACTTTGACAGATCAATATAGATCTCAAAAAATCTCCTCTATGTAAGTATATTTGAGAGCCACTGCGATCAGGTAACATCCAATTTATGCTGCACTGGACTTTAAGTTAAGACTACAGAGACCCAGAATTCGATTAAATTATACCTAGTGGCCACCATAGCTTAGGCAAGTAAAGTGACCTTGTATAATCTGGTTTTGCTCCATTAATCCTGGTAATGCTGAACGCTGAATATATCTGTTTTGGCTGGAGGTAAAGACAAAGAACAGACTGCACATAAGTGCAGTCTGATCTTAGTCTACACCTCCTGTTTGTCTCCTTCAACCAAGAGTTGTTTACAAAATTAACCTTAAAAATAAATTTTTGTCTATTGAGGTTGAAAAAATGTGAAAAATGAAGATATTATTTGTAACAAGCACATTCTTCATTTTCAACAATGTTTCACAAAGCCTTTCTTGAGTTGTGTAAAAAGGGGGGACTGTACAGGAATGGCTTTATGAAACATCTAAATCAGAAGCCTCCAAATCTTTACAACTGTAGCTCGGATAATCTAGACTAATGATAGTGAATGTTGGTTTCACAAGTGAATATCCAAAATAATTCTTACGGTTTACTTCACATTGTGTGACAAACTATATAGACCAAAACCCAGGTTTGATCAACATTTACAAATGACAGCACTAAGTAGTTTTGACATGTATGGGTTCAAAGAATGATTTAGCCGGGAAGTATTCTATGTAAAGCCAGAAAGTATTTCATGAGTGACTTCATTTAACAATTATCATCCAGGGGTCCGCAGGGACGGACAAACAAGACAAATATCATCCTCTCTGGCATCCTCGGGAATTGATAAGCTATGATCTATAACAAAGTTTCTATGTGATGAGAATGTCATGTGAAATAATGTTTGTTATGTGAAATCAGTCAACTGTTATCTAACCTCACAATTTCAACTTTGTAAGTGTAGAAATTTTGCTTAGAAAAAACATTTTGAGAAAAAAGAAATTATTTGTAACAAGCAATATCTCCTTTTTTGCACATTTTCTAACCCATGTAGCATTTAATTTCTAATCTAAAACACATGTCAATATGTCATCTGCAGCTTTTAAGTTATTCCTGCAAAGTATCAAGTGAATTGGACAGAAACTATAGGCCAAGTTATCCAAACAAGATTTTGAGGACAGACAGACAAACTGACTAACATGCTGATTCCACTATACTCCTCCAAACTTATGTTTCTGATGTATAAAATGCACATTCTCTTAAGTATGTCAAAGGTCAAGACACAAACTATCTTTCTAGATACAAAACGAAAGATTATAACTGAATTGTAAGAGATCTAGTCATGAAATGAATAAGAAATATCAAAATAAATGTTAAACTCTTTTAAGTAGGTCAAAGATCAAGGACACTTAGTGAAAGCTTGTTAACTCCATTACAGGAGACTAATGTCTTGTCCAAATTCAGAGAGCTAGAAGATGACCTTTTAAACAAACTGTAATTCAAATAGTAGTCATCCTATGTGATAGAATACATTTTGGAAAAAGAAGAAATTGCTTGTTACAAGCAATTTGTTTTTTTTTTTCTCATAATGTTTTCTCAGGTATATCCCAGGGGCGTAAAAATCGGAGATTGTACAGGAAAGGGATAAAGACCTGTTTTGAATATGACCATAGTATCTGATCCAGGTATGTTTAAATAAAAGATATTTCATTTAAGTAGGTCAAAGATAAAGGTCATTATACTAAATAAATGTTCAGCCAGTTTCAACAGCATTTGATACTATTCATAGTGATCACCTATTTTACAAAACGAGCTGAAATATTTTATTCGTTCTTTTTTTTTTTTTAATATATATATTTTTTAATGATTTAATTTGTGTTTTGTCTATCAAAAACGAGCATTCTGATTGGTAAGAAAATCCTCATTCCTCCATTGACAAAATTTTGAGCATTTGGCTATTTTAAATGCTTCTGCACAAAATACTTCCATACCAAAATGCATCAAAATTAGTAAAATGTTTGCCTTTGTAGCTCAATGTCATTAAACTGTACGAAATGAAGAGAATATTTTTTTGTTTTCATTTCTTGAATGCAGAATTGTTATACAAACAGGTTGGAATCTGTAAACTGTCTCTGGTTTCACTACAGATACAGTGTATAACACAAAAAATATATAAACAGTCAGGATTTGAAAAATCAAAGAGATAATGAAAACAAGAAATAAGTGAGTCTGGTCGTATAAAACTGTTCCCGTGACAAATCAGTTCGCTGTATTTTATTTCAAATGATCTTCAGCCATTCACTTTATGCATGTGAACTGAACATATAACTGTTAGAATCAGTTTTTCAATACTTTTATCATTTTTGTAATATTTTGTCTAAAACAACAGAAACAGATCAGTTTATAATCCCTTGATGGTTGCATTATCAAACAAGGTCCCTTCATGGAGACATTAATTTTATCAAACTTTTTATTTGAATGCCATCTTATACATTGTTGTTGGATGTCCTAAAGCTTGTAATCACAGTTTAACATGCTTCAGGTACAATGTTTTGATGACCAAACGGTAATATATCCCATTCCCACACAACTCCACTTTATAACACCCAAGAGAAAAGCTTTAGAAAACTTTGTGGCAAATAAAAAGAAATTGCTTGTAACAAGCAATTTCTTCATTATCCACTTTGTTTTCTAGAAAAAGATGTTTAAAAGTTTCATCAACTAAAGATTTCATCTACATCTTCTTTTGATTTTGACCAGTCTATAATTTTGTGGACTGGTAAAGGGTTATTAAAAATGCAAAGTTTTATGAACTTTCTATTTACTACAATGAAATTCCTTTTCAATTATGTTCCTTTAAATATTTCATAAGTGCAGATATTATCAGATACAGTGTTAACCCATTCCTGGTCCAACCCTGTTTTTAATGTCTTGTGAATTTTTTTTAATTGAGAAAACATTGTAGAGAAAAGAAGAAATTGCATGGAATGTAATTTCTTCTTTTTCTATCAACTTTTCTACCCTACTAAATGGTTATTTTTCAAATAAAATCCATAGTAAATTTTGTCTGCAAAACTTATGAATTTGGAAAGATATAAAATTTTGAAAAACTTGAAAGGGTTAAATTCTGATGCATTTGAGCAAAACATTTTTAGGAGAGACAGGTATGTTAACCCATTCCCACACAGTGACGCTTTTAGACACCCCTCAAGAAAATGTTTTGGAAAACAGTGTGGAAAATGAAGAAATTGCTTGTGACAAGCAATTTCTTCATTTTGCACAATGTTTTCTAGGCAGAAAGTCAAAAAAATCCTAAATTTCATATACTTTAAATTGTCGTCTGCAACTTCTTTCAATTTGGACCAGTCTAAAATTTTGCTGTGTAGTAATGGGTTAATGATTTCTTTGTTTCTGGTACCTAGGTCACTTATATATCCTCTGCCAAAAAATTCTTTCAATTTTGGACAAGTTTAGAATGTCATCTTCTGGTAGTGGATTCACCTTAAACATTACCGGACGACAAAAATTTCAGATTAATCAAATTTCAAAGAACAAGCAATTGCCTTTTTTTCCATAATACCTTCTACCCTGTCAGCCACCAGCCGCCGCAATATATCTATTGTTGAAAGCGGCGTAAAACCCCAGTTTACTTTTCAAATTGTACTCACTTTAAATTGTCATCTGCAATCCAAGACTTTTGAATTTGACAGGTCTAAAATTTTGAAGAAAAGGAAAAGATTAAAAGACTAGATCTTGTTTAATTGGTACCATAACAGGGGAAGGGTTATTGTATCATATTGAAAAGAGGAAAAAAAAGGACCTGAAGGGAAAACTTCTAAATGAATAGCTATCATTTTATGTGGCTTTAAAACATTGTAGATGGCTCAAACATTAGATCATAGGTCCTGAAGGAGTTCGACACTAACTGAATGATGGAAATTCTAGCCAGGAAGATGGCGAGAGTCATGCAACACCAATATATACTAATGCTCTTTTATTTGACACCGTCTGTCTGTTTGTGTCCCCAGGGGCGATGTCTTTACTTAGCTAGATCTACATTTGACATTAATGTTATTGGAAACCGGTTCAAAGACAGCGTCTTTGAGAATGAGCCATCTACCAGTAAGTGCAATATACTGACCTTCCTCTGGTTATTGTCTTCAGCATGCAACATCGAGACATTTTTGTCGTTTTTTATGATCAGCCATTCTACGGCATGAACATGATATATTGACGTACAAAGAATAAGTTATAGTTATCCATAGCAGAAATATCTCAATCTTTTTTTAGGATTTCAAAGATTTTTTTTCTCATTCTAAAGCCATTCCCTTCTACACTTGTTGGAAGAAATATATTAGCCCATTACCAGACAAAACATCTTTTATTGCTCAAAATTGAAAGAAGTTGCAGATAACAATTCAAATTGGAAATTGCAAATTAAGTAGCTTTTACAGTAGAAACTTTCCAAATTCCACAGAGTTCTCTACAATCAAATTTCTGTTGGGTATTAGAAAACTGCATTTTGTGGTAATGGGTTAATGACAACAGTAGGGCAACAAAAAATTTCTTTTTTTGTTACAATGTTTTATACCATTATTGACACCAATTTTACAATTCAAATCCACCTCGAGTTGCCATCTGCACCTTCTATAAATTTGGACTTTTCTGATTTTTTTTTGTCTGGACAAGCTGAGTCATTGACAACTTTGGAACAAAAATTATTGCCGAAAAACTTTAAATTTTTCAGAATAAAAAGATCCAATATCAAAACACCAAAATACATATTTAAAGATTATCTTTAAAAGAACCGAATATTGCATACAGGTCTTTGTCTATCAAGGATGAATTCTATTTAACTCATTACCAGATGACATCACTTTACAGTGGTCCAAATTGGATGCAGTTGCAGAAGACAAATTCAAGTTGATAAAATTTGAAAAAATCTTCATCACTGTGGATAAAAAACAATATTGGAAATGAAGGAATTACTTTTATCAAGCAATTTCTTCTTTTTCCTCATTGTTTTCCAAAGCTTTTTTCATAGACCATTCCCACAAAATCCCACTTTTTTACACCCATCAGGAAAACAGCTTTAGAAAACATTGTGAAAAATGAAGAAATTGCAGACGACAATTTAAAGTTGATGAAATTTTTAAAATTTTTGTCATTTGGTGTAGAAAACATTGTGGATAATGAAGAAATCGCTTGTAACAAGCTTTATTTTCCACGATGCTTTCAAAAGCTTTCATATTGTGGAACATTTAAAAGTGTTTTGTGTGGGAATGGGTTAATCACAAAAGATTGATCTCAAATGATAGATCTTGGAAATGAGAAATTTACATCTGCATATTAAAGAGTTGAGGAATGTACTGCCCTATGAGACATTTAAAAATGATATGACAAATGTTATAACCAATAAAACATCTCGATGTTACTCATTTCTTGTAATCAAGCTAGCGTCATCCTTGATATGACATGTATGGCAGATTACCTCATTTCTTTAACACCAATTACCATGGAAATGTGTTCACCAGCTAGATTTGTACTTGTCAGATACGAGTGTCAAATAGTTTACATCTATCAAAACTTCTGTCCTGATGTAAAACCCATAAACATCGTGTATGAAGAATATCGCTGTCAATTTCTATCTGCCCAATTCCCCACAAAATTCGTAATCGTACCGACAAATGAGCATCACTGGCACCACGGGGAATTCATAAATGTGCGACCTTTTCTATGAGCACAGGGCTTGACAAATTTGAGTATTTGTCAAAACGGTAATTGGTCTTCTTAGATCATTAGCTCAAATCAATCAAACTTGGGAAACCGGAATATTTTTATTAATGTCCGTCGTCTTAATTTGATGTTCTGATGCAATCACCGAAAAATGTGGATATTAAATCTGTCACTAGTGTTTAAGACATCCCTGATTGGTTGATATCTGCACACTGACACATCAGACCAACATAGAGAGGTATGCTGGATTACCCCACTACCAGACAACAAAACTGTAGATCTGTCCAAATTCAAAGAAGTTGCAGACAACAAATTTTACTATATGAAATTTGAAAAATCTTTTTTTTTTTTTTGCATTAGAGAACATTGTGGATAATGAAGAAATTGTTTGAAGCAAGCAATTTCTTTATTTTTCCATATTGTTTTCCAAAGCATTTTCTGGGGGGGGGGTCCAAAAGTGTCATTGTTTGGTAATTGGTTAACCCGTTCATAAACAATCCAACTGTTTTATGCCCCTCAGGAAGAAACTATTGTGGAAAAAGAAGAAATTTACTTGTCAAAAGCAAACACTTCATTATCCACTATGTTTTCTTCCAAAAGAGACAAAGATTTATAAAATTTCATGAACTAAAAGTTATCGTCAAAACTTTTAAACACATTGTGGGAAGTGAAGAAAATATTTATCACAAGCAATTTCTTCACTTCCCACAAAGTTTTCTTCCAATAGAGACAAAACATTTCAAAATTTCATAAACTGTTATCACCTGCAACTGATTTGAATTTTGACCAATCTAATACTTTGTTCTCAAGGAAAAAACTTTAGAATAAATTGTGGAAAATAAAATATTTGTCTCATGTAATTTCTTTATTATCCACAACTTAAATTTGTTGTTTGCAACTGATTTGAATTAGGACTAGTCTAAAACTTTGTCCCAAAATACTTGTGACAAGCAATTACTTCATTATCCACAATGTTTTCTTCAAAAAGAGTAAAAATTTACGAAATTTCATCAACTAAAAAGTGTCTCCTGCAATGAATTTGGACCAATCTAGACCTTTCTTGTGTGGAAATGGTTCAAATGTGACCTGTCATATAACAAGAGCTGTCAGAGGACAGCAATGCTCGACTATTCTGAGTGCTGGATAAAAACAGCAATTCCAAGTCGACATAAGGCATAATACCTAAGTAGTAAAAGAATCTTTCAATTAAAATTTTAAGTCAATCAAGAATTTCTAACTCAAACTCCATTATAATAAATGTAATTGTAATGAATCTTTGCCTAGAAGATGGTAACAAAAGCATGCACAAAGTTTCAACGCAATTTCATTCTAGAAAGAGAGTTACTAAAGATATATGACAGTTGCACATAGGATGTAACAAAGAATTTCCAAAGAAAGTCAAAAAATGGTTAAAATTCCACTAAAATGAAGGCCAAAGTAATGAGACCTTGTCTAGAGGCTGATATTATTGTCACAAAAACATGTGCAAAGTTTGAGAGCATTAGCACTAGTAGAAATTGAGAAATGACACTTGCACATAAAGTTTAATGTCAGAGTAATAAAACTATGTCTATAGGTTGATATTATTGTCATAAAAACATGTACAAAGTTTCAAAGCAATAGCATTGGTAGAAAGATAATTATTAAAGATATATGACAGTTGAACACAATGTTTAACCAAGACTTCTTAGTCCAAAAAAGGTTAAAACTCCACTATAACAAAGGTAATTGTAATGAATCTTTACCTAAATAATATGACGGTCACAAAAGCATGTGCAAAATTTCAAAGCAAAAACATTAGAAAGAGAGTTATTAAGGTGACAGTTTTAGCCAAGCTTTGAATCGAGCAATATCTCCATTATCCACAATGATTTCTATCAAAAAAGAGGAAAAAACTTAGAATTCCATTAACTTGAAATCGTCGTCTGCAACTCCTTTCAATTTGGACTAGTCTAAAATTTTGATGTGTGGGAATGCGGTTAACCAAGAATTTCCAAGTCTGGAAAGGGTTAAAATTTCACTAAAATGAATGTCTGAGTAATGAATCTGTTTCTTCAGGCTGATATTATTGTCATGAAAACATGTGCAAAATTTGAAAGAATTAGTATTAGTAGCAACTTAGATACGACACTTTCATGTAAGGTTTAACAATACCATTATGCCGACGCCCACACCCAGGTTAATAGAATAGCCCCCTATTCTTCTAATAGTCAAGCTAAAAAGTATGCAGCTGTTTTTTTCCATTTCCACAATGTTTGTCAGATTATCAATTAATTTCTACTTCTTATCATTACCTGCAATTTTTTTCAATCAAGCTTATTTTTCTGTTGTTAATTTTTTTCTATAAATCTATTTATTTCTCAATCCTTTTTCTCAAAAGTTCATGTTTAGTAGATTCGTTCTAGGTTGTTTTCACTACCCTTATTCCAAAAAGCAGCAATAAAATAGGACATATTCACAAACCTTTAGGAGTTGTCAACCACTTTACAAGTATGATTATTTTATTTATTTATCTATCTATCCATTTTCTTCACCAAAATATTAGGTTAGTTCTAAGTTGCTTTCACTACCCTTATTCCAAAATGACTTAGGATATGCCAATCACTATGCAAGTATGATTATCCCATTACCATACGTCAAAATTTAAGACTAGCCCAAATTCAAAATAGTTGCAGACAACAATTTAAAGTTGATGTAATTTTAGATTTTTCAACTTTCTGGGTAGAAAATATAGTGCAAAATGCAAGCAATTTCTTCATTTTATACAAGGTTTTCCAGATTGGTTTTCTTTAGGGGCGTCCAAAAGCATTACTGTCTGGGAAGGTGGAAGGGGTAAAACATACACAATTATGAACAGAATATTTCAAATACATTCTAAAATAATTAAATTTTCAGTTTAGTCTATCATAATCGGGCGTTCTGATTAGACAAAAAAGAAATTCATAACTCAACGAACTCCCGTATTCATACAGTGTGATTAGGTTTTTCGGTTCATACCTCCATGAAAACAAAAATATTCTCTTCATCTCTTAACACAATCAACCCTGTACTTATATACCCAGTTAACACATTACCAAAGGACAAAATTTTAGACTGGTCTAAAATGAAAGACAACAATTTCAATTTGGTAGAATTTTAGATATCTCAGTCTTTCTGAGTAGAAAATAATGTATTGCTTGTTACATGTAATTTCTTAATTTTCCACAAAGTTGTCCCAAGTTTTGCTCTTGTGGGGTATAAAAAGTGGGAATGTGTAGGAATGGATTAAGGGTGAACTTTAAAAATTAAACTAAAAAACTCTAATCAGAGCTGGCTTTAATCAGAGTTGGCTTGAATGTTCGTCGAGCCAATTATAGCAAATGAGTCGTGTTTTCAACTAAAGGAAAGAAACATGAGAAAGATAGAGGCAAAATGTGCACTCAATGTTTCTTGAGGGCCCTTTCATATGGCCAAGTCACAGTGAACAAAGCCCCAACCATAAAGAAACATATCACACAGTACAGCAAACATTGTGTGCAAAGCCAGACCTTTTTCCATGGGCTTGTATCACTTTTTTGTTTTCTAGGTGATCCTTTGGGTCTTGGACTTCCTGTTTTCAAATCTGCAGACTTTTTATGTTTTATCTAACAATTACAATGAAAAAATGCGTTTCCAAGTGCATTCATAGCAATGGGTGACTATTTCCAACACAATCCCGCTTCCCCCCCCCCCCCCCCCCCGCAGAATTATCTTAAAGAAAACATTGTGATAAAAGGAGAAATTATTTGAGACAAGCACAAACAACTTCTCCTTTACTCAAAATGTTTTTTTCATATTTGATTTGGCCCTTAGTTTTCAATCTCAAATCAATTCAAATTGTCATCCACAACTTCTTCCAATTTAGACCATTCCAAATTTCATTGTTTGGTTACCGGTTAAGAAAAAAACTTTGGAATATATTGAGGAAAATGAAGAAATTTCTTGATACAAGCAATTTCCTCATTTTCCAAATTTTTTTCTACTCCATAAGATAAAGATTTTTTTGAATTCTATAAACTAAAAAAGATCCAACGCGCTACCAACTGCGCCAGGCGGCAGCACCATAGTCTTTAACAGGTTTGATTTATATTAGTTGTCTTGATAGAGGACCATCTTAGAAATATTTCTGCTGAATTTTGAAATTAACCCAATGATTTGGAAGAAGCTGTTGTTTCAAAAAAATCATTCTTCATTTCTACATTGGACCCATAACCTTTGGGCTCCACTCTTAAGGCTTCAAAGCAGATGGTGCCTAAAATCTACATGACTGAACGTAATGCAAGTACATGTAAGTAACAAGTTATGGACTCAAACATATAACTATTTGTCATTAACTACTGGAAACTGACAAACAATATTTAAAATAATATATAAAATAGAAACAAAAGATACCAAATCTGGGGTTAAATAAATTTACAAGATATGTCGAGTACCACAACATAATACTAATTACAATGGTTGTCCTCTACAGACAACTTCTGTCGAGCCCATAAAGATTTGACCTACCTTAACCAATTTCTTCACAAGACACTTTTAAGCCCACCCTCAATATGAAAGCTTTGGAAAACATTGTGGAGAATGAAGATATTGCTTGTTACAAGCAATTTCTTCATTCTCAACAATATTTTCTACCCTAAAAGACAAAGGTTTTGAAGATTTCATCAACTTCAAATTGTCGTCTGCAACTTCTTTGAATTTGGACTGGTCCAAAATTTATTGTGTGGGAATGGGTTAACATAATATCAGTGCATGAGCAAAATGTTGTATTTTGCTTGCACAGACTAAATAGGTTTCAAGCAGCACTTCTTCTCATGAAAGAAAATGATTGGGCAAATCTGTCCATAAATATGGGATCTGTCCATAAATATGGGAATTACAATGCAAACACAACTTTGACCCTGTGTGTGTATATTTCTGTTTATTTATCGTCGCTATCATAGCACATGCCCATTTGAGTGATGCCCCCAGAAGACGGTTAGTTGTTACGGAGGATAGTGCAAGGATACAGGACGAAACTGCTGAGAGCTCCAATTTCTTTAAAGTATTCGGTGGATAGCACTGTCACACAGGGCCTTGGTATAACGTCTCATACGGCAGACAATTAGTTTGTTTGTTGAAATGGTCAGACAAGGTCTCAAACCCGTGATCTTGAGGTTTGAAGTCAAGCAATCTACCAACTGAGCCAATAAGGCTGTGCTGTATGACTTAGAACCTTTTTATGTTTCAAACAGCTCATCTTTTCATGACAGAGAATGATTGGGCAAATTTGTATTGCAATCTATCCATAATTATGGGAATTACATTCAAAGAGAATGAATGGGCAAATTTGTATTGGAATCTGTCCATAATTACAGGAATTAGAAGAATGCATTCAAAGAGTGTGATTGGGCAAATTTGTACCAATATTTATGGGAATTACAGTGCAAACAAAACTTTGACCCCGTGTTGTGACCATGAACCTTACTGAACAGATAATTCACTTTGCATACCTCCTCTTGATGAAGAACAATTGTGCCAATTAACATTGAGAATCTCTCCATAAATGTGGGCTTAAAGCATTGAACTCCAGCTGCTACTCTGACAATATCCACAATGTTCCCCCCCCCCCAAAAAAAAACCAAGAGTATTTCAAATTCCATCAACTGAAAAATTTAGTCTGCAACATCTTTGAATTTAGGCTAGTCTAAAATTTTATTGTCTCGTTATGTGTTTAATGGCACATCAACTCATAATTGAGAACAATATTACTAAGTTGCTATGAAATCCATTGGCAATGGTAAACGTTATGATCTTGACAAATTCAGACTTACAGATGCCCTTACACACATACACCTAAATGTCATTTTGACAAATCATCATCGGGCAAACGCGGGCAACTTCAGCCTGATTCAGGAGGCCAAAAGACAAAAATGTCTTGTTCACTGCTACCAGGCTCAACAAAATCATATTTGTAGTGACTGACTCAATGGCTTGGTGGTATATTTACTAAAATGTCATGGGTTCAAGACCCACTGTCACCCAGGGTGTGTTCATGGGTAAAACAATAGCCAGCCCAAGTCTACACATCTGTAGAATTGGGTAACCATGGGCTTATGCTACTGCCTCTCTTTCATGGGGGGACATTGTGAGTGTTTGAGATCAATTCTGTAAGCTTAAAGATTTTGTTGTAATCAATCTAAAATAAATTAGTATAAACCAAAAATATATCTACTCTAAATAATTATGGATACTTACGTCCAAAACATGCTAGCAAGGTCAAAACAAATGACTGATATTTTTACTGTTTTGATGCAGTACTAAATGTTTATTTCAAGTTATTTTATAGATGGAACCCCAGTTTTAACTTAAAGACATGTTTGTAGGCAAAGGAAGTCAATCAGAATTGTCCTAAAACATAACTTGTGTTGAACTCCTATATCTTTGATCTACAAGAATGACCTTCATCTACCAAAGCCTTAGCGCAGTGGAAGCCTGTAGAGCTCCCTATCATGGGGTTCTGGGTTTGATTCCTAGATGCGGCAAAAATAATTTCTGACAATTGTCTCCAAGCAATGGGTTAATCATAAACCTAAGTGGGTTGAGCAGCTGGAGTCTCGGAAATGATATATATATACATGTAGTTGTAGTACTGCTGTAAGAAATACTAGGATTCTATGGATAGGTGCTAAAAGGGAAGATAATGAAATTTTGAAATACTGTTAAAAGTGACATGCAATCAATCAATGACCAATCAATGACCTTCATCTTGAGCATGCACAATACAGTTAAACTTGTATTAAGAAGTCTCAAGAAAGGCCAAAATGTGGTCATTTAAGACAACACTTAATACACTTTTTTGTAAAAGGTATGAAAGATTAATTCAAAAGCATTCATAAATCATCACAAATTCTTGTTTAATTCTATGTCATTGGAGCTCATTTGAATTGTCTCATTGTGACAATTCAAATGAGTTAAAATGAGTTCCAACAGCCGAGGATTTAATCACGATTTTAGTTTTAGCAAAATGCATTCACTTCTAAGAGTATTTGCTTTTTAACTCTTAACTGCATAATCAATGTTTTTTCGTCCATGCAATTTCATACTTAAGAAAATATTGTGAGAAGAGAAGAAATTGCTTGATACAAGCAATTTCTTCTTTTATCACAATATTTAATACCACATACCATGGTTTCATTTCAAATTGTTTGCACTTTTCATTGCCATCTGCAACATGTTTCAAATTGGACCAGTCTAAAGTTTCGAGAAACAAGAAAGGGTTAAAAAGGGATTTCGATTATGGTTGCTAAATGGATGAGGTCACTTTATAGAGGTGGTCCCTTGAGCAAGACTTACTGTAGTTCAAAATGCATTTCTACCCACCATGGGGAAAGATAATGATAATTCATATTGAAATCAAACAATTGACAGATCATGACTCTCGATAAAAATGTCAACTAATTAATCAAATATAAGTTAAACATTTGTGTTGGTGGGGCAACTTAACCCATTAACAGATGACAGAATGTTAGACTGGTCCAAATTGACAGGAATTGAAGACGACAATTTTAAGATTATGAAACTTTAAATTTTTTCAACTTTCTGGGTAGAAAACAATGTTTTCCCAAATATATCTTTAAATTTGTTTGTGACAAGAATTTTCTCCATTTTCCACAATATTTTCTACTCAGAAAATTGAAAAATTTAAAATTTCATAGCTTTAATTTGTAGCCTGTAACTTCTTTAAAATTGGACCAGTCTAAAATTTTGCAGTCTGGTAATGGTTTAATTAGAAAAGGGGAACCTCCTGTGTTAGCAGAAGATGTCAGGTCCACAGAGAGGGAGAGATTGTCCTCTCAAAATTGCACAATCAAGATAAATATAAAATATTGCAGACAATCTCTGTCGAAAAGATTGAAATTTGGATAACTTGAAATTGCAAGAAATAAGGTTTATTTCTCAAATACAGAGGAAACGAAACAAAATTATGAAAAACAGAGATCTTACCCTTTTCCTCTTGACCCATTTCCACATGACAAAATTTTAGACTGGTCCAAATTCAAAGGAGCTGCCAGCAATTTCTTTCTTTTACACAATGTTTTCCAAGATGTTTTTCTTCAGGGGTGTCAAAAAGTGTCATTGTGTTGGAACGGGCTAATCAGTCTAGGAATAATTTAACTAGAAGAACATTTGCTTTACTTCTTAAGATTTGTCATGCCAAATAAAATATTTTTCAGGTTTCTATTAAAATAAATCGGCTAAAAGCACTGGTAGTACTTATTTTTTTATCTCAAATCAATATTTTGAAATTTAATTTCATAAACAACTCTGGCTTGAAAAGTACTGACAGGAGATATAGACTAAGATCAGACTGCACTGAAGTGCAGGCTGTTCTTTGTGTACACCTCCTGCCAAAACCAGAATATTCTGAGTTCAGCATGACAAGGATTAATTTCAATTTTTGGTTTCCTTTTTAGTTAGGAAAGCGTCAGCTTTGATAGCTTAAGTTAACAAACAAAATTTTGAGGTCGTCTCAAAGTTAAGCGAGTGCAAACTGCCATTGGAAGCTTAGCCACTAAATCTATTAAATGCCTAGGCCATAAGAAGTAGTTCTTATTTCAGGAATATTGCAAACTCTGCTACTGCTTTTTATGGCCACATGAAATAACTTCATTCAAATTGTATACAACCCCTATAAAAGCATGTTATTTAACCCGATCCCACTCAATCACGCTTTTGAAACATCTCAAGAAAATAGCTTTGGAAAACATTGTGGACAATGAAGAAATTGCTTGTAACAAGCAATTTCTTCATTGTCCACAATGTTTTCTACCCTTCAAGACAATAGTTTTCTAATTCCACTACTCATGATAACCTCTGACAAACGATATTACTTAATTAAGGCATGCTTTGCTAGCTTACAGTACTTTCAGTACTTTGATTCTGAAAATGTGTGATACCTGTAGTTCTAGATCCGCATTCCTATCTTGTAATAATTCAATCTGTCTCTGTAATCTGGTGATGTCACCTTGAACATCTGATTGTCTGAAATACAACCTTGACTTTGACATAATTGACCAATTGCAGCTGTCAATCAAAGAATCAATCAACTAATCAGATTATTTATTTAGACCAGAAGTGAACTCTGAACTCTGACATTTGCCAACATTTATGTTAAGAACTTTGTTTCTTTTGCAAGTTTAATGTCATAACTACAGCTTAGTCAAGCTGTAGTTACAATGTTTACATTGCCAACCAAACATTTTACCAGTTTGTTACATGATACTGGCCATAAATTTTGCAAAATACTGCCTAATAGTTTCAAGGTGTGACTTTCTGTAGTTAATTATTATATGGAACATAAAACAAAAAGCAAATTGTTTGTGGATGACCAAAGCATAGTAACTACAGCTTGAGTCACTAAACCCACAACAAGAACTTTGAAGAGCAGGGCATAGAGGCCCACAGGGTCTCGTCAGTCAACTATACATTTTTCAGTATTTTTTCACAATTTTTAACCCATTCCCACACAATGAAATTTTAGACTGGTCCAAATTGAAAGAAGCTGACAATTTCAAGATAATAGATTTTTTTAAAATCTTTGTCCTTTTGGGTAGAAAACATTGCGGATAATGAAGAAATTGCTCGTAACAAGCAATTTCTTCATTATCCACAATGTTTTCCAAAGCTTTTGTATTAAGGGGCATTTAAAAGCCTCATTGAGTGGGAATGGGTTAAGGGGTGTTGCCACCTACAACTGTAACTACAACAATGTGATGACAATACATTTACCTCTACTTTATTGTATCCAGTTGAGCTAAATCCTCTCATTCCTTCCTACCATTGTACTGAGGCTTCAGAATAAGAAGTAAGATTTTGTCTGAACAAAAGAATTTGTGGAGTGCTTGCAAAAAGCATTTATTTCTCTCTCTCATTTTCACTCACCAAGAACTATTGTTCTTACCTAATCTGCCATCTATATTCATTTACATGTATATGTAAGGGGCCCACCAGACTAAGGTTGTAAAGGTGAGCATCAGCAGTATACCCAGTAACAGACATTCCCAATTCTTGAGAATAACTAGTAAATAGGAAGCATTCTATATAACTTATAGCTGAGACTTATAATTCTTTAAATTTACTAGCCATAAGGGGATATCCTATAAAGGGTATAACTGAGACTTAGTATTCTTTTGTTTTACTGGTAAATAGGAACAATTCTATAAATGTTATAACTGAGACTCACAATTCTTTTGTTGTATTGGTTATTTGATTGATTGGTTGAATAGGGTTAAAACCATTTTTAACAGTATTTCAGTCTTATCGCGGGGGCTAGAGCACCTAACAATGGATTCCTGGTATTTCTCACACAAGTACTACCACTACATCCTTTCCTAGCCTCCAGCTGCTATCCCACTTAGGTTTATGATTATCCACCCTTTGGTGAGAGACAAATGTCAGAAAGAATAAGTGCAGCCACTGGCGATCGAACCCATGACATCCCATGATTGAAGATTAGGAGTCTAACACGCTACCCTCTGCACTATGACGGCAGCTTTATTGGTTAATAGGAACCATCCTATATACCTTATAACTTAGACTCAAGCTCTTTGTTTTACTGGTCAATAGGAACCATCTAATAAATGTTATAACTCAGACTCACAATTCTTTTGTTTAACTGGTCCATAGGAAACATCCTTTAAATGTTATACTTGAGACTTACAATTCTTCTGTTTTACTGGTCAATGGGAACCATCCTAAAAATGCTATAACTGAGACTCTAATTCTTTTGTTTTACCAGTCATTCAGAACCATCCTATATACCTTATATCTGAGACTCCAAGTTCCTTGTTTAACTGGCTAACAGGAACTATCCTACATACCTTATAAATGAGACTCCAAATTCTTTGTTTTACAGGTCAACAGGAACCATCCTATATACCTTATAAATGAGACTCCAAATTCTTTGTTTTACTGGTCAATAGGAACCATCCTATATATCTTATAAATGAGACTCCAAATTCTTTGTTTTACAGGTCAACAGGAACCATCCTATATACCTTAAAAATGAGATTCCAAATTCTTTGTTTTACTGGTCAATAGGAACCATCCTATATACCTTATAAATGAGACTCCAAAATATTTGTCTTACTGGTCAATAGGAACCATCCTATATACCTTGTAAATGAGACACCAAATTCTTTGTTTTATTAGTAAATAGGTACCACCCTATTTACCTCATATCTGACTCCAAATTCTTTGTTTTACTGGTCAATGGGGACCATTCTAATATCTTATATCTGAGACACCAAATTCTTTGTTTTACTGGTCAATAGGAACCATCCTATATACCTTATAAATGAGACTCCAAATTCTTTGTTTTACTGGTCAATGGGAACCATCCTTATACTTTCTATCTGAGAAACCAAATTCTTTGTTTAACAGGTAAACAGGAACCATCCTATATACCTTATATCTGAGAAACCAAATTCTTTGTTTTACAGGTCAACAGGAACCATCCTATACACCTTATAAATGAGACTCCAAATTCTTTGTTATACAGGTCAACAGGAACCATCCTATATACCTTATAAATGAGACTCAAATTCTTTGTTTTACTGGTCCATAGGAACCATCCTACATACCTTATATCTGAGACACCAAATCTTTGTTTAACTGGTCAACAGGAAACATTCTATATACCTTATAAATGAGACATCAAATTCTTTGTTTTACTGGTCAATAGGAACTATCATATATACCTTATATCTGAGACTCCAAATTCTTTGTTTTACTGGTCAACAGGAACCATCCTATATACCTTATAAATGAGACTTTAAACTATTTGTTTTACAGGTCAATAGGAACTATCATATATACCTTATATCTGAGACTCCAAATTTTGTGTTTAACTGGTCAATGGGTACCATTCTAATATCGCATATCTGAGAATCAAATTCTTTGTTTTTCTGGTCAATAGGAACCATCCTATTTACCTTATATCTGAGACTCCAAATTCCTTTTTTTACTGGTCAATGGGAACCATCCTAATACTCTATATCTTAAAAACCAAATTCTTTGTTTTACGGGTAAACAGGAACCATCCTATATACCTTATAAATGAGACTCCAAATTCTTTGTTTTACAGGTCAACAGGAACCATCCTATATACCTTATAAATGAGACTCCAAATTCTTTGTTTTACTGGTCAGTAGGAACCATCCTATATACCTTATATCTGAGACACCAATTCTTTGTTTTACTGGTCAACAGGAACCATCCTATATACCTCATAAATGAGACACCAAATTCTTTGTTTTACTGGTCAATAGGAACTATCATATATACCTTATATATGAGACACCAAATTCTTTGTTTTACTGGTCAACAGGAATTATCCTATATACCTCATAAATGAGACTCCAAACTATTTGTTTTACTGGTCAATAGGAACCATCCTATATACCTTATAACTGAGACTCCAAATTCTTTTGTTTTACTAGTCAATAAGAACCATCCTATATACCTTATCACTTAGACTCCAAATTCTTTGTTTTACTGGTCAATAGGAACCACCCATTTACATTAAAACTGAGACTCTATATTCTTTGTTTTACTAGTCTAAAGGAAGTTTCCTAAATATTTTAAAACTGAGACTCCAAATTCTCTTGTTTAACTGGTCAGTAGGAACGGTCTACAACCTTATAGCTCAGACACCAAATTCAGTCAATAGGAAGCATCCTATATACTTTACAGTAGAGATTTCCGTTTCTTTAGTTTTACAGATCAATCTATATACCTTCTATCTAAGGCTACATATTTGTTCAATAGGAATCATCCATTACACCTTACAGCAGAGACTCCTAATTCTTGAGTTTTACTGGCTAACAGGAAGCGTCCTACATACCTTATTGCTGAGACTCCTAATTCTTGAGTTTTACTGGCTAAAAGTTCTTGTAGATCTTCAATCTTTTCATCCTTTCTCTGTAATATTTCTAAAACTTTCCTGTCCCTGATCTCAGCTTTCTCGCGCTCCCTGAAATTGATGAAAACAAACCTTTTCGGTAAAACAATGACCCTTTCCTTTATACAATATAACAGAGAAGAACAATATTAGCGACAACACCACTTAACCCTTTCCTGGACAAACCCGGGATTTTACATCCCTGTGATTTTATACTTAAGAAAACATTGTGGAAAAAGGAGAAATTGCTTGTAACAAGCAATTTCTCCTTTTCCCACAATATTTTCTACCTCATAGGATGGTCAGATTTCAAATTGCATGCATTTTTCATTGTCTTCTGCAACCTCTATCAATTTGGACCAGTCTAAAATTTCCAAAAACGGGAAAGGGTTAATGGTGCCCAAGGCTTGGTTGTTGAATGCTTGATAGTAGGAAAATGTAAGTTGAAAAATGGGTATTAAATTAGTGTGCCTGTATCGCTTGCTCCACAGGCCTGAGTGTACTGATGGTGTTTTTTTGGGATTCAAAATAAACTAAAGCATCTTTTACATATCTGGCAGATAAATCTAGTTACTGAAACCCTTGAAAAAGTTCTAGAGAACCATTTCAAACTTTTCATTGTCAAGTCAAATTAATCAAAATTCACTTACTCAGTCAGATGAAAAGGTATTAACAAAATTTTCACTGTACACCAACTATAGAAAAATAAGCCACAACCATAAAAGCCATGTTTTTCAACTGATCAAAATTATACGAAGGAACCAGATAAAGAGTCACTGAATGATAATTCCTGTGAAATTTGGTTCAAATCGAACAGAAAATTTCTTCAAAGATTTTCAAAGTGTTCCATGCTATCAAATTTATTGAAGAAAATTGATAAAGCGTCTCAAAAGCATAATTCCTGTGAAATTTGGTTCAAATCAAGCAACTAGATTCTGAAAGAAAACATATACCATGAATTGAAAAAAGTCCTGCCTATCAAGGCCATGTTTTTTTCATTTGATCACAATTCTTTATATAGTCTGATAAAGAGTCACAAAAGGAATATTCCTGCGAAATTTGGTTGAAATTCATCAGCTGGTTTCTGAGAAGTAGAATTTTGAAATATATCTAAATTATCTCTGCCCATTTAAGCCCTGTTTTTTATCCAATCTAAATTCTGATAAAAGTTCACCCAAAGATTATTCCTGTGAAATTTGGGTGAATTCTCTTCAGTACTTTCTGAGGAGTAGATTTTAAAGAAAAATGTTCCAGACAGATGGACAGACACACAAAGGGACACCATACCATGACAATAGCCTGCTGACTTTCAGCCAGTGGAGCTAAAAATGAATTCAGAGTAACTGCCACTGATCTTTGGTTGTTCTATTGACAATGAACATATGTACAAAGTTTCAAATAAATGACTTACTTATACCAGAAATAAAACAAAATGTCAAAGTATTTTTTCAACACAGCAAAAACAATGACAGATATCATTAACCCTTTACTGTTTTACAAAATTTTGAACTGTCCAATTTCAAAGGGATGTAGACAACAGTATAAAAAAATAAAAACATTGAAAAAAGGAACCCTCCTATATAATGGAAAATACTGTGTTTTCTCAAGTATGATATCGTAGGGACATAAAATTCAGGGATTGTAGGGGAAAGGGTTAACAATACTATGGTAATACCTGGAGCTTTCTAAAACATTGAACTACAGAGATTAACAGATAGTACACTTTTAAACTGGTCCAAATTGAAAGGATTTGCAGAAAATAACTCAAAGTGTGTTAACCCTTGTCATGCTGCACCCGGAATATTCCAGTTTTGGCAGGAGGTGTAGACCAAGATCAGCCTGCACATAAGTGCAGTCTGATCTTGGTCTACACCCTCTGCTTGTACTTTTCCTGCCAGAGTTAATCATGAAATTGATTCTTAAAAGAAATATTGATTTTTTGAACGACAAGTTCTATCAGTGCATTCAGCCCTTTGATTTTACAGCAATTCAGTAAGGTAATTTATACAGCATTACAAGGGTTAAAATTGCAAAATAAGGGTAGAAAAATTTTAACAATCAATTTATACTTTTCTCACAGTGTTCTCCAGTTATTTTTGTGAAGCATGTGAAAATGTGGGACAGGTTGATAAAATCAATACATGTATGCTTGAAGTTTCCTTGAAACCCAATAGTTTATTAACTCTTGTCATGCTGAATCAAATCCTTTGTTCAGAATCACATTAAAATCAAAGGGCTAAAAGGATTGGAAGCAATAGTTTTTGGTCAGTTTTTCTTTACAAGTTGATTTTATAAACATTTCTGGCTTGAACTGATTTAGCAGGAGCTGTAGACTAAGATCAGACTGCACATATGTGCAGGCTTATCTATGTCTATACCTCCTGCCAAAACAGGAATATTCCAGGTTCAGCATGACAAAGGTTAAGTTACTAAAAAACCTTTGACTGTTTAGAAATGGATTAATTTTCACTGCAGCAGTATTTCTAAGAGAAAAGAGATAATATGATAAGGGGAAAATCTATTACATGGTCATAAAAGGTAGCAAAGTCCACCTAATAAATTGACTCAGGGAGCATATGTTATTTCCATTTTCTCATTGCTTTTTCTCATATTATCCGAGGGAATGTGATAATTTGTCATATTTTGGTCACTTTTGTTTGAATTGTTTCCGACACGAGATACTCAAATCTATCTATGTTAAGTTACGGTGATAATTGTATTTGCTGATTGGTAAGATATGTCGTATGGTGCCTGACAGCTCCTTTCCATCATAAGAAAGTTTTTGCCGAGAAAATCCTTTTTTACGAAATAAATACAATTCATATAATATTCAATGGTGTTTTAATTTTAGAAAAAAATTATAAGATATACGTAGCAAAGTTCTCAAAATTTATACACCGGTATCTTCTTATTTAACCTATTCAAATACAGTGACGCTTTTTGACACCCTCACGAAAAACAATTGGGGAAAAATTGTGCAAAATGAAGAAATTGCTTATAACAAGCAATTTCTTCATTTTCTACAATTTTTTCTACCAAAAAAGTTGTAAAAATCTTAACTTTCATAAACTATAAATTGCCTTTTGCAACTTTTTTCAATTTTGTCGTGTGGGAATGGGTTAATTCAAAACTGTTTTTCTTGTTTTATGGTATCATGACCCATTCCCACACAGTCATGCTTTTCTACGCCCCTCAAGAAAAAAAATTTGGGAAAACATGATAAAATCGTTTGTAACAAGCAATTTCTTCATTTTCCACTATGTTTTCAACCCAGAAAGTTGAAAAAATCTAAAATTTCATAAACTTTTAATTGTCTTCTGCAACTCCTTTCAATTTGGACCAGTCTAAAATCTTGCCATCTGGTAATGAGCTAACCTATTTCAACACAATCCTGATACATTATAACCTTTTTATATACAAAAAAGAAATTAATTCATGTAACCTTTTCCTGTTTAATCCCCGGTTTTTACGTCCCTGTGTTTTAATACTTGAGAAAACATTTTTGAAAAAGAAGAAAATGCTTGTTACATGCAATTTCTTCTTTTTCCACAATTTATTTCATCACCAGAATGATTATTTTTCAAATAAAATTGACTCTAAATTGTTGTTTGAAAAACCTTTGAATTTGGACTGGTTAAAAATTTTGGAAAGAGGAAAATATTTGATACATCATCTTGTTTTGATTATTTGATATGCAGTCATCTAAACAGCGTAACTGAAAAGCATCAACATACAGATAGACCCATTTTCTGCCCTACAGCAATGTCGACTTTATCGCAAATAGGGTTTGAAATCACTGTAGGGGTCTCGCAGTTGAGATTATATGTATGAAATTTAAAAGCCCTAATTCTATTGAGTTATGATTAACTTAATACTACACATTAAAGTGTAAGACTCATCCAAATTGATAGAAGTTGTAAGCATAAATTCTAAGATAATGAAATTTTGAAATAAATCAAGGGCCTTTCAAAAGAAGTAATGGTGGGAAATGAAATAATTGCTTGTTACAAGTAATTTCTTCCTTTTCCTCATTATTTTTACCAAGTAATTTTCTTGAGGGGCATGAAAAAGCAGGATCCTGTGAAACATGTGTTTTTGTCTTGACATATAGATCAACAGAACAATCGAAATTGTTGAAAACATTGTAAACAGAGAAATAAATCATAGCTTGTAATTTCATACCGACTACTTGAATTTAATTTACAGATATTTTTAAAAAATCTTCAAAAACATTGTCAGAAATGAGGTAATTGCTTGTAACAAGCAATTTCTTCATAAAACACAATGTTTTTTGACCCCAACTTCTTTGAATTTGGATCAGTCTAAACCGTTGTCATGTTCGTAAATGTGTCAATAATTTAAAATCAGCTATCAGACATCAACTGGCCCATTTGGTTATCTTTTTTTTTAAGAAAATGTCAAAGAAATTATTTTGATTTTACACATGTTTCAACTTCAACAAGTTTTAATTTTTGTTGCCTGACAAAGCGTGTGAGCGTGAATTATGTATGTGTTTGTTATCTTGCCAATGTTTGATGAAATAATGCAATGGAAGTCATCAACTTCACTAATTGTCATTACACATTAATACTTAATTCAGTTGTTGACCTTTTGTAACTTTGGAACACTGTCTTGTCAGCCATTTGGTCCATATATATACACCTTAGCCCATTCCCACTAAATCTCTGCTTTTCACGCCCCTCAAGAAAAAAGCTTTGAAAAATATTGTGTACATAGAAGAAATTGCTTGTCTCAAGCAATTTCTTCATTTTTCACATTGTTCTCTTGAACTATTCTCTTGAGGGGCATAAAAAGTTGGGGTTGTGTGGGAATGGATTAAGCACAGATTTTTCATTTCTTCCAGCAGCTGGTAAAATTTAACCCATTCCCACATAAAGACGCTTTTGGACGCCCCCGAAGAAAACCAATTGGGAAAACATGGTGTAAAATGAAGAAATTGCTAGTAACAAGCAATTTCTTCATTTTACACAATGTTTTGTACCCCAAAAATTGCAAAAATTTTTAAACAGATAAAACTCTGAAAAAGCCTTTTTCTACATGTGAGTTAGAAAATTGACAGATGACAGATGTAGGTGGCAAAGGGTTACTTGCAAAAGATTGTAGGTTAATTACAGAGACATTTTAGTATTCTCTGGGTAGTCAATTAGGAAGACATAGCATCCTTTAGTGGTTAATATTTAATATATACAGCGGACAGGTAAAATATTGTCCAATGTTGTGACTAAAATAATCTAAGCTTCACACTACTTGGATCTGAAGGACAATACAATAGTCTAAAAGAACATTTCATTTGTAAAACTGTGTACCCTATAATTTCTGAGTCTGATTTGTTGAGATTTCACCTACAAATGGTGGTGACTTGATGCTTTTAACCCATTCCCAGACAGTGACGCTTTTAAACGCCCCTAAATATGGAAGCTTTGAAAACATTGTGGATAACGAAGAAATTACTTGCTACAAGCAATTTCTTCATTATCAACAATGTTTTCTACCCAAAAAGACAAAGACTTAAAAAATTTCATCAACTGTAAATTGTCGTCTGCAACTTCTCTGAATTTGGACTGGTCTAAAATTTTATCTTTTGGTAATGGGTTAAAGGTAGTCGTTGTGGTGAGCAAAGCCCCAAGGAGTTGTTGATAAGAGTAATGAAGTGATTCTTTCTAATCAAACAGTTACTACACAATCCCCAAATCTCTCATTATTTCACAATGTTTACTACCTTAAATGACACTTGTTTTCCATTTTTGAATTGTCACCTGCAACTTTTTTTCAACTTTGAAAAGTCTAAAATTTTTGTTGTCTGGTAATGGGTTAAGAGATGTAACCACATTCAGATGTATGGTGCAGAGCTCTTTGGTGCAGCATAATGAATAAAACATCTAAGTAGAAAAAGGGGCATAATAAGTAGAAAATGCATTAAGAGTTACCTATCTTGATAGTATTTATTGCCTTTTGTTGGTGAACCTATATTCCTTGCTTAAATAGACATTATCAGTAATAACAGAAACATTGCAGAACACCAAAATGTTTTGCAATTTGACAACTTCACCCAGATGATAGCAATACCATTTGTTACCCAAAACTAGTTCAAGTGACAACCTACCTCTGTACAACCAGACCAACAGCCTGTGTGACATCAGGATTGGTCACCTGTAACTTCTTCCATAGCGACCAGACAAAGTCCTTGTCACTCTGAAATGTTGGAAATAAACACTACAGTAAGTTGTTGTCAACATATTTTCATTGAATGAAATCTCACCATATTTAGTCTTTGCAACTATAAAATAGAACAGTTAAAGAGATTTTTGACCTTCAACAGTATGTTTTATTTTCATGCCAATGTGATAATAATGTATATCATACAAGTTACAGAGCTATATGAAATAAGTCAACTAAGTAAACAAGAGCCATGTTGGACATGGCCATCCCTGCCGTAAAAGCTTGATAGTAAACTGAAGCCAGTTAGATTTAGGCTTCTTGTGCACTGCATTTCTTCTCAATGAGTTTGATAATCCCTATTATACTTTCAGAGATATGCTCAGGACAAAATCTTAAGTCTTTAAAAAAACAAAGGACAATAACTCCAAAATTATGCAAGCAAGAGTTGTGGTTCTTGTGCACTGCACTTCTAATCAACGAGATCTATCCACCTATGAAGTTTCAAGTTAAAAACTATTGTACTTTCAGAGATATGCCCCGGACAAAATCTTAGTCTTTAAAACATCAAAGGGCAATAACACCAAAATTATGCAAACAAGAGTTGTGGTTCTTGTGCACTGCACTTCTCCTCAATGAGTTCTATCGACCAATGAAGTTTCAAGTTGATAGCAATTATACTTTCAGAGATATGCTCCGGACTAGTTTAGTGACAGAAGGACAGAATGACGGACAGAGACCATTACTATATCCCCTTCGCCGATACGGCAGAGGATAATAAAGCAAAACTATGTCCAATGCTTTGATTTTTTTGTTCTGATAATAATACAAATTCTACCGGTATGTGACCATATCATCAATTACACAACATGCATGTGTACAGTGATCGTTCCCATAAAAACCAATATAATTCTACGGTTCCAAAAAATTGAGGAAAGTATGGCATGAGTCTAATCCAGCTTTCCTATATGTTACCATTATTGTGTGGATGAAGTTTACATTCATGAAATAAGTCCTGTTTTCACACTTATTTTTTTGGCCACTGTATATAAGGACAGAAGCCAGCACCAAAAAAGTTTTTCAATTTTTTTAAGTTATCTGATATAGGGTCATTCCTGTGAAATTTGGTCGAAATCCATCAACTGGTTTCAAAACTTTCAGCACATATGGAAATAAGCCCTTCCCATTAGAGGCAAACTTTACATTTGATCAATATTCTTTGATGGAATGTAATAAAGGGTCACTCGAGGATCTTTCCTGTGAAATTTGGTTAAAATCCATTCACTAGTTTCTGAGAACAGGCATGAATGTACTGATTAAGCAAATTTTTCATGAATTCAATATAAACTGATATAAGTAAATTAAATCTTAGTCACTGAAATCTTTGAAATAGTTCTAGAGAAGCCTTTCAACTTTTTCATTGTTTTTACTAAAGTAAAGATAAGTTATGTATAATTCATTAACTAAGGAAGATGAAAAGGTATAAACAGATTTAAAAATTTTCACTGTATACCATATATCGATATAAGCCGCAACCATAATAGCCAGGCTTTTCAACCAAGCAAAATCATATAAAGGAATCTGACAAACAGTCATCTGAGGATCATTCCTTTGAAATTTGATTGAAATCCATCAACAGTTCATTTTCAGTATATACCATATAAGGGTCATCAAAGGATCATTCTGTGAAGTTTGGTTGAAATCCATCGACTGGTTTCTGAGAAGATGATTTTCAAAGCATTCACCACATATGGAAATATGCCCCACCCATTAAAGCCATATTTTTTATTCAGTCAAATTTCTTTGAAGGAATCCAATAAAGGAATCTGATAAAGGATCACCCAAGGATCATTTCTGTGAAATTTGGTTGAAATCATTCAACTGGTTTCTGAAAAGAATTATTTTATAAAGATTTTACCATGCATGGAAATTAACCCCTCCCATTAAAGCAATGTTTTTTATCCAATCAAAATTCTTTGAAGGAATCTAATAATTCGTCACCTAAGGATCATTTCTGTGAAATTTGGATGAAATCCAATCATTGGTTTATGAGAAGAATATTTTACCATATATGGAAATCAACCCCACCCATTAAAGCCATGTTTTTCATCATATCATAATTCTTTGAAGGAATCTTATAGAGGGTCACCTAAGGATCATTTTTGTGAAATTTGGTTCAAATCTGATCTGTACTTCTGAGGAGAAGATTTTCAAAGGAAAAGTTTACGGACAGATGGATGACTGGAAGGACTGATGGACACACGATGGACACCATGCCATGACAATAGCTCTCTGGCTTTCAGCCAGTGGAGCTAAAAACAGTTGAAATGATTTGAAGGTCTTTTAAAAGAGCATGACCTAGAAATCATTTCTTAGAAATTTGTTTAAATTATGGCAATAAGTTTGGGAGGATAAGTTTTTTTTGTAATTGTTTACTGACATACCAAAAGACAAACTGAAGATAGTAAGCAAATCCAAAGTTAATCCCAGCACCTTGTAAGTTATTTATGAGTTACCGGTAGCTCCCATATAAGCATGGATTGCTCTCTTAATGTAGTTAAAATATACAAGCTAAGTTTCAAGCAAATGTCTTCAATGTCAAAAATTGTAATAAAAGCAAAGTTAGCTTTATCATACAAACACCTAAATTATCACCACTAGGCCAATGCCAAGAATGCCATAGCAATATGACACTTACATTGCCTGTTAAAAAAGAGGGCAGTGATCCTAGCGCTCATCCAAGATAAAGCTCTTTTTCTTCAAGGCCTGAGTCTAACTGTGTCTATGGAAGACCTCCTTTAAAATTTAACTATAATCAACTTATGTTACCATGGCAACCAATGCTTTCACAAAATTTCAAATCTTTTATTAATTATTAAAAGGGGACAACCTAGGGTATATTTCAGCCAAATTTAATTGAAATTGGCCCCATAGATTAGGAAGAGTTGCCTTCTTTTTTTCTATATAGGCACCATCAACCTAGGGCTCTGAATTTTTAGTAATTTTGGAAGAGGTCAATGTACTGATACTTAATGCAAGATATCAAGGCTCTACAACTTCTGGGTCTGGAGGAGATTTTTTTTTAAAAATTTCTTTTTTTTTTAAATTCTACTCTTGTTTCATGGCAACCAGAGCTTTCAAAGGATTTTTGGTTGAAATTGGCCCAGTGGTTTGGGAGGAAATGTTGTTTTAAAAATCCTTATTACTTCTATATAAGACCCCCTCTCCCTATCTCCCCCCTCTCTTAGGACCTGAATGATTTCAGCAATTCAGAAAGAGTTCTATGTATTGATGCTTCATGCAATATATCAAGGATCTACGACTTCTTGGTGAGGAAAAGATCATTTTTCAATATCTTTTTTTTTTATTATTTTTTGTTTCTATGGTAACCAGAAGAGTTCATTTAACAGATTTCAATTCTTTCATCAAATTTAAAATTTCTGCCAAATTTGGTTGAAACTGGCCTAGAGGTTTGGGAGATGTTGTTTTATAAATCCTTTATTTCTACATAAACCCCACCCCCTTTGGGCTCAGCCTCTGTGGGATCCGAGGGTGATTATTTTAGCAATTCTGAAAGAGGTCAATGTATTGATGCTTGAGGCACAATATCAAGCCTCTACGTCTTCTGGGTCAGGAGAAGATAATCTTTAAAGATTTTTTTTTTTAAAATTAAATTCAAAAGGCAACAAGACTTTTCAAGGGATTTCAATTCCTTTAGCAATATCTAAAGGGCACCACCTAAGGACATATCTGCCAAATTTGGTTGAAATTGGCCCTGTGGTTTGGGAGATGTCGTTTTAAAATTGTTGACACACATGACGGACACCTCACAACGGACAGAGGGCAATGAAAATACCTCACCAAGAGCACTTCATGCTCATGTGAGCCATAAACAGCCAAGCTAATTAAATAATATGTCATTGATGTGTATGAAAGAATAAGTACCTGACATTGCTTGATTTCCTGGGTGAGAGCTCGATTTTCTTCAAGCAGTCGATTGATCTCAGTCTCTGCAGCTGAAATATAAAAATATATTTACATGCAATTATCATAGTAGACAGATACATACACACACATAATCAATTTAGTATTAACAAGATATCTTTGTGTCAAAACTCATTGGCTATACCCACGCTGGCCCTATCAAGTAAATTATGGTGAAAGTGAAATTCTCCCTCAATGAAACGTATTCAGCAGGCACCATGAAGCACACATGGTTGAACCTCCTTAATAAGTTTCGAGCTGATGCTATTAACCCTTTCCCATTTTTTTTAAATTTTAGACTTGTCCAAATCGAAAGTGGTTGCAGATGAAAATGAAAATTGGATGCAATTTGAAATGAAACCATCCTATGTGGTAGAAAATATTGTGGGAAAAGAAGAAATTGCTTGTTACAAGCAATTTCTTCTTTTTCCACAATGTTTCTGAAGCATAAAATTATAGGAAGGTAAAATCCCAGGTTTGTACAGGAAAGGGTTGATAGTTGCTAAAAAAATGTGACTAAAAATACACCAATTTACCCAGCAATATTGAAGATAAAAGTCATAAAACAAGGAGTATATAACTTGTGGACCTAAATTCAGAAATTGCAATGTAGGACCCCTAGTTTAACCTTCATACAAATTAACCCATTGCCACACAACAAAATTTGAGACTAGTCCAAATTGAAAGAAGTGGCAGACAACATTTTATAGTCAATGAATTTTTTTTATTTTGTTCTTTTGGGCTAGAAAACCTTACCCTAAACATTGTGGAAAATGTTGAAATGTTTTCCAATGTTTTTTCTTGGAGAGCGTAAAAAAGGAGGGATTGTGTAGGAATGGGTTAAGTCAATAAAAATTTGCTATAATGTGACAGAAATTATGGTCAACCATTCAAGTGTATAAAACATTTGTCACTATGGGTGATAAAGGACAAATTGTTTAGTACAAGTAATTTCTCCTTTTCTAACAATGTTTCCACAGCTTTAATTTTTCAGTGTGTAAAATCCTAAGATTGTGTGACAATGGGCAAAGTGTATGCAAAAGCAACCACTCTTTAGTATAGATAACAGTTTGGGAAAAGAAGAGGCAGTTGAAGGATGGCAGTGTCCAATGATATTATAAATGTAGACTAAAAGCGAACTTTGAACTCCAACATTTATTTCGAGCATTTTTGTTGGTTTGGCAACTTAACCCATTCCCACTCAATGAAATATTAGACCAGTCCAAATTCAAAGAAGTTGCAGACGACAATTTTACGTTGATGAAATCTTCAAATCTTTGTCTTTAAGGGTAGAAAACATTGTGAATAATGAAGATTTTGCTTGTAACAAGCAATTTCTTCATTTTCCACAATATTTTCCAAAGCCTTTATATTGAGGAGCGTTTAAAAGCGTCATTGTGTGGGAAGGGTCATATGCAGGTTCTTTCTTTCCGATTTTCATCACCTTTGGAATGTCTATTCCATTCTCTTTTATTTCTAAGGATTGTCAAATATTATTTTATGATAATGGGTAATAAAGTTTGTTCCATAGCTGGATTTAAAAATAAGAAAGAGCAAATAACAATGATACCGTAATATTACTAAATGGTATGCCCTTCAAGCAGTAAGAAATTAGTATCAGTCCAAATTCAAAACTACTAAACTAGATGGTTGTCCCAGGACAACTGCTATCGAGCCCGCAAAGTTTTGTAGGCATCACGCTCCGGACAAGCACAATTTTAGTCTTTGACCTTGTACTTTGACATTGTACTTGGAGCTATCCAAAAAATTCTTTCAAATGGCATATCTACTCATGATGGAGAGTAATTGTGCCAAGTTATAATGAAATCCATCCATAAATGTAGGAATAATTGTCCGGACAAACATAATTTTAGTGTTTGAATTTGAGCTGTGACCTTGACATTAGAACTATCCCAAAAATTCGTTCAAATGGCACATCTACTCATGATGGAGACTAATTGTGCAAAGTTATTTTGAAATCCATCTATAAATGTAGGAGTTATTGTCAGGACAAATTGGGACGGACTGATGGAATAACTAAAGGACTAACAGACTTTTTGACACCCCTACAGAAAAACAATTAGGAAAACAACAAGCAATTTCTTTATTTTTTCACAATATTTTTTACCAAGAAAGTTGAAAAAAATTTAATTCCATAAACTTTACATTGCAGTCAGCAACTCCTTTACATTTGGACAAGCCTAACATTTTGTAGTCTGGTAATGGATTAAAATCAAAATCAGCCCCTTTCTTGCAGTAGTAGTTGGTACAGAGAATCTGATCAGAGACTAGTTTTTCAGGTCACTCCACAAAGGACATCAGGTCTGGGAGATATTTGGAAATAATTGTCAGGTCTAGCTACAGAAAGGGTGGAAATTAAAAGTGGCACTATTGGTAAATGAGTCGTCAAATTGCTGGTATAAGGACGGGCTTGGAGTGTCAGCTTGTATTTTATGTTTCATCATCGAAGTGTTTGATTAACCTTTCACACTTCCGATATTTGGACAGACATCTATTTCACGTTGTTTATTCTTTTTTACATTCCCTAGTCTCTTAGACTGTTGGTTCACCAATTCCCACACAATTCCTCTTTTTACACCTCTCAAGAAAACAAGAGGGCCGTTGGCCCTGGGGCGCTCACCTGAGATAAAGGCTCTTTTTCTTTCAACAGTCTTATTTCATGTTAAGGTTAGGATTATGAAACAAGTGGGCCACAATTACATATAAAGACTATGAACCTGGGGATCAAAAAGTCTAAATTACAAATTCCAAGGCTTAAGTGCTGATTTGAAAGAAGGAAAGAACTTTTTCCATGGGTTATAATTTCAGAAATAAGAAAAAAGTATGTGAACTGATGCTTCATGCCTATACCCCCCCCCCCAGAGCCCCAGGGGACCCGAGGATCATGATTTTAGCTTTTTTGAAAGAGGTCAATATACTGATGCTTCATGCAAAATATCAAGGCTCTACGCCTTCTGGGTCAGGAGGAGAAGATTTTTAAAGATTTTTTTAAAATTTCACTTTTGTTGCCATGGCAACCAGAGTTTTTAACGGATTTCAATTCTTTTAGCTATTTTTGAAGGGGACCACCTAAGGAACATTTCTGCCAAATTTGGTTCAAATCAGCCCAGTGGTTTGGGAGGAGATGTCATTTATCGTTCTTTATTTCTATATAAACACCCCCCCCCCCCTGGGGCTCCGCCCCTGGGGACCCGAGGATCATGATTTTAGCTTTTTTGAAAGAGGTCAATATACTGATGCTTCATGCAAAATATCAAGGCTCTACGCCTTCTGGGTCTGGAGGAGAAGATTTTTAAAGATTTTTTTAAAATTTCACTTTTGTTGCCATGGTAACCAGAGTTTTTAACAGATTTCAATTCTTTTAGCCATTTTTGAAGGGGACCACCTTAGGAACATTTCTGCCAAATTTGGTTCAAATCAGCCCAGTGGTTTGAGAGGAGATGTCATTTAAAAAATCGTTCTTTATTTCTATATAAACCCCACCCCCCTGGGGCTCCGCCCCTGGGGACCCGAGGATCATGATTTTAGCTATTTTGAAAGAGGTCAATATACTGATGCTTCATGCAAAATATCAAGGCTCTACACCTTCTGGGTCAGGAGGAGAAGATTTTTTAAGATTTTTTTAAAATTTCACTTTTGTTGCCATGGCAACCAGAGTTTTTTACGGATTTCAATTCTTTTAGCTATTTTTGACAGGGACCACCTAAGGAACATTTCTGCCAAATTTGGTTCAAATCGGCCCAGTGGTTTGGGAGGAGATGTCATTTAAAAAATCGTTCTTTATTTCTATATAAACCCCACCCCCCTGGGGCTCCGCCCCTGGGGACCCGAGGATCATGATTTTAGCTATTTTGAAAGAGGTCAATATACTGATGCTTCATGCAAAATATCAAGGCTCTACGCCTTCTGGGTCAGGAGGAGAAGATTTTTTTAAAATTTCACTTTTGTTGCCATGGCAACCAGAGTTTTTAACGGATTTCAATTCTTTTAGCTATTTTTGAAGGGGACCACCTAAGGAACATTTCTGCCAAATTTGGTTCAAATTGGCCCAGTGGTTTGGGAGGAGATGTTGTTTAAAGAAATTGTTGACGGACGACGCACGACGCACGACACACGACGCACGACGCACGACGCACGACGCACGACGGACGACGGACGGACGCCGGACAAAAGGGGATCACAATAGCTCACTTGAGCACTACGTGCTCAGGTGAGCTAAAAAGGTTTTGAAAACAAGCATTTTCTACAATGTTTTCTTCCCTATGAGACTTTTTAAAATCTAAGATCTTAAGATCTAATCAACCAACAAGGTGCCAAATTGTCACAAGATACGCCCGTCACACTGCTTAATATTAACTGGGGGTTTGAATAGAACTGAGGTTATTTTGAATGAATTTTTTTTGTCAAACAAAGTATGAAAAACAACAAAGGGCAATAACTCAAAAAATAGACACGGTAGAGTTATGGTTCTTGTGCACTGCACTCCCCCTTGGTGAGATCTATACACCCATGAAATTTCATGATTCTAGCTATTATACTTTTAGAGATATACTCCGGACAAGATTCAAGTATGAAAAACAACAAAGGGCAAAACCTCAAAAAATAGGCTAGGTAGAGTTATGGTTCTTGTACACTGCACTCCCACTTGGTGAGCTCTATCCATCCATGAAGTTTCATGATTCTAGCTATTATACTTTTAGAGATATACTCCAGACAAGATTCAAGTATGAAAAACAACAAAGGGCAATAACTCAAAAAAAAAGGCAAGGAAGAGATATGGTTCTTGTGCACTGCACTCCCCCTTGGTGAGATCTATACACCCATGACGTTTCATGATCCTAGCTGTAATAATATACTCCGGACAAGATTCAAGTATGAAAAACAACAAAGGGCAAAACCTCAAAAATAGGCTAGGTAGAGTTATGGTTCTTGTACACTGCACTCCCACATGGTGAGCTCTATCCATCCATGAAGTTTCATGATTCTAGCTATTATACTTTTAGAGATAAACTCCGGACAAGACTCAAGTATGAAAAACAACAAAGGGCAATAACTCCAAAAATAGGCCAGGTAGAGTTATGGTTCTTGTGCACTGCACTCCCCCTTGGTGAGATCTATACACCCATGAAATTTCATGATTCTAGCTATTATACTTTTAGAGATATACTCCGGACAAGATTCAAGTATGAAAAACAACAAAGGGCAAAACCTCAAAAAATAGGCTAGGTAGAGTTATGGTTCTTGTGCACTGCACTCCCCCTTGGTGAGATCTATACACATATGAAATTTCATGATCCTAGCTATAATACTTTTAGAGATATACTCCGTACAAGATTCAAGTATGAAAAACAACAAAGGGCAATAACTCAATAAATAGACCAGGTAAAATAATGGTTCTTGCACACTGCACTCCCACTTGGTGAGCTCTATCCATCCATGAAATTTTATGATTCTAGCTATTATACTCTTAGAGATATACCCCGGACAAGATTCAAGTATGAAAAACAACAAAGGGCAATAACTCCAAAAATAGGCCAGGTAGAGTTATTGTTCTTGTACACTGCACTCCTGCTTGGTGAGCTCTATCCATCCATGAAATTTCATGGTTCTAGCTATTATACTTTTAGAGATATACTCCAGACAAGATTCAAGTATGAAAAACAACAAAGGGCAATACCTCAAAAAAAAGGCCAGTTAGAGTTATGGTTCTTGTGCACTGCACTTCCCCTTGGTGAGATCTATACACCCTTGAAGTTTCATGATCCTAGCTATAATACTTTTAGAGATATACTCCGGACAAGATTCAAGTATGAAAAACAACAAAGGGCAATAACTCAAGAAATAGGCTAGGTAGAGTTATGGTTCTTGTACACTGTACTCCCACTTGGTGAGCTCTATCCATCCATGAAGTTTCATGATTCTAGCTATTATACTTTTAGAGATATACTCCGGACAAGATTCAAGTATGAAAAACAACAAAGGGCAATAACTCAAAAAAGAGACCAGGTAGAGTTATGGTTCTTGTGCACTGCACTCCCCCTTGGTGAGATCTATCCATCCATGAAGTTTCATGATCCTAGCTATTATACTTTTAGAGATATACTCCGGACAAGATTCAAGTATGAAAAACAACAAAGGGCAATAACTCAAAAAAAAAGGCCAGGAAGAGTTATGGTTCTTGTGCACTGCACTCCCCCTTGGTGAGATCTATACACCCATGAAGTTTCATGATCCTAGCTATTATACTTTTAGAGATATACTCCAGACAAGATTCAAGTATGAAAAACAACAAAGGGCAATAACTCAATAAATAGGCTAGGAAGAGTTATGGTTCTTGTACACTGCACTCCCCCTTGGTGAGATCTATACACCCATGAAGTTTCATGATCCTAGCTATTATACTTTTAGAGATATTCTCCGGACAAGATTCAAGTATGAAAAACAACAAAGGGCAATAACTCAAAAAAAAGGGCAGGTAGAGTTATGGTTCTTGTGCACTGCACACCCCCTTGGTGAGATCTATACACCCATGAAGTTTCATGATCCTAGCTATTATACTTTTAGAGATATACTCCGGACAAGATTCAAGTATGAAAAACAACAAAGGGCAATAACTCAAAAAATAGGCCAGGTAGAGTTATGGTTCTTGTGCACTGCACTCCGTATTGATGAGAAGAATATAACTGCCAAGTTTACAGTCAATTGGACTTAAGGTGACAGAGTTATGCTCCGGACAAAGAAGTGGACACCGCCGGACAACCGGACGCCCGGACGCCCAGACACCCAGACGCCTGGACGACCGGACGCCCGGACGCCACGGGTGATCCCATAATACGTCCCGTCTTCGAAAAAATTGTCTGCAACTTCTATATGCTTGAACCAGTAAAAAGTAAAAAATTTCATGGTCTGGGAATGGGTTAATCAAACAAACCCAAAGAATTTTACATTAGTAAAGGAAAAAGAATTAGACTATGATAAATTTGAACCATCAAATTCTGATGCTGTGCTTTAGATTCTTGTGGTAAATGTTTCAAATTGAAATATTAAACCATTTCTAAATTTATTTGAAATGTACGGAGACAGTCAAGAAACGTTTTGGATTAACCATTTGAAAGTCAGGTTATAAAACTGAATAAAGTTTATTTTGTCCATTCAAACATTATTTTTCTTATCTTCACATTGATATAAGCCTTACATAGTATGTTGACATGAGATGAAATCATGGGAGAATAAATTTTAGAGCACTTTAATTCGAGCATTTTTAAAGAATTTCACAATTGCTTATAATAGAAGTGCAGGCGCTGGCAAGCTGCACACCGAACTCAGAATACTCACTGATCAACCCAATCCAACACAACAAAATTTTAGACTGGTCCAAATTGTAAGAAACTGCTTATGACAATTTCAAGTTCAATTTTAAATCAATTCATCCTTTGGGAGAGAAAATATTGTGGAAAATGAAGAAATTGTTTGATACAAGCAATTTCTTCATTTTCCACAATGTTTTCAAAAGCTTATTTCTTAAGGGGCATAAAAAGGAGTTATTTTGGGGGCTTGCTAACATCTATACAGTGAAGTGGAATGTCTTAAGGAATTTTGAGTGCATCAGTGATCTGCCGAGGTTTTGGAAATATGGACGCAATGTTCCTATGGTTTTCAAAAATCGTAGGATCACAATAACAATCTAGCTATCTTGGACTCTTACAAAATTCTCTCAGGGGGTCATGGTGACCCCTTGAGAGAAATTTCAGAGGATCAAAACCGTGCATTTTCAGATATGTTGGGGTAAAAATCCCACTTTACGCATCAAACATGAGCCCAAAGTCTTCCCTGATTTTTTCCCCTGCCATTGCTCAAGGTGTCAAAAAGTAATCAGTTTCTGTAATAAAAGATTTCCTACACTGTTGTAATTGAAACATAATGAACGGCAAATCATTCTGGCAGCCCCGGTTCACATTTTCTGATGTATGCATCAAAAGCGTCCTTATATCTTTAAAACTGTCTGACAACTGCTCCACTAATTAAACCTTAACACCGCCCCGAGGCCAGCCGGAACTAAAATGAACAAAACTGGACAGATTTTCTGACAATCTCAGCCAGTACATTGTCGCAAATTTGTAAAGATTCGCACATTAGTCTGGCAGCCAATATTCACAACTGTAGACTTATTACCAATCACTTTCTCTGTGTGATCTTTGGTAAATTCAAGTCCAATTAATAGGCAACTGATATGCTAAATCTGTTTTATGAACATCATTTTCTTACTTTCCCACTAAGTTTTATAGGTAATCTTTAGGGTTTTGTGCTTTGCTTTGGTATTATTACAAATAACAGCCAAGTTGGATACTTTTGTTGTCAAAAGCACATTATAAGTTAGATTTTATACCAACAGACAGATAGTTTAATGAAACTATCCTTAACCAATTACCAAAAAACAACAAAAGACTGCCTCGATGGCCCAGTGGTATTGGTACTTGACTCGTGATCTGAAGGTCACGGGTTCGAGCCCCACCGTCACCGAGGTGTGTTCATGGGCAAGACACTTAATAGCCAGCCTCAGTCTACCCAGCTGTAGAAGTGGGTAGCAGTGGGGATACGCCACTGCCTCTCTTTCAGGGACGTGAAAACATCTGGTTTGTGTGTTCGAGAGCAACTCTATAAGCTTAAAGCTTTCGTCGCAATCGAACTAAAATAAATTAGTATAAACTAAAAAACAACATTTTAGACTGGTTCAAGTTGAAAGAAGTTGCAGATGATATTTCAAAATGTGCTAAAATTGGAAGAGGTTCCAAAAAATTGTGAGACAAGCAGGAATTGCTTGCTACCAATTTCTCCTTTTCTTCTTTGATCATATTTATTACTTCAGGGCATCAAAAAGTGTCATGTGTGGTAATGGGTTAACCCTTGTCTTGGTGAATTCAAAATATTTTCCCTGTAGCAGTCTGATCTTAGTCAATGAACAAAAAAGTACTGACCCACAATTAGGACCTTTCATGCAATTCTGAACAAGGATATTATTTAGTATGAATATGGTTTATCTTTTTATATCATATCATAGACAGGACCAAAGTTTTTCAATAAATGTGTTGTGCCCCGCTTTGTTAGTACATTTTTCTAAACTCACTAAGTATACACCTGCATGCACTACAACATACTACAGTGAAAATGAAATTCTCCCTGAAAGAACTTATTCAGTAAGCACAATGTATGACTATACCATCAATGTCCAAATATAAACAAAGACATAAAATAGGAAGTAGTAAACTTACGCACCTAAACTTGGTAAGCACCATGTTGACCCGAAGGTGAACCTCGATACCAAGTTTCAAGTCGATGCTTTGAAAAGTTGCTTAAAAAAGTGTGTCGAAAATATTCCACTTCACAAGTCATTGTCTGAATATTAACAAAGTTGTAAAACAGGAAGTGGTTGACTTGCGCACCTAAATTCAGTAAGCACCCTGTAGGACACATAGAAGAACCTCCACAAGTTTCAAGTCGATGCTATGAATAGTTGCTGAGTAAAGAGCGATGGAAATATTCCACTACACAGTCAATGTCCAAATATAAACAAAGTTGTAAAACAGGAAGTAGTTAACTTGCAGACATGAATTCAGTAAGCCCCATGTAGGACCCCTAGATGAACCTCCACACCAAGTTTCAAGTTGATGCTATGTGTAGTTGCTGAGAAAAGTGCCACAAAATATTGGTTACAGACAGACTGTCCGACAGAAGGGCGGATAGGTTATAATTACTGTTTTTAATTAGACCTGTCCATATTAGAAGGTGTTTCAGATGATAATTTAAAGTTGTTTTTAATTGAAAAATAATCATTCAGTAATATTGAAAATAATTGTGGAAAAGAAGAAATTGCTTTTTTCTTCTGCTTCCACAATATTTTCTCAAGTATCAATACACAGGAATTTAATAGCTAGGGATTTAAAAGGAAAGGATTAAGAAATTACTTATTTTTATAGACTGCAACATCTTTGACTTTGGACCAATCTAAATTTTTGTTGTCTGCTAATGGGTTAACCCATTCCCACACAATAAAATCATTGACCAGTCCAAATTCAAAGAAGATGCAGACGACAATTTAAAGTTTATGAAATCCTCAATTTCTTTGTCTTTTAGGATAGAAAACATTGTGGAGAATGAAGAAATTGCTTGAAGTAAGCAATTTCTTCATTCTCCAAAATGTTTTCCAAAGCTTTCCTATTCAGGGGAGTGTAAAAGTGTCATTGTGTGGGAAAGGGTCAAACTGTTAGTCAACTGATTCTACTGTCTGTCTTTCAGATTAACCAAAGCAGTTGTTTTTTTCCATTTATAAGTGGAATGTTGATACTGATGACATTAGAATCACACTATTTTTTTTCTTTTCTTTCAAAGGATGTAAACTTTCACCCTTTACTTGATGACAAAATTATACAGTGGTTGCATAATTCAATGAAGCTGCAGACGTAAATTTCATGTTGATAGAATTTTGAAGATCTCTGTCTTTTCAGATAGAAAATAATGTTAAAAACAAAGACATCGCTTGTTTTCGATCTCACTCTTTAAGCTTGTAAAAAAGCATGATAGTGTGAGAATTGGTTAAGCCATTCCCAAACAGACACTTTTGGATGCCCCAAAGAAAAAATGCTTTGGAAAATATTGTGGAAAATAAAGAAATTGCTTGTTACAAGCAATTTCATCATTAACCACAATTCCATAATGTTTTCTACCACAAAAGTAAAAAATAAAATCTAAAGTTTCATAAATGGAAAATTGGTGTTTGCATCATAATTGAATTTGGGCCAGTCTAAAATTGATGGGTTAAATGAGCAAATTAGCAGATGACTTTCTTCTCAACACTAAGCGCCCCATTGATACGTTATAGGTCCAGACTTATATTCAATATGTCTCTCCTGGTTAAAACGTAATGACGTAAATTGACACTCCACTTGACTTATTGGTGACAGGCTCATCGAAACAATAATTTGAACAGTAGTGAAACAAAATATATAAGTCTAGTTTGAAAATGTAGATTAGAAAAACCTGTCAGTCTATAGCTATGTTGTTATATATCATGGACATTTTCAGGAACATAGACCATTAACCCTTTCCTGTACAAAACCTGGATTTTACGTCGATGCAGTTTAATACTAAGGCAAACATTGTGGAAAAGAAGAATTGCTTGTAACAAGTGATTTCTCCTTTTTCCACATTATTTCCTACCACATAGGATGGTTTCATTTGAAATTGCACCTAATTTTCATTGTCGTCAGCAACTTCTTTGAATTTGTACCAGTCTAAAATTTCATAAACGGGAAAGGGTTAACCCTTGTCATGCTGAATAAAATCCTTTTCCGAGTTGCATTAAAATCAAAAGGCTGAAAGCAATAGAAGCTCCATCCTCACGAGTGAAGGGATATCGAGATCAAAAGGTCAAACGAGATTTCTGAGACTGCCAATCAGTACGCAAATCCATCTGGTAACATTGCCAGATGTTGTATACCGCCTTACCCTTTTCCCTCCGGCAATTACATAATCTGATAATGATGGTCCTATATACTATAAGTTTCATTGCTAAAACTTCTGTTTAAAACTTAATGAATTTTGATAGAGAGGAAAACAAGTTCTTATTTCTTTAATAACTTGAAAAAAGAGGGAGAGAGAGATTTCAGGGTTTGCAATCATGTAGAAATTAAAACTGGTTGAAACAATTGTCCATTAGCATTGGTTACATACGGGTGTTTACGAGAATTATATAAAATATGTAGAAAACATAGGTTTGGTGTAATTGAAGTCCACAAAAGAAATGGAAATCATTGATAAGAAACTATATTTTACTTTGTTTCAAGTAAAATTCGAATGTCTGTATATTTGTGGTTTTGGGTGAATCGAGTGAATGGGGCTCATTTCACATCGGAATTAAAATATAAAATGCATTTCTTAGTTTGATGTTAAAAAATCTTTAGTGATAATCAAAAAGTAAATTTGTAACCGATTCATTTTTTTATTTTATTTAGATAACAAAATAGTTTAACTACGTCTTATATATAAGATGAAAATTTTCTCATCAGCAACGTCTCGAAAATTTGTCTAGATTTATTATCTACCAAAGCTAAATCCGAGTTATAATTTATTTATTTAATCATTGTACTACTAGTTTAATAAAAAAATAACGATTTAAATCGATGAATATATTACTCAATAAAGATATGTTTTGTGTGAATAGTTTCCAAAGGTTGGTTGTTACAAACGATGGAAAGGGTTAAACATGCAACTGTGCTCAACTGGTGGACAATTACAGCCTCGGGGCCTATGGACAAGGTGGACTGTTTTCCGAGACTCTGCCCCTTTAACCCTGGTTTGTAAAAACCCTACTGATTGGTCCCGCCCATTTTACTTTCCGTGACTTCACACATACAGAAATTCTTCTTGGCAACCATTTGTTATGGCAAAAATACCCCCAAATGCTCTTTGTAGCAGACATATAAGTACAAGAAATATGATGATACATTTTACTAATTTTTCTGTTAAATCAGGGTCAATATCTCATTTATTTTTCATAGATTTTTTATAGTATTCGCACAAAAGTTGCGTCTTGAACATGTGCAACACCTAATGAACACTTCTGCCGGGTTTGACATGAATCATACAGAAAACAAAGGAGAAGTTATACGAACAAGGATTTGAAGTCAAATCCGGGTCTATAACTCTTGATGGATTTTCACAAAATTAGCGTCTTACACATCTATAAAAAGAAATGAACACTTTGCTAAGTATAAATGGAATCAGGCTGAAACTCTAGGTGTCCAAATAAGCATTTTTAAGACAAATCAGGGGTAAAAACTCAATAATTCTAGATCTAAATTTCACAAATGTTGAGCCTTTTACATCTACAACTCCTAATGAACACTTCTGCCAAGTTTAAAGGGAGGTATCGATGTTTCTGACACCTAGATAAGAAAAAATTACCAAGTGCCGAAAAATAGACTCAAACGAACATTTAATACTTTAAGTCAGGTCAGGTATTGTCTTTGTGGTAATCTAATTGACCTAAAGTGGCTTTTTATGGTTATATCTGAAAGGTTCAGTGGAATTCTAGGTTATTTTTAGATATCATGGAATTCGGCTGTCGACATCGAATGACCCAATTTGCATATGACCCAAAGTCAAATGAAGGTAACAAATTTACTAGCAAAACAGCTAACGTCCTAAATCATGTCATATGAAACACTAAGCACAAAACTATGGTTAGTATTTATATTCGTAATAACGCTTATGACAGTTTTGGACTGATCTTTACAGAATGGCTAGCGAACATAACTCCTGATAACGTAACGATGACGTTGGTTTGATGTAATTTAATCTAAATGCAATTCCAATGGTTATTCGCACCACGTGAATGTCCTATATTATTCACAACTGTCTCGGCTTGCTCTAAAAGTAGGCTATTAGGGAAATAACCTGCTTTTTTCTGATAAGTGACCTCAGATTTTTGCAAAACTACTTTGCGGCATATTGTATTCAAAGAGTATATGAGAGGAAATAAAAATAATTAAAATCTGTGACAAGAAAAAACATCTATACCTTCCTTCAAAGCATATCTTACTCAAACTGTAGGAGGAGTTGTCCAGACAAGATTTTTACAAGTGTCAAATCAGGGACAGTACGTAATGTAATCATTCTTGAAGAAATTTTCACGACATTTGCATCTTGCACATCTACGGCTGGTAATGAGCAAGTATGAAGCAAACTGGACAGATTTATGTGCAGGTGGTCTTTTGACTCAAACTTCACTAATGCACAGGCTAATCTTTGTCTGTACCTCCTGCTCAAACGAAAATTCTGGGTTCAGCATGACAAGAGTTAAACACTTGATCAATTCATGATTCTTGATTCTATACCATCATGATTTGAAAAGTTAATAGGGTGTACAAAAATAAAAAGCTCTAGAAAAATTTACAGACAGCTTTCTAAATCAGTTACTCCCATTCCCAAACAACAAAATTTTAGACTGGTCCAAATTGAAAGAAGCTGCAGACGACAATTTCAAGTTTATGAAATTTTAAAACTTTCCGTCTTTTTGGATAGAAAACATTGTGGATAATGAAAAAATTGCTTCAGACAAGCAATTTCTTCATTTTCCACAATGTTTTCCAAAGCTCTTATCTTGATGGGCGTAAAAAGGAGGGAGTGTGTGGGAATGGGTTAATAAGAGTAATTCACACAAGCTGGTAAAAGGTTTTCCAGTCATATAATTGACCAATTGCAGCTGTCAATCAAACAATCAATTGATTAATCAAAGATATCATTTAGAAGGGAAGTGAACAGTGAACTCCATCATTGGCAAACATTCATAAGAAGCATTTCTGTGGTAAGGCACTTAAAACTTGGTAACTACAGCTTATTCAAGCTTAAATTACAATGCTTAGGTCACAAACTAACAATTTTACATTTATATAACATGCTACTGGCCATAGATTTTGCAAATTAACGCCATGTGGTATGGAAGTGGAACTTCCTGCTGGATGCAGTGGGTGTGGCCAAGGAAGTCAGTGGGTGGGACTAGGGATCCGTCGATGATTCCTTCATCCCATCCATACTTATGCACATGAAGTCCTTAACCCATTCACACACAATGACAGTTTTTGATGTCCCTCAAGTAAAGCAGTTGGGAAATCAATAGTTGCTTGTGTCAAGCAAATTCTTCACTTTCCACAATGTTTTCTACTCAGAATATTGAAAAAATCTAAAATTTCATAAAATCTAAATTGTCTTCTGCAACTCCTTTTATTTTGGAACGGTTTAGCTATGTTGGAATGGATTAACAAGTATTCAGTGCAATATTATGAACAAGAGGACCATGATGCTCCTAAATCGCTCACCCGAGTCATCTACTAAAAAAGGTACTTTTTTGTATAACAAGAAGGCCATAGGCCCTCAAGGTTTTACCCAAGATAAAGGCTCTTTTTCTTTCAATAGTTCAATTTACTATCAAGCAGGGTGCCCATTATTTTATGTAATGCAGTACATAATTCACATACACTTACGTAGGTTCATGCATATTTTTTACGCAAAAACATGCATGAATGTACAGAAAAAGAAATGAACATAGAAACAAAAATGTGATTACTTGTACATGCATTTAAATTGTTAGCGTATAAATTTAGAAACTATATGCGCGTATTTTTTTCTTAAACCCTTATGATTGTAAGCAAAGTAGAATAAACAAGTGATTTCCCCTTCATACGAGGTATCCATGGCTTCTTTACACTCTTTTATATATAGAATGGGGGCACCAGCGCTTTGAAAATTTCATATAATGCAGATCCCAATGGCCTCCCCAGTTTGTTTTTAAATAAGTCCATAATTTTTAAACAAAACACAAGACATCAAGTGTTTTTGGTGAGAAACTGAAAAGAAATTATATGCAAGAAGAAATACAATAGAGTTTATCTTTTAAATAAGTTTCTCTCGTGAGCTCCGTTGTAAGAGGCACATGACAAAATGTTTATGTAACGTGTACTTTCATTTTAGCTATGTAATTTGCTGTCTGCAAATGGTCGCAACAAAAACCTATTCCAAGTGTTTGATTATCAGAGTTGGAGCTAGCAATAAGCCAACCTGTATAGTATAGCCTGCTCCTCCCGTGAAAATGCCAGCCCAACGCTCGTAATCAACTTGTTCAAGTTAATTAACAATCTATTTCACCCTTTTAAAATCCAAATATAAAGAGAAAATGCTTTTGACAATAATCAGCTTCAAAAAAGTTTTCTACTCTAAATTTATCTGAAACTTATACATGACATGTGGCACTTATTTATTGACAATTAATAATGTTTATTACTAAGATTATGAAACATGTGGGCATAACCATACTTTTAATATATATAGGCTTTGTACCTGGGGATCCAAAAGTCAAAATTTTAGCTATGTTCATTGTGCATATTGTGAAAGGACCACCTAAGGAACATTTCTGCCATATTTGGTTCAAATTGGCCCAATGGATTGGTAGTAGGTGTTGTTTAAAAATTATGCTCTATTTCTGTATAGAAACACCCTCGCCTTTGGGGCTCTGCCCCAGGACCCGAGAGTAATGATTTTAGCAATTTTGAAAGAAGTCACATAGTGATGTTTCATGCAAAATATTAAGGTTCTACGCTTTCTGGGTCAGGAGAAAATTTACATTTTTTTTTTAAAAAAAATTCACTTTTGTTGTCATGGCAACCAGAGTTTTTCAACAGATTTTAATTCTTTTAGCTGTTTATAATATAAAGGGGAACCTGAGGATAATTTCTGCCTAATTTGGTCCAAATCGGTCTTTTTGTTTTGGAGGAGATGTCATCCCCAAATACTTCTTTGTTTCTTTATAGAACATATACCCAAAAGGGGCTCCGCCCCCAGGAACCTGAGAGTAACAATTTTAGCTATTTTGAAAGAGATCAATATACTGATACTTCATGCAAAATATCAAGGCTCTATAAGCCTTCTGGGTCAGGAGAATTTTTTTAAAGATTTTCTTAAAATTTCACTTTTGTTGCCATGGCAACCAGTTTTCAACAGATTTTAATTCTTTAGGCCATTTTTAAAAGGGACACCTAAGAAACAAATTTGGTTCAAATTAGCCCATTTGTTTGGGAGGAGATGGAGCTTAAACAAATTTTGATGGATGCCGGACAGACCTTAAATCGAGGGTGATCACAATAGCTCACCATGGCACTTTGTTTTCAGGTGAGTCTAAAAAAAAGACACAGCTTGCGCCAAATAGATATAACAAATATAAGATTTTGGCCAAAGTACAACCCTACATAACAAGTATGAGTGCCTCAGGCTTTATAGTTTTAATCAATTTCCATTTAACACAAATTAGAAAAAGATCTTTTTTAAAGATAAATCCTGAAATAACACTCATTCACATAAATACAGTTTTCAGACATCCCATAGCAAAAAACTTTGGAAAACATTGTGGAAAATGTAGAAATTGCTTTTTACAATAATTGTTCTATCCCAACAGACAAATATTTTTCAAATTTTTTTCAAATTTTATCAATTATGAATTGTTGTCTGCAACTTCTTGGAATTTGAATAGGTCTACAATTTTGATGTCTCATAATGGGTTCTACAGAGAGCCTCTTATGGCTAATATTGCAAAGGGAACTACTTTTAGGGAGGGAACTCTTATCAGGGGATGATACTGTATTCTTTAACTCAATTCCACACAATCATACTATTTTACACCCCTCAAGAAAAAGATTGGGATGACATTGAGGCAAGCATACTATTTTACACCCCTCAAGAAAAAGATTGGGATGACATTGAGGCAAGCATACTATTTTACACCCCTCAAGAAAAAGATTGGGAAGACATTGAGGCAAGCATACTATTTTACACCCCTCAACAAAAGATTGGGATGACATTGAGGCAAGCATACTATTTTACGCCCACTCAAGAAAAAGATTGGGATGACATTGAGGCAAGCATACTATTTTACACCCCTCAAGAAAAAGATTGGGAAGACATTGAGGCAAGCAATTTCTTCATTATCTATGATATTTCTACTAGAATACTAGTCAATCATTTTTTAGATTCCACCAACTTAGAATTGTTGTCCGCAACTTCTTTGAAATTGGACCAGTCCAAAATTTTGCCATCTGGTAATGGGTAGATAGACAACAGAAAGATTACCTCTTGACAGAGTCATATCCACAAGTTTTTTTCTTTCATTGCATACTGATATGAGATTTTCCACTTTTCAGGTATCACCTGTAATGAGAAATCATAATTACACGAATACCAGCCATTGGCTGCAAGAGAATAAAACAAATCATCTGATACTTAACCCTTGTCTTGCTGAACCTGGAATATTCTGGTTTTGACAGGAGGTGTAGAGAAAGATCAGCCTGCACATAAGTTCAGACTGATCTTGGTCTACACCTCCTGTTTGTACTTTTCCTGCCAGAGTTGTTTATGAAATTAATTTTCAAAAGAAATATTGATGACTGAACAAAAGTACTACCACTGCTTTCGGTCTTTTGAGTCTAATACAAGTCTGATATGGATTTTATACAGTATGAAGGGTTAAGATTTGAACTTCAGTAGTTAATATTCCATTAAAATGTGAATAAATAGTCAGCTTGTTTAACCTATTCATATAAATGAAATTTTTGTAAATCATTGCTAGGGCAATATGGAAACTTATATATCAAACGATACATATTCGTGCAATATCTGTAGGTCTAAAAATACCTCAAAAACACAGATTACATCAAAATTTGTAAAAAGAAACATTATGGAAAAATTTCCTTGGGCCATCAAGAGTAGCCACAACCGCAAGGTAGTTATAATTAACAGTTATCTATTTTCCTATTTTAGGTTTGTCTAAACATAACCTGAAAAGAACACAGATTAACAATTATAGTAGAACACAGTAACAAGTACAGGCTAAACAATTTTTGATATTTTTAGGGCAAGTTGGTTCTGGTTAAGGGTAGGTTAGAATTATTCTACAGAACTACATGTAGTAGGATTAAAAAAATCCAACCTCTGTTCAAGTAAATTGCTTATCCATGGATTCACGAAAAATGTAACTCAAAACTATAATTTAAGTTACTTAGACTCTATTTTGTGTTGTGAAATCAAATGATTCCTAGGTGGATGTGTTGAAAAGGGAAAACTTAATTGTGTTGTGGGGATTTTTTGGGGTGTTTTTTTTTCTAGGGGATGCAGAGTCCAAAGAATTCCAAAAATGGCACTCATCCTGCAGGGCAAGTAACATGAAAAACGTACTCGTGAATATCATTTGTCCTGCAATAAGCCTAGGGATCTTAATAAAGAACAGTACATGTTTGTGATAATATAATTTTGTATTCAGTACTCGAAAATATTTTTTTATATCTGACTACAAAATTTTAGAGTGCAGGTGAAACAAAATTGCAAAATTTACAACATCCTGATAACTTTAAATTTCGAGCACTGAATACCTATGAATTGATCGGATAAATGAAACAATAAATTGGTATAGATACAATATCACAATTTTTTCCCTGAGTAATTCAAAGAATGAGATTCAACGTGACAAAATATGCAAAAAATTACAAACAAAAACGTGCGAAACCTGCCGTCACACATGCATGATAATTTTCTTATCTTTATAATCCCCCAAACAAACGAGACTTACCTTAAAGTTGATGTTTGGTTGAGATTCTATACAGTCATACTTCTACTCGAGGGATCATATGAGATGCGCGCCAACCGTGACCAATTACATCAGTTATTCGAAGCTTTTTACCAACAACCAAGAAATGCTCCGAACTAATACCAATTCATGAATTTCATAGCTTCAAAAGAGAGCATACCTCGTATACCCTGGGAGGGACCGTATGGAACTAAAAGGGAGGGCATATGATCCCTCGAGTAGAAGTATGACTGTATAGAATCTCAACCAAACATCAACTTTAAGGTAAGTCTCGTTTGTTTGGGGGATTCTATTACGTCATACTACTCTCGTGCTCATATGAGACTTTAAAGCCATAGCATTTTTTGGTTGATAACCAATTACAAATAAGTAAGTGAGATACTTACAATGAAATAATGTTTATTTTTCTCTAGTCTGTTGACAATATAGATGAGGCATATGAAACACTTTGTTGAATCTCTTTATGATAGTACTGCGCAAATGTTCCGGCACTAGTCCAACCAGCAACTTTCATTATGTTTTGTATAGGAATTGAACTGGCCTTGGCTTTAGATGTTGAAGCTGCCCTCACACTATGGGCCTTAAAAACTGTAATATCAATACCAGACAAACTCATTACAGCTTTTAGCCATCTACTTATGGTACTGGACGTTACTGCACTGTGTGGCTTTAAATAGCTAACAAATAATGAATCTTCATTTCCCCTCAATTTTCCAGTTCTATTAATATATTCCCGCAAAGTATTTACAACACATAATCTCCTATCTGGAGTATAACTTTTCAAATACAAGTATGGCACAGGCCTCCCAGGCCTTGATTGCTTTAAACACCCTCGTATCTGTACAACAAAGAAATCTGGACCTTTCTTTAGGTCTTTAAGAGTCATTAATTGTAATGTCTGAGCTCTAGTGGCGTTAGTTAAGGCAATAAGCATTGCTAGTTTTAATGTTAACACTTTTAAAGATAATAATTTCACTGGTGGAAGCGTTTTCAAATAGTCTATGACTTGTTTAACATCCCAAGTCTCTGAGTATCTAACCTTTGGGGGACGTAAATTGAAGACACCAGTACAAAATCTTTTAACCAAAGGATGTTGACCAATGGGAAATCCACCAATAATGATTCCGATAGATGACAAAGCACTCCGCGCAACATTTATGGTTTCATAAGATAAACCACTTTCAAAAAGTTCTGTCAGGAAATCCAAAACAATATCTATAGTAATCTGAACTGAATCAATTTGCCTTTTACTGCAGAAAAGAAACCATTTCTTGATATAAACGGAGTACTGCTTTTGTGTTGAGGGTTTCCATGAAGAAATGATGACATCGGCAGCTTGCTGCGAAATTTTTCTGTCTTGTAAACTTTTCCTGATAATCGAGATGCCACTAATTTCAGCTTCCCTGACAGTGGATGTTCCTTCTTGGTTGTTGTTAAAGACAGAGTACTCTGAGTCACTGGAATCACTACTGGATAATCTATGAGAAGTTCCAAGAAACTGTTCCACCAATTCTGTGTTGGCCAAAGCGGGAGAATCATTACACACTCGCCTTTGTCCTTTCTTAACTTCACTAGAGCTTGACCGATCACACTGAAAGGACAAAAAATATACATGTAATCAGTGCACCAATCATGTGAGAATGCATCAATAAAAACAGCTTCTGCATCTGGTTTCCAAGACACATATTTCAGTACTTGCTTATTGACCCTTGAGGCAAACATATCAATATCTGGGACTCCCCAAATATGGCAAATTTTCTCAAATATTTGAATGTTCAATTTCCACTCAATATTATCCTTGAAATGTCTAGAACCAGAATCAGAAATGTTTTCTTTTCCTGGAACATGACATGCAGACAACCATATGTTTCTATCCATACACCATACCCAGAAATCATGTGCCAGGGCATTACAATCTTTGGATTTGCAACCACCCATATTGTTTATATATGAAATAGCACAGGAGTTGTCAGAAAAAATCCTCACATGACTTTGTACTTTATCTTTACAAAAAGCTTTAACAGCTAAGCTAATTGCTAACAATTCAAGATAATTAATATGCCTTTCAGACTCTTCTGTTTTCCATCTACCACCAATTTCCTCATCATTACAGATTCCAGCCCATCCTAAGGATGAAGCATCTGTGGTAATTACCATATTAGGATTACCATGGTCAATTACCCGCTTCTGCAGGTATAAATTATCAATCCACCACTTAAGTTCTGTTTTCATTGGGTCTGTTATTTGCATTTTTACAGAAAAATTGCCTCTAGAATGTTTTAGAGCTTTTATTTTTTCTCCCTCAGTAATTCTGTAAAAGAGACGACCAAATTCAACAGCAGAAAAGCTTGAAACCATAAGTCCCAGAACTCTAGCAACTGACTGAATGGTATCTTTTGACTTAAAGTATAATTGTTTACATTCCTGGACTAGGGTAATTACCTTATTATCTGGAAGTGTAACTATCATCTGTTGAGAATCTATATTATTCCCCAAGAAAGTTAAATTCTGAGTTGGAATCAGTACCGACTTATCTTCATGTATCATAAAACCTACACTGGTCATAACGGAATGAGTTTGCTCTACATTTTCTTTACATTCCGTAAATGTATCTCCTAGGAGAATAGAGTCATCAATAAACCCAGAATTAGTATGACCCTGTAACCGTAATGATGAGTAAATTGGCTTCATAATTTTTGTGAATAAGCGCGGGGCAAATGCAATCCCATTGGGCAAAGCTTGGTACTGATATAAAATACCTGATTTCTCAAAGCGTAATTTCACTTGATCTTTCTCAGAGATGAATACAGAATAATAAGCATGACGTAAATCAATTGAAGCCATGTAGCATCCAGGTTTAATAAGTTTTAGAACTGACTCAAATGTGTCCATTTTGAAATGCCTGTATGGTATACTTTCATTAAGTTTCTTTAAATTCAAAATCATTCTGTATTCACCTTGATTCTTTTTAGGAACCAGGAAAATTGGAGAAATAAATTCATTTTTATCGTGTTCCACAATCTTTATAACTTTCATATCTAAAAGTTTTTTGATTTCATTTTCAATGATTAAATCCTCAAAAGGACTGAATTTTGATGGTGGACACTTAGACTGGACAGGATTCAATCCGTCAATAAATTCAATTGGACAACCATGAATTATTTCTAATATATTTTCATCTTGAGTGAGCTTTCTCCAATTTTCCATGTGAAATCTAAGTCTACCAGCTTGAAAAACAGGACTCACCTGATTTATTTCTTTTGCCCCTCTCTGGAGTTTTTTGATGTATTATTGGCAAGTGAATTATCACCTCGATATTGGTAGTATCCACGGATTCTACCACGGCGATTACCTCTACTGCCACGTATATAAGGAGCACCTCTATTTCCTCTACCACGAGGATTACGAGCCACTTTTCCAATTCTACTCATATCCTGAATATCCTTGACATTACGGTTAATGTCAGTTTCATCTCCGTAGAGGTAATCTGTATATGGCAAGCTAGCCGAAGTCAAAGGATAGAATTTTGGGTCTAAATCATGCTTGTGAGACTCTTTCCTTTTATTATTGATTAGCTTGTTGCATTGTCCCAATAGAGCAAGGGCATTAGTGCCCCACTCAATTGATTGAGGATCTAAATCATCACTATTTTTGTCCAGCAGCTTAACAAAATTCACTGAAGACTTGATGATGCAATTCTGAATTGACTGCATTTTTGCATCATCAGTTTGAGTCTGAGGTTTCAACAATCTCCAGATACCTGGATTCACTCTTGTTTTGGTCAAAGAATCACAATTATTAGGCCTGAAAATTTCTTTTGTGATTTCTGTCACCCTGTCTTCTGAGACCCCGCTTCTGAAAGATGTATTGACAAAGTGGGCCAAATCATCATTTACCTCGTTATCTACCTTCTCTGACATGAGAAATTTGTCTGACAATCCTTTAAAAATCGTTTTAGATTTTTTAGAAGGGGGACAATCTTCAGGCTCATTGTCTTCACAATGTGAACTTGCATTATCTGGACAACTAGTATCATCATACTCGTCCTCATAACTTTCATAATAGGGGTCATAATTAGACTCGTCGTACAAAAAGTCGACTCTATTAGAAAGATTTTTAAGTTCCTCACCTTGCTGAACTAAATTCGAGTTGATTTCCTTCAGTATCAATCCCAATTCTTTATTCATGTCTGAAACTCGGGAACCAGCGGCCCCACTTGAAGCAGTTTTACTCGTGTTTACCGGTTTCGCCGACACTTTATCAGCCTTCTTGTTCATGTCCGGCTGTAAATTACTCACTGGTTTCGTCGAAACCACATTTTCACGAACATTTTCAGTCTTTTTGTCGGTCTTTTCAACCGGCGTTTGCTTTTTCAACATGCTTTCCGCCATATTGTTCATATCTTCAAACCACGTGGTTGTCACGTGAGATAATCTCCACACGAAAAACTTCGGAGAAATAAGTTATTTACTCCTAATATAAACTTTTTCAAACTACCACGTAGTTTTGTTTATTATTCAGTTAAATTAGTTACTTCGTAACTAATTATAAAAAATGTCAATTGATAAGACACTTTCACGCTTGATTGGTCACAGACTGTAGCGCCTACAGTCAATCAGAAAATACGTCTGCTCGAGACGATTTCCAAAAGCGCACTGATGTAATTGGTCACGGTTGGCGCGCATCTCATATGAGCACGAGAGTAGTATGACGTAATAGAATCAATTAATTTCAGGGTGTTTGGATACTGGATCATATAAGGTGAAAACCAGAAACATTAAAAATCAAAGTATACATTTGTTTATATCCTGTTGCAAACTTTTATCAACTTATTTGCAAAAATGCATTTTTTTGGTACATGTATTTCCATCTGTAAAATAAATTATTCAGTGAAGACAGCCTCCAAAATTTTACTCATACTCAAGGATTTCCTATTCGTAAATATGAGCAGACAAGTGGATTCTTTGGATCCTGGGATTGGTGGGAGGGGCACTTTGTCCAATATCCTGGTTTGTTTGAATGGGGTTTTACGCCGCTTTCAACAATCTTTCAGTTATATCGCGGCGGCTGGAGCACCTAACAATGGAATCCTGGTATTTCTCACACCAGTACTACCATTACATCCTTTCCTAGCCTCCAGCTGCTATCCCACATAGGTCTACGATTATCGACCCATTGGTGAGAGACAAATAGTCGGAAAGGATGAGTGCCGCCGTCGGGATCCAATATCCTGGAATTGTTTGAAAATTATTGTATGTATCAGTAAAAACCACTACTTAAGCTATGACAGTTTCAGGGGAGGCAATTTGCAGTTGTATGCAAATGAGGAAACCTCCACAGAGATAAGTGTATATTTGTATATAGACAGTCAACACATTGAAGGTTGGGGATCCAGGAATCCTGCTACAGATTTCAGACTTTGGCCCTTGAAATTGATTTGTTTGTTTGTTTGAATGGGGTTTAACGCCGCTTTCAACAATCTTTCAGTCATATCGCGGCGGCTGGAGCACCTAACAATGGATTCCTGGTATTTCTCACACCAGTACTACCATTACATCCTTTCCTAGCCTCCAGCTGCTATCCCACATAGGTCTACGAATATCGACCCATTGGTGAGAGACAAATAGTCGGAGAGGATGAGTGCTGCCGTTGGGAATCGAACCCGAGACCTCAAGATTGACAGTCTGACGCGCTACCAACTGCGCTATGACGGCGGCCCCTTGAAATTGAAACTTTCCTCTTGAAATTGGGAAAAAATAAAAGGCACCCGACATTCCGAACTTTTTTGTTGTTTATTTGTCACATTGAACAAATTATATGAGCACTGCGTCATCAAGTTAGACAAAAGTCTCCTCTTGGAAGGGGAAGATAGTAAAAGGAGTCTGTTTATAATTCCAACTTCCTCTATATTTCTTTTGAAAGAAATGTGTAATGGCTGTTTAAGCAGCAAATCAGTAAGTAAAATTACCATGATTCAAAATTGTTTTCAAATGTTTGTAAATGATAAAAGAAACTTGAAATATAACTAAAGAAATGTCAAAACTTTGACCAAAAAAGATGGTAAAATCTGAAAAAAGACTATGTCAACAATCATGTCTGTCTTAATAATGTTGTCCAAAGGATCAAGTTATTTAAGAACATTAAATTTTCTAAATGTGTAATATTTTTTTGATGAGGACATTTGTGTCATTTTCAATTATAATTCTTGCCAGAAAGTCTTAAAGTCATGTGTGAAAAATCTGTGTTACCTTCAGGCTAGGTAGCTGTGGAAGTCGCAATTCATGCATGGAAAAAGAAGCGGTTGGTTTATTGATGGCTTTTAATGCCTTCATTTTGAACATGGTATCAATTTTTAAGTATTTCTCACCACTTTGCATTAATTTTTAATGGTAAGATTTATCATTGTGAACATAGTTTTATTTTCTAGTAATGCTGAACAGTTACCAATAGTTAAGGGAAACAATTATAGCATAGATCTATTCAGCAAAGGAAAAAGCAAAATAAACTACACTGAGCTCATTTGGACTACTTTGCTAATCATTGCTGATGTGAGTAAACATGTAACCGATTAAACATAAAGACATGAATAATTGTCATTAGGCAATTTTCAACAATAGTTTACTATACTAAAGACATGCCTTTTGTGTCGTCTAGGCTTAAGAATTTTTGCTAGCTAAATTGAAATTTTCACCTTAGAATTAGGGGAAAAAGATACTTTTTAAGATTGGAAATTGGGCTGACATTCAGCCCCAAATATTAGCAAACAAGAGCCATGGGATCCTTTTCTCCAAATGGATTAGCATTGTCTACCAGCTCTTCACATTACATAGCCTACATCAATCAGCAAGGCTTCAATACAAAATAGGGAGCTATTTTGGGGAGTTAATTTTGAGGGTAAATTTGCAAGAATTAGCCTGTAGTCTCCTATATTCGATCACCTTAAGCTATAAATTTGCCAATGTGCACTTACAAAATGATAATTAGACTTCATGAACTAAACTGAAAGTAACATAAAATCAATTAGAATAGTGCAGTACGAATGAAAAATAGATTTGTAAAAATTATTAAATAAAAACTACACTCTTTTTGTATCCATACACTGGTCATCGAGATCCAAATTCAGTCTCCCATAATTGAGCACCTTAGCAATATACATCCAAGGATCAATGTCACACTTGCAGCATTGGTGAAATGGACTTGAAAATTTATTTTGAGTTATTTGCTATCTATCTACCCAAATTTCAAAAAGCATCTACTTGAAAAACAGCATTTGCAAGAAGAAAAAAAACAACAAAAAACATGAACCCCAAAATATTGGCAAGGAATGATAAAAAATAGTATAAACCGGATAATGCAAGAGTTTTAAGGAATAATTTGTATTGTTGGTTTTCTTAAAATTTGCACATTGTTTGTAATACACAAGTTAACTGCAAGTGTGCAGAAATGAAACTGATGGAATATGGGAGTACAAATTGAAACAGTTACTGCATTTACCGACAAACTGTAATGTATTGCAATTTTTTTATTATTTAACCAATTTTACATACGATTTCATACAACCATCAATGTATTATAGCAATGTCTAAATATTTTTAGTTTTAACTGATCCTCATCGCATACCCCACCCACAAAAATAAGCAAGACCCAACTTGTTTGACTGCCACTTTTTGCGACTTTATTTCGCAAAAAATAAACATGCCACGGTTTTAACGCTACAAATCCGGGTAAAAGTAGTAAATTTAAGAAAAATGGAGGTTTTAAACATATAATTTTAGATTCAAGACGTAGACTTAGCAAAAAAATACCAAAGTTTCGTATTTCGGTCGTGAGGTTCCCTCTGTTTTGACATCCGGCATGTCGTAAAATGTAAACAATTAAACATAACGTATGAAAAAGACTCTTAAAACCCCAAAGTTTTAAATAAAAATGTTTATTGTCGGTGATTTTATATAAATGCATCACATTTGCAATTAATGAATATTAATTACTATTTAACGACATCAGAAATATTTAAGTGGCGGGAAAATTTGACAGATAAACGTTTTTGTTCCATTGCTCAGATATATTCTTTGTGCATAAATTGAAGGTAAAATAACGAATTTTAAATGTCTGTCTCTGTATCCCCCACATTTTCGTAGCTGCGATATCGTAGCCCTCTTTCTGATAATCTGCTCGCCACATCTTGAATTTGCTAATGTTGTTTGGTTTCCGTATCTTTGTAAGGACATATTAGGCCTTGAAAAAGTACAAATGATAGCGACAAAATTAGTTCCAAATTTGAAAGATTTACCATATTCATCAAGACTCAAAGAACTAAATTTACCATCTTTGACCCATAGACGTAACCGTGGTGATATGATTCAGACGTTCAAATTGGTGAAAGGTTTTGAAGACTGCCAAATGGAAAATTTCTTCAATTTTGCACACTATAACAAGAGGGGTCATTCACTTAAATTGGAAAAGCCAAGATGTGTATCTTCTTTTACTTTGAATCAATTTTCCCACCGTGTAATCAACAACTGGAACAGCCTACCACAACAAGTCATTGATGCTGACACAGTGAATTCCTTTAAGATGAGACTTGATAAATACTGGCAAGGTACCAAGTTGTATGAGTACTAACTGTAAAAGTATCTACTAGTGTAATTAGTAGTGTTAGTGCCATAACCAATTTTTGGCAACAATCAGTCACCACACCACAATCATGACAATGTACGAGGCATGAGACCCATACCCGATTATGACCAAATGAAGACAGTAAGATGGAGGGCTAAAAAAGGACTTATCCTTACAAACGAGCCTGAAAACCATCCTACAGGTATCCTACAGGTATATCGCAGCTAGCATTTTCGATTCCTGACCCTGCAACCATCAGCCAGGACAAAAAGTTTAGCACAACTACTCATAGAATCACATTTTAAAAGCACTCTTTACTGTAATCCATAATCACACAACAAAATTTTAAACTGGCCCTAATTCAAAGACGTTGCAGACGGCAATTTCAAATGTGGAGAATGTTGAATATCTTGGTCTTTTGCTATAGAAAACATGGTTTAAAATGAAGAAATTGCTTGCTACAAGCAATTTCTTCATTTTCAAGCTGGTTTTCGTTTAACCTTTTCTTGTGGGGCGTTAAAAAGCATAATTGTGTGGGAATTGGTTAATCTGAAGTATGGGCCTTACCAAGACAATCTTCATGTTGAAGCCCATTGTCTAGGCGATCATTTATCTACAATGAACTTGGTTCATGACCCTAAGCAGTCAAAATAAATTTTGAGCAAATGAAAGAAGCAGTGGTAGAGCTAGGACTCTCAATTATTATCCTTGGTCTTGGCAAATATCCTGTCCAACATTATTCTCCCAACAATGGGTGGACAATGAGCAACTTGAGACTCGGAAAGGATGTAGTTGTACTACTTGTGTGAGAAATACCAGGAATCCATGGTTAGGTTGAGACTCGGAAAGGATGTAGTTGTACTACTTGTGTGAGAAATACCAGGAATCCATGGTTAGGTGCTCCAGCTACCACAATATGACTGAAACACTGGTTTTAAACCCAATTCAAACAAACAAACATTTCATACATAAATTTTGTCAATAATATTGTGTGAAAGAATGAAATGCTGGTCAAAATCAGTTTTGTCTTTTCCCTCTATGTTTCCTAAATTATACAGCTTTTTATTTGAGGCTGTGTATGACTTTTCAAACTATTTCAATTATGTGCTAAAAGACAGATCAATCAGCATCTACACAGTGTGATCAAGATCTTCATGACTCCAAGACCGACTTAAGATTTAAGTAACAATTTAGGGACATATTGTTTGTTAACAATTTCAATTTTTAGATGCAGTAAAAAGGACAAACCTAGAAGTACAAGTAACACTATTTTCTTCCCCACATAGCTCTTGACTCTATGTTTCTTTCTGCCTTCTACAACTAAATAATCTTGGCAGATGTATGTAACCCATTCCCACACTATCCTACTTTTTGACACCCCTGAAGAAAAAAAGCTTTTGAAAACATTGTGGAAAATGAAGAAATTGCTTGTGTTACCTTGAATTTCTTCATTATCTACAATGTTTTTTATCACAAAAGAAATAGTTTTTTTTAAGACCCGTTTACACATTCACGGTTTTCTCTACGATTCACCAAGATTTCACGCAGATTTCTCATGGTCAGAAAAATCGGGATGGATCAGGATGAATTGTGGCAAAAAGTAGAAATATTCAGTGTCACTACGATTCCAGTAAGAATGTCCACGATATTAGTACGTTGTCTGTAAGGTATCGCTACAAATCAATAACGATTCATGACGGCAACACTACGGTCAATGAGGATTGACCACGGTGGCACAACAAATGCTCACGGTACTTGTATGGTTTGATATGGTACTAGTACAATTCAAGGCGGTAGCGACACGAGCCAATCGTGGAGCTCTGTAGCAAAACCATGGATGATTAGTAGGATAATCGTACACAATTTGTGGTGAATGGTGAGAATTCATAATGTCAAAGATTCCACGACTGGCTACGATCTCTCACGATTAGCCACGAATATAGCTACGGTGACAGTTGCGCTACGAATTAGGCCACGCCCAATAACCATCACGATTCGCCATGAATGTTTTAAACAGTTTAAAACTTCTGTAGCGCTACCGTGGAGTATCCCGAATCATCACGATTCATCAAGAGTCACCAAAATTCACCACGGTTCTACTACGAATCACCACGGTACACGAAGATTTTACAAATCATGGCGAATCGTAGCGGCACCGTAGCCAAAAATCGTGAATGTGTAAACAGGCCTTAAATTCCATCAATTAAAAGTTGTAGTCTGCAACATCAGTGCTCCAGATAATTTCAAGAGGCATCAGTACTGTACTGATCCAAAAAATTTTAAATCATTACTTGATATGAGGATCAGTACCAGCTTACTTTTAGTATCAAATAAACAGAAGGATTTCTTTCGTTTATTAAGTAACCTTTTAATCAAAACTGAGCTCTTTAACCCAACACAGAGATGGTCAACATTTACGCCATAATGTTAAAATATAGCAAGAATGCTAGAACTTTTCTATGTAGCCAATTGATCGCTATCAAAAAAAATTGTCCTGATTATATATTACACTAAAAGTAATATATATAAACAGGTCAATTGCTGATCAAACATTAAATTACAGTCAGTAACTCAAAATCTGAGCTATAGCTATAGCTCTGTTTGATGAAAATTAGACAACATGACATTTTATAAATACCAGTATCTACTGTAGTAGACACCGAAACTCTTCCTTAACTTCTATGAATCGTCCGGAATCGATTGTACATTCTACTCAGCAACAAAACTTTTATTTTCATTTCGTTTTTGTATCACAAATTCTATTTAATTAAACAAGAAACCATTTCTATTCAGAATCATCACTGATTTCTCGTTTCAAACAGATGTCCAAACCGGCGAGAATGAAACTGCTGTGAGTGAATCAATATATACGTATTACGCCCTAGACTTACCATGCCTTAGAAAATGTTTCTCCACAATGGAGCAAACACTTTCCTCTATAATTGGTCTTATGATTTCTTCTGGCTTTGGGAGGGATTTGTACGTAGACGACTGAAAAAAAACTTGTCAAAGTTTTCTGTCTCGACATTTTGCGATTTAGTCAGTCGGAACGCCTGGTTTCACATCGCTCATGACATTAAATTAGAAAGAGATTCAATGCCGGGTACCGTCCTTGTTGACAAGAATTTTCCCCACGGTCTGCATTCCAATGTCACGGAAAGAGACGGAAAACCGATCGGTAATCAGAGGATTTTTCGGCAATATCCGAAATAGCCGATCGATTACATGAAATGCTACAAGTGTAAGTTCCCTTTTGTTTACGCGTTCGTACCGAATAATGTCCGTACACATGATTAACGGTCAGTAACTTGTACGGCAATTCGCTGAAAAAAATACGTAACCAGCCAATTTACGTCCGTAAATTACGGAAAAACAGACCTTATCTGGAGCACTGCAACATCTTTCAATTTTGACCAGTTCAACCAATTCCCACTATATATAGAGGTCTATATTCAAAGAAGTTTCAGACGACTATTTCAGGTGAAATTAAAAAAAATCTTTGTTTTTTTGGTTGTTGGAAATGCCAAGGCTATAGGCTCATAATGTATTGATCTTATTTGCCATTTTTATAGACTAATTGTCCAATTAACACATTACTACAAAACAACGCTTTCTGACACCCTGAAGATATATCATCATGGAAAACTTTGTCGGAAAAAGAGAAATCGCTTGTAACAAGCAATTTCCCCTTTTCTCACAATCTTTTCTACCTTATTTGGCACTTATTTTCCAATTATGATACAATTCAAAATGTTATCGGCATTTTTTTTCAATTTGGACCAGTCTAAAATTTTGTTATCTGGTAATGGGTTAAGTCTTTCTTTCTGGACTTTTTTTTCCTTTTCAGTCATTTTTTTTAAACGTTTGTTTCTTTAAAAATCCAAGTTATTCCTTTCTTGATATTTTGCTCTTTGTTCAATTCTTTCTTTTCTGAATTCATGATGAAGCCCAGGCTCCTACCTGGCTATAGCCCTGAAAACCAACCACATTTACAATGCTTCAAACTGATACCCACCTGCCCCAATTCTGCATATTTTGATACTTAAATTCAACCTGGTCTAGTGTCTGAATTTATAATTATACTCCAGAAAATTCCTCTTAAAGACATTTTATTTGTCATCAATTTAACCCATTCTCACTCACTGACACTTTTTGATGCCCCAAAGAACCAAAGCTTTGGAAAAAATTGTGGAAAATGAAGAAATTGCTTGTTACAAGCAATTTCTTTATCCATTATGTTTTCTGCCCCAAAAGACAAAAAATTTCATCAACCATAAATTGTCCTCAGCAGCTTCTTTGACTTTGACAGGTCTATAATTTTGTCGTGACTCGAATTCATTAGTCGTTTATTTGTTTCAATTAAAAGGTTGTTAGTGTAACGGTTTCAGGTGAGGTAATTTGCCGCGACATGCACTTTAGGGAACCTTCAGAAAGTCAAGTGACTATTTGGAGTGATATATAGACATGGTCGACCCATTTAAGGTAGAGGATCTTTTTCTCTGAATGGATAGGCTTTGTCTACGAGCTCGCAACGTTACATTGGTGGCAGAGGTGGGATGATGACAACTGCCAGACTGGAGTTGCCTTACCCACAGATCTCCCAGGCCAAGACTGAGTGTTCTTGGAGGGGAGAGTAATGTAATGGTCCCAGGGGAGGTAATTTGCCATGATATGCAAACTTGGGGACCTTCAGTAAGTTAAGTGACTATTTGGAGTTATATATAGACAAGGTTGACCCATTTAGGGTTGAGGATCCTTTTCTCTGGATGGATAGGCTTTGTCTATGAGCTCGGAACGTTACATTAGTACACCCCTTTGAATAGGCCAATAACACCCCAAATCAAAAGGTAGATGAGATCAGTATTTCATATGCTGTCTCTAAGGGAGTTCATTTCCCATGGTAGGCTGAAAAAATATTCAATTATAATTGTACCCCTTTTCTTGTATATTAACCCATTCCAACATAATCCCACCTCCTTTTTACACCTCTCAAGAAAGAGTCTTTTAAATATTGTGGAAAATGATGAAGGAATGAACCTAAACTTGTCACAATGTATCTATTGATGCTACAAAAATTATTTTGATCCTCAAGTCATTTCAGAATTAACTGCCTTTGACTCAGTAAAATAGCTTAAAATTGCAATGTTTTCTGTAAACAACTCCTCTTACATTCTTAAATGGAATGAACTGAAACTTGCCACAATGAAGCCCTATGATGTTTAGTTGTGTATGAGACCAAAAGTATTCTGATCCCTTAGTTTGTATGGGTATTATCTGCCCTTGACTTACAAGCACTCTGAAATTAATGTTGTAATGTTTCTTCAGGACTTTTTAGGAAACAATGAATATTTTTTGTTCAAATAGTCGGCTCTTAATTATGGATATCCTTGTATTGAGGGACCCATGTCTAAAGTCAAGATCGATTTATTAACCCATTCCTTTATCTTGGCTTTTTATGCCCCTGCCATTACCCTGCAATGTAATGGCTACAACCAACCAGGGGTCGACATTAACTTTGCTTCAGTGGGATCCCAAGGAATCCCTACCTATTACTTCAGGGTTTCCTCTTGATAATCAGGGATTCCTCCTTGATATAAATCAACTCATTTACACGCAATCCTGCCCTTCTAAGCCGAACTTGAAAAAAGCCTTGGAAAACATTGTGGAAAATGAAGAAATTGCTTGTTACAAGCAATTTCTTCATTATCCACAATGTTTTCTACTAAAACAGGCAATCAAAAAAATCAGGAGCATTAGTTGATACATTAAGAACATTTGCACTGATGAAATACTGAAGGATCCTGAGGGAATCCCTAGCCTGAGATTGCTGGGGCCCTTTCCAATTTTCAGGGATCCTCGGAATCCCGGGACACTGTTAGTGTCGACCCCTGCCAAAATGTTACCTTGTCTCATGTGTGAGTACATGCTTTGGTGTGTGCATGTCCAATTTTGTCCAAAGCATTTCTTCTAAAATGATTGATTTCAAATTAACGTGGTACAGTTGTTCCCCTTGAAGAGTGCTATTGACATGCATATAGTTCTGTTGAATACTCCAAAGTTCAAGGTCACAACTAAAGGTCATGTGACAAGCAATTATTCCGGAGTATCTATATGCCACACATTTCTGGTTTATGACTACAATTTTGTCATGATCATATTTCAAAAAAAGTATCATATCAATCAAAATGAAGTTATATTGGCTGTTCATAGACAATATTTTTGATAGTGTTTGGGAAGTATTGGAGATGATTGGTATATTGAATGAATATGATTATAAATAATATTTAGAGTGTGTGGGCCCTTTAACCCATTACCACTCTATAACCTTTTATCGCCCTATAAAAGAAAACCAAGCAAAACATTGATGGGAAAGAAAATATGGCTTGTTGAAACTAACCATTTCCCCTTTTCCCACAATGTTTCATACAATATTTAGTCATTATTTTTCTAAGTATAAACACTAAGAAATGTTGTCTGCAACTACTTTCAGTTTGACCAAAATTTTATTGTTTGGGATCTGGTGAAAACTGAATAGTGTGCTATTATTGTACCTTGATTTTTTACCAATATCTTCAACAAATTTGTTAGTTACCAAGTAGCCAAATAAATCAAAAGTACCGTATTTCACCCAATAAACTATCACTCTCTAATAAACACACACCCCCTTAAATTTACTGTTCTCGGAGCCCTCAGAACAAAGCCCGCCCACATACGACTGTGGTGAATTCCAAGCTTAAATCTAGATCCAATCTCACCAAACTGTATCAAAACTATTCTAGAAAAATCTCATTATCAAACTAGGTATAAAGGGAAGCGTCTATCACTATCGGGATCAGAAGGGACTTACAACATGTATTCATTGGACCTGGAAGTTGGGAATTGGACTGACCTTCAGAAATCTGCCTGTTATCGCAGGCTGGAAAAACATTTGTACTTACTGTTTTTAAATGTTTGCTCCAAGATGATGAGGGAGATCATAAGCGATGATTTTTAACGAAAACACATACAAAAGTAAGATTTACAGCATCACTTTGAACAAAGGAAAATAAATCATTACAGGTTATCAATAGATTAGAAGATACAGATAGTGTATTTATAGACTTGGAATCTAGGGAAATGGGTATGCAATAAGAACTCCACCCTTTTTTAGGTGAAATACGGTACAAGACATTTTCAGATTCTGAGTGAAATTAAAGAAAGATGAATAAATTCACACTAACTCATATATTGTCTGTCATCTTTAGATTTTTGTTTATCTGGGGAGGAATTGGGAATTCTTGCAGATTTAATTGTTGATTTTATTATGAATAAATCCTTCGGACTGTCATAGGACAGGAAATGAAATTCATTATCTCCGAAATAAATGACAAAATGTTATTGAAATGAATTGGAAATTGTTGATAGTTTGGTGCACAACTCAAGACATTCTGTGACAAATGAAACAGTTGCCATGGTGATGAGGTATCCATTACATTTCCGTGCCAACGTTGGCTCCAAGAGGACAGCCTTCCTAGGCATCTATGATTCAATGTTTGACAAACTTATTCAGGAATTATGAATCCGGGTGTCACGTTCCACTGGTTCAGATGATTTTATGCATCCATTGTGTCGGCGATAAGTCTGGAAAAATAATCAGTTCTTGGACTTACTATATTATTTTGGTGTTTATAGGTTTATTAGGGGCTTTTTTGTTTAACCCATTACCAGATGGCAAATTTAAGACTGGTCCAAATTGAAAGGAGTTGCAGACAACAATGTAAAGTTGATGAAATTTTAGATTTTTTCAACTAATTGGGTAGAAAACATTGTGGAAAATGAAGAAATTGCTGGTAACAAGCAGTTTCTTCATTTTACACAATGTTTTCCAAATTGGTTTTCTTGAGGGGTGTCCAAAAGCGCCATTAAGTAGGAATGGAGTATGAGAATAAAACAAACTATTAAGAGTAGCTTGAAAATTCAATTAATTTTTATGCCCCCTCAGCGAAATATCAGGGGCTTATTGCTTTACTGCTGTCCATCTGTCTGTCTGTCTGCAAAATTTAACAAAAAAACTTAACATTGCCAATTACATGTACTACCAACCTATTCCAGATATTATTCTCATATTTAGCATGATGATACATCTACGTAATACGCATCTCCTCATGTCAAGTTCATGTGATAAGGTCACGGTCACATACCAAGGTCAAATGTTTAGGCAGGGCCATTGCGTTTCACAAACACATCACATTTTTATGAAATACTGCAGATTATAGAATATTTTGAAAGCATGAAAGCTTTTAAACATTATTTTTGATTGATTGATTGAATAGGGTTTAACATCATTTTTAGCAGTGTTTCAGTCATATCACGGCGGCTGGAGCACCTTAGAATGGATTCCAGGTATTTCACATGCCAGTAATACCAGTACATCCTTTCCTAGGCTTCAGCTACTATCCCATGTAGGTTTAGGATTATCCACCCATTGGTAAGAGACAAATGTCAGAAAGGTTACGTGATCTGCTGAGGATTGAACCCATGACATCCTATCATTGAAGATTAGGAGTTTGATGCTCCACCGTCTGCGCTATGAGGGCAGCACATTACTTTTGAATTAACAAAACATTTCTTTAATTGTTTTTATGGAGCCATTATTTGAAAGAAAAAAAAGGATGTTTAGTAGAAGAATCTTATCTCTTCACAAAATCTAGTGTATCAGCAGTTTTAGAATTCTTTCATTCTGTTGGTGTACCAGCAGTTTTAGAATTCTTTCATTCTGTTGGTGTGCCCTTAATTGTCATCTTATCAATTCCTAAAAAAGTTTTACACATTCCCCCTAAATCCCACTATTTTACGCCCCACAAGAAAAAAGCCTTAGAAAAAAATGTAGATTGTTGTCATTATCCATGATGTTTTCTACCCCAATAGACAAATATCTTTAAATTTTCATAAACTAAATATTGTTGTCTGTAACTTCTGTATATTTGGACAAGTCTAACCTTTTGTCTTTGGATAATTGGTTAAATCAGTAGTATCTTCTATTGGGTAGGATGTTACAAATGGGTTTCACTTGACTGTGATATCCCATACTCATTAGCTTTTCTTTGGCCTAAATTCACAGTAAACTTTTGGAACAAAATTCAAGGTAAAATTAGGCAACAAGCAATTGGTTGGGGCATGTGGGGTGTAAAGATTTTGTGCATCAACATGAGATAGAGTTTTTAAAAAACAGAAAAATATTGGATGAAATCAAGATCTTATACATTCCTTTTTTGTATCTTGAAATATGAAATCTAAAGAAACACACATTGGATAATAAACCCCTTTTATTAACACACGAGGGATCAGCGCAAAACAGTTGTAACAGCCTATATATTTATATGAAGTTACCATTATTTTGCACTGACCCATCAACATGTAAATAAAGCATCCCTTAATAATTAGCAAAGGCTTTAAGCTCACCTTAGTATGAAGCTGTTCATCTTTTTGTCCACTTACCAAAGAACTCCTAAACTACCAATCAGATTTCAATCAAACTTAATAGAAATGATTCTTAGATCATGCTCTTTCAAAACGCTTCAAAGAATCCATGAGGTTTTTGTGGCAACTGAAAGAAAATCTCATCCCAAACCAAAATTTTACATAGAGAAAAAGAAATCTTCAAAAATCTTCGTCTTCAATATCAAAGGGCATATAAAGCTTTTGAATTTTGCATGTAACATTGCCTTATAGTACTCTACAAAAAAAACTTTCAAATTATTTCTTCAGGTCAATTTAAGCCCTGTGTAGTGGGTTCTTGGATTTTACAAAGATAAGGAATATAATTATTTAACCCATGACCACACAGTGACACTTAATTGCCCCCTCAATATAATACATTGGAAAACATTGTGAAGAATGAAGACATTGCTTGTTACAAGCAATTTCTTCGATCTCCACAATGTTATCCATTCCAAAAGACAAAATTTTTAACAATTTCATCAACTTAAAATTTTTGTCTGCAACCTCCTTGAATTTGAACTAGTCTAAAATTTTATTGTGTGGGAATTGGTTGAATCTTCATCTCCTAGCCGATTGGCCTCGAGCTTTTACATTTTGCTTGCAGAATAACCTTACTGTCCTCTATCAAAATTCTTCTCAGGATCAACCCTGTTGTTAGTTCCTGGATTTGAAATAGAGATAAAGAAATCTTCAAAATCACAATCTCCAGGCCCGGATCTTTAAAATTCCATATGCTGATTTATATGATGGTAGATTGTAAAAATTCTTCAAATTAAAAATCTCTGATCACATGTGCACAGCATGTAAGTGGTTTTGGAATTTTGCTTAGAAAGGTAAAAAGTAAGTTTTAAAAATTCTTTCCATTTCAAATCACAAGGCATGGACCCTTAACCCATTCCCACATAGTGACACCTTTAAACACCCCTAAATATAAAAGCTTTGGAAAACAACGAGGATAATGAAGATATTGCTTGTAATAAGCAATTTCTTTATTATCCAAAATGATTTCCTACCCCATAAGACAAAAAATCAAAAAAAAAAAATCACCATCTTAGAATTGTTGTCTGCAACTTCTCTTAATTTGGACTGGTCTAAAATTTTATTGAGTGGTAATGGGTTAAAATTGAACAAAGGTTAAATGGAACTTTACCATTGTGAAAACCACAAATCATTATTACTCTAAATGCAACATAAGCTCTATGTTGTTATTTTTTGGATTTTACAAAGACAGGAATTTTTTTTAAAAATCTTCTCCACCAAAATCAAAAAGCCTAAGGCTTTATAATTTTGCATGCAACATTACCTTACGATACTTTACCATAAACATCAAATCATTCCTCTTAAGTGCAAAAATATTTTTGACAATGAAGATATTGCTTGATAAAATCAATTTCTCTGTTTTACGCAATGTTTTCAAAAGCTTTTTTCTTGAGTGACTTAAAAAGAAGGGATTGTGTGGAAATTGGTTTAGATCAGGGTAAAATATGTCATGTGATACAAAGTTTGTGTCTTTCTGTTACAGGATAGGACCTTTCATCTGTGATAAATCCAAGATGTTGTGTGTTCACAAAGCCAGCCCAAGGGACCAACTCTGTGTCTTAATGTTCCACACTCAAGGGACATAAATTAGTATGAAAGAGACAGTGTAATAAAAACACTCTTCATGCAATCTTGAATTATTCAGAGACAGAAAGCTTAGGCTTTAATTGCACAGGTAAACTAATTAACCTGAATAATTAATATTGCAGCCAAAGATAAAGTCAAAAAATCAAAGTAACAACAGTAATGTCATTGGCACCAAATGTCATGGAACTGCTATGGGAATAATCTACCCTTCACTTAGCAAACTTAGTACTTATTTTCCATGGCATCTCAGGACACAAGTCACTAAACCCATTACCAGACAGTAACCCATTGCCAAACAAACATGGTTGTTCATGTTCCTCCAGAGAAAAAAAATATTTGAAAAAAAAAAAAGAAATTGCTTGTTCCGAGCAAAGTGATCTGCTAAGGCTGCATTTTTGTATCATTGTCCCCTGATAATAATAAATGAATGTCCCCTTTTTTTAGCTAGCAAACCATCAGCTTTGATGGCCCAAGTTAACAGACAAAATTATGAGGATGTCTTAAGATTCAACGGGTGCAAACTGCAACTGGAGGCTTAACCACTAAACCCATTAAATGCCTACACCATAGAAAGTAATTCTTATGTATTTCAGGAATATTGCAAACTCTGCATACAAGTTCATCTCCTAGGTATTTTTGGCAAACTTGAGCACATCATGTTTAAAATGACTCTGATCAGGGTCTGCAAAGAAGTTGCAGATGACAATTTTCAAATTGTTGAAAATTCTAAAACATTTATCTCTCTAGTTAGAAAACAATGTGGAAAATGAAAAAATGGCTTGTAACAAGCAGTTTCTTCATTTTCCACATGGTTGTCCACAACTATTTTTTAGGGGCGTAAACAGGAGGGATTGTGTGGGAATGGTTAACTCCTTGGTTACTTGAACCTCAGGATAGTGTTTGACAGAGAAGGTTACTGAACAAAACAGTGCTTTGCTAGCTTACAGTACTGTTCAGTACTTTGATTTAGATCATGAAGTTGCTTCCAAAACCTTGGCAGAAGATCGCTGTAAGTGATAATTTCCTGGTATAAATTATTTCTTTCTCCAAAAGAAAAGGATTTTTTTCTAAAGAGTGTTGTCTGCAGCTTCTTTGAATTTGGACTAGTCTAGAATTCTGTTGTCTGGTAATGAGTTAACCCATTACCAGACGACATAATTTGACACTGGTCCAAATTAAAAGAAGTTGCAGACGACAATCTAAAGCTTATGAAGTTTTAGATTTTTTCCACTTTCTGGATAGAAAACACTGTATAAAATGAAGAAATTGCTTGTTACAAGCAGTTTCTTCATTTTACACAATGTTTTCCCAATTGTTTTTCTTGTTGGGTATCAAAAAGCGTCTCTGTGTGGGAATGGATTACAATTTATAAAAGAACTAAAATATTTGTCTTTTAAAGTTTCTAACAAGCAATATCATCATTTTCCACAATGATTTATTAGCCTGTTTTGCTTTGGGATCATTTAACCCATCACCCAGTCTGCAGCTTCTTTGAATTTGGACCAGTCTAAAATTTTGGTGTTTGGAAATGGATTAGCAGCGGCATTGTTCAGGAACAACAGGAAAATTTTAGACTGATCCAAATTGGAAAGAGTTACAGACAACAATTAAAAGTGTATAGATTTTGGATTTTTTCAACATTCTGGGTAGAAAACATAGTGGAAAATGAAGAAATTGCTTGTTATAAGCAATTTCTTCACTTTACACAATGTTTCCCAATTGTCTTTCTTCAGGGGTGTACAATAGCTTTATCATTTGGGAATATGTTAACACAGTTGATAGGTCAGTTCTGTCAATTTAAAAAATCAACTGACCAATCAAGTTAATCTTTTAGATCAAAAGTGAGATATTAGTTGTCGGGTAACCTAAACATCATAACTACAGCTCACAGAAACCATAGTTACAAGGTTTGTTGTCCAGTGACCTAAAGGTCGTGGGTAATGATCAATTATTAGTCATGTAATTGTATCATCTTCAAAAGGAGGGTAAAATTTCAACTTTTAATAAATCACAGGAAGAGCATCTCTTGTTTATGCTGTTTAACTAAATTAGTACATGTACAAGGTGACAAAATTGAAAGCAGTTGCAGAGAACAATCCCAAGTTGATAATTTTTTTTTTTTTTTTTTGTAGAAAACTTTGGAAATAAAGAAATTGCTTGCTTCCAAAATATTTTCCCAAGATTTTTCTTGATTGGCGTAAAATTCAGGATTGAGTGGGAATGAGTTAAAAAAAAATGCTTAAGAAATAAAAGAAATGACAAAACAATTTGCAGCAGATTTTTTTTCCTTTTTGTTTTTCTTTCTATTCTTTTTTTTGGGGGGGGGGGGAGGGGGAGGTAGGGGGCGACCTAGGTCACAAAATTGCCATAGCTTGAGTGTCATCTGTGTGCAAACACTTTTTTGTCAAAGTTGATACCAAATAGCACTTTATTTCGGGGTCAAATTCAGTGATTTTCCCAAAACCGGAGGTGAGGGGTGTGTGTAAATTTCTGCATAACATTTTTCTGCAGTTATTTGCTTCCCAGAAGAAGGATTAAATTTCTGAATTTATGAAAAGAAAATAAAGTGCCATGAATTTGGAAATGAAAGATTCATTAAAGTTGAATTTTGTCTGTGACCTGTGACAGTGATTTCAGCACTTTCATATTAACCCTTGTCATGCTATATAAATTACCTTACTGAATTACTGTAAAATCAAAGAGCTAAAAGAACTGATAGGACTTGTTGTTAAAAAATAAATATTTCGTTTAGAAATTAATTTCATGAACAACTCTAGCAGGAAAAGTACAAGAAGGAGATGTAGGCCAAGATCAGCCTGCACTTATGTGCAGGCTGATCTTGGTCTACATCTCCTGCCAAAACCGGACTATTCCGGGTTCAGCACGACGAGGGTTAGTGAAAATTTTAGAATGTCAAGCTTCAAGCAGAGTTGTTGTTTGTTACTCTCACGATGCATCTCTGCTAAAGGAATGGACGACATAATATTTTTCTGTGCTTTTGTGAGAAATAAAATGCTTAGGCAATAATAAATGTGATAAAAGATACATTATGTGCATTAAAACTTATTTAAAAACCTTTAAACCTCAGAACTACTTTTGTTGTTAAACTGTTTAAATTGCTAGTGGAAAAAGCCTCATATTCATGCATTGAAAAGTGATGAAATGATTACATGATGTCAGACTATTTACTGAGCCTATTACAGAAGTGAATTGGGAGGTGTAAGAGTGTGCTAAAATGATTGTATTCAGCATGATAAGGTTTAATTAACCCATTCCCAAACAGTAACGATTTTAAACGCCTCCTCAATATAGAACTTTGGAAAACATTGTGAAAAATGAAAAAATTGCTTGTCACAAGATGTTTTCTACCCAGAAAGTCGAAAAAATCTAAAATTTCGTTAACATTCATTTGTCGTCTTCAACTCCTTTTGATTCGGACTAGTCTTAAATTGTCTGGTAATGGGTTAAATGACCTGATAACAAGTTATCATCAAGCTACGGTAGCCTGTTGGAATTTTCATTAAGTTTTCCTCTAAAAAAAGGGTTACAGTAAACCTACCTTACCTCTGAGGGTAGATCAGCTGTCCCATGAGACTTTGATTCTAGGTACCTGGTACCGGCCATGTTTACCATGAAATCATTAAACAGTAACAAAAATAAATTGGACAGATAGCCAGCTACCATCTAAACAGATGACCTGTTGAGGCACCTGTAGGGAACACCAGATTAATCCTTCACTATCATCAGCTTTGCATAGACTCGATATATATAAAATAAAAAATCAAGGGAAAACATTGTCAGAAATGGATAAATTGCTTGTTACAAGTATTTTCTCATTTTTTGTCAATATTTTATAATCTATAACATTCAAAGACTTTATTTGTAGTTTTCCTATGTATTTTGTCATCTTTGAAGTGTCTTTCATGAAATGTTTCAGTGTCTGATGTGGGATGACCCTTTAGCATGTTCACTTCTGATGAAATTTAACCTTTTACCAGGTAATAAAATTTTAGACTGATCCAAATTCATAGAAGTTGCAGATGACACATTTTTAGTTGGTTGGATATTTGTCTCTTGGAAGAAAACATTACAGATATCGAAGAAATTATTTGTAACAAGCAATTACTTCATTTTACACAATCTTTTAGAAAGCTTTTGGGGAGGGGGGGGGGCTGTTGCATGGGAATGGGCTAAGGAATACTTTCATCATGCAATCTTTTACAGGGCCAATGTAGGCATAAATCAGAGGATGAAAATAAGATCACCCTTGTCACAATATACACTGTCACAATAAGGTCCCTAAAGCTGTTAAGGAGCCTAGAATGGAAATAAATGGTTAACCCTTTCCTGTTTTTTCAAAAGTTAGATTTTGACGATAATTCAAAGTCTATTTTATCTGAAAATAATCATTCTGTAGAATAGGAAAAATTGTGGAAAAAGAAGAAATTGCTAGTTGCAAGCAATTTCTTCTTATTTCACAATGTTTTCTCTAGTATAAAAACACAGTGATATAAAAACCAAGGATTGAACAGGAAAGGGTTAATATAGAAAAAATGAGCATTAATTTCCAGGATTTTTGAAACATTGAATGTCTTGGAAACGATCATAAAGTTTGATCAGACTTTAACCCATTACCAAAAGACAAAATATTTTACTGTTCCAAATTGAGAGATTTTGCAGAAGACAATTTCAAGTTGATAGAATTTTAAAGATCTTTGTCTATGTGGGTATAAAACATTGTGGGAAATGAAAAATTGTTTAACCTATTCCCACTCAAAATTTTAGATTGGTCCAAATTGAAATTGAAAGAGTTTGATCCCCAGCGGCGGCACATAATCCTTTCTGACATTTGTCTCTCACCAATGGGTGGATAATGGTATACCTATGTGGGATAGCAGCTGGAGGCTAGGAAAGGATGTAGTGGTAGTACTGATGTGAGAAATACCAGGAATCCATTGTTAGGTCCTGCTGCCGCGCTATGACTGAAATAATGTTAAAAGTAATGTTAAATCCCATTCAATCAATCAAAACCAAATTGAAAGAAGATTCAAGTTGTTGGAATTTTTTTTTTCCGTCTTTTTGGATAATAAACATTGTTGATAATGAAAAAATTGCTTGTTTTCATTCTCCACAATGTATGTTCCAAAGATTTTTTTATGGGGTGTAAAAAGGAGGGATTGTGTGGTAATAGGTTAATATAAGCAGTTTATTAATTTCCCTCACTGTTTTCCAAACCTGTTTTCTTGTGGGCTGTCAAAAAGCAGGACTGTACAGGATTTGGTTTAGATCAGTTTTGAAATTTATTTAACTTTGTCATTCAGTGTATGGCCAATATTGAGAGAAGGGTAACACACTACTGATCAGCCATTCTGGCTGGGCTGTGATAAATCCTCTCCAAAATTTCTGCAGTAGCCCTATCAAATGACAAAAGCTAACTGTATATTACCGTACACTCTTAGCTATATGATTCCACATATTAGCATCACCAGTTTTGAAAGGACTTGCTCATATGTGAGAATTAACCCTTGTCTTACTGAATAAAATCCTCTACAGAACTGTATTCAAAGATCAAAAGGCTAAACACTGATTTTTGGTTAATATACATTTCTGAAATTTATCTGTTAAAAAAAAACTGGCTTAAAAAGGACAAGCAGATGGTGTAGACTAAGATCAGACTACACTTATGTGCAGGCTGATTTTGGTCTATATCTCCTGCCAAAACAGGAATATTACAGCATGACAAGAGTTAAGTTATTATCACCTGCCGATGAAATAATCGTCCTTCCTTCCGTCCGACCAAATTTCGTTTATGCACTATTTCTTGGGAACTATTGACTGGATTTCAATAAAACTTTGTGGAAAGCTTTGCTACAAAGAGGAGAAGCACATATAGTCAGGGTTATCTGGTTCGACTATCAAATTCAGAGTTACTGCCCCTGATTGGTGAAGCCATGTACATACAGAGTAATATTCGTTTCCTTGCTATTTCTTGGAAACCATTGACAGGATTTCAATGAAACTTTGTGGAAAGCTTCACTACAAAGAGGTGATGCGCATATCGTCAGGGTTAACCGGTTTGACAGTTAAATTTAGTGTTACTGCCCTTGATTGGTAAAGCCATATACATACAGAGTAATAGGCCCCTAAGATTGATATACTCCATTGACAAACAAAATATTTTCGGCGGGGATATCAATTTAACGAATTTGCTTGTTTCTCCTTGTTATGCCCCTCGACGATTTGGCCAAGGGTATATAGAATTATCTCCTTCAAAGTGTGACTATAAATTTTGACCCTTGTCATCTGTTTGTTACAATATTACCTTACTGAATTGCTGTAAGATCAAAGGGCTGAAAGCATTGATAGAACTTGTTCTTCAAAAATCAATATTTCTTTTAGAAATCAATTTCATAAACAACTCTGGCAGGAAAAGTAAAAGCACTAGGTGTAGACCAAGATCAGACTTATGTGCAGGCTGACCTTGGTCTACATCTCCTGTCAAAACCAGAATATTCCAGGTTCAGCATGACAAGGGTTAAAAACGTATCTTAGTGCACTGTCTTGTTGAAGGTCTGTGGCTATTATCAGTGATCTGACCATTGACCTATCATGGCTATCAATCAAAGAAAAACTCACCCAATCAAATCTTTCATCAACCCTTGTCATGCTGAACCCAGAATATTCCGGTTTTGGCAGGAGGTATAGACTAAGGTCAGACTGCACTTATGTGCAGGCTGATCTTAGTCTATACCTCCTGCTCGTATTTATCCTGCCAGAGTTGTTTATGAAGTTGATTTCTTTAAAAAAAATATTGATTTTTGAACATCAAGTTTTATCAGTGCATTCAGCCTTTTGATTTGACATCAATTCAGTAAGGTAATTTATGCAGCATGACAAGGGTTAACACCAGGAGTGCAGTTTGAACTCTGTTGAACTCTGACAATTTGGAGGCCATTATTGTGAAGCATTTTTGTTGATTTGGCACCCTAAATGTTGTAACTACTGCGTATTTAAGCTGTAATAAAGACATTTAGGTCACCAACTAACTATTCTTCTTTTTAGCTCAACTAAGCATGAAGTGCTCTAGGTGAGCTATTGTGATCATCTGTCTGTCCATCTGTCCATGCATTCACAATTACAAAAAAATCTTCTCCTCCTAAACTTACGATGGAATTACAACCAAACTTCACAGATATGATCCTTAGGTCATGCTCTTTCAAAATAATTTAAAGAATTGAAATCCATGAAGAGCTTTGGTTGCATGATGGCAACAGAGACAAAAACGTAAAGAAACTTCTCCCAGCCATATGGTCCAGAGCTTTGATATTTGATATGATTCATCATCTATTGACCTCTACCAAAATGCTTCAAAGAATTATCGTATCTTGAAAATTAACCCTTTTTTGTGCAATCCCTGATTTTACAAAAAAAATAAAGAAGGAATCTTTGAAAATATTCTTCTCCCAAACCATTAGGCCTAGAGCTTTGATATTTGGTATAAATCATCATCTACTGACCCTCTACCAAAGTACTTAAAAGAATTACCATCCTCTGAAAATAAGCCCTTTTCTGTGAGATCCCAGATTTTACATAGGAATAAAGAAGGAAATTTTTGAAAATCCCCTTCTTCCAAACCATAAGGCCTAGAGCTTTGATATTTGGTATGACCAATAAACTTCAAAATATTACAGAAGTATGAAAGTTGGCCCTTTTCTGTGCAATACCTGATTTTAAAAAGGAATAAAGAAGAATATCTTTGAAAATCTTATCTTCCTAAACCATTTGGCCTAGAGCATTGATATTTAGCATGTATCAATGCCTATTGACCCTGTACACAAAAAAGGATTACGGTACTCTGGAATTTAGCAATATACGGTACTCTGGAATTTAGCAATATATTTTGGGATTCAATAGAAGGAGAAAATCTCTAAAAATTTTCTCTAAAGTAATTAGGCATTGAGCTTAGATATTTTGTATATATCATAAAACCTGAACAATAATACACAGGGGAGCACTATAGGACCATCATGGTCCTCTTGTTTTTCTATTTCAAGCTTCTTTGAAATGATTTGCAACTTATTTGATTTAGATCAGTCTAAAATTTTGGTGTGTTGAACTCTTGCTTAAAAGAGACAAGCAGGAGGTGTAGACTAAGATCAGACTGCATGTCTCTGCAGGCTGACTTTTTTCCTGTACATCCTGCTAAAACAGTAATATTCATGGTTCAGCATGACAATGTTCAAGATAAATTTTGGGAGCATAATATTTCACTCAGTTGAGCTTTTTATAGGATTAAAATGATTTTTTTTAGCTCACCTGAGCACAACATACTCATGGTGACCTTTAGTAATAGTCTTGAATCATCAAAAATTCAGTGTTACCACTCTACAGGCCAATCTTTCTCAAACTTGCTGAAATTTTTAAATAGTCATGAGGAAGAACAATATTCGAATGGTGACATTCTTACCAAAATAAAGGGAAAGGAGCCTTATAATAATTTTCTTGTTACCACTATAGAGGTCACACTTTTCACACAAATTTCTCAAATTTGCTGAAAATGTTCAAGAAGAACCCTATTGAATATGGTGACATTCTGACCAACATCAAGGGAAACAGGGCCTTAATGATTACTTCCTTGTTACCAATCTAGAGGTCACAATTTTTGCCCACTGTTTCTCAAACTTGCTCAAAATATTTGTATGGTCATGAGGAAGTCCTTTTACTAATGATGATATTAAAAGGATTCTTATTGATTAGTATAGAGGTCACAATTTTGGCTCAACTGTCCTAAAATGTTTGTATAGTCATTAAGAAGAACCCTAGTTTGACCGATATCAGGGGAAAGGGGTGTTATTAATGAATAACCTTTTTACCATTTTTGAGCTCAATCTTTCTCACACTTACTATAGATACTTGAATTATCATGAAAGAAGAATCTAATTGAACATGGTGACATTCCATGTTTTATTACCATAGATATTTCAGAATAACACTGTTCAACTTTCTGTCAGAGGTCATTGGGTGTAGACAGCAGTTCATTACTTGTAACCCCCAAATTTTAGTCATAAGCTTTTTAGCGGTTTTGTAGGACAAAACCGGTATTTCACATCGATCAACCGGAAACAAGTTTTCATGAATTTTCAACTCATTTCCACGCATGCTCATAAACTTTAATTGAAAATCTATGTGATCGCCTCCATCTTGTCTCATCGTTGATGAAGAAAATAACTTACTTGCTGAATGCTAACAGCCTCCTTTTAGTCATGCATATCAAGGAAAATGGTTTAAAAAATCGACTTAATATATCCATAGTAAATTGTCTAATGAATTGACAAAATGAGAGAAATAATCTCCTCGGGTTTCAAGATAGAATCTAGGTCAGTGGTTAGTGGCGTAATCCTGTCTGTTAGTTTTGACCTGGCAGTACTGAGCAAATTTACACCCCGTATACGCAGTATATGTTACAAGTTACAACCCTGTTATAGTCACGATTCAAACGCCTATTTAATCCCACCGAATAAAACACCCTTTACCTCTCGAATTCGTCAATATCTTTAAACGGACTTTGAAACTGTACTTCAATTGTAAAAATGATTTGCTCAAAGCAAAAACAATTGAATGTTAGCTTTGATTGCTTTACCTTTTACCAGTTGGCCTTTAACCACACAACCACAAATTTTCACGCTGATGAAATAATATCAAAGAAAACGTTGTGATTACATCAAAATAGCAATTTCGGTAAACAGTAAATAGGTCATGATTAATTGAATGGGGTTTTAACGCAACTTTTAATAGTATTTCAGTTATATCGGGGTGGCTGGAGCTCCTAACCATCGATTCCTGGTAGTTCTCACACCAGTATTACCATACCACTACATCCTTATCGAGCATCCAGCTGCTCATCCCACTTAGTTGTGATATTTATTCTCATCTTGGTGATACAGGTTGGCATTATTAAGCGCGGTTACTGATAAGGCCAGCAAAACCGCTCTCATGACTTTCAGTCCTTTGATTCTCCTTCACATTTCAGGGCCTTTTTTCTAGAAATTGGGAAGAGGCCTTAGCCTTTTTGTTTTGTGAAATTTTTTCAGAAGAATTGGGAAACATAAGTTTAATAAAAGTAAGTAATAAAAGTAAGATTCATGCATCATTTTCAAGATTCAATGATCAATAACTATATTTATTGGTCTTTTCAGTAATAAAGAAGAAAATAAATGCATATAATTCAAAAATAAGCAATAATTTTGGGGAATTTCTCTGCCACAAGTGGGAAAAAAAGAGCCCTTTTTAGCGTTTTTTTAGGAAAAAACCGGTATTTCAAATCGATCAACCGGAAACAAGTTTTCTCAAATTTTTGCTCATTTCCACGCATGCTCATAAACTTGAAGTGAAAATCTATGTGATCACCTCCATCTTGTTTCATCGCTGATGAAGAAAAAATCTTACTTGCTGAATGCGCTGCATGCCAACAGCCTCCTTTAAGTCATGAATATCCAGGAAAATAGTTCAAAAATTTGACTTAATATATCCATAGTAAAGTGTCTAATGAATTGACAAAATGAGAGAAATAATTTCCTCGCCTTTCAAGATAGAATCTAGGTCAGTGGTTAGTGGAGTAAGCAAATACACGTAAACTGTCTGTTAATGTTTTGACCTGGCAGGGCCGAGCAAATTTACACCCCGTATACACAGAATATGTTACAATCCTGTCATAGTCGCGATTCAAGCGCCTATTTAACCCCATCAAATAAAACACCTTTTACCTCGAATTCGACTAAATCTTTGAAACGAACATGTAGTACTTCAATTGTCTTAACAATATGCACAACGAAAAAATAATTGAATATTGGCTTTGACTTATTTACCTTTTATCATTTAACCTTTTACCACACAACCCCAAATTTTCACGCACTGATGAAATAATATTAAAGAAAACTTTGTGATTAAATCAAAATAGCATTTTCGGTAAACAGTAAGGGGTCATGATTGATTGAATAGGGTTTAACGCAACTTTTAATAGTATTTCAGTTATATCAGGGCGGCTGGAGCTCCTAACCATGGATTCCTGGTAGTTCACACACCAGAACTACCATTACATCCTTATCGAGCCTCCAGCTGCTCCTCCTACTTAGGTGTACGATTTACTTATTCATCTTGATGACACATGCTGGCATTATTGAGCGCGGTTACTGATAAGCCAGAAAAAACGCTCTCAGGACTTCTAGTCCTTTGATTTGTATTGGGAAGTAGCCTTTTATAGTCCCTGTTACAAAACGAAAAAAAAGCCCTGCATTGATGTTTTCTCAAATATACATTTAGTTATTTTGGTCCTATTTGGAAGATAGACTCTTAATCTGGGAAAATTGATTGATTTATGGGGTAAACCACCACTTTCAGAAGTATTTAGGTTGTGTCATGGCAGCTGGAGCACTCAACCATGGCTCTCTGCCTTTTCATACACCGTTAGAACCACAACGTTCAATCTGAGCCACCAGCAGCTCATCTGACTTCCAGCCAATACTTATCATCTGCCTATTGATGAGTGCAGAAAATATACTTGTTTTGGTAGGAGGTAAAAACAAAGATAAAAAATTGTGGAAAATGATGAAATTGTTTGTAATAAGCAATTTCTTCATTATCCACAATTTTTTCTTCCCGAAAAGGAAAAAAGTATTTAAAATTTCATCAACTCGAAATTGTCGTCTGTAACTTCTTTGAATTTGGACTAGTCTAAAATAATCGCTATGTAATGGGTTAATTATTGTTATAAGGAAGCTGTCTCTTACAATGTTCAAAGGTTACCTATGTTATTTTGTATACAATATACCCAGTATTCCAGAATAACTGTGTCTTTATAACATTCAAGTTCTAATTGGTAATATAAAGCCTCCTTTGTTACTAGGACAGATGAGAGAAGAGATCAAACAAACAACCTCTGTGTGGAGAACCACAGATATGATTGTGTTGTTGTGTGCTGCCAACAAGAAAGCAGCAGGTTATGTAAGTATTGGCATTGTTCTGTGGCTATAAAATCTCTCTTGTCATGACAAAGCTCAGATTGAAAAGACTTTGCAACCTTCCTAGCCAAATCATACAGACATTATTAACCAATTACCAGACAGCTAAATTTTTTACTGGTTCAAATTGAAAGGAATTGCAGCCGACAATTAAAAAATTATGAAGTTCTAGATTTTTTTTTTAACTTTCTGGGTGGAAAAAATTGTGAAAAGGAAGGAATTGCTTTTTACAAGCATTTTTTTTTTTATTTTATACAATGTTTTCCCAATTATTATTTTTTTGGGGGGGGAGGGGGGGGGGGGGTATCCAAAAGTGTATTTGTGCAGGAATGGATTGAGTCACATAATCAAACAGAACTATATGTAATGCTTTGAGCAGGACCCTTCATAGACTATATGACTCATTCCCACACAATCCTGCTTTTTTATGCCTCTCAAGAAAAAGGGTTTGGAATGCATTGTGGAAAATGAAGAAATTGTTTGGTAAAAGCAATTTCTTCAATATCCACAATGTTTTCTACTCCACTAAAAACTGTCATCTACAACTTCTTTCAATTGTGACTAGTCTAAAATTTTGTTGTGTGGGAATGGGTTAGATGATTAGGATATGACAAAAAATGAGTCTGGTTCAATATCAAAGAAGTTTCAGACAACAATTTCAACTAATTTTAAACTTCACTGTATTTCTAGGTAGAAAACAAAGTTAAAAATGCAGAAATTGTTTGTAAAATTTTTTCTCTTGAACCTTTTTATAAGGGTCATATTATATTATTGCCCTGGTCGTCTTTCTCCGTCCGTCTGTCCGTCCATTAGCAATTTTTTGTGTGCAGATTACTCCTCCTAAACTATTAATGGGAATGAGATGAATCTTGGCACAATGACTCCCTATGATGTCTAGTTGTGCAAAAGACCTTTCAAATTCATATCGCTCCAGTCATTCTTGAGTTATCTTGAATTATCTGCCCTTGATTTAAACGAAAAAACCCTTTATTTCTTGTGAGCTCACTTTCTCCTACAAATTCTATTGGATTGAAGTGAATCTTGCCACAATGTATCTCTGATATTTAGTTGAGCATAAGACTTCAGAAATTAAAAAGGCTTGGGTCTTTCTTGAATTATCTGCCCTTGAATTTATTGAATTCAAATGTCAAAATCATTTTGAGCTCTGAAAAACCTAAACTGTACCATTGTAATAGTTTATTTGTCAAGATCACTTTTTCAAGGTCATATTTTTATTGCTTGTGGTGGGTACGAAACTTGTATCAAGGTCATTGGTCAAGGTCATTTTTGTTTGTCAATTGTATTCAAATTATAGAATTTAACCATTGTACATAATGTTGAATGGTAAGTTAATATAAAGCTGTCTTGTTTCTCAAGTGTAAACAGTTTTATTCAGGAGGAAAGATCTTTCTTTTGACTATCATTCAAGCTCCTGTTACTGACAAGCCAAGGTTGGTGCCAAGCCCCTGTGGGCATATATGCGCCGCTCTGCAAAGCTCTTGTTCTTGATGGGCATCAAAAAGCAGGACTTTGTGGTCTAATGTGGCCTAATGGGTTAAGACAATTAGAGAAAGCTTGTTTGTTAAATCTAATATTTGAATTTTTGATCAGTGTCAATATCAGCATGGAATTTTTGCAAGCTTCTTGACCAGTGCTGATTTTGTACCCATAAAATCCAGAAAATAACTTGGAGGAAAATGTGTATGCGTATTGTTTATATATTGTAGGTATACAAAAATGATTGTGAAAACATGCAGAAGTGTAAGTTTACAGGTAGCAAGCTTGAATTTAAACATCAGTCATGAATCAAAAAATCAGTTTAGCCAATGAAATCTTTCATTTAGACTGTAACTGAACTTTGACACTTATATTAAGCATTTTTTCCTGGTTTGGTGATGTGTACGTCGTAAATGTAGATTATTTAAGCTGTAGGTACGACATTGAATCTGCCAAAGTAACAATTTAACTTTAATTTCATTGTCTTGACCTCATATTTACAAAATTATATTGTATGGTAGCTAATTTATGTTTTAAAATGAATATAGATTATCAATTTGTAACCAAACAAATTTGTATACTAGATTGATATCCACAAGTGTTTCAGTAAATTGTATTATTTACAAATGTCAAAGTTTGTGTTATAAGTTCAAATACACAAAGATGCCAAAGTCATTTGTGTCTGTCTGGAACTATTCTATCCCCACATTTCAGAGCCATAATGTGAAATGTTTGCCAGAATCCTATGGCTTTCCAAACAGAAGGCTAAGGTAAACTTCTATGCTGTTATACACATGTAGGTAAAAGATAGGACTTTGTTGATAAGTCGCAGCTTCTTCCCTATGAAGTATATCTCTCTGACAGTGACTCGGCCATCTTTTACAGACCCGTGATCTCCCTATCTTTACGTCCTGTCAGGATACACAGCCAAGCCTTCTGCCACAGAATCTAAATAAAGTAACAGAAGACTGTGTACATTTCCTCCTGTCAGAGGTGTGTAAGAAAGAAGGTAGCATTTAACAGTCGTCATACCGCCATACATACTGGAATTCTTGTGCCTCAAATATTCACCACGGAGACAAGGAATGTCCCTTTGATTGGACACGATGAAACCCCTTGAGGTAGGCCCGTATTCCATTTTTGTTTAACATTATGAATATCTTTGTTTTACTGCCATTTCATTTTGCCAAAAATTTGTCAAATATTGTCATTATCTAATTGGAATTCAAAATGGTGGGTTTTAAATTGATTTGAATTTAAAATTTTGTATATTTCTTTCTATAAATGACCTCTTTCAGTGAAAAAGTGGTGTACTTTTATTTGTTATATATTGAATTTGATAAAATCAAATTTGATTCTGTCTCACAAATTGAAGTATGATAATTGATAAAATATGCAATGGATCTCAAAAAGAGACTCTTGTAGTTTTCATACCATAATTTATTCAACTCTTTTTTTCAAGACTAATTACTAGAATTGTTGTAAGTTATGCCTTATTTTTATTTATGTTAGTGTTTTCTTTTTTTTTTTATTTTGTTATTTGATGACATTCAAACCCCTATTCATACTGGTAAGCTACAAAGTCCAAAGATCCTGAGAAATATCTTATGGACTCTACCATCAGTGCTACAGATAGGGAGCGTAATTAGTATTTTAGATTTAAATATTTCAGCAAAACTGCCACTAAACCTATATTGTGGGAAGTCATGAGTACCCACAACATAGGGGTTTGTGAGAAATATGGACTTTAGAATCCTTTCACCCCCTCAAATCTAAACCTCTGCCACTGTGTTATAGCAATTAAGTACAATAGCACAATGCATGTTACAGCAATAAAGTGCATCTGCCACAGAGGAATTCTGTTACAGCTTCTGCACCAAAGGAAAAAGGAAATCTTTCATAAACACGTCTCAATGAAATGAAGTGGAGTTAAAGTCACAAGTTCATTGTCTACTGACTATAGATACTTTGATTTTCACATGTAAATGTTTAAACTTGATCTGATATTTTCTTTTGGAACTGTCATGGTGACCTTTGAACTAACATTATATTGATTGTTTGTGTTGACTTTTCCTTTCTTAAATCATCAAGGCTCTGTCTTGTCGGTTGTCAAAAATAAATGACTATACAAAGATATATGAAGATGTTAAAATCATTCAAAAACGAAAAGATTAAACTACTGAGGTCAAAGGTTATGATATAAGGTTAATCTGATGTATTAATATGAAAATATGATAATTATTAATGGCATAATAAATTTTTTGTTCTCTTACATTAACATTACATTAACCCATTCCCACACACTTGCACTTTTTGATGGCCCCTAAGAAATAAAGCTTCTGAAAACATTAATGAAGATGAAGTAATCGTTTGATACATGTGATTTCTTCATTATTCACAATATTCTTACCTCAAAGGCCAAAAAAGTTAAAATTTATTCAACTTAAAATTTTCTTCTGTGTCATCTTTGAACTTTGAATTGGTCTAAAATTTTGTTGTCTAAGTATCTTTGGGCCATTTACTAAACCTGATACCAGATAGCAAAGTTTTAGACTGCTCCAAATATAAACTTCTTCATGTTACACTATGTTTTCCCAATTATTTTGTGTTTTTTGGGGTTTTTTTTGGGGGGGGGGGGAGCTTCAAAGGGTGAGATTATGTGGTAATGGGTTAATAAAGTTCCAATATGGAGGACAGGAAATTTACAATGAGAAAGTGTGAAAGATGAATGAGTGTATTGTCCTGATCTACTCATAGTTCTGTGTGATGTTCTACGACCAAACAGATCTCTTCTCTGATTGGTTCACCTCTGACCTCACCTGTTGGCAGTCACCAGGTATGAATAGATTATGTGAATCAGTTCTATACTATTGCTCCTGTTAAGAGTGGATAGTAACTCTCTGAATTCCTTATTTCTTATCTAATTCTTAACCCTTTCCTGTTCAAACCCGGGTATTTAAGTCCCTATGATTTTATTTTTGAGAAAACATTGTAGAAAGAGAAGAAATTGCTTGTGACAAGCAATTTTTTCTTTTTCTTCAATATTTTCTACCCTACTGAACTGTTATTTTTCAAATTAAATTGAATTTTAATTTTCGTCTGCAAAACCTTTGAATTAGGACAGGTCTAAAATTTGGCCAAACAGGAAAGGGTTAAATGATTATGTCAGACAGTTGACAGATCACTGCAGTCAATCAAAAATTCAATTCACCAATCAAACTGTTTGTTTTAAGGTTATTATGGACCTCCTATATCAATTTCAAGAATTTTTGTTGGTTTTGCCTATTAATTCATTCCCACATATGATAACATTCTAGACTCGTCCAACTTTAACCCATTCCCACACAGTGACACTTTTGGACGCCCCTCAAGAAAAACAGTGTGGAAAATGAAGAAATTTCTTGTGACAAGCAATTTCTTCATTTTCCACAATTTTTTCTACCCAGAAAGTTGAAAAAAATCCTAAATTTCATATACTTTAAATTTTTGTCTGCAACTACTTTCAATTTGGACCAGTCTAAAATTTTGCTGTGTGGTAATGGGTTAAAGAAGCTGCAAACAACAATATCAAGTTCAGAGAAGTTTGAATGTCTTGGTCTTTATGGGTAGAAGGCAAGGTTGAACATGAAAACAATAATCATTGTAAAAAAATTTTGTACTTGAAACTGAAATTGTTCCCTCTACTTAATCCATATAAGAGATGAAGAGAATATTTTTTGTTTTCATGGAGGTATGAACCGAAAAACCTAATCACACTGTATGAATACGCGAAGAGGATTCATACATTGTGAGATTTGGTTTTTCGGTTCATACCTCCATTAAAACAAAAAATATTCTCTTCATTTCTTATAATTTAAAAGTATCAAGAGAAAAAAAAGCAATAACTTTACACTTTTGATACCTCTTTCCATGGGACTATTTTGTGCGGAAGCTTACAAAATTGCTGCTTGCTCAAAATTTTGTTCATGGAGTTATGAATAATATTTTTCGACCAATCAGAACGCCGGATTTTGATAGACGAAACTAAAGATTAAATTATAACCAAATGGCAAAAATTTAGATAGTCCAAATTCAATGATTTGCAGACTGCAATTTTAGTTAATGGAATTTTGATTTTTTTGAGGTAGAAAACATTGTTTATAATGAAGAACTTGCTTAGTACAAGCACTTTCTTCATTATCCATAATTTTTCCACAGCTTTCGAAAGACTGAATTAGAAATCTTATCTCCACTCATTTTTAAATTAAAAGATAACTACAAGTTGACTATGTTTTCATTTTTTATCTTTCTGGGAAAAAAACAAGCAATATCTTCATTTCCCACAATATTTTTCAAAGCTTTTTTCTTTAAAATCGTACTAAGGTTTGATAGTGTGGCAATGTGTTAACCCTTTCCCACATAGCAAAATTTTAGACTGGTCCAATGCGAAAGGAGTTGCAGACGACAAATTTAAGTTTAAGTTTATGAAATTTAAGATTTTTTCATCTTTCTGGGTAGAAATCATCGTGTTGAATGAAGAAATTGCTTGTGACAAGCAATTTCTTCATTTTACACAATGTTTTCCCATGTGTTTTTCTTGAGAGGCATCGAAAGTCACTGTGTGGGAATGGGTTAAAGATCTTTATTACTCCCATTCCATCAGTGGTTTTGAATTGGTTTGTTAGGTGACCATAACTTTAACAACTCCAAGGTCATCAATCAACCATTCAATTCTGATTTCATTTTACCAACCATATCTGTATTTTGCAAACAATTGTTTGAAATCTCATGATCGATTATTTGTTGAAGATTTCATGCAAAGACTCATATCTGTACATCAGAGAATGCAGTCAAATCATTGTCTGGGAATTTGTCATATCAGGAGAAGGGTACCAGGTAAAACAGGAAGTAGACTAGATCCTTGACAAGACACACACAAATAACAGGAAGCGCACTGGGAACTGGTGAATGATTTTTAAAATGATAAGTATTTCTGGAAACTTCAGCTCATCTTCAATAAATCTGAAGAGCTATCTCCTTTGAAAATCTGGATACATTTGTTTCACTTCTAAATGACTTTTATGTCTTATCAATGGGGAAAATCTGTTAAAAGATTTTTTTAGGTTTTCGTCACTTGTCAGGGTTATTGAAATGTTTAACCTTTTTCTACTTTACCTATTACCAGATGATGAAATTTTAGACTGGTCTAAGTTGAAAGAAGTTGCAGGTGAAATTGCAAAGTGAGTTCAAATAGTAAATTGAATGCCATATGTGGTAGAAAACATGAAAAAGGACAAATTGCTTGTTATTAGCAATTCCTTTTTTCTAAAAATGTAATCCATGATTATTTTTCTTCAGAGCAAAGAAATTTGGGATTATGTAGTAATGGGTTACCATGAAACAGTTGAGATTCAATTAAATTTAAGACCTGTCCTAATTCAAAGGTTTTGCAGACGACAATACAAAATCAATTTACTAGAAAAATTGTGGAAAAAGAAGAAATTGCTTATTACAAGCAATTTCTTCTTTTTCCATAATGTATTTTCAAGTATAAAATCACAGGACCGTAAAACCAGGGATTGAACAGGAAAGGGTTAAAAGAGGACAGTCTTGGAGATCAGCATTTTTATGCCCCGCATCAAAAGACTGGGGGCACATTGTCTGACTCTTGTCCGTCTGTCTGTCTGTCTGCAAAACTTAACAAAAAACCTTAACATTGCCAATTACTACCAGCCTATTAAAGATCATGCTCATATTTGGCATGATGATACATCTCCATAATACCTATCTCCTCATGTCAAGATCAAGGTCATGTGATAAGGTCAAGGTCACATACCAAGGTCAAACTTAACCAAAAAACTTAACATTACCAATAGACCTTTTCACGGTCTCACAGCGCATGCGTCAACTCCAATCTCGTTAAAGGCGATATTTACCCGAGACTTTGTCACGTGATCGATTGCGGGGAGTCGATAATTTATCACTATATAATCCTATATAAATTGTCTATTTTGAACGAGCAAAAATAAAGGTTAAAAATCAAAATTTTGGTGCAAAAAGGGTTTCAATATGTGAGCAGATACATGCAGACTAGTTGTAGTGAGTAATATTGGTGATATTATCGTGTATCAGTAACAAAATTAAGTTTAAAACGACCTGGTGTCTAGGCCATATGAAACATTACGTACCTCGAGTTTTACGAAAGTTACCCTTTCATACAATAATATCTCCTACGAAATAAGATATTTTGGACATATTTTTAACCCCCCCCCCCCTCACACACATACAAGGAAGAAAAAGTAAATAGTTATAGTTTTGCACTCGACGCAAACACTGAATGATTACGTTGATGAATGGAAAATCCCGCCTTGCAGTATACGGACAAGTGTCAAACATCTTGACAGATTTACTATTGACTAAAATAACATTCGAATATTAATCCATTCCCAAAAGAAGCTGCAGACGAAATTTTAGAGCTAATGGAATTTAATTGTTTATTTATTTTCTTTTTTTCCTTATGGGACAGGAAAAATATTGTGGTTACCGAAGAAATTACTTTATCCAAGCAATTTCTTCATTTTCCACAATGTTTTCATATGCTTCTTCTCAAATTGACATTCGCAGCGTTCTGGTAATAGAAGTGTTGGAGGAAAGGAGAAAATATATTCTTTGATTTATATAATCTGCTTTTCGTGTAGATATGCCGTATACCGATTAAAAAGTGTATATGGAAATTCAAAATTGAGAGCACTATATATTAACGAAAAAAAGGATTATGAAAATCATAATAGTATGATGACGATGTTAATAGTGTGAAGAAAAGAATGAAAAATAGAAATAATCAAATGTAATGATTATAATGGAGTGCTGTTCGGTAAACAGTCTTGATGTAAAGGGTTCCCTTTGGTATATCACATATCTATATGGTGTTATGTGTAGACGGCAACATGTCACCAAGCATCCAATAAACAACACCGCACACTCTTTATGTATATTAGTAAAATTTAGGAATTGATGAAACAAATTTATCTTTTTATGTTTCAACCGATATGCCGCCAAGTACTGGGCCCTGGTCGACGAATCAAAGAATCCGACCAGACGTTGTTTTCCATCGGCACGGGAATATTATTGCATGGTGTTTATTTATTTATCATTATCATTTCAATCTTTTACCAAAATAAAAATAAATTACGCTTAACAACTTTGAGTGGATACTTTTTGCTGTGGGATATACATTATCCTAAAACGATGGGTGGAAATGACAATTGTTGCGTGGCAGATTGTAGATCGACAAGGCATAACTCTAATATATCCTTCCATAGAATTCCGAAGAAACCTGAGTCTAGAAGAAAATTATGGATAAAGGCAACTGGAAGAGTCCTCCATGGAAGAAATAAATTTGCACCAAGGAATAATTCTTTGTTTTGTGGTCGACATTTTGTGAATGGGAAGAGAAGTGATGATCCAACGTCTGTGGACTTTATACCGACAATGAATCTTCCGGTGACTTTGCCAGTAGCATTGAGGCAAAGGAGAGCTACTGTTTCCAGTATGAAATCGTCCAAATATGACAGAGCAGTAGAAACCCTTGTGAAAGAAAACTGTAGCGTGTGTTACAACAAGAAACGCATTTTGTTGCCAGAAATCGATCTTAGAAATGTGCAGAAAGAAGTTCAGATTTCACATGAGCGGTCAGATGAAATGACAGAATGCGAAATGCTGCATTGCCAAATCCCCTGCGAGGTACGATTTCAATTAAAATCTAACGTAAGTTTGGTAGGATGTTCCTTGGTATGAAGCAAGGACACGGGATCTGATTAAATACAAGCTGGTATTTTCTACATTTTTTTCAATGTGACTGAGTCTCTGAACAAATCCCTCTTCAAAGTATTTAAACGCCTTCAACGACTTGTAGGCCCGGACGCTTTCTTTGTCAAACGATTTGTCCCGCGATTCCACTAAATATTTTTTTAATTTTGATATGTCAAAGGCCGGAACATTTTCAAACCATTTTCCGATCTATTGTTCGGATTTGTAAACTCTGACTTCACAAAAAGAAACTTGTTTTCTGACATTTTAACACTGTTAAAGTTCGGGGTCGTATCGAGCCTTCTTATTTTCTATTGAGTTTTTCAAACCGGAAGTAAAAACTCCCCGCAACGGGAAAATGTTGTTGTTGTTATTTTTTGAAAGCGTCTAACGGATGTAGACTTTTTAGTCATCTGGCGCTTTGCGTGAAAAGATCTATTACTACCAGCCTTGTAAAGCTACAATGCTCATATTTGGCATGATGATTCATCTCCATAATACGCATCTCCTTATGTCAAGGTCATGTGATAAGGTCAAGGTCACATACCAAGGTCAAATGCCGAAAACCCTCATGTATGGCGTGGGCATTGTGTTTCACAAACACATCTTGTTTCTATTGTCATTCTCTTAAATTTGTTTCCATTGAAATATATTTAACTCACACTACACAACCCCTCTTTCTATATCTCTCAAATAAAGATGTCAAGAAAACAATGTGGAAAATGGACATATTGCCTGTTACAGGCAAACTTCATTTTTCACATAGTTTTCTTCCTCATAAAAGGTAGGGACATTTCAAAATCCATTAACTTGAAATTATTCTTCTACAACTTCTTTCAGTTTGGACCAGTGTAAAATTTTGTTGTCTGGTGATTGGTTAAAAAAGGACTGAAGAACTGGTTATTGAAAAATTCAATGTGTGGACTGCGAAAACACACTGTAAACCTATTCCCACACAGTGACGTTTTTAGATGTCCCTAAAGGAAAAAGAGTTGGAAAACAGTACGGAAAATGAAGAAATTGTCTGCAACAAGCAATTTCTGCATTTTCTACAATGTTTTCTACCCAGAAAGTTGCAAAAATCTAGAAATTCATAAATTTTGAATCATCATCTGCAACTCCTTTGAATTTGGACCAGTCTAAAATCATGTCATCTGGTAATGGGTTAATTGATAGTTCGTGTGCCTTGTCAGCTGACCAGTGACGGTACATTTCCTTGCGATATGAAATGAAGCTACTTTGCTTATTACTGATATATGGTCGGAAACATAGGTTAAAATTCTATTTATGAGTATGCAGCCTATATGTCATAACTAAAGCTTGATTAAGCTGTATTTATGATGTTTAACTACCCAAAATCAAAAAAGTGTCTCATATATGTTAGAGTTCAACCTTGAACTTCTGGTCTAAAGCAATGATTTAATTGGTCAGATAATTTTCCTCTGAATTAAGCCAATACCAGATGGCACAATTTTAGACTGGTCCGAATATAAAGAAGTGGCAGAAGACAATTTAAAGTTAAATTACAGATTTTTTTTCAACTTTCTTGGTAAGAAAAACATTGTGTAAAATTATGGAATCGTTAAAACAATGTTTGCCAACTGTTTTTCTTGAGACGGATCAAAAGGCGTCTCATATTTAACCCTTTCCTGTACAGGAGTTTACGTCACCATGATTTTATACTTGTAACAAACAATTTCTCCTTTTTCCAATATTTTCTACAACATGGGATGGTTTCATTTCAAACTGTATCCAATTTTTATTCTAGTCTGCAACCTCTTTCAATGTTGACCAGTCTAAAATTTCAAAAAAAACAGGAAAGGGTTAAACCCAGAGTATTTCCAACTACTTATCATTAATTTCATGTCTTAGACCAAGTTGGCCCAATACACTTTATGCAAAGGGGTCATGAAAAACAGGAATTGTGTCAAGATTTTTGTAATATTAACAGTATGTGTGAAAAAAATGTGGTGCGTGAGAAACAAGACAAAGGACATTTTTTACTTCTCTGTTGAGGGCGGTTCCCGCACAGTTTCATGTCGTGTAGATTTGGAGTCACATGACCATGTGTTGCACTTGTTTTTTATTCCAGCTCCTTTACCTCATGTGACGTTTTTCCTTCGTCTAATGTGACGTTTTTCTTTTGCATCATTTGACAAAAATGTTACAGAGTGTTTAATCCTTTCCTGTAGAAACCTGGGATTCTATGTCAGTCTGATTTTATACTTGAGAAAACATTGTGGAAAAAGAAAACAACTGCTTGTCACAAGCACTTTCTTCTTTTCCCACGATATTTCATACCACATAGGATAGCTTTTTTTCAAATTGCATCCAATTTTCATTGTCGTCTGCAACCTCTTTTAATTTGGACCTGTCTAAGGGTTAACTTTTGTCCACAGACACAAAATATTAGACTAGTTCAAATTTTGAAAAATTGTAGACAACAATTTATAAGTGATGAAATTGTAAAATCCTTGTCACTAAGGGTAGAAGACATTGCAGAAAATGACGAAACTGATCATTACTAGCAATTCCTTCATTTTTTCCTAACCTTTCTTCTTGAGAGTTGTAGTAATACATAATTGTAAAGTGTTAACAAAGGAATTGACAGTAAAATAGTAACAGTATAATATTATCATTGATTTGCATCATTGTTTCAAGTTTGTTAATTCTTAGCAATCTTATTAACCCTTGTCATGCTGTATAAATCACCTTACTGAAATACTGTCAAATCAAAGGGCTGAAAGCACTGATAGAACTTGTTGTTCAAAAATCAATATTTCTTTTGGAAATCAACTTCATAAACAACTCTGGAAGGAAAAGTACAAGCAGGGGGTGTAGACTAAGATCAGCCTGCACATAAGTGCAGTCTGATCTTAGTCTACACCTCCTGCCAAAACCGGAATATTCCAGGTTCAGCATGAGAAGGGTTAAATAAAACCTTCTTCTATTCATGTTTTGCCCATAGAGACCAATAGCTTTGTCATTTGCTGAGTATTGGTCTCATTTTGGAAAGGTCCTTGTCGTTAATTTGAAAGGGTGTTTTCAAGTCCCATGTAGATTTTTGGGGTCGTTTTTATTAATTTCTTGTAGAGGGATATCAAGTGTCAACGGTTCTGGAACTTTCACATGACAGGAGACAAGTACTTGAGTGAATACAGATGTTAGGGGCCGATTGAAAGGAGAAAGTTCAAGAAGCCAAAAAGACAAGGTGCCCCTTTGGTTGCAACTTTATGAACAACTGCAAAATAAAAAGAAATTTATTGTACAAATCCCTTAATCCATTCCCACACAATCACGCTTTTTTACGCACCTCAAGAAAAAAGTTTAGGAAAATATTGTGGATAATGAAGAAATTGCTTGTCACAAGAAATTTCTTATTTTTCAGCAATGTTTTATAGCCTAGAAGACAAAGATTTTTTAAAATCCACTATTTTAAAATTGCAACTTCCTTGAATTTGGACCAGTCTTGGACCAGTCTAGAATTTTGTTGTGTGGAAATGGGCTAAAGACCTGGCTACCAGAAATGTAATATACCAGAAATGTAATAGTCCAACTGCTATCTTCATAAACTTATATCTTTTGTCAACTTTCGCTCTATAATTTTTATTTCTCTTGAAAAAGGTGAAGTTTGACGAATATTTACCTTAACGAAAGTGGTCATAAACAATTGAAGAAACAAATCTATTGCCTGGTCAAATAGATATACTGAGTTTGTATTGAATAATAAATGATCTTTAACCAATCACCACTTAGCAAAATTTTAGACTGGTCCAAGTTGAAAGAGTTGCAGATGACAATTTCAAGTTTAAGAAATTTTGGATTTTTTTACTTTTGAAGTAGAAAATGTTATGGATAATTAAGAAATTGATTGAATTTCTTCATTATCCAAGAAGTTTTCCAACGCTTTTTTCTTCAGACGTCTCTTAATCGTTGTTGAGTGGGAATGGGTTAGGGCTTGTTATAGACCAAATTTATATTTGTTTGTGTGTCTTCCACTCTTAAATTGTTTAATGTTAGAAATTGCTGACTTAAAATGGTCACAAACAACAGTGGGTAATCCCTGTTGCCTAAAATAGTGGATTCACTGAGTTCATATTAACCCATTACCAGACAGTTAGACTGGTCCAAATTCAGAGAAGTAGCAGACAACAATCTATAGTTGATGAAATCTTAAATATGTTTGTGCTATTGGGTTGAAAACATTGTGGATGATGAAGAAATTGCTTGTTTAGTTTCCCATAATTGTTTTCCAAAGTTTTTTTCTTGAGAGGAATCAAAATGTGGGATTGTGGTGGAATGAGTTTATGAATCATAGTTTAACCCATTCCCTCTCAGAGATGGTTTTAGACGCCCTCAAGAAAACAAAGCTTTGGAAAATATTTTGGAAAATGAAGAAATTGCTTGTCACAAGCAATTTCTTCATTATCCACAATCTTTTCCACCCCAAAAGCAAAATAAATCCAAAATTTCATAAGTTTTAAATTGTTGTCTGCAACTCTTTTCAGTTTGGACCAGTCTAAAATTTTGCCATCTGGTAAGGGGTTAATGGAAACTATATTTTGAGCAAGTTTTAAAAAAGTAATGTCTCTGTATGTTGAGTTGTCAAAATATGAAAGGTTTGGACCAGATAAGACCATCTGTAATTACTAGTGTGGAATTGTTTATACTTTAACAGCTGCTGAAGGACAAATACTATCTTTACATCTGTAACTGGAGGCCCTTTGGTCTTTGAGAAACCTGTAATAGTTAATGTGAATCTATAAGTGATAGAGAGAGAAAGAAAATGAACAATCAACTGTTGTCTGCGCAAGACATATTCGCTGAAGATTTACCTGTCTTCGGGACTGTATCACTTATCGAGATGGGAATAAATATTACTATGTCGTACGAAGAATTCCATATCATATCACCAAAAAGTAGCAAGTGGATCATTGCAATAAAACCTATAATTTTTGAGAAATCAAACTTAACTGTCGCCAAAATTAATTAGAAAAATAATTATTTTAAATTGCGAAAGCATTCACATCTTACATGTGCTCCAAGAAAAGGCATCAAGAATTCGAAACATGCATTTTATGAGTGCTGACATTTTGAATGTAGTTCGACTGAATTGGCCGAGTTGTCGCGATGACACTACCCAGAATGCTCAAATTAGATAGGTCAGTATTACCTATTGGAAGATAACGACAATTTACAGCTTAGTTGTTGGTTCTCAAAGATCCATCCTAGACAAACCAGGGGTGTGGAAATACAGATTTTCTCTGATAATTCATTGATTGAATAGGTTTACTGCCACTTTTAACAGTATTTCAGTCATTTTGCTTGCTGCAAGCGATTTCATATTTCCCAATAGTTTTTCTTGAGGGGCTTCAAAAAGCATCATTGTGTGGGAATGGGTTAAGCCTGCTTCCTTAAATTACCTTTTAGCCTGTGATTGGACAAACAATGTTTACATGGTATTTAAAATCCAGTTTGTCTTCTTGTTGATCTTCTGAATCCAGACCAGGTCTGGCATATGTTTAACCCTTGACACAGGGGAACACAAGAACTTATCAGCCTACCACAAACAGTTATCTCATTTGTCTGTGTGTTTGTATGTCTGTTTGTGTGTCTGTCCAGGTTTGCTGGGGGAAATTTTGCTCCTATATAGCCTTCTTTTCAAAGGTTTTTACTATTCATGTATTCGTGTAAACCCATTCTCCGATAATCTCGCTTTTTGGTTTAAGCATATTTTACTCATATCATTTTTTAAAGAAGTTTCTAAGACTGCCATATATACATTGAAAAATGAGATACAAAATGGATCAGAAATAAAGCTTGTGCTTTAAGATCTTTTCCATTTAACCCCTTCCTTTTTTTGCAAAATTTTGGACCTGTCCAAAAGTAAAGGTTTTGTAAACAACAATAACAAAATGATTTCATTTGAAAAATAATCATTCAATAGGGTAGAAAATATTGTGGAAAAAGAAGAAATTGCCTGTGTCAAAGCAATTTCTTCTTTATCAAGTATATAAATGTGGGGACATAAAAGCCAGAGATTGAACAGGAAAGGGTTATTCAAGAGGATGTTAACCCATTACCAGATGGCAAAATTTTAGACTGGCCCAAACTGAAAGAAATTGCAGATGACCATTTAAAGTAAATGAAATTTTGGATATTTTTAACTTTCTGGGTGAAAAACGTTGTGGAAAATGAAGAAATTGCTTGTATTAAGCAATTTCTTCATTTTCCACAATGTTTTCCAAAGCTTTTTTTCCTTGGAGGCGTCTAAAGGCGTCACTGAGTGGAAATGGGTTAACTAGATTATCTAAAGCTACTTTTGTTTATTTTTTTTTTTTATTACTAATTAATCAATTTGAACCAGTGGATTAATTCAACAATATTGAAAGTAAAACAATGATTGATTTGATAAATTGTGCTGCAGGATGCCCCTAAACCCTTAGAAGACCTTCAAGTTGTTTCTATCTATTTCTCATATGAGTTTACACTAAATTCAAGCCAAATGAAGAGAGAAATAAATGTGTGATAGTTAGGAAGTATCTAACTGTCTTGTTTTTTGACGCCCCTCATGAAAAAGGCTTTGGAAAACATTTTGTAAAATGAAGAAATTGCTGGTAACAAGTAATTTCTTCATTTTCCGACATGTTTTCTACCCCTTAAGTCAGAGAATTTTTTTATAATTTAACCCTTGTCATGCTGTATAAAGTACCTTCCTGAATTGATGTAAAACCAAAGGGCTGAAAGGACTGATAGAACTTGTTGTTCAAATATCAATTTTTTTTTAGAAATCAATCTCATAAACCAATCTGGTAGAAAAAGTACAGGCAGGAGGTGTAGCTTATGTGCAGTCTGATCTTGAGCTATACCTCCTGCCAAACCGGGAATATTCCGGTTTCAGCATGACAAGGGTTAATACCATCAAGCAAATCAATGCAGATATTTTACTAGTTTTCAGTAAAATTTTATGGAACAAGTATACAAAATAGTTGTGGGCTAAAATTTTGTTCATGGAAATATGAAAAAAAAATATTAAGCCCATCAAATGTATGATAAGCAAAACTAAAATTGAATAATTTTTAGAAACATTTTAGACATTTCATCTAAAGACATATGCTGTAGGCCACAATCAATCTCCGGAATCAATTGTCTTTGAATCGTCAGGTCAGGGGGTACAGCTGCACAGTGGGATAGCTCTTGCTCAAGAAATGAGGTCTTTACAGCTTATGTTTTATTTTGTGAACGCACCTAGAAATTGGAGTCATTTAACAGATAACGGTTTGTGAATTCAGACATCCAGACTCGTCAATGGATTATTTTGTCAATCAGGAATCTCATATGTGACTCTTTAACTCTTGACAGAAATATATCTAGTTTTTTTGCTGCTTAGATATTACGCAAATCATTGTTTGAAAATAAGACATTTTAACAAGCAATTTCTCTTTTACCCCAATGGTTTCAATCTCCAAATGATACTTGTCTTTGAGATTAAATTCAGAATATATTGCTGACTATCTTGGTATACCAATTAAGCTTTGTCATGCTGAATTCAATCCTTAATTACAGAATTGCATTTAACCCATTACCAGACGTCATAGCGCAGCCGGTAGGGCATCAGACTCCTAATCTTCAATCATAGGATAATCAATTATATAATTGTCAACTACAACTTCTTTGAATTTGGACCAGTCTTAAATTTTGTCATCTGGTAATGGGTTAATTGATTGATTGAATGGGGCTTAACACCACTTTTAACAGTATTTCAGTTTATATTGCAGCGGCTTGGGCACCTAAGAATGGATTCCTGGTATTTCTCACATCAGTACTACCACTACATCCTCCAGCTGCTTTCCCACGTAGGTTTACAATTATCTACCCATTGGTGAGAGACAAATGTTGGAAAGGATATGAGCTGCCACTGGGGATCAAACCCGGGACCTCTAGATTGACAGCCTGACGCTACCAACTGCGCTATGACAGCGCCCCCCCCCCCCCAAAAAAAAAGAAGAAAAGTCTGGCTGGAAAGGGACAAACAGGTGGTATAGACTAAGATCAGACTATAAATTTGTGCTGGCTGATCTTTGTCTATACCTTCTGCCAAACAGCATTACAGAGGTTAATCCGGTTTTTTGTTGTTGTTGTCACTGATGCAATTCTAGATTCCCCCTTTTGGCACAATAGGTCACACATATATTTTGTATCGTCCTGTAAGAGAAAACTGTTTTAAAAAAAAGTTCAGTTGGTCTACTTCTTGTTAAAGTTCTCCTAAGAAGAGCACTTTCCAACCAATTACATTGTAATAAAACACGAGATCAAAAGTCCAGCAAATAGAGTTTGACACTTTACAGCAAATGACAAACTTGGGTCTCATGTGACTGAAGAATATTACAAGAACGCAAATAAACGACAAATAAAAACTAGCTAATGTAATAGATTGTATTGATTAAATTAATGGTCGTGCTCTTCGAATTACCAATATTGATTTCATGGTGTCAACCAAGGAGAGCCCTTACTTGCTGTCCTGTTTTGTCAATTCGTATTCATGTCCCCTTCTACTACTTCTGCCTATATTGATTGGTTAACCCTTGTCATGCTGAGCATGGAATATTCCGGTTTTGGCAGGAGGTGTAGACTAAGATCAGACTGCACTTATGTGCAGGCTGATCTTAGTCTACACCTCCTGCTTGTACTTTTCCTATCAGGGTTGTTTATGAAGTTGATTTCTTAAAGAAATTTAATTTTGAACAACTACTTCTATCAGTGCTCTCAACCCTTTGATTTGACAGTAGTTCAGTAAGGTAATTTATACAGCATGACAAGGGCTAACAAAACAATTACTTCAATTAACCCATTCCCACACATTCTCATTTTTTGAAGCCAGCTTGAAGAAACAGTTTTGGAAAGTATTGCGAAAAATAAAGAAATTGCTTGTCACAAGCAATTTTTTCATTATCCACAATGTTTTCTACTCCAAATGGGAAAATTTCATTATCTAAAACAAATAGGCTATGAAATTTGAATTTTGACCAGTCCAAAATTTTTGTGTCTGGCATAATATTTTGGTTAATTTTTTGCACTCTATTCCATGTTTAGCTTGTAAGCTTTACTATGAAATCTCAGTCACCTGACCTTGTGTATACTTTCGGTAGGCCAATTTAGGATACATCACTGAAAAAGGGGGCTTCATGCAAACTTTCTTGTTAAAAATCTTCTACAGTTAATGAACAAATGAAAGGCCAAATTCGAAGTCTTGAGCCTGTGGTTGTTGAGTGAAAGGGACCCAATAAATGATAATGGTATAAACTTAAATTGTTGCTGTTTTCTAAAATTCTTTAACCCATTACCAAATGACAAATTTTAGACTGGTCCAAATTTGAAGAAGTTGCAGATGACAATAGTTAGCTGATGAAATGTTGAATGCATTTGTCTTTTGGGATAGAAAACATTGTGGATAATGAAGAAATTGCTTGTCCATGTTTTTTAAAGCTTTAAATTTATAGGGAGTGATTGTGTGGGAATTGGTTAAATTACCTTCCGCTTTAAAAATTCACATTCATTGGAATGATTCTATCAATTAGAAGCAATTTCTTCTTTTTCAACAATGTTTTCTGCCAAGAAAGATGAAAAATCTAAATTTTCATAAACTTTAAACCATTGTCTTCAACTTCTTTCAATTTTGATCAGTCTAAAATTTTCCGGTGTGGTGAAGGGTTAACACGGGTTTCTAATAGCCAGCACGAGCATTATGATGTCACCAATGAGAAGAATGGTTAAATGGACCAATTATGTTTTGTTGGTCCCAAGTGAATGATTTGTCATTGTTTTGTTCCATGCAGAGAAATTTGACATCTTTTGATGTTTGTGAATTCTGGGCACATGTAGCCAACAGATTCTTATCAACTAAATTCGCCCATTCACACTGTCTTTTATCGTATTTCTCTAATTTCACATTTCACTAATAAAATGAAGATAGTATTTTTTTGTTTAAAATTTAACCCATTTCCAAACAACAACATTTTAGACCAGTCAACATTTAAAGAAGTTTGAGACGACAATTTTTGTTGATGAAATTTTAAAAATCTTTGTCATTTGGGGTAGAAAATATAGTTCATTTCTCCATTTTACACAATGTTTGTCCTGTATTGATTTTCTCTTATTCTAACAACATTTTCTATCTTATTTTGCACCTATTTTCAATTTCTATGTATTTTGTTTTGTCATCTCAAATGTCTTATAAAACAGACCAGTCTAAAACTTTATCAACTGGTAATTGGTTGATTAGATTTGGGTAAATAATTAGAATAAAATCCTAACAAAGTTTTATTAACCCTTTCCTGTTTTATGAAATTGTAGACTGGTCCAATTTGAAAGAAGTTGCAGACAACAATGAAATATGCATGCAATTTGAAATCTGACCATCCTATGTGGTAGAAAATATTGTGGGAAAAGGAGAAATTGCTTGTTACAAGCAATTTCTCCTTTTTCCACAATGTTTTCTCAAGTATAAAATCCCAGTGACGTAAAATCCCGGTTTTGTCTAGGAAAGGGTTAACAATAATTTTATGAGAAAGGCTTTGCTGATAGAAATAATTTTAAGATACTATCATTGCCATGTCCTAGACATTAACCAAGGCGACCAGTCTAAAATTTCGACAGTTGATTATCGTGTGAAATGGCTGAGTGAACGACTGACATTTGGCCATAGGAATGCTAAGATAAGGTTTCTAGCTTTTAGCTAATCAAGATGGAATATGATGAAAAAATAGGGCTTATCAACAAATACATCTTAATTTCATATTTCAATTTTTGTTGACGCTGTCACTGGTGATTTGTGGTCGGACTGTAGTTCCTCTCCATAATAAACGTAATTCAATTGACTAAAATAATCTTTTTCCATTACCACACAATGAATTTTAAACTGTGTCATTGACATGAAGTTGTAACGCTCAAAAATTTAACCAATCAATTACCAGACCGCAAAATTTTAAAAAAAAGACTAAATTGAAAGAAGTTGCAGACTACAATTCAAAGTTTATGAAATTTATGAAATTTTAGGGGTTTTTTTTTTCAACTTTCTTGGTAGAAAATATTGTGTGGAATGAAGAAATTGCTTGCAATTTACATAAGAACTACTTTTTATGGTGTAGGCATTTATCTTATTTAGTGGTTAAGCCTCCAGTGGCATTTTGCACGCATTGGACTTAAAGACAACCTTATTTTTTTCTGAACTCATTCTCACACAATGATTCTTTGTGAGGCCCCTCTAGCAAAGAAATTGGGAAACGTGGAAAATGAAGAAATTGCTTGCATTAAGCAATTTCTTCATTTTCGATAATGTTTCCTACCAAGACAGTTGAAAAAATCTAAAATTTCATCAAATAAAAATTACTTACTGTAACTCCTTTGAATTTGGACTAGTCTAAAATTCTGTAAGGTGGGAATGGGTAAATCAATTACCACATGATCCCTCATTCATTTACCTTAACCCATTCCAACTCAATCCCTCCTTTTTACGCCCCTCAAGAAAAAAAACTTTGGAAAACATTGTGGAAAATGATGAAATTGCTTGTATCAAGCAATTTCTTCATTATCCTCAATGTTTTCTATCCAAAAAGACGAAAAAATTCAAAATTCCATCAACTTGAAATTGTCGTCTGCAGCTTCTCTCAATTTGGACCAGTCTAAAATTTTGCTGTGTTGGAATGGATTATGTCAGCTGAGCACAAGTTACTTGTGATCCTTGAGTATCTGTTTTGTGGTGTATGGCATGAACAATTTAACCCTTGTCATGCTGAATTAAAATCCTTTACAGAATTACTTTAAAATCAAAGGACTGACAGCACTGGAAGGCCTTGATCTGGGTAATATTTCTTTTGAAAATCAATTATTTGAATAACTCTGGCTTAAATGGGACAAGCAGGAGATGGAGATGAAGATCAGACTGCACTTATGTGCAGGCTGATCTTTGTCTATTTCTCCTGCCAAAACAGGAAAATATTCTGGGTTTAGCATGACAAGGGTTAACCCATTCCCACACAGAGATGCTTTGGACGCCCCTCAAGAATCACAAATGAGAAAACATTGTGTAAAATGAAGAAATTGCTTGTAGCAAGCAATTTCTTCATTTTGCACATTGTTTTCTACCCAGAAAGTTGAAAAAATCTAAAATTTCATTAACTTTAATTTGTCATCTGTCTTCTTTTTTGACAATACCGGAATAATGTTAGATTTACTTAATTGTTCGCGACTAATTTATTTCTTGAAATGCCAGCTGTATATGCAAAAATAAGCCTCAATTACTTAAACAACGAAAAAACGAAAATCCTACCGTACAAACTTTGATTTATCCATTTTAGAATTAATCCATGTTACACTGTTTATTGTAAATCCAAAATTGTAGAATAAGCGCACACCCCGTGCCAACATGCTGACCCACAAAACCACGTGCAAAACATGTCGCATGGTTTAATTACAGTGACGGGGCGGCATGTTGATATTCGATGTACGCAAATCAACGGCATTTGTTTACATCCTAAATAGCCGTTTAAAAATTTTATATTATTCCTATACATATTAAATTTCTCTCTCTCTCTCTCTCTTTCTTTCTCTCTCTCTCTCTCTCTCTCTCTCTCTCATTAAATCTAATATTGTTCAATACCATAATAATACCATGTTGTCCTCTATTATCATGTTGGCATCTTTTATGTTATATGTATATGCTGAGCTCATTTTTGTGTCTAGTGCACATTGAGCAGTTTATTTGAATAAAACTTGTAAACTTGTAAACTTGTTGTAACTCCTATCAATTTGGACTAGTCCTAAATTTTGCCATCTGGTAATGTGTTACGTGTTTGCACTCTAGAGACCACAGTTATGGCTCAATCTTGATAAAACTTGTCAGGGAAAACTATGTTAGAACTTGCAACAAGCAATTTCTCTTTTTCTTTCCATGTTTTTTACCCTATTAGGCATTCATTTTTTGATTAAGATACCACCATGGCCTTGCAATCGTTGTACAAATACTTTGACATTAATATAACACTTGTCATCATAAACAAAATCCTTGCTCAGAATTGCATTAAACTAAAAGGGCCAAAGACAACAAAAAGGGTCAATTTTTCTTTTGTTAGCCCAATTGCGGACAACAAATTTGTAAACATGTCCAAATTGAAAGAAGTTGCAGACAACATTTTTTTAGTTGATGAATTTTTTTAAAAAATAATTGTCTTTTGGAGAAGAAAACATTTTTGATAATTAAATAATGAAAAAAAATTGATACTTGGATGATGAAAAAATTGCTTGTAACATGGAATTTCTTTATTATCCACAATGTTTTCGAAGCTTTTTTTAGTGTAAGCGTGTGTGGGGGGGATCCAAAATGGCATTATTATGTGTTAATGGTTTAATTAATTCTATGATCATGTCTGTCCATAAATGTCAAACAGGTTGTGTCAAACATATGTGCAGGCTGATCTATGCCTCCTGCCAAAACACAGGAATATTCAGGGCTCAGCATGACAAGATTTAACTAGAGAGATAACTCTAAATACATTTTTTTAAGCATCCAACATCCACCACCCAACAGCTAATTGATTGATCGCTGCTGTCAAAGAATCATTCGACCAATCAAATCTTTTTATTTAGTCCAGAAGCAATCTTTGTATTCTGAGGAATATGTTCAGCACTTTAGTGTGTATGGTGACTCAACTAATTCCCACTCAAAGACACTTTTTGACGCCCTTGAAGAAATCAAAGTACTGAAAGTACTGTAAGCTAGCAAAGCTTAGTTTTGTTTAGTTATCTTCTATGCTAAAGGTTATCATTACAAATTGTAAATAAACAAGGTTAAAGTAACCCAGTGGTTAACCCGTTATAACATGACAAAATCTTAGACCGTTTCAAAATGAAAGAAGTTGCAGGTGACAATTTCAAGTTGGTTGAATAAAAAATCTTTCCGTTATTGGGTAGAAAACATTGTGGACAATGAAGAAATTGCTTGTAACACATAAGGACTACTTATTATGGCGTAGTCATTCAATGGCAGTACTGGTTAAGCTTGTTCCCACACAATGACACTTTATGACGCCCCTCAAGAAAAGCAATTGGCAAAATATTGTAGAAAATAAATGCATTGGTTGCAACAAGCAATTTCTTTAGTTTTACACACAAAAAAATCCATCCAGAGAGTTGGAAAAAATCTAACATTTTATAAATTTACATTGCTGCTTGCAACACTTTTCAATTTGGACCAGTCTAAAAATTTGCCATCTTGTAATGGTTTAAGGATATCAAAGTTTCAGATTGGTAGGTGTGATGGTCTCTGCATGGTACTTTTAGATGTAGCAATTTGCTTTGACCCATTCCAACACAATGACACTTTTGGCTCCCCTCAAGAAAAACAATTCAGAAAACATTGTGTAACGAGCAATTTCTTCATTTTTCACAATGTTTTCTATCCAGAAAGCTGAAAAATTCTAAAAATTCATCAACTTTAAATTGTTGTCTGCAACTCCTTTCAATTTGGAACAGTTAAAATTTTGCCGCCTGGTAATGGGTTATCTTTATAAATTTACCACTTGGTTCTGTCAAATATAGTCTATGGTAAGAAAAAAACTCTTTCGTCACATAAAGTAACGTACTACAGACAGGGTAATTGACAATAGCCTGGTGACAGGTCCGTGTTTTAATTTAGTGACGATGTACAGCCAGTCCTATGTGACAATATCGTAGAAAACTAATGTCTACTAATATCTTGCAGCTCTCCTATAGGACTGCAGAATTCTTTCACAACCATTACTTTATCCCATAAAATTAATCAGGCTCACGCAAACTTATCTCTTTCATGGGACAGTTTTATAGTTTATACAAGGTCTCCCGATTTTCAATTGAATTTTCGTGACAATGACAACAACAGTGATAAAAAGTATTTTGTAGCCTAAATTTGGAACTTTTTTTTCTGATTTAATCTCGTATTGGATGAGGAATGCTTTCCCCAAGTTATTTTGTCGCTGTTTCTTGGAGTGGATTTGACCGTATATTTTATTGTCCTATGTCATTGAGGAATATTATGCTATTGATCTTCGCAATAAAGCTTCAAGTTTCAATCTTGTCCCAGCTATTGATGTTCTGGTATTTCGTCCCAGTGCAATCCAAACAATTAAATCGAGGCACTCAAAACTTTATATGATTAAATCATCCGATTGCATTATATGAAAAATATTAATGGCGGAGAGACGCCTTTTGTTGGGAGAAGACTCTGTGATCAAATTGTCTCCAGTGTTATGACAATGTCGTAAGACGTCATTAATCTCTGTCAGGAAGAACAAAATTGTTACGACAATAAGAATAAAGAGATCCAAGGCATACACTACAAACCAGGAATATCCTCGAGTCTCCATTGAAAGCCATCTATTGTTACATTGAATGGAAGACAAATGTTTGAATTTTCTTTTTAATGCGTTTTTTACGGGGATACATATTTTCTGATACATAGAAATTTATCATGGGACAGAATAATCTTGTGCATTTTAGGCGTCAGAAAGCTCTCCTCAGAATCCCTGGAAAGTGTTGTAATTCTCTTTTCCTCTCAGAAATTTGAAATAATTGCGATAAAATGATAATTGTTTTTAAATAGCAGACACATTTTGTCAGAAATTCTTATTGGCTTATATTTTATATATACGTCTAGACTGTCCTTATAGTTAAAGATTCATCTCTATTCAAATGGACGGTTTATTATCCTATTCGTACATAATCCTGCCTTTTTACACCCTATCAGATAAAAGCTTTTGAAAACATTGTGGACAATGAAAAAATAGCTTGTTACAAGCAATTTCTTTATTATCCAAAATGTTTTATACCCCTAAAAACAAAGAAATTTTCATTCTACTTACTAAAAATTGTCATCCGCAACAGCTTTCATTTTGTACCAGTCAAAAATTTTACTGTGTTGTGTAATGGGTTGTCAGGCTTTTTTCTCTTGCATATAGAGAAAAAAAAAGGACACAGAAGAATGAAACTTATTAATAGGGAAAGTGGCAAGAACAGATTAGCTTGGCAAGGGGCATAGCTCTTGTATCAAAAACTTATTAACCCATTACCAGATGGAATAATTTTAGACTGGTCCAAATTGAAAGGAGTTGCAGATGACAAGTAAAGATTTTTCAACTTTCTGGGTATGAAATATAGTGCAAAATAAAGAAATTGCTTGTTACAAGCAATTACTTCATTTTCTACAATGTTTTCTGAAGTATTTTTTCTTTCGGGCATCTAAAAGCGTCACTTGGGCAGAATTGGTTAAACACTTTTTAGCTCCTATAGCCTGAGGCCATCAGGTTATTGTCATAATAGTTTGTATGTTGTAATGTCTGTCTGTAAACTTACTCTTTAGAAATGTATTTAATGAAGTTTAACTCATTACTAGACAAAATCATATACTTATCAACATTGGAAGTTGCAGATAATGATTGAAAGTCTTTTGAAACAAATTAAGTACCAAATAGGTTAACCCTTACTATGCTGAATAAAATCCTTGTTGCCAAAGCAGGAATATTCCAGGTTCAGCATGACAAGAGTTAAATGTTATTTAATCCATCACCAAGCGACAAGATTTTACTGGTTCAAACTGAAAGGAATTGCAGACAGCAATCTCATTTCAGTGAAATTTAGAATTTCTTTGTCTCTAAGGGTAGAAAACATTGTGGTTATTGAAGAAATTGTTTCTTACAGGTAATTTCTTGATTGTCCACAATGTTTTCTAAAGCTTTTTAACCCTTTCCTGTTTTTAAAAATTTTGCACCAGTCCAAATTGAAAGAAGTTGCAGAAGACAAATTAAAGTGAATCTAAATCGAAAAGCAACCAACCTGTAAGGTAGAAAATATTGTGAGAAAAGAAGAAATTGCTTTGTTACAAGCAATTTCTTCTTTTCCCACAATATTTGTTAAGTATGAAATCACGAGGATGTAAAAACAGGTGATTGTGCAGGAAAGGGTTGAGGAGCATCAAAAAGAGTCATTTGGTTAGGAATGGGTTAAAACAAAGGCATGAAAGCACCAGAACTACTAGTTGTGCGTTAATATTTATTTTGAAGATCAATTTGATAAAAAACATATCTTGAAGGGGACTAAGATCAGTCTGCACTTATTTGTGATACTATAATTTCTGGAAACAGGAATAGCATGCACTTAGTATGACAAGGGTTAATTTTCTCTGTAACAAAATTGCCTACTATTTTTGAACATCATGTTGGAATACCAACAAAATTTGAAAAGGAAAAAAGTATTTAAAGTTGTTTTTGGAGATTTCATATACAATGTATATATTTAATAATGGCAGCAAATTGATCAACATTTCATTTAGACTAGTATTGCCTGTATAGCCATTAGAGGGTTCCCTAGAAAACTTTAGAGAAAACAAGATAATGAAAAAATGATTTCTCCCTGATTTCTAGAAAAGTTGTCCTTTCTGCTGATAATAAATTTTCATACCAGGACAGAAAAATGGGAAAAATAACTATCAAGATTTAAAATTAAATGAAATTGAAATCTCTCACCGTGTCTGTGGCTGCCATGGTGTTCGATTACATCTTTTTAGATTAGAGTTATTTCCCTTGATTATACTCGCTTTGATTTATCTACAGTCGTGGTCCTGTGGGACAATGTGTATTTTATGTCGCAGTGTTAAGTCCTGTTGTCCTTATTGATTTCGCCACTTCATTTGATTGTATGTGACAACAGGTTGACGGCAAGCTTTGTCGAGTGTCACACATCAAAGTTCCATTCTCGTAATCTGATTGTGCCGACGGAATTAGACAAAACCCAGTAACTTCTTTATACTGACACTTAGTGCAGAAATAACTATTTATGAATTTTTGTCTTTTACCTAAAAAAGACATTTATTTGTCAAAAACCTTTTTTCTTCAGCTGAGAAAGATTGAAAGAGCTTTAATTCTGATTTCTACCTTCAACTGTCATGGTTATCAGGTAACTTTTACTATCTGATAATACAGGGATTAACACTATCAATGTCCCGGGATTCCGAAGATCCAAGAAAATTTGAAGGGATCCCAGCAATTCTAGGCGATTCATTCAGGATCTTTCAGCGTTTCCTGATTACAATGGATCTTAATGTATCCACTTATGCTCCTTTTTGACGCCCCTGAAGAATTGCATTCAAGAAAATAGTATGAAAAAAGGAGAAATTGCTTTTTCCTATCTGGGCCTTAGTTTTCATTTTCAACACAATTGAGTTGTCGTCTGTAACTAGTCAAAAATTTTGTCGTTTGATAGTGGATAGAAACATCCTTGAACATATGAAACTGTATTGCTTATCACTCCCCTGGTATATAGCTGGTATGCTAGAGTCAAATTACTTACTTTATAATTGAAGACTGTGCGTTATTGAATCTGTGACCACATCTACGCTAAGTGGTTTAATGGTAGTTGTTTTTGTATTTAAGACAAGTTTTTACGCGTTCTACGAATTATATAGAATCCTATACGCCATTTTCAAAATGTACACTTGTTTTAGGGAGACAGGTTTTGAAAAATAATAAACCAAACCTAACTGGCCACTACTTCTCTTCTAACCTAGTAACAGTCTACTGGATTTTTATGCACCCCGAAGCCGCCACTTTGTCTGTCCTTCTGTTTTCTGTCTGTCTGTACGCCAGTCTGCTACAATATCTCCACAACTCTTGGGCAAAACCTCACATATATTCCATATGATATTGCACTTGGTATATTTTCTGGGTTTGATAGCTCCAAGGTCAAGGACACAGCTCAAGGTCAAAGGTCAAAATTGACCTTGTCCACAGCATAGCTCCTTTAATTATGGATGGATTTTAAAATAACTTAGCACAATTAGTTTTGTCTATCATGAAAAGATGTATCATTTGAAAAAAAAAATCAGATAGTTCCAAGGTCAAGGTCACAGGTAAAGGTCACATGTTGAAATAAAATTGTAGAGCAGAGCTTCTAGAATAATTCATTGCATTCAAAATAAATTTACACAATTGTTCTTCATCATCAGTAGATGTGCAATTTGAAACAAATCTTCAGGTAAGTCCAAGGTTAAGGTTGAACATGAAAAATTAGCATTTCCTTAACATAGATTCTTCAATTATTGATGGATTTCGAAATAATTTTCCAAAATGTTGACTATCATGAGCAGATGTTCCATTTGAAAAATTTATTCATATATTTTGAAGGTCAAGGTCACAACCTAAGGTTGAACATTAAAATAAGGCAAGTCCAAATTGTAGCTCCTTCAACTATACATGGATTTCAATATAACTTGTCACAATTGTTCTCTATTGTGAATAGATGTGCCATTTCAAACAAATTCAAATTTTCAGATTGCTCCAAGCTCAAGGTTGCATGTTGAAATTTAGCATGTCTAGAATATAGCAAGCATATACCCGCATCTGTATCTGTCCATCCATCCGAACCCTTTTTCCGTTTTGTTTTATACTTTTTGTGACAGGGCTATATTTGGGGATCATAATCAATCTCTGAAGGCTCTTGAATTAGAAATCTCTCCCTTATTGCGTAGAAAACATTGTAACTGGGCAACTCTGATGGATGCCTTAGGAGTCCATCATTATATTGTCAATGGGCCTCAACAGTGTACAAGAATTTATCTATAGATGATTGCAAGTAATTTCTTAATTGCTTACAATGTTTTCTTTCCAGAAAGACAAAGAGTCTCATCAACTTATTACCAGATGGCAAAATTTTGGACTGGTCCAAAGGAGTTTCAAATGAGTTGATGAAATTTTAGATATTTTCAACTTTCTGGGTAGAAAACATGTTAAATGAAATGCTTAAACAAACAATTTCTTCCTTCTACACAATTTTTTCTCAATTGTTTTTCTTTGGGGGGGGGTTCAAAAAGCATCTTTGTGTGGGAATGGGTTAAACATGTCGCCTGCAAATTCTTTCAATGTGGACAAGTTGAAAATTTTGTCATCTAAGAATAAGTTAACGCATCCATTTATTTGTCACAGGCAATACAAATTTAGAGAGTGCAAAAGCAACTTATTGATATGCAATAGAAAAGTTTACGGTGATTGATTGTTTGCTTAGAATGGTTCTTTCTTATGGTAAGATTTATTTGAATAACAGTTACACGAAAATTCACTCTTTCATTTCTGTCTTGTGGTATAATTATGTAAACTATAAATGCCACCTTGTCGAAGAAAATTGATCCATTTAACTCATTATTCCATTGGATATCCTTTTAAATTCTGAAATAATACATGCTTCAAAATGTAAATTTTTTGGTTCTGTTTAAATTTTGTGTCATTAAGTCATATATCATCTGTGATTCCAACTTTTTGGGACAGTTTTAGAAATTTTGCATGTCAGAAATAAATGCCTTTCATTTGCCTCACCGTAAAATGGTGACATGTTTAAAATGCATGATTCTAGCATTAAACCAGAAGAATTAAATGTAAAATATTGATTCCTAGGTTTCAGTAAAGTACAATTACACGAAAATGTGATAAAATTGTCTTCAAATTTATTTTGGTGAGTTGACATGGACATTTTTCAATTTGATGTTTCTTGAAAATATTTATCATTTTTAAGTAGACAATTTTCTGGGATTTCTCTTGGAAGTTCAGAAAATTTTTCATTCAGTATTTATATGGATTAGCTATAAAAAAAAATTGAAGGAGGGGCAATAGTTTTGATCTTTAATTACATCTATAGAGTTAAACCATTTTTACACAATCCACTCTTTTGACTCGCTGAAAAATTTAGTTGAAGTGATTTCTCCTTTTATTGTAAGGTTTTTACCATCATTTGCAGTTATTTTACAATGAAAATGCAACTCTTGTCATGCTGAACCCAGAATATTCCAGTTTTGGCAGGAGGTGTAGACCAAGATCAGCCTGCACATAAGTGCAGTCTGATCTTGGTCTACAATTCCAGCCTGTACTTTTCCTGCCAGAGCTGTTTATGAAATTTATTTCTAAAAGAAATATTGATTTTTGAACAACAAGTTCTATCAGTGCTTTCAGCCCTTTGATTTAACAGTAATTCAGTAAGGTAATTATATCCCCCTTAACTTTGTTAGGGGGGTATACAGGAGTCAGCTTGTTGGTCGGTCCGTCGGTTGGTCCATCCATCTGTCTGTAGCTTTTTCGTGTCCGCTCAATTTCAACCATTGGACGGATTTGATTTAAACTTCACTGATATAATCAGTATCAAGCAGAGATGTGCATGTTCTATTTTGGTTGGGGTCCATTGATTTTTGACGGATTTATGGTCCTTTGGTGAAAAATCATGTCCGCTCAATTTCTCAGCAACCATTGGACAGATTTGATTAAAATTTTACAGAACAACTCGGTATAAGTCAGACATGTGCATATCCTATTTTGGTTATGGTCCATTGATTTTTGAAGGAGTTGTGTCCCTTGAATTAAAAAAGTCCATTTTTTGTTATGGCCCTTTTGCAAATAGCACTTGTATATGGACAAGCACTGTTGGGGGGTATTAGTCCGCTTTGCGACAATGTCTAGTTTATACAGCATGACAAGGGTTAATATGTCATCTTCAACTTCTTTGTTGTCAGGTAAAGGATAAAATATCTATACTGTAGATTTGCAGTGTTCTGCCAATGCTGTGTTTTTGTCTCCAAAAAATCATAAACATCCCCAGTTTTGTAAGACGATGGGGACATGGTCCCCTTAGTTTCCAAATCGGGGTAGTTAGATTGTTAGTGCGAGTGCTCCATTAATATTGTAAAATGTGTCCAGTATTTTTAGCTAGCAAAGCATCAGCTTTGATAGCTTAAGGTAAGAGACAAAATTTTGAGGTCTTCTCAGAGTTCAACGAGTGCAAACTGCCACTGGAGGCTTACACACTAAATCCATTGAATGCCTAGGCCATAAAAAGTAGTTCTCACGTATTTCAGGAATGTTTCAAACTCTATTCAAATTAGAGAACTCTTTGAAAAGCATGCTATTAACCCATCCCCATCAATTCTGCTTTTTAATCATCTTAAGAAAAAGCTTTGGAAAACATTGTGAACAAGGAAGAAATTGCTTGTCACAAGCAATTTCTTCATTGTCCACAATGTTTTCTTCGCAATAAAGGAGAGATTTCTAATTCAACCATTTTGAAATTGTCAGCTGCAACTTCTTTTAATTTGAAACAGTCTGAGATTTTGTCGCGTTGTAATGGGTTAAATCTTGGGTTACTTTAACCTCGTTTATTTATCATGATAACCTTTAGCAAAGAAGAACACTTAAGAAAACTATGCTTTGCTATCTTACAGTACTTTGAGTACTTTGATTAGACCATTGGGACATTGTCCTCTTGTTTCCAAAACCTCGACATATCACTGAAATTTATCATTGTTACTGATTTTGCTTTTCATTGTTTTCTCAATATTTACTGTACAATCACTCAAGCCACTACCATTGATAGAGTCAATTAGGACTTCATTCAATATAACTCATACCAAATCGCAACATTTAAGACTTGTCCAAGTTCAGAGTTACAGACAACAATCCTAAGTTTATGAAATTTATTTAAAAAAATGTTTCTCTTTCAGTGAGAAACATTGTAGGAATTGGAGAACTTTCATATTACAAGAAATTTCTTAATAACAATTGATTTGTCAGTATTCTACAAAAACTACATAACCTGCTTTAGTTTTGAGGTTTTTGGTAGAACGCTGTCAAATTTCTTCATTTCTTACAAATCTTTCCCTTTTTATGCCCCCAAATCGAAAGATTGTGGGCATATTGTTTTACCGTTGTCTGTCTGTTGGTCTGTCTGCAAAACTTAACCCAAAATCTTAACATTGCCAATTACTACCAGCCTATTCAAGATACAATGCTCATATTTTGCATGATGATACATCTCCATAATATGCATCTCCTCGTGTTAAGGTCATGTGATAGGGTCAAGGTCACAAACCAAGGTCAAACGTTTAGTCCTGTTGCGGGGGCATTGTGTTTCACAAATACATCAAGAAAAACAAGTGTAAAATGAAGAAATTGCTTGTAACATGCAATTTCTTCATTTTATGCAACATTTTCTATCCAGAAAGTTGAAAAAATCTTAAAATTTCTTTAATCTTAAATTGTCATCTGCAACTCATTTCAATTTGTAAACAAACAGTCTAAATTTTGTTGTCTTGTTGTTGTCTTGTAATTGATTAACCCTTGTCAAAATCCTAATCAGAAATGCATTGAAATCAAAGGATTGAAAGCAATATATCTTTTGAAAATTAATTATTTAGTTAACAAGGACAACCAGGAGTGTAGACCAAGAGTGTAGATCTTTGTCTATACATGTTGATTGATTGAATGGGGTTTAATGCCTCTTTTAACAGTATTTCAGTCATAATCTGGCGGCTGGAGCACCTAACAATGGATTCCTGGTATTTCTCACACCAGTACTACCACTACATCCTTTCCAAGTCTCCAGCTGCTATTCCACTTAGGTCTACGATTATCAACCCATTGGTGAGAGACAAATGTCAGAAAGGATAAGTGCCACCACCAGGGATCAAACCCACGACATCCAATGATTGAAGATTAGGAGTCTGACTTGCTACCAACTGCGCTATGAAGCTGGCCATGTACCTCCTGCCAAAACTGGAATATTCAGGGTTCAGCAATACAAGGATCCTTTCTTGAGTCAAATTGTTTGTAGCTATTGGAATACCCTGTTAGACTTTGATAGGTGCACAAAGTATTGCAATATACTTACAAAATTGTTGACCTGAGCCTAAACTCAGTACAATCACTGAGTGATAAGGAAGAAGAAGGGAAAGGTTTGTTGCTAATTGACTTGTCATTGATCAAGGGGCTACCTTTCACTACTAAATTATGCATGGTAATTAGCTGATTTATTTAATGTTCACTTTGAAGATTAAGTCAAGGTAGCAATGGATCATTTATTCCCAATTGAAGGACAAGACAGTTGTCATTCTCTGTCTAACAACTGATGATGCAAAATTGTTGTAACTACCTTCACCTTTAACCCTAATCTAATTCTCTATGGACATTATTAACCCTTGTCATGCTGTATAAATTACCTTACTGGAATTCTGTAAATCAAAGGGCTGAAAGCGCTGATAGAACTTATTGTTCAAAAATCAATATTTCTTTAAGAAATCAACTTCATTGACAACTCTGGCAGGAAAAGTACAAGCAGGAGGTGTAGACTAAGATCAGCCTGCACATAAGTGAAGTCTGATCTTAGTCTACACCTCCTGCCAAAACCGGAATATTCCGGGTTCAGCATGACAAGGGCTGAAAGCACTAGAAGTAGTAATTTTGTGTTAACATTTATTTTGTCAATTTATCTTTAAAAAACAGTGCACTTAAACCAAAATCGCTCTTTTTTACGACCCTCAAGAAAATAGTTCTAGAAAACAATGTGAAAAATGAAGAAATTGCTTGTTACAAGCAACTTCTATATTTTCCACATGGTTTTCTACCCACAGAGACAAAGATATTAAAAGTTTCAATAATTTTTGTCATCTTCAACTTCTTTTAATTTGGACCAGTCTAATTTTTCACTGTGTGGGAATGGGTTAAAAGGAACTAGCAGTTGGTCTAGACTAAGATCAGACTACACTTATGTGCAGACTGATCTTTTTCTATACCTCTTGCCAAAACAGAATTATTGTTCGTTCAGTAAGAGAAGAGTTAAATATCTGTGGATTATGGACTTTAGAAGTTGGAGGCTATTGAATAGCAGTGATTGTGTAGCTATGATGTAGGCAATATATCGATGATCCAGCGAGAAACAGTTCTAACTGCCTATAAACTTATAGGCAGTTAGAACTGTTTCGTGATGAACCATTGATATGTGTTGTGTAAAATGCAGTACACAAATCTCAAAATAATTCCGCATATCTTGTCATGGAAATAACTTTAGCTTGAACATACCGTGTTTATTCGAAAAATCGCCCGGGCGATTATTAGAATAGTCACCATTGGCAAAGTTGGGGGTGGGCGATTATTAGAGTTTTTTTGGTACGGAGGTAGGCGATTAGAGAGATGTGTGGTATGAAAGATGACCGGGGAATACAAAATAGTACGAAAATCATGATGACATTTTATTTAGGGTGTATTTATGATTTTTTAAAAGCCAACGGTCGATTTAGTTCTGCATTTGCATCGGAAATTAAACAGCCAAAAGGTGGGAAATCCCGCAACACTGCATCATAGTCGCAATGAATTTTAAAATGTCTAATAAGTTGACGCTTGCAATATCGCGTATCATCGTTATTTCTGTATGGGCAGGACAATAAAGATATACCTGTTTAAAGTTCAATCCATTTTTGAAAGACCTGAAGAAATTCGACGTAAAGCTAGTTTCGATAAAGTTAGACTTGTAACCCTGTTGTCTTGATCAATTGATGAAGCCCCGGTTTTGTTTAAGGCATTTAATCATAACGGAATCAAAAATCAAGGACGAATTAGTTATAGTAGGATCGTGTAAAAATCTTAACGCATGAGTAAGCGTGCCAGGTGTTCAACTTAACAATGCACAGACGCGTTGGTCACCAAGGAGATATGGCAGCGCAGGAACTTTCCCGACTCTTTTCATTTCCTTCATTATTGAAAATAGAAATCTCATTTCAATGAAAGAAAATTACGATAATAAGTGTTTTGTTACGGATATTTAATCATAAACTTATTTTCTAGCGTTTCACTGAATATAACCGGATATTTAAACGTAGTAGTGTTGAAAAATTCGATATACATTTGTAATATCTTCCTGTCCACGGCCCTAGACAGGGAGCTTCCATGGTAAAGGTCTTCCTTTGCTATTTCAAACTCTTGAGTCTTTATTTCCCGTATCTCCTTATCCTAACTGGTCGGATTTAATATAAATGATTTCTTGGCTTTTTCTCATTACTGAGGTAAGAATTGTCAAGACCAGAAATAAGTTGATACTTGCAAATGATATTATTGTTATTGGTAGTTCTCGGTAGTTTTACCTAAAAACGTAGACTCTTTGGATTCGGCCATTTAATTCGGTAATAAACATTATTTTCTTTTTTAATATTAATAGGTTTATTTCAATTTAAAATAACATTCCATCTAAGAATTTCAAGCCCGCAGACACCGAGACAATGGATGCCTCGTAACAAAGTTTAAAATCTCTCCTGTGTCAAGATGATAGGAAAATAATTTTTTTAGTTTTTTTTTTTAGATCAAGTGACAAACTGCATTTTTTCTTTCCTTTCACAGCCAGTCTTTAACGTACTGACCTTGGCAAGTTGAAATAACTAAGTTAAATAACGTATAAAAAGTAACGTCTAGGCAGTTCAAGTTGAATAATGGATAATTATGGGGTCGCGCGGCGATCTTTTGACGTTTTTATAGGAATACATTACTTACCTTTTAGATTCAAATAAAATAGTTCATTTCATTCAAATACGCCAATTAATCATGACTTGATTTTCGATCATTGAAGGGGGTGTGCGTTTATTAGAATCACCTATTGTTACTGAAAATCGGCGAAAAATGGCCGCATTTTATGCAGTATTGTAGGGGATTGGCGTTTATTAGAATATGGGCGATTATTAGAATAAATACGGTAATCAAAAAGAAGCAAAATTATTCCCTTTTAAATTCGGATTTGAATTGATTTTTAACTTGAGTTTTTATATCTATTATAATAATCATATGGTAAGACATTCTTTGTTTGTCCTGAGTTTTTATATCTATTATAATAATCATATGGTAGGACATTTTATGTTTGTCCTGTGTTTCTTTATCTATCAAAATAATCATATGGTAGGACATTCTTTGTTTGTCCCTAGTTTCTATATCTATTACAATAATCATATGGTAGGACATTTTTTGTTTGTCCTGAGTTTCTATATCTATTAGAATAATCATAAGGTAGGACATTCTTTGTTTGTCTTACGTTCTGGAAAACGAGGAGCCAATGTGCAAAGGTTGCTTCCAATATGAATAATAAAACTTTGAACCCATTCCCACACAGTGACACTTTTGGACACCCTCAAGAAAAGCATTTGGGGAAACATTGTGGAAAATGAAGAAATTACTTATCACAAGCAATTTCTGTAAATTAAGAAATTGCTTGTCACAAGCAATTTCTTCATTTCCACATTTTTTTTTACCCAGAAAGTTGAAAAAAAATCTAAAGTTTCATCATCTTTAAATTGTTGTCTGCAAACCCTTTCTATTTGGACCAGTCTAAAATTTTGCCATCTGGTATTGGGTTAAACAATAACTGCCATAGCAAGACCAAGTGCACACAGATTTCCAGTCATTATAAATCTTACAAATTTCGTTAACCCATTACCAGATTGCAAAATTTTAGACTGGTCCAAATTGAAAGATTTTTTCAACCTTCTTGGTAGAAACATTGTGCAAAATGAAGAAAATGCTTCTTACAAGCAATTTCTTCATTTTACACTATTTTTTCCTGTTTGTTTTTCTTTTGGGCGTCCAAAAGCGTCATTGTGTGTGAATGGGTTGAGAGGACCATATACAGCATGCCTGTCCCATGTCTGTCATTCAGTATTCATGGCTGTAGTTAAGATGGTTTACTTAGTCCCAGGATAACCATGAACAGTACTTGAAAATTCAGTCATTCTCAAACACTGCTGCAGAACCAACCCTCAACTACCCTCTAGGGATATACATAAACTTATAACATATTCCTTCATCTTGTGAATTCTGTTAATTCTTGTCAATGAAATAATTTCTTACTTTGTCTTAGTCATGCTGAACCTTGAACATTCCTGTATTAGCAGGAGGTATAGACAGAGATCAGACTGCACATATGTGCAGTCTGATCTTAGTCTACAGTCTGGAGCATGGCATTACTCCAAAAATTATAGATGGATTTTCTGATTCCTTAAAGAAATACTATCATGGAAAACTTTGTCACAAGCATTTTCTCCTTTTCTCACAATGTTTTATACCCTATTTGGCCCTTGTTTTCCAATTTAGCGCAATTAAACAAGTCACCTTGAAAAACATATTTGTCAACAGGTTGAAAGCCCATGTCGCACATGTAACACATCAGAATTCTTCAACCCTGTGAACCCATTCGTGCACAAGCTCACCTTTTATTATGCCCCTGAAAAAGTCTGGAAAATATTGTGGAAAATGAAGAAATCGCTTGTAACAAGCAATTTCTTCATTTTCCAAAACATTTTCTATCTGAAAAGACACTGATTTTTTAAATTTTTATCAACTAAAATCTGTCATCTGTAACTTCTTTGAATTTGGACCAGTGTGAAATTTTGTTGTATGGGAATGGGTTAATGCTGCATACTTTCTCTTATTCTACCTTAACCCATTCCCACACAATCCCTCCTTTATACGCCTCTCAAGAAAAAAGCTTTTGAAAACATTGTGGGAAATGAAAAAATTGCTTGATACAAGCAATTTTTTCATTTTCTACAATGTTTCTATCCCAAAAGACAAAAAAAATGGAATTCTATCAACTTGAAATAATCGTCTGCACCATCTTTCAGTTTGGACCAGTCTGAAATAATGTTGCGTTGAAATGGGTTAATTGTGCAAACTGTCTTTTATTCTACCTTAATGACACAGTTCAAATCAGAGGTCCAGGAAGAGGCATGCATTATAGATGAAGAGACATGGTTAATCTTTAATGATGCTGTGACTTTGTGGACTTTCCACCCTCCTAATTTCTAAGACAATTAACTCTTGTCATGCTGAACCTGGATTTTTCCTTTTTTATACCCCTCACCCACACCTAAGAAGAGGGCTATTGTTATACCATGTCTGTCTATCCGTCTGTGGACTTTTCATTTCCATGCTCTAACTCTAGAACTTATTGAACTTACAACCTTAAAACTTCATACAGTTGTTGCCCATGATCTCTTTCTGTTTTTTGGTCATGTAGGTCAAAGGTCAAGGTTACAATAAATTAATGAAACTTGGATTGAAAATCATTTCCTTGCTCTAATGCAAAGCCATTTGACAGTGGACCTTGAAACTCTATACACGTTTATCCATGATCCAAGGAGGTACCAGGGGTCACAAAAGATAGAGGTCAGCTTTGCTACTCGAGTGACAAAGCACTGGTTGGGGTTAGAATTCCCCAAGGACAACAAGCAATTTCTTCCTTTTCACAATGCTTTCTACCCTCTAGGATACAGTGTTTTTTTTTTTAAATTTCATCAACTTAAATTTCTTGTCTGCTATCTCTTTCAATTTGAAACATTGTAAAACATTTTGTCTTCTTGTTATGTGCTGTACCTTTCAATTTTCAAAGATAATTGAATAAGTAATGCTAGCCTAGTCTGCAGAATTAGCATTGTGAACATATATTGCTGAGAACAAGTCTTAATACTCAGGGACATAATGCAATACTTATACCAGAAAAACTTCTAGCTGCTGTAGTCATTTGTTGAGTGACAAAGACATAATTAGCTTAATTTAGGGCAGTTGATAGTTAGATTGTTTTTCCTTAGCTCAGAGTGGCATACATGCTTTTTGGAGGTTTCTCAAGTATAGTCATTGTCTAAGGTATTTTAGCAATCTTTTTTATTCTGCATCATAAAAGACTTCAATCTAAAAGATCATTGAAAAAAAACTGCAATTTTTATCAAGATAGTTTTTTGAGAAAACTCGGAAGTATTTATATGGTATTGGTATCCTTGTTGTCATTGTCATCATGCAAAAACTGTGTCTAAAACTCAGCTATAACTTGGACTGAGACCATAGCGCAGTTAGTTAGCTTCAGACTCTTAATCACAGGGTCCTGGATATGATCAGCGGTCACAGCAAACATCCTTTCCGACAATTGTCTCCCACCAATGGGTCGATAATTGTTAACCTAAGTGGAATTGGCAGCTGGAGGCTTGGACAGGATGTGGTACTAGTGAGAGAAATTCCAGGAATCCATGGTTAGGTGCTCCAGTCACTGTGATATGATTGAAATACTCTTAAAGTGGTGTTAAACCCATTCAAAACAAAAAAATCTTCTATTACTGAAGTTATCTACTTAAAACTTGGAATATACATGTACAAAAACTAACATACAATATCTAGAGTAATCTATACTTCCAAGGGTGATAACTGTAATTGTTATTTGCACATTTTATCTTTCTTTTTCAGTTAGAATGTTCATTAATCCTTGCCTGTTTTGCAAAATTTTAGACCTGTCCAAATTCAACGGTTTTGCAGACGGAAATTTAAAGTGGATTTAATTTGAATAATATTGATTTGAAAATAATTTAAAAGGGTAGAAAATATTGTGAAAAAAAGAAATTGCTTGCTACAAGCAATTTCTTCTTTTTCTACCATGTTTTCCCAATTATGAAATCATAGGGATGTGAAAACCAGGGATTGAACAGGAAAGTATTTTCTATCCAAAAACAGACAGGTGGTGGGTGCTCCTGTTTAACCCATTTTCATACAATCCCTCTTTTTCAGTTAGAATGTTCATTAATCCTTGCCTGTTTTGCAAAATTTTAGACCTGTCCAAATTCAACGGTTTTGCAGACGGAAATTTAAAGTGGATTTAATTTGAATAATATTGATTTGAAAATAATTTAAAAGGGTAGAAAATATTGTGAAAAAAAGAAATTGCTTGCTACAAGAAAATCTGTCATCTGTAACTTCTTTGAATTTGGACCAGTGTGAAATTTTGTTGTATGGGAATGGGTTAATGCTGCATACTTTCTCTTATTCTACCTTAACCCATTCCCACACAATCCCTCCTTTATACGCCTCTCAAGAAAAAAGCTTTTGAAAACATTGTGGGAAATGAAAAAATTGCTTGATACAAGCAATTTTTTCATTTTCTACAATGTTTCTATCCCAAAAGACAAAAAAAATGGAATTCTATCAACTTGAAATAATCGTCTGCACCATCTTTCAGTTTGGACCAGTCTGAAATAATGTTGCGTTGAAATGGGTTAATTGTGCAAACTGTCTTTTATTCTACCTTAATGACACAGTTCAAATCAGAGGTCCAGGAAGAGGCATGCATTATAGATGAAGAGACATGGTTAATCTTTAATGATGCTGTGACTTTGTGGACTTTCCACCCTCCTAATTTCTAAGACAATTAACTCTTGTCATGCTGAACCTGGATTTTTCCTTTTTTATACCCCTCACCCACACCTAAGAAGAGGGCTATTGTTATACCATGTCTGTCTATCCGTCTGTGGACTTTTCATTTCCATGCTCTAACTCTAGAACTTATTGAACTTACAACCTTAAAACTTCATACAGTTGTTGCCCATGATCTCTTTCTGTTTTTTGGTCATGTAGGTCAAAGGTCAAGGTTACAATAAATTAATGAAACTTGGATTGAAAATCATTTCCTTGCTCTAATGCAAAGCTATTTGACAGTGGACCTTGAAACTCTATACACGTTTATCCATGATCCAAGGAGGTACCAGGGGTCACAAAAGATAGAGGTCAGCTTTGCTACTCGAGTGACAAAGCACTGGTTGGGGTTAGAATTCCCCAAGGACAACAAGCAATTTCTTCCTTTTCACAATGCTTTCTACCCTCTAGGATACAGTGTTTTTTTTTTTAAATTTCATCAACTTAAATTTCTTGTCTGCTATCTCTTTCAATTTGAAACATTGTAAAACATTTTGTCTTCTTGTTATGTGCTGTACCTTTCAATTTTCAAAGATAATTGAATAAGTAATGCTAGCCTAGTCTGCAGAATTAGCATTGTGAACATATATTGCTGAGAACAAGTCTTAATACTCAGGGACATAATGCAATACTTATACCAGAAAAACTTCTAGCTGCTGTAGTCATTTGTTGAGTGACAAAGACATAATTAGCTTAATTTAGGGCAGTTGATAGTTAGATTGTTTTTCCTTAGCTCAGAGTGGCATACATGCTTTTTGGAGGTTTCTCAAGTATAGTCATTGTCTAAGGTATTTTAGCAATCTTTTTTATTCTGCATCATAAAAGACTTCAATCTAAAAGATCATTGAAAAAAAACTGCAATTTTTATCAAGATAGTTTTTTGAGAAAACTCGGAAGTATTTATATGGTATTGGTATCCTTGTTGTCATTGTCATCATGCAAAAACTGTGTCTAAAACTCAGCTATAACTTGGACTGAGACCATAGCGCAGTTAGTTAGCTTCAGACTCTTAATCACAGGGTCCTGGATATGATCAGCGGTCACAGCAAACATCCTTTCCGACAATTGTCTCCCACCAATGGGTCGATAATTGTTAACCTAAGTGGAATTGGCAGCTGGAGGCTTGGACAGGATGTGGTACTAGTGAGAGAAATTCCAGGAATCCATGGTTAGGTGCTCCAGTCACTGTGATATGATTGAAATACTCTTAAAGTGGTGTTAAACCCATTCAAAACAAAAAAATCTTCTATTACTGAAGTTATCTACTTAAAACTTGGAATATACATGTACAAAAACTAACATACAATATCTAGAGTAATCTATACTTCCAAGGGTGATAACTGTAATTGTTATTTGCACATTTTATCTTTCTTTTTCAGTTAGAATGTTCATTAATCCTTGCCTGTTTTGCAAAATTTTAGACCTGTCCAAATTCAACGGTTTTGCAGACGGAAATTTAAAGTGGATTTAATTTGAATAATATTGATTTGAAAATAATTTAAAAGGGTAGAAAATATTGTGAAAAAAAGAAATTGCTTGCTACAAGAAAATCTGTCATCTGTAACTTCTTTGAATTTGGACCAGTGTGAAATTTTGTTGTATGGGAATGGGTTAATGCTGCATACTTTCTCTTATTCTACCTTAACCCATTCCCACACAATCCCTCCTTTATACGCCTCTCAAGAAAAAAGCTTTTGAAAACATTGTGGGAAATGAAAAAATTGCTTGATACAAGCAATTTTTTCATTTTCTACAATGTTTCTATCCCAAAAGACAAAAAAAATGGAATTCTATCAACTTGAAATAATCGTCTGCACCATCTTTCAGTTTGGACCAGTCTGAAATAATGTTGCGTTGAAATGGGTTAATTGTGCAAACTGTCTTTTATTCTACCTTAATGACACAGTTCAAATCAGAGGTCCAGGAAGAGGCATGCATTATAGATGAAGAGACATGGTTAATCTTTAATGATGCTGTGACTTTGTGGACTTTCCACCCTCCTAATTTCTAAGACAATTAACTCTTGTCATGCTGAACCTGGATTTTTCCTTTTTTATACCCCTCACCCACACCTAAGAAGAGGGCTATTGTTATACCATGTCTGTCTATCCGTCTGTGGACTTTTCATTTCCATGCTCTAACTCTAGAACTTATTGAACTTACAACCTTAAAACTTCATACAGTTGTTGCCCATGATCTCTTTCTGTTTTTTGGTCATGTAGGTCAAAGGTCAAGGTTACAATAAATTAATGAAACTTGGATTGAAAATCATTTCCTTGCTCTAATGCAAAGCCATTTGACAGTGGACCTTGAAACTCTATACACGTTTATCCATGATCCAAGGAGGTACCAGGGGTCACAAAAGATAGAGGTCAGCTTTGCTACTCGAGTGACAAAGCACTGGTTGGGGTTAGAATTCCCCAAGGACAACAAGCAATTTCTTCCTTTTCACAATGCTTTCTACCCTCTAGGATACAGTGTTTTTTTTTTTAAATTTCATCAACTTAAATTTCTTGTCTGCTATCTCTTTCAATTTGAAACATTGTAAAACATTTTGTCTTCTTGTTATGTGCTGTACCTTTCAATTTTCAAAGATAATTGAATAAGTAATGCTAGCCTAGTCTGCAGAATTAGCATTGTGAACATATATTGCTGAGAACAAGTCTTAATACTCAGGGACATAATGCAATACTTATACCAGAAAAACTTCTAGCTGCTGTAGTCATTTGTTGAGTGACAAAGACATAATTAGCTTAATTTAGGGCAGTTGATAGTTAGATTGTTTTTCCTTAGCTCAGAGTGGCATACATGCTTTTTGGAGGTTTCTCAAGTATAGTCATTGTCTAAGGTATTTTAGCAATCTTTTTTATTCTGCATCATAAAAGACTTCAATCTAAAAGATCATTGAAAAAAAACTGCAATTTTTATCAAGATAGTTTTTTGAGAAAACTCGGAAGTATTTATATGGTATTGGTATCCTTGTTGTCATTGTCATCATGCAAAAACTGTGTCTAAAACTCAGCTATAACTTGGACTGAGACCATAGCGCAGTTAGTTAGCTTCAGACTCTTAATCACAGGGTCCTGGATATGATCAGCGGTCACAGCAAACATCCTTTCCGACAATTGTCTCCCACCAATGGGTCGATAATTGTTAACCTAAGTGGAATTGGCAGCTGGAGGCTTGGACAGGATGTGGTACTAGTGAGAGAAATTCCAGGAATCCATGGTTAGGTGCTCCAGTCACTGTGATATGATTGAAATACTCTTAAAGTGGTGTTAAACCCATTCAAAACAAAAAAATCTTCTATTACTGAAGTTATCTACTTAAAACTTGGAATATACATGTACAAAAACTAACATACAATATCTAGAGTAATCTATACTTCCAAGGGTGATAACTGTAATTGTTATTTGCACATTTTATCTTTCTTTTTCAGTTAGAATGTTCATTAATCCTTGCCTGTTTTGCAAAATTTTAGACCTGTCCAAATTCAACGGTTTTGCAGACGGAAATTTAAAGTGGATTTAATTTGAATAATATTGATTTGAAAATAATTTAAAAGGGTAGAAAATATTGTGAAAAAAAGAAATTGCTTGCTACAAGCAATTTCTTCTTTTTCTACCATGTTTTCCCAATTATGAAATCATAGGGATGTGAAAACCAGGGATTGAACAGGAAAGTATTTTCTATCCAAAAACAGACAGGTGGTGGGTGCTCCTGTTTAACCCATTTTCATACAATCCCTCCTTTTTATGCCCCTCAAGAAAAAAGCTTTGGAACACATTGTGAAAAATGAAGAAATTGCTTGTTACAAGAAATTTCTTCATTATCTACAATGTTTTCTATAAAAAACCGACTAGAATTAAAATTCCATCAACTTGAAATTGTCGTCTGCAGCTTCTATCAATTTGGACCAGTCTAAATTTGTATTTTGTAGGAATTGGTTAACCTATCACCAGATGACAAATTTTAGACTGGTCCAAATTGAAAGGAACTACAGATGACAATTAATAGTTGATGGAATGTAGAAAACCTCTGCCTTTGACTGAAGAAAACATTGTGGATGTTTCATTAAATTGCTTGTTCTTTGTCCACAATGTTTTCGACAATGTTTTAGACTGGTCCAAATGATACAATAGACACTTTTTAGTTGATGAAATTTGGAAAATCTTTGCCCTTATGGGTAGAAAACATAGTGAATAATGAAAAATTACTTGTGACAAGCAATTTCTACATTTTCACCATGTTTTCCAAAGTTGTTATTGTTGGAGGCGGGAATAGGTTAGTACTAGCATTGTTAACCCTTATCATGCTGAACCTGGAATATTCCTGTTTTATCAGGAGATGTAGACAAAGATCAGACTGCATATTATGTGCAGTCTGATCTTTGTATATACCACCTGTTTGTCCATTTCAAGCTAGAATTGTTTATAAAATCATAGTTATAAGAAATATTGGCCCACATTTAGAGCCTTACAGTGCTTTCAGTTCTTTGATTTTGATGTAATTTTCGATAAAGATTTTATTCAGCATGACAAACGTTAATACAAGTCACAAAATAACCAGGCAAGGAATGATTGCTGTGTTGTCTATTTCTTTGTGGTGAGTAAATAATAAACAAATAAACCAGAAATGTTGAAGAAAGGGTTAATGAGTTTATTACTGGTGTTCCACAAAGATCCTTGTTGACAATTCGACATCTGGTTCTAATTGGCTGTCCCATGAGATCCAAGGCTTGTCTCACTAAAAACACATGTGGAATTGTCCTGCTATTAATCTCATAATTAAAGACATACTAATTTTTTATTCCCCAGCAAAACAAATGTTTTCAGAGTATACTAGAATCGGCCTGTCTGTCTATCTGTCCATCTGTCAGTGTACAAAAATTCAAGTAAATTTGTGTGGCAAACTCCTATAACTTTGCTTCAAACAAAGGCTTGCAAAGAAATAAAACTTTTTACTTACCGGTACATTGATCACGTATTCATGTTTTGAAACACCCTTTTTTGAAGTCCCAACTCCCCCTGGTAGATGAATTATCTCCCCATAAACTTAGACAATTTTTCATATCTTAACAAAAAGTCATGTAATTTTTTGTTGCTAACTCCACCTACTATTCAGTTTCAAAGGTGAAACAACTTTATACATACATTGATTATATGTTGAAATTTTTCTACATATTTTTTGAAGTCTCAAATTTCCCTGCCATTCCAACACAGTGACGCTTTTGGATGCCCCCAATAAAAAAAAGCCTTGGGAATGTTTTCAAAACAATGTTTTCTATACAGAAAGTTGAAAAATGTAAAATTTCATAAGCTTTCAATTGTTGTCTGCAAATCCTTTCAATTTGGAGTAGTCTGAAATTTTCGCTTTTGCTCTTGACTAACACTCACCTCTGAAGTGGCACTTATTTCCAGCTGAACTGCTAGAGTTTAGCTGTAGAACCCAGGGGTCAACACTAACAGTGTCCCGTGATCCCAAGGATCCAAGGAAATTGGAAGGGACCCCAGCAATCTCAGGCTAGGGATTCTGTCAGGATCCTTCAGTATTTCTCCAGTACAATAGATCTTAATGTATCAACTAATGCTTCTGATTTTCTTTTTTTTTTTGGGGGGGGGGGGGGGCTTGTTTTTCTAAAAAAACATTGTGGATAATGAAGAAATTGCCTTCATTCTTCATTTTACACAATGTTTTCCTAAGCTTTTTTTGTTTCAAGTTGAGCTTAGAAGGGCAGGATTGCATGTGAATGAGTTAACCCATTCCAACTCAATCCCTCCTTTTTACGCCCCACAAGAAAAAAGCTTTGGAAAACATTGTGGACAATGAAGAAATTGCTTGTAACAAGCAATTTCTTCATTATCCACAATGTTTTCTATCCCAAAAGAAGAAAAAAATTAAAATTCCATCAACTTGAAATTGTCGTCTGCAGCTTCTTTCAATTTGGACCAGTCTAAAATTTTCTTGTGTTGGAATGGGTTAATGTATATCAAGGAGGGATCCCTGATTATCTGGAGGATACCCTGAAGTAATAAGTAAGGATTCCTGTTGGATCCCATTGAAGAAAAGTCAGTGTCAACCCCTGAGAACCAGCTAGAAATATTTGTTGTCGTCATCATATTTGTCACAGACGTAACTAAGATAACTATACAGTCACTTACGTTAGTTTTATGCCATCCTCTCGATTAGAGAGTTTCTCTAGATTCCCACAAACCTACTAATGTTATTCAAAATCTCATTAGATTTTGACAATGAATTATCTCTTTATAAAAAGTCCCCAAGGACCAAGGATGTTTACATTTAAGGAACCAATTTGCAACTTAATTCACTATTTATCAAAATTTTGGCTGAATTATAACTGCAATTTGTTTTTGTAATTTTCATAATAACACAATTATGACATATTTACAGGACACTTCAATGATTGACAATCCCTGTAAGTATTCAATTAGTTTCAAATTAAGAAAACCTATTTCTTTTCAACAAGCTTTGCATCAGTCTCTTTTGGAGGTGTTAGAATTTTGACAGACTTTTTTGATGTGGACGAATTTATTTCAGTTTTAAAACATCAACAAGAGACACTGCAAAGATTGCTGTCATAACCTCCAATTATATTTATGAAGTATCCTAGAAAGAAGAGACCTAATGTCTCCAATATTTCGTACACTTAATTGTTTTTCTCAGATCGTGTTTTTCGACCATGACGATTATTACTCTCAATGGAGAGCTGTGCTCTTTCTGTGGTTTGTTCTCATGCATGCTGATTAATACAGAACTGCGATGCGACCCTCGTGTAAACTGGAAGGTGCGGTTTACAACACTGTGAAAATTTTCTGTATAATTGACAAACTGTTCTGGCACGCAGAATATGGTCTGTTATATTTTTTGTGTCATTTTTTTATTGGTATTTTACTGCTCGATATTATCTAAGAAAGCAAATGACTCTAGTCTCTTCATAAAATTGTGGGGAATTTGAGAGGAGGAGAATTATCTAAAGTTACAGTTCTTTGTGGAATTGAAATGGGTGTAGAAAATATATTAAGACTTGGTGAAAACTATCTGGGAATCCTCCCCAACATGGCCATAACCGCATGTTAGCAGAAGACATTTTGATCTTATGCCTACATCATGTCTGCAGAAACTTTGAATTTATTCAAATGTTGTCTCTATAGGTGACATTTATTTTGTTCCATCACACAACGATGTTCAATGATAATGGTAAGATGCAAACCAAATCTGTTTATATCCATTCTCTCAACCTTCACCCACCCCCACCCCAAGATACCAAATTTAGCTAAAATTAAAACCTTGTCATTCTGAATAAAAACTTTATTAAAAATTGCATCAAATCAAAGGACAGAAAAGACTGTAAGGCTCTTTTTGCAGTTCAATATTTCTTTTATAATCAATTCTACCTTGAAAGGGACAAACAGGTGGTGATTACAAAGATCAGACTCTACAAAGGTGCAGTCTGATCTTTGAATATACCTCCTGCCTAAACAGGAATATTCCAGGTTCATTATGAGAAGGGTTGATAATATATGCTTCTTCATGTTATTACAACTATGCAGTCTTGGAACAGAACGCCACTTTTAATAGTATTGCAGTCATATTGCCGCGGCTGGAGCACCTAACAATGGATTCCTGGTATTTCTCACACTAGTACTACAACTACATCCTTTCCTAGCCTCCAGCTGCTATCCGACTCAGGTTTACGATTATCCACCCATTGATGAGATCAGAGCTTAAGGGAGTGCTTATATAGGGCATATTGAGGGTTAATCCCCATACTGTACTAAGTGTCTATGCATTGTTTACACACTTAGAACAGAATCGCAGTTAACTCTTGATAGGATATTGAATGAGGAGTCATGAAATAAAATATATCATTTATAACAGACAAAAAAAAAAAGGCTTTGCAGAGTTTTCATACGCCGCCAAACGTGGACATATTGATAGCTTAGTGTAACAACATTGTAAGTGTTTATACTTTGTATAGGCACTTACAATATCTTTTCACTAAGCCACTGATATATTAGTAGCATCTCCTCAGTCTGTCTAAACATCCATCAGTCCACAGCTTGTCAACCTATTCCCACACGATGACGCTTTTGGACGCCCATCAAGAAAAAACAACTGAGAAAGCATTGTGTAAAATGAAGAAATTGCTTGTCACAAGCAATTTCTTAATTTCACACACTGTTTTCTACCCGGAAATGTGAAAAAATCTAAATTTTCATCAACATAAAATTATGTAATATGGTGGTGGGTTAATACATCTCCTCCTTCATTCATGGATGAATATGAAAGAAATTTTCACAGAATGTTCGTAGTCAGTCCACATCTTCTTAATCCATTACCAGACAACAAAATTTTAGACTGGTCCAATTTGAAAGGAGTAGCAGACAACAATTTCAAGTTCTTGAAATTTCGGATTTTCAACTTTCTGGAAATAAAACATTGTGAAACATGAAGAAATTGCTTCTTATTTGTTTTTCCTGAGTGGCGTCAAAAGGTGTCCTTGTGTAAGAATGATGGTAATCAATGAGAATCTACAGGTAAAATTTCCTTAAATAAAGGAATTCCTTGAATTTCTTATTAATGTTATTTATTTTCATTTTTGTCGGGTAATGAGTTTACTTGGCCTAACAAGTCATTCCTATGCCTATGTCTAAGAAATGTTCCTACTGAAGTATTAACCAATTCCCACACAGTAATGCTTTTGGATGCCCCTCAAGAATAACAATTAGGAAAACATTGTGTAAAATGAAGAAATTGCTTGTAACAAGCAATTTCTTCATTTTACAGAATATTTTCTATTCCAAAAGTTGAAAAAATCTAAAATTTCATACTCTTTCATTTGTGGTCTGCAACTCCTCTCAAAATGGACTAGTCTAAAAATTTACACAATGTTTTTCTATTCCATATTTTGAAAAAATCTAAAATTTCATACACTTTTATTTGTCGTCTGCAACTCCTCTCAATATGGACAAGTCTAAAAATTTGCTCTCCGGTAATGGGTTAATTTCTATGTACTGTGACACTCGAGAACTGTTTGACACTGTTTTATTTGTACCCCACTGGGCACATGATGAAATTAACACTCTTCTTTAGCCCTTGTGGACACAAGATTAGCAGATTAGGAGAAAGAAGAGCAGAAGAGCAGTTTAACACATGTGAAGTGGCATTTTGTTGATTATCACATTAACACCTTATCTGGGGACTTGCCATCAAGGTTTTTCTGAAAATTCGGACTTTACTTAGCATTTGTAATTAATGATTATAACTGTCATAATAACCTTTATTGGTTCATAAAAATGTAGTTATTTTGTCCATGAAGTTACAATTTACAATATCCAGATTTTCAGAAAGAAAAGAAAATGGATAAAAGAAAAAACACACATAGCCCATTCCCATAAGATCACTTTTTTTATGCCCTTCAGGAAAATAGCTCTGAAAAACATATTGAAAAATGAAGAAATTGTTTGGTTCAAAGGTTTTTTACAGTTTTTTTTTAAGTCTTTGAAATAAGGATGATCACTTGTCAGACTTTATTAACTTTATAAATATTCTTACTGTTCTACAATAGTAGTTATAAAAACTAACATGTTATATAACTGTGTTAAATTCTTCAAGCTTCAAATCCTTTGTATAATAAAATCTTGAAAGTTTTACAGTGAACAATCTACCCCCAATAGGACTCTCTTGTTTCATGCAATTTTTCATAAAATTTTTCTGTAGATTTTTTTCTATGTAGTTTGTTGAAGACAAGTTCTAAACCTTGCAATCTTATCAAAGTTGGGGGTAGCTGGTTCAGTTCCTGACTGTTGGTCTCTGCTGGATGTGTTCTTTGAGAAGACATGCAGTAACCATGGACAAGACATTTTAGTGCCCAACCCTTCTACTGGTGATATCCAGGAGATCAACCAAGTGAACTTTGTGGTGATATAACTGACAGATTGTTCAAAACGATAAACCCATTTCCAGACTTGTCGAAATTTGAAGAAGTTATGGATGACAATTTTCAAATGATGGAATTTTAGAAAACGTTTTTGTGGTAGAAAACATTGTGGATAATGAAAATATTGCTTGTAGCAAGCAATTTCTACATTTTCCACAATGATTTCCAAAGCTATTTTTCTCAGGGGAGTCAGAAAACATCATTGTATAGGAGTGGGTTAAACCCCATATAAATAAAGCTTGTCTTTGTCCTATATATAATGGGAGGAGGCTGTCCAGTAATTAGTGAGAAACTCAAAACTAACTGCTTTGGATGTTTATTGATAGCATCTCCTGTCTGAAATTAGAGCAGGCTTCTGTATATATAAATGGATGGCCTGCTGATAAGCCACACTGCTATCTGCTGTCCAGATATTTCTGCAGGTTACCATGGAAATGAGGGACAATTCCCAGTTTGATTGTCCCTTTAGCTATCTACAAAATACCATATGTTTCTAGTTATGATCTTCATAATGGCCAAGTTTATCATCTAGGAATCTTTGAAAAAGTGTTGAAAACTGGCTTAGTATGCACAACTTTACACCAGTGTGCAATTAACTTACATAGAAATTGAGCAATTATTTAACCCATTATTGAGCAACAAAATTTTAGATTGGTCCAAATTGTAAGAATTTGCAGAAGACATTTCAAAGTGCAGTAACTGTCATATTTGGTTAAAATATTGTGATGATAGAAGATATTGCACTTTTATTCAAATTTTACCACAATTTTAACCCTTGTCATGCTGAATTAAAATACTATACAGAATTGCTTTGAAAACAAAGGATTGACATTGCTACAAAGTCTTACTTAGAGTCAATATTTCTTTTGAAAATTGATTATTTAAACATTTCTGGATTAAAAGGGATAAACAGGAGGTGTAGACCATGATCAGACTGCACTTATGTGCAGGCTGATCTTTGTCTATACCACCTGCAAAAACAGAAATATTCCGGGTTCATCATGACAAGGGTTAAGTGTCATAAGCATTAATTTTATTTGAACCAGTCTGAAATTTGTCGCCTGGTAATAAATGCATACTGTCACATTTATGAATTTTAACCCTTGCCATGCTGAATAAATTCTTGTCAAAATTGCATTAAAATGAGAGAGCTAAAAGCACTGAAAGTACTAGCCATTGGTCAATATTCATTTTGAAAATTTATGTTTGAACCCTTTCTTGCACTATCCCTGATTTTTATTGCCCTGTAATATTATACTTGGGCAATTTCTATTTTTACCACAACATTCTATATCATATAGGATGGTTACTATTGAATTGTACTTATTTTATAATATTGTCCTCTACCCCTTTGAATATGTACAAGCCAGACAGTAATTTCTATTGCAGGGTAAAAACAGGTTGTGTACACCTACTAGTGCCAAATCAAAAACATTCCAAGTTCAGCAATATAAAGTTATACATTACCAGATGACAAAATTTAATACTGGTCAATTTTGAAAGAAGTCTCAAATGAGATTTTCAAGTATATAAAATTTTTAATTTTTCAGGGTAGAAAACATAGTGGAAAATCAAGAAAGTATATGTTGCAAGCAATTCTTCATTTTCCTCAATGTTTTCCTAATGTTTTTTTTTTCAGGGGCGTCAAAAAGTGTCAATGTGTGGGAATGGGTTAACCCATTCCCACTCAGTGACGCTTTTAGAGGCCCTCGAGGAAAAAAGCTTTGGAAAACATTGTGGAAAATGAAGAAATAGCTTGTCACAAGCAATTTTTTCATTACCCACAATGTTCTCTATCCAAAAAAGATAAAACAATTCAAAATTCCATAAACTTTAAATTGTTGTCTGCAACTTCTTTCAATTTGGACCAGCCTAAATTTTTTCTGTGTTGGAATTGGTTAATATCCATGTCCTTGATTTCTATTTTGAGAATGTGTAGAGTCAAAAACACCAGCTACCTGTAATCAATGGTCAATCTGGACTCTGTATGAGATAGGTAGGATAGATAAGTAGATCACAGGTCCTGGAGACACCCCCCCCATCCCTCCTGGTGAGCCTTAATGACAACCCAACTATCTTATTGGACAAGGACAGTAAGACAGGAATAAATAATTAACGCAGGCCATCTGTGGAACCTTTCCTGCCCTCATCCCATTAGAATAAACCATGAAGTTAGGGACAGTTGCTTGACTTGATTGATTAGAACAGGTTTACCGGTGCTAAAGATTGGCACCTCACATGTGTTCAGTACTTTGTCACAAATATATGAGTAGGGCTTGTGGTCTTGTGGACGTTTAAATGTTCTTAGAATTCCTTTGTGACTTTTGGAGTTAGTGTGTTGCATAAGAGCTTTCTTTTATTTTAAGTTTCCAATCAACTTTTCATAATATTTAATTGAAAAGGTGTCTTGATTTTGTCTTTCATGCAAAAGTTAAATCTGTTTGCTCTTTACTAATCAACAATAAAATACAATATCAGAGATGTGGAAAGCCCTACCTGTCCAACATGGGATTTTCTACTTAGGGACAGGTTTGTATTTGGAGACTCCTATGTAGGGACAAGTAAATGCCTTAGCAAATCTTGGAATTGAACAAAATAGATCATTATATATAGGAAAATTATCATAATATTTATATTATTGAAAAGTAGGAAAATTGTGGTTGATAAAGGAAATGCTGGGTTCCCCCATTTTCTTCATTAAAAACAGTAAATCTCAAAATTCATATCATCAATTTTTTACAGACAAGTTGATTTTAATTCTTAACAACTAGGAAACCATGGATCAAAAGGAGAAAATATGTATTCCCACACTTCTGAATATTGTATGCTATCAAACTTGCTTTTAACCCATTATAATCAATTAGAGTATGTTAAGATTTTTTAATTTAATAAATCATTGAAAAAAGAAGAAAAGAAAAAGTATTCTCTTCATCTCTTAGTTATTATTCAATGTGATTATAAACTCCATATATCATTTGAAGATATGTTTATGATTATTGTTTCTACTATAAGTTCCAGGCAATTTGAGGGAGTGTTTGTCGTATTATAGGATGTTTTTGTCAATAAGGGCTGTCCTATAGCGTGGACCGAATTTCCTGAGTGGGATAGGAAAACAGAAAAGTAGATATTGCTTCGGGACAATTCACTGACTACCCTAAAGTCTCCCACTTCTTCAAGTGTCACAAGAACCAATCGTCAAAGTGTTGTCCTGGATGCCCCTTTTTTTAACCAAAAGAATTTTGTAAAATGAAACTATGGAGTTTTCGTCGATTTGGTATAGTTTTTAAAAGCTGATTGTTTTACAAAATCCTGGACAAAAAGTGTTCATATTTTCTTGGAAAATACATCAATTAATTGGATAATGCCAGAAAAACGAATTTCCATGGAGACGATATCTTGTAAAAAGGTAACATTTTCTATTCTCACTGTCTATAAATGTTGTTTATTGATTATTTTAGCTGTGAAGGGGGCCTGGTCTAATAAACCACTTGGTGCGCTACTGCAAAATTAGGTAACTCTTGAAAATGCAAGAGGGCTATATTTGAGATACTGTTGGTGGGCGACAGAATTGACATTAATACGGCTTGGATTGTCAAAGCTGTAGTTACAACTTTTTGCTTGCACAATGGCAATATGATAAATATTTGAGGGTATTCTATCAAAATGTGTTAAAAAGTACATACATGCATAAAGCGATATATGATATCAAATTTTCTCAACTTTTGATTTGGCCCTAGTTGACCCATTCCCACACTATAAAATTTTAGCCCAGTCCAAATTCAAAAAAGTTGCAGACGACAATTTTAAGTTGAAACTTTCAAATTCTTTGTCTGTTTGGGTAGAAAACATTGTGGATAATGAAGAAATTGCTTGTGACAAGCAATTTCTTCATTCTCCACAATGTTTTCCAAAGCTTTCATATTGAGGGGCGTTTAAAAGTGTCATCGTGTGGAAATTGGTCAAGACATAGTGATCTTGATATGAGTCAGATTAACCCATTACTAGACAATGACATTTTACATTGGCCCAAAATGATTGCAGATGATAATTGAAAATTGTTGTTATTTAACCCATTCTCACAAAGTGACGCTATTTGACGCCCCTCAAGAAAAACAACTGAGAAAGCATTTTGTAAAATGAAGAAATTGCCTGTCACAAGAAATTACTTCATTTTACTTCATTTAACACAATGCTTTCTAAGTAGAAAAAGTTGAAAAAATCTAAAATTTCATAATGTTATGAATGTCGTCTGCAAATCTTTCAAATTGGACCAGTCTACAATTTTGATGTGTGGTAATGAAGACAATAGAAATACCTTGTGAGATAAGGAGAATTCGCTTGAAACAAGCAATTTCTTGATATCTCATTGTTTTTTATTCTAAATGACAATGATATGGTAAACATCGTGAACTTGTTATAAGTAATTTCTTCATTATCCAGTTTTTTCCAGCCCAAAAGATGAATTTTAATATTTCATCAACTCAAAGTTGTTGTCTCCAATTTCTATAGATTTGGACCAGTATGAAATAGTGTCTGCTTTTCGATTGTCTCCTTAAGCCTATTTCAATTTTTTATCATTTGGTAATGCATTGGTGAAAGTTTTCAGGTATATTCCTGAATGTTTCATTATTTTCTCTGTAAACAATTATCAAAAAGATGATTTCAGTTTTTATTTGTACTTAACCCAAACAGTACAATTTTAGACCATTCCAAATTCAAAGGGTTGCAGACGACAATTTCAAAAGATTGTTTTAAGTGTTTGAAATGTTAGATTTCTGGACTGACGATAAAAAATTTCTTAAGAAAGTTGGTTTTGCTTTTCACAACTAGCTCTGTTTCTAAGAAGTGTTTTAGATTAAAGAATAATTCAACCAAAGTATTGATCCAAAGCTTTTCGTCTAAAATGTGGATTAACATGATAATTATAACGAAGATTAACTGTAATTGTTAACACAAAAGTGATTGCCTCAGTTCATTTCTTAACAAGTGTTTCTCTTTGAGAGTTTTAATCGCAATATTAATTGAACAAGATTAGAAGAGTTAGCCTAGGAAAATGCAAGCTGCAAACTTTTGACGTTTAATCGGATATCAAACAGTGGCTGTTCTTTTCAACAAACAGGTTGTGCATTTTAACCCTTATTTTAACCCTTATGTTATTGATCCTGTACTAATCTGCCAGAGGTTGAATTTTTGTCAGCTGAATTACTTCGGTTGGTCATCACTTGACATCAAACCTCAAGATAACCAGGGTTCAAGCCCTGGGCTGACCAAACTAACAAACAAATTGTCTTTTGGATAAGACATTGGAATGAGGCTATGTGTGACAGTGCAGTTAAATCCAACATGTTAAAAAGGTGGAACTCTCAGTAGTTTCTCCCTGTATCCTTGCACTATCCCTCGTAACAACGTAGTGCTCAAGTGAGCTATTGTGATCCCCTTTTGTCCGTCTTGCGTCGTCCTTCAACAATTTCTTTAAACAACATCTCCTCCTAAACCACTGGGCCAATTTGAACCAAATTTGGCAGAAATGTTCCTTAGGTGGTCCCCTTCAAAAATAGCTAAAAGAATTGAAATCTGTTAAAAACTCTGGTGACCATGGCAACAAAAGTGAAATTTCAAAATAATCTTTAAAAATCTTCTCCTCCTGACCCAGAAGGCGTAGAGCCTTGATATTTTGCATGAAGCATCAGTATATGGACCTCTTTCAAAATAGCTAAAATCATGATCCTCGGGTCCCCAGGGGCGGAGCCCCAGAGGGGGGGGGGTATATAGAAATAAAGACGATTTTTTAAATGACATCTCCTCTCAAACCACTGGGCCGATTTGAACCAAATTTGGCAGAAATGTTGCTTAGATGGTCCCCTTCAAAAATAGCTAAAAGAATTGAAATCCGTTAAAAACTCTGGTTGCCATGGCAACAAAAGTGAAATTTTAAAATAATCTTTGAAAATCTTCTCCTCCTGACCCTGAAGGCGTAGAACCTTGATATTTTGCATGAAGCATCAGTATATTGATCTCTTACAAAATAGCTAAAATCATGATCCTAGGGTCTCCAGGGCGGACCCGGGGGGGGGGGGGGGGGTTTATAGGCATGAAGCATCAGTTCACAGACTTCTTTCTTATTTTTGAAATTATAACCCATGGAAAAAGTTTTTTCCTTCTTTCAAATCAGCACTAAAGCCTTGGAATTTGTAATTTAGATTTTGGATCCCCAGGTTCATAGTCTTTATATGTAATTGTGGCCCACTTGTTTCATAATCCTAACCTTAACATGAAATAAACTGTTGAAAGAAAAAGAGCCTTTATCTCAAGTGAGCGCCCCAGGGCCAATGGCCCTCTTGTTTGAAGAGTGTTAAAACTTTATTTTGGGGTTGAAAAACAATATCCTCTCTTCCTACAATTCCTATAGTTATAAGTCTTCTAATGGTCGAAATGTTGGATTGTGGTAATGTATTAACACATTCCCACACAATGAAATTTTAGACTAGTCAAAATTCAAAGAAATTGCAGAAGTTAATCTAAACTTAATGAAATCTTTAAAATTGTTGTGTTTTGGTAAAAAAAAATTGTGGATAATGAAGAAATTTCTTGTAACAAGCAATTTCTTCATTTTCCACTATGTTTTCCAAAGCCTTCTTATTGAGAGGCGTTTAGAAGTGTCATTGTGTGGGAATGGGTTAAGATGGATACATTTGTTTGCCCTTTACTAGCAGACAAAAATCTAGGCTGGTCAAGTTCAACCCATTACCAGATGACAAAATTTTAGACTGGTCCTAAATGAAAGAACTTGCATACAACAACCTTAAGTTGATGAAATTTTAAAAATCTTTGTCTTTTGGTGTAGAAATAATTGTGGACAATGAAGTATCAAGCAATTTCTTCATTTTTCACAATGTTTTTCAAAGTATTTTTTTCTTTAGGGCATCAAAAATCATCATTGTTTGGGAATGAGTTTTAAGTTAGACAGTAATTTAAGCAGATGAAATATTGAAATAGAAACAAAGTCGTAAATTGGTGGCTTAGTGCAAAAATATCATTAGTGTGTATATACTTATGATGTTTTACACTAAGCTAACGAAATGTAGAAGTTGTTTCTTCATTTTCCACAATGTTTATCCAGGCTTTCTTGGGAGTCTTAAAAGAATAAGGGTTGTGTGGTTATGGACTAAATTATGAAACCTTTCCTGTTTTGCAAAATTTTAGGCTATAGTAGAATATATTATAAAGCTGTACTTTCTTGATGCTGAAGAGTTATTTCCCTTTTCTTACAAGCCATTCCAGGAAGATCTCTTGCTATTAGAGTAATTTTCCTTTTCTTGCTAAACATTTATCATATAGTAAAATTTTTGAAAGGTCCAAATTCAACAAAGCTAAATGTTAAGTTGATTTTATTTTAGAAATCATTTTTGTTTGGAGTAGAAAACATTATGAAGAAATTGCCTGCAACAAGCAGTTGCTTCATTTTCCACAATGTTTCCCAAAGCTTTATTTCTTTGGGCATCTAAAAGTGTCATTGCGAGGGAATGGGTTAAACCAATAAACTGGAGCGCTGAAAACCAGCCTAAGGGTAACTGAACATCCCCCCTGAAACCAACAGTTGTCTTTGGGATTATTGGAAACATTCGGAAACATTCCTTGGGTTCAGAGTTCATAAAAACATACTATACAGTTACGTCAGGGTATTTGGCTTTTCTTTGCTGGGATTTCTTTCTCTTTTTTTTTCAAGAATCACTTCCCCGAGTTACTTATTTCATTTTCATTTATCTTTCCTCCTGCAAAGAAAAAATTAAAGAAAAGAAAAAAACTGGAAAAAATTAAGAGTTCCTGATTTTGCATTGTTGATTGTTTAGACCTCAAATTTTTAATTAATTGAGCAGATGGGTGAGTGTTCCTAGTGCTATTTTTATTAGCAGATGGCCTAATGATTTGATAACAGGGCTCATTTGATTGTTTTAAACATGTCAACTTTCACATAAAAATAACATTGTTCTCATTGTTTAAGAAACTTGAAGGAAATATCAGATACAGTTTATTGGCTACTGAAACCTCATTGCTTAGGCTTGAATGAGCTGTAGTTACAAGATTGTATTAGTCCATAAACGATATCTGATAAATTCTGCAGTTCAAAGACAGGTTCCCTGTTCATGAATGTACTGTATAGACAATAGAGAGGGATGGAATAGGAAAGCAGGAAACCGGTAGTGAAAGTAATTAAGATGAACAGCTGATCGGTGCTTCAGTCTTTAAGAATAAAACTTTTGGAAGTTTGAAGAGACTCTTGGAAAAAATAAGTGGTTTGTGAACAGATGGACAGTTAGACATGAAAAAATTATTTTACCTTGACTTGTTTGTCAATCCCATGTTCCTGACTAATACTTGATTCTCTGGCAGATATGACAACATTTAATGATGTCTAGATGAACATGTCTTTTATTGCAGTAGAAAAAAAAAAGATAAATTGATTGAAGTTGGAACTGGAAGATAGGAAAAAAATCCTTGTAAAAGTTTATGGATTATATTCTTATCAAAATCTTCATACCAATGTGGATTATCATATATTCAAAAGTGAACGTTTGATTAATGTCTGGAAAAAATATCTGAAAAAGACTCCATTAAGTGACAGGAAGTTTGTAGTGACCTCCGACCTAAAATGGTTGAGAGTGGTTCAACAACACAGTCTCTGTTAGACTTAACAAAGAGTGAGCGATATCGTCGTGTGTTACAGTATATTTCTACAGCGCCACCTCGTCTCTGCTTTCAGGCAATCCGCTGTACGACCCCAAGCTGTCCCTGTGAATGTTTCTCCCCGTCAAAATCGTGTCTACGAACCTGCGACTCCTGCAAACATGGATGGGTAGCCCATGGTAAGTCAGCATTTTGACTGTTGTACTCATGTATACATCTATATATTTATCCTTGATTCTTTTATATCATTGTAACAATCACTTGTACAAATGTCCATAAAACAAATCTATTTTTGGTCTTAACCCATTACTAGATAAAATGTTTTTAGACTTGTCAAAATTCAAGGAAAATACAAAGAAACATTCAAAGTTGATGAATTCTGTAAAATCTTTATTTTTTACGGTTGCAAACATGGTGGATAATGAAGAAATTTCTTGTGACAAGCAATTTCTTCATTTTCCATATTGTTTCCAAAGCCTTTTTCTTGAGGTTTGTAAAAAAGGGGGCATATTTTTGTAGGAATGGGTTAAGGACTATGACACTGCTGTATAAAACATTGAGCAAAAAGGGCAGCATGGTGGAATATACATTTATCCTCTTTTCCACAAATGTTGTTTTTATCCTTGTTCACATAATCATGGAATATATTTATGCCTGCTTTTTTGTGCCTTCAATCTATTTTTTTGACAAGATTGAAATGTTGTAGCTACCAGTGTTTATTACAGAATATCAAAAATATGAGGGTGAAAACTACACAACCCATTCCCATACAATAAAATTTTAGACCAGTCCAATTTCAAAGAATTTGCAGACGAAAATTTAAAGTTGATGAAACCTTTGAAATCTTTGTCTTTTTGGGTAGAAAACATTGTCGATAATGAAGAAATTGCTTGTAACAAGCAATTTCTTCATTCTCCACAATGTTTTCCAAAGCTTTCATATTGAGAGGCGTATAAAAGCGTCATTATGTGGGAATGGGTTAAAAAATGTTTGGTATTTCATGCTTTGTTTTATAGAAAAAAATCCCCCACCAATGTTGAAATATAGAGGACCTTTGAAAATGTGCAGAGATGCCTAAATCCTCCTTTATAGACTTAATACTACAGCTACCTCTAACCTATTTCCAAACAACAAAATTTTAGACTGGTCCAAATTCAAAGGAGTTGCAGTCGACATTTTAAACTTTATGAAATTTTAGATTTTTTCAACTTTCTTGGTAGAAAACATCATGTAAAATGAAGAAATTGCTTCATTTTACACAATGTTTTCTCTGTTGTTTTTCTTGAGGAGTGTTCAAAAGCATCACCATGAGGGATTGGGTTAAGGTATTTTTGAGTGATGGTGAATTGTTAGTGTTTGGTCACTCACCAAAGATATTATTATAGTTGTGTTTCTTGAAAAGATGAAAAACAACAACAATGATTTACTTTATTGCATCTACAATATTCCTTAATTGGCTGGTAATGCGTAGGTCCAGATCTGTGCAGACATGCATTTTGATTTTTGTTTAAAATTTCTACTTTCTGCAGATTAATTTGGACTGTACCATTTACATACAAAATACTGATATAAATAGGGCAATTTTTTCATTATCCACAATGTTTTCTATCTAAAAGGACGAAAAAATTCAAAATTCCATCAATTTGAAAACGTCGTCTACAGCTTCTTTCAATTTGGACCAGTCTAAAAATTTTCCTTGTGGGAATGGGTTAAATGTTTACCAGGAGAAAAAGTTCTAGACTTGTCAAACTAAAATAATGAATGAAAAACTTTCAAAGCTAGGTAATCAACACATTAAATTTCAGGTTAGAAACCATTATGAGAAAAAGAACAATTTGACCAGGAAAATTTTAAACAATTATATTAAATATTATTTTAACTTGTAGAAATCTTGAATTTCTTAGAAGATTAATTTTTTTTTAATCTTTTGCTGAACAATCCCTTTTTTAGATGACGGCAAGTATTGCAATTAACCCTGTCCTGTTCAATCCCTGGTTTTTATGTCCTTATTTTTTCATACTTGAGTAAATATTTTGGAAAAAGAAGAAATTGCTTGTCACAGGTAACTTCTTCTTTTCCCACAATATTTTCTAACCTATAGGTGAGTTACTTTTCAAATTGCACTGACTTTTGATTGTTGTCTGCATTTTTTCTGCATTGACCCATCTAAAATTTTGCAAAATGGGAAAGGATTAAAGAATAACATGCAAGAAAAGGAGAATTGCTGGAGCAAATAGATTATCTCAGAACCCTCTAAGATTTTGTCATCGTCTAATGGTATCACGAATTGGCAAATCAACACAGTCAATCAAAAATAGACTGACCAATCAAATCATTCTTTTAGACCAGAAATGAACTTTGAACTCTGGCATGTATAATGAGCATGGAGACTTGATCGTCATAACTGCAGCTTATTCAATCTGTAGTTATGATGTTCAAATGAAATAAAAAAAGACTTTTATTTTATGACACTAACCACATGGTCAGTCAAACAACTTGTTCAAGCTGTAGTTACGACGTTTTGGTCACAAACTTTTTTTTTTTCACTTTCTTATTACATGCTCCTGACTATGAAATTTGCAAAATAACACCGTTTAAAATTGAAGCGGAACTTCTTATCGGAGTTATTGGGCGGGGCCAAAGGCGTTAGTGGGTGGGGCCAGCAAATTGTCAATTACATGAAAAGTATTTACAATGACTAAACCCCATAATTTCACATTTTAAACCTTCCCAATTTGAGTTGATTGCAAATAGCCAGTTAGAAACAAGATACAATGTATATGATGATAAAAAATGTGACAATGGCTATACATTGTATATAGCAATTCAACTTTGTAAAATAAGAGCCATATAGAAAAATGAAAAAATACAGAAAAAAAGAGATTGAAAGCATTCAGGGCGTAAATATACACTGTGTGGCCCTTTGAAAAATTGCTTTAGAAGACATTGTGGAAAATGAAGAAATTACTTGTACAAGCAATTGCTTCATTATCCATAATGTTTTCTTCTTCAAAAGTAAAAAGAAAATCCAACATTTCCTTAATTAAAACTTGTCATCTACAACTTCTTTGAAATTGGACCAATCTAAAATTTTGTCATCTGGAAATGGGTTAAGAGGGCATTCAAGTTTTTCAAAGTTTCACTTTCTTTTTTTTACTGTGATTTAGTTTGACTGATTTTTGCTATTCTAAGAATTACTGCTAGGTACTGTATCTATTCTTTTTGTTCTGAAAGGCAGGGTTGTTTGGCAAAGGGTAAAGTTTGGAATTGCTAGGTAAAAGCCACATGAAACTTGACAAATGCACCCTGGGTTTTACTTGTGCCAAAAGTAGATAGAGGTGCCAGGAACCCAGGAACCATTCAAAATTGCAGATCATTAACTCTGCCCCTCCCTTCACAGAAAATTCACACATTTCTGGCTTTTGGTGACCTAACAGTATGCTTCATTTCCTAACCTAGTCCCACATAATGACATTTATAATTCACCTAAAATAATCATTGGGAAGGTATTGTCAACTGAAGAAAATGTATATGACAAACAATTTCATCAATTTCCCATACTGTTTTCTGCCCAGAAAGTTTAAAAATTCCACTGAGAACAGACTGACTTTTTTTAAATCCATTCCTGCACAATGCTTTTTCACCCCCTTAAGTAAGACAATTGGGGGAATATTGTGGATAATGAAGAAATTGTCTGTAACAAGCTATTTCTCCCTTATACACTATGTTTTCATCCCCAAAAGACAAAGATATTTGAAATTTCATGAACTTGAAATTTTGGTCTGCAACTTCTTTCCATTTAGACCAGCCTAAAATTTTCTTGTGTGGTAATGGCTTAAATGCAGAAACTGTGCAATGACTGACTTTGGCAGTAAACAATATCAGAAATATGATTCTTCTTCAACTGTCCCCAGACAAGAAAGAGATGGTTTTCTTTTTGTCAAGAATCAAAATGAACTTGTCCGGAAAAAAGAGAATAGATGAAAAAAGAGAACATGTTTGTTGTTAATGATGAAAATGCTGGAACCCAGCATCTTTTAATTGATAATAATAATACTCTTCAATATGAATATAAGGATAATAAATTAATGTATGAGATTTTAGAGGCTCAGCATGTAAAAATGCCCATGTCAGACAAGTCAGGGGTATTCCACAATCTTGATCAAATGTAGAAACTGAAAATGGCAAATGTAAAATATTGTTACAATTACTTGAAAGAAAATCTGGATGCTACTTTATGGAAATATTTGAGAGAAACACGTAGACATGTTTGTTCCATACAGAGTGTCAATATTCTGACCTTTTTCGTGGTCACTTGTCATATCTCACACATTATTTGTGGACAGTATATGGACCTCAATGACCATATTTGGACAGAGACCAAGAAAGTGACCAAAATGTATCCATCTCTGGTCATCTCTCCCAGTAGTGCTCCGTCAACGAAAGATATTTGTCCGTAAATAAATGATTCCCGTGTCAGAGCACCATGTTTGACAAATTCCAATTTCCGATATGGGTGACCTATCCGATCTTATTTTGGACACTTGATTTTGGTCAATATCCCCGTGAATCCAATGACATTGACTGATTGTGACAAATAGATATGATCTGTGAAACACTTAGTCTCCTAGTAATTTCCCATCTTTTAGATACAAACTGGAAACTGTAGGCACTAAAATAGTTCTTTTTAAACCTTTACCAAATGACAAAATATTAGACTTGCCCAAATTCAAAGGAGTTTCATTTAAATTGTAAAATCTTTAGAATTTTCTGTCAAATAGAATAGGAAAGAATGTTGGGAGAGGAAAAAATGTAGGTTTTCAGCATTTTCCTCTTTTTCCACAATGTATTCCCAAGATATTTTCAGTCTTGCGTTTTAATGGGTTAAAAGTTAGTGAGTACAAAATGAAAAAAATAGCATATTGTATAGATGGAAGAAAAAATTATTGAAAATATATCTGCGAAACAACTATGCAGAGAGAGCCGTTGATCATTGTAGAATATTAACCTTTGTCATGCTGATCCTGGAATATTCCTGATTTGACAATAGCTTTGGCAGGTTATGGACTTAGATAAGCCTGCACAGATTTGCAGTCTGATCTTAGTCTACATTACCTGCTTCTTCTTTTAGTGTTGAGGAAAAATTTGAATACAAAGTTTGGCAAAAAAATTAAAATATTGCAAAGAAAAGATAATTATTCAGCAGGACAAGGGTTTATTATAAAATTTAATCCATTTCCTGTTTTATGAAATTTTAGACTGGTCCAATTCGAAAGAGGTTGCAGATGACAATGAAAAATGATTGCAATTTGAAATCTGACCATCTTATGTGGTAGAAAATATTGTGGGTAAAGGAGAAATTGCTTGTTACAAGCAATTTCTCTTTTTTCACAATTTTTTCCCAAGTATAAAATCACAGTGACGTAAAATCTTGGGTTTGTCCAGGAAAGGGTTAATCCATTTCCACACAATTTGGCTTATTTGTGACTCAAGCAAAGAGGTTATGAAAACCATGTGGGAAATGAAGAAACTGCATGTTACAAGCAATTTTTCATTCCCCACATTGTTTTTTCTACCCAAAGAGATGAAAATTAACTTGAGATTGTTGTCTGTGATTTCTTCGAATATCGAAAACTTTAATTGTCATCTGGTAATGGGCTCCCCCCGTACCAGTTGCAACAAAATTAAAAAAGTGGAAGATGTTGCAGACAACATTGGAAAATGTATGGAATTTGAAAAATACTGCCTAATTATGGGTAAAAACATTTTTAGAAAAGCATTTATTGCTTTTGACAAGCAAATTCTTATTCTTGTGTTTATCTCTATGGGCATCTAATTACGGGGGTGTTGTAATGGGTTAAGATTATGAAAGGTAGTCTTTATACTTAAATAATTTTTAAACAGATAACAAAGCTAAAATGCAAAGCAAAAACAATAATTATTTCTGTACATTTTTTTGATGAATAATCATTGTGGAAAGTTTTGAAAACATAGATCAATCCTTTCCCCACCTATTTTTTTTACTGCTCAAGGAAAGAGGTTGGGAAAACAATGTGAAAAAAGAAGAAATTGCTTGTCACAAGACATTTTTTTCATTTTCCACATTGTTTTCTCCCTAAAATACTTAATATTCCATCAAATCAAAATTGTCATCTGCAACTCCTTTGAATTTTGTCTTTTGTCATTTATTTCTGTTAAACTCCTTAATTCTTTCTAATGAAAATACTGGTGTGAATCTTAATTTTTGTCTTCAGAAAAGTTACGGAAGGTTTCTTTGTGTGAAACATTTCACAATCACGTAAAAAACAGATTAATGCATTTCCATTTGAAAGCATCATGGGTAAATTGCATCTTTCATCTATTTTATTGTCCAAGATACTGAGAAATTGTCCTTTTCTGGAGTTGGAAAAAGTTTTTATGTCGTTTTCCCATCAGGCAATGGTACAAATATTGAGAAAGTAATGAAACATGATGAATTCCTCAATCTTGACATTTTACCGGCACAAATAGAGTATGTGGCGGATATTTATGACATTCTGTGACAACAAACCGTCCTAAACCGTCCTTTATGAATTCCGTATTCCATCCAGCTATAGGTGATGCCATAAAGTTGATGTAAAACTACAAATTATGGCAAACACTCTCCTCAAAAATGTCCGCTATGTTTTTCATATTGATCCCTGTCTTTTAGAGGACTGTCATTGAGCGTCATTCGTCTGACTCAGATTATAGACTAGGCCCGGCAAATCTGCCAAATTACATCCTTGGGTCCGCTATATGTACGGTTTCCGTCAAATAAATATAGAGACACAAATGGGACTAAAGCGTTTAAGTAGGACCAACGTGTATAAATAAAACTTTACTTTGACAGGCTGTCCTTCCGAACATAACGTCTCCTTGAGATAGTATGGCAATTCCTCTCTTCTAGACTGGTCTTAAAATCGTGACTGTCAAAATGGGCGTGACACGAATTTATGATGGTTTATAGCTCCTGCCTCAAGATGAAAATTATGATAAAATGTTCCATGACTTATCATGCAATACAACAGTAAAATACTAGAAAAAAGAACAATACTTCCCTCCTATATTTATCCTGGGGTTTTCTTTAGGTTTCTAACCCATTCCCAGACTGTAAAATATTAGCCTAGTCCTAATTGAAAGACATTGCAGATGACAATTCAAAGTGTATGGAATTTAATATGGTTTTCAACTCTTGGATAGAAAACATTGTGGATAATGAAGAAATTGCTTGTCACAAGCAATTTCTTCATTTTATACAATGTTTTCCCAATCGCTTCTCTTGAGAGAAGTCCAAAGGCATCACTGTGTGGGAATGGGTTAATCCATGCCCACACAATCATGCATTTTAATGCTCCATGAAATAAAGCTTTGAAAACATTGTTGAAATTGAAATAATTGCTTGTTACAAGTAATTACTTCAATATCCACAACACATTTGCCTCAAACGTTTAATAAATCCAATATTTCATCTACTAAAATTTGCCACATGCAAACATCTTTGAATTGGACCAGTCTAAAATTTTGTCATCTGGTAATAGATTAACCCTTGCCATGCTGAATAAAAATCGCTTTTAAAGTTGCATTAAAATCAAAGGACAAAAACAACTAGAAGCACAAGTCTTAGGTCAATATTTCTTTTTAGAATTAATCTCATAAACTACTCTTGTTTGAACAGAACTAGCAGGAGGTAAAGACTAAGATTAGATTGCACATATATACAGGCTGATCTTTATTCATACTTCCAGCATGACACAAGTTATTTGCAGACTAAATATTTTGGCCAGAGAAGATTTATTTGTTTACCAATCTATTTTTTAGTGTCAAGTTATGATTGTTTTTCAATAACCGATTTTGAACAAACTCGTGTAAGAAAGAACAAAATAGTTTTCTAACATTCATTTGTTAAGATATATTGGCATATCAAAATAATATTTATTTTCTTGGCTTTGTTTTATGGTTAATTTAAATTCAAATTATGACAAGATTTTTTAATGATGTTTTAAACATGGCAATTACAGTTTGAAAAATCAAAGTACTGAAGTTGCTGAAATGGTCAAACAGTATTTTATGTGTGTGTGTGTCTTTCAAAATCAAAACACATTGGTCTTCCATGCTGTGATAAAAGGAATATGGTTAAACCAAGCCAACAAAATTTTACACTGGTCTAAATTGAAAGAAGCTGCAGAAAACAATTTTCAGTTGATGAAATTCAGAAAAATCTTTGTCATTTTGGAGTAGAAAATATTGTTGATAAAAAAGGAATTGCTTGTAACAAGTTTATTTGAGTCATTTCTCTAAAAACAAATGAAGGAATAAATGGATCTTCCCTGCAACATGACAAGTGACATTTTATGGCCCCTCCAACTTGTTTAAAGTCTCTGGATAAATATTAAAGATAAAGACACAATCAAAAAAGACAAACAATTGATTCTCTAAATGGATTCTAAACTCACAAGGGACAAAAGACATCGTCCAGAAAATAGAGTTTCCACCGAGGTGCACAAAGACGGAGTAGAAATCAAAGTTCCCATTTATTGTCAACGAGAATTGCGTTTGAGAAAAACACAAGTGACACTTGCTACTTCCCTCTCGTAACCACAAGAAAATCAATTTTTGAAGTGTCTTGCGGTATTAATCATTTGTCATAGAGAGTAATTCATGTTGGTATTTATGGGAAAAACACAATTAAAATTGTCAATACTTACGTCTCCGTATCATCCTAATGTCTCTGGATTCTGCGACATTTGAATTACTGGCCGGAGTTCTCATTTCGAGCTAATTTCCTTTCACAAATTGTACGCTATCAATATAAAAGATTATTTATCAGGCAAGGGTGACACACGTTATTTTTGTTTCATTTTCTGTTGATACTGGATCGCTATAGAGGGGACAGTTTCCATTACGAGAGTCGAGGAAATTTCATTTATTTTTGCTTCTTTATAGACTAGAAACATGCAATGCTGTGATGAGATAAAATATGACAGTTTAGGGTCCCAGATTAGAGAGTTAGTGACCGCATTTATACCAGACAAAGACAAAACAAGATTTGTTTACTCTTGTTTGTAAATTAACCCATTCCCACACAATTATTCTTTTTGATGCCCCCTGGAAAAAAAAGCTTTGTAAACCATTGTGGATAATGAAGAAATTACTTGTTACAAGCAATTTCTTCATTATCCACAATGTTTACAACCAAAAAAGGCAAAGACTTTTAAAATTCATCAACTTAAAGCATCTTTAAATTTTGAGCAGTCTAAGATTTTTCTAATCTGATTCTGGATTAAATGGGGTTAGCGTTGTATTATTCCATAACGCCAATGTAACATCATATCAAAGAAAACTTTGTTGGAAGAGGAAAAAATGGCTTGTAAGATGCAATTTCTCCTTTTCCCACATTTTTTACCATATTTAGCTATTATTTTTCAAATTACACACTCTTTGAAATGTTGTCTGTGACTTCTTTCAATTTGGACCAGTCTAAATTTTTATAGTCTGGTAATGGGTTTATGTGTTGTCTCAATACCCTGTGCTAATATAGCTTATAAATTAAGTTTCTAGTACAAATTTAGGATGATCAAATGATTATAGAGAACAGAATTCCGTGTCTAAATTTATGTAAATTGTTTAAATTTTGAGATTAAACATATTTGCAAGACTGACTGGGTTTTGAGAACTTGATTAAGTGCGTTCAGTTGACAATCAGATACAGATACAGATACTTTATTAGACATGAAGCTATTACAAGCTCATTAGTCAAATACAAACATTTAAATCAACATGCTATGAAAATCGGTAGTGGTTATGCATGACATATATTCAATGATAATAAATGATAATCTACGTGAGAGTATGTAGAAAGAACAACTCTAATCAAGTTAGGTTTAGTTTGAGTGCATAAAATATTTGTTTCTCATCTCAAATCCCAAAGAATAAAAGTTTGATAAGTTTGTAAGGGTTTTCTTATTTGTAGTATTCAATAAATCGATGAATTTGTACATACTTGGGTGTTTGGAGTAATAACTAGGAATAAATTTTGTTCGCAAATCTTCAGATCTGATTAAAGAATTGTTCATCAGGTCAAACCAGTTTCAAAGTCTTGATTTTCTTGTTTTGACTGTGAGGATAATTTTAAAAACACTATCTGTAACCTATTCTCACACAATGACACTTTTGGAAGCCCCCCCCCTTCCCCCAAGAAAAAAAACTTTAGAAAACATTGTGGAAAATTAATAAATTGCTTCTTGAAATTAATTTCTACATTATCCACAATGTTTTCTAAACCAAATGACAAAGATTTTTAAAATTTCATGAACTAAAAATTGTCACCTGCAACTTCTTTCAAATTGTAATTGGTTAATGAAGACTATTCTTTCAGTTACTATGTACATAAGCCTCTGAAATCCAACCTCCTTATTCTTGACTTTCCCAAAGAAAAAATCATAATGCCAATTGGTGATGAAACATTGTAATAACAGTTTGAATATGATGTAGTTACAAAGCCCTATCACCAAACGACAATATCAATGAATCAAAAATGTTAATCCTTGTCATGCTGTATAAATCACCTTACTGAATTGCTGTAAAATCATAGGGATGAAAGCACTGAGAGAACTTGTTGTTAAAAAATCAATATTTCTTTTAGAAATCGTTTCGTAAACAACTCTGGCAGGAAAAGTACAAGCAGGAGGTAAAGACCAAGATCAGACTGCACTTATGTGCAGACTGATTTTGGTCTACACCTTATGCCAAAACCGAAATATGCCCGGCTCAGCATGACAATGATTAAAATGGAATTAATCATGATGGTCAAAGATAGTGGTCAGAGGGATCTGTATCACATTTATGGGAAATGGTCAATCAAGAGTGATGTGACAGTGTGACTTCACCAATTTGTCATTTGTCCAAAAAACATCATTGTCAATTTATTCACAGTGTTTCCGATATTTGCCTCATGTTGGTCTATTGACATTCTTAGTGCAGTGATAAATGCCTTGACCAAACGATGACGGCTTTCCCATCAATTTCACCAAGTTTCCGTCCAATTATATTTGTCTTGTACCCAAGCGATCATCACCAATATCATAAAATGATCCGTCATCCCGGCTACTTCGAAAGAGACTGACCTAATCGTCATTTTTGTTTACACCCGAGTGATCATTTTGCGACATATTTCTATCTGGCCATCAAGTAGCTCCTCAAATCTCGGCAAAAATTACAGACAACTTGACAACCTCATTAGAAGGGGGACGTTTTGGCCATATTAGTGTTTTAGATGATTGCCTTCTCATCCTGTCATATAGATCTTTACTAATTATAGAAGTTGTGTTTTAGATGACAATCTAAGGTTGGTGATTTTGTATTGGATCATAGAGGTGTTAACCCATTCTTGAATATCATTCTTTTTGACATCCTTTAGAAAAAAACTTTGGAAAACATTGTGGAAAAATGAAGAAATTGCTTGTTACAAGCAATTTCTTCATTATCCACAATGTTTTCTACCACAAAAGACAGACATTTTTTAAAACATCTTCAACAGGAAGTTGGTAATGGGTTCAGCCTTGTCATGCTGGAACCAAGACTATTACTGTTCTGGCCAGAGGTATAGACCAAGATCAATCTGCACATAATTAGTCTGATTTTAGTTTCCACAACCTTTTTGTTGTTGTTGTTGTTGTTCCTCTCAAACCAGATTATTTTTTATAAATGGTGTTGCAAAGAAATTGACCACAAACTAATGCACCTATAGTGCTCAGGCTCTTAATTTTGAATGCAAGTCTGAAAAAAGATTTTATTTGGCATGATAAGTGCTAAAAATTGGTTTATCATATATTTAAAGCCAGATTACAAAGTTTGAGTAAGATTGAATGAGTAACAGAAGATAAAAAAGTGTATGAGAATTGGACAATAACCCTCCCTGTGATGGTCTCTGCCATGTTATAACCATTAACACATTCACGCACAGTGGTGCTTTTTGACAACCCTCAAGAAAAGAAATTTAGAAAACATTGTGTAAAATGAAGAAATTGCTTGAAACAAGCAATATCTTCATTTTACATGATGTTTTCTATCCAGATAGTTGAAAAAAATCTGAAAATTAATATACTTTAAATTGTCGTCTGCACCTCCTTTCAATTTGGATCAGTTGGAAATTAAGTGGTCTGATAATGGGTTAAGAGGGCCTTCCAGAGAGTTACAGCTACGGCATGAAGATCAAAAACAAAGAGCAAAGGTGTCATTAAGAAACATCTCTCTTAGAATTGAGATGCGATATTTAGTCAGGGGTGTGGAGTTCCCTTGCTCGACTTGTATGACCATGGGCTTTTCTACTTGCCAACAGGTACATTTTTCAAGGACACAAGTTCATACTAGGGAATGACTTGGAATAGTTCTCAAAAATAACTCATTATATTTTGAAAAATTATCATAATTATTGTATTGAAAGGTAGAAAATATTGTGGTTAATGAAGAAAATGATGGGTTCATTTACATCCATTAACATCCATTTTTTCTCAAAAATTTATCTCTTCACTGTATTGCAGACAGGTTCATTATAATACTGTTAAAGTCGAAATTCATTTCTTACTTGACAGGTGACAAGTGGAGAAAACTAGTACATGTATCTTCACATCACTAATTTAATTTTGAAATTTCAAGAGAGGGCAAAATTCCTCTTCCCACTCTGTTTTCTTTTAAATTTTTCTCAAGGGACAATCAAGCAGCTAAGGGATTATGTTTTAATGGTTTATAAATTTTGAAATATAATACTTTTACAATCATGGTACAAAAAGAAACCAAGGCAGAGATATGGAATGACAAAAGTAATTTGCGAGCCAGTCTATATGTCTGAACAAAATGACTGGACCAAACATTCTGACTCTTGACCAATCAGACTGGTTGTCCTTGAATTTAAATTTTAAAATGCTTATAGATAAATGGACACAGGCTCTGTAACAAATAACTGTTAAAATGTGTTCTAAACTTTGACAAGGAAGTGGGAAGGGTGTTTAATGTCTGCCAGAAACTTGATGTCAAGCCCTTGGCACACTTCCCTAGTCTCGAAAAACCATTTCAAAACTAAATGCATTACACATCGTGCCATTTGTAAAGGAGACAATATTCCATACTGATTCAAAAAGTGGCTTCTATAGTGTCAATAAGCTAGATATTTCTTAAATTTAACTTATTATCATATCGCAAAATTTTAAACTGGCCAAAATTGAAAGAGATTGCAGACAGCAATTTCAAGTTGATAGAATTTTAGATTTTTTTCAACATTCTGGATAGAAAACATTATGGAAAATGAGGAAATTGCTTGATTCAACAATTTTTTTCATTTCATACCATGTTTTCTCTATTATTTTTTATAAGGGGTGTCAAAGGCATCATTGTGTGGGAAATGTTTAAGAGCAAGACAAGGATTGAGTTGAAATTATCACTTTCATTTCTTGTGATTGAGTTGATTTTTATCCTAATTCAATTCCCTGACATGTTATATCTCCCAGCAAATTAATAATTGCATAAAATCAGTATTACATCTCGCAGAAAGTGCTAATATGACAATTTACGGAGTTTTTTGCCGTCTATTTGCATTAAGTTAGCGAAACTTCCTGTCACATCGTAAATTTCTGGTGGCACTATGGGTAACCTCTATACCTCAATATTTTACAGAATTTCCATAATTCTGTTGGCTTAATTCCTTGTCAATATCATAACGTATATTTGTCTCGATAATGTCGCCTTATGAATGATTCCACTTAAGTGATATGAAGTGAACTCGTTTCCCTAACTGTCAATTTCTGGTAACGACTTTCGATTCGTACCAGTGGGTCAACCTTGCAGCAGATATCTTCCACTTGAATATGACAATTTTCCCAGAATTTTCGATTATGAATTCCCCTCGTCTTCAATCATAGGATTCCATTCAACACAAATTGTAAAAAATGACTAATTTAGTCAAGGATGGCTCAGAATGAGATCATTTTTGTATCATAATATGGAATAAGCTGTATCGGCTCTCAAAAGACTCGTTAGGTTAAGGACCGACAGTCAATTGTCATGAAGAAGTTTATTACGACTCATTGACTTTCCCCCTCTAAATACCCACTGGGGAGCCTTGAACAACAAATTAGTATTAGTTGTGCTTGTATAGAAATGTCCCCTAATTTTATTGGATTCACTTGAAACGGTGACATATTATGCCCTCAACAATTTTGTCTGCTGATGGTGGAGAACGGAATATTTTACAGGGATTGACAAAAAATTCTTGTCACATTTGATACTGTCTAATATTTTATTGACAAGAATTTTTTTTAACTAGACCACAAAATTTTAGGCTTGCCCAAAATCAGTGAAGTTGCAGACACCACTTTTATTTTGATGAAAATTTGAAAATCTTCATCATTTCGGGTGGAAAACATTGAAGATAATGAAGAAATTGCTTGTACCAAGCAATTTCTTCATTTTCTACAGTGTTTGCAAAAGCTTTATTCTTGAGGTGTTTAAAAAAGTGTAATTGTGAGGGAATGGGTTAACCAACTTTCACATCATGAAGCACCAAGCTGGTCCTAATGAAAGAAGTTAGTCTGGACATTTTATCCCCTTACAAAATGATGAAAGTTTAGACCGGTCTAAATTGAAAAAAGCCTTAAACGGACATTAAAAGTGCATGCAAATTGAAAAATTAAAACCAAATAGGGCAGAAAACTTTTGTGTGATTGTTAAAAGCAATTCTCCTTTTCCTACAAACTTTTTACCATTAATTCTCTTAAGCATGTCAAAATGTGGGATAGTCTGGTAATTAGCTAAAATGCATGTCAGTCGTAAAATACCTATATTACTATAAGTATAAAACATTTTGAGAAAAGGAAAAATTGCATATTCTGAACTATGTTTTCTATTTACTTTAGGGAACAAATATATAGCTTTGTTCTATTGAACAAATGATGCTCCTAATAGTGAAAGGGTACTTAAGAATAGTTGTAGGTTATACTCTATGAATCACTGCTTATTATCAGCAGTTTAGTTTTCCACAATGTTTCTTTAAGTTTTTTGGGTATTTTTTTTCCTGAGGATTGTAAGAAAGTGGTATTGTGTGATAATGGCTTAACCCATTACCAGATGATATTTAGACTGGTCTAAATTGAAAGAAGTTGTAGACGACAATATATAGTTAATGAAATTCTAAAATTCTTGTCTTTTTCGGAAGAGAAAATAGTGGATAATGAAGAAATTGCTTGTAACAAGCAATTTCTATATTTTCCATAGCAATTTTTCTTACCGGGGGTCAAAGAGTGTCATTGTGTGGGAATGGGTTAAATCCTTTGAACTTCAATTTACTAACTGCAAAAAAACATTAATGGAAATGGAACATACAGAAGTTGGTTAACCCCACACACGTTATCTAATGACGAAGGTTAATTGTTTTTTCGTCAAATATTTTTCTAACAATCTGTATGGCCATACCAGATGGTATTTCAATGTGAGGTTTTGGCAAAGTACTGGTCGATGTTGGTTTCGTGTTCAAGGTAAATGCCGCCCTGATTGACAGCCACAAAGACCGCATGAAATTTGTCAATTTCCATCGCCCTTGTCAGTAAGATAATGTCTCGTTGTTGTAGTGTTGATCTATTCACCAGACTAAGAAACATAAATAGTAATTTTCTAGGTTCTTGAAACATTTTACCTTCTCTAATTTATTTTCAGGACATCAGTAAAACATGAAAAATGAAGACATAGTGCTTCTGTCACAATCTTCTATATTCGAATCATCGCTTTTACCTTTGTCTATATTCTATTTTAAAAACTTTCAAACCTGTGCTGTGGCCCTTTTAGTCTTAACCCTTGTCATGCTGAACCTGGAATATTCCTATTTTGGCAGGAGGTATAGACAAAGATTAGCCTGCACATATGTGCAGTCTGATCTTAATCTGCACCACCAATTTGTCTCTTTTGAGCAAGAGGTGTTTATGAGACAAATTTTTGAAATAATTATTAGCCGATTCTAAGTGCTTCCAGTGCTTTCAGGTCTTTTAATTTTGATGCAATTCTGTGGATAATTTTATTCAGCATAACAAGGGTTAATGACTTTTCCTTTTTGGAGGAGGGGCATTTTTTATTGGGCTTAATAGAAGTTAAGGTATTACTGTGCTATAGCACAGTTGGTAGTGTGTTACAAGCAATTTCTTCTTTTTCTTCAACGTTTTCTTAATTATAAAATCACAGGGAAGTAAAAACCAGGGGTTTGAACAGGAAAGGTTAACCTATTACCTGTCGACAAACTTGAAGACTTGTCCAATTTGAAAGAAGTTACAGAGGAAGTTTATGAATTTCACAATATTGTAGAGATAATTGTGGTAAATGAAGAAATTGCTTGTTACAAGCAGTTTTGTCATTTTCTTTAATGTTTTCCAAACCTTCTTTTCTTGAGGGGTTCTTGTGTAGGAATGGATTAAGTCAAAAACATTGCCATGGGATTATGGGTCATTAGACCCATTAACTATTTTGTTTCAGGTTTACAGGCAGTTTAACCCTTTCCCATTCAATCCCTGGTTTGTACGTCCCTGTGATTTTATATTCTAGAAAACATTGTAGAAAAAGAAGAAATTGCTTGTAACAAGCAATTTCTTCCTTTTCCACAATATTTTCTACCCTCCTGAGTAGTTATTTTTCAAATTAAATCCACTTTAACCTATTCCAACACAGCAAAAATTTAGACTGGTCCAAATTGAAAGAAGCTGCAGACGACAATTTCAAGTTGATGGAATTTTGAATTTTTTCGTCTTTTTGGATAGAAAATATTGTGGATAATGAAGAAATTGCTTGATACAAGCAATTTCTTCATTATCCACAATGTTTTCCAAAGTTTTTTTCTTGAGGGGCGTAAAAAGGAGGGATTGAGTTGGAATGGGTTAAATTTTCCTCTGCAAAACCTTTGAATTTGGACAGGTCTAAAATTTTTCAAAACAGGAGGTAAAAACAGAGTTATGTATTGAGAATAATGAATTAAAAAGCTTTTCCTTTTGAAAATTAATTTCTATGGACCAAACTACTGGATAAAGTGGTGAAAACTCGAGGTTTCTCTAAGAGTTTTTGTAAATGTCAGGTTGGAAAGGGTGGATATAAATCGTAACAGGAAGCAAGGAGCGTGCCAGGTTTCCCCTGTGAACTTTTGACAAACATAAACCTGTGATGGGGAAATGAAACGAAGCAGATGTCAGCCATCGTGATCATACGGTACATCTTCTGCTACCGAGATTGTCAATTACCACCAATCTACCTTATAAACATGGCCGACATTTTAATTCGACCAGACTCCAGGGTACATGTACTAACATTTTATCCCTGGTAATGGCTGGAAGTTGGTGCCAATAACCAATTAAAGATAAGACCTTTATCGGATGACAAAATGTTGGCATTATCTGAAATACAAGTAAAGTAATGTAAAGTAGAGCAAGATTTTAAGTAAATCAACACTGTAGATTAACCCATTCCCACACAATTATGCCTTTTGACAATCCTCAAGAAAAACAATTTGGAAAACAATGTGGAAAATGAAGAAATTGCTCTTTGCAAGCAATTTCTTCATTTGCCACTTTGCTTTCTACGCAGAAAGTTGAAAAATCTAAAATTTCATTAATTTTAATTGTAGTCTGCAACTTCTTTCAATTAGGACCAATCTAAAATTTTGTTGTCTGAAAATGAGTTAAATACATTTTTTTTTTGTATTTTTCATTTAAATATTTTCCTTAAATTTGGCAAAACTGATCCTGTTAACATATAGATCTGCATTTATGAGTTTTTCTTTATGATGTCATTGATTGATTGATTGATTGAATAGGGTTTGATGCCACTTTTAACAGTATTTCAGTTGTATTGCGGCAGCTGGAGCGCCTAACAATGGATTCCTGATATTTTTCACACCAGTACTACCACTACATCCTTTCCTAGCCTCCAGCTGCTATCCCACTTAGGTTTGCGATTATCCACCCATTGGTGAGAGACAAATGCTGGAAAGAATATGTGCCACCACTGGGGATCGGCTCTGTATTTGAAGCTGTTATACTTTGATATGGCTAACTTATCATTTTTTTTCTTCAAAAAAATCAATTTACATGGTGTATTCTGAACTAGGACAAAGGTGAAACTCCTCTCTTGGCAGTCCAAGCCTATGAGGCTTATCAGTAGTTCATCCTAAGTAGCAGAAATGTGACGATATTGATTTATCTGTGAGAGATAGGGGATCACCCCGAAGCCACCTTTTGATGTCACTCCAGTAAACAAGTTTGTGATATAAACTAGCAGGGGATCAGCACCTGTCCAGAAGTGCAGGATAGCTGGATAGAGCTAGAATGTTGTATCTGTTAGCAAGGAGTCAATCTAGATAGGACATTCCTGCTCAGGGTGAAATAACAGATTATTTGGCTAAGCATCTTGAAGCAGATTTCTAAGTGGCCTGTGGTAATTAGATAGGTGATAAGAACCCTTCATAAAATGCCTAAAAGAAACATTGCAAGGTGCAAAACTTTTAGATGTAAAATTTTGTCAGTTGTTGTCAGTCAGGTTAGGGTGGTTTTGTGTGTGTGTGGGTGGGGGGGGGGAGATCCTTTATTTATCAAATAGTTAGTAAGTATGTAGCAAAAAGAGAAAATTGCAGTGGCCTATCTTGGATTTAAACCACAGACCCCTTGCTTGCAGATCAGATGCTTTGTCAATTGTTCCACTTTCCTATTCCTGAACCTTTTCTTGTTTTTGATCTGTTTGTGGAGTGGAAGACTTCACTAAACCAATTCCCATACAATGACGTTTTTGACACCCCCTTAAAAGCTTTGAAAAACATTGTGGAAAATGAAAAATTGCTTGTTACAAGAAATTTCTTCATTATCCACATTATTTTTTACCCACAAGGCCAAAGATTTTTTAGATCCAATCAACTAAAAATGGTTGTCTACAACTTCTTTCAATTTGAACCAGTCTAAAATTTTCATTGTCTGGTAAGGATTATAATAACTTAGATCTATACTTTTCAATGAAATATTTATGGTGAATCAAATCATTCTCAAATAATTAACACACGCGCATTTAAAATTTACAAATAAAGATTTATAAGATTGACTTAAAAATTAAATCGGAGCTTATTAATTAAATACAAGCAGCATTGTTTAAGCTTGTCTTGGGATTTGCCTGTTAAGATAGGACTTAATTGTCAAAGTATCGGATGATTTATGATTGCATGTTCTCTAATGGACGCTAATTATTGGTGACAGCCAGTGGAATCCTTTAAGTTTTCCTGAAGTTTTATCAACTTTTTCAATCAGGTCTTAATTATTTGGGTCCACATGGGAACTCCACTGAAATTTCAGAAGTTTGATCAAATGATTTTTCAGAAAATGATCCTTCACATCAATTTAAAGTCTTTAGCGTCTTTTTAACTTTTGTCATGCTGAATAAAATCCTTGTTCTACATTGTGTCAAAATCAAATTGCTAAACCATTCCCACACAATCCCTCCTTTTTATGCACCTCAAAACAAAAACTTTGGAAAACATTTTAAAAATGAAGAAACTGCTTGTATCCAAAAAGACAAAAAAGTTCAAAATTCAATTAACTTGAAATTGTCGTCTGCAGCTTCTTTCAATTTGGATCAGTCTGGAATTTTGTTGTGTGGGAAAGGGTTAATTATTTTCATGAACAACTCTGACCACCCATAATGTGAATGATACTGGTTAGATATGCTTAAAAAACAAGTTTGAAGTGATGGACTGTGGTAAATGAAGAAATTGCTTGTAACAAGCTTGAAAGCAATTTATTCATTTTCCTCTATGTTTTCTACAACAAAATACATGATGTCAACATGAGATGATGAAATATTAAAAATCTTTGTATTTTGAGATTGAAAACATGGTGGATAAATAAGAAATTGCTTTTAACAAGCAATTCTTCCTCATCCCCCACATTTACAGAAGCTTTTTTCTTTGGGGCATCGAAAAGCATTATTGTTTGGAAATGGTTTAACCTTTTCCTGTTCAAAACCGGGATTTTAAGTCCCTGTGATTTTATGCTTCAGAAAATATTGTTGGAACAGAAGAAATTGTTTGTAACAAGAAATTTCTGCTTTTCCCACAATATTTTCTACTACATAGGATGGTTTTACTTCATATACCATCCAAGGTTTGATATTGTCTGCAATGTCTTTCAATTTGGACCAGTCAGAAATTTGAAAAAAAGTGGGATAGGGTTTATATGTCTGCCAGTGTGTTAACCCATTATTAGACTGCAATATCTTAGACTTGTCCAAATTGAAAGAAATAGCAGACGACAATTTTTAGTTGATAAAAATATCAATAATCTTTGTCTTATGGGGTTCAAAACATGGTGGATTTCTTCATAATCCACCATGTTTTCCAAAGTTTCAAAAAGCGTAATTGTTTAGAAATGGGTAAATACGTCTGTCAGGGTGTATTAGAGAGAGGACCTTGATGGTGCTGTACTCCATGGCTCATTAAGGATGCAATAGTTGCATAATCAATGTAATCTATATAATTACTATTAGTAAAACAAACGCTGACATCATCAAAACTGATGTGGAGGAGATTAATTATCTAAATGACGACATTCCTACACTGATGAGTTTCCAGAATATTAACCCATTATGACACAAAACACTTTTTGACGACCCTCACTTCAACTCCGGGAAAAAAACTACTGAAAACATTTGGACAATTAAAGAAACTTGATTTCCTCTCCTAAAGTAAAACAATCCAAAATATCATCCACTAAAATTTGTTCTGCAGCATTTTGAATTTGGACCATTGTAAAATGTTGTCATGTGAGAATGGATTAATTCAAATTTAGACATTCTTAAGTTATTTCATTGAGTTTAGATTTAGTAATTTTTTTTTCTCAGAACTCTCAGTCAGGATTCTGGAATTGATTTCAGATGTAGGGGATGTCTGCTATAAAGTATTTAATGTGGGAATGGGTTAATTCCAACTTTCTGAAGTTTTGTCATTTAGTTTTGAATCAGTAAATGTTTTTTTTTTCTTGGAGCCCTTAGTTGGGATTCCAGAATTGACACCAGATATAGGGGGTGTCTGCCATAAAGTATTCAGTTTCTGCATATTTCTGCAACATTCTGTTTGTATTCTATTGAGAGACAGTTGCTGTTGTCCCCTCGAGGATTACCGTAAAAGGTCATTAATGTCACAAAGACTGTATGGGTCACATGTAATACTGTTTAAATGTCCCTGCCTCTATTTGTGTTATCATTTTAGATGTGTCAACAGGGGGCAGTACTTCTCTCTTTGTACAACCAAATTATCTCATGAATATCTGGAATCATAAAAGAGAAAGGTATATTCAAGGGTTAACCCATTACCACACAATAACGCTTTTAGACAACCCTCAATATGAAAGCTTTGGAAAACATTGTGGAGAATGAAGAAATTATCCACAATGTTTTCTACCCTAGAAGACAAAGACTTTGTCAACTTGAAATTGTCTTCTGCAACTTTTACCGAGGGATATTCTAATGTTGAAAATGCTATTTTATTTAATTGCGTATTAAATTGGAATGGGTTAGTCTTCGAAGGAATATTGAGTTTTACCAGTGAAATCGTAGCTGAACTTGTAGGTGATTTTTGGTCGAACCGTTACGAGACCCAGTTATACTGAGGTACCATGCTTTGTCCTAACTATCTTGTAATATCTGGGGAACACTGTATGTACATTCTAGAAAAGCTCCCTCTTTGACTTCTGCATAAATATGAAGCTCTTGAATCGTGATTAGTAAACTTCATCTGTATTTCTCACAGAATGTGTATGATTTTGTACAAAGTAATATTTTGTGAAATTATTGCTTTGTTTCACTGATGTATGTTACTGATTTTGTATGTGATACTTTTTTTAATATATATTTGGTAAACAAGTTTCTATAACCCGTTCCCGTACAATCCCACTTTTTGACGCCCTTAATGAAAAGAGAATTTGGAAAACATAGTAGAAAATGTAGGAATTGCTTGTAATAAGCTATTTCTTTATTCTATGCTATGTTTTCAACCTAAGAGATACAGAAAAACAAAATATCAACTTTGAATTGTCGTCTGCACTTCTTTCAATTTGAATCAGTTTAAAATTTTGTCAATTGGTAATGGGTCACTAATATATCACTGATATATATCTCACGTATTTTGTATGCGGTAGTCTTTTTATTCAGAATGTTGAATTTGTTCATGTTTCACGTTTTATATGTTCACCGTTTTGACGCTACTTACATTTCAATTTCTTTTCTTTTTTTCAAGCCATTCAGAGTGATACTTATGGTAAGATAAAACACATGGTCTTTATGGTTTTTATCTGGTGATCCAATTTGTGACATTTCTGACAATTTCACACATGCATGAACTGTATACGCTATCCTTACAATATAAGGCTCATGAGATCATGAACTTTTCAAGCCGATCATGAACTGTTCTTCATATGTTCAGAATTCGAGTTCATGTCCATTTGGATAAGAACCGTCATTAACACAAATTCATGAACTGTTCATGAACATATCATGCTACAAAAAATCCATCAAGTGCCTAACAGTAGTGTAGCCTGGAAAGTCGCTTAGTGTGTTTAGAATATTTTGCTGACCATTGAACAATACTTTGCGTCAGTATTTATGATAGAGCACAAAGTGACAATAGATCAGACCCTGTGGATCCAATGGCTGATCTGAGTCTTTGTGCATAGACTAAACCTATTACATGTACTAACAACAAAATTCTAGACAGGTCCAAATTTAGAGAAGATGCAGACGACAATTTTAAGTTGATGAAATTTGAAAAATAGTTGTCTTTTAATGAAGAAATTGCTCATAACAAGCAGTTTCTTCATTAACCACAATGTTTTCAAAACCTTTTTCAGTGGGAATTGGTTAATGATTGAAATGTCACAAACGGGGCTCAATTATATTTAAATTTTGTTTTAGATTTTCATTTGACATACTTAAATTGTCGTAAAGAATACAGTTTTGTATATTTCAATTTCAGGGCGCCCGTATATTGTTGTATTGTTGTCTTTCTATTGTGTATTCCATATTTCCCATAATAAATTTACAAATCTCTACAAAATATGCAACACAATTGGATAAGAAATTGTTACTTTCTTGTTAAATTTCTAACCAAACATTTTTTTGTGTTTGTGAATTTGTTATGATTTTCACTCTAATTTGCGGTATATAAATTTTTCTTCAATGAGAATCAATGAACTGGCTATTTGAAGGAATTTTGTTTCACTTATTGTAAAATTTCATGGAAATATTCTACTTGACTTTTGAAATAATGACTTGTAAATAACCATCCAGAAATGTTCAGGAAAATAATAATTCAAGTTAAGGATATTTGCTTGAGGAAAAAAATTCAAGAAGTCATGCTCTTGTCTACAAAAATTGAATACTGCTTTCTATATCTGAGATTATACGGTATTGATTGTTATGATAAAGGTTTGTTCTGGTTGAGGATTAACTAAAATTTTAGACTGATCCAAATTGAAAGGATTTGCAGGCTATATTTCTAATTGTTCTAAAATTGGAATATAAGTGCCAAATGTGGTAGAAAGCATTGTGAGAAAAGGAGAAATTGTTTGTTTAAAGCAATTTCCCATTTTTTTCACAAAGTTTTCCAATATTGTATTTCTTCAGGGCATCAAATTAAGTAATTGTGTGGTATTTGGTTAAGGAATGCTACTTAGTAAAAGGAAAAAATGTTAAAAATTACCTCCAACAACATTTTAGACTGGTCCAAGTTGAAATAAATTGAAGAAAATAGTGTTAAGTTGAAAGAATTTAAGAAATCTTGAATGAAGAAATTACTTGTTAATTTTCACGATGTTTTCACAAGCTAGAGGGGTCTAAGGGTGATTACATTGGAATGGATTAACCCTTGTCATGCTCAATAGAATCTTTTCCGGAATTGCATTAAAATCAAAGGGCTAACAGCACCAGATGCATTTGTTATTGGTCATTATTTCTTTAAAGAATCTGTAGGTCTGTCTGGGTCAATATTTAGTTTGGAAAACAATCTTATGGACATTTCTGGCTTAAAGAGGGGAAACCGGTGAGGTAGACTAAGATCAGACTGCACTTATGTGCAGGCTGATCTTATGTCTATGCCTGACATGCAAAAGCAGGAATTTTCCGGGATCAGCAAGACAAGGTTTAGATGAAATAAATTCTAAATCCAAATGAGAGGAATCAAGAAAGGGTTGAAGAGGCCTACAGGAATATATTACATTTATTTACAGGCCTTTCTTTGGTTTGGTGTGAAAAACACAATAATTCTGTACACCTCCTAACAAAATAATCAACTTTATTCTACGTGCAATTAGCTATTTTTAGGTAAAAAAGACATTGTTGTCATGGCATAATATAATTTTGATCGGAAAACCCAATTAACGATATGTGCAAGTTCTGCAATTGACTCTTTTCTGCAAGAAAGTGACTGCACATAACATTTTTTGAACGAAATAAATACACATGTGGAATGAACCACATGATTCCCCAATTCAAAGCAACTAATTTTTTTCAATAAAAAGTTGATATACTCCAGAAAAATGTGTCAAAAAAATCTACAAAAAAATGCAACTTGCCTTCCTTTTTCGAAACATTATGATAAGAGTATTCAAAGAAGAAAGGGAAAGGTGTGAAGATGATTTCATATAAGTAGATGATTAGATTTGTTGGTGTGTCATGAAACAATTTTAGTCACTCCTCTGTGTTTTAATACTTCTTTATAAATCTGTATATATTGCTGCTTTTATTGCTTTCGTCTTCTTTTGTCATTATTTCTGTTCACCAGAGAGAGCTTGTAATTCACCCATTTACCAAATACTCAAAAGTTTTGATAAACTGAAGAAATATACCTTAACCTATATAATGCAGAATTAAAATGCATTGAAATCAAAGGACTGACAGCACTGGAAGGTATAATTGATGGTCAATATTTCTTTTGACATTAATTATCTAGCATCTCTGTTAAAGGGAAAAAGCAGGAGGTGTAGTAAACATCAGACTGCACTTATGTGGAGGCTGATCTTTGTCTATTCCTCCTGTCAAAACAGGAATATTCCATGTTCATCATGACAAGGGTCAACATTGTTGAGCTGCAGATGAGAATTTCAACTTGATGAATTTGTTACTTCAGTGCAGAAAAAATCGGTGTAAATAATGGACAATTACTGCTGGTTACAAGCAATTTCTACATTTTCCACAATGTTTTCTCAAGTTTTTTTTCTTGGGGTGCCTAGAAAAATGGGATTGTGGGGGAATAGGTTAAAACTCTTTTCTTGAGGTGTAAAAAAGTAGGAGCATGTGGGACTAGATTTAATCCATTCTCACACAATCCCGCCTTTTTGCGCCCCTAAACAATAATTTCCTTATTATCTGTGTTTTACAAATTTCCTTATTATCCGTGTTTTACACTGTGGAAGGCAAAGAAATTTGAAATTTTATCAACTTGAATAATTATGTTTTCTGCAGCATCTTTGAATTTGGATCAGACTAAGAATTTCTCAAGTGGTAACGGGTTAAAGAAAGGTAACTGTACTATGGCTGTTAATCTGTCTAAAATTGTTAAATATTTCAAACGATGTTGTAAAGCTTATGGAAACATTTTAATTGTGTTTTCATGTTATCCTTCAAAAAGTTCATCACAAACGTGATCATAGGGCCCCGCTTTACCGTTTTTATACGAGGGATTTTGGCGTGGGATTAACAAAGTCGGATGATAATGAATTCTTGTCTTTTAGCAGACTGTATACCTGTTGATTATGTAATTATGATTTTTTCTTCGTTAATTAATTTGTTTAATAATAAGGATTAGTCCCGAGGATTTGGCCTGGACTTTAAATTGTAATCTGTTTGTCTTTATTAGTTTGTTCGAACTTTGCCTGAGGACCACTGGGAAAATTTTGCTAATCCTAATAACTGATTTCAAAAGAGCTATAACAGTTAAGAATTTACCCTTTTTCCTCCAACATGTATTTACCATTGAACTGTTGTATAAAATTAGCCCTTTTCCATATAATGAGGATTTTAAAGCCATGATATGAAAGCTTTGGAAAACATTGTTGAAAAAGATGAAATTGCTTGTGAAAGCAATTTCTTCATTATCCACAATGTTTTCTACCACAAAGATTTCATCAACTTAAAATTGTCACTTGCACCTTCTTTGAATTTGGACTGGTCTAAGATTTTTACAATCAATTTCTTCATTATCCACAATGTTTTCTACCCAAAAAGAGAAGGATTTTAAAGATTTCATCAACTTAAGATTGTCATCTGCACCTTCTTTGAATTTGGACTGGTCTAAAATTTTATCTTGTGGGAATGGGTTAAATCAATTTGCTGTTAATTTTGATGGAAATAGTAGCCTATGATATCAAGGCACAGTTCGAGGCTGAATCGTAGAAAAGAGAAGCATATTCAAGGGTTCACAATTTAGTTATCAGCATTACCAGAAACTAAATTTTAGAGACTGGTTCATATTTTAGAGACTAGTTCATATTTTAGAGACTGGTTCAAATTTTAGAGAGTGGTTCAAATTTTAAGGACTGGTTCATATTTTAGAGACTGGTTCAAATTCAAAGAAGTTGCAGATGATTGTTCATAATCGATGAATCTTACAAATCTTTGCTGTTCATTGAAAAACATTGTTGAAAATGAAGAGATTGCTTTTACACACAATTTCTCCATTTCAAACAATGTTTTATCAAGGTTTTGGGGGGTATGAAAAAGCAGGATTGTGTGGAATTGGTGATAGAGTTTAAAAAATGATCTCTTTCACAATTAGAATGAATACATACCTTAAAGATACATTTAACCTATTCCCAAACAATCCAACTTTTTTGTCTGCAAAAGAAAACATTAATTTCTCCTTTTCTTACAATGTTTTCTATCCAATATGGCACATACGTGTATTTTCAATTTAAGCAATCTCTGAGATTTCGTCTTCAAACTGCTTTCAATTTGGACCAGACTAAAATTCTGTTATTTGATAATGGGTTAGGATATATTGCTGTTAAGCCCATTCCCATACAATGACGATTTTAAACGCCCCTCAATATGAAAGCGTTGGAAAACACTGTGGATAATGAAGAAATTGCTTGCTACAAGCAATTTCTTCATTATCCACAATGTTTTCTTCCCCAAAAAGCAAGCGTACTAAAGGTTTCATTAACTTAAATTTTTCGTCTGCAGCTTCTTTGAATTTGGACTGGTCTAAAATTTTATTGTGTGGGAATGGGTTAAGTACTATCTATGGACACCCACATGATTTGCCCATGTTGTCTATGAAATGCAAAATTCATTTTCAAGACAAAGCAATTAAAACCTGATGGAATATTACGATTTGATTAAACACATTTGCTATGTTGGCAAGCGTCAGCCGTTTAATTTTTTAGAAGTGGCGTAAAATTGATACATAAATGATACCTAGCACATCTGCCCTTCTTATGATAAAAGCCATTTACGATGATGTACCCTGCCTCATCGCTTTTATATGTACTTAATGAAAAAATATGATTTTATACTTTCGTCATAACTTGGATTTCATGCAATATGTCTACCCTTGCCTTATACCTTGGAAAAATTGCTTGCAACAGTTTCTTGTTTTCTCCTAATATGACACTTATTTGTTGATCAAAATTCACTAAACCCATTCCCACACAATGATGCCCTCAAGAAAAAATAGCTTTGGAAAATATTGAGGATAATGAAGAAATTGCTTGTAACAAGCAATTTCTTCATTATCCACAATGTTTTCTAACCCAAAAGATAGTGCTTCTGAAAATTTTATCAACTAAAAATTGTGGTTTGCAACTTCTTTGAATTTTGAAAAATCTATAATTTTTTCATCTGGTAATGGGTAAAACTATTGTCTGCATACTTCTTTAATTTAAACCAGAATGACATTTTATTGTCTAGTAAGGTAATACATCTATGAATTGCCATAAGACTATGAGTTTTGCTTTCAGAGACAGCTCCACATATTTTATCACATATATAATCAAATGGACGTAAAAACCAAGAACTTTACGGGAAAGGGTTAAATTGTTGTCTGCAACTCTTTTCAATTTGGACCAGTCTAAAATTTTGTCATGTGGACTGGGTTAATACATTTGCAGTGATACTTTCAAGCTGTAGTTATGACATTTAGGGTGTCGACGTTTTGCTTTTTGTTTTAGGTCCCATTGATTTTACAAACTGACGGCATCTCAGTCAAATTGCCATGTTAGAGGTGAATGGGCCTTGTTAGTGATCCGTATACTATGTTTTGATGAATTGTCACTATCAATCAAAGAACCAATTGACCAATCAAATCATTCATTTAGACTGCAAGTGAACTGTTGACTTCAAAATTGGTCGACATTTATGTGAAGCATTTTTGTTTGTTTGAATGGCAACTCAATCCATTTCCAAATAATCCTGCTTTTTTAAACACTGCTAGAAATCAAAGCACTGAAAAGTACTGTTAGCAAGCAATGCAGTAATCTTCTTTGTCAAACGTTATCATGATAAAGAAACAAGGTAAAAGTAATCAAGGAGAAATCCATTCTCATACAATTCTGCATTCATTTTGATTTGTTTGTTTGAATGGGGTTTTACGCCGCTTTCAATAATCTTTCAGTTAAATCGCAGCGGCTGGAGCACCTAACAATGGAATCCTGGTATTTCCGGACCAGTACTACCATTACATCCTTTCCTAGCCTCCAGCTGCTATCCAACATAGGTCTACGATTATCGACCCATTGGTGAGAGACAAATAGTCGGAAAGGATGAGTGCTGCCGTCAGGAATCGAACCCGGGACCTCTATATTGATAGTCTGACGTGCTATGACAGCGGCACCTTCATTTTAAAGTTTTATACCTAAAGAGATAAATATTTTAGAATTTTCAACAAATTGAAACTGTTGTACGCAACTTCTTTGAAGACTCTGATCAAAGTCTCACAATGTGCTCAAGTGAGCTAAAAACCTAGGAGATGAACTTGCATACAGAGTTTACAAAATTCCTGATATACATATGTTTTCTGTCGTAGTTCTTGCTATTTGGGGAAAGTAACGTAAGAACAAGCTAAGTTTCAACGATTTTAATTTGCACACGACAGAAACACAAATATTGGATCTCCCAGAATTTACACTAAAAATGGCTTGAACTCAAGCTTGTTAGACATAACGTCTCTGGCTCTCCAAAGTCAAGTTATACTGTCAAGGCACTCCTTCAGATTGTAATCTTCCTTTTTTCTTAACTACGGATTTTGGGTCAAATATACCCGTTTAGTTGCAGTTATTCAGCCAATCAAATACAATTCTGATCATTCTGTCCAATGAAAAATCTTAAGCTAAACACAAAGAAACCAAACAATGGCAGTTCTGCAGTTTGCAAATGTGACACGTAGCAGTTTTACTACCTATTGTTTAGCCTATTATCAAGCAGATTTTTTGGCAGATCAAGATGATTACAGGTTATTGATGTCGATGTCTTTTTTGTTTTGTCCCTTGTGTTATAATTAAGGTCCCATCTTACATATCTCAGTTTGATCAAAAACATTTTATATAAATTTCGAACATTCTTTCAATCCTTACAAGCATCTAAAAAGTGAACAAAATAAACAGATTAACATTTATAATATGCAAAATATTACCAAGTGCAATAACCTATTAGTTATTCTGGTTGTAAAATAAACAGAAAGTGTTACTGCATAGCATAAGAACTACTTTTTACGGCGTAGGCGTTTAACAGACTTAGTGGTTAAACCTCCAATGGCAGTTTGCACTTGTTGAACTTTGAGACGACCTCAAAATTTTGTCTGTTAACTTAACCCTTGTCATGCTGAACCCGGAATATTCCGGTTTTGGCAGGAGGTGTAGACTAAGATCAGACTGCACGTTTGTGCAGGCTGATCTTAGTCTACACCTCCTGCTCATACTTTTCCTTCCCGAGTTGTTTAATATGTTGATTTCTAAAATAGATATTGATTTTTTAACAAGAAGTTCTATCAGTGCTTTCAGTCCTTTCATTTGACAGCAATTCACTAAGGAAATTTATACAGCATGACAAGGGTTAAGCTTTCAAAACTGACACTTTGCTAGCTCAAAAGCATGGAAAAGATTATGGACAACTAAGAAATTGCTTGTGAGAAACACTTTAATAATAATAATGATAATTTTTCTTCATTGTCCACAGTTCCTTTCTACCATATAAGATAAAAATTCTAAAATTCTACTATAACTTAAAATTGTCTTCTGCAACATTTTCATGCAACAAATGATTGAAAGAGCTTTCATAACCTGCACATACCAATCACAAAGAGTATTCATGTAGAAAGGTAGAATGGCCATTCTAGTTTAAAACGTCTAGCAGGAGCCAAAAGACTGCCATGACCCCTGTGCATAGACTTTGCAGTCTGCTCAGAATCAATACGTTTCACAAGTCCCTGAAGCCTTGATAGTCCCATTTGACATGATAGGTCAAATACGTGGAAAGATTTTCTGTATGAATATTCGGGGCATGATGTCAGAGATTAAAGGGATCTAACTCCAATAAAAAAATGATGGCAGACACAGTAATGTTCTGTCGCCTGTGGTTACAAAATAGAAAGTTTTCGGAAGTTTTTGATGTTATATGATGTTATTATGATTTTATCGCCATTATTTACTACGAAAAGTATTTCCAAGTGAAATGTTCTTGTACTGATTTGTTTTAACCCATTAAAAGACAGCAAAATTTTAGAATGGTCTGTAATAAAAGATGTTGCAAACAATATTTTTATGCCCCCGCATCGATAAAATCGGGGGCATATTGTTTTACCGGTGTCTGTCTGTCTGTCTGTCTGTGTGTCCATCTGTCTGTCCGTCTGTCTGTCTGTCTGCAAAACTTAACCTGCCAACTAAACATTTTCCAATAACTTCATCCCTGATTAAGTTACAATGCTAATATTTGGTATGTAGATAGGTCTCAACAAGGCGCAACTGGGGAACGTCATTTCATCAAGGTCAAGGTCAAAATTTTAACCCTTTACCCGTTTCTAAAGAATTCCATTTCGGGGGCATAGTGTTTCACAAACACATCTTGTTTAGTTTATGGAATTTTACAAATCTGTGTCTTTTTGGAAGGAAAACATTGTTGATAATTGATTATAACAAGGATTTTTTGCATTTTCCAAAGCTTTATTCTTCTTAAATGCTAGATTGTTTGGGAATGGGTTAAGTTTGTCTGTGATTGTTAGACTCTCTAAGATCAATTATAAACAAATAATTTCAACTGATTGTAAGTCCAATGCTAAAAGTAACTTATGTTATACTTAACCCATTCCCACACAATCCCTCCTTTTTATACCCCTCAAGAATAAAGCTTTGGAAAACATTGTGGATAATGAAGAAATTGCTTGTATCAAGCAATTTCTTCATTATCCACAATGTTTTCTATCCCAAAAGACAAAAAAAATCAAAATTCCATCAACTTGAAATTGTCGTCTGCAGCTCCTTTCAATTTGGACTGGTCTAAAATTCCATTGTGTTGGAATGGGTTAACTGATTAACCTATTACCAGACAACAACATTTTAGACTGGTCCAAATTGAGAGAAGCTACAGACAATGATTTTTAGTTGATGAAATTTCAAAAACATTTGTGTCTTTGGATAGAAAACGTAGATAACGAAGAAATTATTTGTAACAATTGCCTTTTTCTTTAGGGGCGTCCTTGTGAGGGAAACCAGTTACCAAACAGCAAAATTTTAGACTGGTTAGGTGTGTGAGTCGGAGTGTGTGTGTTTATGTGTTTGTGAGTGTGTCCATTTCTTTTGCAGAAAATAACGCCTACATTAATTAATGGGATTCAAAATCACTTCGTACAGTATAACTTTTGTTTCCCTTGAAGAATGTGTGAAGAATTCTCTTAGATACTCCAAAGTTTAAGGTCACAACTGAAGGTCATGTGACAAGCTATGACGTGGGAGGATCCATGTTTGTTAGGAATTTGTAGTCTCAAAATGTTTCTCAGGGATATTTCTATTTTGTTCATTAAATATTCTATGGGGGAATAGATTAAAGCATCATTGTAAAGATGAATTTGAGAATCGCAGTAGTGGACAGTAGAAACATTGCTTACTCGAATAATCTTGAGGAGTTATAAAAGTTGAAAAATTCTTAAGCAAATATTAGTTATAGCATTGGTTAAAAAGGAAACTGTGAAGGTGATTTTGTTACCTATCAAGTATTTAAATTATACAAGGCAGTTTTCACCTCTTTCCTTACGCCAGCGTCATCCTGTCATGGAGGGGTGTGAGACATGTCGCAGAAACGTCTACGAGACGGAATTGGAATTAATTTTGTTTGAAAAACAGGACTTTCCTAATACCATTATCCCTTTCTGTCACTTGTCATCTAATACCTTCATCAATTTTGGAAATGAACTTTTTCATTTTCTTCCAAGAAATATGAGCTGTCATACCAAAAGGGAGCTTTCAGAAAATGTAGAAGGTATCAATTATAGACCAGACTGTCTTAACCTGTTTAACACAATAATGTTTTTTCACACCCCTCAATAAAACATTGTTGGAAAGCATTGTGGACAATGAAGAAATTGCTTGTGACAAGCAATTTCTTCATTGTCCACAATGTTTTCTATACTAAAAAGCAAAGGTTTTCTGAATTCCATCAACATGAAATTTTTCATCTGTAACTCTTCAATTTGGACCAGTCTAAAATTTTAATGTGTGTGGTAGTGTTAACCCTTTTCATGCTGAATTAAATCATTATATTCAAAGGGTGGAAGGCACAAGGGTCATAATAGCTTCGGGTCAAACTGGTGAATAAAAGTCACTCATCAAATAATTATTAAAATTTACTGCCTGGCTGGTCTTTTTGAACTATGGCCAACCAATATCATTACTTCCTTTTTAATGTCTTTGACTCATTCCCACATTCTATTCCTGCTTTTTATTCAACTTCATAACACTGTAGGAAATGAAGAAATTGTTTGCTAGAAATAATTTTCTTGATTTTCTGTGATGTTTTCTTCCCTTGCAGACAAAAAATAAAAACAAATTTAAGATTTCATTAACTTGCAGTTGTTGTATGCAACTTCTTTCAATTTGAACCAGACTGACATTTGTTATTAACCTTTGACCAGATGGCAAAGTTTAAGAATGCCTTTTCTTCTTTTTCACAAAGTTTTCCATAGCTTTTTTTCTTAGGGGAGTCAAAAAGTGTCTTGTGTGGGAAAGTGTTAATACATTCCCAAAGAACAAAATTTAAGTTTGGTCCAAATTGAAAGATGTTTTAGTCAAAAAAATAATATATATGTTAAAATTGAATAAAAGGGCTAAATAAGGTAGAAAACATTGTGAGAAAAAAAAGAAATTAATTGTTACTAGCGATTTCAGCTGTCCTTACAATGTTTTCAATACCAATATTTCTTTGACATGTAAAAAAGTGAGATTGTGTGGGAGTGGGTTAAGTCGTCATAATTTAGACGGAAAAGCCATGGGTTTGTCTGATTCTGTTCTAGAAGAAAGATCCCACTCTTAACACATTACCAGATGGAAAAATTTTGAACTTGTCCAAATTGAAAGGAGTTGAAGATCACAATTTAACACATTCCAACTTGACAAAATTTTAGAATGGTCCAAATTGAAAGAAGTTGCAAATGACAATTTCAAGTTGATGGAATTTAAATTTTTTCACCTTTTTGGATAGAAAACATTGTGGATAATGGAGAAATTGCTTGATACAAGCAATTTCTTCATTTTCCACAATGTTTTCCAAAGCTTTTTTCTTGAAGGGCGTAAAAAGGAGGGATTGAGTTGGAATGGGTAAAATCTGGGTAGAAAACATCCTTCAAAATGAAGAAATTGCTTGTAACAAGCAATTCCTTCATTTTTACACAATATTTTCACATTTTTTAGCTCACCTGAGCTATTGTGATCCCCTTTTGTCCGGCGTCCGTCCGTCGTGCGTCGTGTGTCGTGCGTCGTCCGTCAACAATTTCTTTAAACAACATCTCCTCCCAAACCACTGGGCCAATTTAAACCAAATTTGGCAGAAATGTTCCTTAGGTGGTCCCCTTCAAAAATAGATAAAAGAATTGAAATCTGTTAAAAACTCTGGTTGCCATGGCAACAAAAGTGAAATTTTAAAAAAATCTTTAAAAATTTTCTCCTCCTGACCCGTAAGGCATAGAGCCTTGATATTTTGCATGAAGCATCAGTATATTGACCTCTTTCAAAATAGCTAAAATCATGATCCTCAGACTTCTTTTTTATTTCTGAAATTATAACCCATGGAAAAAGTTCTTTCCTTCTTTCAAATCAGCACTTAAGCCTTGGAATTTGTAATTTAGACTTTTTGATCCCCAGGTTCATAGTCTTTATATGAAATTGTGGCCCACTCATAATCCTTACCTTAACATGAAATAAGACTGTTGAAAGAAAAAGAGCCTTTATCTCAGGTGAGCGCCCCAGGGCCAACGGCCCTCTTGTTTGTGTAGGGGGGGGGGGGGGGGTCCAAAAGCATCATTGTGTGGGAATGAGTTAAATTGTCATAATTCAGAAGGAAAAAAGCCCTAGGTTTGTCTGATTCTGTTCTATTAGTAAGGTCCTACTCTTAATCAAGTTTAAATGTTAGTAAATTGACACAAGATAGACAGAAAAGACGTTCCCACTCACAGCCAGATTCTTGAGTTTTTGTTGTAATTAAATTCTCCGTGAATGACACAATAAAAGAATTGGACTGTCGCATGTAGTGGTACAATTAATCGGCAAAGTTTCTCGAGCTTGATACAATTAGCCTTTGTCTTCTAAAGGCAACCTGTGTCATGGAGTAGAAATAGCGGAAAGTAATAATTTCTACAAACATGGCTAATTTGATGACCTGAAGCACTTGACATAGACAAAAAACACATCGAGAAATTCTTCCAATTGTCGCACCGGGTCCAAAGTCAGTGATTATCCTGCGGCTATAAAACATGTCTGCTTCTACAGAGGAGAGGATTTTAGAGGCGATTGATGGGTTTTTCTGATCGTAATGACGAAATGTTCCCTTGAAAAAATTGTCCTTGTAATTTTGGCATCAAAGTCATTGACATGGATTTTCAAACTTTAATGAAAGTAACCCGTGTAAAATTGTTTCTACGGATGATTCTTCTCTATAACAAAAAATTCCAGACAATTTCATTTTAACCCATTCCCAGATGGCAAAATTTCAGACTAGTTCAAATTCAAAGGATTGCAGACGACAATCTAAAGTTTATGAAATTATAGATTTTATCAACTTTTCTCAAAAGAAAACATTGTGTTAAATGAAGAAATTGCTTGTTACAAGCAGTTTCTTCATTTTATACAATGTTTTCCCAAATGTTTTTCTTAAGAGGCGTCCAAAAGCATCACTGTGTTGAGACAACAGAGTTTACGGTTAGCCCGTTACTACACAAAAAAAATTGCAGACACCAATTTTTAGTTGGTGGAATTTAGAAAATCTTTTCCTTTTAGGGTAGAAAATACTGTGGACATTAAAGAAATTGCTTGTCACAAGTAATTTCTCTAATGTCCACCATGTTTTCCAAAGCTTTTTTCTTTAGGGGCGTAAAAAAGCAGGATTGTGTGGGAATTGGTCAAAGTATAAGTTATTAAACGGGACTAGTCTCTTGTTTTCTCTGTAATTTTCATTTTAATCATTGACTGAATGTCAACGAGTACCAAGGCAATTAACCAATGATAGCTAACTGTGTTAATTGTCATTGCTGTGAAATGTCCTCCACAGCAATTCACTGATCGTAAAATTGATTTCATGGTCGTCATTGTGAGAATAAAACAGTTACCATCTTTTCTATTTCAAACTGGATATAAAACATCCCTAAAATCTAATAAATATTAGCCAATCTTTTACATTGAAAAGTATAGAAAATTAGAAATAGAGATAATTTGAATTCAATTTTATGTTTATTACATTTATTACATTATTACATTTAGTTTGAAAAACCATCTAAAGATATTAAAAAGCTGTTTTTGTGAAAAAAAGAGATAGAAAATGCAGTTGTTTTATTTAAATTTTAATGAAGTTCGACATTTTATACGCCCTAAGATTTGTATTATGTAATGGCCTGATTGTCTGTCTGTTTGGTCTAGTCCTTTGTCTATGAGTAATTTTTCGCGTGCACAACGCTTTACCGAGTTTTAGTTGGAATGAACTTGAGCTTGCCATATTGAATCTCTATGATACTCAAGCTGTTCAGGAATTATCTGCCCTTGACTTTGCAAAATAGTTTGAAAATTTCAGTATTTTCTCTAACATTTTCAATTGGAATGAACTGACACTAAAATGTGCCACAATATGTATGTATGTCTGTGCATGAAAATTATTTTGATCCCTCAAATAAGCTGCCCTTGACTTAGGAAGATACCTTAAACCATTCCCACTCGAGAAAATGTTGTGGAAAATGAAAATATTGCTTGTTACAAGCAATTTCTGCATTATCCACAATGTTCTCTATCCCATAGGAAGAAAAATAAAAAAAGTTCATAAGCTTTAGATTGTCATCTGCAACCTCTTTCAATTTGGACTAGTCAAAAATTTATCATTCTGGGAATGGGTTGAATTGCAGTATTTTTTGTGTAATTGCATTGATCTGCAAAGCTCTTGCAAAATATTACATAGAGTGTCCATTACAACAATTCAACTTTTTACGACCCTTAAGAAAACAATAGAGGAACCAGTATGGAAAAAGATGAAATGAATTGTTGCAGCTCTGCTGGCTGAAGGCCAAATGGCTTTTGTCATGGTATTGATTGCTTCAAAGAGTTTTGATCAGATGAAAAACATAACTTTTAAGAGCTAGTTTCTAAGTATAGTATGAAGTGAATATTTACTTTGAACATCTTTTCATAGAGATAAAGAAAGCAGTCTTTATAAGAGAGAAAACAGCAAGAGAATAGAAACTTTTCCACTAAGATTGTACATATCTAACAAATACATATCAGTGAGACAGGGAGCCAGTCTAAGGGTCATGATGCTATCATATCAATATCAACTCTGCTGGGAGCAGCCAAAATACTTCAAAATTGACATTTTGGCAATGTTTGCAGTAAACAATCCCCATTGGTCAATACTTCAAGTGCACACTTCAAAGATAATTTCTGCAAAGTTAATACTGCTCATTCATTAATTGTCAGAATTATTGCATAAGTTTAATTGGTTAACTGTCATCTAAAACTTGGACGCCAAACTTCAAAGGTATCCTGAAAACCCAAGATGGTATTTTGTCTGGGGTTTGTGCCTGTCATGGTTTTGCAGATCTAGAAATGACATTCCCTTAAATAGCTAGGCTTTAATAACTTTCAATTTGATTTCTACATATCCTTTTATTTTCAAATTTGAGCACAATACATTTTATAAGCCGCTGAGATGGACTTTTATATGTATTTTCTCCTCTGTCCGTTTGTCCATACATCATCATCTTGTTAACACATCTCCTACTACATTTGAGGACGAATTCAAATGAAATTTTCATGGTTTTGCCATTTTAGGCTTCGTCACTGATAAAAGGGGCTTAATGCAAAATTCCTCGTGAACATATCTCCTCCTCCTACATTTGTAACATGCAATATCTTCATTTTCACAATGATTTCTGTTAAGACAGTTGAAACTATCTAAAATTTCATACACTTTTAATTGTCACCTGCAACTCAATTTGGACCAGTTTAAAATTTTGCTGTTTTGTAATGGGTTAAATTAAATCCACTGAATACTGTTGTTTGTAACTTCCTCCAATTTGGAACAGTTTAAAATTAAGTTGTATGGTAATGAGTTAAGTAATTCGATTATAAGGGGGCATTACCAAGCATTCAAAAAGCTGGAATGGCTTATAAACTTAATGGTTTCGAGAAGCTGCTAGCAACCACAGCACAGCTATCAGTGTTATCAAGTTTCAATTCATTTCCAACTTTACTAATTTCTTCTCACCTTTTTTTAACCCATTACTAGACGGTAAAAATTTACACTGGTCCAAACTGAAAGAAGCTGCAGATAACAATTGCAAATTGAAGGAATTTTAATCTGTTTTGTCTTTTGGGATAGAAAACATTATGGATAATTTAGAAATTGCTTGATACTAACAATTTCTTCATTTTACACAAAGTGTACCAAAAGTTTTTTCTTGAAGGGCGTAAAAAGAGAGATTCTATGGGTATAGGTTAAGTGGAATTAATATCAGAATAAAAATTTTTACCTGAACCCATTCCCACACAATGATGCTTTTTTACATGCCCTCAAAAAGCAAAATAATGGGGAAACCAATGTGGAAAATGAAGAGATTGCTACAAGCAATTTCTTCATTTTTCACTATGTTTTCAATCCAGAAAGATGAAAAAATCTTATATTCATTCACTTGAACCCTTGTCATGCTGATCCTTGAACATTCCTGCACTGAAGGTGGCTTTGGCAGGTGTATAGACTAAGATCAGCCTGTACTGACCTGCAGTCTGATCTTAGCCTACAGATGTAGGCCTCTTGTTAGCCTCTTGTTGTGTTGAGATAGTTCTTTGACCACAACATCGATCTAATTATCTCAAGGTTTAACCCTTTCCCACACAAGCCCTCCTTTTTACGCGACGAAAGAAAAAAGCTTTGGAAAACAATGTGAATGATGAAGAAATTGCTTATGACAAGCAATTTCTTCATTATCCACAATGTTTTGTACCTAAAAATACGAAAAAAAATAAAATTCCATCAACTTCCGTCGTCTGCAGTTTCTTTCAATTTGGACCAGTCTAGAATTTTGTTGTGTTGGAATGGGTTAAATATAAAGTGAAAAGAGGATAAATATTCGGCAGGACAAGGGTTAAAACTCCTTTCAATTTGGACCAGTTTAAAATTTTGCTATGTGGTAATGGGTTAATATTTTGGTTCAATCTATGGGTATTTGCTGGAAGTTTGGGAGTCAATTCTAGTTTAATTAAAAGATTGAATTTATGTTGTCTAATGTTTGAACAATTTTCATACAACAAAGTCTTAGACTCATCCAAATTCAAAGAAGAAGCAGATGATTTTAACCCTTGTCATGCTGTATAAATTACCTTACTGAAATGCTGTCAAATCAAAGGGCTGAAAGCACTGATGGAACTTGTTGTTCAAAAATCAATATTTCTTTTAGAAATCAACTTCATAAACAACTCTGGCAGGTAAAGTACAAGCAGGAGGTGTAGACTAAGATCAGCCTGCACATAAGTGCAGTCTGATCTTAGTCTACACCTCCTGCCAAAACCGGAATATTCCGGATTCAGCATGACAAGGGTTAAATTGATAGAAGTTTAAGTTTGTTTTTTTTTCATTTTCCACATTGTTCTCATAAACTTCCTGAGGGACACAAAAAAAGTACACAATATGTGGTTATTGGTGAAAAGAAGAAATTGCTTCTTTTCTACTTTGTTTGTCAATTGTAGAATCACTGGAATGCAAACATCAGGGATTTAACCCATTCCAACACAGTGACGCTTTTGGACGCCCCTCAAGAAAAACAATTGGGAAAACATTGTGTAAAATGAACAGGGTTTTCCATTGGCATAAGAATTTGGGGGTCATTGTGACCCCTATGTCATCAGAACTGGGGGTCTTTTTTCCAATTTAGGGGGTCAAATCTGTAAGACTGCCAGAGACTACAATAACTTAAAAAATAACAAAGGAGACATGAAAGACGAAAGTTCGTACAGCCATTTTTGTTCGTTTTAATACACGGGTCACACAGCATTTCACCATCGGTGAATTTAAGCCAACTGAAGGTTTTTAACCATTTCTGACTGAAAGACCTCCGGGTCTTTTTCGAAGACGGACCCAGGGTTTCACCATCAGACTCGCTACCAGAGCTCTCTTTGGTAGTCTAATTGCCATGACTGCCCGATGCAGACGAGACGAATTTCGACATCTTTGTTTGACGTGACATTTTTACATTTTCTAGTAGTCGGGTAAACGATATGTTTTATCACCGGAAACCGAGTCTGAATTTGATAAAAATCACTATAACCCGTCTACATATTTTATCTGTCAACTAAAAATAGAACAGGATATTTCTATAAATAAATGTTGGAAACCCAACTTACCGACAGTTGCTAATTTGATTGATTGTCGTAACTCTGACTTCTAAAGGATTTATTTCAACATTTTGGCCTTTACCGACGATTCTATTTACAAAGAATTAGGTTTTAAAACTTGCGTCATTTATGACGCACAGGTAAAATTTTTACGGGTCATTTGTTTTGAAATTGCGACAATGACGCGCGAATTTTGCGTCATGGAAAACCCTGAATGAAGAAATTGCTTGTAACAAGCAATTTCCTTCATTATACAAGATGTTTTCTTTGCAAAAATATGAAGAAATCTAAAATTTCATATATCATGTTGTCGTATGAAGCTCCTTTCAATTTGGACCAGTCTAAAATTTTGCCATTTGGTAATGGGTTAAAGGAAAGAATGTTGTTAGAGCTTAACCCTTGTCCAGCTGAATATTTTTCCTCTTTTACTTTACTTTGACAAAATTAGACAGAACTTGTGTTTAAAGAATTCTCGCAAAGCAGTAAGCAGGTAGTGTAGGCTAAGATCAGACTGCACGTTTGTGCAGGCTGATCTTAGTCTATACTTCTGCCAAAGCAATTGTCAAAGCAGGAATATTCCTGGATCAGCGTGAAAAGGGTTAAAAGTAGTTGTTGTGCTAGCCTTTCAGTATGGTGATACATGGATAGGCAACTAACTCAGTTAATCCTTTCCTATTTTATGAAATTTTAGACTGGTCCAATTTAAAAGAGGTTGCAGAAAACAATGAAAAATGCATGCCGTTTGAAATCTAACCATCCTATATGGTAGAAAGTATTTTGGAAAAAGGAGAAATTGCTTGTTACAAGCAATTTCTCCTTTTTCCACAATGTTTTCTCAAGTATAAAATCACAAAGACATAAAAACTGGGTTTGTCCAGGAAAGGGTTAAAAGGTAAAGTTAACCCTTGTCATGCTGAAACCAGAACCAGAATATTCCTGCTTTGACAGGAGGTATAGACAAAGATCAGATCACATAAGTGCAGTCTGATCTCAGTCTACACCGCCTGCTAGTCTTTTTGAAACCAGAATAGATTATAACATAAAATTTTCAAAAGAAATATTGACCCAAAGAAATATTGACCCAAAAATATATTGACCCAAAGAAATATTGACCTACAATTGGTGCTTCCAGTATTTCAGCCTTTTGAATCTAATGCAGTTTTGTACTGGATTTATTATTAAGCATGACAAGGGTTAAGATGGACATCATTTAGAGCCACATACCTTCCTAGTTAAATCTCTAATGACCAAAATTTACAGGCTCCGTTTTCCCATCAGAGCCGTGTTTAATTATTTTCAGGATAAGTTTCCTTTGAATTTATTGTTTCTAATGGCAGGCGGACTGACAAGCCTAATTAAAAGCACTTGAAAGGACAGAATCTCAGCTCTGTAGTTTTGAATCTGTGCCCAGGTTTCTGATCACTTCATGAGAGACATATGCTGTCAAATTTAGATGCTCGTTTTGAAATTGTTAACATTCACTGCTAGTTAACGAAACTCTTTCCCGTTAGCAGCCCTATGCTTTAACCCATTACCAGACGACAAAAATTTCACACAATATTTTCTACCACATATCATTTCAAACTGCATCCAAGTTTAACCCATTACCAGTCGGCAAAATTTTAGACTGGTCCAAATTGAAAGAAGTTGCAGACAACAATTTAAAGTTGTTTATTTTTTCAAATTTCAGGGTAGAAAACAATGTGGAAAATGAAGAAATTGCTTGTAAAAAGCAATTTCTTCATTTTCCACAATGTTTTCCAAAGCTTTTTTCCTTAAGGATGTTTAAAGGCGTCACTGAGTGGGAATGGGTCAATTGTCGTTTGCAACCTCTTTCAATTTGAATTTTTTAAAAAAAAAAACAGAACAAACAAACAAGAAAGGGTTAAATTTCACTCACTTGAAAGCAAGGTCTTCAAATTTTTTCAATTTGGACCAGACAAAAAATCTTTTGTGTGGTAATGGATTTAGAAAATCTTTATACTGGTAAAAATGGAAAAAAGTTGCTGGTAACCTTTCAAATTGCACTTAAATTGGAAAATAAGTACCAAATTGGGTAGTAAAGATTGTGAGAAAACATGAAATTGCTCAAGTGATTTCTTATTATCCTACAAAGTTTTCTATGATAGTATTTCTTTGAGATCTTAACCAATTGCTAACCAATCCTTACTTTTTGTGACCTTAACCCATTACCATACAGAAATTATCATTGTGTGGTGATATGGGTTAGAGAAACAAAAAGTCAGGATTGTGTGGCAATGGGTTAACCCTTTCCAGTTTTATAAATTTTAGACTGGTCCAATTTCAAAGAGGTTGCAGACAAATATGAAATATGCATGCAATTTGAAATCTGACCATCCTATGTGGTAGAAAATATTGTGGGAAAGGAGAAATTGCTTGTTACCAGCAATTTCTCCTTTTTCCACAATGTTTTCCCAAGTATAAAATCAAAATGACGTCAAATCCCGTGTTTGTCCAGGAAAGGGTTTATAGCTCATCTGAAGCCATGTCCAGAAGACAAAACTTTCAACTGATCCAAATTGAATGATAACTTTTAAGTGTGGGAAGAACTGTATGGTAAAAGTACTAAAAGTACTGTAGGCTAGCAAAACATGGTTTTGTATAGTAGCCTTCCCTGTCAAAAGTTATCATAATATATGAACAAGGTTAAATTAACCCAGGTGTTAAATAGAATGCGTTTGAAGTAATGCTCTACAATTTGAATAAAGTTTATTCATGTGGCCATACATAGCAGTGCTCATAGACTCTGATCAGACTCATTTTGAACACGATATGCTCAAGTGAGCTAAAAATATCCAGGATAGGAAAAGGAAGGAAAGAGATTTAACCCATTACCAGACTGTAAAATTTAAGACTGGCCCAAATTGAATGAAGTTGAAGACGACAATTTAAAGTTTATCAAATTTTGGATTTTTTCAATTTTCTCGGAAGAAAAATTGTGGTAAATGAAGAAATTGCTTGTGACAAGCAATTTCTTCCATTTCCACAATGTTTTCCAAAGCTCTTTCTCTTAGGGGCGTCTAAAAGTGTCACTGAGTGGGAATGGGTTCAAAAAGGTTGCCTTGTTATGCTGAATAAGATTTCTCTGAAAATTGCATTAAAATCAAAGGGATGAAAGTGCTAATTGTTTTAAGAGATAAATAGAATATTTTTTATTTTCATGGAGGTATGAAAGGAAACACCAAATCACACTGTATGAGTACAAATGCTCAATTTCTTTTGCATCACTTGCAAAGTTTAGTTTAATTTCTATGTGAATTATTTATTGCAAAGACAACAGTACTTGTCACTGATGATCACTGATCACTGATTCTTTGTCTTGTTGTATAGACATGTATTGACTCTGTAAATATTTGTAGAGGCCCACAGGGAAGACTGGGTTAACCCAACTGTGTTGACTCGTTAAATAATAAAGACTTTATTATTATTATTATTATTATTTATGTCCAATCAATAGACCTTTTCACGGTCTCACAGCCCATGTGTCAAATCGAATCTCGTTAAAGGTGATATTTACCCGAGACTTTGTCACGTGATCGATTGCGAAAATTACCCTTTCATACAATAGTATCTCCTACGAAATAAGATATTTTGGAGATATTTTTAACTCCCCCCCCCCCCTCACACACATACAAGGAAGGAAAAGTAAATAGTTATAGTTTGACACTCGACGCAAACACTGAATGATTACGTTGATGAATGGAAAATCCCGCCTTGCAGTATACGGACAAGTGTCAAACATCTTGACAGAAATAATATTGACTAAAATAACATTCCAATATTAATCCATTCCCAATGAATGAATTTTTTGACTGCTCCAAAAGAAGCTGCAGACGACATTTTAGAGCTAATGGAATTTAATTGTTTATTTATTTTCTTTTTTTCCTTATGGGACAGGAAAAATATTGTGGTTACCGAAGAAATTACTTTATCCAAGCAATTTCTTCATTTTCCACAATGTTTTCATATGCTTCTTCTCAAATTGACATTCGCAGCGTTCTGGTAATAGAAGTGTTGGAAAGGAGAAAATATATTCTTTGATTTATATAATCTGCTTTTCGTCTAGATATGCCATATACCGATTAAAAAGTTTTTATGGAAATTCAAAATTGAGAGCACTATATATTAACGAAAAAAGAATTATTACAGAAATCATAATAGTATGATGACGATGTTAATAGTGCGAAGAAAAGAATGAAAAATAGAAATAATCAAATGTAATGATTATAATGGAGTGCTGTTTGGTAAACAGTCTTGATGTAAAGGGTTCCCTTTGGTATATCACATATCTATATGGTGTTATGTGTAAACGGCAACATGTCACCAAGCATCCAATAAACAACACCGCACACTCTTAATGTATATTAGTAAATTTCGGAATTGATGAAACAAATTTGTCTTTTTATGTTTCAACCGATATGCCGCCAAGTACTGGGCCCTGATCGACGAATCAAAGAATCCGACCAGACGTTGTTTTCAATCGGCACGGGGATATTATTGCATGGTGTTTATTTTATTATCATTTCAATCTTTTACCAAAATAAAAATAAATTGAATACGCTTAACAACTTTGAGTGGATACTTTTTGCTTTGGGATATATATTATCCTAAAGATGGGTTGAAATGACAATTGTTGCGTGGCAGATTGTAGATCGACAAGGCATAACTCTAATATATCCTTCCATAGAATTCCGAAGAAACCGGAGTCTAGAAGAAAATTATGGATAAAGGCAACTGGAAGAGTCCTCCGTGGAAGAAATAAATTTGCACCAACGAATAATTCTTTATTTTGTGGTCGACTTTTTGTGAATGGGAAGAGAAGTGATGATCCAACGTCTGTGGACTTTATACCGACAATGAATCTTCCGGTGACTTTGCCAGTAACTTTGAGGCAAAGGAGAGCTACTGTTTCCAGTATGAAATCGTCCAAATATGACGGAGCAGTAGAAACCCTTGTGAAAGAAAACTGTAGCGTGTGTTACACCAAGAAACGCGTTTTGTTGCCAGAAATTGATCTTAGAAATGTGCAGAACGAAGTTCAGATTTCACATGAGCGGTCAGATGAAATGACAGAATGCGAAATGCTGCATTGCCAAATCCCCTGCGAGGTATGATTTCAATTAAAATCTAACGTAAGTTTGGTAGGATTTTCCCTGGTATGAAGGAAGGACACGGGAACTGATTGAATACAAGCTGGTATTTCCACAGTTTTTTTCAATGTGACTGAATCTCTGGACAAATCCCTCTTCAAAGTATTCAAACGCCTTCAACGACTTGTAGGCCCGGACGCTTTCTTTGTCAAACGATTTGTCCCGCGATTCCACTAAATATTTTTTTAATTTTGATATGTCAAAGGCCGGAACATTTTTCAAACCATTTTCCCATCTATTGTTCGGATTTGTAAACACTGACTTCACAAAAAGAAACTTTTTTTCTGACATTTTAACACTGTTAAAGTTCGGGGTCGTATCGAGCCTTCTTATTTTCTATTGAGTTTTTCAAACCGGAAGTAAAAACTCCCCGCAACGGGAAAATGTTGTTGTTGTTATTTTTTGAAAGCGTCTAACGGATGTAGACTTTTTAGTCATCTGGCGCTTTGCGTGAAAAGGTCTATTGAGGATGTTAACTGCCAATCATGATGTTGTGATTGTTCATAAGGTATCATTGGGATATTAAATCAAGCAATCTTCAATTAATTTATTTTTACTCCCTAACTGACATCAATCCTGCTTTTCAACTGGCTGTTTTCAGAATTTGATAATCAAAGTACTGAGTGTGTCTTAAAAAAGACAAATCCAAATCCCCTAAATTTGGAATTACTCTGAAAATCTGCTTTACTGAACTATTTATCATAAATGTTTTTGAGATTCTGATCATATTTCAATATGAATTCACGTAAGGGCTTGTTTATTTGTGCGTTTTTGTTTTCCATTTTGTGTGATTCGCTCAAAATTTCATGTGATTGGAAATCCTGCCCTTACAGAAATATACTAGGTTCAGTCAGATAATGGTTAAAAGTATTTTAATAAAGAGAGATTAAAAAGAAGAATGAAATTTTCAAATTTGAAAGAACTATGTATTGAATTAACAAAGGTCTAGAAAAGAGGGGGAAAGAGCATTCTTAACAAAATCCTATATTTTGGGTACTCATTTGAATCGTCTCATCGAGATGATTCAATTGAATACCTACAACATAGGGCTTATGGCAGTTACTGTGAAATATTTAAATCTAAAATACGAATTACGCCCTCTATCTGATGTTCTGGAATTAAACACATAACATTATGCCGACTCCAGAATCATCAAGAACAATACATGATCAATGAAATTTTATTCTACTAGACATTTTCAACCCAGACAAGTTAAATTTTGTCTGACTACTGCAAAAACGCCTGAAATAGCCTATCAAACTAGGTAACTCTCATGTCATTTTGGCGTACTTGTCAGTGAGGAAAACCCATTTACGGCTACAAATTGAAGGGTTTGTACCGAAAACATGTTCTCTGCAGTTTTATGACACCATTTAAGATTTCTATGTGACAAGCGTGTATTTAAAGAGGCAAGAAAAACTGTGTGTTTTTCTTCGATAGTTACGTTGATAAGTATCTATCTACATACACTTAAAAGAATGTAAGTAGAAAATAAATAACGTTGAAATCGGGACGAGCAAGTTAACTACTTATTATCGTATGTGTATTGTTTCTCCATAGTTAGAAAATTTAGTAAAATTTAGTTTTCTTGTGTTTTATTGTCAAATTTAGAAATAAATAGTGAGTTACCTTGACTTAGAGTTTGTACATGCACTAGTCCTGTGCTTAAAGCTTTTGACTGAACTTTTTTATTTATCAAATAAGATTCATCTGTGACCTAGGGTCACCTCCAATGGTAAGACTTTCATCCCATTACCACACAAGAAAAATTTAGACTGGTCCAAATTTAAAGGAGTTGCTGACAACATTTTAAAGTTTATGAAAATTTGGATTTCAGTCTGGGTAGAATACATCATGTAGAATGAAGACATTGCTTGTGACAAGCAATTTCTTCATTTTACACAATGTTTTCTCAGTTGTTTTTCTTAAGTGGAGTCAATAGTTCGAAAAAATTCTAGTTCATGAAATTTTGATTTGTTTTTATTCAAAGCTAGAGAACATTTGATAAAGTTTTCCAAAGTTTTTAAAAAAAAAAGAAAAAAGTCAAAAAGCATCACTGTTCTGGAATAGGTTTTAAATTTTAAAATTGAAATCAAGAACAAATGCAAAAGATGAAAAAATGATGTTTCTTTACTGAAGAAAAATGTATATATATTTTTTGCTCATTTAATAAGATTTAAATCAGTTAGTTGGCAGAGATGGCTCATTAAATGTCTGTCACTGGCTGCTGGCTCACAGTAACAGGAAGTTGATGAAATTTCCAGAAACTGTCAATTAAGAAATTTGCATCAATTTTAGTTGACCCCTAAAGGTCGTCTGTTTTGAGCAACAGCAGGTAACACTTCGGTGTAAGATAATAGTGATGCATCGCTAAAGTTTATCGTTACAAAATCCGACTCAAAAAAGGATTTTGTAATGTAATATATTCAAATAGCTTTGTCCGCAAAAGAATTATTTTTTCAATAAATAGAAGGGGGAAAAGAATATATGACATTAAACACTGCTGAAATTATACCCCTGCGACAAAATTCAAGAACTTTGTTTTGAACTTTCTAGAACTTTGGTTTTATAATATTCATGAACATTAGATTGCAGTTCAAGAATTCTATGTTCAAGAAATAGTTCCTGAACCAGTTCTTGAATGTTCAAAATTTATTAATGGCAGTTCAAGATTTCAGTGTCCAAGAACTAGTTCTGGAACTTAAGATTTTTTCTTGAAGTTCTAAAAGTTCATCAAAAGTTCTAGAACTTCAAAAATAAGTTCTTAGAGTTCTAGTACTAGAAAACTACTTCTTTAACTTTTTCGCAGGGGTGCTCTTGTGTTCTTTCAAAGACCTTAATTACTTCTGTAGATTATGTTCTAAAACTTCTTGAACAAACAACAAACATTGAGAATATGTTGAAACCTTCTGAAAGTAAGTATCTTGAGTTTAGAACAGAAAAAAAAAAGTGATTTAGAAAGTATATTCTATGTAGTAATCCAGAAAATGGAAAATTAATGAATTGAAAGCATGAAAAAAAAACAACTCTTTTTTTAAGGAAAATACCTTGATAAACTAAGACACTAAGACATCAATAAGTTCATGTAAATGATTTTCTTGTCTTTTTTGTTGTGATAAAGATTAAAAGCTTGATGGAGAAAGAAAATAACGATAGTACAAAAATCTTCCATTTTGATGTCATGTGACTCCCCAAATTTGGTCATGTGATGTTGACTTCCTGTTTGTGAGGAAAGGTTGTCTGTACAGAGATAAGATAATGATAAAGCAGACATGATCTTGGTCATTAGCAGGAAAACTCATAAACTCTAAAACAACCCTTTACCTTACTATCCTGTCTAGGGGTATCAACTTAGCCACTAACTATAAATATTATTAAATATTATATTGAGAATAGACTTAACTATTTTTACCAATGACATGCTGTCTTCACACGTTACAATCAGAATGATGTACATTTGACAAGCAATCGTAACAAATGCTTGCCACATGCTTAAGCCTCGACATTTTTAAGTTCATGAGGGTATCAAGGGTGGATGGCAGTAGAATGAAGGTTTGGAAAATTGTCAGTACCTGTCAAGTTAGATAGAAAACATAAGTTATTGGTCATAGTGGATGCTAATATACCTGGTAGCAAAAAAATCCGATGATAAATTTCTGTCTTCATGGACAATTGTGTCTGTCCATCCAAATCTAGAATACCATCACGATGGAAGTGTTAGCATATTATCAACTATATCATCAAAGGACGAAATTATAGACTGTCCAAATTGAATATTTGCTGGGTGGGGGGTGTACCCATGGCTGTGACACATTTCTTCCCTTCTAATTTCTTCAGTCTGATTAGAATAGTACATGTATCTAAAACTTGCAGAATTCAAATACTTGTGATGAATAACTGTCATAATTTTTTTCTCATCAGTGACAGTTTGCCATCATTCTCTCTAAGGTTATTATCCCGATGAAATCATTGGGGGGATATTATTTTTGCCTCGTCCATCCTTCAGTCCGTCTGTCCATCCATCCGAGTTTCATTTCAGCACTATTTCTTTGAATCCATTGACTGGATTTCAATGAAACTTTGTAGAAAGCTTCACTACAAAGAGGAAATGCTCCTCATAATATCAGGGTTACCTGGTTCAACAATTAAATTTAGAGTTACTGCCCCTGATTGGTAAAGCCATATACATACAGAGTAGTATTTGTTTCCATGCTATTTCTTGGAAACAATTGGCTGGATTTCAATGAAACTTTGTGGAAAGCTTCACTACAAAGAGGAGATTCTCATAATATCAGGGTTACCTGGTTCAACAATTAAAATAAGAGTTACTGCCCCTGATTGATGAAGCCACATACATAAAGATTAACATTCATTTCAGTGCTATTTCTTGGAAGCCAAAACTTTGTGGAAAGCTTCACTAGAGGAAATGCTCATAATATCAGGGTTACCTGGTTCAACTATTAAATTTAGAGTTACTGCCCTTGATTGGTTAAGCCATATACGTAAAGAGTAAAATTCATTTCAGTGCAATTTCTTGGAATCCATTGACTGAATTTCAATGAAACTTTGTGGAAAGCTTCACTACAAAGAAGAGATGCGCCTTTTTCGGGGTTATTGGGTTGGACTATCAAACTTAGAGTTACTGCCCTTGATTGGTGAAGCCATATACATACAGAGTGGTGTCCTAAGATTGATATACTACATTGAAAAAACAATATATTTACGGGGGGGGGGATATCAATTCAACGAATTTGCTTGTTTTTAAATTATTTCTTCAATTTTAGCCAGTGACGGTTAAGTATCACAATGGACGATCATGGCTAACAATCAGATACTAGACTGATTACACAGTCTATTCTTTATTTCCAGGTGCTCAATCCATTTTGTTATTGTTACATAATTTTTTTTTCTTGAAACTTTATAAAGTGTGTCAATGCTCAAGTTTTCTAAAAGCCTCTGAAACAGGTTTATTGATGTTTAATGGGATTTTGATAGATCCCAATATTAAAATCAACAGATAATTCTGTCATGATTCCTATGTAACAGGTGTGCTCAAGTTTATACATGTCTCTGATAATAGATTTCCTGTCGAAATGTCTTTCAAATCCAACTGTCTTAACCCATAACCAGACGGAAAAATTTGATACTGGTCCAAATTGAAAAGAGATGCAGATGACACTTTCAAATTGATGAAATTTTCAAATCTTTGTGTTTCGGGTTAGAAAAAATTATGGTCAATTAAGAAATTGCTTGTAACAAGCAATTTCTTTATTTTCCACAATGTTTTCCTAACTATTTTCTTGAGTGGCGTCAAAAAGCATCACTAGAAAATTTAAGACTGGTCCGAATTGAAAGAATTTGCGGACAATATTAAGTTGATGAAATCTTAAATTTTTTGTTTCATGGGGTTGAAAGCATTGTGGATTTCTTCATTGTCCACAATGTTTTCCTATGCACTTCTTTCTTTTGGGGGCATCAAAAAGCATTATTGTTTCCAATAACTAGGTGTTAATCTTTTAGAATAGTCAAAATTGTAAGAATTTGCTGCAATTAGATTGGTTGAAAGGAATGCAAAATAAGGTAGAAAACATAATTATGAGATAATGTGAGCTTCCTTATTTCTGCTTTACCAGCAATTTTTTATGCAACATAATTTCCCTAGGGCATCAAAATGAGAGACCTTGTCGAAACTGTCAGATAACAGTTTGAAGAATTTTGGAAATTTCTTGTAACATGCAATTTGTTCATTTTCCCCAATGTTTTCAAAAGCAACTTTTGAGTGATGATATTTAGATATTCTTTGTCTTGTAGGGTTGACAACATTGTGGCTGAAGAAGAAATTGTCTTTTTACAACAGTGTCTTCATTTTCCACATTTTTTTTCAAGCCTTTTTCTATGGGACGTAAATAAGCCGAAATGTGTGGGAAATTGTTAATTAGGGTTTATAAACCTTCACTGTTCATTCTGTTTAACAAAATTTTAGACCTGTCCAAATTCAAAGGTTTTGCAGACGAAAATTTAAAGTGAATTCAATTTGAAAAATAACCATTCATTAGGGTAGAAATTATTGTTGAAAAAGAAGAAATTGCTTCTTCTTTTTCTAAAATTTTTCCTCAATTATGAAATCAAAGGGACGTAAAAACCAATGATTGAACAGGAAAGGGTAAATGTGGGAGCCGTAGCCAAGAGATAGAGTGTCAGCTTCTTGATCAAAAGTCCAGAGTTTGATTCTAGGGAACAACTTTCAATCTTGGTGCTTTCATTTGCCCAAGTGTTAGACACATGTACTCGCATATTCTCCAAGAATCAGAATCCTGAGGGATTAATTTAACCCTTGTCATGCTGAATAAAATCCCTTTTCATAATGATACTAAAATCAAAGAACTGAAATCACTAGAACCACTAGTAGTGGGTAAGTATTACTTTTGAAAATTGATTTTAACACTTGTCATGCTGAACCCGGAATATTCCGGTTTTAGCAGGAGGTGTAGACTAAGATCAGACTGCACTTATGTGCAGGCTGATCTTAGTCTACACCTCCTGCTTGTACTTTTCTTATCAGGGTTGTTTATGAATTTGATTTCTCTAAGAAATCTATTTTTGAACAACAAGTTCTTTCAGTGCTTTCAGCCCTTTGATTTGACAGCAGTTCAGTAAGGTAATTCATACAGCATGACAAGGGTTAAAATCAATTTTAACTTGAAAGGAACAAGCAGGAGGTATAGACTAGAATCAGACGGCACATAACTATGTGCAGGTTGATCTTTGTCTATACCTCCTGCCAAAACAGGATATTCCAGGTTCAGCATGACAAGGGTTAAGTTACAAGAACTTGCTTCTCAATGAGGTTTATCTCATCACTACTCAGACAATTTTTCATTTCCAAAATGATTACTAACCAAAAAGACGAAATAATTTAAAATCTAATCAACTTAAAAATTGTCATCTGCAACTTCTTTCAATTAGGACCAGTCTAAAATTTTGCCGTCTTGTAAAGGGTTAAATCAAACAAATTAATGATACATCACCAGAGAAGATTTTTTTTAGAATTCAAACTTCCTCAAAATCACCCATCTGTGGGCCATTACCTGAAGTTTGTTGTTTTAATTTTAGAGAAAACTCGTCAAGAACCAATTACTTAAACTGGAAGTGTGGTAAGAGGGAGCAATTATGAGTATCTGTCTCACAGGAAGTCATTTAGTTTGTGTACCGCTGCCACCATAGAACAGTTGGTAGCACATCAGACTCCCTATCTTCGATCATGGGGTGTCATGGGTTCCATCCCCGGCAGTGGCACATATCCTTTCCAGCATTTGTCTCTCACCAATTGGTGGATAATAGTAAACCCAAGTGGGATAGCTGTTGGAGGCTAGGAAAGAATGTGATGGTGATAGTGTGCATGAAATATACCTCGAATCCTTTAAGTATTCCAGCTGCTGCAATATGACTGAAAAATTGTTAAAAAGTGGTGTAGCACTGGAAGTTACTAAGCTGATATGCTGTATGCAAGCTTGGTGCTAAGATATTACAGTCCAATTTTGAATCATTCACCACACAAACCAGACATTCAATGCCCTCTAGGATTTTCCTTATTTCACAATTTTTTCTATCCTTTATGGTAGCTTTTTATTTAATTTAAACATGACTTAAATTGTCCTTTAAAACTTTTTTTCAATTTGGACAAGTCTGAGATTTTGTTGACTGGTCATGTAATATGGTTGGTGAAATATAGAATTTATAATAATACATGCATATAAATCCTAAATTGATCTAGGTTACAAACCTTACATTTCTGTCTGTTTATTTGTTTCTAGGTTGTTTTATTTGTGTGTGTTTGCAGACAAGTCCTCATAATGACGTCAGGTTGATATGACTTAGATACACGAAATCCATAATTCATATCGTGGGAGCTGGGCTTGTCCTTTATAAGTTGTCATGATCTGCTGGAGGCTTGTTTACCAGATCTTCATCGTAGAGATGCATGTAAGAGATAGTTGTGCCTTGTGGTACATACTCCATTAATTATGATGTCATAGATATTTACCTGTCAATGTTTATACTCAAAGGTAATCAGATGATGTCACCTAAATGCCTTCTAAGATTCTAAACCAACACTCAAAAAGGGTAGGAAACAGCATTAAATTTAACCCATTCCTACGCAATGGTGCTTTTAAAGCTCCTTATGGAAAACAATTGGGAAAACATTGTGAAAAATGAAAAAATTGCTTGTAATACCCAAAAAGTTGAACAAATGTAATCATTAATTAACTATAAATAATCGTCTACAACTCCTTTCAATCTGAAATTTTGCCATCTGGTAATGGGTTAACCCAATCCGAAACAATGAAACTTTAGACTAGCCCATATTGAATGAAGTTGCAGATGACAATTTCATGTTGATGAAATTTTGTGGGTTGAAAACTTGGGAAATCAAGAAATTGCTTGTAGTAAGCAATTTCTTCATTTTCCACTATGTTTGTGTAACTCCCTTTTCTATCAAATAGTTGGATTGTGTTGGACGGGATTAAAGTGCAAGGCTGTATTTCCTGAACTCTTACCTACTTCAAACCCTAGATTAATTTGTGTGTGTGTGTAAGTGTGTGTGCCTTGAAATTTTCTAACCAAGGGAGACCAATTCAACTTCAAATTTTTGTACAACATATAATCAACCACAGAAAGTATTTTATAGAATATAAATATTTCTTGAAGATTCTCAGAACTCTATTATAGCCTCTTCATTTTAACATAGAGAGGTGTGTCTGCTCTACAACATGTAAGCCAGAGATGTGTCTCTGCCTTACAACACTTGGTTACAACTATTTGCAGGCTGATCTTTGTCTATACCTCCTGCCAAAACAGAAATATTTTAAGGTTTGTATGATACAACTTGAATTTGCATGTTTTATATAGTGGTACCCCTCTTTAACCCTTCACTATTTTCAAAATTTTCCACTTATCCATATTCAAAGGAGTAGCAGACAAAATTAAAGTGAGTACAATTAAAAAAGTAACCATCCTATATGATAGAAAATATTGTGAGAAAAGAAGAAATTGCTTCTTACAAGCAATTTCTTCTTTTTCGACAGTTTTTTCTCAAGTATAATATCACAGGAACGTTCGAATTAGGGATTGTACAGGAAAGGGTTAAAACACTTCACCACTCTAGAAAATGATGGCCACTTCCAATAGCCGTGTCTGTTTAGTCTAATACAGTTCTTCTGGATCAAACGCAGACGAACAATGACTGTCATTCAACTAAATGTTTATTACTCAAGTTTTGTAATCACATTTTTCTATCTCAAACTGTTTTCTTATCAGCCCCACGATTTTGAGCATTTTGAAGTGTTTACGGGTTTGGCGTGTTGTCAAGTAAGCTGTTACAACTAAACATTTGAGGATGAACTGACAATCTGTTCTGAATTTGTTTTATAAAATAACTTACACCCTCTGTTACACAAAAAATGAACTAAATCTTTTTTTTTTACCCGTTACCAAATGGCAAAATTTTAGACTGGTCCAAATTGACAGGAGTAAAATTTTGCAGACGACAATATAATTTTTTTGAAATTTTAGATTTTTTCAACTTTATGTGTAGAAAACATTGTGTAAAATAAAAAAAATTGCTTGTTACAATCAAGTTTCTTTATATTTCACAATGTTTTTTAGTTGTTTATCTTGGAGGGGCATCCAAATGCATCACTGTTTGGGAATGGATTAACACATTCCAACTCAATGAAGCTTTTAGATGCCCCTGTAGAAAAAAAAGCTTGGAAAACATTGTAAGAAATGAAAAAAATGAATGTTTCAAGCAATTTCTTCATTACTAAAAATGTTTTCTACCCAAAGTAAAAAAATCTAATATTTCATACCTTTTTGATTGTTGTCTGCAACTCCTTTGAATTTGAACTGGTCTAAAAGTTTGACCTCTGGAGACGGATTGACCTTTTCTCACCAATTATCCTTTTTACACCTCTCAAAACAACAGCTAAGAAATAACATTATAAAAAATGAAGAAATTGCTTCTTTCCTACCTCCAAAATACCAAGATTTTTTTAATTCCATCAATCAAATTTTGTCATCAGCAATTTCTTTCAATTTCGACCATTCTGAAATGTTGTCATCTGGTAATGGGTTAAGTCTTGTATCAAGCAATTTCTTCATTAACCACAATGTTTTCAGTCCAAAAATAAGAAAAAATGATATAAAATTTCTTTGTGATAAAATTGTCATCTGCAGGTTCTTTTAATTTGGACCAGTCAAAAAAAAAAAGTCTGGGAATGGGTTTATATGTGGCAAGTAAGGCTTTATAAAATAAAAAGCAATAACACAGCAGAGGTGTTAAAAGTGCTGTAATGAGGAAGGGTTCCATATGTTTGTCTTTGTTTTTTAGAAGCTTCCAAAAAGATGAGCTAATGGAATTATGGGATAATGTATGTCTTTTACATATGACAGCTTCCTGGCGTTAGAGGATCGCTCTCCATTACTCAAGTTTTTTCTTCATCTTTTACGAAATTTAAAAAGATTCTTGCAAAAACTTGTCTTTCTAATAATTTTTGTGTGAAGATTTAAGATTTATAAGACAACAAAATGTTGACTGGTAACAATCAAAGGCTTTTGCTTGCTACAAACTGATTAGTTTTAAGAATCAAACATCCTGTCATTTTCATTTAAAATAAGCATTAATTTCAAAATAGCCCAGGTAAATACTTTGAATTAGACTGGTATTCTGTAATCTGTTGATTATTTCTTACTGTGACCCTTCTATCTACTGATCAGAGAGACAGTCCTACTGGTACCCTGGTATAAAGATTATATCTGAACCAGAAAGAAGATCAGCAAGAGATCAATCCTTATCACAGAAGACTAGATCTAGAAGTGTTCATATTGTTTTACCCTGTACCAGATGGCTAAATATAGACTGGTCCAAAGTCAAAGAGGTTGCAGACGACAGTTCCAAGTTGAGAGTATTTTGTGTATCTCTTTCTTTTTGGGTAGAAAACAAGGATGAAAATGAAGAAATTGCTTGTTTTCCTGAAGCCTTTTCTTTAGGGCGTAAAAAAGTAAGATTTTGTGGGAATTGGTTGACTATGAATTTATGAAAAAGGACTTGAAGATAGCAGACAAATTGATGGATTACTGACCCTGCCCATGTATCCACAGATAGCAGAAATTAGCAAATGAATATTATTTGTAAATTTACTTAGAAACACTAGTTGTTCCTTTATGACAGGTGATATTTGGTGCCCTTTCTGTGCTTCTGAAGAAGTTCTTAGAATCAAGTGATATACTGATAGGGACTGGATGATGTTCCTTGTTCAATCACAAAGTTTATCAGTGTAACGGTAAATTAGTCCCGCAAGGTAAACTTTACTGGAATCTGTCAGGGTTCTACCCTTTTCACGCTTTACAATCAACTCGGCATTTCTGAAATGTGTACATAATACATTCCATTCAGGAATTAATAACAAAAATGGTGAAAGAGCAGATGAAATTGAAATAAAATTTTGTTTGTGTATGAACATACATTCAACATTTAATTTGACAAGAAATTTGTCACTATTATCGATCTTTGTTTAAACTGTGATTGTAATGAATTTCAAAGAAATATTTCCTGTTGTCCTTTTGAATTTTTTTTTTTGAATTCTTGAAAGACTAACCTAATTCTGCGCAATCTAGCTTTCTTGCCACTCCCCCAAATAGTATTATGAAAAATAAGTTTCTAGTAAAAGGAATTGTTTTATTTTTTTCAACCCAGAAAATCTGTGACAGACTTTTCAAAATCTATCGACTTAAAATTGTCATCTGTAACTTCTTTGAATTTATGCCAGTCTAAAATTTTGCTGTCTGGTAATGGGTTAAAGTTTGGAAGAATTCTTTACAGTCTTGTAGATTTTCAATGATGTTGGTATATGTTAAATGGGAAGGGTTCAGTTCACAGGAAGTTTGACTTGAAACACATGTGAGGCATTCTGGGACAGACTCCGGATGGCGGAGATGTACCTGGCATTAATTTCAGTAATTATCGGTATGAGGAAATGAAATATAAAGTAAATCCCCTGTATTTTGTTATAATGTCTTCCTCAATTCTGGGTAAACTCACTTCAAAACATCTGACAATTTCTGTATCATTTTGGATTATTTTGCTGTCTATTATTTTCCATAAACCTGCTTCTTTATTCTTTGAGAGATCAAATAGAAAGTTCTTGTGCTTTAATTGAGATAGATTAGTACAAAGCTATCATGAATACTCATAAGTCTAAACACGAGTTAAAACAGTTTTGCTCTTACCCTTAGATTTTATCAATTTTAAACAAAGGACTGGATAAAAACAAAATGTATTTAGGTCCTGTAAAATTGTTAATCCTTTCCTGTACACCCTGGTTTTTACATTCATGTGATTTTATACTTGGGAAAATATTGTGAAAAAAATAAGAAATTGCTTGTAACAGCAAATTTTTTTTTTCACTCTATTTTCTATCACACAGAATGGTTTTGTTTCAAAATGCACTCTTTCTTCAGTGTCGTCTGCAACTTCATTCAAATTGAAGCAGTCTAAAATTTCAATGATTCCCGACGGCGGCACTCATTCTTTCCGACTATTTGTCTCTCACCAATGGGTCGATAATCGTAGACCTATGTGGGATAGCAGCTGGAGGCTAGGAAAGGATGTAATGGTAGTACTGGTGTGAGAAATACCAGGATTCCATTGTTAGGTGCTCCAGCCGCCGCTATATAACTGAAAGATTGTTGAAAGCGGCGTAAAACCCCATTCAAACGAACAAAATTTCAATAAAAGGGTTAAGGACCTAGCAAAATGACAAAAGAAACTACTGCTTTAGATCAATGGCTTATTTCTTGAAATTAAAGGCATTTTAGTTTTACTCAAATGACTTGTTCATAGCCCTAACAGGGAATCTTTGTATTAAATAGATACTGAGTTATCTTTCTTTTCATCCCACCCTCCTCTTTTAACCCTTTCCTGTTTTGCAAAATTTTAGACCCGTCCAAATTCAAAGGTTTTGCAGACAAAAATCTAAAGTTGATTTGAACTGAAAAATAACCATAATGTAGGGAAGAAAATATTGTGGAAAAAGAATAAATTGCTATATTTCTATATTTTCCACGATATTTTCCCAAGTATAAAATCACAGCGATGTAAAATGCTAGGTTGGTATAGGAAAGGGTTAATCAACTAAATATTTAAATTTTTAAGTTCCATGCTACTAACCGTAAAATTGGTGTAAATGAACAGTTTTTAATATATCGCCCGAACTCCCTGTTTGAGGTAAGAGGATGTGGCCTGCTGTTCGTCAATACAATTAAGTATTATTTTTCTGTATTAATCTTTGTCATGCTGAATTCAAATCCTAAACATAATAGCTTTAAAATCAAAGGACTAACAGCACTGGAAACTTTAATGGGGTCAATATTCATTTTGAAAATTGATTATATAATTAGGGCTGGCTAAAAGCGGGCAAAAGGGAGGTGTAGACAAAGATAAGACTGCACTTATGTGCAGGCTGATCTTTGTCTACACCTCCTTCCAAAACAGGAATATTCTGGGTGCAGCATGACAAGGGTAAATGGACTCAAAACTTTTCTGTGTACCCATTGTAGAGAGGGGGTTTCCCAATAAATCGTAGTAGCAGATATGGGTATGTGATTCTGTTTGACAGATTTATGTCCGAAATGATCAACAGATGCTCTCTAAGTGGGACCGACTCACTCAATTCATCAGTATACTTACTCTAAATCTTTAAACCCAGTCCCTCACATCAAAATTTTATCCTGGTCCAAATTCAAAGTAGTTGCAGACAACTATATTAAAGTTGAGAGAAGTTTGAGTATGCCTGTCTTTTGGGATATAAAATAAGGTTGAAAATGCAGAAATACCCCTCTAGAAAAAAAGCTTGGAAAAAGATTGTGGAAAATGAAGAAATCACTTGTTACAAGCAATATCTTCTTTATCCACAATGTCCTCTACTTCCTCTTTGAATTTGGACTTGCCTAAAATCTTGTAATGGGACTGAGATAACCCATTCCCACACAATGAGGCTTTTTGATGCCCCCCAAGAAAGACAATAAGGAAAACATGATGGCGTAAAATGAAGAAATTGCTTGCTGCAAGCAATTTCTTCATTTTACACAATGTTTTTGCCTATAATGTTGAAAAAATTATAATATTTCATAAACTTTAAAATGTCGTCTGCAAGTCAATTCAATTTGGACCAGTCTAAAATGGTGTTGTGTTGTAATGGGATAAGCAGCTCAGTATGATAGAGCTGAATCATGCTGACTTTGGACTACAAGTATTTTAATGCAACCCTTTCCTGTCTTTTTTTAAATTTAGACTTGTCCAAATTCAAAGGTTTTGTAGACGACAATTTAAAGTCCAGCTTATTTGAAATGAAAATCATACAGTAGGTTAGAAAATATTGTGGAAAAAGTAGAAATTGTTTGTTACAAGCAATTTTCTTCTTTTCCCTTATGTTTTCTCAAGCATCAAAACACAGGTACGTAAAAACCAGGGAATAAATAGGAAAGGGTTAACCTATTCCTACATGACAAAAGTTTGGACTGGTCAAAATTCAAAGGAATTGCAGGCAAAAATTTAAAAGTTAATGAATTTTCACATTTTTTCCAGCTTTCGAGCATTGTAACCTCATGAAAAATGAAGAAATTATTTGTTGCAATTTCTTCATTTCACACAAGGTTTTTCCAATTATTTTCCTTGGGGCATCAAAAAGTGTCATTGTATGAAAATGGTTTAAAAGAAGTGTTCATAGTCCATGAATGACATTTATAAACTCATTCCTACGCCATACAAATTTAGTCCAATCCAGATTCAAAGAAGCTGCAGACAACAATTTTAAGTTGATGAAATCTAGAATATTTTTGTCTTTCAGGGTAAAAAAATATGTGGATAAGGAAGAAATTGCTTGTAACAAGCAATTGCTTCCTTTTCCACAATGTTTTCAAACGCTTTCATATTTAAGGGCATTTAAAAGTGTCATTGTGTGGGAATGGGTTAAATACACAGTAATTTATTGCTGGATTTCAAAGTTACTAACTTTCACTAGATGTGAGGGTGTAGCGATGTTTTCTTGGCTGTGACTGGTTCACTGGACCTACCCTGATAAGGTGGTTATTTTATTAGACATTATCTTGAAACTCGAGTCCCATTGTCATGGAACCAGTAGCTCACTGCATGATAATGTCTTATGGCCTGTAAATCTCTGTTGATTTGTTTATAAGTAACTGGCAACATTTAGTGATATACTTCGATACAAGCCCCATTTCATGGAATTATATATTCCCATTGTTTCCCTTAGTGCTGTTTGTTACATGATGACTGAAGTTTAGAATGGTCTAGTTTATGACAAAATGGTTAAAGTTTGCTAAGTCATTAACCAGAACAGTAAGTAAAATCCATCCTATTTAACTTATTAGCAAACAAATTTTAGTTTGATCCATATTGATGTATTGCTTGTCGTGCCCACTCATCACAGACAGAAATTTTGACTTAAATATTAAACTGTGTTATGGTAAAATGTTGTACAAATTAAAATGGGTGGTTAGTGACCTAAACGAGGTAACTACAGCTTGAATGAGCTGTAGCTAAGACATTTAACCATTGTCATGCTGAATCCAGAATATTCCTGTTTTTGGCAGGAGGTATAGACAAAGATCAGCCTGCACATAAGTGCAGTCTGATCTTGGTCTTCACCTCCTGCTTGTCCCATTTCAGCCATAGTCATTTGAATTATCAATTTTCAAAAGAAATACTGACCCTTATTAAGATCTTTTAGTCCTGTCAGTCCTTTGATTTTAAAGCAATATTTATACATAGAGGATTTTTAATTCAGCATGACAAGGGTTAAGTTGCACTATTCTTGTCAATGTCAGCCAATGTGTAAGAACAATGTTAACCCTTGTTATGCTGAACCTGGAATATTCTGGTTTTGGCAGGAGTTGTAGACCAAGATCAGCCTGCACATAAGTGCAGTCTGATCTTGAACTACACCTCCTGCTTGTACTTTTCCGTCCAGGGTTGTTTATGAAATTGATTTCTGTGAAAAAATATTGATTTTTGAACAAGTTCTATCAGCCCTTTCAGCCCTTTGATTTTACAGCAGGTCAGTAAGGTAATTTCTACAGCATGACAAGGGTTCTCTTTTGGTCTAAATATAATTATGAATTAATTGGTGTACCAATTTTTGATTGACAATTGTGATTTTTCAATCAAAAAAGCTTGTTTACAACCTATCAAAGTATGTTTACTTGTTGCAAGAAATTTCTTATTTTCCCTCTATGTTTTCATAAGAACTTCAAAATGTGGGTTCATATTGTAATTCTTAACCCTTTCCTGTTTTTCAAAATTTTAGACTTGTCCAAATTCAAAGAAGTTGCAGACGACAATTAAAACAAGTGCAAATTGAAAAGTAACCAACCTACAGGGTAGAAAATATTGTGGGAAAAGAAGAAATTGCTTGTTACAAGCAATTTCTTCTTTTCCCGCAATATTTTCTCAAGTACAAAAACCCAGGGACGTAGAATCCAGGGATTAAACAGGAAAGGGTTAAGCCAAAAATAAGAGAAACTAATGGAATTGTTGGAAAGAAAAAAGGTGAAATTTCACATTTTGGCTAGATATTTGTACAATGTAGAATTATTCTAAAATATTGATATACATGTAGTTATAGACAGAAAGAAGTGAAATCTCACATTTAGGAAGGATGATTATACAAATAGAAATTTTGACGTGACAAATTCCAATGATTCTTTTAAGGTTGAAATGTCCCCATCCAGACCAACGGAACTTAAAACACCATAATTCTGTTTGTGTTCCTTCCCGCAGTGATGATTACCCCAATTTAGGAATAATTATCGTGATAACAAGACCTGGTTGGAGGCCAAGGAGACATAAATTCTACCGTTTAAAACCTTAGGTCACCCTAAAGAAACAAGGATCTAACATACAAATCAAGTTATTTTCTGTCTTGCATGAATATAGAAAGAACCATCAGTCCCTCAAGGAATTGTCAATTATATTACAAACATATTGTGGTGGCCATTATTTTTCTTATTCTTCTGAATTATTTGAAAACAGTCTCTGTTTGATGTCAAACAGCACTCAAGGGAGTTAATTCTAACATTATTATGGGCTCAAGGGAGGTAACAAAACATACCTATTAGTACTCAAGTCAAGCTAGATCTAATTGACATGCCAAGTTTACATTATGGCATAAATGTCCGCAAAAACAGGATGATTTGTATCTCCCCTTGTTGGTCGTTTATGTCCGCGATCATAAGAGTGATACCTCCTTATTTCTTCCTTATTCTCGCATGTCATGCACATTATGTAATAACTAGAATAATGGTTTTAAAACAGAAATTGATATCACTTCAATTCAGTACTTGTTTTACTCTTTATTTTGTCTTCACTTCATTATCAGCATTTATGCAAATGAATAAAAATCAAGGAGTTATTAGCACGGGGTTGATATTTAAGGACTGATTTTGTTCAAATTTTCACCTTATTTTAAACCATTTTCATGAATTATTGGACAAAATCTTACAATAAATTTTGGAAAATATAACTATTTTTGTAGCTGGAGCTTATACTAAAGTGGCTATCAAAATTATTGAGTCAATATATTGATTAATCACTACCAATTATTGACAATATTATTTCCAGTACAGGACTGATATTGAAGATTGATCAATATATTTTTCTCATTGTTATTGTCAATAATACTGATTATGTTCATGATACTGTATCTAACAGAGGAAAACACATAGTGAAAATGGAGTAATTATATCACATGCAATTTCTCTTTAACATAATATTTTCCTTAGGGTTGAATAATTTGTTGAATGGCGAAATACTTTACCAAGAATTCTTAAGCCTTTACTGTTTTTCAAAATTTTGGACATGTTAAGATTCAACTGGCTAGCCAACAAAATGATAAAGTTAGTATTATTCAACAAGTTACCCTCCTGTATGACAGAAAATATTGTGGGGAAAGAAGAAAATGCTTGTGTTGAGTAATTTCTTCTTTTTAAAGTAAAATATCACAGGGACATGAAAATCAGGAACGTACTGGAAAGGGTTAATATTACAAGCATTTACTGCGCAATCAAGCTTTCTCATGCCCCTCAACAAGACAGCTTTGAAAAAATTGTGAATAATGGAGAAATTGCTTGTAACAAGCAATTTCTTCATTTCCCACTATGTTTTCTACCAAGAAAGACGAAGATTTTTAAAATTACGTAAACTTTTAATTGTCTTGTGCAACTTCATTCTATTTGGACCAGTCTAAAATAAACTTGTGTGGGAATGGGTTTAATGAACTCAAAAATGGAGAAAAAAATGAGTGTCCATAGATTGAGTTAATTTGACAAATGTTTGAGATTGAACTCAAGTTAGATGTAATGGCTGATTTCCCGATGGAGAGAACCAGATGAAAAGACAAGTTATTATTGGTTCAAATTGGCCCCTTGTGAAAAATTTTGGTCACATGTGTCTAGATGGTTAAAAGTAAATATAACCCAAGTTGTTTTACTGCATGCAACCCATATTTATAAGAATTTTGAGATAAAAAATGTTATCTCGGTCCTTGTTTGGAGCTCCTGAAATAAACCCTTGTCATGTTGAACTCAGAATAATCTTGTATTAGGAGTGGCCATAGACAAAGATCAGCCTTCACATATGTGTAGTCTGAACTTAGTCTACACTTGGGCTGATTTTGTCAAACATTAAACAAAATAAATTACAAAATCATTTTATGTTTGCTACATGAAATGATTTTGAAATTTATTTTTGTTTTCCGATAGGAAACACTTTTCATAGCAGGTTTGTGACATATTCTGAAATTATTTGTAGGCGGTTCTGTAAACTATTTTAATGACAATTTCAGGATTCCTTTTGGTAAGAAATTTTGTTCCTATGAGAGCAGTTTGAAGAGCCTTTAACCCAATACCAGATGGCAGAATTTAGACTGGTCTAAATTGAGAGGAGTTGCAGACAACAATTTAAAGCTCATGAATTTCTAAAAAAGTTTTTTCTTACTTTTGGGCTAGAAAACATTGTGGATAATGAAGAAATTGCTTGTAACATGCAAATTCTTCATTTTCCACAATGTTTTCAAAAGCTTTTTTTCTTTGGGGCGGTTAAAAGCACCACTGAGTGGGAATGGTTGAAATCAAGGCTCAGTGTTACCAAAAGTTAGCTTACTAAGAGGTTATTGAAGCCAAAATTATAATATGGTTGCCAAACAGTGGAATGTCAGTAAAAAGTCTGACAATGTAAGTTTCTACATCCATTCTTTATGGTCCCTCTATGACAAAGTCAGCGTCATTTTCAATTATCTTTGATGGCTAAAGTTTCATTTCTCAACTCCCTGGAGGGTCCTCTACATATGACTGTTGTTGTAAAACAGAACCCCTGTAAGTGGTATGTCACAGTTTAACTCGGGGTCCCAATGGGCCTCCATATGTAGATAAAATGGTGATCAATGCTTTGTTGAATTTGGAAAATTGTCTCATTGGATGTTTAAACAACTTCACAGAATAAGAAATGGTAAATCACCAGAATGATGTCTAATAGTCAACTGATATTATACTTGATGAAAAATCATATCCTATGCGAAGTGTATTAACCCATTACCAATTAAATGAAATTTTAGACTGGTACAAATTGAAAGACGTTGCAGACTACAATTTAAAGTTGATGGAATTTTAAATATCTGTCTTTTGGGGTAGAAGACAATGTGAAAAATGAGGAAATTCCTCGCAACAAGTGGTTTCTTCATTTTTAGCTCCACTGGCTGAAAGCCTGTAAGCTATTGTCATGGCTTTGTGTCCGTTGTGCGTCCATGCGTGCTTCTGTGCCTCCGTCCGTAAACTTTAACTTTAAAAATCTTCTCCTCAGAAAGTGCTAAACAGAATTTAACCAAATTTCACAGAAATGATCCTTTGGTGACCCTTTGTCAGATTCCTTCAAAGAATTTTGATCGGATGAAAAACATGACTTTAATGGGCAGGGCTAATTTCCATATATGGTGAAAGCTTCAAAATCTTCTTCTCAGAAACCAATGGATGGATTTTAACCAATCTTTACAGGAATGATCATTGGGTAACCTTCTATCAGATTCCTTCAAAGAATTTTGATCGGAAGAAAAACATGGCTTTAATGGGCGGGCTAATTTCCATTTATGGTGAAACCTTCAAAAATCTTCTCAGAAACCAATTGATGAATTTGAACCAAATTTTACAGGAATGCTCATTGGGTGACTTGTTATCAGATTCCTTTAAAGAATTAAGCTCACCTGAAAAACTTGGCTTCAATGGGCGGGGCTTCCTTGGGTGACTCTTTATCACCTTTTTTTTCAAAGAATTTTGATAGGACAGAAAACGTGCCTTAAATGGGTGGGGCTAATTTCAATATATAGTGAAAGCTTTAAAAATCTTCTTCTCAGAAAACATTAGATGAATTTCAACCAAATTTCACTAGAATGATACTCGTCTCTGCATATGGTATACAGTGAAATTTTGAAACTCTTGCAAACTGCAGGATGGTTTTTAACCAAACTTCTCAGGAATGATGAGTAAATTTAGGCCAGTGGAGCGAATCAGGTGCTCAAGCACCTCTTGTTCATATTGTTTTTGCAAACTCTTTTCTTGAAGGGCGTAAACTAAAACAGAATTTTGTGGGGATTGGCCTAATCCTTCCCCACAATAACTGTTTTTCACAGTGGTCAAGAAAACAACTTGATAAAAAAGTGGATACAGTGAAATTGCTTCTAACACGCATAAAGTTTCGTAACTCATACTTTGTACTATTCTTATAATCTTAACTACTATCATAGAAACAAGTTGAAGAAGTTAAAAAAATTTAGCAGAAAAACTTTTGTCTAAAATCAGACGTAACGCATTTTAAAGACTGGGTTGACAATCCCTTGGAAAGGCTGACAAAGGTCTGTATACAGGGGTGTCTAAATCCTTTGCCCAACTTGTCTGACATGGGCTTTTCTACTTGTTGACAGGTACATTGTTCAAGGGAGAAGTAAAAAATACCAGTGAAAATCTGGTACAAAATAGATCTCAAAGATAACTCATTGTATTTTGGAGAAAAAAAAATGTTTATTTTATATTGAGGGGTAGAAAATATTGCGGTAAAACGAAGACAATCCTTGGAACCAGAGTTTTCTTCATTAACAAGTTTTAATCAACATTTATCTTGTCACTTTTTTTGCGGACAAGTTCATTTTAACTCTGGATACAGTAGATACAGTATCTGATAAAGAAATAGAAGAGTACATACTTTATTCTAGTATTCAGGAAAGAACTTTTTATGTATCTTAGAGCCTGGTGTGTTTATTTGACAAATATCACTATGTGGCCATGTTACCATGGCAATCTTCCAGAGTTAATCATTGTGACATGTTGGTGTGTTCTTCTGAGAGGCTTATCAGCTCTATGCTAGGAGAGAAATGTGTCTCAGTACAAACATGATAATTATACACATGAACCTTCTGTGACTAATCAACCAAGATGTCTTTGATCTAGAGTACACTGTCAAACATTACAAGGTACTGGGAGGGGGTCATATAGGTGAGGTCCCAGAAGTGGTCTACATTTACTTGGGATATATACATGGGCTAAAAGCTTAACTGTATTCATACTGAACCCAGACTTATTCCTGTATTGGCAGGAGGTATAGAAAAAGATCAGTCTACACATACTTGCAGTCTGATTTCTGTCTACACCACCTGTTTGTGCCTTCCAGCTAGTGTTGTTCATGAAAATTAAATTTCAAAAGAAATATTGACAGACTAGTGCTTTCAGCTCTTTGAATTTATTGCAATTCCAAAAAAGATTATATTCAGTGTGACAAGGGTTAATATAATAATAATAGATGGGTGGAAGATGGATCCAGGATGAGAGAAATCTGTTAGGGCCTCCATACAGATGGATTAATTCACATATTATTGTCACAGATCCCAGATTGCTGATAGCTCTGTCAGGGCCTCCATACAGATTGATTAATTCCATGTTAATTACACATGTTAATGCCATCAAATAGTAGCTCTTGTCTTACCACACAATCATCACATGCTTGCAATTTGCTTAATTTTGTCTCCGCTTGTCATACAGATATACCACTCCCCCAGCAAATCGGGGCATGTAGATAGGGGACACCTGGGAATGGTCCTCAATAACATGTAACAGTCTCCAGAAGTGGATATATAGAGGACTAGAGCAAAATTAAACTAAGTGTGCATACAATTTAGTACATTCTGGCACCCATCCATTGTAACATTAACCCCTGTCATACTGATTAGAGTACAATAAAATCAAAGAACTTAAAGCACTAGAGGCACTAAATGTTGGTCAATATTTCTCATGAAATTTAATTTTTTTGGATTACTCTTGCTTGAAGGCACAAACAGGCAGTGTAGACAAAGATCAGATTTCACATATGTGCAGACTGATCTTTGTCTACACCTCCTGCCAAAACAGGAATATTCCAGATGACAGTAATGTTTGGCAATAAAGTCACAAAAGGTGAGTGCTTGTACAAAATGTCTAAGTTAACATCTGGACTATTGCTTTTGCCTGTATCAGTTGGCATTTGCAATGGTCGACCATTTTTTAACCCATTTCCTCACAAATAATTTTTTTGACACACCTGTGAGAAAAAAGCTTTTGAAAACATAGTTGAAAATGAAGAAATTGCTTGTTACAGGCAATTTCTTCATTATCCACAATGTTTTCCTCCCAAAAAGACAATTATTTTTTCAACAGTTCATCAACTAAAAATTGTTGTCTGCAAATTTTTTGGATTTGGACCAGTCGAAAATTTTATTGTCTGGTAATAGGTTAATTTCTTCAAATCCAATCATCTGTTTGTTTCATCAACTGAACATTGTGCCGACTGTTTATTAATTAATTGTGTTTGGAGAACAAGATTGTTTTGTTGCTTTGTTTATTCCCAAGTTATGAAAATATTCTTAATAGAGGGTTGTGTCTCAGAAGAACATGCAATTCTGTTATGTGTTGTAATAGAAATAGTAATACTATTTGTGATTGAAATCTAACAAGTTTTCAAGTTTTACCATACCATCTAAAGTTAGCTTTTATCCCATTCCTACACAATCCAGGTTTATTATTAACCTTTAGAAAAGGGCTGTGGAAAGAGATTTGTCGGAAATAAAGGATTTTTTTTTTCCCCTCGAGGATAACACGTCATAATAAAGGGTCGAAAGACTCTTATTTCCATCGTGGTCCTAACTCATACAAGATCTTATCATGCACATATAGAGAGAGGCAATGGATTTTAACCAATGCTACCCACTTTTACAGCTGGGTGGACTTGGGCTCTGTCTGTAAAGTGTCCTGCCCATATACACTACATGCCTCCGGTGGGGCTCGAATCCGCAACCACCAGATTATGAGTCGAGCACGCTAACCACCCGGCCAATGAGCCAGAATTGCTTGTTATTTTATTTTTTTTCCTTTTCCCTAAATGTTTTCTATCTAAAGAGACTACGTTTTTTTTACCCATTCCCAAAAGAAAAAATCTTAGACTTGTCCAAATTCAAAAAGGTTGAAGGCATAAAACCATAATTAGTGTAAATTGAAACATAATGAAACATGAGAAAAACAAGATAGTGAGAAAAAAAAGAAATTGCTTGTAACAAGCAGTTCCGTATTTAATCACTATGTTTTTCATTGCTATATTTCTGTAAGGTGAGAAGGTGTCATTTTGTGGTAATGGATTAAAGACTTGTAATTTGTTCTTTTCCCAGAAAGTTTTCCATGATTTTGTATTTTTTCCGGGTGTCAGAAGGTGTCATTGTGTGGTAAGGTATTAAAGTACTATCTTTTTCTCCTTTCAGCCCTTGACAAACTGGGATATCGACATATCTTCAATGTTGGACTGCAGGTCGAGATAGTTCAACCCAACATCGTATTCGACATCGCGTCCCTCATGCTGTATGGTGCCCAAGCTACGCCAATCAGATTGAAAATTCTTCTTGACCGATTATTTAGCGTCCTCCAACATGAGGAGGTTTTGCAAGTTTTACACGGGTTTGGCTGGTCGTATGAGGATTATGCTCGAGGATATATTTTACAGGTATGAAAAAGATTACCATTTTTGCAAATACTTCAATCAATTTCATTGTACAAGTAATTCAACCTTACATCAGACAACCAAATTTTAGACTGGTAAAAAGAAGATGACATATCAAAGTCTGTTTAAATTGGAAAATTAGTGCTAAATTAGAGACGAAATATTGTGAGAAAAGAGAAAAAATAGCTTTCAACAAGCTTCAAAGCCACATCTCTTAAGCCTTTTCCACACAATAATGTTTTTGGATGCCCAACAAGAAAAAAGATTTGGAAAGCATTGTGGTAAATGAACAAAATGACTTGTTTTAAGCAATTTTTACTCGTCTGGTGAAGCAAAGTAGAACCCAGAGGCTTATCATTTACTAAGTTTACTTAATCCTTTCCTAGACAAACCCAGGATTTTACGTCACTGTGATTGTATACTTGAGAAAACATTGTGGAAGAAGAAGAAATTGCTTGTGACAAGTAATTTCTTCTTTTTCCACAATATTTCCTCACCTGTAGGTTGGTTTATTTTCCTTTTGCATCCAATTTTCATTGTTGTCTGCAACCTCTTTCAATTTTGACCTGTCTAAAATTTTTAAAAAAGGGAAAGGGTTAACTCATAACAACACAAGCCTGCATTCACTTGTGAAAAAAGCTTTGGAAACATTGTTGGAAATTATGAAATCTTTTTACAAGCCACAATATTTTCTACCATTAAAGATAAAGATTTTTAAAATTTCATCAACTAAAACTCTGCAACTTCTTTGAATTGGATCAGTCTAACATTTTGTTGTGTGGTAATGGGTTAAATTATAAGAAGCATTTGTTTTAACCCATTCCATCACAGCAAAATTTTAGACTGCTCCAAATTGAAAGAAGCTGCAGACGACAATTTCAAGTTGATGGAATTTTGAATTTTTTCATCCTTTTGGATAGAAAACATTGTGAATAATGAAGAAATTGCTTGATACAAGCAATTTCTTCATTATCCACAGTATTTTCAAAAGCTTTTTTCTCGAGGGGCGTAAAAAGGAGGGGTTGAGTTGGAATGTTGTAATGCATGGCACAAAGATATTATAATGGTAGTCTGACACTGAATTAGATTTAAATGTTTTGCATGGTTTTTTTTAGTTTTTTTTTATTCAAGTCATTATTTCATAATTGGCATGACAATGCTTAATATTGTAAATATAAGAGATAAATTTCATTTTAATTCAATATAAATTGCAAATTCCTAGATTTTGGACCAATCTAATGTTTTGTCATCTGGTAATGAGAGTCGCTTGGCATGAAGACACCAGAACAGGAATTTTCACATGACCTGGATTCTTTTATCAACAAGAAGCAAGTTAACTGGGTAATTTAATATCCTCCCCAATCTCAGACATGCACACAAAGACACCAGGTCACCCCTACTGAAATTCCGCTGACAAACATTTAGCCGCCAACATGAACACTGCCACATGGCCATCATGTGACCAAGGTTCAGTGGCAATCAGTCGTGTTTGACGAGACGACAGACACCAGATACATAGTGTCAATCAGTGTTGGGTTAAGAAAAAACACCCTTCAAACAAAATATTCTACTCGTTTAATGAATTGTATTTTTATTTGCTTTAGTATGAATTCAAATAGATTCAATTTCCTTTCAAACAGTCGAAGCTTGTAACAATTTAAAACTTACCGTGAAGTTTCTACATGTATTTCGAAAAAGAAAAAGTGTTCATTGAATATCATGGTTTAATTACTCCATCAAAGATATTTTTACAAGTATGTATGAAGATATTTGAAAAAGTCAAGAGGGTATTTTTAAAGAGGAACATATAAGCCTAGCTCCCTTCCGAAACAACAAATTTTTAGACTTATCAAAATTGAAAGAAAGTTGCAGATAATAATTTCTAGTGACATTATAAAAAATGGAGAGGGGGGGGGGGATTGAAAAAATTGTCGAAAAATGAAGAAATTGCTTAAAAATAAAAGTATATTCTCTTGAAAGCTTTGATCATATGTACTTGTTAAACGAGAGGGAATAGATGGCCCTAGAGTTCCCAAATGAACACGGCAACATGAAACTGAAACTGCAAAGCTGGTCTACTTTGTGAAGGGTCAAGCAGTCAGGGATAAAAAAAAACTCACTGTGAACATGTTGTGCTTAGGTGAGCTAAAAAAGGCAGCATGCTTAACCCATTCCAACACAGCAAAATTTTAGACAAGTCCAAATTGAAAGAAGCTGCAGACGACAATTTCAAGTTGATGGAATTTTGAATTTTTTTGTCTTTTGGATAGAAAACATTGTGGATAATGAAGAAATTGCTTGATACAAGCAATTTCTTCATTTTCCACAATGTTTTCCAAAGCTTTTTCTTTGAGGGGCGTAAAAAGGAGGGATTGAGTTGGAATGGGTTAACCCTTCTGTGCAATTACTTGTTTTTATGTCCCTTTGTATTTTCATTATGAAAAAGAAGAAACTGCTTGTTTCTACCCTACAGAATAATTTTTTTCAGGTAAAATCAACTTTGAATTGTTGTCTGCAAAACCTTTGAGTTTGGACTGGATGAATATTTTGAAAAAAGGGTTAAAAGGTCATGCTGGCTGTGATTGATTCCATAAATTATGTAACAAACCTGAAAAGTTAATTAAACTCCATGTCTATATTCCCCTGAAGATTTGACAAGCGTAAAACATGGAGGTCTGCTCCATGCTTTAGTGACAGTTGACACAAAACATGGCTGCCAGACAGAATACCTCAGGGTAAACTGTTAACATCATTTTGTAGAAAACAGTCAACATGTAAAGTGTCCTTACTACACAATACCTTCATTTTTCCACAATTTCTCTGAAAACCCCCACAGATTTTTCACAAAGTTCAAGTCAATGCCAGTCAACAAAATTTTAGACTGTTCCAAATTCAAAGAAATTGCAGAAAACAATTTCAAGTTGCTGAAAAATGATTGTCTTTCTGGGTAGAAAATATTGTTGAAGATGAAGAAATTGCTTATTAAGCTATTTCTTTATTTTCCACAATTTTCCCCAAGGTTCTTTTCTTGAGGGATGTCAAAAATCGAGTTCGTACAGGTTTAAAGTTGGTTTTGAATTCTCTAGTATATTTTTGGATTTTTGCAAAATAAGTTGTTATCTAAAAGAGATCTTATGAAGTCGGAAAAGGGAAAAAGATTATCTAGTAAATAAATTACAAGAACTCATCACTTTTTCAGCTGTTTGCCTCTTCATTTCCCCTGTCTCTTGTTGTAGGACATTGACTATTTTGTGCTCTAGTTTGATTTACTTTCTTTATAAAAATTTGATCATTTGTTATGATCTGTGATATAAGTGTCAAACAAAAAAAATAGAATAATTTTTACCCTAATCGTAAAAAAATCCAAATTTCATAAGCTTTTAATTGTCTTCTGCAACTCCTTTTAATTTGGACCAGTCAATAATTTTGCGGTCTGGTATTAGTTAACTCTTGCCTGTTTTGCAAAATTTTAGACATGTCCAAATTCAAAGGTTTTGCAGATGAAAATTTGAAGTAGATTTAATTTGAAAAATAAGCAGTCAGTGGGATAGAAAATATTGTAGAAAAAGTAGAAATAGCTTGTTTACAAGCAATATCTACTTTTCCTGCAATATTTTCCCAATTATAAAATCACAGGGGTGTCAAAACCAGAAATTGAACAGGAAAGGGTTAAGCTGTACCTACTAATACAGATGGGGGGGACATATTATATGAAAGCTAGCAATAATACCCAGTCTCTCTACTCGGACTGTTATTTGCCTGTCTCTGTCCTTAATGGTGTGACAATTCAACCATAATTACGCACTTGGGTGATCTACGACAACTCAACCCAAGTAGTCTTTGACCAAATAAGTTTTGCTGACGACCCTTCAACAGCCCTACTGTGAATCATGTAGGCAGAATCAGAGCTTGGTGAAGAATTTCATTTTACCAATGTTCAAAACTCAGTCAATATAATTTTTCTTTGTATTTAAACATTAATTATTTAACCCATTTCTACTCAACCCTGCTTTAATGCCGCTTTAAAAAATTAGTTTCAGAAAACATTGTGGACAATGAAGAAAATGCTGGTTACAAGAAATCTTCATTGTTCACAATGTTTTTGACCCTAAAAGTTATTTTTTATCACTAACTTCATCAACTTCAAATTGTTGTCTGCACCTTCAAGTCTAAACTTTTGTTGTCTGGTTATGAGTTAAATGATGGATTAGACACTAATAGTGTTTACAAAGGCTAAATTTCATACACGTCTGGCTGTTTTCCCCATACCTGCCAATTTCCGAAACAAAGCTCCATTTCGATATCTATTTGCAAAGTTTTTGGCCAGTAAAATGTAACAAAGAAGTAAAATGATTGGTCAGTAACGCTAATGTCGTAACTAGTTATAAATTGTGCAAAGCCAACAAAAATACTTAACAAGAATTAAGCCAATGTCAGAGTTTGTAGTTCAATTACTGTATAAATGAAAAATTTGAATGGTCACTTGTTTCTTTGATTGATAGCTGCAATCTGTCACTAAGTAAACTTTGCCATCATATAATTGATTTGTTATCCCAAAACTGCTTAACCCTTTCCTGTTTTGCATAATTTTAGACCTGTCCAAATTCAAAGGTTTTGCAGACAAAATTCAAAGAAGATCTAATTTGAAAAATAACCATTCGGTAGGGTAGAAAACATTGTGGAAAAAGAAGAAATTGCTTGTTACAAGCAATTTCTTCTTTTTCCACAATGTTTTCTCAAGTATAAAAACCAGGGATTGTACAGGAAAGGGTTAAAACTCCATTCCATCAATCATTAACCCATACCTACACAATAATGCCTGTAGTCGCCCTCAAGAAAAAATGCACGGGAAAACATCATGGAAAATGAATTCTACCCAGAAAGTTAAAAAAATCTAAAATTTCATAAAATTTAAATTGTCATCTGCAATTTATTCAATTTGGAATAGTCTAAAATTTTGCTGTGTGGTAATGGGTTAAATGTCTTTAATGGTAACCCCAAATATTAGGAAGTGGTAAATTAAAAAAAAACACAAAAAAACATAATTATCAAATATAAAACATAATTATCAAATATAGTTTGTAGAATGGTCTTAAGACTATGAGACTTTAAGCATGTTTGTCAGTTATCCTGTAGATGACAATCACAGTAATTGTCCATTTCAACAGTGTTGGGAAAGAAAGAGAAATATAGAACATTAGATTTTATCCTATTCTGTGTGCTTTTTGTGTCCTTTAAATTCTGCAAGGTAACATGCATAGTTTTACAAGGGAAGGGAGATAATCAAAACTTTGTATTTTGCTTACTGTCATGAGTTATGTCCCATTTTAGCTGGAATTCCTTGGATATAAATTGGTTTGTGCAAGCCATTCAGTTTTGGGGGGTTTGAGTCGTAAACCCATGGATCTTTGTAATACTTAATGCTGAAGTAAAATTGTTTCTACCATTTAACCCATTCCCACACAACAAAATTTTAGACTGGTCCAAATTGAAACGAATTGCAGACGACAAATTAAAATTTATAAAATTTTAGATTTTCTGTCTTTCTGGGTAGAAAAAATTGTGGAAAATGAAGCAATTGCTTGTATCGAGCAATTTTTGGTTTTCTTCAATGTTTTCCAACGTTTTTCTTTAGAGGTGTCTAAAGGTGTTACTGCGATGGAAAGGGTTAAAGTTTCAACAATAAAGTATATAACGCACATGATTTTATATGCACTTTTAGATATTGTATACATGTACTTTTGTTTTAGTAAAACAAGTAGAAAAACCTGTATTTCAAACATTCTAAAACTTCTATAAAAAAGGATCCATAGGATAAGATGTATTAAACCCATTGCCACATGATAAAATTTCAGACTGGTCCAAATTGAAAGAAGTTGCAGATGACAATTTAAAGTTGATGAAATTTTAGAGTCTTTGAATTTTGGGTAAGAAAACATCGTGTTTAATGAAGAAATTGCTTGTGACAAGCAATTTCTTCATTTTACACAATGTTTTCAAAGGCTATGTAACTGAGGGGCGTAAGAAAGCGTAATTATGTTGGACTAGGATAAGAGCCTTTATACAAATTTCATGTAATGGGACTGGGATAAAAGCCTTTATACAAATTTCATGTAATGTTGCATCAGAGAACTTGATAGTAACTTGTCATCTCATTACATTACAATCCCGCATTTTAACAGAAAACGTGTGAAAAATGATATTGCGTGTTACCAGTATTTCTTCCATTTCTCATAATGTTTTCTGTGCCTTATGGCAATTTTAATGTTCTCTGAAATATGGTCTGCAGTTGCCATGTCAATTGGGTCCAGTCTAAAAGTTGTCTTCGGGAACCAGTTATAATTTATAAAAATGGGAAAGGGTTTAAAAAAAAAGCTTGGCAGTTGCAATACTGCTTTAATCCTCTACCATACAATGATGCTTTTTGATGCCTCTGAAGAAAAAAACAATAGGGAAAATAATGTGTAGAATGAAGAAATTGCTTGCAACAAGCAATTTCTTCATTTTACCACAATGTTCTCTACCCAGAAAGTTGAAAAAAATTAATAGGCATTAAATTGTCATCTGCAACTCATTTCACTTTGTCTTTCAGGGTAAAAAAAATTGTGAAAAAATGCTTCTTTCCAGTGATTTTCTCATTTTCCACCATGTTTTCCCAAAGTTATTTCTGGAGGGGTGTAAAATGCATGATTGTGTGGGAATGGTTTTGAAATAGTTTTCCGTGCAAAGGAATTTCAAATATTCCTTTTGACTTGGTTTCAAATAGAAAAGAATTATATCATTTACAAAGCATAAGTGGTGTTTTGGGGTTAATGCAGGTTTTTCGATAGACTTGTTCCAGATTTTGTTTGGTAGTAATGCATGTGTGCATCTGTATGTTGTAGTCTGATGAACCAGTCCATGAGTCACAGTCCAATGATCAGGTAATTTATCATTTATTACTTGGTTCATTTAACCCATTCTAACAGAAGAAAATTTTAGACTGGTCCAAATTTAAAAAATGAGCAGACGACAATTTCAAGTTGAGAATTTTGAATATCTCAGTTTTTAGGACAGTTTGTTTGAATGGGGTTTAACCCATTCCCACTCAAGCCCTCCTTTTTAGGCCCTTCAATTAAAGAGCTTTGGAAAACATTTTGGAAAATGAAGAAATTGTTTGTCTCAAGCAATTTCTTCATTATCCACAATGTTTACTTCCCAAAAAGACTAAAAAAATGAAATTCCATCAACTTGAAATTGATGTCTGCAACTTCTATCAATTTGGACCAGTCTAAAAATTTGTTGTGTGGGAATGGGTTCAAGCCACTTTTAATAGAACAGAGTCATTATCAGTCTAGTATGTGATAGCTAACCATCACTTCCTGTTCTGACGGTGTATCGTAATTGGTCCAAATAAATGAATTTTATCCTGTCAAAACCATCAACCATGTTTCTTTTTACTTCTACGTGAAGCATGTGAAAATTCCCATTGTTGGAATCAAATCTTGTGTTATTCCATCTCTAGGCATGATTTATGGGTTAAAACTATGAACTCTCCCACTGTTATAAAATGCTAAGAAAATGCTTTAACCCATTCCCACTCGGTGACGCTTTTAGACACCCCAAAGGAAAAGGACTTTTTGAAAACATTGTGGAAAATGAAGAAATTGCTTGTTACAAGCAATTTCTACATTTTCCTCAATGTTTCTACCCAGAAAGTGGAAAAGAATCCAAAATTTCATAAACATTTAATTGTTGTCTGCAACTTATTTCAATTTGGGCCAGTCTAAGATATAGCCAATCTGGTAAGGGGTTAAATTCCAATGAATTCTATGTCCTGTAAATAAAAGTGGTGTGCAATTCAGCAGCACAGAATGCATGCACATAATCCAGTAATTCACATGGCCATCGCCTAGCTTTTCATCTGCAACCTCTTTCGATTTAGACAAGTCTAAAATTTTGTTGTTAACCCATTTTCACAACAAAAATTAAGACTTGTCCAAAATGGAAGGAGTTGCAGACGACAATTTAAAGCTTATGAAATTTTGGATTTTTTTTTTTCATTTGGGGTACAAAACATCATGGATAATGAAGAAATTGCTTGAAACAAGCAATTTCTTCATTTTCCACAATATTTTCCAAAGCTTTTTTTCCTCGGTGCGTCCAAAAGCATTACTGTGTGGGAATGGGTTAAGGAATGGGTTACGAGTATCCATCACAATGAATGATGACAGTTAGCCATCAGGTACAAAACTGATTAGGGGCACAATATTATTGTCAGAATGTCTTCTGCTTGTCTATCTGTTTGCCGGTGTCTTGCGAAAGATGTTGAAGTAAGATGCTCATGTTTGGTATCCAGATGCCTGAATGGCATGCATACATATACAATATTAGTTAATGTAAAAACATCATAAGTGTCTATACTTATGATGTTTATGCACTATGCCACCAAGTATCTTTTTCAAGGTAAATATCTGGGTATAGAAAATTTAAATTCATTCGAAAATCAAAAATAATTATTGGGTCTGATATCAACCTTCTTTAATAGTATCTTCTGCTGCAAAAAAAAGGTCAAAATATAAGCAAAATGAAAATTTACTGTAGTTTCTTTTTGATATCCTGGTTTAAAAAAAATTGATAAAGGGGTGGTGGGAAAAAGTGCTAGACTGTTCTAAATTACAATATAGTGTAAACGTATTAAGTACATGATTGTTCCTAGCCTTCATGTTGTCTGTATACTACAAACGCAGAGTATGTTACAACTAGTAAAAGCAAACTACTGTAAAGTTTATGATAGTTTTCTCCTTACCTGTTCAGAGAGTATTTTCATACTAGTTTAGCTTAATCCATTACCACTTGACAAAGTTTTAGACTAGTCCAAATAAAATGAATTTGCAAATGTCTTTTCCAAGTTTGGGAAGTAAACTAAAGGAAGATGAAGAACTTGCTTGGGACCAGCACTTTTTTCATTTTTCACATTGTTTTTCTTTTTTTTTTCAATTTGGGCATAACAGGGCCAGATTGTGTAGGAATTGGTAAATGAATACAGAGAAGAATTATATCTGTTGTATATTACAGGAGACCAATGGTCGAGTATTAGACAAGTGGACATGTGCGACTAGGGAAGAAGAGTATGTGATCATGCAGCAGTTTCTGAGATTCGGTGAAACCAAATCTATTGCACAGGAGATTATACTACAAGATACTCGAGAACGACAAGACTTGTACATAAAACAAACATCAAGAAATGAGTCTGAGATCAAGAAATTTATAGAAAGAAGTAATATGTCTATGCAAAATTTAATGCGTCCATTTGATGTCCGCCATTTCTTTGGTGGACGCTTGCCATTTGTTGGAGCCCCAGCAAACCGTTTAATGAGTCCGCCCATATCTGGTTTCTCTACACCGACCTCATCACGGGAGTTGCGTCCACCACTTGTCTCCGTGACATCAACAAGTCCTGTAACAACCTCCCCTCTTGGTCGCCTTCAAACCATGCAACCATTTGATTTTCATCGAGAAACATCTAGTCCTGTTATCGGAAGTCCAGGAGAGAAGCCTCGGTCACGTGATCACTCACCAAAAAGTGAAAGTCCACAGAACTTGAGTCTAACCTCGACATCATCTCACTCCACACCTCCTCATACTCCATACACACCTCAGAAGATGTCGGACATGGACATGCCAGTGACACTCGCACATCTACCTGTCATCCCACCGTCTATCTCACTTGGAGCCGCCACAATGATGCTACCAACCCTGCCCCGTCATGATGGAACAAATGATGCAATCATCAATTTTTCCATAAAAGAGGACCAGGATCGTAAAAATAAACACTTAAGGAAATCCACAAATCCAATTAAGCGCAATAATTGGATGCCAGATGCCAATTTTGGCTCGGCTATGATAGGTCCAAACGGAAAGAAGCGGGTACTGTGTACAGCCTGTAATAAAACATTCTGTGACAAAGGTGCTCTAAAAATCCATTACAGTGCTGTACATCTAAAGGAGATGCATAAGTGTTCTGTTGAGGGTTGTACCATGATGTTCAGTTCACGACGGAGCCGCAATAGGCACAGTGCCAATCCTAATCCCAAATTACACATGCCTCAAAAGAGACCAAAAATCCCAGAGGGAGCAACACTGGTTGATGATGGAACAATGCAAGGAAACAAACGCCCCCTTGCTACACCCCCTTCTATTGTAATGGCCCCAACAATGACAGGAACAAGTCCTCTACATCTGACAGATAGTCCTAAACATCGAGGGTTTTATGGGGAACCAAATCTTCAGTTGCCGATGTTTCCTTCGGCAGCAAAACGGTTAAAGCTAGATGGCGAAGATGAAGGACCCAAAGATTTAAGTATGCCAAACCACAAGGATGTTCTGTCTCGTGAATGCAGCCCACAAAGTTTGAGTCTTCCACTGACACCCACTCGATATGAATTAAATTTAGACCATGCAGATATTGATACTCCCAGTAAGGAGAGTATAGAAGGAAGTATGTCGGACAGTGAAAAAATAGATTTTCAGTCTTCAACAAACTCCCCTGGACCACAGCGCTCTTACAACCGTAGAAAAAATATTCCAACAAGATGTGCCCCACATATGGACATACTGCGACAAGAAGGAAACATTGCAGCCAGGCAACAATTTGATCATATGGAGACCAACACTGAAGGTTTTAGGGAACAGTCACAAATTGGGACAAACAAACAAGACGAGGACACAGACAGAAACATGAGGCCTAATGAAGATGATGATAATGATGATGATTTGGATCAGTCAATGGATAGGAGCGATCATAAACTGGTGATTGATGATGACGGAGATGGAGATGATGAAGAGGACGATGATGATGATATTGATAGGAATGATACGGGTGAAGTTCTTGACTTCTCGATGCATGCACCAGACATGATTGAAACAGAAAACCTGTCAATGGTATCAGCAGTTGACTCTGACACTTCTTATGCATCTAATGATTCACTAGACATGACTAAAAACAATGGTGACTTGTCACAGGACTATGAGATACCAATAGATAAAGACAATCCTAAACAATGTGTTACATGTGGTAAAGCATTTCTCAATGTGTTCAGTTTAAAGATTCACTATAAAAATGTACATCTTAAACTCATGCATAACTGTACAGTGGAAGGTTGTAGTGCGGCCTTTCCATCGAAACGCAGTCGTGACAGACATAGTTCAAACTTAAATCTGCATCGTAAACTTTTATCAACCTCGGATGAATTAAAGAATACAGATCAAACAGACGATAATCAAAACTTCCGAGCAGATGTAATTCAAAAGTTATACGAAAGTCAGAATTCAGAAACTTCAACTATAGCAGCACAAGATGAACCTATAAATGGTAAAACAGCGAACCATAAAGACAAAGAAATTGATGTTAATAATGAAGAGATTGCTAATGGTGAAGATTCATACAATGCAAATCTTAATGAAGAAACAGATGAATTAGGTCTTACATCTGTTGATGGCCTAGTTACATGTCATATTTGTGATTTAAATGTTAGAGATAACTTGATGCTTAAAGAACATTTTGAATCTGACCATCCAAAAGAGACTTTTCAATGCACAATAACAGGATGTGAAAAGATTTTCTCAACACGGAAGAGCAGAAATCGGCACAGCCAAAATGACAATCTGCATAAGACCAATGGTAAAGCAATAACAGCATAGTTAGGATTACATTCTTGATATTAAACAAAACAATTAGTTCATAATAATCAAATTTTGAAAATTATAGAGTCAATATGTAAGGTTTAGTGCAAATATGTTTGTTTTTTAAATAGGCATTTACAACGAAAAAAAATTAGACTTGTCCAATTTCAAGGTAGTTTCAAACGATAATTTCAATTTCATGAATACTTAAAAATCTTTGTCTTTTGGGGTGGAAAACATTGTGGATAACAAAGAAATTACTTGTAGAAATTACTTGTAGTAAGCAATTTCTTCATTTTTCCACAATGTTTGCAAAGTTTTTTCTCTTGAGGGGCATAAAAAGCGGTATTGTATGAAATGAGTTAAATGATTGCTAAATAACAATATTATGAGGGGAAAATTTCAAAAAGAAAAAGAGAAAATGCTTTAAGTATAAGCTTTAATTTGTTTTAGTTTTAGCAAATAACTTTACATTTTCTAACAAAGCCATATCGTATACAATTTTGCTTTTGTTATCATATTTTTTATGCTGTATAAATACAGTTTGGGAAAGAGGCCAGTTGTGCAATTATTCTAGTCACTTGTATCAATGATTTGTTATCTTTAACACACACACCCCACTTACGAAGTAGAGGGGTTATATTGGTTTCAGCATGTCTGTATGTTCGAAAAAGACTGTAGACTTTTTCTTTCCCGTGGTCTAACTCCAGAACCAATTGACCTACAATCAGGAAACTTCATACATTTGTTCCAAGTTATCAAAGAAAGTGTTCTATTATTTTTTATTCACATAGGTCAAAGGTCAAGGTCAACTGAACTTTGATCAAAAACCATTTCTGTGTTCTGACTAATACGCCATTTGGCCGAGGACTTTTAAACTTTATAGAAAATATTATCCATGACCAAAGGAGGTGCCCTATAAGTTTGGGGTTATGGAGGTGAAAGGTTAACTGTACTACTTGAGTGACGAAGTGTTTATAGGGGTATAAGTCTATTCATGACAATTCTAGTTGTTTCTATTTAAAATGTATAATTGTTGAAGTTCACAGAGGGTTTTAGACTCACATGTTTTTTAACCCTTTCCTGTTTTATGAAATTTTAGACTGGTCCAATTTGAAAGAGGTTGCAGACGACAATGAAAAATGCATGCAATTTGAAATCTGACCAACCTATGAGGTAGAAAATATTGTGGGAAAAGGAGAAATTGTTTGTTACAAGCAATTTCTACTTTTTCCACAATGTTTTCTCAAGTATAAAATCACAGTGACGTAAAATCCCGGGCTTGTCCAGGAAAGGGTTAATTTGCTGAATTCAAAATGATAATAGAAAAAGAAATCATGCGTATTGATGCAAGCCTCATTATCAATAGTTCAGGGTTTATCTTATTCTTCATTATTTCATTTCTATCAGACCCTTCAAACAATAGAGTGTGGTAGATATAAATAGTTTTGATGAAAATTCCTGTAAAATGAAGTGTTGTAACAAAAGTCTTCAAGAAAACACTGACAGTGAAAGGTTTGAAAAAGAAAATTAAAAGATTTTGTGGAGGCCAATTTCAAGTTTGTAGAATTTTAAATGTGCCCTTCTATTTCTATTCGAGATCCACCCATTGTCACACAGTACCACTTTGTTTTGGGGTTTTTTTAAGAAAAAAATTTGAAAAAAAGTTGTCAGAAAGGAAGAAATTGCTTCTTGAAATGTTTTCTACACCGAAAGACAAAAGATATTTAACATTCAATCAGCTTGAAATTGTCATCTGCAACTTGATTCAATTTGGACAAGTCTAAAAGTTTGTTGTGTGGGAATGGGTTAACTATGTATATGAGATTGTATTTGCTATGCACTGTATTTTGTATAGATATGTTATAGGCTGTCTTTCTGACTCATTTAGATTATGCATAATGCTATCTGTTATTGATGTCTCAATTTTATTATTCAAAGTGCCAAATGTCTCAGGTATAAGTTGATTCTCCCTCTTTGCCTTTTGTTGCTATGGTTTTTAGAGGGACTTTTTAGCTGTTTTTAGGGGAAGAAATTGATGATATGAGTATTAACAGTAGCTCTCTTCATAAACTCTTCATAAACCCATTACAAAACAACAACAATATTTTAGACTGGTCCAAATTTAGAAAAGTTACTGACAACAATTTTTAGCCAATGAAATTATTAACATCATCTTTTTGAGTAGGAAATTTTGTGAATAATAAAGAATTTACTTGTAACAAGGAATTGCTTCATTGACTACAATGTTTTCAAAGCTTCCTAAAAGAACAAGTAGGTAGTGTAGACTAAGATCAGACTGAATGTTTATACAGGCTGATCTTCGTCTAATCACATGCCACAGCTATTGCTAAAATAGTAATATTCTGGGATTAGCATGACAAGGGTTAAGATTTGGCTAGTTAGCTGAAAAGTACTTGCTTAAGCATTTTATTCCTTTTGGTTGTCAAAATATTTTCAACTAGGGTTGATTAATTTCTTTTTTATAAAAAGTGCAAAATATTGAGCTATTGAACTAGTTTGGAGTCTGTAGTTGTTTATTGTCAGAAAAATGTGCTGAAAAGCCTTATTTAGGATTATGTTTTTACATATTTAACCCATTCCAACTCAATCCCACCCTTTTTACGCACCTCAAGAAAATAGTTCAGGAAAACAATGTGGAAAATGAAGAAATTGCATGTCACAAGCAATTTCTTAATTTTTCTCACTGTTTTCTACCCCAAAAGACAGAGTTATTTAAAATGCCATTAACTTTGAATTATCACCTGTAACTTCTTTCATTTTGGATTAGTCTAAATTTTTGTTGTTTGGGAATGGGTTAATTGTTCCTTTCATGCCCCTGCATTGAAAAAAAACTGGGCCCTATTGTTAAACTATTGGTAATCCATCTGTCTGTCTGTCTAAACCTCAAATGGAGATTAATTATACTTTACCTTAAAACTATTCAAGATGAAAAAAGAAAAACCACTCATATTCGGTTCGATGTTTTATTGTCTGGATACACATCATTATGACAGGGTTAAGGTCAGCTGACAAGGTCAAAATCATTTTATAAGGTTGTTTTATCTTAACCCATTCCCGTTTTGGGAAATTTTATACTAGTCCAAATTGAAAGAGGCTGCAGATGACATTGAAAACTGGATGCCATTTGAAATGAAACCATCCTATGTTGTAGAAAATATTGTAGAAAAAGGAGAAATTGCTTGTAACAAGCAATTTCTTCTTTTTCCACAATGTTTTCTCAGGTATAAAATCACAGGAACGTCAAATCCCGTGTTTAAACAGGAAAGGGTTAAAATAAGCTGTTGTGTGGACATTGGTGTTTCTAAAACAGAATTTCTTTACTTTGCCATGACCTGTTGGAATTATTTCACTGACTTGTTACTGATGTCGATGTTGATAATTTTTTAAAACTTACAATGTTGGATATAATTAAAATATTATAGACTGGATGTTGTGTTATTGGATCACTGTTGTACAGCTTTTCAATGTGCTTTTACAAGGTCTCTAGTCTAATAGTATAAAAGATTAAAGTTATAAGTCCAGCCTAATTATATTGAAAATTTAGTGAAATCCCTTTACAAAAATAATTTGTTACTGTTCTACAATGTATAATCTATATAGATTTTTTTTCAATCTATTTTCAGTGGTAAATAAATTCTTTTCAGGCAGAACATTAAATTCAAAGAGTTTAGCATTCTGAGTCTCCTGATTTTTTTCACGAACAGCTTATAAGGGACGAACATGTGGTGTAGACTAAGATCAGGTCACACATATGTGAACGCTGATCTTTCTCTTTTCCTCATGAAACAGCAGGAACATTCAGGGTTTGGCAAGACAAGGATACTATTTTTATAGCCATATACTTCATTATCTATTACCCAACAACAACATTTCAGACTGGTCCAAATTGAAAGAGGATAGAGACTACATTTCAAGATGCATTCAAATTAAAAATAAATTTTATAAAGAGAAGAGAATATTGTGGCAAGTGGAAGCATTTCTTCATTTTTACCACATCTTCAGTCTGTCTAAATATAGGGTTATATGGTATTGGGATAAATTTTGTCAGTATTTATTTATGATGTACAGCGTTAATAATCTTAGATACATGTATATAGATAATCACTATTTTTTATGTATTTTCTTTTTTTCTTTTTTCTCTTTGTTTTGAATCTCATTTAATGAATGTACTTTCCATGTTTGTGTATATGAATGTAATAACGCCTCGCTATAAGGTGTTATCGATACGTCACTTTGGTACTATGCAAGAGATTTTTACATGCTATTTCATATTGTACATACAGCACATTGCAATGGAAATAGCACTATTTAGCCATTTAACTATGCATGATTAGTGTTCAAGATATACAAATATTTTCACTATTTTATCACTGTTCCATATGCTAAGAATTAACTATCTAGAAAACAATTTCAATTGTATGTTTTAACCCTTGTCATGCTGAACCCGGAATATTCCTGTTTTGGCAGGAGGTATATACAAAGATCAGACTGCACAAATGTGCAGTCTGATCTTTGTATACACCTCCTGTTTCTTCACTTCAATATAAATTTGTTTAGAAACAATTGTCGATAGAATATTGACTCACAATTAGAGCCTTACAGTGCTTCAAGTCTTTTGATTTTGATGTAATTCTTAATTAGGATTTTATTCAGCATGACAAGGGTTAATTTCATTCGTTATCCAGGAAAAACCTGCCTAAATGACTTCAGTTTATGACGTGGGAAAATTTCAATATTTTGATGATGTCACTTACTATTGCTGGACCACTGGAAAAAAGATTAGGACAATCTAGTGGGAAAAAAAAGACATTGATTTTCACAAGAAATTTTTTAATTATCCACGATGGTCGCCTGAAAATAGATTTTAATAAACATTGACAACTAGGAATTGTCATCACTACTGCTTTAATATGGGACATGTGTAAAAAGATGTCATCTTGTAGTAAGTTAATGTACAAAAAATGTTGTAACTCTGCCAGTTTTTAAGATGTTGACATTTTGTGAATCAGAAAAACATTTAAAAAAAAAAAATAGAAGTAAATCTGTAACATTTTTGTCAATTTTGACAGGGTTTTTCTTGGAAAAAACGGAATTTTTAATTTTCCTCATTTTTGATACGGTATTGTTATCATTTAGAATTGAATTGTTGATTATAAGTAAAACTTAATTCATTGTTAGATTACAAAATTACCTTGACAATATTCAGCCATGTTGATGCTTATGAGAATCAATAGTAATTTCTTCATTTTCCACAATGTTTTCCAAAGCTTTTTCCTTGGGGGTGTCTAAAGGGGTCACTGAGTGGTAAAGGATTAATTCGTCTTTATTTTGGCTTTACAAATACAGCAGACTGATTTTAGGGCAAAAATTTAGTTGAATGCCTAAACATGACCGGAGTTGTCTCTTAACCCATTACCTTACAACAAAAATTTAGACTGATCCAAAATCAAAAATGTTGCAGATGATAATGTCATCCAAAAATAAAAATGTTGCAGATGATAATGTCATGTCAGTATGATTTCAAATAATTCTTCCTCTCTGAGATGAATACCCTGTGAAAAATGCAGAAATTGCTTGTAACAATTACTTTCTATGATTCCATTTTTTTCATGAGGGTGTCAAAAAGCCAGATTATGTAGAATGCTAAAATTGAAAATGTCATATAGTGTAGGGAAAATATGAAATTCTCCTTTATTTTAATGTTTTTCACAAGTATACGGCATCATCATGTAAAAACATAGGATTTTTTGGTGTTTGGTTAATATGTCACATTCTTTAATTCACCTAAACAGTTGATTCAAATTTCTGTAAGATTTTTGACTTGGCAATATTGATTGTATGCAAATATTATATGCAATAACTTTTGTGCCAACATTTTTATTTTGTATTTTGCCAACATTTTTATTTCGCATTGAAAAGTTTTTTCAGTTATTAATTCGTAAATATCAGCAACAAACGACATGACATTTTATATATGTTTAATTTATATTGTAAGAGATTACAAACTTGATCAAGAATACCATCTCCTTTTACATTTATAATTCTTTGTTACTCTGACTTTTTTAAACATCGAAATGATGTGTATTTGTATTCAGTATTTTGGCAGTGTATGATAATTTCGTCCAATGATATTTATTCTATTAAGTTTACAGCTATTTGTTGCATGCCCCACAATTTGTTTGTGTCTCAATTTGTCATTATCACTGAATATTGTAAAGTTGTTATTTACTAACATTATAAGCCATGTAGAGTTCAGAATCAATTTAAACAGTGTACAATGTTTATACAGTAAATTAGAATTAAAACACAGTTAATGAGCAGGTTGTATCTATTTGTTTTTTCTCCTGTATTCAGCTGTTTAATCCATTCCCACACCACTAATCCTTTTTATGCTCTCCGAAGGGCGAGCATATAGAATCTGCATTGTATGTCTGTCAATCCATCCATCTGTCTCCATTTCTCGACAACCTTTGAGCAAAATTTGACGAAACTTCACATGTGAATTCCTAATGATATATCATGCCGACGCATATTTCTCAGATTTTGGGTAGCTCCAAGGTTAATGTCACAGTTCAAGGGCAAATATTAAAATTTAGTTTTCCAGAACGTAGCACCTCAATTAGGGATGGATTTCAATAAGAAATTGGCTCAATTGTTATCTACCATGAGTACACGCCCCATTTGAAACAAATTATCATATAGCTCTAAGGTCAAGGTCACAGCTCAAGGTTGTTTGTTGAAGTTAAGTGTGCCTCGAGAAGGGCGAGCATATAGCTGCTGCTTTGTCTTTCCGTCCGTTCTTACTATTTTCCCTGTTTATAATACTTTTTGTGACAGGGCTTTCTTCGAGGATTGTAATCTGTGTCTTACGGCTGTTATTTAAGCACCATGGGAAAAAGCCTTGCCCCATGCAATTTCTTCATTATACACAATATTTTCTACCCTGTAAGACAGATATTTTTAGAATTCCGCCAACTTGAAATCGTCGCCTGCAACTTATAAGAATATGGATCAATTTTTTTCACAAGGGAATGGGTACAATCAGAACTGTAACCCTTTACTACACAATCACATCTGTACCATATTCGACACAATCTCAACTGTAACCCATTACTACACAATCTCAACTGTAAAACATTACAACATAATCACAACTCTAACCCATTGCAAACACAATCACAACTATAAACCATTACTACACAATCACAATGGTGGTCTATTACTACACAATCACAACTGCAACCCATAACAACTCAATCACAACTTTAACCCATTACAACACAATCTCAACTGTAACCCATTACTACACAATTTCAACTGTAACCCATTACATACACAATCTCAACTGTAACCCATTACTACGCAATCTCAACTGTAACTCATTACAACACAATCTCAACTGTAACCCATTACAACACAATCTCAACTGTAACCCATTACTACACAGACACAACTGTAACCCATTTCTACACAATCTCAACTGTAACCCATTACTACGCAATCTTAACTGTAACCCATTACTATACAATCTCAACTGTAACCCATTACTAATCTCAACTGTAACCCATTACTACGCAATCTCAACTGTAACCAGTTACTACACAATCTCAACTGTAACCCATTACTGCACAATCTCAACTGTAATCAGTTACTACACAATCTCAACTGTAACCCATTACAACACAATCTCAACTGTAACCCATTACAACACAATCTCAACTGTAACCCATTACAACACAATCTCAACTGTAACCCATTCCTACGCAATCTCAACTGTAACCAGTTACTACACAATCTCAACTGTAACCCATTACAACACAGTCTCAACTGTAACCCATTACTACGCAATCTCAACTGTAACCAGTTACTACACAATCTCAACTGTAACCCGTTACAACACAATCTCAACTGTAACCCATTACTACGCAATCTTAACTGTAACCCATTACAACACAATCATAACTGTTACCCATTACTACACAATCTCAACTGTAACCTAATACAACACAATCTCAACTTAAACCCATTACAACACAATCTCAACTGTAACCCATTACTACGCAATCTCAACTGTAACAAGTTACTACACAATCTCAACTGTAACCCATTACAACACAATCTCAACTGTAACCCATTACATACACAATCTCAACTGTAACCCATTACTACGCAATCTCAACTGTAACCCATTACAACACAATCTCAACTGTAACCCATTACAACACAATCTCAACTGTAACCAATTACTACAGACACAACTGTAACCCATTTCTACACAATCTCAACTGTAACCCATTACTACGCAATCTCAACTGTAACAAGTTACTACACAATCTCAACTGTAACCCATTACTAATCTCAACTGTAACCCATTACTACGCAATCTCAACTGTAACCAGTTACTACACAATCTCAACTGTAACCCATTACTGCACAATCTCAACTGTAACCAGTTACTACACAATCTCAACTGTAACCCATTACAACACAATCTCAACTGTAACCCATTACAACACAATCTCAACTGTAACCCATTACAACACAATCTCAACTGTAACCCATTCCTACGCAATCTCAACTGTAACCAGTTACTACACAATCTCAACTGTAACCCATTACAACACAGTCTCAACTGTAACCCATTTCTACGCAATCTCAACTGTAACCAGTTACTACACTATCTCAACTGTAACCCATTACAACACAATCTCAACTGTAACCCATTACTACGCAATCTTAACTGTAACCCATTACAACACAATCATAACTGTTACCCATTACTACACAATCTCAACTGTAACCTAATACAACACAATCTCAACTGAAACCCATTACAACACAATCTCAACTGTAACCCATTACTACGCAATCTCAACTGTAACCCATTACTATACAATCTCAACTGTAACCCATTACTTCACAATCACAACTGTAACCCATTACTACACAATCACAACTGTAACCCATTACTACACAATCTCAACTGTAACCCATTACAACACAATCTCAACTGTAACCCATTACTACGCAATCTCAACTGTAACAAGTTACTACACAATCTCAACTGTAACCCATTACAACACAATCTCAACTGTAACCCATTACTACACAATCTAAACTGTAACCCATTACTACACAATCTCAACTGTAACCCATTACTACACAATCACAACTGTAACCCATTACAACACAATCTCAACTGTAACCAGTTACTACACAATCTCAACTGTAACAAGTTACTACACAATCACAACTGTAACCCATTACTACGCAATCTCAACTGTAACCAGTTACTACACAATCTTAACTGTAACCCATTACATACACAATCTCAACTGTAGCCCATTACAACACAATCACAACTGTAACCAAATACTACGCAATCACAACTGTAACCCATTACATACACAATTTCAACTGTAACCCATTACATACACAATCTCAACTGTAACCCATTGCAACACAATCACAACTGTCACCCATTACAACACAATCTCAACTGCAACCCATTACTACACAGACACAACTTTAACCCATTACAACACAATCACAACTGTAACCAGTTACTACGCAATCACAACTGTAACCCATTACAACACAATCTTAACTGTAACCCATTACAATTCAATCTCAACTGTAACCCTTTACAACACAATCTCAACTGTAACCCATTACTACGCAATCTCAACTGTAACCCATTACTACGCAATCTCAACTGTAACCCATTACTACACAATCTCAACTGTAACCAATTACTACGCAATCTCAACTGTAACCAATTACAACACAATCTCAACTGTAACCCATTACATACACAATCTCAACTGTAACCAATTACAATTCAATCACAACTGTTACCCATTTCTACACAATCACAACTGTTACCCATTACAACACAATTTCAACTGTAACCCATTACTACACAATCTCAACTGTAACCCATTACAACACAATCTCAACTGTAACCCATTACAACACAATTTCAACTCTATCCCATTACAATTCAATCACAACTGTGACCCATAAATACACAATCACTACTCTAACTAATTACAACAAAATCTCGACTCTTTTTTTAGTACAACACAATCACGAATCTTATTAATTACAACTCAATCTCGACTCTTACTTATTACAACACAATATCGACTCTAACTTATTACCACACAAGCTCGACTCTAACTTGTTACAACACAATCTCGACTCTTACTTATTACAACACAATATCGACTCTATCATATTACCACACAATCTCGACTCTTACTTATTACAACACAATATCGACTCTATCATATTACAACACAATCACGACTCTTACTTATTACAACACAATATCGACTCTAACTTATTACCACACAATCTCGACTCTTACTTGTTACAACACAATATCGACTCTATCATATTACAACACAATATCGACTCTATCATATTACAACACAATCTCGACTCTTACTTATTACAACACAATATCGACTCTCATATTACAACACAATCACGACTCTTACTTATTACAACACAATATCGACTCTAACTTATTACCACACAATCTCGACTCTATCATATTACAACACAATCTCGACTCTTACTTATTACAACACAATATCGACTCTTACTTATTACCACACAATCTCGACTCTATCATATTACCACACAATCTCGACTCTATCATATTACAACACAATCTCGACTCTAACTTATTACCACACAATCTCGACTCTATCATATTACCACACAATATCGACTCTATCATATTACAACACTATCTCGACTCTAACTTGTTACAACACAATATCGACTCTAACTTATTACCTCACAATCTCGACTCTAACTTGTTACAACACAATCTCGACTCTAACTTATTACAACACAATATCGACTCTAACTTATTACCACACAATCTCGACTCTAACTTATTACAACTCAATCTCGACTCTTACTTATTACAACACAATATCGACTCTATCATATTACAACACAATCTCGACTCTAACTTATTACAACTCAATCTCGACTCTAACTAATTACCACACAATCTCGACTCTAACTTGTTACAACACAATCTCAACTTTCCCACAAAATGCGTTCTTTTGACGCCCCTAACGAAAAAAAAAATTGAAATGATTATGGAAATGTAGAAATTGCTTGTCACAAGCATTTTTCTATTTATCACAAAGTTTTATCTGCAGAAGAAAGAGATTTTTAAGTTTTCGTCACCTTAAAATTGACGTCTGTATCTTCTTAGAATTTGGAACAGTCTAAAACTGTGTTGTCTGGTAACGGGTTATTTCTGCCCAGATCTATCGAAATTAGAGCCTCTCAGTCAACTATCTGAGAGACATAAAAGGCATAGAAATTGTATAAATGTCACCTGGCGATTCCCTGCTGAAACTATCAAAATGGTTCTTCTGGATTCTACCTTAAACATATACGGGGTGTCGTAAGGAGACTCGGGTGGGCGATAAAGTCTTTCTTATTTTATAATGTTGATAGAGATATTTTATTTCAGAGTCATTAAAACTAATTATTGCTATCGAAATTTGTAATATCTATACATATTAACCAATCAAATTTCTTCTAATTTAATCTAAAAAGTTGGCAAAGATGTAACTGTTGTTCTATAAATAAACCGGTCAATATCGAAGAGCGTTTACAACAGTGTTGTCTCAAACTAAAAGATAATGTTCATTCACAGCTGTAGTTACGACATTTGAACGCCTATCGACGAAATGTAGCAATATTGTAAGAAAATTTTCTCAAGTTGTTTACTTGATATTACTTGACCAGACTTACTGTTCCCCATGATGGTATGAAATCTTTCTTTGTGAAACTTAACTGAGATAAATGTACAAATATAGGAAGAAATAAAAATTTGCAATTTAAAACTCGAAATAATGTCCATACCGTTAAAACTCATCGGATATTAAGTAAACATGGCGACCGAAGGAACTGTATACACATGTTCGCATAAACATACGGACCATAACTCTTGCTAGATGAATTTTGAGCAATTCGTGGTATCCAAACTGAACTTATTCCCACTTAAACCCGCCGTTCTACGCCCCATCGAGAAAAATCTGAAAACATTGTTGAATATGAAGAAATTGATTCTAAATAGAATTTATAGCTCCACTGGCTGCAAGCCAGCGAGCTATTGTCATGACGTTGTGTCCGTCGTGCGTCCGATCGTATGATTTTACTCTAAAAATCTTTTCCTCAGAGAGTTCTAATCAGAATTCAACCAAAATTCACAGAAATGATCCTTTGGTGACCCTTTATCATATTCCTTCATAGAATTTTGATCGGTTGATAAACATGGCTTGAATAGCCATGGTTAATTTCCATATATGGAAAATTAATTGATTGATTGATTGATTGATTGAATGGGGTTTAACGCCGCTTTTAATCCACATATGGCAAGACCTTTAAAAATATTCGTCTCAGAAACTAGCGGATTGATTTCAACCAAATTTTTTCAGGAGTGATCCTTCGGTGACCCTTCATTAGATTCCTTCAAAGAATTTTGATCAGATGATAAATATGGCTTTGACTGGCGGAGCTAATTTCCGTATATGGTGAATGCTTGTAAAAAAAATCTCAGAAGCCAGTGGGTTGTTTTCAGACAAAATTAACAGAAATCATCCTTGTCTGACCCTTTATCAGACTCCTTCATCTGATAATAGACATGGTTTTAATGGGCGGGGCTAATTTCAATATGTTTTGAAACCTTTAAAAATCTTTTCTCAGAAAAAAGTGATGCATTTCATCCAAATTTCACAGAAATAATCCTTGTGTGACCCTTTATCAGATTCCTTCAAAGAATTTCGATCAGATGATAAGCATGGCTTTAATGGGTGGGGCTAATTTCATTATATGGTGAAACCTTTCACAGAAATGATCCTTGTGTGACCCTTTTTCAGATTACTTCAAAGTACTTGATCGAATGATTCAGATGACCTTATTTCCATGTATGGTGAAAACTTTGAAAATCTTCTAAGAAACCAGCAAATGGATTTCAACCAAATTTCACAGAAATGATCTTCAGATAACTCTATCAGATTCATTCAAAGAATTTTAATTGGATGAAAAGCATGGCTGAAATGGGCTGGGCTAATTTCATATAAGGCGAAAGCTTTGAAAATCATTTTCTCAGAAACAAGTTGATGGATTTCAAACCAAATTTCACTAGAATGAGCCTCTGGTGACTCTTTTACAGATACCTTCAAAGAGTTTTGATTGTTTGAAAACGTAGCTTTTATGATCCTGGCTTATGCCCACATATACAGTGACCTTATATACCTCGTGCATCTGACTCAGCAAATGAACTGACTTTCGTAAAACAAGGAAACATTGGAAGTATTAAAATATTTCATTGACAGGATTTATTTGCCACACATGATGAATATGATTTCCGGAAAACACCATTTGCTTAATCAATACAATCAGGCCCGTGGAGCGATACAGGTGCTCAAGCACATCTAGTTTTCATTTTCCACAATGTTTTCTATCATATGAGACGAATGTATTTAAATCTTCAAGACCGAAATATCGACGTCAGCAACTTCTTCGAATTTGGATCAATCTAAAATTGCAGTTTGGTAACGGGTTAAACTCAGTCCTAAGCATGTCTTCGGAAGGACTTGAGAGTTATTTATGAAAAAAATAAATTTAAGAGATGAAAAGAATTTTTTGTTTTTTGTTTTTATGGAGGTATGAAACGGAAAACCGAATCACCCTGTATGAATTCGCGAAGCGGATTCATACAGTGTGATTTGGTTTTCGTTTCATACCTCCTTGAAAACATTAAGTATTCTATTCATTTCGTATAATTTAATTACATCGAGCGAAAAAAAGCAAACATTTACGAGCATTCATTCATTTTTATGGAATTATTTTGTGCGCAAGCATACAAAAAATTTGACTTATCTTCCGCAACATCTTAAATTTGGACTAGTCTAAAATTGAGTCGTCTTGAAATAGGTTAACTTTTGTCTAGACCATTTCTCCTAAAGTATTCTAGTTATCAATGCGAATAAATATTTTTAACCAATTACAAACGATGAAACTTTGGATCGTTCCAAATTCAAAGAAGTTTCCGACGAAAAATTTTAGAACCCTATATAGAGGATAGTCAACTGGTTATTTTTGATATGAAAAATCTCTCACGAAAATGCGTTGTTAGGCGTTAAAAAACGAGTCCGAAGGACGAGTTTTTCTAACGCATAACAACGTATTCGAATTTACTCCGGAAATTTGGAACTAATTTTATTCTGTCACTAGTGATGATATCAAAATTTATTACACTGGGAAATCCCAAGATTTCACAGCTAGGAATATAATAAATGAGCTTATTAGCTCCACTGACTGAAAGCAAGCTAGCTTTTGTCGTTGGCTTTTTGCCCATCGTGCATATTGAGCGTAATTCAACCAAACTTTACGGCAATGATCCTTTGGTGACCCTTTAGCGGATTCCTCCAAAGACTTTCGATCGGATGAAAAGCATAGGGGTCAACTCCACTCCGGAATTACTTCCGGGTGGTTGTACCCTAAAGTAGTCCATTAAGAAAATTTGATCTCCTCCTTTTGTCATGCTGTTTTAACTTTTAATCAACAGCAAGTTGCTTGATGTTAGGTTCTGCAGAGTGAGAGATCACTGCTGCATGTCATGCATGTGATTCAAAGCTTTAATCAGGGAACTATTTCCTTGTAGAAACTGACATTTGAAGGTGGTATCCTACAAGACTTTCACTTCCGAGCCTAAACAATTTCATGGGTTGATGTGCAGAATGAAGATTTGCGAAAAACTTTATCCCTAATGATACCATTTTCCTGGCCTGTAATTCAATATCAAAGACTGCTCTTTAAGACGGACTAAGATTTAAGACCCAACGAAACTTTTGGGAGGAGCTACAGATTGTGAAAGTGGGCCCTTTTTGCTCTTTATTTAATGAGGCAAAAACGGACAGGAGTGTAACCTATATGAAGCAGGGGGGATTATACAAAAACGGTGATATTGGCCATATTTTTGTGAATTTTCTTTTCAAATTTTGAACATTAATAGAATAAATAGTGTAGAATTGGATTTTAATAAAATTCTTTTATGGTAAGTGAAATTTCAATTTAAATTTTTGAAAAAACTCTTAAATTTCAGTTTTCACCCTATTTGCAATACTCTGATCCCCCAGAATGCATCAATTTTGGCCAATGTTGTCATAAAAGATCGTCTGCACCTCTTGTTACCCCTGGATAGTACTTCAAATGACAACAATTCACCACTAGACGGCCAGCCTTGGGCTAACATTGCGCTTCATCAGTATTTAATCTGTTTCAGCTAGCATCAAGCCTCATCAGTGGTGTTGCTTTCCACCAGACAGAAATTGCTGTCATCTCTCATCCCATCTTGTTTTCTGTTTACTAAATCTCGATCTGTTGTCCTTTTGCCTCTAGTTCACAATCTGTGCATAATTATGTATGTCATCATCGCCCATATACCCTGTTTCATTTCTGTTTTTCCTAGCCTCATGGTATTGAAATTCCATGACAGCTCTTCTTCTAAGACACTTCTTTCTGTACCAGTCAGTTTTTCTGTATTTCTTGGTCTTCATTTGGCGTACTGAAATCTGTTTAAGATGCTTTTTACCCAAACTCCAAGCCCTGTTCCTGTTATTTTCCATATATTCTTTTTGACCGCTTTGTCGAAAGCGTTTTTTTGAATACAAATTTTGGACCGAAAGCCTTCTTGTGAAGGTCCGGCTGAAGCTTACTCTTTTGCTTAGAGTAGCAGATGCTGCGCTGTTAAATGCTTCACACTTTTGTGTGGATGCCCTGGAACTCACACTGTAAATTGCACCTTCACTGAGTCTCATCTGCAAGATCACCTCTAACAATGCCTATATCATTCTCAGTCATTCAGAGATATGTTATGTTGGCAGGGCTGAGCAATTTTGAATAGGCATCCAAGCAGAAACTCCAATCACATAGAAGAGAATTAGTGGCACAGTTACTACAATTTACAGCGTAAGATTCCACGGTTTAGGCTCTTATTAAGCGCAAGTCCTTCAATGTTTGGGATATATCACCCTGCCCCCTTCTTGCCATTTCTACAATGACAGTGTTACATTGCATTCTTATATCATATCACATCTTCCCATGTGCAGTCCGTCTAACGCTTTGTATTGAATGGAAACATTTTTTCACTGAAGTGAACGTTACATACTTTTGGTTCTTGGCAAACGGATAAACAATTTGGGTCGGCATGTCTTGTCACGTTCCATTCTTTGAGAGGGAGTTGTAAAAGTCCCGCATTCCAAGCTGCGACTTTGTGTCGCCATACGACTGGTCATAGGTTATAGCTATTTTCTTTCGAAACATTGTGGTTTGCAGCAAAAATGATATTGGCCCTTTCATCCGTTCCTTATGAAGGTCCTGGGTGCTTCCTTCTTTTCGGTAGCTGTAATGTATTCCCTTTTTTGTAAAAGCAGTTTGCTGAAACTCTTCTAAGTCTTTCCCGTTTAACCAGGGTGAATTCAATATTTTCTTGTAATGTGCGGATAATGAATGAGTAACTAATTTTGGTCAAGAGAGGCATTTTCATCCTCTTTTATACCTACCCTGCCAATGTCACCCTCTCAGTCACCTGACCAGAAAGGCATTGATTGGATTGGCTGCCAGCCTATGACACTCTTGAAATTAAGTTGATAAGCTTCTAAACCCTAACCCTATTTGGGTATACCCTGTAAAGAGCCCCTTTTCATTGTTTCATCATCAATGGTCCAGTGTTGGATTCAGCAACTTCTTAACTTAAATCATCACAACAACAACAACAAGCAAAAGAGTGAACATTTCAGAAAATCTAATGTCTTTAACCCATTCCTGCACAATGACGCTTTGGATGCCCCGAAGGGAAACAATTTGGAAAAAATACATGTAGTTGAAAATGAAGAAATTGCTTGTAACAAGCAATTTCTTTATTTTCCACAATGTTTTCTTGACCTAGAAGGTTGAAAAAATATAATATTTCATGAGCTTTAGATTTATGAATTTAAAAACATTGTTGAAATGAAGAAATTGCTTGTCACAAGCAATTTCTTCACTTTCCACAATGTTTTCTACCCAGAGACTTCATTTTTTCAAAAATTTCATACGCTTTAATTGTCGTCTGTAAGTCCTTTCAATTTGGACCAGTTTAAAACTTTGCCATCTGGTAATGGGTTAACAAAAATACACTGCAGCTATATTAATTTGAAGGTGCCAAGGCCATTTCTGATATTTTAGTGTATGGGGTACCCTTTTTGAACACTGTCCTGTTAAGCCTATTTACCTTTTTCTGTGTGTTTTTTTACTTAGACTTATTGTCAACATTCCAAATTTGTTACGAACACCAATTTAAAAGATTTTGTGTGTATTTTTGAAAATTTTTTTAAAGATGATTTAACTTGGTTTTAAATTTAAATCACATTTTTTTGGTCAATTTTGTACATTTCAAAAGCAATTTTTGACAAAGTCATCTTGTAAAGGGTTAGATTTGAAGAGAGTGTCATTTTTCTATAGGTCACTTTTTATTTCATGAAAATTCATCCATTATTACAAAAGTTATGACCATTTCTGTTGACCATAAGAAGAAGACCAAAACTGTCCCATTTTTGGGATAATTTAAGCAAAAGGGGCCTTGTACTAATTCTTCTGTCATTTCACTCCTAAGCCATATATTTGAAAAAATAGAAATAGGGATTGTTGCAATTAGCATATGCATAGACTAATTGCAGTTTTGTCAAAATCAAAAGAAAAAAATGTCTTATATAGGGTCAACTCCACTCCGGAATAACTTCCGGGTGGTTGTACCCTAAAGCAGTCCATTAAGAAAATTTGATCTCCTCCTTTTGTCATGCTGTTTTAACTTTTAATCAACAGCAAGTTGCTTGATGTTAGGTTCTGCAGAGTGAGAGATCACTGCTGCATGTCATGCATGTGATTCAAAGCTTTAATCAGGGAACTATTTCCTTGTAGAAACTGACATTTGAAGGTGGTATCCTACAAGACTTTCACTTCCGAGCCTAAACAATTTCATGGGTTGATGTGCAGAATGAAGATTTGCGAAAAACTTTATCCCAAATGATACCATTTTCCTGGCCTGTAATTCAAGATCAAAGACTGCTCTTTAAAACGGACTAAGATTTAAGGCCCAACGAAACTTTTGGGAGGAGCTACAGATTGTGAAAGTGGGCCCTTTTTGCTCTTTATTTAATGAGGCAAAAACGAACAGGAGTGTAACCTATATGAAGCAGGGGGGATTATACAAAAACGGTGATATTGGCCATATTTTTGTGAATTTTCTTTTCAAATTTTGAACATTAATAGAATAAATAGTGTAGAATTGGATTTTAATAAAATTCTTTTATGGTAAGTGAAATTTCAATTTAAATTTTTGAAAAAACTCTTAAATTTCAGTTTTCACCCTATTTGCAATACTCTGATCCCCCAGAATGCATCAATTTTGGCCAATGTTGTCATAAAAGATCGTCTGCACCTCTTGTTACCCCTGGATAGTACTTCAAATGACAACAATTCACCACTAGACGGCCAGCCTTGGGCTAACATTGCGCTTCATCAGTATTTACTCTGTTTCAGCTAGCATCAAGCCTCATCAGTGGTGTTGCTTTCCACCAGACAGAAATTGCTGTCATCTCTCATCCCATCTTGTTTTCTGTTTACTAAATCTCGATCTGTTGTCCTTTTGCCTCTAGTTCACAATCTGTGCATAATTATGTATGTCATCATCGCCCATATACCCTGTTTCATTTCTGTTTTTCCTAGCCTCATGGTATTGAAATTCCATGACAGCTCTTCTTCTAAGACACTTCTTTCTGTACCAGTCAGTTTTTCTGTATTTCTTGGTCTTCATTTGGCGTACTGAAATCTGTTTAAGATGCTTTTTACCCAAACTCCAAGCCCTGTTCCTGTTATTTTCCATATATTCTTTTTGACCGCTTTGTCGAAAGCGTTTTTTGAATACAAATTTTGGGCCGAAAGCCTTCTTGTGAAGGTCCGGCTGAAGCTTACTCTTTTGCTTAGAGTAGCAGATGCTGCGCTGTTAAATGCTTCATACTTTTGTGTGGATGCCCTGGAACTCACACTGTAAATTGCACCTTCACTGAGTCTCATCTGCAAGATCACCTCTAACAATGCCTATATCATTCTCAGTCATTCAGAGATATGTTATGTTGGCAGGGCTGAGCAATTTTGAATAGGCATCCAAGCAGAAACTTCAATCACATAGAAGAGAATTAGTGGCACAGTTACTACAATTTACAGCGTAAGATTCCACGGTTTAGGCTCTTATTAAGCGCAAGTCCTTCAATGTTTGGGATATATCACCCTGCCCCCTTCTTGCCATTTCTTCAATGACAGTGTTACATTGCATTCTTATATCATATCACATCTTCCCATGTGCAGTCCGTCTAACGCTTTGTATTGAATGGAAACATTTTTTCACTGAAGTGAACGTTACATACTTTTGGTTCTTGGCAAACGGATAAACAATTTGGGTCGGCATGTCTTGTCACGTTCCATTCTTTGAGAGGGAGTTGTAAAAGTCCCGCATTCCAAGCTGCGACTTTGTGTCGCCATACGACTGGTCATAGGTTATAGCTATTTTCTTTCGAAACATTGTGGTTTGCAGCAAAAATGATATTGGCCCTTTCATCCGTTCCTTATGAAAGTCCTGGGTGCTTCCTTCTTTTCGGTAGCTGTAATGTATTCCCTTTTTTGTAAAAGCAGTTTGCTGAAACTCTTCTAAGTCTTTCCCGTTTAACCAGGGTGAATTCAATATTTTCTTGTAATGTGCGGATAATGAATGAGTAACTAATTTTGGTCAAGAGAGGCATTTTCATCCTCTTTTATACCTACCCTGCCAATGTCATCCTCTCAGTCACCTGACCAGAAAGGCATTGATTGGATTGGCTGCCAGCCTATGACACTCTTGAAATTAAGTTGATAAGCTTCTAAACCCTAACCCTATATGGGTATACCCTGTAAAGAGCCCCTTTTCATTGTTTCATCATCAATGGTCCAGTGTTGGATTCAGCAACTTCTTAACTTAAATCATCACAACAACAACAACAAGCAAAAGAGTGAACATTTCAGAAAATCTAATGTCTTTAACCCATTCCTGCACAATGACGCTTTTGGATGCCCCGAAGGGAAACAATTTGGAAAACATACATGTAGTTGAAAATGAAGAAATTGCTTGTAACAAGCAATTTCTTTATTTTCCACAATGTTTTCTTGACCTAGAAGGTTGAAAAAATATAATATTTCATGAGCTTTAGATTTATGAATTTAAAAACATTGTTGAAAATGAAGAAATTGCTTGTCACAAGCAATTTCTTCACTTTCCACAATGTTTTCTACCCAGAGACTTCATTTTTTTAAAAATTTCATACGCTTTAATTGTCGTCTGTAAGTCCTTTCAATTTGGACCAGTTTAAAACTTTGCCATCTGGTAATGGGTTAACAAAAATACACTGCAGCTATATTAATTTGAAGGTGCCAAGGCCATTTCTGATATTTTAGTGTATGGGGTACCCTTTTTGAACACTGTCCTGTTAAGCCTATTTACCTTTTTCTGTGTGTTTTTTTACTTAGACTTATTGTCAACATTCCAAATTTGTTACGAACACCAATTTAAAAGATTTTGTGTGTATTTTTGAAAATTTTTTTAAAGATGATTTAACTTGGTTTAAAATTTAAATCACATTTTTTTGGTCAATTTTGTACATTTCAAAAGCAATTTTTGACAAAGTCATCTTGTAAAGGGTTAGATTTGAAGAGAGTGTCATTTTTCTATAGGTCACTTTTTATTTCATGAAAATTCATCCATTATTACAAAAGTTATGACCATTTCTGTTGACCATAAGAAGAAGACCAAAACTGTCCCATTTTTGGGATAATTTAAGCAAAAGGGGCCTTGTACTAATTCTTCTGTCATTTCACTCCTAAGCCATATATTTGAAAAAATAGAAATAGGGATTGTTGCAATTAGCATATGCATAGACTAATTGCAGTTTTGTCAAAATCAAAAGAAAAAAATGTCTTATATAGGGTCAACTCCACTCCGGAATTACTTCCGGGTGGTTGTACCCTAAAGCAGTCCATTAAGAAAATTTGATCTCCTCCTTTTGTCATGCTGTTTTAACTTTTAATCAACAGCAAGTTGCTTGATGTTAGGTTCTGCAGAGTGAGAGATCACTGCTGCATGTCATGCATGTGATTCAAAGCTTTAATCAGGGAACTATTTCCTTGTAGAAACTGACATTTGAAGGTGGTATCCTACAAGACTTTTACTTCCGAGCCTAAACAATTTCATGGGTTGATGTGCAGAATGAAGATTTGCGAAAAACTTTATCCCTAATGATACCATTTTCCTGGCCTGTAATTCAAGATCAAAGACTGCTCTTTAAGACGGACTAAGATTTAAGGCCCAACGAAACTTTTGGGAGGAGCTACAGATTGTGAAAGTGGGCCCTTTTTGCTCTTTATTTAATGAGGCAAAAACGGACAGGAGTGTAACCTATATGAAGCAGGGGGGATTATACAAAAACGGTGATATTGGCCATATTTTTGTGAATTTTCTTTTCAAATTTTGAACATTAATAGAATAAATAGTGTAGAATTGGATTTTAATAAAATTCTTTTATGGTAAGTGAAATTTCAATTTAAATTTTTGAAAAAACTCTTAAATTTCAGTTTTCACCCTATTTGCAATACTCTGATCCCCCAGAATGCATCAATTTTGGCCAATGTTGTCATAAAAGATCGTCTGCACCTCTTGTTACCCCTGGATAGTACTTCAAATGACAACAATTCACCACTAGACGGCCAGCCTTGGGCTAACATTGCGCTTCATCAGTATTTAATCTGTTTCAGCTAGCATCAAGCCTCATCAGTGGTGTTGCTTTCCACCAGACAGAAATTGCTGTCATCTCTCATCCCATCTTGTTTTCTGTTTACTAAATCTCGATCTGTTGTCCTTTTGCCTCTAGTTCACAATCTGTGCATAATTATGTATGTCATCATCGCCCATATACCCTGTTTCATTTCTGTTTTTCCTAGCCTCATGGTATTGAAATTCCATGACAGCTCTTCTTCTAAGACACTTCTTTCTGTACCAGTCAGTTTTTCTGTATTTCTTGGTCTTCATTTGGCGTACTGAAATCTGTTTAAGATGCTTTTTACCCAAACTCCAAGCCCTGTTCCTGTTATTTTCCATATATTCTTTTTGACCGCTTTGTCGAAAGCGTTTTTTGAATACAAATTTTGGGCCGAAAGCCTTCTTGTGAAGGTCCGGCTGAAGCTTACTCTTTTGCTTAGAGTAGCAGATGCTGCGCTGTTAAATGCTTCACACTTTTGTGTGGATGCCCTAGAACTCACACTGTAAATTGCACCTTCACTGAGTCTCATCTGCAAGATCACCTCTAACAATGCCTATATCATTCTCAGTCATTCAGAGATATGTTATGTTGGCAGGGCTGAGCAATTTTGAATAGGCATCCAAGCAGAAACTCCAATCACATAGAAGAGAATTAGTGGCACAGTTACTACAATTTACAGCGTAAGATTCCACGGTTTAGGCTCTTATTAAGCGCAAGTCCTTCAATGTTTGGGATATATCACCCTGTCCCCTTCTTGCCATTTCTACAATGACAGTGTTACATTGCATTCTTATATCATATCACATCTTCCCATGTGCAGTCCGTCTAACGCTTTGTATTGAATGGAAACATTTTTTCACTGAAGTGAACGTTACATACTTTTGGTTCTTGGCAAACGGATAAACAATTTGGGTCGGCATGTCTTGTCACGTTCCATTCTTTGAGAGGGAGTTGTAAAAGTCCCGCATTCCAAGCTGCGACTTTGTGTCGCCATACGACTGGTCATAGGTTATAGCTATTTTCTTTCGAAACATTGTGGTTTGCAGCAAAAATGATATTGGCCCTTTCATCCGTTCCTTATGAAAGTCCTGGGTGCTTCCTTCTTTTCGGTAGCTGTAATGTATTCCCTTTTTTGTAAAAGCAGTTTGCTGAAACTCTTCTAAGTCTTTCCCGTTAAACCAGGGTGAATTCAATATTTTCTTGTAATGTGCGGATAATGAATGAGTAACTAATTTTGGTCAAGAGAGGCATTTTAATCCTCTTTTATACCTACCCTGCCAATGTCACCCTCTCAGTCACCTGACCAGAAAGGCATTGATTGGATTGGCTGCCAGCCTATGACACTCTTGAAATTAAGTTGATAAGCTTCTAAACCCTAACCCTATTTGGGTATACCCTGTAAAGAGCCCCTTTTCATTGTTTCATCATCAATGGTCCAGTGTTGGATTCAGCAACTTCTTAACTTAAATCATCACAACAACAACAACAAGCAAAAGAGTGAACATTTCAGAAAATCTAATGTCTTTAACCCATTCCTGCACAATGACGCTTTTGGATGCCCCGAAGGGAAACAATTTGGAAAACATACATGTAGTTGAAAATGAAGAAATTGCTTGTAACAAGCAATTTCTTTATTTTCCACAATGTTTTCTTGACCTAGAAGGTTGAAAAAATATAATATTTCATGAGCTTTAGATTAATGAATTTAAAAACATTGTTGAAAATGAAGAAATTTCTTGTCACAAGCAATTTCTTCACTTTCCACAATGTTTTCTACCCAGAGACTTCATTTTTTTAAAAAATTTCATACGCTTTAATTGTCGTCTGTAAGTCCTTTCAATTTGGACCAGTTTAAAACTTTGCCATCTGGTAATGGGTTAACAAAAATACACTGCAGCTATATTAATTTGAAGGTGCCAAGGCCATTTCTGATGTTTTAGTGTATGGGGTACCCTTTTTGAACACTGTCCTGTTAAGCCTATTTACCTTTTTCTGTGTGTTTTTTTACTTAGACTTATTGTCAACATTCCAAATTTGTTACGAACACCAATTTAAAAGATTTTGTGTGTATTTTTGATAATTTTTTTAAAGATGATTTAACTTGGTTTAAAATTTAAATCACATTTTTTTGGTCAATTTTGTACATTTCAAAAGCAATTTTTGACAAAGTCATCTTGTAAAGGGTTAGATTTGAAGAGAGTGTCATTTTTCTATAGGTCACTTTTTATTTCATGAAAATTCATCCATTATTACAAAAGTTATGGCCATTTCTGTTGACCATAAGAAGAAGACCAAAACTGTCCCATTTTTGGGATAATTTAAGCAAAAGGGGCCTTGTACTAATTCTTCTGTCATTTCACTCCTAAGCCATATATTTGAAAAAATAGAAATAGGGATTGTTGCAATTAGCATATGCATAGACTAATTGCAGTTTTGTCAAAATCAAAAGAAAAAAATGTCTTATATAGGGTCAACTCCACTCCGGAATTACTTCCGGGTGGTTGTACCCTAAAGCAGTCCATTAAGAAAATTTGATCTCCTCCTTTTGTCATGCTGTTTTAACTTTTAATCAACAGCAAGTTGCTTGATGTTAGGTTCTGCAGAGTGAGAGATCACTGCTGCATGTCATGCATGTGATTCAAAGCTTTAATCAGGGAACTATTTCCTTGTAGAAACTGACATTTAAAGGTGGTATCCTACAAGACTTTCACTTCCGAGCCTAAACAATTTCATGGGTTGATGTGCAGAATGAAGATTTGCGAAAAACTTTATCCCTAATGATACCATTTTCCTGGCCTGTAATTCAAGACTGCTCTTTAAGACGGACTAAGATTTAAGGCCCAACGAAACTTTTGGGAGGAGCTACAGATTGTGAAAGTGGGCCCTTTTTGCTCTTTATTTAATGAGGCAAAAACGGACAGGAGTGTAACCTATATGAAGCAGGGGGGATTATACAAAAACGGTGATATTGGCCATATTTTTGTGAATTTTCTTTTCAAATTTTGAACATTAATAGAATAAATAGTGTAGAATTGGATTTTAATAAAATTCTTTTATGGTAAGTGAAATTTCAATTTAAATTTTTGAAAAAACTCTTAAATTTCAGTTTTCACCCTATTTGCAATACTCTGATCCCCCAGAATGCATCAATTTTGGCCAATGTTGTCATAAAAGATCGTCTGCACCTCTTGTTACCCCTGGATAGTACTTCAAATGACAACAATTCACCACTAGACGGCCAGCCTTGGGCTAACATTGCGCTTCATCAGTATTTACTCTGTTTCAGCTAGCATCAAGCCTCATCAGTGGTGTTGCTTTCCACCAGACAGAAATTGCTGTCATCTCTCATCCCATCTTGTTTTCTGTTTACTAAATCTCGATCTGTTGTCCTTTTGCCTCTAGTTCACAATCTGTGCATAATTATGTATGTCATCATCGCCCATATACCCTGTTTCATTTCTGTTTTTCCTAGCCTCATGGTATTGAAATTCCATGACAGCTCTTCTTCTAAGACACTTCTTTCTGTACCAGTCAGTTTTTCTGTATTTCTTGGTCTTCATTTGGCGTACTGAAATCTGTTTAAGATGCTTTTTACCCAAACTCCAAGCCCTGTTCCTGTTATTTTCCATATATTCTTTTTGACCGCTTTGTCGAAAGCGTTTTTTGAATACAAATTTTGGGCCGAAAGCCTTCTTGTGAAGGTCCGGCTGAAGCTTACTCTTTTGCTTAAAGTAGCAGATGCTGCGCTGTTAAATGCTTCACACTTTTGTGTGGATGCCCTGGAACTCACACTGTAAATTGCACCTTCACTGAGTCTCATCTGCAAGATCACCTCTAACAATGCCTATATCATTCTCAGTCATTCAGAGATATGTTATGTTGGCAGGGCTGAGCAATTTTGAATAGGCATCCAAGCAGAAACTCCAATCACATAGAAGAGAATTAGTGGCACAGTTACTACAATTTACAGCGTAAGATTCCACGGTTTAGGCTCTTATTAAGCGCAAGTCCTTCAATGTTTGGGATATATCACCCTGCCCCCTTCTTGCCATTTCTTCAATGACAGTGTTACATTGCATTCTTATATCATATCACATCTTCCCATGTGCAGTCCGTCTAACGCTTTGTATTGAATGGAAACATTTTTTCACTGAAGTGAACGTTACATACTTTTGGTTCTTGGCAAACGGATAAACAATTTGGGTCGGCATGTCTTGTCACGTTCCATTCTTTGAGAGGGAGTTGTAAAAGTCCCGCATTCCAAGCTGCGACTTTGTGTCGCCATACGACTGGTCATAGGTTATAGCTATTTTCTTTCGAAACATTGTGGTTTGCAGCAAAAATGATATTGGCCCTTTCATCCGTTCCTTATGAAAGTCCTGGGTGCTTCCTTCTTTTCGGTAGCTGTAATGTATTCCCTTTTTTGTAAAAGCAGTTTGCTGAAACTCTTCTAAGTCTTTCCCGTTTAACCAGGGTGAATTCAATATTTTCTTGTAATGTGCGGATAATGAATGAGTAACTAATTTTGGTCAAGAGAGGCATTTTCATCCTCTTTTATACCTACCCTGCCAATGTCATCCTCTCAGTCACCTGACCAGAAAGGCATTGATTGGATTGGCTGCCAGCCTATGACACTCTTGAAATTAAGTTGATAAGCTTCTAAACCCTAACCCTATATGGGTATACCCTGTAAAGAGCCCCTTTTCATTGTTTCATCATCAATGGTCCAGTGTTGGATTCAGCAACTTCTTAACTTAAATCATCACAACAACAACAACAAGCAAAAGAGTGAACATTTCAGAAAATCTAATGTCTTTAACCCATTCCTGCACAATGACGCTTTTGGATGCCCCGAAGGCAAACAATTTGGAAAACATACATGTAGTTGAAAATGAAGAAATTGCTTGTAACAAGCAATTTCTTTATTTTCCACAATGTTTTCTTGACCTAGAAGGTTGAAAAAATATAATATTTCATGAGCTTTAGATTTATGAATTTAAAAACATTGTTGAAAATGAAGAAATTGCTTGTCACAAGCAATTTCTTCACTTTCCACAATGTTTTCTACCCAGAGACTTCATTTTTTTTAAAATTTCATACGCTTTAATTGTCGTCTGTAAGTCCTTTCAATTTGGACCAGTTTAAAACTTTGCCATCTGGTAATGGGTTTACAAAAATACACTGCAGCTATATTAATTTGAAGGTGCCAAGGCCATTTCTGATATTTTAGTGTATGGGGTACCCTTTTTGAACACTGTCCTGTTAAGCCTATTTACCTTTTTCTGTGTGTTTTTTTACTTAGACTTATTGTCAACATTCCAAATTTGTTACGAACACCAATTTAAAAGATTTTGTGTGTATTTTTGATAATTTTTTTAAAGATGATTTAACTTGGTTTAAAATTTAAATCACATTTTTTTGGTCAATTTTGTACATTTCAAAAGCAATTTTTGACAAAGTCATCTTGTAAAGGGTTAGATTTGAAGAGAGTGTCATTTTTCTATAGGTCACTTTTTATTTCATGAAAATTCATCCATTATTACAAAAGTTATGACCATTTCTGTTGACCATAAGAAGAAGACCAAAACTGTCCCATTTTTGGGATAATTTAAGCAAAAGGGGCCTTGTACTAATTCTTCTGTCATTTCACTCCTAAGCCATATATTTGAAAAAATAGAAATAGGGATTGTTGCAATTAGCATATGCATAGACTAATTGCAGTTTTGTCAAAATCAAAAGAAAAAAAATGTCTTATATAGGGTCAACTCCACTCCGGAATTACTTCCGGGTGGTTGTACCCTAAAGCAGTCCATTAAGAAAATTTGATCTCCTCCTTTTGTCATGCTGTTTTAACTTTTAATCAACAGCAAGTTGCTTGATGTTAGGTTCTGCAGAGTGAGAGATCACTGCTGCATGTCATGCATGTGATTCAAAGCTTTAATCAGGGAACTATTTCCTTGTAGAAACTGACATTTGAAGGTGGTATCCTACAAGACTTTTACTTCCGAGCCTAAACAATTTCATGGGTTGATGTGCAGAATGAAGATTTGCGAAAAACTTTATCCCTAATGATACCATTTTCCTGGCCTGTAATTCAAGATCAAAGACTGCTCTTTAAGACGGACTAAGATTTAAGGCCCAACGAAACTTTTGGGAGGAGCTACAGATTGTGAAAGTGGGCCCTTTTTGCTCTTTATTTAATGAGGCAAAAACGGACAGGAGTGTAACCTATATGAAGCAGGGGGGATTATACAAAAACGGTGATATTGGCCATATTTTTGTGAATTTTCTTTTCAAATTTTGAACATTAATAGAATAAATAGTGTAGAATTGGATTTTAATAAAATTCTTTTATGGTAAGTGAAATTTCAATTTAAATTTTTGAAAAAACTCTTAAATTTCAGTTTTCACCCTATTTGCAATACTCTGATCCCCCAGAATGCATCAATTTTGGCCAATGTTGTCATAAAAGATCGTCTGCACCTCTTGTTACCCCTGGATAGTACTTCAAATGACAACAATTCACCACTAGACGGCCAGCCTTGGGCTAACATTGCGCTTCATCAGTATTTACTCTGTTTCAGCTAGCATCAAGCCTCATCAGTGGTGTTGCTTTCCACCAGACAGAAATTGCTGTCATCTCTCATCCCATCTTGTTTTCTGTTTACTAAATCTCGATCTGTTGTCCTTTTGCCTCTAGTTCACAATCTGTGCATAATTATGTATGTCATCATCGCCCATATACCCTGTTTCATTTCTGTTTTTCCTAGCCTCATGGTATTGAAATTCCATGACAGCTCTTCTTCTAAGACACTTCTTTCTGTACCAGTCAGTTTTTCTGTATTTCTTGGTCTTCATTTGGCGTACTGAAATCTGTTTAAGATGCTTTTTACCCAAACTCCAAGCCCTGTTCCTGTTATTTTCCATATATTCTTTTTGACCGCTTTGTCGAAAGCGTTTTTTGAATACAAATTTTGGGCCGAAAGCCTTCTTGTGAAGGTCCGGCTGAAGCTTACTCTTTTGCTTAGAGTAGCAGATGCTGCGCTGTTAAATGCTTCACACTTTTGTGTGGATGCCCTAGAACTCACACTGTAAATTGCACCTTCACTGAGTCTCATCTGCAAGATCACCTCTAACAATGCCTATATCATTCTCAGTCATTCAGAGATATGTTATGTTGGCAGGGCTGAGCAATTTTGAATAGGCATCCAAGCAGAAACTCCAATCACATAGAAGAGAATTAGTGGCACAGTTACTACAATTTACAGCGTAAGATTCCACGGTTTAGGCTCTTATTAAGCGCAAGTCCTTCAATGTTTGGGATATATCACCCTGCCCCCTTCTTGCCATTTCTACAATGACAGTGTTACATTGCATTCTTATATCATATCACATCTTCCCATGTGCAGTCCGTCTAACGCTTTGTATTGAATGGAAACATTTTTTCACTGAAGTGAACGTTACATACTTTTGGTTCTTGGCAAACGGATAAACAATTTGGGTCGGCATGTCTTGTCACGTTCCATTCTTTGAGAGGGAGTTGTAAAAGTCCCGCATTCCAAGCTGCGACTTTGTGTCGCCATACGACTGGTCATAGGTTATAGCTATTTTCTTTCGAAACATCGTGGTTTGCAGCAAAAATGATATTGGCCCTTTCATCCGTTCCTTATGAAAGTCCTGGGTGCTTCCTTCTTTTCGGTAGCTGTAATGTATTCCCTTTTTTGTAAAAGCAGTTTGCTGAAACTCTTCTAAGTCTTTCCCGTTAAACCAGGGTGAATTCAATATTTTCTTGTAATGTGCGGATAATGAATGAGTAACTAATTTTGGTCAAGAGAGGCATTTTAATCCTCTTTTATACCTACCCTGCCAATGTCACCCTCTCAGTCACCTGACCAGAAAGGCATTGATTGGATTGGCTGCCAGCCTATGACACTCTTGAAATTAAGTTGATAAGCTTCTAAACCCTAACCCTATTTGGGTATACCCTGTAAAGAGCCCCTTTTCATTGTTTCATCATCAATGGTCCAGTGTTGGATTCAGCAACTTCTTAACTTAAATCATCACAACAACAACAACAAGCAAAAGAGTGAACATTTCAGAAAATCTAATGTCTTTAACCCATTCCTGCACAATGACGCTTTTGGATGCCCCGAAGGGAAACAATTTGGAAAACATACATGTAGTTGAAAATGAAGAAATTGCTTGTAACAAGCAATTTCTTTATTTTCCACAATGTTTTCTTGACCTAGAAGGTTGAAAAAATATAATATTTCATGAGCTTTAGATTAATGAATTTAAAAACATTGTTGAAAATGAAGAAATTTCTTGTCACAAGCAATTTCTTCACTTTCCACAATGTTTTCTACCCAGAGACTTCATTTTTTTAAAAAATTTCATACGCTTTAATTGTCGTCTGTAAGTCCTTTCAATTTGGACCAGTTTAAAACTTTGCCATCTGGTAATGGGTTAACAAAAATACACTGCAGCTATATTAATTTGAAGGTGCCAAGGCCATTTCTGATGTTTTAGTGTATGGGGTACCCTTTTTGAACACTGTCCTGTTAAGCCTATTTACCTTTTTCTGTGTGTTTTTTTACTTAGACTTATTGTCAACATTCCAAATTTGTTACGAACACCAATTTAAAAGATTTTGTGTGTATTTTTGATAATTTTTTTAAAGATGATTTAACTTGGTTTAAAATTTAAATCACATTTTTTTGGTCAATTTTGTACATTTCAAAAGCAATTTTTGACAAAGTCATCTTGTAAAGGGTTAGATTTGAAGAGAGTGTCATTTTTCTATAGGTCACTTTTTATTTCATGAAAATTCATCCATTATTACAAAAGTTATGGCCATTTCTGTTGACCATAAGAAGAAGACCAAAACTGTCCCATTTTTGGGATAATTTAAGCAAAAGGGGCCTTGTACTAATTCTTCTGTCATTTCACTCCTAAGCCATATATTTGAAAAAATAGAAATAGGGATTGTTGCAATTAGCATATGCATAGACTAATTGCAGTTTTGTCAAAATCAAAAGAAAAAAATGTCTTATATAGGGTCAACTCCACTCCGGAATTACTTCCGGGTGGTTGTACCCTAAAGCAGTCCATTAAGAAAATTTGATCTCCTCCTTTTGTCATGCTGTTTTAACTTTTAATCAACAGCAAGTTGCTTGATGTTAGGTTCTGCAGAGTGAGAGATCACTGCTGCATGTCATGCATGTGATTCAAAGCTTTAATCAGGGAACTATTTCCTTGTAGAAACTGACATTTAAAGGTGGTATCCTACAAGACTTTCACTTCCGAGCCTAAACAATTTCATGGGTTGATGTGCAGAATGAAGATTTGCGAAAAACTTTATCCCTAATGATACCATTTTCCTGGCCTGTAATTCAAGACTGCTCTTTAAGACGGACTAAGATTTAAGGCCCAACGAAACTTTTGGGAGGAGCTACAGATTGTGAAAGTGGGCCCTTTTTGCTCTTTATTTAATGAGGCAAAAACGGACAGGAGTGTAACCTATATGAAGCAGGGGGGATTATACAAAAACGGTGATATTGGCCATATTTTTGTGAATTTTCTTTTCAAATTTTGAACATTAATAGAATAAATAGTGTAGAATTGGATTTTAATAAAATTCTTTTATGGTAAGTGAAATTTCAATTTAAATTTTTGAAAAAACTCTTAAATTTCAGTTTTCACCCTATTTGCAATACTCTGATCCCCCAGAATGCATCAATTTTGGCCAATGTTGTCATAAAAGATCGTCTGCACCTCTTGTTACCCCTGGATAGTACTTCAAATGACAACAATTCACCACTAGACGGCCAGCCTTGGGCTAACATTGCGCTTCATCAGTATTTAATCTGTTTCAGCTAGCATCAAGCCTCATCAGTGGTGTTGCTTTCCACCAGACAGAAATTGCTGTCATCTCTCATCCCATCTTGTTTTCTGTTTACTAAATCTCGATCTGTTGTCCTTTTGCCTCTAGTTCACAATCTGTGCATAATTATGTATGTCATCATCGCCCATATACCCTGTTTCATTTCTGTTTTTCCTAGCCTCATGGTATTGAAATTCCATGACAGCTCTTCTTCTAAGACACTTCTTTCTGTACCAGTCAGTTTTTCTGTATTTCTTGGTCTTCATTTGGCGTACTGAAATCTGTTTAAGATGCTTTTTACCCAAACTCCAAGCCCTGTTCCTGTTATTTTCCATATATTCTTTTTGACCGCTTTGTCGAAAGCGTTTTTTGAATACAAATTTTGGGCCGAAAGCCTTCTTGTGAAGGTCCGGCTGAAGCTTACTCTTTTGCTTAGAGTAGCAGATGCTGCGCTGTTAAATGCTTCACACTTTTGTGTGGATGCCCTGGAACTCACACTGTAAATTGCACCTTCACTGAGTCTCATCTGCAAGATCACCTCTAACAATGCCTATATCATTCTCAGTCATTCAGAGATATGTTATGTTGGCAGGGCTGAGCAATTTTGAATAGGCATCCAAGCAGAAACTCCAATCACATAGAAGAGAATTAGTGGCACAGTTACTACAATTTACAGCGTAAGATTCCACGGTTTAGGCTCTTATTAAGCGCAAGTCCTTCAATGTTTGGGATATATCACCCTGCCCCCTTCTTGCCATTTCTACAATGACAGTGTTACATTGCATTCTTATATCATATCACATCTTCCCATGTGCAGTCCGTCTAACGCTTTGTATTGAATGGAAACATTTTTTCACTGAAGTGAACGTTACATACTTTTGGTTCTTGGCAAACGGATAAACAATTTGGGTCGGCATGTCTTGTCACGTTCCATTCTTTGAGAGGGAGTTGTAAAAGTCCCGCATTCCAAGCTGCGACTTTGTGTCGCCATACGACTGGTCATAGGTTATAGCTATTTTCTTTCGAAACATTGTGGTTTGCAGCAAAAATGATATTGGCCCTTTCATCCGTTCCTTATGAAAGTCCTGGGTGCTTCCTTCTTTTCGGTAGCTGTAATGTATTCCCTTTTTTGTAAAAGCAGTTTGCTGAAACTCTTCTAAGTCTTTCCCGTTTAACCAGGGTGAATTCAATATTTTCTTGTAATGTGCGGATAATGAATGAGTAACTAATTTTGGTCAAGAGAGGCATTTTCATCCTCTTTTATACCTACCCTGCCAATGTCATCCTCTCAGTCACCTGACCAGAAAGGCATTGATTGGATTGGCTGCCAGCCTATGACACTCTTGAAATTAAGTTGATAAGCTTCTAAACCCTAACCCTATATGGTAATACCCTGTAAAGAGCCCCTTTTCATTGTTTCATCATCAATGGTCCAGTGTTGGATTCAGCAACTTCTTAACTTAAATCATCACAACAACAACAACAAGCAAAAGAGTGAACATTTCAGAAAATCTAATGTCTTTAACCCATTCCTGCACAATGACGCTTTTGGATGCCCCGAAGGGAAACAATTTGGAAAACATACATGTAGTTGAAAATGAAGAAATTGCTTGTAACAAGCAATTTCTTTATTTTCCACAATGTTTTCTTGACCTAGAAGGTTGAAAAAATATAATATTTCATGAGCTTTAGATTAATGAATTTAAAAACATTGTTGAAAATGAAGAAATTGCTTGTCACAAGCAATTTCTTCACTTTCCACAATGTTTTCTACCCAGAGACTTCATTTTTTTAAAAATTTCATACGCTTTAATTGTCGTCTGTAAGTCCTTTCAATTTGGACCAGTTTAAAACTTTGCCATCTGGTAATGGGTTAACAAAAATACACTGCAGCTATATTAATTTGAAGGTGCCAAGGCCATTTCTGATATTTTAGTGTATGGGGTACCCTTTTTGAACACTGTCCTGTTAAGCCTATTTACCTTTTTCTGTGTGTTTTTTTACTTAGACTTATTGTCAACATTCCAAATTTGTTACGAACACCAATTTAAAAGATTTTGTGTGTATTTTTGATAATTTTTTTAAAGATGATTTAACTTGGTTTAAAATTTAAATCACATTTTTTTGGTCAATTTTGTACATTTCAAAAGCAATTTTTGACAAAGTCATCTTGTAAAGGGTTAGATTTGAAGAGAGTGTCATTTTTCTATAGGTCACTTGTTATTTCATGAAAATTCATCCATTATTACAAAAGTTATGACCATTTCTGTTGACCATAAGAAGAAGACCAAAACTGTCCCATTTTTGGGATAATTTAAGCAAAAGGGGCCTTGTACTAATTCTTCTGTCATTTCACTCCTAAGCCATATATTTGAAAAAATAGAAATAGGGATTGTTGCAATTAGCATATGCATAGACTAATTGCAGTTTTGTCAAAATCAAAAGAAAAAAATGTCTTATATAGGGTCAACTCCACTCCGGAATTACTTCCGGGTGGTTGTACCCTAAAGCAGTCCATTAAGAAAATTTGATCTCCTCCTTTTGTCATGCTGTTTTAACTTTTAATCAACAGCAAGTTGCTTGATGTTAGGTTCTGCAGAGTGAGAGATCACTGCTGCATGTCATGCATGTGATTCAAAGCTTTAATCAGGGAACTATTTCCTTGTAGAAACTGACATTTAAAGGTGGTATCCTACAAGACTTTTACTTCCGAGCCTAAACAATTTCATGGGTTGATGTGCAGAATGAAGATTTGCGAAAAACTTTATCCCTAATGATACCATTTTCCTGGCCTGTAATTCAAGATCAAAGACTGCTCTTTAAGACGGACTAAGATTTAAGGCCCAACGAAACTTTTGGGAGGAGCTACAGATTGTGAAAGTGGGCCCTTTTTGCTCTTTATTTAATGAGGCAAAAACGGACAGGAGTGTAACCTATATGAAGCAGGGGGGATTATACAAAAACGGTGATATTGGCCATATTTTTGTGAATTTTCTTTTCAAATTTTGAACATTAATAGAATAAATAGTGTAGAATTGGATTTTAATAAAATTCTTTTATGGTAAGTGAAATTTCAATTTAAATTTTTGAAAAAACTCTTAAATTTCAGTTTTCACCCTATTTGCAATACTCTGATCCCCCAGAATGCATCAATTTTGGCCAATGTTGTCATAAAAGATCGTCTGCACCTCTTGTTACCCCTGGATAGTACTTCAAATGACAACAATTCACCACTAGACGGCCAGCCTTGGGCTAACATTGCGCTTCATCAGTATTTAATCTGTTTCAGCTAGCATCAAGCCTCATCAGTGGTGTTGCTTTCCACCAGACAGAAATTGCTGTCATCTCTCATCCCATCTTGTTTTCTGTTTACTAAATCTCGATCTGTTGTCCTTTTGCCTCTAGTTCACAATCTGTGCATAATTATGTATGTCATCATCGCCCATATACCCTGTTTCATTTCTGTTTTTCCTAGCCTCATGGTATTGAAATTCCATGACAGCTCTTCTTCTAAGACACTTCTTTCTGTACCAGTCAGTTTTTCTGTATTTCTTGGTCTTCATTTGGCGTACTGAAATCTGTTTAAGATGCTTTTTACCCAAACTCCAAGCCCTGTTCCTGTTATTTTCCATATATTCTTTTTGACCGCTTTGTCGAAAGCGTTTTTTGAATACAAATTTTGGGCCGAAAGCCTTCTTGTGAAGGTCCGGCTGAAGCTTACTCTTTTGCTTAGAGTAGCAGATGCTGCGCTGTTAAATGCTTCACACTTTTGTGTGGATGCCCTAGAACTCACACTGTAAATTGCACCTTCACTGAGTCTCATCTGCAAGATCACCTCTAACAATGCCTATATCATTCTCAGTCATTCAGAGATATGTTATGTTGGCAGGGCTGAGCAATTTTGAATAGGCATCCAAGCAGAAACTCCAATCACATAGAAGAGAATTAGTGGCACAGTTACTACAATTTACAGCGTAAGATTCCACGGTTTAGGCTCTTATTAAGCGCAAGTCCTTCAATGTTTGGGATATATCACCCTGCCCCCTTCTTGCCATTTCTACAATGACAGTGTTACATTGCATTCTTATATCATATCACATCTTCCCATGTGCAGTCCGTCTAACGCTTTGTATTGAATGGAAACATTTTTTCACTGAAGTGAACGTTACATACTTTTGGTTCTTGGCAAACGGATAAACAATTTGGGTCGGCATGTCTTGTCACGTTCCATTCTTTGAGAGGGAGTTGTAAAAGTCCCGCATTCCAAGCTGCGACTTTGTGTCGCCATACGACTGGTCATAGGTTATAGCTATTTTCTTTCGAAACATTGTGGTTTGCAGCAAAAATGATATTGGCCCTTTCATCCGTTCCTTATGAAAGTCCTGGGTGCTTCCTTCTTTTCGGTAGCTGTAATGTATTCCCTTTTTTGTAAAAGCAGTTTGCTGAAACTCTTCTAAGTCTTTCCCGTTTAACCAGGGTGAATTCAATATTTTCTTGTAATGTGCGGATAATGAATGAGTAACTAATTTTGGTCAAGAGAGGCATTTTCATCCTCTTTTATACCTACCCTGCCAATGTCACCCTCTCAGTCACCTGACCAGAAAGGCATTGATTGGATTGGCTGCCAGCCTATGACACTCTTGAAATTAAGTTGATAAGCTTCTAAACCCTAACCCTATATGGGTATACCCTGTAAAGAGCCCCTTTTCATTGTTTCATCATCAATGGTCCAGTGTTGGATTCAGCAACTTCTTAACTTAAATCATCACAACAACAACAACAAGCAAAAGAGTGAACATTTCAGAAAATCTAATGTCTTTAACCCATTCCTGCACAATGACGCTTTTGGATGCCCCGAAGGGAAACAATTTGGAAAACATACATGTAGTTGAAAATGAAGAAATTGCTTGTAACAAGCAATTTCTTTATTTTCCACAATGTTTTCTTGACCTAGAAGGTTGAAAAAATATAATATTTCATGAGCTTTAGATTAATGAATTTAAAAACATTGTTGAAAATGAAGAAATTTCTTGTCACAAGCAATTTCTTCACTTTCCACAATGTTTTCTACCCAGAGACTTCATTTTTTTAAAAAATTTCATATGCTTTAATTGTCGTCTGTAAGTCCTTTCAATTTGGACCAGTTTAAAACTTTGCCATCTGGTAATGGGTTAACAAAAATACACTGCAGCTATATTAATTTGAAGGTGCCAAGGCCATTTCTGATGTTTTAGTGTATGGGGTACCCTTTTTGAACACTGTCCTGTTAAGCCTATTTACCTTTTTCTGTGTGTTTTTTTACTTAGACTTATTGTCAACATTCCAAATTTGTTACGAACACCAATTTAAAAGATTTTGTGTGTATTTTTGATAATTTTTTTAAAGATGATTTAACTTGGTTTAAAATTTAAATCACATTTTTTTGGTCAATTTTGTACATTTCAAAAGCAATTTTTGACAAAGTCATTTTGTAAAGGGTTAGATTTGAAGAGAGTGTCATTTTTCTATAGGTCACTTTTTATTTCATGAAAATTCATCCATTATTACAAAAGTTATGGCCATTTCTGTTGACCATAAGAAGAAGACCAAAACTGTCCCATTTTTGGGATAATTTAAGCAAAAGGGGCCTTGTACTAATTCTTCTGTCATTTCACTCCTAAGCCATATATTTGAAAAAAATAGAAATAGGGATTGTTGCAATTAGCATATGCATAGACTAATTGCAGTTTTGTCAAAATCAAAAGAAAAAAATGTCTTATATAGGGTCAACTCCACTCCGGAATTACTTCCGGGTGGTTGTACCCTAAAGCAGTCCATTAAGAAAATTTGATCTCCTCCTTTTGTCATGCTGTTTTAACTTTTAATCAACAGCAAGTTGCTTGATGTTAGGTTCTGCAGAGTGAGAGATCACTGCTGCATGTCATGCATGTGATTCAAAGCTTTAATCAGGGAACTATTTCCTTGTAGAAACTGACATTTAAAGGTGGTATCCTACAAGACTTTCACTTCCGAGCCTAAACAATTTCATGGGTTGATGTGCAGAATGAAGATTTGCGAAAAACTTTATCCCTAATGATACCATTTTCCTGGCCTGTAATTCAAGACTGCTCTTTAAGACGGACTAAGATTTAAGGCCCAACGAAACTTTTGGGAGGAGCTACAGATTGTGAAAGTGGGCCCTTTTTGCTCTTTATTTAATGAGGCAAAAACGGACAGGAGTGTAACCTATATGAAGCAGGGGGGATTATACAAAAACGGTGATATTGGCCATATTTTTGTGAATTTTCTTTTCAAATTTTGAACATTAATAGAATAAATAGTGTAGAATTGGATTTTAATAAAATTCTTTTATGGTAAGTGAAATTTCAATTTAAATTTTTGAAAAAACTCTTAAATTTCAGTTTTCACCCTATTTGCAATACTCTGATCCCCCAGAATGCATCAATTTTGGCCAATGTTGTCATAAAAGATCGTCTGCACCTCTTGTTACCCCTGGATAGTACTTCAAATGACAACAATTCACCACTAGACGGCCAGCCTTGGGCTAACATTGCGCTTCATCAGTATTTAATCTGTTTCAGCTAGCATCAAGCCTCATCAGTGGTGTTGCTTTCCACCAGACAGAAATTGCTGTCATCTCTCATCCCATCTTGTTTTCTGTTTACTAAATCTCGATCTGTTGTCCTTTTGCCTCTAGTTCACAATCTGTGCATAATTATGTATGTCATCATCGCCCATATACCCTGTTTCATTTCTGTTTTTCCTAGCCTCATGGTATTGAAATTCCATGACAGCTCTTCTTCTAAGACACTTCTTTCTGTACCAGTCAGTTTTTCTGTATTTCTTGGTCTTCATTTGGCGTACTGAAATCTGTTTAAGATGCTTTTTACCCAAACTCCAAGCCCTGTTCCTGTTATTTTCCATATATTCTTTTTGACCGCTTTGTCGAAAGCGTTTTTTGAATACAAATTTTGGGCCGAAAGCCTTCTTGTGAAGGTCCGGCTGAAGCTTACTCTTTTGCTTAGAGTAGCAGATGCTGCGCTGTTAAATGCTTCACACTTTTGTGTGGATGCCCTGGAACTCACACTGTAAATTGCACCTTCACTGAGTCTCATCTGCAAGATCACCTCTAACAATGCCTATATCATTCTCAGTCATTCAGAGATATGTTATGTTGGCAGGGCTGAGCAATTTTGAATAGGCATCCAAGCAGAAACTCCAATCACATAGAAGAGAATTAGTGGCACAGTTACTACAATTTACAGCGTAAGATTCCACGGTTTAGGCTCTTATTAAGCGCAAGTCCTTCAATGTTTGGGATATATCACCCTGCCCCCTTCTTGCCATTTCTACAATGACAGTGTTACATTGCATTCTTATATCATATCACATCTTCCCATGTGCAGTCCGTCTAACGCTTTGTATTGAATGGAAACATTTTTTCACTGAAGTGAACGTTACATACTTTTGGTTCTTGGCAAACGGATAAACAATTTGGGTCGGCATGTCTTGTCACGTTCCATTCTTTGAGAGGGAGTTGTAAAAGTCCCGCATTCCAAGCTGCGACTTTGTGTCGCCATACGACTGGTCATAGGTTATAGCTATTTTCTTTCGAAACATTGTGGTTTGCAGCAAAAATGATATTGGCCCTTTCATCCGTTCCTTATGAAAGTCCTGGGTGCTTCCTTCTTTTCGGTAGCTGTAATGTATTCCCTTTTTTGTAAAAGCAGTTTGCTGAAACTCTTCTAAGTCTTTCCCGTTTAACCAGGGTGAATTCAATATTTTCTTGTAATGTGCGGATAATGAATGAGTAACTAATTTTGGTCAAGAGAGGCATTTTCATCCTCTTTTATACCTACCCTGCCAATGTCATCCTCTCAGTCACCTGACCAGAAAGGCATTGATTGGATTGGCTGCCAGCCTATGACACTCTTGAAATTAAGTTGATAAGCTTCTAAACCCTAACCCTATATGGGTATACCCTGTAAAGAGCCCCTTTTCATTGTTTCATCATCAATGGTCCAGTGTTGGATTCAGCAACTTCTTAACTTAAATCATCACAACAACAACAACAAGCAAAAGAGTGAACATTTCAGAAAATCTAATGTCTTTAACCCATTCCTGCACAATGACGCTTTTGGATGCCCCGAAGGGAAACAATTTGGAAAACATACATGTAGTTGAAAATGAAGAAATTGCTTGTAACTAGCAATTTCTTTATTTTCCACAATGTTTTCTTGACCTAGAAGGTTGAAAAAATATAATATTTCATGAGCTTTAGATTTATGAATTTAAAAACATTGTTGAAAATGAAGAAATTGCTTGTCACAAGCAATTTCTTCACTTTCCACAATGTTTTCTACCCAGAGACTTCATTTTTTTAAAAATTTCATACGCTTTAATTGTCGTCTGTAAGTCCTTTCAATTTGGACCAGTTTAAAACTTTGCCATCTGGTAATGGGTTAACAAAAATACACTGCAGCTATATTAATTTGAAGGTGCCAAGGCCATTTCTGATATTTTAGTGTATGGGGTACCCTTTTTGAACACTGTCCTGTTAAGCCTATTTACCTTTTTCTGTGTGTTTTTTTACTTAGACTTATTGTCAACATTCCAAATTTGTTACGAACACCAATTTAAAAGATTTTGTGTGTATTTTTGATAATTTTTTTAAAGATGATTTAACTTGGTTTAAAATTTAAATCACATTTTTTTGGTCAATTTTGTACATTTCAAAAGCAATTTTTGACAAAGTCATCTTGTAAAGGGTTAGATTTGAAGAGAGTGTCATTTTTCTATAGGTCACTTTTTATTTCATGAAAATTCATCCATTATTACAAAAGTTATGACCATTTCTGTTGACCATAAGAAGAAGACCAAAACTATCCCATTTTGGGGATAATTTAAGCAAAAGGGGCCTTGTACTAATTCTTCTGTCATTTCACTCCTAAGCCATATATTTGAAAAAAATAGAAATAGGGATTGTTGCAATTAGCATATGCATAGACTAATTGCAGTTTTGTCAAAATCAAAAGAAAAAAATGTCTTATATAGGGTCAACTCCACTCCGGAATTACTTCCGGGTGGTTGTACCCTAAAGCAGTCCATTAAGAAAATTTGATCTCCTCCTTTTGTCATGCTGTTTTAACTTTTAATCAACAGCAAGTTGCTTGATGTTAGGTTCTGCAGAGTGAGAGATCACTGCTGCATGTCATGCATGTGATTCAAAGCTTTAATCAGGGAACTATTTCCTTGTAGAAACTGACATTTGAAGGTGGTATCCTACAAGACTTTTACTCCCGAGCCTAAACAATTTCATGGGTTGATGTGCAGAATGAAGATTTGCGAAAAACTTTATCCCTAATGATACCATTTTCCTGGCCTGTAATTCAAGATCAAAGACTGCTCTTTAAGACGGACTAAGATTTAAGGCCCAACGAAACTTTTGGGAGGAGCTACAGATTGTGAAAGTGGGCCCTTTTTGCTCTTTATTTAATGAGGCAAAAACGGACAGGAGTGTAACCTATATGAAGCAGGGGGGATTATACAAAAACGGTGATATTGGCCATATTTTTGTGAATTTTCTTTTCAAATTTTGAACATTAATAGAATAAATAGTGTAGAATTGGATTTTAATAAAATTCTTTTATGGTAAGTGAAATTTCAATTTAAATTTTTGAAAAAACTCTTAAATTTCAGTTTTCACCCTATTTGCAATACTCTGATCCCCCAGAATGCATCAATTTTGGCCAATGTTGTCATAAAAGATCGTCTGCACCTCTTGTTACCCCTGGATAGTACTTCAAATGACAACAATTCACCACTAGACGGCCAGCCTTGGGCTAACATTGCGCTTCATCAGTATTTAATCTGTTTCAGCTAGCATCAAGCCTCATCAGTGGTGTTGCTTTCCACCAGACAGAAATTGCTGTCATCTCTCATCCCATCTTGTTTTCTGTTTACTAAATCTCGATCTGTTGTCCTTTTGCCTCTAGTTCACAATCTGTGCATAATTATGTATGTCATCATCGCCCATATACCCTGTTTCATTTCTGTTTTTCCTAGCCTCATGGTATTGAAATTCCATGACAGCTCTTCTTCTAAGACACTTCTTTCTGTACCAGTCAGTTTTTCTGTATTTCTTGGTCTTCATTTGGCGTACTGAAATCTGTTTAAGATGCTTTTTACCCAAACTCCAAGCCCTGTTCCTGTTATTTTCCATATATTCTTTTTGACCGCTTTGTCGAAAGCGTTTTTTGAATACAAATTTTGGGCCGAAAGCCTTCTTGTGAAGGTCCGGCTGAAGCTTACTCTTTTGCTTAGAGTAGCAGATGCTGCGCTGTTAAATGCTTCACACTTTTGTGTGGATGCCCTAGAACTCACACTGTAAATTGCACCTTCACTGAGTCTCATCTGCAAGATCACCTCTAACAATGCCTATATCATTCTCAGTCATTCAGAGATATGTTATGTTGGCAGGGCTGAGCAATTTTGAATAGGCATCCAAGCAGAAACTCCAATCACATGGAAGAGAATTAGTGGCACAGTTACTACAATTTACAGCGTAAGATTCCACGGTTTAGGCTCTTATTAAGCGCAAGTCCTTCAATGTTTGGGATATATCACCCTGCCCCCTTCTTGCCATTTCTACAATGACAGTGTTACATTGCATTCTTATATCATATCACATCTTCCCATGTGCAGTCCGTCTAACGCTTTGTATTGAATGGAAACATTTTTTCACTGAAGTGAACGTTACATACTTTTGGTTCTTGGCAAACGGATAAACAATTTGGGTCGGCATGTCTTGTCACGTTCCATTCTTTGAGAGGGAGTTGTAAAAGTCCCGCATTCCAAGCTGCGACTTTGTGTCGCCATACGACTGGTCATAGGTTATAGCTATTTTCTTTCGAAACATTGTGGTTTGCAGCAAAAATGATATTGGCCCTTTCATCCGTTCCTTATGAAAGTCCTGGGTGCTTCCTTCTTTTCGGTAGCTGTAATGTATTCCCTTTTTTGTAAAAGCAGTTTGCTGAAACTCTTCTAAGTCTTTCCCGTTTAACCAGGGTGAATTCAATATTTTCTTGTAATGTGCGGATAATGAATGAGTAACTAATTTTGGTCAAGAGAGGCATTTTCATCCTCTTTTATACCTACCCTGCCAATGTCACCCTCTCAGTCACATGACCAGAAAGGCATTGATTGGATTGGCTGCCAGCCTATGACACTCTTGAAATTAAGTTGATAAGCTTCTAAACCCTAACCCTATTTGGGTATACCCTGTAAAGAGCCCCTTTTCATTGTTTCATCATCAATGGTCCAGAGTTGGATTCAGCAACTTCTTAACTTAAATCATCACAACAACAACAACAAGCAAAAGAGTGAACATTTCAGAAAATCTAATGTCTTTAACCCATTCCTGCACAATGACGCTTTTGGATGCCCCGAAGGGAAACAATTTGGAAAACATACATGTAGTTGAAAATGAAGGAATTGCTTGTAACAAGCAATTTCTTTATTTTCCACAATGTTTTCTTGACCTAGAAGGTTGAAAAAATATAATATTTCATGAGCTTTAGATTAATGAATTTAAAAACATTGTTGAAAATGAAGAAATTGCTTGTCACAAGCAATTTCTTCACTTTCCACAATGTTTTCTACCCAGAGACTTCATTTTTTTAAAAATTTCATACGCTTTAATTGTCGTCTGTAAGTCCTTTCAATTTGGACCAGTTTAAAACTTTGCCATCTGGTAATGGGTTAACAAAAATACACTGCAGCTATATTAATTTGAAGGTGCCAAGGCCATTTCTGATGTTTTAGTGTATGGTGTACCCTTTTTGAACACTGTCCTGTTAAGCCTATTTACCTTTTTCTGTGTGTTTTTTTACTTAGACTTATTGTCAACATTCCAAATTTGTTACGAACACCAATTTAAAAGATTTTGTGTGTATTTTTGATAATTTTTTTAAAGATGATTTAACTTGGTTTAAAATTTAAATCACATTTTTTTGGTCAATTTTGTACATTTCAAAAGCAATTTTTGACAAAGTCATCTTGTAAAGGGTTAGATTTGAAGAGTGTGTCATTTTTCTATAGGTCACTTTTTATTTCATGAAAATTCATCCATTATTACAAAAGTTATGGCCATTTCTGTTGACCATACGAAGAAGACCAAAACTGTCCCATTTTGGGGATAATTTAAGCAAAAGGGGCCTTGTACTAATTCTTCTGTCATTTCACTCCTAAGCCATATATTTGAAAAAAATAGAAATAGGGATTGTTGCAATTAGCATATGCATAGACTAATTGCAGTTTTGTCAAAATCAAAAGAAAAAAATGTCTTATATAGGGTCAACTCCACTCCGGAATTACTTCCGGGTGGTTGTACCCTAAAGCAGTCCATTAAGAAAATTTGATCTCCTCCTTTTGTCATGCTGTTTTAACTTTTAATCAACAGCAAGTTGCTTGATGTTAGGTTCTGCAGAGTGAGAGATCACTGCTGCATGTCATGCATGTGATTCAAAGCTTTAATCAGGGAACTATTTCCTTGTAGAAACTGACATTTAAAGGTGGTATCCTACAAGACTTTCACTTCCGAGCCTAAACAATTTCATGGGTTGATGTGCAGAATGAAGATTTGCGAAAAACTTTATCCCTAATGATACCATTTTCCTGGCCTGTAATTCAAGACTGCTCTTTAAGACGGACTAAGATTTAAGGCCCAACGAAACTTTTGGGAGGAGCTACAGATTGTGAAAGTGGGCCCTTTTTGCTCTTTATTTAATGAGGCAAAAACGGACAGGAGTGTAACCTATATGAAGCAGGGGGGATTATACAAAAACGGTGATATTGGCCATATTTTTGTGAATTTTCTTTTCAAATTTTGAACATTAATAGAATAAATAGTGTAGAATTGGATTTTAATAAAATTCTTTTATGGTAAGTGAAATTTCAATTTAAATTTTTGAAAAAACTCTTAAATTTCAGTTTTCACCCTATTTGCAATACTCTGATCCCCCAGAATGCATCAATTTTGGCCAATGTTGTCATAAAAGATCGTCTGCACCTCTTGTTACCCCTGGATAGTACTTCAAATGACAACAATTCACCACTAGACGGCCAGCCTTGGGCTAACATTGCGCTTCATCAGTATTTAATCTGTTTCAGCTAGCATCAAGCCTCATCAGTGGTGTTGCTTTCCACCAGACAGAAATTGCTGTCATCTCTCATCCCATCTTGTTTTCTGTTTACTAAATCTCGATCTGTTGTCCTTTTGCCTCTAGTTCACAATCTGTGCATAATTATGTATGTCATCATCGCCCATATACCCTGTTTCATTTCTGTTTTTCCTAGCCTCATGGTATTGAAATTCCATGACAGCTCTTCTTCTAAGACACTTCTTTCTGTACCAGTCAGTTTTTCTGTATTTCTTGGTCTTCATTTGGCGTACTGAAATCTGTTTAAGATGCTTTTTACCCAAACTCCAAGCCCTGTTCCTGTTATTTTCCATATATTCTTTTTGACCGCTTTGTCGAAAGCGTTTTTTGAATACAAATTTTGGGCCGAAAGCCTTCTTGTGAAGGTCCGGCTGAAGCTTACTCTTTTGCTTAGAGTAGCAGATGCTGCGCTGTTAAATGCTTCACACTTTTGTGTGGATGCCCTAGAACTCACACTGTAAATTGCACCTTCACTGAGTCTCATCTGCAAGATCACCTCTAACAATGCCTATATCATTCTCAGTCATTCAGAGATATGTTATGTTGGCAGGGCTGAGCAATTTTGAATAGGCATCCAAGCAGAAACTCCAATCACATAGAAGAGAATTAGTGGCACAGTTACTACAATTTACAGCGTAAGATTCCACGGTTTAGGCTCTTATTAAGCGCAAGTCCTTCAATGTTTGGGATATATCACCCTGCCCCCTTCTTGCCATTTCTACAATGACAGTGTTACATTGCATTCTTATATCATATCACATCTTCCCATGTGCAGTCCGTCTAACGCTTTGTATTGAATGGAAACATTTTTTCACTGAAGTGAACGTTACATACTTTTGGTTCTTGGCAAACGGATAAACAATTTGGGTCGGCATGTCTTGTCTCGTTCCATTCTTTGAGAGGGAGTTGTAAAAGTCCCGCATTCCAAGCTGCGACTTTGTGTCGCCATACGACTGGTCATAGGTTATAGCTATTTTCTTTCGAAACATTGTGGTTTGCAGCAAAAATGATATTGGCCCTTTCATCCGTTCCTTATGAAAGTCCTGGGTGCTTCCTTCTTTTCGGTAGCTGTAATGTATTCCCTTTTTTGTAAAAGCAGTTTGCTGAAACTCTTCTAAGTCTTTCCCGTTTAACCAGGGTGAATTCAATATTTTCTTGTAATGTGCGGATAATGAATGAGTAACTAATTTTGGTCAAGAGAGGCATTTTCATCCTCTTTTATACCTACCCTGCCAATGTCACCCTCTCAGTCACATGACCAGAAAGGCATTGATTGGATTGGCTGCCAGCCTATGACACTCTTGAAATTAAGTTGATAAGCTTCTAAACCCTAACCCTATTTGGGTATACCCTGTAAAGAGCCCCTTTTCATTGTTTCATCATCAATGGTCCAGAGTTGGATTCAGCAACTTCTTAACTTAAATCATCACAACAACAACAACAAGCAAAAGAGTGAACATTTCAGAAAATCTAATGTCTTTAACCCATTCCTGCACAATGACGCTTTTGGATGCCCCGAAGGGAAACAATTTGGAAAACATACATGTAGTTGAAAATGAAGGAATTGCTTGTAACAAGCAATTTCTTTATTTTCCACAATGTTTTCTTGACCTAGAAGGTTGAAAAAATATAATATTTCATGAGCTTTAGATTAATGAATTTAAAAACATTGTTGAAAATGAAGAAATTGCTTGTCACAAGCAATTTCTTCACTTTCCACAATGTTTTCTACCCAGAGACTTCATTTTTTTAAAAATTTCATACGCTTTAATTGTCGTCTGTAAGTCCTTTCAATTTGGACCAGTTTAAAACTTTGCCATCTGGTAATGGGTTAACAAAAATACACTGCAGCTATATTAATTTGAAGGTGCCAAGGCCATTTCTGATGTTTTAGTGTATGGTGTACCCTTTTTGAACACTGTCCTGTTAAGCCTATTTACCTTTTTCTGTGTGTTTTTTTACTTAGACTTATTGTCAACATTCCAAATTTGTTACGAACACCAATTTAAAAGATTTTGTGTGTATTTTTGATAATTTTTTTAAAGATGATTTAACTTGGTTTAAAATTTAAATCACATTTTTTTGGTCAATTTTGTACATTTCAAAAGCAATTTTTGACAAAGTCATCTTGTAAAGGGTTAGATTTGAAGAGTGTGTCATTTTTCTATAGGTCACTTTTTATTTCATGAAAATTCATCCATTATTACAAAAGTTATGGCCATTTCTGTTGACCATACGAAGAAGACCAAAACTGTCCCATTTTGGGGATAATTTAAGCAAAAGGGGCCTTGTACTAATTCTTCTGTCATTTCACTCCTAAGCCATATATTTGAAAAAAATAGAAATAGGGATTGTTGCAATTAGCATATGCATAGACTAATTGCAGTTTTGTCAAAATCAAAAGAAAAAAATGTCTTATATAGGGTCAACTCCACTCCGGAATTACTTCCGGGTGGTTGTACCCTAAAGCAGTCCATTAAGAAAATTTGATCTCCTCCTTTTGTCATGCTGTTTTAACTTTTAATCAACAGCAAGTTGCTTGATGTTAGGTTCTGCAGAGTGAGAGATCACTGCTGCATGTCATGCATGTGATTCAAAGCTTTAATCAGGGAACTATTTCCTTGTAGAAACTGACATTTAAAGGTGGTATCCTACAAGACTTTCACTTCCGAGCCTAAACAATTTCATGGGTTGATGTGCAGAATGAAGATTTGCGAAAAACTTTATCCCTAATGATACCATTTTCCTGGCCTGTAATTCAAGACTGCTCTTTAAGACGGACTAAGATTTAAGGCCCAACGAAACTTTTGGGAGGAGCTACAGATTGTGAAAGTGGGCCCTTTTTGCTCTTTATTTAATGAGGCAAAAACGGACAGGAGTGTAACCTATATGAAGCAGGGGGGATTATACAAAAACGGTGATATTGGCCATATTTTTGTGAATTTTCTTTTCAAATTTTGAACATTAATAGAATAAATAGTGTAGAATTGGATTTTAATAAAATTCTTTTATGGTAAGTGAAATTTCAATTTAAATTTTTGAAAAAACTCTTAAATTTCAGTTTTCACCCTATTTGCAATACTCTGATCCCCCAGAATGCATCAATTTTGGCCAATGTTGTCATAAAAGATCGTCTGCACCTCTTGTTACCCCTGGATAGTACTTCAAATGACAACAATTCACCACTAGACGGCCAGCCTTGGGCTAACATTGCGCTTCATCAGTATTTAATCTGTTTCAGCTAGCATCAAGCCTCATCAGTGGTGTTGCTTTCCACCAGACAGAAATTGCTGTCATCTCTCATCCCATCTTGTTTTCTGTTTACTAAATCTCGATCTGTTGTCCTTTTGCCTCTAGTTCACAATCTGTGCATAATTATGTATGTCATCATCGCCCATATACCCTGTTTCATTTCTGTTTTTCCTAGCCTCATGGTATTGAAATTCCATGACAGCTCTTCTTCTAAGACACTTCTTTCTGTACCAGTCAGTTTTTCTGTATTTCTTGGTCTTCATTTGGCGTACTGAAATCTGTTTAAGATGCTTTTTACCCAAACTCCAAGCCCTGTTCCTGTTATTTTCCATATATTCTTTTTGACCGCTTTGTCGAAAGCGTTTTTTGAATACAAATTTTGGGCCGAAAGCCTTCTTGTGAAGGTCCGGCTGAAGCTTACTCTTTTGCTTAGAGTAGCAGATGCTGCGCTGTTAAATGCTTCACACTTTTGTGTGGATGCCCTAGAACTCACACTGTAAATTGCACCTTCACTGAGTCTCATCTGCAAGATCACCTCTAACAATGCCTATATCATTCTCAGTCATTCAGAGATATGTTATGTTGGCAGGGCTGAGCAATTTTGAATAGGCATCCAAGCAGAAACTCCAATCACATAGAAGAGAATTAGTGGCACAGTTACTACAATTTACAGCGTAAGATTCCACGGTTTAGGCTCTTATTAAGCGCAAGTCCTTCAATGTTTGGGATATATCACCCTGCCCCCTTCTTGCCATTTCTACAATGACAGTGTTACATTGCATTCTTATATCATATCACATCTTCCCATGTGCAGTCCGTCTAACGCTTTGTATTGAATGGAAACATTTTTTCACTGAAGTGAACGTTACATACTTTTGGTTCTTGGCAAACGGATAAACAATTTGGGTCGGCATGTCTTGTCTCGTTCCATTCTTTGAGAGGGAGTTGTAAAAGTCCCGCATTCCAAGCTGCGACTTTGTGTCGCCATACGACTGGTCATAGGTTATAGCTATTTTCTTTCGAAACATTGTGGTTTGCAGCAAAAATGATATTGGCCCTTTCATCCGTTCCTTATGAAAGTCCTGGGTGCTTCCTTCTTTTCGGTAGCTGTAATGTATTCCCTTTTTTGTAAAAGCAGTTTGCTGAAACTCTTCTAAGTCTTTCCCGTTTAACCAGGGTGAATTCAATATTTTCTTGTAATGTGCGGATAATGAATGAGTAACTAATTTTGGTCAAGAGAGGCATTTTCATCCTCTTTTATACCTACCCTGCCAATGTCACCCTCTCAGTCACATGACCAGAAAGGCATTGATTGGATTGGCTGCCAGCCTATGACACTCTTGAAATTAAGTTGATAAGCTTCTAAACCCTAACCCTATTTGGGTATACCCTGTAAAGAGCCCCTTTTCATTGTTTCATCATCAATGGTCCAGAGTTGGATTCAGCAACTTCTTAACTTAAATCATCACAACAACAACAACAAGCAAAAGAGTGAACATTTCAGAAAATCTAATGTCTTTAACCCATTCCTGCACAATGACGCTTTTGGATGCCCCGAAGGGAAACAATTTGGAAAACATACATGTAGTTGAAAATGAAGGAATTGCTTGTAACAAGCAATTTCTTTATTTTCCACAATGTTTTCTTGACCTAGAAGGTTGAAAAAATATAATATTTCATGAGCTTTAGATTAATGAATTTAAAAACATTGTTGAAAATGAAGAAATTGCTTGTCACAAGCAATTTCTTCACTTTCCACAATGTTTTCTACCCAGAGACTTCATTTTTTTAAAAATTTCATACGCTTTAATTGTCGTCTGTAAGTCCTTTCAATTTGGACCAGTTTAAAACTTTGCCATCTGGTAATGGGTTAACAAAAATACACTGCAGCTATATTAATTTGAAGGTGCCAAGGCCATTTCTGATGTTTTAGTGTATGGTGTACCCTTTTTGAACACTGTCCTGTTAAGCCTATTTACCTTTTTCTGTGTGTTTTTTTACTTAGACTTATTGTCAACATTCCAAATTTGTTACGAACACCAATTTAAAAGATTTTGTGTGTATTTTTGATAATTTTTTTAAAGATGATTTAACTTGGTTTAAAATTTAAATCACATTTTTTTGGTCAATTTTGTACATTTCAAAAGCAATTTTTGACAAAGTCATCTTGTAAAGGGTTAGATTTGAAGAGTGTGTCATTTTTCTATAGGTCACTTTTTATTTCATGAAAATTCATCCATTATTACAAAAGTTATGGCCATTTCTGTTGACCATACGAAGAAGACCAAAACTGTCCCATTTTGGGGATAATTTAAGCAAAAGGGGCCTTGTACTAATTCTTCTGTCATTTCACTCCTAAGCCATATATTTGAAAAAAATAGAAATAGGGATTGTTGCAATTAGCATATGCATAGACTAATTGCAGTTTTGTCAAAATCAAAAGAAAAAAATGTCTTATATAGGGTCAACTCCACTCCGGAATTACTTCCGGGTGGTTGTACCCTAAAGCAGTCCATTAAGAAAATTTGATCTCCTCCTTTTGTCATGCTGTTTTAACTTTTAATCAACAGCAAGTTGCTTGATGTTAGGTTCTGCAGAGTGAGAGATCACTGCTGCATGTCATGCATGTGATTCAAAGCTTTAATCAGGGAACTATTTCCTTGTAGAAACTGACATTTAAAGGTGGTATCCTACAAGACTTTCACTTCCGAGCCTAAACAATTTCATGGGTTGATGTGCAGAATGAAGATTTGCGAAAAACTTTATCCCTAATGATACCATTTTCCTGGCCTGTAATTCAAGACTGCTCTTTAAGACGGACTAAGATTTAAGGCCCAACGAAACTTTTGGGAGGAGCTACAGATTGTGAAAGTGGGCCCTTTTTGCTCTTTATTTAATGAGGCAAAAACGGACAGGAGTGTAACCTATATGAAGCAGGGGGGATTATACAAAAACGGTGATATTGGCCATATTTTTGTGAATTTTCTTTTCAAATTTTGAACATTAATAGAATAAATAGTGTAGAATTGGATTTTAATAAAATTCTTTTATGGTAAGTGAAATTTCAATTTAAATTTTTGAAAAAACTCTTAAATTTCAGTTTTCACCCTATTTGCAATACTCTGATCCCCCAGAATGCATCAATTTTGGCCAATGTTGTCATAAAAGATCGTCTGCACCTCTTGTTACCCCTGGATAGTACTTCAAATGACAACAATTCACCACTAGACGGCCAGCCTTGGGCTAACATTGCGCTTCATCAGTATTTAATCTGTTTCAGCTAGCATCAAGCCTCATCAGTGGTGTTGCTTTCCACCAGACAGAAATTGCTGTCATCTCTCATCCCATCTTGTTTTCTGTTTACTAAATCTCGATCTGTTGTCCTTTTGCCTCTAGTTCACAATCTGTGCATAATTATGTATGTCATCATCGCCCATATACCCTGTTTCATTTCTGTTTTTCCTAGCCTCATGGTATTGAAATTCCATGACAGCTCTTCTTCTAAGACACTTCTTTCTGTACCAGTCAGTTTTTCTGTATTTCTTGGTCTTCATTTGGCGTACTGAAATCTGTTTAAGATGCTTTTTACCCAAACTCCAAGCCCTGTTCCTGTTATTTTCCATATATTCTTTTTGACCGCTTTGTCGAAAGCGTTTTTTGAATACAAATTTTGGGCCGAAAGCCTTCTTGTGAAGGTCCGGCTGAAGCTTACTCTTTTGCTTAGAGTAGCAGATGCTGCGCTGTTAAATGCTTCACACTTTTGTGTGGATGCCCTAGAACTCACACTGTAAATTGCACCTTCACTGAGTCTCATCTGCAAGATCACCTCTAACAATGCCTATATCATTCTCAGTCATTCAGAGATATGTTATGTTGGCAGGGCTGAGCAATTTTGAATAGGCATCCAAGCAGAAACTCCAATCACATAGAAGAGAATTAGTGGCACAGTTACTACAATTTACAGCGTAAGATTCCACGGTTTAGGCTCTTATTAAGCGCAAGTCCTTCAATGTTTGGGATATATCACCCTGCCCCCTTCTTGCCATTTCTACAATGACAGTGTTACATTGCATTCTTATATCATATCACATCTTCCCATGTGCAGTCCGTCTAACGCTTTGTATTGAATGGAAACATTTTTTCACTGAAGTGAACGTTACATACTTTTGGTTCTTGGCAAACGGATAAACAATTTGGGTCGGCATGTCTTGTCTCGTTCCATTCTTTGAGAGGGAGTTGTAAAAGTCCCGCATTCCAAGCTGCGACTTTGTGTCGCCATACGACTGGTCATAGGTTATAGCTATTTTCTTTCGAAACATTGTGGTTTGCAGCAAAAATGATATTGGCCCTTTCATCCGTTCCTTATGAAAGTCCTGGGTGCTTCCTTCTTTTCGGTAGCTGTAATGTATTCCCTTTTTTGTAAAAGCAGTTTGCTGAAACTCTTCTAAGTCTTTCCCGTTTAACCAGGGTGAATTCAATATTTTCTTGTAATGTGCGGATAATGAATGAGTAACTAATTTTGGTCAAGAGAGGCATTTTCATCCTCTTTTATACCTACCCTGCCAATGTCACCCTCTCAGTCACATGACCAGAAAGGCATTGATTGGATTGGCTGCCAGCCTATGACACTCTTGAAATTAAGTTGATAAGCTTCTAAACCCTAACCCTATTTGGGTATACCCTGTAAAGAGCCCCTTTTCATTGTTTCATCATCAATGGTCCAGAGTTGGATTCAGCAACTTCTTAACTTAAATCATCACAACAACAACAACAAGCAAAAGAGTGAACATTTCAGAAAATCTAATGTCTTTAACCCATTCCTGCACAATGACGCTTTTGGATGCCCCGAAGGGAAACAATTTGGAAAACATACATGTAGTTGAAAATGAAGGAATTGCTTGTAACAAGCAATTTCTTTATTTTCCACAATGTTTTCTTGACCTAGAAGGTTGAAAAAATATAATATTTCATGAGCTTTAGATTAATGAATTTAAAAACATTGTTGAAAATGAAGAAATTGCTTGTCACAAGCAATTTCTTCACTTTCCACAATGTTTTCTACCCAGAGACTTCATTTTTTTAAAAATTTCATACGCTTTAATTGTCGTCTGTAAGTCCTTTCAATTTGGACCAGTTTAAAACTTTGCCATCTGGTAATGGGTTAACAAAAATACACTGCAGCTATATTAATTTGAAGGTGCCAAGGCCATTTCTGATGTTTTAGTGTATGGTGTACCCTTTTTGAACACTGTCCTGTTAAGCCTATTTACCTTTTTCTGTGTGTTTTTTTACTTAGACTTATTGTCAACATTCCAAATTTGTTACGAACACCAATTTAAAAGATTTTGTGTGTATTTTTGATAATTTTTTTAAAGATGATTTAACTTGGTTTAAAATTTAAATCACATTTTTTTGGTCAATTTTGTACATTTCAAAAGCAATTTTTGACAAAGTCATCTTGTAAAGGGTTAGATTTGAAGAGTGTGTCATTTTTCTATAGGTCACTTTTTATTTCATGAAAATTCATCCATTATTACAAAAGTTATGGCCATTTCTGTTGACCATACGAAGAAGACCAAAACTGTCCCATTTTGGGGATAATTTAAGCAAAAGGGGCCTTGTACTAATTCTTCTGTCATTTCACTCCTAAGCCATATATTTGAAAAAAATAGAAATAGGGATTGTTGCAATTAGCATATGCATAGACTAATTGCAGTTTTGTCAAAATCAAAAGAAAAAAATGTCTTATATAGGGTCAACTCCACTCCGGAATTACTTCCGGGTGGTTGTACCCTAAAGCAGTCCATTAAGAAAATTTGATCTCCTCCTTTTGTCATGCTGTTTTAACTTTTAATCAACAGCAAGTTGCTTGATGTTAGGTTCTGCAGAGTGAGAGATCACTGCTGCATGTCATGCATGTGATTCAAAGCTTTAATCAGGGAACTATTTCCTTGTAGAAACTGACATTTAAAGGTGGTATCCTACAAGACTTTCACTTCCGAGCCTAAACAATTTCATGGGTTGATGTGCAGAATGAAGATTTGCGAAAAACTTTATCCCTAATGATACCATTTTCCTGGCCTGTAATTCAAGACTGCTCTTTAAGACGGACTAAGATTTAAGGCCCAACGAAACTTTTGGGAGGAGCTACAGATTGTGAAAGTGGGCCCTTTTTGCTCTTTATTTAATGAGGCAAAAACGGACAGGAGTGTAACCTATATGAAGCAGGGGGGATTATACAAAAACGGTGATATTGGCCATATTTTTGTGAATTTTCTTTTCAAATTTTGAACATTAATAGAATAAATAGTGTAGAATTGGATTTTAATAAAATTCTTTTATGGTAAGTGAAATTTCAATTTAAATTTTTGAAAAAACTCTTAAATTTCAGTTTTCACCCTATTTGCAATACTCTGATCCCCCAGAATGCATCAATTTTGGCCAATGTTGTCATAAAAGATCGTCTGCACCTCTTGTTACCCCTGGATAGTACTTCAAATGACAACAATTCACCACTAGACGGCCAGCCTTGGGCTAACATTGCGCTTCATCAGTATTTAATCTGTTTCAGCTAGCATCAAGCCTCATCAGTGGTGTTGCTTTCCACCAGACAGAAATTGCTGTCATCTCTCATCCCATCTTGTTTTCTGTTTACTAAATCTCGATCTGTTGTCCTTTTGCCTCTAGTTCACAATCTGTGCATAATTATGTATGTCATCATCGCCCATATACCCTGTTTCATTTCTGTTTTTCCTAGCCTCATGGTATTGAAATTCCATGACAGCTCTTCTTCTAAGACACTTCTTTCTGTACCAGTCAGTTTTTCTGTATTTCTTGGTCTTCATTTGGCGTACTGAAATCTGTTTAAGATGCTTTTTACCCAAACTCCAAGCCCTGTTCCTGTTATTTTCCATATATTCTTTTTGACCGCTTTGTCGAAAGCGTTTTTTGAATACAAATTTTGGGCCGAAAGCCTTCTTGTGAAGGTCCGGCTGAAGCTTACTCTTTTGCTTAGAGTAGCAGATGCTGCGCTGTTAAATGCTTCACACTTTTGTGTGGATGCCCTGGAACTCACACTGTAAATTGCACCTTCACTGAGTCTCATCTGCAAGATCACCTCTAACAATGCCTATATCATTCTCAGTCATTCAGAGATATGTTATGTTGGCAGGGCTGAGCAATTTTGAATAGGCATCCAAGCAGAAACTCCAATCACATAGAAGAGAATTAGTGGCACAGTTACTACAATTTACAGCGTAAGATTCCACGGTTTAGGCTCTTATTAAGCGCAAGTCCTTCAATGTTTGGGATATATCACCCTGCCCCCTTCTTGCCATTTCTACAATGACAGTGTTACATTGCATTCTTATATCATATCACATCTTCCCATGTGCAGTCCGTCTAACGCTTTGTATTGAATGGAAACATTTTTTCACTGAAGTGAACGTTACATACTTTTGGTTCTTGGCAAACGGATAAACAATTTGGGTCGGCATGTCTTGTCTCGTTCCATTCTTTGAGAGGGAGTTGTAAAAGTCCCGCATTCCAAGCTGCGACTTTGTGTCGCCATACGACTGGTCATAGGTTATAGCTATTTTCTTTCGAAACATTGTGGTTTGCAGCAAAAATGATATTGGCCCTTTCATCCGTTCCTTATGAAAGTCCTGGGTGCTTCCTTCTTTTCGGTAGCTGTAATGTATTCCCTTTTTTGTAAAAGCAGTTTGCTGAAACTCTTCTAAGTCTTTCCCGTTTAACCAGGGTGAATTCAATATTTTCTTGTAATGTGCGGATAATGAATGAGTAACTAATTTTGGTCAAGAGAGGCATTTTCATCCTCTTTTATACCTACCCTGCCAATGTCACCCTCTCAGTCACATGACCAGAAAGGCATTGATTGGATTGGCTGCCAGCCTATGACACTCTTGAAATTAAGTTGATAAGCTTCTAAACCCTAACCCTATTTGGGTATACCCTGTAAAAAGCCCCTTTTCATTGTTTCATCATCAATGGTCCAGTGTTGGATTCAGCAACTTCTTAACTTAAATCATCACAACAACAACAACAAGCAAAAGAGTGAACATTTCAGAAAATCTAATGTCTTTAACCCATTCCTGCACAATGACGCTTTTGGATGCCCCGAAGGGAAACAATTTGGAAAACATACATGTAGTTGAAAATGAAGAAATTGCTTGTAACAAACAATTTCTTTATTTTCCACAATGTTTTCTTGACCTAGAAGGTTGAAAAAATATAATATTTCATGAGCTTTAGATTAATGAATTTAAAAACATTGTTGAAAATGAAGAAATTGCTTGTCACAAGCAATTTCTTCACTTTCCACAATGTTTTCTACCCGGAGACTTCATTTTTTTTAAAAAAATTCATACGCTTTAATTGTCGTCTGTAAGTCCTTTCAATTTGGACCAGTTTAAAACTTTGCCATCTGGTAATGGGTTAACAAAAATACACTGCAGCTATATTAATTTGAAGGTGCCAAGGCCATTTCTGATGTTTTAGTGTATGGGGTACCCTTTTTGAACACTGTCCTGTTAAGCCTATTTACCTTTTTCTGTGTGTTTTTTTACTTAGACTTATTGTCAACATTCCAAATTTGTTACGAACACCAATTTAAAAGATTTTGTGTGTATTTTTGATAATTTTTTTAAAGATGATTTAACTTGGTTTAAAATTTAAATCACATTTTTTTGGTCAATTTTGTACATTTCAAAAGCAATTTTTGACAAAGTCATCTTGTAAAGGGTTAGATTTGAAGAGAGTGTCATTTTTCTATAGGTCACTTTTTATTTCATGAAAATTCATCCATTATTACAAAAGTTATGGCCATTTCTGTTGACCATAAGAAGAAGACCAAAACTGTCCCATTTTTGGGATAATTTAAGCAAAAGGGGCCTTGTACTAATTCTTCTGTCATTTCACTCCTAAGCCATATATTTGAAAAAAAATAGAAATAGGGATTGTTGCAATTAGCATATGCATAGACTAATTGCAGTTTTGTCAAAATCAAAAGAAAAAAATGTCTTATATAGGGTCAACTCCACTCCGGAATTACTTCCGGGTGGTTGTACCCTAAAGCAGTCCATTAAGAAAATTTGATCTCCTCCTTTTGTCATGCTGTTTTAACTTTTAATCAACAGCAAGTTGCTTGATGTTAGGTTCTGCAGAGTGAGAGATCACTGCTGCATGTCATGCATGTGATTCAAAGCTTTAATCAGGGAACTATTTCCTTGTAGAAACTGACATTTAAAGGTGGTATCCTACAAGACTTTCACTTCCGAGCCTAAACAATTTCATGGGTTGATGTGCAGAATGAAGATTTGCGAAAAACTTTATCCCTAATGATACCATTTTCCTGGCCTGTAATTCAAGACTGCTCTTTAAGACGGACTAAGATTTAAGGCCCAACGAAACTTTTGGGAGGAGCTACAGATTGTGAAAGTGGGCCCTTTTTGCTCTTTATTTAATGAGGCAAAAACGGACAGGAGTGTAACCTATATGAAGCAGGGGGGATTATACAAAAACGGTGATATTGGCCATATTTTTGTGAATTTTCTTTTCAAATTTTGAACATTAATAGAATAAATAGTGTAGAATTGGATTTTAATAAAATTCTTTTATGGTAAGTGAAATTTCAATTTAAATTTTTGAAAAAACTCTTAAATTTCAGTTTTCACCCTATTTGCAATACTCTGATCCCCCAGAATGCATCAATTTTGGCCAATGTTGTCATAAAAGATCGTCTGCACCTCTTGTTACCCCTGGATAGTACTTCAAATGACAACAATTCACCACTAGACGGCCAGCCTTGGGCTAACATTGCGCTTCATCAGTATTTAATCTGTTTCAGCTAGCATCAAGCCTCATCAGTGGTGTTGCTTTCCACCAGACAGAAATTGCTGTCATCTCTCATCCCATCTTGTTTTCTGTTTACTAAATCTCGATCTGTTGTCCTTTTGCCTCTAGTTCACAATCTGTGCATAATTATGTATGTCATCATCGCCCATATACCCTGTTTCATTTCTGTTTTTCCTAGCCTCATGGTATTGAAATTCCATGACAGCTCTTCTTCTAAGACACTTCTTTCTGTACCAGTCAGTTTTTCTGTATTTCTTGGTCTTCATTTGGCGTACTGAAATCTGTTTAAGATGCTTTTTACCCAAACTCCAAGCCCTGTTCCTGTTATTTTCCATATATTCTTTTTGACCGCTTTGTCGAAAGCGTTTTTTGAATACAAATTTTGGGCCGAAAGCCTTCTTGTGAAGGTCCGGCTGAAGCTTACTCTTTTGCTTAGAGTAGCAGATGCTGCGCTGTTAAATGCTTCACACTTTTGTGTGGATGCCCTGGAACTCACACTGTAAATTGCACCTTCACTGAGTCTCATCTGCAAGATCACCTCTAACAATGCCTATATCATTCTCAGTCATTCAGAGATATGTTATGTTGGCAGGGCTGAGCAATTTTGAATAGGCATCCAAGCAGAAACTCCAATCACATAGAAGAGAATTAGTGGCACAGTTACTACAATTTACAGCGTAAGATTCCACGGTTTAGGCTCTTATTAAGCGCAAGTCCTTCAATGTTTGGGATATATCACCCTGCCCCCTTCTTGCCATTTCTACAATGACAGTGTTACATTGCATTCTTATATCATATCACATCTTCCCATGTGCAGTCCGTCTAACGCTTTGTATTGAATGGAAACATTTTTTCACTGAAGTGAACGTTACATACTTTTGGTTCTTGGCAAACGGATAAACAATTTGGGTCGGCATGTCTTGTCACGTTCCATTCTTTGAGAGGGAGTTGTAAAAGTCCCGCATTCCAAGCTGCGACTTTGTGTCGCCATACGACTGGTCATAGGTTATAGCTATTTTCTTTCGAAACATTGTGGTTTGCAGCAAAAATGATATTGGCCCTTTCATCCGTTCCTTATGAAAGTCCTGGGTGCTTCCTTCTTTTCGGTAGCTGTAATGTATTCCCTTTTTTGTAAAAGCAGTTTGCTGAAACTCTTCTAAGTCTTTCCCGTTTAACCAGGGTGAATTCAATATTTTCTTGTAATGTGCGGATAATGAATGAGTAACTAATTTTGGTCAAGAGAGGCATTTTCATCCTCTTTTATACCTACCCTGCCAATGTCATCCTCTCAGTCACCTGACCAGAAAGGCATTGATTGGATTGGCTGCCAGCCTATGACACTCTTGAAATTAAGTTGATAAGCTTCTAAACCCTAACCCTATATGGGTATACCCTGTAAAGAGCCCCTTTTCATTGTTTCATCATCAATGGTCCAGTGTTGGATTCAGCAACTTCTTAACTTAAATCATCACAACAACAACAACAAGCAAAAGAGTGAACATTTCAGAAAATCTAATGTCTTTAACCCATTCCTGCACAATGACGCTTTTGGATGCCCCGAAGGGAAACAATTTGGAAAACATACATGTAGTTGAAAATGAAGAAATTGCTTGTAACTAGCAATTTCTTTATTTTCCACAATGTTTTCTTGACCTAGAAGGTTGAAAAAATATAATATTTCATGAGCTTTAGATTTATGAATTTAAAAACATTGTTGAAAATGAAGAAATTGCTTGTCACAAGCAATGTCTTCACTTTCCACAATGTTTTCTACCCAGAGACTTCATTTTTTTAAAAATTTCATACGCTTTAATTGTCGTCTGTAAGTCCTTTCAATTTGGACCAGTTTAAAACTTTGCCATCTGGTAATGGGTTAACAAAAATACACTGCAGCTATATTAATTTGAAGGTGCCAAGGCCATTTCTGATATTTTAGTGTATGGGGTACCCTTTTTGAACACTGTCCTGTTAAGCCTATTTACCTTTTTCTGTGTGTTTTTTTACTTAGACTTATTGTCAACATTCCAAATTTGTTACGAACACCAATTTAAAAGATTTTGTGTGTATTTTTGATAATTTTTTTAAAGATGATTTAACTTGGTTTAAAATTTAAATCACATTTTTTTGGTCAATTTTGTACATTTCAAAAGCAATTTTTGACAAAGTCATCTTGTAAAGGGTTAGATTTGAAGAGAGTGTCATTTTTCTATAGGTCACTTTTTATTTCATGAAAATTCATCCATTATTACAAAAGTTATGACCATTTCTGTTGACCATAAGAAGAAGACCAAAACTATCCCATTTTGGGGATAATTTAAGCAAAAGGGGCCTTGTACTAATTCTTCTGTCATTTCACTCCTAAGCCATATATTTGAAAAAAATAGAAATAGGGATTGTTGCAATTAGCATATGCATAGACTAATTGCAGTTTTGTCAAAATCAAAAGAAAAAAATGTCTTATATAGGGTCAACTCCACTCCGGAATTACTTCCGGGTGGTTGTACCCTAAAGCAGTCCATTAAGAAAATTTGATCTCCTCCTTTTGTCATGCTGTTTTAACTTTTAATCAACAGCAAGTTGCTTGATGTTAGGTTCTGCAGAGTGAGAGATCACTGCTGCATGTCATGCATGTGATTCAAAGCTTTAATCAGGGAACTATTTCCTTGTAGAAACTGACATTTGAAGGTGGTATCCTACAAGACTTTTACTCCCGAGCCTAAACAATTTCATGGGTTGATGTGCAGAATGAAGATTTGCGAAAAACTTTATCCCTAATGATACCATTTTCCTGGCCTGTAATTCAAGATCAAAGACTGCTCTTTAAGACGGACTAAGATTTAAGGCCCAACGAAACTTTTGGGAGGAGCTACAGATTGTGAAAGTGGGCCCTTTTTGCTCTTTATTTAATGAGGCAAAAACGGACAGGAGTGTAACCTATATGAAGCAGGGGGGATTATACAAAAACGGTGATATTGGCCATATTTTTGTGAATTTTCTTTTCAAATTTTGAACATTAATAGAATAAATAGTGTAGAATTGGATTTTAATAAAATTCTTTTATGGTAAGTGAAATTTCAATTTAAATTTTTGAAAAAACTCTTAAATTTCAGTTTTCACCCTATTTGCAATACTCTGATCCCCCAGAATGCATCAATTTTGGCCAATGTTGTCATAAAAGATCGTCTGCACCTCTTGTTACCCCTGGATAGTACTTCAAATGACAACAATTCACCACTAGACGGCCAGCCTTGGGCTAACATTGCGCTTCATCAGTATTTAATCTGTTTCAGCTAGCATCAAGCCTCATCAGTGGTGTTGCTTTCCACCAGACAGAAATTGCTGTCATCTCTCATCCCATCTTGTTTTCTGTTTACTAAATCTCGATCTGTTGTCCTTTTGCCTCTAGTTCACAATCTGTGCATAATTATGTATGTCATCATCGCCCAAATACCCTGTTTCATTTCTGTTTTTCCTAGCCTCATGGTATTGAAATTCCATGACAGCTCTTCTTCTAAGACACTTCTTTCTGTACCAGTCAGTTTTTCTGTATTTCTTGGTCTTCATTTGGCGTACTGAAATCTGTTTAAGATGCTTTTTACCCAAACTCCAAGCCCTGTTCCTGTTATTTTCCATATATTCTTTTTGACCGCTTTGTCGAAAGCGTTTTTTGAATACAAATTTTGGGCCGAAAGCCTTCTTGTGAAGGTCCGGCTGAAGCTTACTCTTTTGCTTAGAGTAGCAGATGCTGCGCTGTTAAATGCTTCACACTTTTGTGTGGATGCCCTAGAACTCACACTGTAAATTGCACCTTCACTGAGTCTCATCTGCAAGATCACCTCTAACAATGCCTATATCATTCTCAGTCATTCAGAGATATGTTATGTTGGCAGGGCTGAGCAATTTTGAATAGGCATCCAAGCAGAAACTCCAATCACATAGAAGAGAATTAGTGGCACAGTTACTACAATTTACAGCGTAAGATTCCACGGTTTAGGCTCTTATTAAGCGCAAGTCCTTCAATGTTTGGGATATATCACCCTGCCCCCTTCTTGCCATTTCTACAATGACAGTGTTACATTGCATTCTTATATCATATCACATCTTCCCATGTGCAGTCCGTCTAACGCTTTGTATTGAATGGAAACATTTTTTCACTGAAGTGAACGTTACATACTTTTGGTTCTTGGCAAACGGATAAACAATTTGGGTCGGCATGTCTTGTCACGTTCCATTCTTTGAGAGGGAGTTGTAAAAGTCCCGCATTCCAAGCTGCGACTTTGTGTCGCCATACGACTGGTCATAGGTTATAGCTATTTTCTTTCGAAACATTGTGGTTTGCAGCAAAAATGATATTGGCCCTTTCATCCGTTCCTTATGAAAGTCCTGGGTGCTTCCTTCTTTTCGGTAGCTGTAATGTATTCCCTTTTTTGTAAAAGCAGTTTGCTGAAACTCTTCTAAGTCTTTCCCGTTTAACCAGGGTGAATTCAATATTTTCTTGTAATGTGCGGATAATGAATGAGTAACTAATTTTGGTCAAGAGAGGCATTTTCATCCTCTTTTATACCTACCCTGCCAATGTCACCCTCTCAGTCACATGACCAGAAAGGCATTGATTGGATTGGCTGCCAGCCTATGACACTCTTGAAATTAAGTTGATAAGCTTCTAAACCCTAACCCTATTTGGGTATACCCTGTAAAGAGCCCCTTTTCATTGTTTCATCATCAATGGTCCAGTGTTGGATTCAGCAACTTCTTAACTTAAATCATCACAACAACAACAACAAGCAAAAGAGTGAACATTTCAGAAAATCTAATGTCTTTAACCCATTCCTGCACAATGACGCTTTTGGATGCCCCGAAGGGAAACAATTTGGAAAACATACATGTAGTTGAAAATGAAGAAATTGCTTGTAACAAGCAATTTCTTTATTTTCCACAATGTTTTCTTGACCTAGAAGGTTGAAAAAATATAATATTTCATGAGCTTTAGATTTATGAATTTAAAAACATTGTTGAAAATGAAGAAATTGCTTGTCACAAGCAATGTCTTCACTTTCCACAATGTTTTCTACCCAGAGACTTCATTTTTTTAAAAATTTCATACGCTTTAATTGTCGTCTGTAAGTCCTTTCAATTTGGACCAGTTTAAAACTTTGCCATCTGGTAATGGGTTAACAAAAATACACTGCAGCTATATTAATTTGAAGGTGCCAAGGCCATTTCTGATATTTTAGTGTATGGGGTACCCTTTTTGAACACTGTCCTGTTAAGCCTATTTACCTTTTTCTGTGTGTTTTTTTACTTAGACTTATTGTCAACATTCCAAATTTGTTACGAACACCAATTTAAAAGATTTTGTGTGTATTTTTGATAATTTTTTTAAAGATGATTTAACTTGGTTTAAAATTTAAATCACATTTTTTTGGTCAATTTTGTACATTTCAAAAGCAATTTTTGACAAAGTCATCTTGTAAAGGGTTAGATTTGAAGAGAGTGTCATTTTTCTATAGGTCACTTTTTATTTCATGAAAATTCATCCATTATTTCAAAAGTTATGGCCATTTCTGTTGACCATACGAAGAAGACCAAAACTGTCCCATTTTGGGGATAATTTAAGCAAAAGGGGCCTTGTACTAATTCTTCTGTCATTTCACTCCTAAGCCATATATTTGAAAAAAATAGAAATAGGGATTGTTGCAATTAGCATATGCATAGACTAATTGCAGTTTTGTCAAAATCAAAAGAAAAAAATGTCTTATATAGGGTCAACTCCACTCCGGAATTACCTCCGGGTGGTTGTACCCTAAAGCAGTCCATTAAGAAAATTTGATCTCCTCCTTTTGTCATGCTGTTTTAACTTTTAATCAACAGCAAGTTGCTTGATGTTAGGTTCTGCAGAGTGAGAGATCACTGCTGCATGTCATGCATGTGATTCAAAGCTTTAATCAGGGAACTATTTCCTTGTAGAAACTGACATTTAAAGGTGGTATCCTACAAGACTTTCACTTCCGAGCCTAAACAATTTCATGGGTTGATGTGCAGAATGAAGATTTGCGAAAAACTTTATCCCTAATGATACCATTTTCCTGGCCTGTAATTCAAGACTGCTCTTTAAGACGGACTAAGATTTAAGGCCCAACGAAACTTTTGGGAGGAGCTACAGATTGTGAAAGTGGGCCCTTTTTGCTCTTTATTTAATGAGGCAAAAACGGACAGGAGTGTAACCTATATGAAGCAGGGGGGATTATACAAAAACGGTGATATTGGCCATATTTTTGTGAATTTTCTTTTCAAATTTTGAACATTAATAGAATAAATAGTGTAGAATTGGATTTTAATAAAATTCTTTTATGGTAAGTGAAATTTCAATTTAAATTTTTGAAAAAACTCTTAAATTTCAGTTTTCACCCTATTTGCAATACTCTGATCCCCCAGAATGCATCAATTTTGGCCAATGTTGTCATAAACGATCGTCTGCACCTCTTGTTACCCCTGGATAGTACTTCAAATGACAACAATTCACCACTAGACGGCCAGCCTTGGGCTAACATTGCGCTTCATCAGTATTTACTCTGTTTCAGCTAGCATCAAGCCTCATCAGTGGTGTTGCTTTCCACCAGACAGAAATTGCTGTCATCTCTCATCCCATCTTGTTTTCTGTTTACTAAATCTCGATCTGTTGTCCTTTTGCCTCTAGTTCACAATCTGTGCATAATTATGTATGTCATCATCGCCCATATACCCTGTTTCATTTCTGTTTTTCCTAGCCTCATGGTATTGAAATTCCATGACAGCTCTTCTTCTAAGACACTTCTTTCTGTACCAGTCAGTTTTTCTGTATTTCTTGGTCTTCATTTGGCGTACTGAAATCTGTTTAAGATGCTTTTTACCCAAACTCCAAGCCCTGTTCCTGTTATTTTCCATATATTCTTTTTGACCGCTTTGTCGAAAGCGTTTTTTGAATACAAATTTTGGGCCGAAAGCCTTCTTGTGAAGGTCCGGCTGAAGCTTACTCTTTTGCTTAGAGTAGCAGATGCTGCGCTGTTAAATGCTTCACACTTTTGTGTGGATGCCCTGGAACTCACACTGTAAATTGCACCTTCACTGAGTCTCATCTGCAAGATCACCTCTAACAATGCCTATATCATTCTCAGTCATTCAGAGATATGTTATGTTGGCAGGGCTGAGCAATTTTGAATAGGCATCCAAGCAGAAACTCCAATCACATAGAAGAGAATTAGTGGCACAGTTACTACAATTTACAGCGTAAGATTCCACGGTTTAGGCTCTTATTAAGCGCAAGTCCTTCAATGTTTGGGATATATCACCCTGCCCCCTTCTTGCCATTTCTACAATGACAGTGTTACATTGCATTCTTATATCATATCACATCTTCCCATGTGCAGTCCGTCTAACGCTTTGTATTGAATGGAAACATTTTTTCACTGAAGTGAACGTTACATACTTTTGGTTCTTGGCAAACGGATAAACAATTTGGGTCGGCATGTCTTGTCTCGTTCCATTCTTTGAGAGGGAGTTGTAAAAGTCCCGCATTCCAAGCTGCGACTTTGTGTCGCCATACGACTGGTCATAGGTTATAGCTATTTTCTTTCGAAACATTGTGGTTTGCAGCAAAAATGATATTGGCCCTTTCATCCGTTCCTTATGAAAGTCCTGGGTGCTTCCTTCTTTTCGGTAGCTGTAATGTATTCCCTTTTTTGTAAAAGCAGTTTGCTGAAACTCTTCTAAGTCTTTCCCGTTTAACCAGGGTGAATTCAATATTTTCTTGTAATGTGCGGATAATGAATGAGTAACTAATTTTGGTCAAGAGAGGCATTTTCATCCTCTTTTATACCTACCCTGCCAATGTCACCCTCTCAGTCACATGACCAGAAAGGCATTGATTGGATTGGCTGCCAGCCTATGACACTCTTGAAATTAAGTTGATAAGCTTCTAAACCCTAACCCTATTTGGGTATACCCTGTAAAGAGCCCCTTTTCATTGTTTCATCATCAATGGTCCAGAGTTGGATTCAGCAACTTCTTAACTTAAATCATCACAACAACAACAACAAGCAAAAGAGTGAACATTTCAGAAAATCTAATGTCTTTAACCCATTCCTGCACAATGACGCTTTTGGATGCCCCGAAGGGAAACAATTTGGAAAACATACATGTAGTTGAAAATGAAGAAATTGCTTGTAACAAGCAATTTCTTTATTTTCCACAATGTTTTCTTGACCTAGAAGGTTGAAAAAATATAATATTTCATGAGCTTTAGATTAATGAATTTAAAAACATTGTTGAAAATGAAGAAATTGCTTGTCACAAGCAATTTCTTCACTTTCCACAATGTTTTCTACCCAGAGACTTCATTTTTTTAAAAATTTCATACGCTTTAATTGTCGTCTGTAAGTCCTTTCAATTTGGACCAGTTTAAAACTTTGCCATCTGGTAATGGGTTAACAAAAATACACTGCAGCTATATTAATTTGAAGGTGCCAAGGCCATTTCTGATGTTTTAGTGTATGGGGTACCCTTTTTGAACACTGTCCTGTTAAGCCTATTTACCTTTTTCTGTGTGTTTTTTTACTTAGACTTATTGTCAACATTCCAAATTTGTTACGAACACCAATTTAAAAGATTTTGTGTGTATTTTTGATAATTTTTTTAAAGATGATTTAACTTGGTTTAAAATTTAAATCACATTTTTTGGTCAATTTTGTACATTTCAAAAGCAATTTTTGACAAAGTCATCTTGTAAAGGGTTAGATTTGAAGAGAGTGTCATTTTTCTATAGGTCACTTTTTATTTCATGAAAATTCATCCATTATTACAAAAGTTATGACCATTTCTGTTGACCATAAGAAGAAGACCAAAACTATCCCATTTTGGGGATAATTTAAGCAAAAGGGGCCTTGTACTAATTCTTCTGTCATTTCACTCCTAAGCCATATATTTGAAAAAAATAGAAATAGGGATTGTTGCAATTAGCATATGCATAGACTAATTGCAGTTTTGTCAAAATCAAAAGAAAAAAATGTCTTATATAGGGTCAACTCCACTCCGGAATTACTTCCGGGTGGTTGTACCCTAAAGCAGTCCATTAAGAAAATTTGATCTCCTCCTTTTGTCATGCTGTTTTAACTTTTAATCAACAGCAAGTTGCTTGATGTTAGGTTCTGCAGAGTGAGAGATCACTGCTGCATGTCATGCATGTGATTCAAAGCTTTAATCAGGGAACTATTTCCTTGTAGAAACTGACATTTAAAGGTGGTATCCTACAAGACTTTCACTTCCGAGCCTAAACAATTTCATGGGTTGATGTGCAGAATGAAGATTTGCGAAAAACTTTATCCCTAATGATACCATTTTCCTGGCCTGTAATTCAAGACTGCTCTTTAAGACGGACTAAGATTTAAGGCCCAACGAAACTTTTGGGAGGAGCTACAGATTGTGAAAGTGGGCCCTTTTTGCTCTTTATTTAATGAGGCAAAAACGGACAGGAGTGTAACCTATATGAAGCAGGGGGGATTATACAAAAACGGTGATATTGGCCATATTTTTGTGAATTTTCTTTTCAAATTTTGAACATTAATAGAATAAATAGTGTAGAATTGGATTTTAATAAAATTCTTTTATGGTAAGTGAAATTTCAATTTAAATTTTTGAAAAAACTCTTAAATTTCAGTTTTCACCCTATTTGCAATACTCTGATCCCCCAGAATGCATCAATTTTGGCCAATGTTGTCATAAAAGATCGTCTGCACCTCTTGTTACCCCTGGATAGTACTTCAAATGACAACAATTCACCACTAGACGGCCAGCCTTGGGCTAACATTGCGCTTCATCAGTATTTAATCTGTTTCAGCTAGCATCAAGCCTCATCAGTGGTGTTGCTTTCCACCAGACAGAAATTGCTGTCATCTCTCATCCCATCTTGTTTTCTGTTTACTAAATCTCGATCTGTTGTCCTTTTGCCTCTAGTTCACAATCTGTGCATAATTATGTATGTCATCATCGCCCATATACCCTGTTTCATTTCTGTTTTTCCTAGCCTCATGGTATTGAAATTCCATGACAGCTCTTCTTCTAAGACACTTCTTTCTGTACCAGTCAGTTTTTCTGTATTTCTTGGTCTTCATTTGGCGTACTGAAATCTGTTTAAGATGCTTTTTACCCAAACTCCAAGCCCTGTTCCTGTTATTTTCCATATATTCTTTTTGACCGCTTTGTCGAAAGCGTTTTTTGAATACAAATTTTGGGCCGAAAGCCTTCTTGTGAAGGTCCGGCTGAAGCTTACTCTTTTGCTTAGAGTAGCAGATGCTGCGCTGTTAAATGCTTCACACTTTTGTGTGGATGCCCTGGAACTCACACTGTAAATTGCACCTTCACTGAGTCTCATCTGCAAGATCACCTCTAACAATGCCTATATCATTCTCAGTCATTCAGAGATATGTTATGTTGGCAGGGCTGAGCAATTTTGAATAGGCATCCAAGCAGAAACTCCAATCACATAGAAGAGAATTAGTGGCACAGTTACTACAATTTACAGCGTAAGATTCCACGGTTTAGGCTCTTATTAAGCGCAAGTCCTTCAATGTTTGGGATATATCACCCTGCCCCCTTCTTGCCATTTCTACAATGACAGTGTTACATTGCATTCTTATATCATATCACATCTTCCCATGTGCAGTCCGTCTAACGCTTTGTATTGAATGGAAACATTTTTTCACTGAAGTGAACGTTACATACTTTTGGTTCTTGGCAAACGGATAAACAATTTGGGTCGGCATGTCTTGTCTCGTTCCATTCTTTGAGAGGGAGTTGTAAAAGTCCCGCATTCCAAGCTGCGACTGTGTGTCGCCATACGACTGGTCATAGGTTATAGCTATTTTCTTTCGAAACATTGTGGTTTGCAGCAAAAATGATATTGGCCCTTTCATCCGTTCCTTATGAAAGTCCTGGGTGCTTCCTTCTTTTCGGTAGCTGTAATGTATTCCCTTTTTTGTAAAAGCAGTTTGCTGAAACTCTTCTAAGTCTTTCCCGTTTAACCAGGGTGAATTCAATATTTTCTTGTAATGTGCGGATAATGAATGAGTAACTAATTTTGGTCAAGAGAGGCATTTTCATCCTCTTTTATACCTACCCTGCCAATGTCACCCTCTCAGTCACATGACCAGAAAGGCATTGATTGGATTGGCTGCCAGCCTATGACACTCTTGAAATTAAGTTGATAAGCTTCTAAACCCTAACCCTATTTGGGTATACCCTGTAAAAAGCCCCTTTTCATTGTTTCATCATCAATGGTCCAGTGTTGGATTCAGCAACTTCTTAACTTAAATCATCACAACAAAAACAACAAGCAAAAGAGTGAACATTTCAGAAAATCTAATGTCTTTAACCCATTCCTGCACAATGACGCTTTTGGATGCCCCGAAGGGAAACAATTTGGAAAACATACATGTAGTTGAAAATGAAGAAATTGCTTGTAACAAACAATTTCTTTATTTTCCACAATGTTTTCTTGACCTAGAAGGTTGAAAAAATATAATATTTCATGAGCTTTAGATTAATGAATTTAAAAACATTGTTGAAAATGAAGAAATTGCTTGTCACAAGCAATTTCTTCACTTTCCACAATGTTTTCTACCCGGAGACTTCATTTTTTTAAAAAATTCATACGCTTTAATTGTCGTCTGTAAGTCCTTTCAATTTGGACCAGTTTAAAACTTTGCCATCTGGTAATGGGTTAACAAAAATACACTGCAGCTATATTAATTTGAAGGTGCCAAGGCCATTTCTGATGTTTTAGTGTATGGGGTACCCTTTTTGAACACTGTCCTGTTAAGCCTATTTACCTTTTTCTGTGTGTTTTTTTAGTTAGACTTATTGTCAACATTCCAAATTTGTTACGAACACCAATTTAAAAGATTTTGTGTGTATTTTTGATAATTTTTTTAAAGATGATTTAACTTGGTTTAAAATTTAAATCACATTTTTTTGGTCAATTTTGTACATTTCAAAAGCAATTTTTGACAAAGTCATCTTGTAAAGGGTTAGATTTGAAGAGAGTGTCATTTTTCTATAGGTCACTTTTTATTTCATGAAAATTCATCCATTATTACAAAAGTTATGGCCATTTCTGTTGACCATAAGAAGAAGACCAAAACTGTCCCATTTTGGGGATAATTTAAGCAAAAGGGGCCTTGTACTAATTCTTCTGTCATTTCACTCCTAAGCCATATATTTGAAAAAAATAGAAATAGGGATTGTTGCAATTAGCATATGCATAGACTAATTGCAGTTTTGTCAAAATCAAAAGAAAAAAATGTCTTATATAGGGTCAACTCCACTCCGGAATTACTTCCGGGTGGTTGTACCCTAAAGCAGTCCATTAAGAAAATTTGATCTCCTCCTTTTGTCATGCTGTTTTAACTTTTAATCAACAGCAAGTTGCTTGATGTTAGGTTCTGCAGAGTGAGAGATCACTGCTGCATGTCATGCATGTGATTCAAAGCTTTAATCAGGGAACTATTTCCTTGTAGAAACTGACATTTGAAGGTGGTATCCTACAAGACTTTCACTTCCGAGCCTAAACAATTTCATGGGTTGATGTGCAGAATGAAGATTTGCGAAAAACTTTATCCCTAATGATACCATTTTCCTGGCCTGTAATTCAAGATCAAAGACTGCTCTTTAAGACGAACTAAGATTTAAGGCCCAACGAAACTTTTGGGAGGAGCTACAGATTGTGAAAGTGGGCCCTTTTTGCTCTTTATTTAATGAGGCAAAAACGGACAGGAGTGTAACCTATATGAAGCAGGGGGGATTATACAAAAACGGTGATATTGGCCATATTTTTGTGAATTTTCTTTTCAAATTTTGAACATTAATAGAATAAATAGTGTAGAATTGGATTTTAATAAAATTCTTTTATGGTAAGTGAAATTTCAATTTAAATTTTTGAAAAAACTCTTAAATTTCAGTTTTCACCCTATTTGCAATACTCTGATCCCCCAGAATGCATCAATTTTGGCCAATGTTGTCATAAACGATCGTCTGCACCTCTTGTTACCCCTGGATAGTACTTCAAATGACAACAATTCACCACTAGACGGCCAGCCTTGGGCTAACATTGCGCTTCATCAGTATTTACTCTGTTTCAGCTAGCATCAAGCCTCATCAGTGGTGTTGCTTTCCACCAGACAGAAATTGCTGTCATCTCTCATCCCATCTTGTTTTCTGTTTACTAAATCTCGATCTGTTGTCCTTTTGCCTCTAGTTCACAATCTGTGCATAATTATGTATGTCATCATCGCCCATATACCCTGTTTCATTTCTGTTTTTCCTAGCCTCATGGTATTGAAATTCCATGACAGCTCTTCTTCTAAGACACTTCTTTCTGTACCAGTCAGTTTTTCTGTATTTCTTGGTCTTCATTTGGCGTACTGAAATCTGTTTAAGATGCTTTTTACCCAAACTCCAAGCCCTGTTCCTGTTATTTTCCATATATTCTTTTTGACCGCTTTGTCGAAAGCGTTTTTTGAATACAAATTTTGGGCCGAAAGCCTTCTTGTGAAGGTCCGGCTGAAGCTTACTCTTTTGCTTAGAGTAGCAGATGCTGCGCTGTTAAATGCTTCACACTTTTGTGTGGATGCCCTGGAACTCACACTGTAAATTGCACCTTCACTGAGTCTCATCTGCAAGATCACCTCTAACAATGCCTATATCATTCTCAGTCATTCAGAGATATGTTATGTTGGCAGGGCTGAGCAATTTTGAATAGGCATCCAAGCAGAAACTCCAATCACATAGAAGAGAATTAGTGGCACAGTTACTACAATTTACAGCGTAAGATTCCACGGTTTAGGCTCTTATTAAGCGCAAGTCCTTCAATGTTACGGATATATCACCCTGCCCCCTTCTTGCCATTTCTACAATGACAGTGTTACATTGCATTCTTATATCATATCACATCTTCCCATGTGCAGTCCGTCTAACGCTTTGTATTGAATGGAAACATTTTTCCACTGAAGTGAACGTTACATACTTTTGGTTCTTGGCAAACGGATAAACAATTTGGGTCGGCATGTCTTGTCTCGTTCCATTCTTTGAGAGGGAGTTGTAAAAGTCCCGCATTCCAAGCTGCGACTGTGTGTCGCCATACGACTGGTCATAGGTTATAGCTATTTTCTTTCGAAACATTGTGGTTTGCAGCAAAAATGATATTGGCCCTTTCATCCGTTCCTTATGAAAGTCCTGGGTGCTTCCTTCTTTTCGGTAGCTGTAATGTATTCCCTTTTTTGTAAAAGCAGTTTGCTGAAACTCTTCTAAGTCTTTCCCGTTTAACCAGGGTGAATTCAATATTTTCTTGTAATGTGCGGATAATGAATGAGTAACTAATTTTGGTCAAGAGAGGCATTTTCATCCTCTTTTATACCTACCCTGCCAATGTCACCCTCTCAGTCACATGACCAGAAAGGCATTGATTGGATTGGCTGCCAGCCTATGACACTCTTGAAATTAAGTTGATAAGCTTCTAAACCCTAACCCTATTTGGGTATACCCTGTAAAGAGCCCCTTTTCATTGTTTCATCATCAATGGTCCAGAGTTGGATACAGCAACTTCTTAACTTAAATCATCACAACAACAACAACAAGCAAAAGAGTGAACATTTCAGAAAATCTAATGTCTTTAACCCATTCCTGCACAATGACGCTTTTGGATGCCCCGAAGGGAAACAATTTGGAAAACATACATGTAGTTGAAAATGAAGAAATTGCTTGTAACAAGCAATTTCTTTATTTTCCACAATGTTTTCTTGACCTAGAAGGTTGAAAAAATATAATATTTCATGAGCTTTAGATTAATGAATTTAAAAACATTGTTGAAAATGAAGAAATTGCTTGTCACAAGCAATTTCTTCACTTTCCACAATGTTTTCTACCCAGAGACTTCATTTTTTTAAAAATTTCATACGCTTTAATTGTCGTCTGTAAGTCCTTTCAATTTGGACCAGTTTAAAACTTTGCCATCTGGTAATGGGTTAACCAAAATACACTGCAGCTATATTAATTTGAAGGTGCCAAGGCCATTTCTGATATTTTAGTGTATGGGGTACCCTTTTTGAACACTGTCCTGTTAAGCCTATTTACCTTTTTCTGTGTGTTTTTTTACTTAGACTTATTGTCAACATTCCAAATTTGTTACGAACACCAATTTAAAAGATTTTGTGTGTATTTTTGATAATTTTTTTAAAGATGATTTAACTTGGTTTAAAATTTAAATCACATTTTTTTGGTCAATTTTGTACATTTCAAAAGCAATTTTTGACAAAGTCATCTTGTAAAGGGTTAGATTTGAAGAGAGTGTCATTTTTCTATAGGTCACCTTTTATTTCATGAAAATTCATCCATTATTACAAAAGTTATGGCCATTTCTGTTGACCATAAGAAGAAGACCAAAACTGTCCCATTTTGGGGATAATTTAAGCAAAAGGGGCCTTGTACTAATTCTTCTGTCATTTCACTCCTAAGCCATATATTTGAAAAAAATAGAAATAGGGATTGTTGCAATTAGCATATGCATAGACTAATTGCAGTTTTGTCAAAATCAAAAGAAAAAAATGTCTTATATATGAAGCAGGGGGGATTATACAAAAACGGTGATATTGGCCATATTTTTGTGAATTTTCTTTTCAAATTTTGAACATTAATAGAATAAATAGTGTAGAATTGGATTTTAATAAAATTCTTTTATGGTAAGTGAAATTTCAATTTAAATTTTTGAAAAAACTCTTAAATTTCAGTTTTCACCCTATTTGCAATACTCTGATCCCCCAGAATGCATCAATTTTGGCCAATGTTGTCATAAAAGATCGTCTGCACCTCTTGTTACCCCTGGATAGTACTTCAAATGACAACAATTCACCACTAGACGGCCAGCCTTGGGCTAACATTGCGCTTCATCAGTATTTAATCTGTTTCAGCTAGCATCAAGCCTCATCAGTGGTGTTGCTTTCCACCAGACAGAAATTGCTGTCATCTCTCATCCAATCTTGTTTTCTGTTTACTAAATCTCGATCTGTTGTCCTTTTGCCTCTAGTTCACAATCTGTGCATAATTATGTATGTCATCATCGCCCATATACCCTGTTTCATTTCTGTTTTTCCTAGCCTCATGGTATTGAAATTCCATGACAGCTCTTCTTCTAAGACACTTCTTTCTGTACCAGTCAGTTTTCTGTATTTCTTGGTCTTCATTTGGCGTACTGAAATCTGTTTAAGATGCTTTTTACCCAAACTCCAAGCCCTGTTCCTGTTATTTTCCATATATTCTTTTTGACCGCTTTGTCGAAAGCGTTTTTTGAATACAAATTTTGGGCCGAAAGCCTTCTTGTGAAGGTCCGGCTGAAGCTTACTCTTTTGCTTAGAGTAGCAGATGCTGCGCTGTTAAATGCTTCACACTTTTGTGTGGATGCCCTGGAACTCACACTGTAAATTGCACCTTCACTGAGTCTCATCTGCAAGATCACCTCTAACAATGCCTATATCATTCTCAGTCATTCAGAGATATGTTATGTTGGCAGGGCTGAGCAATTTTGAATAGGCATCCAAGCAGAAACTCCAATCACATAGAAGAGAATTAGTGGCACAGTTACTACAATTTACAGCGTAAGATTCCACGGTTTAGGCTCTTATTAAGCGCTTTCCTCAGAAACCTGCCGATGGATTTCAACCAAATTTCGCCCTTTACGAGAAGTTTGATTTGATTTGAATGGATGAAAAATTGTTTGGGAGGAGGGAGGGGGCTAATTTCCATTAGTTGTTTATACTGTAAACTTTAGAACCAGTCGATACATTTCAACCAAATTTCACAGAATTGATCCTTGGGTGACTCTTTGTCAGATTTCTTCATAAAATATGGGTTAAAGATTGCCTTTGTTGACGGGGCTTTTGTCTACATGTGGAATTCATTGAAATTCTGAAAATCTTGTTCTCACAAACTCGAGAATCGTTTTAATATCTCTGGACTGAACTATTGGCGACCCCTTTCTCAGAACTTTTAAGGGAGAGTTTTAAACAATGGGTTTGATAATATAGTTCAGATTGGTTAAGTTCCTAGTGATGCAAGGGAAATAATTTATACTGCTTGACTGAGAATTTTTGTTGCATAAAAGAAAGTTACCTACCATAAAGTAAATTGCAAAAAGTATGAATAAATGAATGTCATAGAATAACTAGATTATCCTTTTGATAAGCAAATTCAGGCCGGTGGAGTGAATCAGGCGCTCAAGCGCCTCTGGTTTTTGTTTTTTTTTTTCTGTCCTATGGAGCTGAATATAATTTGGATAATGTAGTAATTGCTTGTAACAAACAGGTTCTTTATTGGCCACAATGTTTATCAAAGTTTTTTCTCTCTTTCGGCAGTCAACAAGCGTTTTTGTGTGGAAATGGGTTAAGTCAAATCCAGAACACATGAAATATAGCTTCAGTTTTCTTGATTCATAGCTTTTTTTCACGCTAAATGTGCGTGTATATTTTGTCTATAATATACAAGTTACCCATTACTGTTACTAACTAGATGTCACAATGATTGAAATCTACCAATTTCTGATTCATTTGTATCTGACAGCTGGTTTCAGGGACGGGGATTTTTAACATTTCACCGTATGTTTCATGTGGTACCGATTAATACCATAATTTTAATTGATTGAATAGGGTCTGGCGCCACTTTTATCAGTATTTCAGTCATATTGCGGCGGCTTGAAGACCAAACCATTGATTCCTGGCATTTCTCTCACAAGTACTACCGCTACATCCTTTCCTAGTCTCAAGATGCTCTTCCAACGTAGGTTTACAACTCTTACCTATTTGGAGGCAAATATTGGGAAGGCTATTCGCAACGACCGCGGATCGAGCCCGGGACCCTATGACTAGGAGTCCTACGCGGTATCACTGCGCTATGACCATTGGCTTATTATCATAATATTCGACCGATTCAAAAACATTGAAGAAATTTAAGAGCGCTCAACACTTGAAACATTCCTGCCAGAACCTATCATAAATAAGTAGTTTGATATGAGATTTAATTTAGTTGAACGATGCTGATCTTTATCTTAAAAAGTCTGTAGAACTTCCATCGAGACAGGTCTCAGACAATTGAGCATTCTACGTATTTTGAATGGCTTTCGATTGTATTTTATTATTCAATACTTCAATCATGTTATTCAATAAGGATTGTTACAATATTCACGTGTTTAATGTACTAGAAGAGTTCGGTGATAATTATTCATAGGTCATCCATGTCATTAAACGGCAGGTATTTAGTTCATATTGAGGCTAAATACATGCTTTTTTGATTATATTTCTCCTTGTGTCGGAGAATTCAGACTAAAAAACGTCATCTAATTTTGTTTCCCTCAGCAGTGCTATAGATCAGATACGAGCCAAACTTACGATCTCTCCTAACCATGACATAGTAACAAAATAGTTTTTGTTCGGCGCTTGAAGTTTTCAGACGCGAGTGTTAAAACAAACTGCAGTAAATCTTGTATTAAGGGACCAATCGATGGACGCACAAGAGGGGTTCTGTTTTTTGAAATTTTAGACTGGTCAAAATTGAAAGAGGTTGCAATGAAAATTGGATGCAATTTGAAATGAAACGATCCTTGGTGGCAGAAATATTTTGGGAAAAGGAGAAATTGCTCCCTTTTCCACAATGTTTTCTCAAGTATAGAGTCATAAGGACGTGAAATCCCGGGTTTGTACAAGAAATGGTTAAGAGGGTTATTGAATAATTGGATGCATGAATTATAACAGAATTCTAGCTAAAACCTGTTTTGACTCATTAGAATCGCCTCACTGAGACGATCCTGGTCAGTTTAAACAACATTGGATCTAGATATGATGTACGTTTAGCAAATACGATCACTTCTCTATGAGTGTTTTTGATTTGAAATGGGATTTCCATTGCGGTTGCTTAATGGAAGTGGTCGCTTAATAGAGGTAACCGCTCGAACAAGTTCGTTTGTAATGACACAAACATCCTATCAAGCAAGTAAGGAAAAGAGAAAAAGAAGTAAGTATGACGTTAAAAAGAAAGAAAAGAAAAATATTGTTGGTAAAAAAAAACAAATTCACATAATCATCTGATTTAACCCTGTCCTGTTTCTCAAAATATTAGACAGGCCCATTTTGAAACATGTTGCAGACGACAATAAAAAGTGAGTGCAATTTGAAACAAAACCATTTTATGTGATAGAAAATAGTGTGATTAAAAAAAGAAATTGTTTGTATCAAGCAGTTTCTTCTTTTGTCACAATATTTTCTTAAGTATAAAATTGCATGGACGTAAAAACCTGTGATTATACAGGAAAGGGTTAACAAGCTTAAGATGAATTGATGACTGAATTCAGTAGATTACCGTTGTGTTGACTTTGTTTATTTCGAATAACTGTTATGGCGACTTGTTATTCTAATCTCATGTTAAAAAAAGAAAAATCTTGTTGGTAAAAAAACCAAACTCACAAAAAAACAAAAACATCTGATTTAACAAGCTTTAAATGAATTGATGACTGAATTCAGTAGATTATCGTTGTGTCGACTTTGTTTATTTCGAATAACTGTTATGTCGACTTGTTATTCTAATCTCATGTTTAGAAGCACCGATTCACGGCTCGCCGCATTAAAAAAAATTTTTTTGACATGTCAGAAAATTCATTTCGACCGGAAGTGCGCTTTGAAGTCCGATATTTACATTAGTTTATTTGTTGGTTTGCCGGGTCACAATCTATAACTACTGCTCAATCAAGCTATAGTTACGATTTTTAGGCCGCAAATCAAACCATTTCTTTTTTCAATGAACCTCTTTAAACCAAATTCGTCAACAATCCCTTTAAATTTTGACAATTCTAAAATTTTGCCTTCTGGGATTAGGTTAATATATGAGCGCATGCGTGACTTTTCCAACCATTACACATGTGCGCCAAATAAAGACTCAGATCAGCCTGTGCATCCGCACAGTCTGATCAGAGTCTTCACTCTGCGCTCTGTAGATAGATACTGACCCACAGCTTCTTAGAACAATCAGCGAATGTTCTAATTGCCCCGACTGGCTGTCCAGGGTGCTTAATGTGTGCGAGTCAAGCACATGCGAAATGGTTGGAAATGTCACACATAGGCTCATATAATATTAAAGGGAAAATGGACTTTGAAATAAGTTCGACATGGAGAGACTTTCGGCTAAGGGACGTTCGTGGTAAAGATATTCAACTGTACACAGATAAGACAAAAAAGCATCCCTATTTCTACATGTATATATAGTATGAAACGAAAAACCTTTTCGGAATTTCTTGGACATGCCTATTTCTCAACATGTATATTTCATGCTGAAAACTTAAGGAAATTATCTCTTCACCGACCAATAAGTGAATATACAGTGATAGTCCTTATGTAATCCTCTATCATTTCCTTGAAACAAGGGTCAAGAATGGCCTTGGTTCGCTAAGCAGAGTTTAACCCTTGTCACGCTAAAACCTGAATATTCCGGTTTTGGCAGGAGATGTAGACCAAGAACAGCCTGCTTGTAATTTTCCTGCCAGAGTTGTTTATGAAATTGATTTCGAAAAGAAATACAAATTGATTTTTGAACAACAGGTTCTATCAGTGCTTTCGGCTCTTTGATTTTACAGCATGTAAGAAAGGTAATTTATACATTATGACAAGGATTAACATGACGTAGTGGTTTCAGAGTATAATATGTTTCAAGAAATCCATTCATATTCTTGGAGGGATATTCCTGTCAAGTTTGAATGAAATAAGCACTTTGGCAAATTCATTTTAAAAATGCCATCTCGGAGAAAAACCAACTCCCTGTCACTCTACTAAAGAGAATCACATTTTATTTAAACATTTTTAGAATTGTCACCAATAGAAAAATTCTATTAAGTTGGTACATTATGCTCGGTGGTTTCAGAGAAGAGAGGCTTAAAGAAATTGACGGGGGAAAAAGCCACGCCCGCCCTGCCGTTACTGACCATATTATGTACAAATCAAAACTTGACGAAGAAGTTTTTAGCAGGGCATCAAATAAACATTTCAGCCAAGTTTTGGTAAAATCTATCCAATTGATTTACAGTCTATTTTCAAAGAATTAGAGATGCAAAAGAACCGTGACCTTCAAGGCCAATATATATGAGTCAATTGTGATTTAATAAATAAGTTTACAGTAGGTTTATTCAAAGAACATGTCTGTAAAGTTTAGTTGAAAATGGTCAAGTGGCGAGTTCAAAACGGAAAAGCTCATACATGTATACTGTCTAGTTAAAGTTCTACAAACAAGTTTGAGATTGTTCATCCAAGAAGTTGTTTTTTTCCACGGAGAAAAAAACCTTGAAAACTTTCTTAGAAACAATGAAATGAGTATCAAACGTATTTTAACAGACATTTGTTGACCATTTATCAGATACTATAAAAATCGACTTGATTGCTAAACAAAACCTATGTGGACTAATCCCTGTACATAATAAATATTAGACACTTTGAAAATTGTTATCAGAAATTAGGAAATAAGTTTCAGTGATGTTTATAGGAGATGTTACATGAATTACTCTTAATAAGAATCTTAATTCTGTATAAGTTCAGACATGTTGATTCTTCTTGTCATTACGCTGTTTGCTCTTGGCATGTAATGGTTTATATGTAGATCAGAGATGAGGAATACCCATGACCGACTTGCCCGATATGGGCTTTTCTACTTGCGGACAAGGAGACTTTTCAATATCACTTGTCTGGGTACAATAAGATACCAGGGCAAATCTTTGAATGATACAATATACATCTCAAAAATTTACTATCCTAAGTGTTATATTGAACGGTAGAAATATTGTTGTTAATGAAGAAAATGCTGGGTTCCAGCACAGTCTTCATTAACAACAACATTTCCTCAAAATTTACCGATATACTTTTTTGCGGACAAGTTCATTTTGTTTTTTTTGAAAAGTTACTTGTCCTTGAACAATTTGAGAAAATCCATTTTTCAAAACCCCTGTTTGATACATTACGAAAGACAAGTGTGCATGTTTTTACATATTGTTAAATCAGCGATAATATCTTCAATGTGGTAGAAATTTATATTGCTTTGTTTTACAGATGATTAGATATGTTGAATGACTTGCGGCCATATTTAATGGTCGTGGTGTGCTCGTGAAAATCTGTATTCAAACCAGGGTCGGAATGGGTAGAATATAGGTGTGTACACGCTCCAAATATGGAATTGATATCTCTAATATTATTGTACTTTGATAAATTAAATCACAGACATTCATTAAAATGTGTTTATGTTAATGTATTTTTATATTTGAAGGTGGACATGTTAAATGTAATGTTCTATGATTTTGTACTTGTTCTTATTTGTCAATGAAAATTTTTTTCATTACAAGTATTTGAAAAACAAATAAAGTTTTCTGTGGTTCTATTCTTTCAGAATCAAGATATTTTTTCATTAAAAATAATGATAATAATTAATTTCTTACTTTAAGTCTAATTCTTTTTTTTAAGCATTCCTTTGTTTTGATCATATTTCAAGTTAAACGAGGAATGATATGTGTATGTTGATTGTTTTTTTTTTCGTCAGTTTGATATAAGATTCATCTGCCATGGGATAGTTTCAACTGGATCTTAGTCGAAGTTTAAAGCTGGTAAGTTCATTTTTAAGCATTATTGTTGTGCTGATTTTACCAATTGAAGCATGGACTCGTTACTAAGAGACTCCAAATAATTTATATATATTGATAAGTTGAAATATACACATTTTTATCATCTGTTTATTTCATTCTAAATCAAACTCAATCTTATGAATACTAATTGAGAGGAATCTGTGTGTAAAAAGATGGAGTTATTAAAACCCATTCCGTCACAATCCTTCCTTTTACGCTCCTCGTGAAAAAACGTTGGAAAACATTGTTGGCGATGAAGAAATTGGTTTCACGATATTTTTTTGCCAAATAATACAAAGATCTATTATTGTGTGCACCTCCTTCAACTTTGACTTGTCCAAACAGTTTTCATGTGGGAATGGGTTAATTCATGTATCAAACAAACCAGGTACTTTGAATGGCAATCATTTTTCAGAAAAATGATTGCCATTCAAAGTACCTGGTTTGTTTGTTTTGTTTCCTTTGTTTGTTTCACAAGCCGTTGTTGTTATTGACATAAGAATATTGTTCATGGGTGATACATGAATTAACCCATTTTTTTTCCAGTTAGTTATTTATGATGTTTTTTCCATGCCACTCAGTCAGTCTTTTAATGTTTTTTGTTGATAATTTAAAAGCATTTGCCTTGATGAGTATTTTAATTTTGACTTGTTCTACTTTGTTAAAATATTTCAACAAACTGACCCGTGGGCAGACATTAAAGAGGCGGCGTCACTCCCGTCCATTTGTTATCAGTATGTATCAGTTACAAGGTCTGTGTATCAGTAAGGACCATCTAGGGTCAGTGCAGTACCCCCGGGCTGTCGAATTTGTTGAGATGTTGTAGATTTTTTCAAATTGTCCTTGAATATATCGATCTTCGAAAAACTTAAATTATAAATTTGTGAAACTTATGACACTCTTAAGAAGAACAAAAAGAATTTCGAAATATGTTTGCCCGACGTTTGAATTGCCACTTTTAACAGTATCGCAGTCACACCACTAAACCCTTACTGATTAACAAGCTGCTCATCTCACTTAGGTTTACGATTATCCACCCAATGGTAGGAGATAAGTGTCGGAAAGTATATTTGCCGTGACCGGGCGTCGAACCCTGGACCTCATGATTGAGAGCTACAAACTGTGCTATAGCCACGGCTTGCCCGATTTAGACGGCCTGGTTTGTGCAGGCTGGCCAGGATCGATCAATGTCGTTACTTTTCCCGATTCTTCTTTAATTCAGACCTGTTAACATAATGTTTTTGAAAAATATTTCTTGAAAACAAAAATTGGTACGAAATTTACTCGATGCACCCCCCTTTCCGTATGATTTTTGTTCATGGAGTTCTCTACTAGTTCATTTGACTGGAGTTACATTTATTTCATTCATTTTATATCCTACAAAAAGGTGATAGTTAGATGACTTAACCCATTCCCTCACAATCACGCTTTTGACACCGCAAAGGAAAAAAGCTTCTGAAAACAGTGTAGAAAATGAAGAAATTGCTTGTTACAAGCAATTTCTTCATTGTCCACAATGCTTTTCACACAAAACAACAACAACAACAAATATTTTTGAACTTTCAAACACTTAAAAACCATCGTCTTTAGTATTTTAGATTTAGATCAGTCTAAAATAATGTCTGATAATGGGTTAACGTAGATACTTTTTTAAAACAAAGAAAATTTTCGTATCCTGACAGTCCATCAAAAACCGACTGAGTAATCAAATATTACATTCAGACAGGAAGTGTATGTTGACCTTCGATATTATAATAACCATTTTTCAAAGCTGCTGTTACGACGTTTAGGTCGACAAACAACGAATTACATATGGTTTTATGAAGCTGGCTACAATTTATGCAGACTAAAGTCATTTGATATCTCACTTGATCTGTCTTGCTAAAGGTCATTTGACGTGGCAAGCGATCAGTCAGCTAAACAGAAAAGGAAAGCATTGCAATATTATTTGTTGCATCAGCAAGTTATTCCATTACCAGACGACAAAAGTTTAGGCTTTCCAAATTCAAAGAAGTTGCAGACGGAAATTTTTAGTTGATGGAATTTTAATATAATAATATTTGGGATAGAAAGCATTATTGATGATGAAAAAATTGATTATAACAAGCATTTTTTTTCATTTTCCACAATGTTTTCCGAAGCTTTTTTGCCTTGGTGGTTTTAAAAGCGTGATTGTGAGGGAATGTATTAAGGAATCATTTTCCACAATGTTATCCAATTTTTTTTTTGTACTGAGTCCAAAATCGGTATTGTATGGAAAATGTTAATCCAAAATTGAGGTCCGTCAGACGAAAAAGGACCTTCTGGAAAAAACAAAAAGTATCGACATTGTTTAGACTGCGTGGACTAGGTTAACCGGAGTCGAACTCTTTACGCATTCGACTATATTCTGATTCCAGAATGATCACTCTACATTACTTTATATTTTGGAATGCGACCGCTGGCTGGCCTCTACTGAATCCTATCTCTATTTCACTTTTTTGTCTAGCATTACATCTAGGGGGGTCATTTTTTGCTCGACAGATCACAATTTATATGGATTGAAGTAATGTTTTGATGCAATCCTTGAAGCATCTACAGTAAAATAAAAGAGCATCATTTATTTGTTTGTTTGTTAAAATGTTAGAGCTGTTGTCAAACCGAAAACTCTTAACTCTAACGTTTTCACGAGAATACAGCATCATCCCATTGCAGAAATTGGTATGTGTCCAAATGACCGTTCGCTGACCATGCCCACTGACTCCGCTGGCCACGCCCACTGGACACGCCCAATTTGGCTCTTACAGGAACTTATACCGCTTCGATATTAATCGAGATTATTCTGCAAAAACGATTGCCATTAACATATAACAAAAAATAGAATTGTAGGTTCGAGACCTAAACGTTGAAACTACGGCTTGAATAAGCTGTAGTTACCACGTTTAAGCCTCCGAACCAACAAAATTGCTGCAAATAAAATTCAGCCAATGTTGGCGTTCAATGTTCACTTACGATTTAAATGAATGATTTGATCAATAGGTCGGTTGATTCTTTGTTTGACACACTCAATCTGATAATTGAAAGTTTTGGATGGTAACAAAGAGGACAATCTGGTTTTTAAGTTAAAAAGAGACTGTTTTGGGGAAGTGTCAGGCATATATAACCTACTTTTTCAGATGAAGGTTTTCATTTTTCATATTTTATTTTAATAACAGGAAGAGCGAAAAATACACATCGTCTGTGGGAACCAAAACCTCGTAACTGCAGCTTTAATCAGCTTTGGTTACAATATATTGAACGCTAAATGACAATATTTGAGCAGACTCAGATGAAGGGGACTTGTGAAAAGTTATAGATCTGACCAAAGTGCGCGTCTTGCGATGGTTGACACCTACTCCGACAGAAAAGTTCTAGCGTTTTAAACACTACTGGCAATTGACATATCGTAGCTTTGAGTTAAGCAATAAACCGACCAATCAAATAATCTATTTGGGCAGAACCTGAGCTTATCAACTCCAACATTGGTCGGTATTTTGTTAAGCTTTACGGTTGGTTTTGCGACTTAAACGTCGTAACCAAAGCTTATTCAAGCTGTAGTTACGACGTTTAAGTCATCAACCAACATTTTTACTTTTTTGTTAAATGTTGCTTGCAACAAAATTTGCGGAATAACGCTGTTAAAAACCGAAGCGGAACTTCCTGTCGAAGTAAATGGGCGGGGCCTAGGGAGTAAGTGGGCGGAGCCGGCGACTGGGTAATTGACGAATGGTCGCCTTCATGAGCAATCGACTGATCAATCAAATGATTTATTTTGATCGGAGATGAGTTTTGACCTCCGATAGATAGGCCAAACATTTTTTTGGGTCGCCGTACCTACTGTTTTTTCAAGCTGCAGTTACAACGTTTTGGTCGTTTAAAAGCAATTTGTCCTTGAATTATGTCGCTGACTGTATAAATGACCAATCACTGGTCCTGCCCACTAACTTCGTTCGCCACGCCCACCGACTCTAGCAGGAAGTCCCGCTTGGATTTTTAAAGGCGTTGTTTTTTAAAAAAAAATAAGACCAGCAGCATGTAACAAAAATGTAGAATAGTAAGTTGGCGACCTAAACGTCATAACTACAGCTTGAATAAGCTGTAATTATGACGTATAAGTCGCAAAACCACCAAAAAAGGTCTAACAAAAATGGCGGCCAAAGTTGGAATCGAAAGCTCTGGTCCGGGATGATTAAATGATTTGATTGGTCGGTTGATATCTTGATTGACCTACGCGATTGGTCAATTAGCTTCAACGTTGTTTGATATCTCAGTAGAATGTCGATATCGGAGGTCAGTAGGCGTGGCCAATGATTCGTCGATCATTTTATAATTCAGACGGTTTTCTTTCTACCTGTAGCGTCTGTTTGACGTATACTAAACGCGATCTTTTAGAAAATCTGTTATATAGAAAAAACCATACAGCTTGTTTTCGCGTGACAGGTGTAATATTTATTTCCTCGTCATCCCCATGCCACTGTTAATTAAAAGTTAATCATATTTACCTGCAACTGCCATGAAAACACAGACCATTTATCTTACATGAAATGCAGCATTCTGCCAATTTATCTCTGTAAAAGTTTCGTGTAGAAGGGGTGATAGCTTTAACATTCTTTATAATTCATGAGTGTTTCTTTGGAACTATTTTTTTAAATTGTGTCTTTGATTAGTTTGTATTTTTTAAAGCACGGCCAATGTAGTTGTATTGTTTTTACTTCTAATGTAGTGTATTATAATTGTAGTCTTATTTAAACGACAACCTGTTATCTTCTCTCATTTTTCTTTTTGTTGTTAGATTAATTAAAGGACTATCTTATCAGGAATACAAGGATATAAATATACTCGTATGGCTGAAACATGAAAAACGAAATCCTACAAATCTAACAAAATGTTATTCATTTAAGAGAAGAAGAGAATATTTTTTCTTGGCGGTATGAAACGAAACGAAAAAAGAAAAGCATTCACACTAATGTGTGAATCCACGTATCCATGCAGTAGTGTGATGAGTTTTCGTTCCATACCCCCATTTCTTTTAATTTAATGACATCAAGCAAAAAAAAACAAACAAAAAAACAAAAACAACAGCGAAAACCCCTAAATATTTTACAAATTGTGAAACATTTTTATCGGAACTATTTATCCCCAGCATACTAAAAACGTGCTCACTCAAATTTTTCTTCATGGAGGTATGCATATATTTTTCGGTCAGTCTGAAAGCTCGATTTTGATAGGCGAAACTATAAATGAATTATTTTTCTCCTACACCTGTAAGAGCTCTTTAATCGACACAATAAGACCATACTTTAATTGAAAGATGTTTTTTCTGTTTCATGTAGTTAACACTTTCTACATCATAACGTGCACTAATGGAGCAAGCAAAGGTGAACAGTCCAAGTGGACAGACAGACGGACAGCAGTCAGAATATACCATACGGCTATATCCAGAGGAGTTTTTACACAGGTATTATTGTTGAATTTAAAGTGGATATAATAATAATGATATTAATGATAATAATAATACAAAAACAACGAGAAAAACGCACCGGTTTTAGCTCAACTAGAAAAGGCAATGCGATCTAGAATAATTGCGGTGCTTCCGTCCTTCCGTTCGTGCGTGCGTAAACTGCCAAATCATATTCCTCGAGGGACCCTCTTCGATTCTCTCTGTAAAATTTGGGTCTTTAGTTAATACTTAGAGAAGTATTGCGATATTCCATTGCTTGCTTTGGAAATTTTCTAACTTTAGACTGGTTTTTTTTTCGACTAGTCATGAGATTATAAAATCTAATAATGATAGGCCATTCAATGTTAAGATATTTGTTTCTTATTTCAGCGTATTTCTGGCATATGCAAAGAACTTGATTCTAATTTTCTATTTGTTTTAGGTCAAACATTAAACAAAGTCTATTTTCGGACATCTATATTCTCGAATCTTCAACAGCTTAATTATGTGAAGAGGGCCCAAACTGTGTTACTTGCGTTCTGATAGAAATATTTTTACATTGACCAAATATTCTTCAAATTTCAAAACTTTATTTATAATTACAACAAAATTTAAGCTTTGAGCAATTTGTATTTTAATTGTGCCAATTTATTTGAATGTACATGTGTCTATACTACCCATTTGTATCATTTTAAAATCTAAATGTAAGTTGAGCTGTTTATTTCACAGATAAGTAAGTCCTTTATTCCACAGTTAAGTAAGTCCTTTTACCTATTTTATCAGTCCAAAATGATGGTAAATGTCTTTGAATACTACATTGTTCAGTAAAAAAATGTTATCATTATTTTCATTTTCAACCAATACTAAAAGATCGACCCATCGCTATTGTAGAAAAAGTGTATTTTGTAAGTTCTTCGAAGACTGCATAATTGGGAGTGTGTTAACGCACTCCTAACATCAATTTACAAAATCCTATATTTAACTTTTTTTTACATCACCCATAGATTCCCAATATCTCAGCTGTGTACAATCAAAGTGCCGTACGCACTGTAATTGGTCGTCACTGAGAAATTGGACATATCGTTGCATTCCGACTTTAGAATTAGGGTCAAACAACTTTAATTTCTATTACTTTTATAACACGTAGGTTCTATCCTAGTGTATGATATTTCCGTGAATGTTAATTAGAACTAATATTATTTTACACGAACGTAAGACCTTGATGCAACATGGGTACCGACAAATAAGCAACTTTTTGTGAAAACTCAATTTGTAAAAATTCTCGATTGTTATATAGTCATGGTTAGATCATCCCTGCAAGCTTTTTCTATAAAGCCAAAACAGAAAAATCATGGAAATATGATAACTTAAGTTTAAGAGCAAATGCTGACAGCGGGTTCATGAAATTTCAAAACCTTCCCTTTTCTGGGCAGAAATTAACATGTTCCTAAACAGCGCTGATTATAAACAAAGGAAAATACAATTGAAACTATTATTAGGACGAATTATTTAGACAGCTTGAAAGCATAATAATCAGATTTGCTCTCCAGAAGAACTTTCAGTATTTTGATTAACTTATGGCTTGAAAATAATTGAGTGGCAGTATCATCTTTGTTTACACATCGATATGATTGAAAGAAAGGGTTGGATCCTTGAAGCATGCATCTTTAAAGCGTGTGACCGTCCAGTTTTCCTTTACTCCTTTTGATAATTCTTAACTTGTAAAAGGAAATGATTTTTTCTGTTTTCCCGTCAGAATATACGTCCAGTTGGGCTAAAGGCAGTTTTGGTAAATTGCAGCGACACAATATCGAGTTTATGGTTATATAAATTGGTCTACGACCAATTAAAAATTGTAGACACTATTCGGTCAAAAGGCGAGAGTTTTACTTTAGTATTTAGTGATCCATTCGGGAAAGCGACAGAGCTTTTAGGTTTTGCTCAGAAAGAGTTTTATTGCTTCTCGCAAAGATCCATATTTGGGAAATTCTACACCTAAATAACAAAAACTTTCTGCTAATTCTAGCACGTCTCTATAGAAAGACTTAATAAAATTAAATTACAGAGTGATCTCCTTTTTCAAAAATACATATCTTGCTGTTGCTCATTTTTATATTGAAACTAAACTGCTGTATTTAATTGACCGCTCAGAAATATTATTATTATTATAATCGTTACTGTTCTGTTCATAAAATAGTCCCCCCCCCAAAAAAAAAAAAAATAGTAATGATAAAATGGCCCCCCCTACACCTTACAGTGTTTAACTCATTCCAACACAGTGGCGCTTTTAGTCGCCCCCCCCCCCAAGAAAAACATTTTGGAACAAAAATGCATAAAATGAAGAATTTGCTTGTAACAAGCAATTACTTCATTTTACATAATGTTTTCTACCCAGAAAATTGAGAAAATCTGAAATTTTGTAAACTTTAAATTGTCGTCTGCAACTCCTTTTGATTTGGACCAGTCTAAAATTTTACCGTCTGGTAACTCACCTTCCCGTCCATCCTTACTTTTCCTCCTCTCTTTTCTTGTACTGCCATATGAGATTGAGATCAATTCTATTTACATGTTTACACGATGTTTATTTTCAAATATCTTGAATTTTGGAGTAGGAATTAAAACAGATTTATGTTATGTTAATCGTGTCAGTAACATGCAGTCTTGATGATGAAGTGGCGCTAGTCACACGTCAAAACTGAAGATAACATTAGTAATTTTAGGATAACCAAACAACAACAACAACAACAACAACCACCCCCCCTCCAAAAAAAAAAACAACAAAAAAAAAACAGAAAAAAAAACGGCAAATAGTCTATATGAACTATGTGTATAGCAAGAATACTCTATATCTGTACCTCACGCACTTAAAAAGGAGCTTACGTGAAGTTTTTAGAAATGTCACATTCATTCTTAAAATCTTTTCTCAGATTCAGAGATATCTCTTTCCTGTATGGTGACGTCATACAACCAACCACTGATAACTGTGAACAAGTATTGATAGATGCCGGGATACAAGATCATTTGATTTCAGGAAATAAGGTTAGTGAAACCATCGTACTACCAGGTACCACTGAATGACTTCTGTGTAATCAAAGTACTGAAAGTACTGTCAGCTAGCAAAGCATGTTATTTCAGTAATCTTCTTTGCTAAAGGTTATCATGATAAACAAACGTGGTTAGAATAACCCATGTTAACTCACTACAATGATGACAAAATCTTAGACTGGTTCAAACTTAAAAAAAAAAGCTGAAGACGACAATTTCAAAATGGTTTAATTTAGAAAATCTTTACCTTGTTGTGTAGAAAGCATTGTGTACATTGAAGAAATTGCTTGTAACAAGCAATTTCTTCATTGTCCACGGTGTTTTCCAAAGTTTTTTTCTTGAGATGCTTAAAAGGCGAAATTAAGTGGGAATGGGTTAAATAGCATGGTTTTGAAAGGGTTCTCTACAATTTGAATAGAGTGTGCAATACTCCTTAAATACACAAGAACTACTTTTTATGACATAGGCATTCAATGGTTTAAGTAGTTAAGCCTCCAGAGGCAGTTTGCACTCGTTGAACTTTGAGAAGGCCTCAAAATTTTGTCTGTTAACTTAAACTATAAATGCTGACGCTTTGCTAGTTAAAAACGTAACGGAAGTACACCGTGATTTAGCATTACACTGGTATCAATTGAGAAAAGCCTAATAAATTACATAATACAAAATATGGTGCAGAATTGAGTGATAAATCCAAAGAATATATTTTGTTATTACACGGCTGATATTACACAGGTGTAAAATTTAACTATGAAAATGACCTGAAGACTATAACAACACATCATCCTTATTGTAAAATGACGTCATAATACATTTAATGCATCATTTATGATATTTATCTCAAATCGATTAACTCCAAGAAGTATGTCGTTTTTAATACAAAAAAAATAAATCTTAATTCAAATAGAATATCAAATTCTCGCTGGTTAATAGGCGAGTCATCTAAAAACAGACAATAGCTCGACAATTTCTGACCAAAGTCTAAGTTTTATCTGTTTATATATGACTAATTTAGTTAAATTCAATATCTTTTTACCACTCAATCAAGATCGCACATGCCTCGTCATTATACGGTAAACCTACATTTTAATTAAGAACAATAAAATTTCTCGCAATTATTTGCATATCCCATTTATCTTCGGTGTAATTCTAATACCTCGCAACTACAGCTTGAATCAAAGTGAACTTAGTAGATTTTACACGAAAAAAAACATATATCATTAATTGTCTGAATAGTAGATACTTTTACTAAATCAAATTTTCGTGAAATTCTGTTCAAGAGCAACTAATGCATCTTACGATACCTTCCGATATGGTTATATTTTGTGGTTCATGTATAGGCACAAATACAACCAACTACCCTTATGTAAGTTTGCCGGGTCATTGGGAGACCAATAGAACGTGTTATGCGTTATTGTTGGAAGTCACAATAAATTTGCAAAGTTCTATTGTAAGTAAAAGTAAATCTGAAATCTATTCAAAAACCTTTGTATATTATGATATCATAATTATATTTTCATCGACAGATTTCTTTAAAAGAATGGCACGAACCGTACCTGAAAGAGCTTGTCTGTGCAATACACCAGGAACATAACGATAATCGACCTAGTTCTGTACCCTCACACGTGTCATCTTACAAGACAGGAACTTCCGGTGCACACAACACTACTTCCGGTGTTGAGTCCGGGGCGAGTTTTTATGATGGTACAATGAAGAGATCCGGACGAGGTTCCAAGTCAGAGAAACTTGCCATGTCTGATGCAAATAGTGAAACACAAGAGAAAACCAACCTTAAAGATGAAGAAGGTGGACAAGCACCGCCATCTCAATATTTTGTGTCAGAATGGATGCAAAATCAAGACAGGGACACGACAGGATGTTTAACACCGAGATTAGAATTCAAAAGGCGTGACGAGCTCGACGAACAGGTGATTACCGTTTCATTGGATTACCAGAAAATGATTAACTTTGTAGTTATCCTTCAAAGTTTATATCTCAAAGATGTTTTCAGAAGAAACAAGTTAATTCACTGAAGTAGATTCCCATGAAAACTGTCCATTATTAGTTGGCAATAATTTATGTAACTTAATTCATGAAAAGATCCCAAATTTTTATTTATTACAGTCTGTTCCTTAACATCTGAATGGTCTATCATGCTTATAAATAAATATTCAGAGAAAAAAGCCTTTGGGGAATTCGATCGTTTAGTAAAAGTTGCGAAACTGATTATTGAGCTACCAATACTTTATTTATGGAATAACAAGTCTGAGCAGAGTCTTCATTATGTGCTTATTGCAGAAATTTTCCTTCATAAAGTGATAAGCAACTAATTTAAATGCATAGTGACAATACTAAAACTCCAACATCTAGAACCGGCCCATTACACTATTTTCAAATCACAGAAAGAAAATCGGAATCGCATGCTCTTCTGATCAACGGGATAAACATGGTCTTTTAAAAAAATGGCTATGCATTTTGACGGCTATGCATTTTGACGAAGTGTTAACAAAACACCAAAGTTGGTTGGAGCTGTATTAACGAGTGTTTTGTCGTCTACAGAACGTTTGTCGTAAACAGCGTCTGTCAATTTCGACAAATCCCTTTTTAAGCCTTATTACTTGATCACTAACTCTCAGTTAACCTAGTATTTATCATATTTGATCGAATTACGTCTTACTCTACAAAATAGACCGACAATAATTTATCATCTCGTTATATTTTGTTCTCGGCTGTTCGCAATGTTTTATTATGCCGTTTTTGTTTTCGCAGGTCAGGGCACTGAACCAGAGGAAAATATTAGATCCGTAAGTTATTTGTAAATTTACTACAGAAATCTTGGAATGGTTTCTTTTAGAGCCATTTTCTTCCGAAACCATACACAAACGCTGTAACAGAATGAAAAGAAGGGGATTCTTTTCCAAAGAAAGCCTGAAATAAACTAAAATACCTTATTTCAAGGAAGTGGTATCATTTATACGTTTATTTTTAGGTTGCATTGTCGAAAAAAGGAGCACGATATATTAATAAATTATCAAATGAACAGAAAAACTTGATATTTTAACTAATTACAATTGAACCTCTTTGTTGTTGTGCCGACCATTTAACTTTTTACGCTCCCCCACCTCCCACCCTAAGGAAAACAATTAGGAAAACATCGTGTACAATGAAGAAATTGTTTGTTGCAAGCGATTTCTTCATTATACACCATGTTTTCTACCTTCAAAGTTGAAAATGTATAATTTCACAACCTATAAATTATCATCTGCAACTCTTTTCAATTTTGACCAGTCTAAAATTTCGTCTGGTAATAGTTCAGCAAAATATTCGTATCATAATTTCTATTTGTTTACAGTCGATGGTGGGACCGATTTCAGATGATGCCGCGAGAGAACGTTTCCAGCAGCGCTAACTTCAGGACCATGTTTAAGATCTTCAAAATTATGTGCTACCTTCTGTTGTTCGCTCTCGTGTTAACATCGGCCGTGGTCAACAAAATATGCATACTTCTGATGACATCTAGCATCACCAACGTGGGTATCAAACAATCTGGAAAATATTGTCTTCACTCGGTTGACATACCAGGGTCCGAGATTATAAAACTTTTTTCGTACACAGTTGAGAATTTACTCATACTTCGAGTTGGAATTAAAGATGTATTTCTGCTCAGATCCTGTGGTGATTGCCTGGAAAAAATGACAATATTTGCAGATTGTTTACTTATTATTCTTAATATATAATTGGAATTAAAACTAGATATTTATTTACATTTGAAGTTAGAGTAATTTCTCAATTGAGAACGAAAAAGGTTTTATAATCTCGGGCCTTGAAGAAACAACTTAAATGTGTATGTTCTTCAACCCTTTCCTATACAAACCCGGGATTTTTCGTCGCTGTGTTTTCATACATGAAAAAAACATTGTGGAGAAGGAAGAAATTGAAGGAAGCAATTTCTCCTTTTCCCACACTATTTAATGCCACTTAGGATGGTTACATTTCAAATTGCATGCAATTTTCATTGACGTCTGCAACTTTTTTCAATTTGCAAAGGCCTAAAATTTCAAAAAACACCCCCCAAAATAGAAACCCGGGAAAGGGTTCCTGATGGATTGAATAATAAGTTTGCGTAGCGATTATAGATTTATTCAATAATTTTATAAAATGCAAAGTTTTTTGCCCACACGAAATTTCCTTTCTTTAAAACTTAAATTGGAAATTGTTGAACCTAAAATAGGTAATACTTGTTGAAAACGTTTCAAGTTGGATATTCGTGGTACTCCGTTTTGTGTTTGCCTATGTGTGCCATACTTTACTAGCATACAAACTGAATTCATGTATCACAATTTTATGTTAATTTGGGTTACAACAAGAAGGCTGTAAACTATATTTCTTCTAGTGTTTCCAACTAGGGATAGATTTTCAAGTAAAACATGTATTATTCTGCTCTAGGATCCATTACCTGAGACCCAGTGGCCAGCCAAGACTATGCTGATTGTCAGTATATGTTTTCCCTACTCACTCTGGCTGTTGACCTACTCTGCCAAAACCATGTTCGGAAGTAACACGTGGCCGAAATTCTCGCTCGTCTCCATTGTAAGCTTATAACATTATTGATATCATATTTATCATCGATTATTTAAGTTAAGGTTGTAAACTAAATCGAAGACACTAGAGGTAAATGTATAAATCGAGTCGTTTTCTTTACAACATAAGAATTATCGAAGAAACAGTACCGTATCATAGTTAGTGATCAAAGGTGGACAAGGTACCTGTATAGACAAATTTGACCTTTGATCATACACAATAACTTGTACATCCATAGGCGCTGAATTTAATGACCTGGTTGAGAACTTTATACTGAATACATAATTCAGCCCATGAATACAAATCCGACTTTACTTCGACAAATATTGTTCACATTCGCTAAAGCTACGGAACCCCTGACACTAATTGAAATACTTCAGCTGTGTCTCCCACCTGGACAGAAGTACCGAGTTCGAATTTTGACCAGGGTTGATTTTTTTGTCCAACACCATTCAGCAAAACACGTTAGTCTCGCTCACCCATGCCACATATCGAAGGGCAGGCGCGAAACTGTTGTAACTCCCTATAAACATATAGACAGTTACAACTGTTTCACGCTGACCCATCGATATAATCTACAACCAAGCGCTAACAAAACAAATATCACAATCGTTTCTTTTGCTAATTTCTTCATTATTCACAATGTTTTCTATCCCTAACGACAAAGAGTTTATCAACTTATAGTTGTCGTCTGCAACTTCTTTGAAATTGGACTGGTCTAATATCTTACTGTGTGGTAATGGGTTAAAATGAAAGGGGTCAAGCTTAGGTTAAATTGTGTACACTATAATCTAGCATTTTGAGTTTAGAATTTATAAGAAATCCATAAAGTTAAGTTCGGTATTACATAATCCTCACCACACAAGATTTGAAAGAAGTTGCAGAGGGTTGATTAAATTGTAAAATTTGTTGTGTTTTTGTGCATCGCTGTAGACAATGAAGAAATTACTTCTGACGAGTAATTTCTTCATTTTCCAAAATGATTTTCAAAGCCTTTCATGAGAGGCGTAAAAAAGCGGGACTGTTTGAGAATGGGTTTAGCTCGTGTACATTTCATATCTAAATTCAAAATAATTTGATTAAAAACCCTGATTATAAAGGTGTCCATAAAAACTGTTCTACAAATTTCATAGTAATCATTAACGGTACAAGTATATTTCCCCCCTTTCAGACGCTGCTGTACGAGTTTCTACACACGTTTGGTTTATGTCTGCTTGTATTCCGGGTGTTACCCATGTTGGACATGTTTCGAGCATTTATAGTGTTAGGAACAATCTATATCATCCCTTCCTTCCTGAAAGTAGTATTTGAAGGCCGAGAACCAAACTATGGCGTCGCCCGGAAGTGCGCCATGTTCGTGTTAAACGTTGGTGCCCTATTCATACAAGTTGGCAGTCTTGTATCCTGTGCCTTCTTCAGTGTCACCATGTCAACAGAGGAGAAGAATATTTTAAGAGAGAAAGTTTTGATAGAAGGAGAACACATGGTTGTTGAAAGGCAGACGAAGACCTTGGCGACCAATCCGTCCCTGATGTGGGAACTCCCATTATCTCTTCTACTGATATCCTCTATTTACTGGGAAACGTTCGTGGACGGGGATATATCTATCTGCGGTTATGTGTTAAAGTTTAAGAAGTGGAAGAAACATCTGCATCATGCTCGTTCACGTCTTTATTTATTCGCTAGTGTATGGAAGGCATTATGGGTTGTAGCATTTGCTGTTTTACTTCAGCCTGGTTTTAGTTTCAACATGATGTTCTCTCACGTCGAAAAGCAAGAAGTTTCTATGAACACGACTTTGTCACCAGCGGGATCCGGTTCTTCAAATGAAATACGCATGCGCAGAGATGACATAGCAACAACAATGGGGCCGAACACGACGACCACGACAGAAGAGCCCATTATGTTCGAGTTACATCCAGACGTTGTTGAGCATTTCGAAAAATACGGAGTTTTATATATCCAGTTACTATCTAACGTGATTATTACCTATTTTGCCGGGGCTGCTTGTAAGATGTGTATGCAGATAGTTGGATTTTCCCTCCCACTTGTTCTTACCACGCCCATTAGTGTCGCCATTGTAATTTTACAATCCGAGTACCGGTTTTTGTCGACAGGAAATCTGGTCTGGATCGGTGTAGAGAATGATCCAGATCTATGGATTGTGTATCTCTCATGGCTCGGAGTTCTCTGGATTTCAGAAATCTACATTAATGCCCATATTTGGTTTCCTAGCAACGGTCGTATGGAAAAAATCGACAGGTAACCAATATGAAGTGTGGAATAATTATATTTTTCCGTTATTATTTTGAATGATTAACCTTGTTTAACCCATAATCAAACGAAAAAACTTATAGCCAAAACCGAAAAAATTGCAGAAAACGATTTGAGATAGTATGAAATTCAGATTGTTTTTCACCTCGCTTGGTAGAAAACATTGTGGAAAATGTAGAAAATGCTTGTTGCAGGCAATCGCTTCATTTTCCACTATGTTTTTCTCAATTATTTTCTTAAGGGGCGTCAAAAAGAGTAATTGTTGTTGGAATTAATTACGAGAAACTTTTCATGAAATATTTTTTTTTTGTTAAAACAAGTAGAATATTTCTATAGATATTATAAGCGAGATAGAGATGCTTTGAGAGCATTTAGTATTGTTTGAGATGAGAGACAAATCGGAAAGTTTATTGCAATTCAAATATCTCTCACTCTCTCTCTCTCTCTCTCTCTCTCATCAATAAAACGCAATTAACAGTTCATGTACTAGGAGTAGTTGACATCTAAATGAATATGTTTTACATCATTTTTAAAAAACTGACTTTTCTTAAGTTCTGGTATTTTTACGTATATGTATATTTCAGACTGTTTGTGACGCCGATTAGGTGTGGTATTTTGACGGACCAATCACTGATGGTAAGACGGCGAAAACACGATCACGACATACAGCTTATACTAGACGATCAGAGTTCCACTGTTTCACCGGATCCGGAAATACACAAAGCGGATGACGTTGTACCACAAATTTACGCATGCGCGACAATGTGGCACGAGACACGAGCTGAGATGACAAATTTGTTGAAATCTATTTTTAGGTAAGAGGGAATGTCTTAGATGAAGGCTGCGAAGAAAAGATAGTTCTATATGAAAAGAATATGAAAAGCTTAAATATGTAACATATGGTGGCATAGAGGTGACTTGTGCGGGTTTTTTTTATTTAGACCTAAAAAACCAACAAACTCGAGGTATGCGGGTTTTTCTTATTTAAAAAAAAAAAAAAAAAAAAACAAAAAAAAAACTTCCAAATCATTTCTCGCTGTAAAGTCTTTTTTTTAGGAAAAAAAGTCATCTAAAAATGATTATAACACGTTTCTCATTTTTTAATATAAAAATAAAAGAAGAAAGAAAACGAATTGCTATCTCGTGGGAACGAGATACGCAGCCAATCAAAACCCGTCTCTATGTCGTGCGCACGAGATAGTAAGTCGTTCCCACCGGATAATCATCCAACCAGGGTACTTCAACCATTTCAAAGTTATAAATAGCTCAAATAAATAAAGACCGACTTTGATTGGTTGTGTATCTCGTTCCCACGACATAGAAAATCGTTTTCTTTCTTCTTTTTTTCTAAATAAAACGAAAAAAGCACATGTCGACTCCATGCCACTGTAGTAACTGGTCCAAATTCAAAGATTTTGCTGACGACAAATTAAAATTGAGGAAATTTTCTAAATTTTGAAATTTAGAAAACATTGTGAATAATGAAGGAATTGCTTTTTTTCTTCATTTTCTAAGCTGTTTTCCTTTAGGGCGTCACAAAGCGTCATTGCGCTTGAATGGATTGATGGAATTTTCACACAATGAGTCACATACGCTCATACTCTTATTTGTAATCGCGTGGTCTCTTTTGAAGTTTTCTCATTGGATATATTCACATTTATTTACGACATGCTCGTGAAAAGACGTATAAATTTCATTAATAATTGTATTCAATTTATTGGGAACGCTTATCTCAAATTGTCATCCTACATCTCTCCAAAACGTTATGTACAAATACAGAAGTATAAGTCAAAATGAAGCCAAAATGCTCAAAATAAATGATCCAAACCATTTTTTTCCAGAATGGACATTGACCATAGTGGTAGATACTTGGCCCAAAAATTTTACGAGATCCGGGATCCAGATTACTATGAATTTGAGGGTATGTTCTCTAAAACAATAAACTATTACCTAACATTTTAAAATTATAACGGAAATTGTATTTGAATTTTAATAAATAGTACGTATCAATCTGAATATTTGACAACTGAACTGAATCTGTGAAAAAGGAAAGTAAAAGGCTTGATAAACCCATTTCCATACGACATAATTTTAGACTTGTCCAAATTGAAAGAAGATGCAGATGACAATTTTTAGTTGATGAAATGTAAAATAAAATCTTTTCATGGAGAAAAAAACGTTTTGGATAATGAAGAAATTGCTTGTAACAATGTAATGTTTTCCAAAGCTGTTTTTCTTAAGGGGTGTAAAAAAGTCTCACTGTGTTAAAAAAGAGAGAAGAAATAATAACATACCCACCCAAAAATCTGCAGTTTTTAAACTTAAAAAACCTATAGTACCTCATTTTGTCCCACTTTGCATTGCAGCTCATATTTTCTTCGACGATGCTATGGAAATTTCCGATGATGACCGACTGGTGCCGAACATGTTCGTGACAGATCTTATGGAATGCATAGACGACTCCCTGAGGTATAAACTTTTCTAAATGATATATGAATGGTGATATCATAGGTGCACGAGCAAAGTCTCGTAACTACAACTGTAATAAAGCTGTAGTTATGATATTTTGTTAGTACAGGACAATTTGTAGTAGACTTGATACAATTTGAGAACTCGTTTTTATCATTAAGTAAATCCAAAGAATATTGGTTGGGTATACCGTGACATAGAAGGGCATGTGCGATTTCTCTTTAGTTATCTTCAATTATTTTTTTATAATTGAATAAAGTAATCGTTTTATATATTTCTTTTATTTTTTTTTTTTTGAACTTACATAAAATTAATGGGTCAGTGCAAGGCAGCAGTAGGTGTCAATACAAAATATCTTATACCTAGTATGGCGCATTAAATGGGTCAAAAGTCCACTTTAGGTAGTACATGCAAAAAAATAAACTCGTGCACTTGTAAATAATACAGGTGTTATCACAAAATGTAGGCTTGTACGCTAAAATGCGAGGCATTTAAGAATATAAAATGTCCTCGTATGCATAAAATTACAAGCGCAAGCACATTATGATGGTGCTTAATTTTTACGCGTGCATGCTAATTTTATGAAAGTACACGCGTTAAATAACACACAAGCACTTTAAAAATGTAAGCGCTAACGGGTTTGTCTATGTCATTTATGCGTGCATGCGTTCTTTATGCTCAAGCAGCTTAAACTGGAGTTTTGACCCAAACGGTACACCGTTTACTTAATATTGTCTTGTTTTCACTCTTCGACACATACGTGCACCTGTATTCTGCTTGTGCTTTGTGGGTATTGAACAGTTTAAGATGATGGCCATGTTTACCCTTTACTACACAACCGCTAGTTTTTACGTCCCTGTGATTTTATACTTTTGAAAACATTGAGGGAAAAGAAGAAATTGCTTGTTTAATTGCTGTTTGCAACTTAGACCAGTCTAAAATATTGAAAAACGGGAAAGGGTTAATGGCGTCTTATATAGGGGGAGTGCATTCCAGGCTCCGAGAATATCTTAACAGAATAAGAAACGTAGATGTAACATCCTGCAAGTTATGAAATAAATGTCAACTTTTAAATAATAAGTAGAATATTCAGAAATGAATAAATGCTTTATAGAAATTGTCATTTTAAACAAAAAGGTTTAAAAAAGTAAGAATTTTTGGGGATCAGTGGATATAGATGAACGTGGGAAGTATGTTGAACGGCTGAATTTCTCCAACATGTCATTCCATGTGTTTGTAAACCCTTGAGGTCACGTATTTGATTAAGTATGGCAATAATTTATTCAATGTAATTATATTAATGATTAAGTTATTCTAAAGCCACTGGCTATGTTCAGTTGGTGTCATCCTGTCCAGGTTGATCATCCAATAAAGATGTACGATACCCTTGTTTATTGACTATGTATGTCAACTACTCTATCACCTTAATCTGCATCAAGCTGTAGTTACGATGTTTTGACCGCCAATCATTGATATGACTCCATTGAATCAAGTTATGCTAATTGTCCCCGAACTCTTTAATCTTAATCAAACAAGCGCCATATGGCTAGTTTTAGTTATATGCGTATTTTTGGCCTTTGAAACTCAATAGGCGGCTATAGACTCTCTTTATATTACCATGAAGGTCATCGTAGAACGAAGAGATATTCCTTGTAGCGAGCGTTTTTTCTCGAATAAAGTTGTAATTACGACATTTTGTTCTCACACATAGGATAATACAATACTTGCGTATAAGGAAAATAGGGACAGAGATTTCAGCCCATTTCACAAATTACACGAAATAAGCACCAGCTTCAGTCTTATTCCGTTGTCAGCCATAACCGTATCTCGTCGTTTTGAATAAAAATGTTGAAATTTAACCCATCCCCACACGCTCTAAGCAAAGAACCATACTTTCATTTGTTGTTTCATAGCGCACATACTCATTATAGATATCGACATTAAACTGTAATAATTTAGTTTCGCCCATCGGGATTCAAAGGTTTTGATTAGCTGTTTATTTTTCAAATACTCCCCTGAACAAACTTTGAGCTCGCAACCATTTTGTATGCTTTCTCACCAAGTAGATCGATATAATTCCACGCAAAACTAGGAACATATTTTCTTTCTTTTGCTTGATGGCAATGAATCCGCTAATATATAAATCCGCGTCGCGTATTCATACATTGTGATTAAGTTTTTAGGTTCAAACTCAATGAAAAAAAAAATCTTTTAGATTTTATAATGGTTGATAAATCTAGCTGCGGTGTACTGCAATTTTTGCAACCATTATTCGGAATTGGGACATTTTCGATTTGTTTACCCTTATTCCAGTTCTGTTCATGAACGTCAGATGTCTCTAGGTCCCCCGACACGAACACCCACACCTTACGGTGGACGGCTGACTTGGTTGTTACCTGGTGGTACGAAAATGATTGTTCATTTGAAGGACAAACACAAGATTAGACACAAGAAACGATGGTCACAGGTATGTTCTTCTTCATCAAAATAAACAAGTGTTGTCAAGGACATAAGATTAGAGACCTATACTTGGTTGGCCACCTAAACATCGTAACTACAGCTTGAATTAGCTATATAGGTACGGCGTTTAAGTAGTCTACCCAATAACAATGCTTACCATAAAAACCACAGACTATAATTGACGGATTGTCAATCCATTGACCGGAAGTGAACTGTGAACTCGAACATTGGCCGTCAAATTTATGGAGCATCTTTGTTGGTCTGGCGACTCAAACTAACGAAAGTTCCAGCTGTAGGTGGGACATTTTATGTCGTAGCACCAACCATTTTACCTTTTTGTTACATGTAACTGGTCATACATTTTTTAAAAATAACGCCATTTTAAATCTACATTGAACTTTCTTACGGAGCACAGTGGGCGGGGCCAGCGATACGGGTTTTTTGGTGAGAGTAAAATGGTATAAAACGAGGCTTTTACAAAGGATGTGGTAGATTTAAACTTGAAAGTTATCTATAATCTTTTATACAGAGGGTTTTTGTTTAAAGTCGCAATGCATCAGATTTGCATCAAAATTTTACAAAACTGTTTCGTCGCTTTTTGAGTGTATGTTACCCTTTCACTAGAAACAAACATTTTCCATTTTGTGAACTAAAAAGTTACAAAATCGGGATGAAAGAATTTCTTTGTAAAAATCGAAAATATATTTGTAGGTCTCCACCATTCTAATTTATTTTTCATAATCCAAAAATACTTCCTACTTAAATAAGTGTCATTATCCTAATTGACGGATCGCTGACTCCGCCTACTGAACTCCGACAGGAAGTTTTTCTTTGATATTAAAAGGTGTGTATTTTTTCAGAATTTATAGCTAGTAGCATTTAACAAAACAGTAAAATGGTTGAAAAAGATGTAATTACGACGTTTAGGCCGCCAAACCCACAAAAATATGAACAAATCTCCGCATTAAAATCGGCAAATGTTTAAGTTCAAAGTTCACTTCCGCTCTGAATATATGATTCGATTGGTCAATAGATTGTTTGATTGACAACCTGGATCTGTCAATTCTAGGAACATTCATCAATGAAATCAAACTTATGAAGACCAACTTGTCGATAGTGACATGTCATGCACAGTTTATTTTAATGTTTTAAAAGATCTAACAAATTGCATCTCGTCATCGTTTTGATGTTTTTTAGCTAGCAAAGCGTCAACTTTTAAAGCTAAAGTTAACAAACAAAATTTTGAGAGGAATATTGAAAACGCTATTCACTGAAATAGTAGAGAACTCTTTTAAAAGCATGCAATTTAAGCCATTCCCACCCAATCCCACCTTTTAAGCATCTCATAAAAAGCTTTTTAAAACATTGTGGACACTGAAGAAATTGTTTATAACAAGCACTTTCTTCAATGTCCATAATGTTTTCTACCCAACAAGGGAAACATTTCTAAACCAAATCAAGTTGAAATTGTCGTCTGCAACTTCTTTTAATTTGAGCCAGTCTAAAATTTTGTTATGTTATAACGGGTTAACTCCTGGATTACTTTAATCTCGTTTCTTTAAATCATGATAACATTTACAAAGATTATTACTTACCACATGCTTTGCTAGTTCACAGTACTTTCAGTACTTTGATTTTTTACCAGGTAATGTATATGTATTACCTACTGGGTTACCGTATCCTTGCTCAACCAGAGAATCTGTTGAAGAAAGACACGATTGATAAGAACAAGATGGATACTGGCGAGTTTCAGAGGGTCAAACTGACCGAGGCCCAGCTCAGACGGCGCAGAAAGGCAGCACACTTTACCCGCAGTGTCATCTTTAATTATGTTACGGACGAAGTTCATACACAGGTAACGTCATAACGTTATACTCCGGTTACGGCCGTCACGGTACATAGAAACATAACTGTTACATTTGTTAGGGTTTATTTTTGTGCTTAACCTATTCGCACAAAACCCGCTCTTTAATGCCAATTAAGCTAAAAACAAACAAACAAACAAAACAAACAAACGAAACAAAACAAACAAACAATAAATAAATAAATAAAAACAAAACCAACAAAAAAATTAAAAAAAAAACCAGTGGTTATACTGGTGTGAGGAACGACAGGAGACCATGTTTAGGTGCACCAGCTATCGCGATATAACTGAAATAGTGATGAAAGTGATGTAAAATCCCATACAATCAAATAATTGATAACGGGTATTTGTATTTGTCGATCCATAGTATGAAAGGAATGATGTTAGATATCTTCAAAGTGATTAGAAAATCAAATAAAACATTGTATAGAGCCATAGTATGTCTTTGCTCTAAGTCCTCGATATAGGCCTGAGATGTGATGTTCACATTAACAATCGACATTTCTATATACTTACTAGCTCAACATCAGCAACAAAGAAAAAAAAGCAACATTTAGAATTTCATCAATTGAAAATTGTCGTCTGCAACTTCTTTGAATTCGAACCAGTCAAAAATTGTGTTGTATGGTAATGGGTTTATGACCTTTTCCTTCAAAGTCAATAAAGGACAACTTTATGAAATTTGACACAAGATGCAACCAGACCTTGTTTCCATCATATTATTTCAGGCTGAGAACACATATATTTTGACTCTAGACGGTGATGTAGATTTCCATCCTGACGCTGTAAGACTCTTACTGGATAGAATGAAAACTAACAAGAAGGTTGGAGCTGCCTGTGGACGAATTCATCCAGTAGGATCAGGTAGAGTGCATACTACAAAATTATGTAGAGGGTGAACAATAAATAGGCTACAGACGGTACACCAGATATTCTTGAAATACACGTATGAAGTTTGTATAGGAAAAACGAGAAATGACAGAATAGATACGCAGACGTTGTTTCGAATTTTCAGAGCAAAGCCAAAATCTTGGATCTTATAGTTGTCGTTCATGACCGGAAGCAGACCACTGAAGACTGCTAAATATCAGAATATAAAGTAAATCAGAACGATGTCTTAGTCACAATAGAGCGGCATTTGTGTCTTTAAAGACAACTAAAAATATTTTACAGTATATTAACACACGGCGAATTCTATCATTCTTGGATTAATCATTTGAAATTAAGAACTGTTGGTGCTTTGGTTATTTTTCTAGGGAGTACAAATGGTCGGGATACCCATTTATTGCAAAGCATTCATTAAAACAAAAACAAGACATCCCGAGCCCCAGCGTAACGGTGTTTTGTATCTAATCAACTATATGAAAGATTGAGAGAAAAGTAATTAAGTTCTATGACTTAATGTTTAATACTATTACCCGACACAAATAAACCACTTACTTGAGGTCTGTTCCTGTTAATCACAATAAAATCATCGAAAACAATTTCACAACCCAATCCCTACTTTCTTCTACAAAAATGTTAAAAGATTTTTAATAGATCGAACTTCATCTCAATGAACATTTACGTCCATATTAGTGATACAGTACGTTGGTTTTTAGCCTGAGATTGCGATAGCATTCTGAGGCTAAAGTTACAATGCTAAAAATTAAAACCCATGCAGAGTTTAATGTGGAAACATAATGTAAAAACATCTACCGCAATCAATGTGATCTTCTGTCGCTTGAAAAGTAGATCGGATCTGACCATAAATTAATACGCCCGATTGAGGCGAGAAGGACGAAGGCGAGATATGACTCATTGAAAGCTGTCGGCTCGATTCCTGTGAGTGTTCTGAATTTGCCCTAATTATCAAAACTTGACGAGTGAATGGAAAGAAAGAAAGGAGATATATAATATATTGCAAATTATTAAACATATATAATCATATCATATTGTTAAGAATAAGGTGTTTGTTTCATACCAAAATAATGTTACTTATTCTAGAGTAACAATGATAAAACGGTCCGGTTAGACGAAGTTGCTGTATAAAGCTGATAAGCGAAGCTGTCGGTTTTACGCACGATTGGAATGTTTTGTTTAACAAATTAATTGATCATTCATAGGATGATATTCGCAATGTCTGAAAACAGTTTAGTCGTGCTCGGACTTTGTGTCCATATTTTTTTTACCTCTGAATTTTACCCAAAGGATGCAACGTCTACATACCGCTTTTGAGAGGTGTACATAATCATGTTAACCTGGTAAACGACCGCCCGCCCTCTCTCGCTCTCTTTATCTGGCGATTATAAAGCGTATATTTTTACATGACAAAATTGGTCTGTGTGGAAGAATACTCACATCGCACGCAAGAGCCTCCTAGTTCGAACCTGGCTACCCAACTCTCTCACTCTCTAGCTCTCTCTCACTAGCTCCACTGGCTGAAAGCCAACGAGCTTTTGTCATGATATGGTGTCCGTCGTCCGTCCGTCCGTCCGTCGACTTTTACTTTAAAAATCTTCTTCTCAGAAAATACTGAACATAATTCAACCAAACTCAACCAAAATTCACAGGAAGGATCCTTGGGCGGCCTTTATCAGATCCCTTCAAAGCATTTTGATCGGGTGAAAAATATGTAACGATATATACATGTAAATATATCGTTACAATACCTCAACGGAATGAAAATTATTGCGGGCAGGTTGTGTCCCCTAGCACACAAATTGGCAGATCTGCGCATAACCGACAGTAGATTTGGGTAGAAAGTGGCACCTCCGATATTCCGACCATCAAAATTTTCTGCCCAGATTATATATCTCCTGTATACATATCTCAGGCTTTCAGCGCTTTCAGCGCTTTGATGTTTCAAATGAACGTTGTTAGTCTTTTTGAAATTTTGTAATTTTTAGTAAACTGTCATCTACAAAACAGCTTAGCTATGATAGCTTCGATCCAGATATCGCATTTGTATTTCAGTATTATAGTACCAACAATTCAAATATGCCACTGCATACAGTAAACAATGAAACATATTTTTATTTCAGGACCATTGTTATGGTACCAGCAATTCGAATACGCCATTGGTCATTGGTTACAGAAAGCAACAGAACACGTATTTGGTTGTGTTATGTGCGCTCCAGGGTGTTTCAGTTTGTTTAGAGGTTCGGCACTAATGGATGATAATGTGGCTCGAACATATGCTACACGAGCCACAGAGGCGGCACATTATGTGCAGTATGATCAAGGTAGGTTATAACTTACTTGATTTTGAGAGCGTATTTAAGTTATCTTTTAATAATAGGATACCACTTCTTAAAAAAGCCTCATAAGTTTAAAGAGAAAATTGACCGGTTTGGTCAGTAATTGTAGTTCCGTATTTTTTATAACGTTCTTATGTCGTGAGAAACAATACATAAAATATGAGGCATTTGCTTCAAGTCATAGCTACAGATTTTCGTATCAAGTTTTGGTTTGTAAGGTTCACCTAAATTTTAAATATCGTTTCTATTATGTAGGAGAAGACCGTTGGTTGAGTACACTCCTGCTACAACAAGGTTATCGTATAGACTACTGTGCCGCAGCTGACGCTCTTACTCACGCACCTGAAACCTTTTCCGAGTTCTTTAACCAGCGTCGTAGATGGGGACCTAGTACACTAGCCAATATTGTGGACCTTTTAGGGAGCTGGAAGGGGACGATCAAGATCAACGATAACATCAGTACATTCTATATTCTCTACCAGTTCTGTATGATCGTCTCCACCGTGCTGGGACCGGCGACAATCTTACTCATGATGGCCGGCGCATTTACGGTTGTCTTTAAGACGGGGGTCCTGGCTTCATACGCCCTGGCACTGATACCAGCGATAATATTCATCATTATCTGTATATTTGGCAAGCCGCAAGCCCAAATGACGATTGCTACAATAATGAGCGCCACCTATGCTATTGTGATGACGATTGTCTTGGTGGCTACTGTGGGACAAGCTATTGAAGGCGGTTTCACCAGTCCCAATGTGGTCTTCTTGATGATGCTGTTGGTCATTTTCCTTTGCTCTGCTGTATGTCATCCTGCAGAATTCTTCTGCATCATACCAGGCGCTTTATACTTCGTCTGTCTGCCCACTGGTTACCTACTTCTCCCAATCTACTTTCTTTGTAACATGAATACGGTGTCATGGGGAACCAGGGAAGTTCCGAAGAGAAAAACAAAGGAAGAAATTGCCGAAGAAAAGAGATTGGCGGAAGAGAAGAGACGAAAGAAAGAGGAAAAGAAGAGAGGATTCTTTGGTTGGATCGGAGTAAGTTCGATTTTCAAAGAGCTGACAGATGTTGTTAAACAGCTGAAGACTGAAACAAAGTCAAGCAAATCGAGAACAGACGCATTGTTGGAAGAGTTGATCATCGAACTCCGCTGTAATAAGGGACCAATAACTCGACCCCGAAGTACATCGTCAGGCACTATGACAGACGAAAATGTCCAGCCTCTATCGAAGGCTTTACCAGCACCTGACAAACAAGCATCGGAAATCAAACAGGAAAAAAATAAACTGCTCGATATATCACGTGACTGGGTTATCCGGGAAGATCCAAAGTGGCCCGCTTGGCTACAATCACCAATCTGTGGTGATGGACCGATCAAGGAGCTTCCAGATAAAGAGACAGTTTTCTGGAATCAAATTATCGGTAAATATTTACACCCAATCACAGAGGACAGGAACCACCAAGAAAAGGTCACCGATGACTTGAAGAACCTACGTAACAATGTTGTATTTGGTTTCTTTATGACGAGTGCTCTATGGATCGCCCTCTCTGTACAGCTACAAGTTCTACAAGAGGAGCTTAAAGACACGATGTTCTTTAAGATCCCGAGGATAGGGACCGATGGCAGACTAGCTTTCGAGCCTTTAGGTTTGTTTTTCTTGGCATTTTTCGCCGCTATACTTTGCATACAGTTCATCGGCATGTTTGCCCATCGATGGGGCACCCTGCTTCACATGCTCTCTATCACGGAGGTATCATGCGGCAAGACGACATTCACCGAGAAAGACAAGGTGAGGGATATCATATCGAAGGTCATGGAACTCCAGAAATTGTGTAACATCGAGAACGAGCCGGAGCCAGACTACGATGAACCTTTGCCGGATTATGATTTCTCGGACGATGATTCTTTTGATGCTATATCCAACATAACGGCCGAGTCTATACCACTCTCGTTTGTTTCCGTCAACCCGCCATCTTACCATTCTGCAATGCCGTTAGCGCCGCCAAGAAAGAAAAAGAAAAACAAACAGATTTTCCGGAATGGAATATCAACCGGCGCTGCTCTAAAGCGGGCTTTCGAAAAACGGTTTAGAAACGAGCATCAAGGTCAAGTTGATTTTGATATCGATGAAGCAGACGAAACGTCCTCTGCTGTCGCAGTATATCATGGAAATCGTGAATTCGACAGACATTCAAACAGTTCCCATATTTAGTTGGACTTTCAACGTAAAGACCTGTTTGTTTTGATATTTCGTATATTTCTTACTTATCATGGGGGTAGGCCAGTAATCTGAAAAGCGAAAAAACAAAAACATACCTTATAGAGTAAAAGAGGCTAGAAAAAAAATCGAGACTGGTATTTAACCCATTCCAACTCAATCCCTCCTTTTTACGCCTCTCAAGAAAATAGCTTTGGAAAACATTGTGGAAAATGAAGAAATTGCTTGTATCAAGCAATTTCTTCATTATCCACAATGTTTTCTATCGAAAAAGATGAAAAAAATTATAATTCCATCATCTTGAAATTGTCGTCTGCATCTTCTTTCAATTTGGACCAGTCTAAAATTTTGTCAAGTGGGAATGGGTTAATATATCTACACTAACGATACCCGAACTATTCAATTCACCCAGACGGTAAAACGGGTGTTATTCTGAGAGTATACACGAATTTCTAAGGAAATGTGTCACGATTTTTAGCTGTCAAAGCGTCAGCTTTGATAGCTTAAGTTAACAGACAAAATTTTAAGATCTTCTCAAAGTTCAACGAGTGCAAACTGCCATTTGAGGCTTAACCACTAAATCCAATGAATGTCTACTCCATAAAAGTAGTTCTATATGTATTTCAGGAATATTGCAAACTCTATTCAAACTGTAGAGAAACCTTTCAAAGGCATGCTATTTTACCATTCAGGCCCAATTCCTCTTTTAAGTAGCCCAAGAAATACGCTTTTGAAAACGTTTTGGACAGTGAAGAAATTCTTTGTGACAAGCAATTTCTTCATTATCCACAATGTTTTCTTCCCAACAAGAGAAAGATCTTCTAAATGCAACCAACTTTAAATTGTCGTCTTTCTTTGAATTTAAGCTGGTCTAAGATTTCATCACGTTGTAATTGATTAACTCCTGAGTTACTTTTACCTCGCTTATTTATCATGAAAGCCCTGACAAAGAATATTATTTAACAAAACTATGCTTTGCTAGCTTACAGTGCTTTCAGTATTTTGATTTTCAATACGTTTTCAGTCCTGTTGTTTAGTGTGGTGATTGAACAACAAAATCTAGATATTCAATAATAATAATTATTATTATTATGATGATAAATCTCAGGTAATTTTTCACTGTAATTATCGCCTAAACGTTTCTTATTGGATTTCAAATTGAATAAACACTTTAATTTATCTGCCCATTTTCTAAAGGTTATAAGCAGGCAACCATGATTGGATAGAAGATTTGAGGACAATTAAAGTAAAATTGACGGATCGCCACTGCCTATCAAACACTCAATCGACCAATTAGATCATTCATTTATACTCTAAAGGCATTGTTGACCTCCGGTATTTATGTTTAAACATTTTTTTGTTTGTGACGTTAAGGTAGCCTCTTGTTTCATGCTCCATATACTACATACAAATGTATATTAATTAACCCTTGTCATGCTGAACCCGAAATATTCCGGTTTTGGCAGGAGATATAGACCAAGATCAGCCTGCACGTAAGTGCAGTCTGATCTTAATCTACACCTCCTGCTTGTACCTTTCCTGCCAGAGTTGTTTATGAAATTGATTTCTTAAAGAAATGTCGATTTTTGTACAACAAGTTTTGTCAGCGTTTTCAGCCCTTTGATTTTACAGCAATTTAGTAAGGTAAATTATGCAGCATGACAAGGTCAAGCTATCTTGTCGGAGGTCAATGGGCGTGGCTAGCGACCCGTCTTCTCCATTTGTTCCTTTCTCCCTTATTGTTTGTAATGTAGCTGTAGTTATGACTATTGATACATTATGGTGATATAGTTTGTACATTGTTGTGGGATTGTTGTGGGTAAATCTATATAGTGGTGAGATATTGCGGGTCACAGAACAAATCCAGTTTTTACACGTTGTCTTCTAACTTTGTTATTTTTTATTGTTTTCCGTTAGCTTATTAGTGTATCTTTTACCCATTACCAGTCGACAATAATTCAAATGGACCAGATTGAAAGAATTTGCAGACGACAATTCATACTCAACAACATAAGGAAAAGAAGAGTCTAAAATTTTAGAGAAAATAGTGAGAAAAGGAAAAATATGATTGCTACAAGAATTTTCTGCTTTTCTCACAATGTTTTCTAGTGCCATATTTTAGCAGCTCATAAAAACGCGGGATAGAGTGGTAATTGTTATCATTTACAATCTCTATCGAATTTCCATCATTTAATACCTAAATAGTTATTAATCCTTTCCTGTACAGTCCCTGTCTTTTATGTCCTTGTACTTTTATACTACAGAAACAAATGTGGAAAAAGAAGAAATTGCTTGTAATAATCATTTTTTTTCTTTCTGGCCATATTTTCAATCCCGTAGGTTTGTAATTTTTTAATTGCCGTTTTCAACTTTTTTCAAATAGGACGAGTCTAAAATTTCGATAAACACTTGTGATATTTTTCAATCAACCAGACTTTTGATCTATCGTCTGCAATTAATTTCTTAAATCAATCTATCAAACTTTTATCGTCTGGTATTGTTTTATTCGCTGATCAGCAAGCCAACAGACTCGTTTGTCATAGTTTCACGTTCATCAAATTAGTCACACCAGTAAGACGGTTCTAAACGTTAAAATTTAGAATTGAAAGGCTTTTAGATGACAATTTCAGATCAATGAAATTTGAAAAAATGTCAATTAGAGTAGAAAACATTGTTTAGAATGAAGAAATCGCTCGTATAAAGCAATTTCTTCATTCTCCACTATGTTTTTCTGTAACGCCTGTCATTTAAACAGAAGATCACGGAAAATCAGGTGTGTTAGGGTATAACAATGTTACTTTATATAAAACTATTCCCGCACAAAAACGCTTCTTGACGCCCCCTAGGAGATTAGAAAACATTAAGGAAAAGGAATAAATCGTAAAAAAGCAATTTATAAATAATCCACAACGTTTTCTACTATACCACAAAAGAGACTCTTGCTAACTTTCGATGAACTACAAACCGCAAGTTCTTTGAATTTGGACCTGTCAAAAATTTCATCGTCTGGTAATGGGTTAATGTGAATAACCTGATAAGTACAGATGCAAGTGGTAAAGCTATAGATCAAATTACATGGAGTTGAAGGCTGATCTATGTCCACTTGCTTTCTACTTGACAATACACGATTGTGCATATACGAACACTTATTATTTAATTGGGTAGCATATTGAAAGGCATGTACAATTTAATATGAACGATTTGGTAAAATGGGTATATTTCTTATAGAATCAGTTCATATTAGGGACAAGTAACTTACAAATTATTGAGAGAGAGATAGATAGAGGGATAGATAGATTGCGAGAGAGATAGGGAGAGAGAAAGAGAGAGAGAGAAAGAGAGAGTGAGTGTGTGTTAGAGAGAGAGAGTGTGTGTGTTAGAGAGAGAGAGAGGGAGATGGAGAGAGAGAGAGAGAGAGAGAGAGAGAGAGAGAGAGAGAGAGAGAGAGAGAGAGAGAGAGAGAGAGAGAGAGAGAGAGAGAGAGAGAGAGATTTATTAATTGTATGTAGATATAGTGTATATTTCAGGATGGGATAATACATGGCATAAATTAAAAGAAAAAAAGAACCATTTCTTGTTAAGAATGACCGTGTTATTATTATAATTCCCAGTATTTTGCCGAGGTTGTAGCTATTCCAAATAGAACTCTTTTCATAAACAGCGATTGGCTCCCGATCTGTAAATGTACTTCGAGGTACGAAAATACAGAGTTATTTCAGCACATTTATTTATTTATTTATTTTCATTATACAAAAATGGCGACACAATATTCCAACAACCTTCAACCGCAATCCACTTGGCCAAAACTATTTGTAAATTTTCGGACCACTTCGAGTTCGATGCTCAAATAAACAAGTATGCGTTTTGGCGCTTACAAGAAGACAACTGGTTAGGCAACGTCCCTGTTTGGATGCATATTTCATCAATCGCCCCACCCACTTACTCCGATGGCCCCGAACATTAACTCCAACAGGAAATTCCACCTCGATTTTAAATGACCTTATTTTGCAAAATTTATGGCCTGTACGCGGCATGTAACAGAGGAAGAATTGTTGGTTGACGACCTAAAAGTCGTAACTACAGCTTGAAGTCGCAAAACCATTACCAAAGCTTCACATAAATGGCGGTCAATATCAGGGTTCAAATTTCACTTCCGATTAAAATGAATGATTTGATTGGCCATTATTTTCGTTGATTAACAGCCACGATTCTTGTCATGGACCCCGCTAAAAATTGTCCAGATGACTTTCATGTTTATAAATATTTTCAGCAATAACCTTTAAATCATACATGTGCCTTTCAACTGAATCTTTAATGCGGGTAAAAATACTCACAATCAAAGTACCGATGGAACTGAAGGAAAGAACATTCTGGAAATTCCAGGAGACGAAACAGCGAATATGGTCAAATTTAACCTCTCTTATAGACATTTCATAGAGGCCCGATTCATACGACGAGATAAAGGATATACTGGATTTGCAAATATCGGAGGAACGAGAGGACACCGTTCTAGCATTTTTCTTAATAATCTTGCCTATGTTTAATTAGAGGGAAATTAAACACAAATATCTCCGTCTAAAAGCTCGGAGTTAGACTCTCATTCATGAGGTCCTGGGTGCAAGACCCGGTCGAATCTCCTTTCCGACATTAGTCTCACAACAATGGATGGAAACTCGTAAACCTAAGTGGAATGAGCAGGTGACTCAAAAAGGATGTTGTTGTGGTACTGGTGTGAGAAGTACCAGGAATCAATTGTTAGGTGCTCCAGCTGCCACGATATGACTTAGATACTGTAGGCGATAAACCGCATTCAAAGAAATAATCCAAAAGGCTCGGAGATATTAGTACGTATACAGACAAAGTCATTGCTTTATTTACTAAAATTCAACACGGCTGAGGTTCGTCGTGGTTATAAACAGGAAAAAAGACTCGAAAATAATAATGAGTTTATAAGTTGGAATACGGAGCAATTCCAACTTAGATTTTAACAAAACCGCAAAATGAACACAAGACAATTTCATTTCGGGTTTTTTGATAACACACACCACGTGATCTCTTAGATATGAATATACATCGGGTTTCTCCTCATCTCAGCTTGCCACGGACAATCAGTTAGTTGTAGCCGAACAAAATAATATGGCACATGTAAAGGATGATATAAAAATTCGTTTATAGACTTCTAAACATGCTTTAGTTTGCTTTAAATTATTGAAAAATAAGGTAATAATCAGCGCAGTAATTTGTTTTTTGTGATTAGCCGTCCCGTGTTTGGTAATCAGGTGATCTCTAGTGACATGTGGTAGTCATGTGATCATAGATAGGCAATGTTTACAAATGTTGCTCAGGTCGCAAATGCATTTTTACAATAATCACGCCGCCCAGTGTCTTAAAACATTCTAGATCGATTAAGGGGGATCGTAGGCATCAAGCAAACGCGATTATTTTGGGATTTACAGCTTTTACTCAATAAAAATCAAATAGATGCAAAACGACAGTAGAAGAATTTGAAAATTAGAATGTAAACATATCAACTTCCGGTTTCCACTTATTTACTAAATAATTACGCTTTATTATGTCGTTATTTACAAGTTTAAATCAATAATAACCTTAAACCTTAAACAACTGTCATCTAGCTTTCAGCTTTGTCCTTTTTATTTAAGATTTTTTACGGTTCTAAAGCCGAATAACGAATAAGGAAATCGTGCGACTACAGGGCGCCGAAGATAATTTGATACTTTCTTCACCATATTGTTGAATTTTTAGGAAAAGGGCAAAACTACCATGAGCAAACAATAACTTTACAATAACGTTAATGTTTTTTTTTTTCTTTTGGATTTTACTCACAACGCTTTAAATATTCTTTTTTTTCTAAATCTATACCGGTATTTCAAATCGATCACCATGAAACAAGTTTCCGCGCATTTCCGCAAATTTCCACGTATAATCCTAAACTTGAAGTGAAAATCTACGTGAGTTTAGTATGATCGTTACAGAATTGGCCGAGTTGAGGGTCAAATAATCATCGAGGTCATTGATTTCTTACTGTAGAAGCTGTTAATCTCTGTTTTCAAGATTCTAGAGAGATAGATAGATAGATAATCTTTTTGTTGTACGTGACACGAGCTTATAACCCATTCCAACACGATAAAATTTTAGACCAGTCCAAATTCAAAGAAGAAGCAGACGACAATTGTAAGTTGATGAAATTTGTAAAATACTAGTCTTTTTGGACAGAAAACATTGTGGATAATGAAGAAATTTCTTGTAACAAGCCATTTCTTCATTTTCCACAATGTTTTCCAAAGCTTTCATAATGGGGGTCATTTTAAGGCGTCACTGTCTGGGAATGAGTTAAGACAATGCTAGTTTTTGATTTCTGTATGTCGATTTATGTTTTTTTTTGCGTCATTCACGCACATATGTACACGAATGGGAATGCTGGTTTACGTTTAAAGGAGGGAGGCTTACTCGGAAAGTAATAAATGAATTTGAACCGAATTCCACAGTTATGACCCTTTCAGGGCATTCCAACTTCTCAGTACTTTCAGTCCTTTGATTATCAATATATTTTGAGAGTTTTTCTTAACCCTGATGGAATATTTTTAAATATAGAGAAGGCTTACGGACACTGAATTACTAATCCTACTCCAGGTTGCGGGTATCAATTTTAGAAATCTTCGCACAGATACCTGTAACGTGCAATTTCCTTACGTCCTCGGATAAAGTTGGTTTCCTGTCGACGAGATTTTTAAAAGTTTCTTAACTCTTATAATTCCAATGAAAACCCTTTCAGAATTCAATTAAAGCGTTGAAAGTACTGACAGCACTAGATATGGGTCAATATTTATTTGGCAAATAAATTTCATAAACAACTCTGGCTTGAAAAGGAGAAAAAGCTGGAGTAGACTAAGCTAAGAGAAAACATATGTGCATATTCGTAAATACCTCCTGTCATTACAGGGCACAATATCGTAAGAGTTTAGTTATTCTCGATTCCAAGAACGCACCTCATAGTGCATGACCACGGTAAATACCGGTTGCTGACAGAATTAAGCTTTATCGTGATTGAAATAAAACAAGGATCAAGTAGGCATTTTAGACTATGGGTCAATCTAAACTATGACACTTTACAACACAACAAAATGTTAAACTTGTCTAAAACTGAAAGAATTTTCAGACGACAATTTCAATTTAGTTGATAGAAAATATTTGCCATTTAGGGTAGAAAACATCGTGAATATTGAAGAAATTGCTTGTTATTAGCACTTTCTCTTTGGGGCGTCAAAACGATCCGTGATCCGTCTATCTTGTCCAGATGGCCCGTGTGTCTTGTCCAGATGATCCGTGTATGTTGTCCGGATGATCCGTGCATGTTGTCCAGATGGTCCGTGTGTCTTGTCCAGATGATCCGTGTATGTTGTCCGGATGACCCGTGTGTCTTGTCAAGATGGTCTTTGTATTATGTCTATATGGACCTTGTGTCTTGTCCAGATGATCCGTGTATTTTGTCCAGATGTCGTGTGTCTTCTCCAGATGGTCTAAGTGTCCTGTCCAGATGGTCCGTGTTTCTTGTCTATATGGTCATTGGGTCTTCTCAAGATGGTCCATGTGTCTTGTCTAGATGGTCCATGTGACTTGTCTAGATGATATGTGTGTCTTGTCTATATGGTCATTGTGTCATGTCCATATGACCCCTGTGTCTTGTGAAGATGGTCCTTGTATCTTGAACAGATGGTCCACGTGTCTTGTCTAGAGTACCCGTTGTCTTGTCAAGATTGTTCGTGAGTCTTGTCCAGATGATCCTTGTGTCTTATGCATATGGTCCTTGTGTATTGTCTAGATGGTCCTTGTGTCTTGTCCAGATGGCCATTGTGTCTTATCCAATGGTCCGTGCGTCTTGTCTTGATGATCTTTGTGTCTTGTCTTGATTATCTGTGTGACTTGTCAAAATGGTCCTTATGCCTTGTCAAGATGGTATGTGTGTCTTGTGTTTATGGTCATTGTGTCTTGTCTAGATCGTCCTTCTGTCATGTCTCGATGATCTGTGTGACTTTCTAGATGGTCCTTGTATCTTGTCCAGATGGTCCAAATGTCCTGTCCAGATGGTCCATGTGTCTTGTCTAGATGATTTGGGTGTCTTGTCTGGATTATCTGTGTGCAGTGTCTAGATGATCCTTGTGTCTTGTCCAGATGGTCCATCTGTTTTGTCTAGTTGATCTGTGTGTCTTGTCCAGATGGCCCGTGTGTCTTGTCCAGATGATCCGTGTGTCTATTCTAGATGATCCTTGTGTCATGTCAAGATGATCCGTGTATCTTGTCTAGATGTTCCGTGTGTCTTGTCTAGATGATCCATGCGTCTTGTTTAGATAATCCGTGTATCTTGTCTAGATTAATCTAGTGTCTCGTCCAGATGGTCCGTGTATCTTGTCTAGATGGTCCATGTGTCTTGTCTAGATGATCGGTGTGTCTTGTCTAGATGATCCATGTGTCTTGTCTAGATGGTCCATGTGTCTTGTCTAGATGGTCCATGTGTCTTGTCTAGATGATCCGTGTGTCTTGCCTAGATGATCCGTGTGTCTTGTCTAGATGGTCCATGTGTCTTGTCTAGATGGTCCATGTGTCTTTTCTAGATGATCCGTGTGTCTTGTCTAGATGGTTCGTGTGCCTTGTCTAGATGATCCGTGTGTCTTGTCTAGATGATCCGTGTGTCTTGTCTAGATGATCGGTGTGTCTTGTCTAGATGATCCATGTGTCTTGTCTAGATGATCGGTGTGTCTTGTCTAGATGATCGGTGTGTCTTGTCTAGATGATCGGTATGTCTTGTCTAGATGGTCCATGTGTCTTGTCTAGATGATCCGTGTATCTTGTCGAGAAGGTCCATGGGTCTTGTCTAGATGATCCGTGTGTCTTGTCTAGATGATCCGTGTGTCTTGTCTAGATGATCCGTGTATCTTGTCTAGATGGTCCATGTGTCTTGTCTAGATGGTCCATGTGTCTTGTCTAGATGGCCCGTGTGTCTTGTATAGATGGTCCGTGTGTCTTGTATAGATGGTCCGTGTGTCTTGTCTAGATGGTCCATGTGTCTTGTCTAGATGGTCCATGTGTCTTGTCTAGATGATCCGTGTATCATGTCTAGATGGTCCATGTGTCTTGTCTAGATGGTCCATGTGTCTTGTCTAGATGATCCTTGTGTCTTGTCTAGATGGTCCATGTGTATCCAGTCTAGATTAATCTAGTGTCTCGTCCAGATACTCCGTGTATCTTGTCTTGATGGTCCATGACTGTGTCTTGTCTAGATGATCCGTGTGTCTTGTCCAGATGATCCGTGTGTCTTGTCTTGATAGTCCGTGTGTCTTGTCTAGATGGTTCGTGAGTCTTGGCCAGATGGTCCTTATGTCTTGTCTAGATGGTCCGACTTTGATTGACAGTTCATACCTACCAGTTAACGAATTTCAAAAGATATGAATTACTGTTCGAACAACGTGTTTAACACATTACCTGACGATAGAATTATAGACTGGTTAGAATTCAAAGAAGTTGCAGATGATAATTTTTAGTTAGAGAAATTTTAGAAATTTTGGTGTTTTTTCGATACAAAAAACATAGTCGATTAATGAAATATTGCTTGTTACAAGCAATTTCTCCATTTTCCACAATGTTTTCCAAAGCCCTATATCTATGGGTAGGGGAGTCCAAAAGCGTCGTTGTGATGGAATGGGTTTAGTAGACCATTGGGGATTTTTCTACTATTATGGTTTGGCAAAGCAACTGTACTGTCATATTTTAAGAATCTCTGTCTTTAACCTATCTATATAGTGGAAGATTAGATGAACGCAGTATTTATCTTGTGTATTATCAGCGGTCTATAAAAACCTTGTAAATACATCGTATATAAGCTGGACCTATGCTATTTTGGAAGCCATCAACTATATATAGGTTATAAGGTTAGATAGAATAGTACATTGATAAGGCTTGATTGAAATTGTGATCCAAAACGCGATAAATAAGATATTGAACTGTTTTAGTCATCATGTATTATATTATTAGAAACAGAATTAATATTCTTAATGACACGCCTGGATATCCTTGGACGACTTTCATCGAAGATAGATATCATAAATAGGGAAACTAGCATTTTATGCATCTTTGTGTATTCATCATTTTCCATATCAAAATATGTGTTTATGAATAAAAGTTTTAAAGGTTTGTGAAATAATCATGGAATCCTCTAATATCACAAATATGTCAGACGGGAACAACTCCACAGCTTCAAGTTCCGGTCCACCTCCATTGAAAATAGTGACCGATGTTGCAATGACTACAGCTCTGGTTATAATTATGCTTGGTATGGGCTGCGCTATAGAACTTAAAGAACTTTGGAAACATCTTCGACGACCTGTAGGACCAGCTATTGGTATGGCTGCACAGTTCATTATCTTGCCATTGGTAACGTTTGGATTTGCACATGCGCTGCAGCTTGAACCAATGGCTGCCATTGGTATGTTGATTATGGGATGTTGTCCGGGTGGCTCGACCTCTAATGTGTTCTCTTATTGGGCAGAAGGAGATGTGTCACTGAGGTAGTTAATAATTTTATCTTGATATAGAGTTAATCTTGTATTAAGCGACCACTCATGAACGACAAAAAGTGGTCGGTAAAGAGAATGGTCGCTTAAAGCAAATTTTTGGGGGTATATGAAAGATTAATTACAGAATTCTCGCTTAATCCTTTGTTAATGGGACTTATTAGAATCGTCTCATTTTTATAAAAAAAATGATTAATGAACGTTTCGAACATAATTCTTGATTTGAGCCTATTGTGGAATCTCATATATTTCTTGTATGAAGGAATATACAGAGTTGCCACGGTCCCAATCAAATACTAAATATTATATTGTTGGGTCGGCGAAAACACACCTATCTGCTACCAATGCTTTCTTGAAAAAATTAGTTCGGAGAGGTCCCATATAAATAGTGAAGCAAATACACAAGAAGGGGAGGAGGCATGCTTAAAAGAAGATTTATCTACTATATACGTTCATATACATTGTCGGGACAGGAGGTAAGGCTGATATCATATTTCGCGTTACATTTTTATGGTGGACACTTTAAAAATGATCAAAATTTTTGAGAATTCGAGACTTTCTTGCACACCTGTGGAATGCCTTTTATCATCCTACAAAGCTTGAATATATTCCTATTTATAACATCTCTATCAATTTCTGGACAAAAACCAGGTGGTAAAAAAATAAACAAATACAATTACAGTAGTATTGATAACAATAAGCAGAAGATGGTGATGATGAAGAAACCGATTAAAATCACTATACATGTGTTCTAAACCCTTGTCATGCTGAACCTGGAATATTCGTGTTTTTGCAGGAGATATAGACAAAGATCACCTATGTGCAGTCTGATCTTTTTCTACACCTGTTTGACCCATTAAAGTCAGTGTAGCTCATAACATCAATTTTCAAAAGAAATAACTATACATAACTGGTGTTTCCAGTACTTTCAGCCCTTGTCATGCTGTATAAATTACCTTACTGAATCGCTGTAAAATCAAAGGACTAAAAGTGCTGACAGAACTTGTTCAAAAATCAATATTTCTTTTAGAAATCAATTTCATAAACAACGATGGCAAGAACAGTACAAGCAGGAGGTATAGGTCAAGATCAGACTGCACTTATGTGCAGGCTGATCTTGGTCTACTCCTCCTGAAAAAAACCGGAATATTCCGGGTTCAGCATGACAAGGTTTAATGCATTTCCGAGCAGGTTTTTCTTGAACATGACAAGGGTTGAAACGGAATAGCAACAACATACCCGAATATTTGGGTTACTAAGAATTTCAACGTGAAGATTTGAAAAAATAACCTGAGTGGAAAACTTTCCAAACATTGAATAACAACACAAAATTACTGTTTACTTGTTATACCTTCCTTTTACAAACCTTTTTTCGTTGTAATGTTCAAATCGCAATTATCTTAAGCACGAAGGAATACCCTGCATGTACAATAACATACGCATTGCTTCTTAACTATGAGCCCTCACAAAACGGGAATTCAAAACATTTTGGTTCTTCAGTTAATCTTCAAAACAACTTCAAAGGGAAAAAAGCTAATTTCTTGAAATATGGACGATTCTTATCAAAGTATAACAGACACGGATTAAGTGACATCATGCGTAAAAATTGACCAATCACTGGCCCCGCCCACTTACACCATTTGACACGCCCATCGACAGGGAGCCCCGCCACTGTCTTAACCCTTTCCCGTCTTTTCAAAATTTTAGACTGGTCCAATTTGAAAGAAGTTGCAGGCAACAATTAAAAGTGGGTGCACTTTGAAAACTAACCAACCTACAGGTTAGAAAATATTGTGTACAATTTCTTCTTTCCCAACAATAAAGAATAAAATCACAGGGGCGTAAAAGCAAGTGATTGTGCAGGAAAGGATTAAACTGAGTTATTTTGCAAAACTTATGGCAAGTAGCGTGTAACAAAAGATAGAATAATTGAATAATTGGTTTGGACTTAAACGTCGTAACTACAGCTTGAAAAACGGGTTGTTACGACGGTTAGGTCGTCAAACTAGCAAAAAAAGTTAAACAATGGCGGCCAATCTCGGGGTTGAAAGCTCAGGTCTACGTTGAATGAATGATTTGATTGGTCAGTTGATTCATTGATTGATAGTCGCGATTGGTCAAGTATAAAGTCGAAGTTGAACAGACACAAATTGAGTGACAACATGCGTAAGAATTACTTTTCAACCACGTTATTTCAGTTTGACCATGACGTCTCTAGCTACTGCCCTAGCATTAGGCATGATGCCACTAAATGTTTGGTTATACAGTCGAAGTTGGACGGACAAGGATTTAGTGATACCATACATGAAGATTATTATATCCCTAGCGATGGTCGTGCTACCAGCCGCTGTTGGTATTGGTATAAGATGGCGGTGGGAAAAAATAGCTATGAAGATTATAAAGGTACACGTATTTTACAAACGTTTTAAACGAATATTAACCCTTTCCTGTTCAATTCCCGGTTTTTACTTCCCTATGATTTTATACATGAGAAAAAAAAAATTGAAAAAAGAAGAAATTGCTTATAATAAGCAATTTCTTCTTCTCCCACAATATTATCTACCCTGTAGATTGGTTACTTTTCAAATAGCACTCACTTTTAGTAATCGTCTGCGACTATATTCAAATGGAATGGAATCTTGAGGTATTTGTTAAGTACTGTAAAAGCAACCTTTTCAAGATTATGCTAGGTTTAACCTGTGGACACGACATTGAAGACCTACGACATTAATATCGATGTTTGTGCTTGATTTGATCTCTCATCAAAAAAAGTACAAGGCTTTCAACAATATAATATCCGTTCCTAAAATTGAAATTGACAGTTTTTTATTGATTTCTCTGATCTAGCAGTTACCAACAATTTGCTGCTGTGTATTTAAAAGAATAAGCCTTCTATAAGTCTAGATCTTCATGTTCCAAACCTTGAGCTAAGAAACTATTCCGTCATCTTTTTGGACTCGAAAAGACTTTAACAATCGATGCATCAGAACACCCCATTCGACTATTTCCTAACCCTAGGGAAACATTTATCGGGGTGAGATAGATTGAACAAAATCATATTAAAACCAGAGATCAAGTAACATATGGGTCAACCTCTTTCCACACAGACAAAATTCGACAAGTCAGAAAAAAACGTATCTGATAGTGTTGAAAACGGTTTCTAAATTCATAAAAGGAAGTCTAAGATTACGTCATTTTAATTCTATATGACGTCATAATGCAGATAGACGTAATTAGCATGGAAGGTCTTAAGGAGAACGGCAATAGATCTACCTATAGAAATACAGATTTCATTATTTCATCGAATCTAATAATAAGAAATGGAATATTGTATTACGATAGAGATGCAACATCTTTTATTTGCTTTGAGCTTCGGCCTCGTGAAATATCAAAATTTTACTCCGCAGCTAAAATCAAATCAAGATGTTGTATGTCTATCGTAACACAATGTTCCCCGTGTATTTACAGGTTGGCAGTTACTGTGGTGCCCTAGCTGTCGTTTTGACAATGACTTTGTTGAGTATATTATATCCGTTTATGTATCGGGCATCCTGGAAAGTTTATATTGGATCTTTCTGTCTACCTTTCCTCGGATTTGCGTTTGGGTTCATTGTAGCAAAACTTTGTCGGATGGACGGTAAAATATCCAGAACGGTTGCCTTGGAAACGGGTATACAAAATTTCCCTTTGTGTATGACGCTTATCAGTTTGTCCTTCCCGAGAGATGAAATTCCCCGTCTCGCACTGTTCCCGTTACTATATGGGATTTTTGTTCTAACTAATAGTTGCTTATTTGTTGGATTTTATCATTTATCAAAGAAGTTGTGTAAGACACATAAACAGAGAGGCGATGAATACAGTGAGGTTTCGACTGCGGATAGAGATAAGGCTAAAATGGCGGAAATTGGGAATACTGTATGAATTGTTGAATGCTTTATATTAAACATACTACACATACATTTGTACCTTAACTAGCTAGTATTTTATATGCCCTTGTTTAAGGTCATTCTTACATAGCCAATGGATGTAGTCTAGTTTATCATGTTGTTGATGTACATAAAGTTATTGTCGTTTATTATAATATATTCCTGTATACATCATAAATGTGTTCTTTTTCTACAGTTTCACCAGGTCGCTTGTGACCTTGTTTTGCGACTCTCGAGATTGGCCCTAGCTCCACAAATGTAAATGTTAAGGTGGATACAGGTAGCAGTGCAATTACGATTCCATTTACAATGTTCAAAAGACTAGTAATAAAGACTACGTTAGTAAAAACAGACTGCAAGTTGATCGCTTACCCAGGGGACGAGTCTAAAATAGGCGTGTTAAATTTAGATTGTTCATTCCTAGCTTTAAAGGCGAGTATATAGGGAATATCATGTTACGATAGAGATACAACATCTTATCTTATTTACCTTGAGCTGCAAAGGAAAATATTGATATTCCACGATACCGAAGGTCGAAAATAAAAGAAAAGATTTTATGTCGTTTGCACAACGCTTCGCCTTTAATAAGCACATAGTCCTTAATTGATCTCTGCTTGATACGGATTACCTTTGGAATCGAATATCAGGCTTTGAAGAAAGAGAATGTTATGAAGAAATAAAGGTGACTTATTCCAGGGCACAGGTCTATGTACATCTGGAACTCTCTTACCAGTATACATATGGTAGAGGTTTCATTTGTCACAGTGAAAACAAACCAGTTAAAAGCAACAACAACAACAACAAATAAAACCGCTTACTGTCCCACTTAGGTTGCAAAGAATGCTTTTAGAATTGCAGAAATACAAAATTACATTACGTCATGTCAGCGGAATATCTTTAGCGGTTAGCGATTGTCTTTCTGCTCAAAAAGTAGAGGATACATTTCCAAACATGATCGAAAGTTTAGATTTGCAGTCAGTCAGGAAACATTTGTTCGTTACCGCCAGTCGTTTGTAAAAAGCCAGAGAGAGAGAAAAAAAAAAAAGGATTCACAAATGCAAATTTTAAAGGAGACTATATTGGAAGGTTGGCCGACCATGCGTTCTGAATGAGACAAAGATATCCTTGAATTCCTTAATCATCTTAGGATTTATCATAATATTATGAGGACAACATGATACTTCGAGGTTAATGTATTCTTATTCCCAGGTTGTTGAGAAAGGAATTAATTACCTTGGTACATATACTAGTAGGCCATTTGGAGGTAACAAAGACACTAGAACGGATGAAGAAAACTTATTTCGACCTGGACTCACAAAAGAGATAAATGATTTGTTTGAAATGCCCTACTTGTCTTACCCATCATGACACAAATGTAACTGAGCCGATGATAGCAACCGCGAGAATTAACAAGCAGGCCATCCGAGTAGATGTATAGGTATCTTTCACCTTAATCGATCGCAAATTGTGCTTTCAAAACATTTATACCGCCAATAACGCACGTCACAGCGTGACGTCTATTCGCCATTATGTTATTTTAGGCTCAGAACGTCCACTTGTAACTTCATTGCTACTTATTCAATCTTTTCATCAATTATTTGAGGTATGAACGATTATTTGAATTCATAATCAATATTATTGATATCTATAACACAAGATTATTTTTCATGTCTATTTATGACTATCTATTAATTGCCTTTTAATATTGTTAAAATCTCAACCCTCTTTGAAATCGACAACCGTAAAAAGGAAAAATTGCAAATTTCTGAAAATTTATTACTTTGACATCCGATTTTATCTCGTTATTCATGGTAAGCATACATTGAACTTTGAAATATATAAAACAGAAAAAACCTATGCAATAGTTGCATTATTTCAGTCGTAATGGGCTTATCCGACAAAAGTAATATCGTTATTTTACAAAAGATGAAATATCCCAAAAAGGCCAGATTGTATCGCTCTTGGTGTACAAGGAAAAGCCCTATGGACCACCCCTTTAAGAAAGACCCCTCACAATTTTCTCCTTTCCTTTTCAAAGTTGTTAACATCTTCGAAGTAAACCAATTTACACAGTTATAATGCCCGCACATTGGGGGCTTTTGGATTGAGTATAGTTAAATATGGACAACTATTGATGAAACGCTAGTGTACGCCCGAGGAACGGTTAAGAATGTTTTGGTTAAACTTACTTATGCATGTCCAAGGAAATTTCCTACGACACTTTTAGGACACACCCAAGACATTTATTGATGAAACAGGTCCCTGATTTATACCCTAGTAGTCCAACTTCTGATCCTAGGTAACAAAATATTCAATTCGTTTAAATCAAATTTCTGACCAAGTTTCAAGGTACTTGATATAGCATCGAAAAAGGACACAAGGCTTATCTATTACTTTCTTTGAGACGCTATTTTTGACCCCATGTAACCAAGTATTACGCTTGTCAAACACAACACGGAAGGAATTTCTTGAGATTCTTCTAAAGTTTATCTAATGGGACTTACATTAACCCTTTACTATACTGTAACATTTTAACTTTCAGAATTCAAAGGTGTAGCAGACTACAATATAAAGTCGCTTTTATGTGTAAAATGATCATTTTGTAGGGTAGAAACTTTTGTTGAAAGAGAAGAAAGTGCTCGTTACAAGTACCAGGGATTGAACAGAGGAATGGGGGTGGGGTGTTAAAAATATACCATTGAAATACCATTATCCCCATTCCATCACAATCACTCCTTTTTACACCCCTCAAGAAAAATCTTTGGAAAACGCTATGGAAACGGGTGAAAATGATTTATGCATATCGTTTCTTCATTATTCACAATGTTTTCTATCCAAAAAGCCGAAAAAGATTCAATACCAACAAATTGATTTTTTTGTCAGCAGCTTGTTTAAATTTGGACAAGTCTAAGATTTTATTGTGCGGAAATGGGATAAAAAGACGACATTCGCGCCAAGTTGAGAAAAAAATGTGGAAAAAGAAGAAATTGCTTGTAACAAGCAGTTTCTCCTTTTCCAACAATATTTTCTATCATATAGCATGGTTATATTTCAATTTGAATCCAATTCAATGTCGTCGGCAACCTCTTTAAATTTGGACCAATCTAAAATACTAAAAAACGGGAAAGGATTAACTTAGACACAATCTTTATACCCTCAGTGACCAAGAATTAAACGTCTCCATGGTATCATATAAACTAACATTCTGTCCAAATTACATAATATATCAGCCTGAAATGAAGCTCCAGAGTACACACGCTTTTTTAAAATCTAGCTTTCAACCTACATGATCAAATTCCGATTTTGTACGGGATATTACAGACACAAACCTATTGACAAAGTTTCAAGATAAAGATGTCGCTGTCATAGCGCAGTGGTAGCACGTAGAAGTCCTAGTCCGGGTTCGATCCTTGGCCGCGACGAATATCCATTTGTCTCCCACCAATTGGTGGATAATCGTAAACCTAAGTGGGATTAGCAGCTGGAAGCTAGGAAAGGATGTAGTGGTAGTACTGGTATGAGAAATACCAGGAATGTTAGGTGCAGCCGGGATATGACTGAAATACTGCTAACCCCAATCAACCAATCAATCAAGATAAAGAATTGAATACGTAGGTTGTCTCAAAAGTCGGAGACAATAATTATTGACGTGACAATCTTTGCGCTAAGATTCATATTTCTCAAATTACTTTACAAACATGTTAATCATATTTCTGTTATAGGCTTGATTTGAAAATTTCACCGTAAATACATTTATTAACTTTTATTGGGGAAGATGTTTCATAACTCGACGCATGTCGTTTTATGGCTTTATTTGAATAAATAATAAGACCAACTAATTCTAAACTTATTTTTTTCTGTTTTAAATTAAAGGTGATACTTTATCTAACATTCAGTTGTGTGTAATGACAGTTTTGATGGGGCCCTCCAAACCATGTCCTATTGTCAGACAAGCAAAAGTGGTCGGTATAAAAGGAGAATTGGAAAAATTGTCCTTAGAAGATTAAGCGTCACAACTAGGTGCCCTTTGGTTAAAAGCCATTTTTGTATAAATCAGGTAATAACCTTAATATTTTAGAAGGGTAATGCCTGTCTTAACATAGATAGATGACAAACTTACAGACATTGAAAAAGCAGTATACCCCCCCCCCCCCCCACACAAACACTTTATATTAGGGTAAATATTTATCAGAAATAACTGAAGGAACCCGGTAAGGTTGGAATCCCTAATATATTCTTTATCATTAATCTTCTGCTCCTAAAATACAAAGGGTCATCACTCGGTGAAAACTTAGCGAATTGTAATGCAAAAGAGGATACTTGTGCATAGGCTTCATACCCAGTCTTTGAGTTTGAATAAAATCCATCCTGAAGAGAAATTTGCGGAGCTTCGGTCACGTTTTAATGATCTATAGTTACGAGTTTAACCATATACCTGACGATACAAGTTAAGACTGGTCCAAATTGAAAGGGTTGCAGATGACAATTTAAAGTTTATGAAATTAGGTTTTTTTCAACTTTCTTGATAAAAAACTTTGTGCAAATGAAGAAATTGCTTGTTACAAGCAATTTCTTCATTTGACAGATTGTTTTCCTAATTCTTTTCTTTGAAGGGGACACACCAACTGACTCCCCTGGCCACATCCACTGACTCCCCTTGCAACACCTACTGACTCCCCTGGCAACATCCACTGACTTCCCTGGCCACATCCACTGACTCCCCTGGCAACATCCACTGACTCCGATGGCCACATCCACTGACTCCGATGGCCACATCATCTGACTCCGATGGTCACATCCACTGACTCCCGTGGCCACATACACTGACTCCCATGGCTACATACACTGACTCCCATGGCCACATACACTGACTCCCCTGGCCACATACACTGACTCCCCTGGCCACATACACTGACTCCCCTGGCCACATCCACTGACTCCCCTGGCCACATACACTGACTCCCCTGGCCACATCCACTGACTCCCATGGCCACATACACTGACTCCCATGGCTACATACACTGACTCCCATGGCTACATCCACTGACTCCCATGGCCACATCCACTGACTCCCCTGGCAACATACACTGACTCCCATGGCCACATCCACTGACTCCGATGGCCACATCCACTGACTTCCCTGGCAACATCCACTGACTCCGCTGGCCACATCCACTGACTCCCATGGCCACATCCACTGACTTCCCTGGCAACATCCACTGACTCCGATGGCCACATCCACTGACTTCCCTGGCAACATCCACTGACTCCCATGGCCACATCCACTGACTCCCCTGGCCACATCCACTGACTCCCCTGGCAACATCCACTGACTCCCCTGGCCACATACACTGGCTTCCCTGGCAACATCCACTGACTCCGCTGTTCACATACACTGACTCCCATGGCTACATCCACTGACTCCCATGGCCACATCCACTGACTCCCCTGGCCACATCCACTGACTCCGATGGCCACATCCACTGACTTCCCTGGCAACATCCACTGACTCCGCTGGCCACATACACTGACTCCGATGGCCACATCCACTGACTCCCCTGGCCACATCCACTGACTCCCCTGGCCACATCCACTGACTCCGCTGTTCACATACACTGACTCCCATGGCTACATCCACTGACTCCCATGGCCACATCCACTGACTAACTTGGCCACATCCACTGACTTCCCTGGCAACATCCACTGGCTCCCATGGCAAAATCCACTGACTCCCCTTGCAACATCCACTGACTCCGATGGCCACAACCACTGACTCCGATGGCCACAACCACTGACTCCGATGGTCACATCCACTGACTTCCCTGGCAACATCAACTGACTCCCCTGGCCACATCCACTGACTCCCCTGGCCACATCCACTGACTCCCATGGCCACATCCACTGACTTCCCTGGCAACATCCACTGACCCCGATGGCCACATACACTGACTCCGATGGCCACATCCACTGACTCCCATGGCCACATCCACTGACTCCCCTGGCAACATCCACTGACTCTGCTGGCCACATACACTGACTCCGATGGCCACATCCACTGACTCCGATGGTCACATCCACTGACTTGCCTGGCCACACCAACTGACTCCCCTGGCCACACCAACTGACTCCCCTGGTCACATCCACTGACTTCCCTGGCCACATCCACCGACTCCCCTGGCCACATCAACTGACTCCCCTTGCAACACCTACTGACTCCCCTGGCAACATCCACTGACTTCCCTAGCCATACCAACTAACACCCCTGCCCACATCCACTGACTCCCCTGGCCACATACACTGACTCCGATGGCCACATCCACTGACTCCCCTGGCCACATCCACTGACTCCCCTGGCCACATCCACTGACTCCCCTGGCCACATCCACTGACTCCCCTGGCCACATCCACTGACTTCCCAGGCCACATCCACTGACTCCCCTGGCCACATCCACTGACTTCCCTAGACACACCTACTGACTCCCCTGGCCAAATACACTGACTCTGATGGCCACACCCACTGACTCCCATGGCAACAACCACCGACTCCCCTGGCAACATACACTGACTCCCATGGCTACATCCACTGACTTCCCTGGCAACATCCACTGACTTCCAAGGCCACATCCACTGACTCCCCTGGCCACATACACTGACTCTGATGGCCACATCCACTGACTCCCATGGCAACAACCACTGACTCCCCTGGCAACATACACTGACTCCCATGGCTACATCCACTGACTTCCCTGGCCACATCCACTGACTTCCCTGGCCACATCCACTGACTCCGATGGCCACATACACTGACTCCCATGGCCACATACACTAACTCCCCTGGCCACATACACTGACTCCCCTGGCCACATAAACTGACTCCCCTGGCCACATCCACTGACTCCGATGGCCACATACACTGACTCCGATGGCCACATACACTGACTCAGATGGCCACATACACTGACTCAGATGGCCACATCCACTGACTCCCATGGCAACATCCACTTACTCCCCTGGCCACATCCACTGACTCCCATGGCCACATCCACTGACTTCCCTGGCCACATCCACTGACTCCGATGGCCACATCCACTGACTCCGATGGCCACATACACTGACTCCCATGGCCACATCCACTGGCTCCGTTGGCCACATCCACTGGCTCCGATGGCCACATCCACTGACTCCCATGGCCACATACACTGACTCCCATGGCCACATACACTAACTCCCCTGGCCACATACACTGACTCCCCTGGCCACATACACTGACCACCATGGCCACATACACTGGCTCCGATGGCCACATACACTGACTCCGATGGCCACATCCACTGACTCCGATGGCCACATCTACTGACTTCCCTGGCCACATCCACTGACTTTCCTGGCCACATCCACTGACTCCCCTGGCTAAATACACTGACTCCAATGGCCACATCCACCGACTCCGATGGCGACACCAAATGACTCCGATGGCCACACCAACTGACTCCGATGGCCTCATCCACTGACTCCCCTGGCCACATCCACTGACTCCCCTGGCCACACCAACTGATTCCGATTGCCACATCCACTGACTCCCCTGGCCACAACCACGGACTCCGATGGCCACACCAACTGATTCCGATTGCCACTCACCATGAACCCGACAGAAAGTTCCATTTCAATACTTAAGTGTTATTTTGTAATATTTATAGCCAGAAACGTTTGACTAAAAAGTTGGTTAGCGGCTTAAACGTCTAAACTACAGCTTTTATAAGCTGTAATTACATATTCAACTCGCCAAACCAACACAAAAGTTTCACTTTCATGTCGGCCAATGTTGGGGTTCAAAATTTACTCCCGGAAAAGTGACTGATCTGATTGGTGGACTGGTTCTTAGATTTAAAGCCGTACAGCCGCAGTTGTTCAATTCGGCATTAATCGTCTCAGTTTACACCAAAAAGACATGAAGTCACCAACCCGTCTTTTCAAAAGTCCACAAAATCCCATAAGTAGATTTTTTATTTTTGGTTTAACTTTTTGGGTCATTTATTGTTATTTATACAGCTACTTTCTAGAAGATCATTAATGTATAATTGTAAATTCATAGTGCGGAAAGATAACAGATGTTTTTCTTAAACGCCAAACTCACCAATTTTAATTTTGAAATTAGGGAAGCTTTGAAAGACATAAAAGAGGAAAAATATCCTGTAGCAGTTTCAGAGCAATTTTCATTAAGGATGCAGCCTGGGGATTGTTATACAAATCTTCAATTACAGCTCGATTAAAAAAAGAGCTTCACCAACGTAATCTACGATAGAAATGAATTCCGTTTGTAAGTTTTGTTGAGTAGGCCTAAATACATGAGACTATGTTTCCACTGTTTCTACAAGTGTTTTGTCTGAGGTTGGAAGTGGTGAATCCAAGTTTCGTGAACAGTTACAAACTGCTCAAATACGGCTGAAACACGGCAAGGTTTTCCTTCAACATGTTCTGCCAGACTCGTTTTGGTCAACACTCTTAAGCTGTGTGACCTACCCGGCAAAAATGTAAGTCATTTAAAAATAATTATGGATAACTGCATGGGGTCGTTCCTTTGCGATGCAAACCTGTTTAGCAACAAACCACTCTGTGATTCGCCGATCTGCCATTTTCACATCATGGATTTTATCGATGGTGTCTTTTGGGGTGATAGTTGGTGATCTGCCAGGACAGAGGCATCTTGTACCGAGGGCGGCGAACGTTCTGTTTATCTAAGAAAAAGATGATCTCGGAATCCCTTCACTCGTGAGGATGGGACAGAGGTTATCTTCAAGCGTATAAATGAAGCGACCAATTCTTTTACCATATAACAACAAAAACATGAGGCATGGTACCCAAACGTTGCTACTATGTCCTCGTAACAATAGGCCTTTGACCAAAATATCATTGTACCATGAACATCTATGGAAGATGACCAAAAAAATCATAAAATCTTATCTAAGATGGTCAGGTGGGAAGAAATATTCATGAAAAGTATTGAAACGGATCAACTGAGCATTCCAGTCACGTTTGGTCCAAAGTGGCCCGGTTGTTTGGGAGAAGATACTCGAACTAGAGACGCTTGAGCGCCTGATTCGCTCCACCGGCCTGAATTTACTTATCATTCCTGAGAAGTTTGGTTAAAAACCATCCTTCAGTTTGCAAATTAGATTTTCAAAATTTCACTATATACCATATACAGAGACAAGGATCACTCTAGTGAAATTCGGTTGAATTCATCTAATGTTTTCTGAGAAGAAGATTTTAAAGGCTTTCACTATATATTGAAATTAGCCCCGCCCATTTAAGGCATGTTTTCTGTCCTATCAAAATTATTTGAAAAATATGATAAAGAGTCACCCAAGGATTAATTGAGTGAAATTTGGTTGAAATTCATCCATTACTTTCTTAGAAGAAGATTTTAAAGATTAAGCCCCGCCCATTTAAGCCATGTTTTTCGAATGAGCTTAATTCTTTAAGGGAACCCGTGAAATGTCGTTGAAATTCATCAATTGGTTTCTTAGAAAGTTTCACCATATATGGAAATAAGCTCCGCCCATTAAAGCCATGTTTTTCTTCCGATCAAAAATTCTTTGAAGGAATCTGATAAAGGGTCACAAAAAGATCATTCCTTTAAATTGATCGAAAACCATCGATTGATTTCTTAGAAGAAGAATTTTGAAGGTTTCACCATATACGGAAATTAGTCCCGCCAATTAAAGCTATGTTTTTTATCCGATCAAAATTCTTTGATGGAATCTGAAGGGTCACCCAATGATCATTTCTGTAAAATTTGGTTGAAATCAATCAAATGGTTTATGAGAAGAACATTTTTAAAGCTTACACCAAATATGGAAATTAGCTCCGCCCATTAAAGTCATGTTTTACATCTGAGCAAAATTCTTTGAAGGAATTTGATAAATGGTCACCAAAAGATCATTCCGGTAAAATTTGGTTAAAAACATCAATTTGTTCCTGGGAAGAAAATTTTTAAAGGTTTTCCATTAATGGAAATTAGCCCAACCCATTTAAGCTATGCTTTTTATCCAATAAAAATTCTTTGAAGGAATCTGATAAAGGATCAAGCAATGGTCATTCCTGTAAAATTTGGTTGAAATCCACCAATTGGTTTCTGAGAAGATTTTTAAAGATTTCATCATATATGGAAATTAGCCCAGCCCATTAAAGCCATGTTTTTCATCAGATCAATATTTTTTGAAGGAATCTGATAAAGGGTCACTAAAGGATCATTTCTATGAAAATTAGATGAATTATGTTCAGTTCTTTATGAGAAGATTTTTTAAGTATAAGTTTATGGATGCACGCACGCACGGACGGACGTACGACGGACACAATGCCATGGCAATAGCTTGCTGGCTTACAGCCAGTGGAGCCAAAAATGAAGAAATTGTTTGTAACAAGCTATTTCTGCATAATCATCAATATTTTCTATACAAAAAGACGAAAAAAAAAAAAATGAAAAAATTACCAACACGTCTGCAGTTTATTTCAGTTTGGACCAGTCTAAAATTTTGTAGTGTAGGAATGGGTTTAGAAAGTGAATAGGGACACCAAAAAACTATGTTCTCTCAATTAAAAAAGCATAGGGACGTAAAAACCAGGGATTAAACAGGAAAGGGCTAATAATAATATTAATGCTTGTATATTGAGTACATTATGTGGTGATAGTTTTGAAAATCTTGTATTTGAAAAAAAAAAGTTAATTTAAAAGACAGAGCGAAAAACCAAAGCCTTAAACTAATAAAACAAATGGTACTTTAACCTAAGTAATAGCAACTCAATTTGTAAGTACAAGTGACTTTATGTACAAACATTAGATTTAAAAACAACAAGTTCCTTTTTACCTCAACTTGCTGTTATTTACAACAAAATAATTGACAAGTTGTTGGTATAATTAACACTCTCCTGTTCAATCCTAGGTTTATACGTTCTTGTTTTCCACCATACTGAATCATTATTTTTCATAATGAAATAGACTTAAAATTTAGTCGTTTTCAAAATCCTGGAGCTTGGGCCTGGAGCTTGGGCAAATCTAAATTTTCGCAATTCAGTAAAAAAAAAAGTTTAAAGCAGATTCAATTCATTGTGAAAATAAACTTGAAATTGTCATAAAATGTAGAAAACATTGCAAGAAAAGTAGGTATATGAAATGCCTTTATATAACAATGCTTTCCTAAATAAAATTCAATGTGTGCAAAATGTCGTAATCTTATTGGAATGGCTTAAACAGCTAATGACTTTACATTTGATAATTTTAAAAAACGTGTCGTGAAATCTTTCTTCTAGGTAAGTAATGCCTCATTCAGACGTAATCTAATAAAAGCATACATATATCAACCCTGTTTGATTTCAAATACAAGCATTTTTTTTCTCTTGTGTCCCACTTACAGATCAGTCCTGGCTAATCAAAAATCTTCAGGTATATGACAAAACAATGAATAACAATAATCGCAAAGTTCATGGTCTGGCCCCCTCGTTTATTTACATTCATTTAGTGAATTTACAATATTTACAACACATGTATACATTTAATATCCCACCTTGAAATTGACAACAAATATATCTCTGGCATATCTACAGAGCAAAGGATACATGATATGATTACAATTTTATAGAGTTCAAAGATGTTATGTAATGTAGAACATTTGCATAATTGAACTAGAGGCGCTTGGGCTTCTGTTTCGCTCCACAGGCATGAATTTACTGATTAAGCACATTTTTGCATAAATTCAAAATAAACTAAATATAAGGAAAATAAATCTAAGTCATTGAAATCCTTGAAATAGTGTTAGAGAACCATTCAAATTTTTCATTGTTTTTTACAAAGGTCAAGTTATGTAAAATTCATTATGTGAATCAACAGATTTCTAAGAAATTTACAAAGCTTTTAGTATATACCATACATGGAAGTTAGCCCAGAACACTAAAGCCACATTTTCATCCAATCAAAATTCTTTTTTACAATCTGATAAAGGTCAAATTTGGTTGAAATCAATCCATTGGTTTCCGAGAAGAAGAATTTCAAAGCTTTTCCATACATTGAAATAAGCCTCGCCAATTAAAACCCTATTTTTTCAGTAAGAATAATTTGAAACAATTTAGTAAATCTTCACCCGAGGATCATTTCTGTGAAATTTGGTTGAAATCTATCCATTGATTTCTGACAAGAGGATTTTCAAAGCTTCACCATATATGGAAATTAGCCCCGCCCATTATAGCCGTCAAAGAAGGACGGCCAAAAGGTGGTTACAAGTATTTATTTTACGTTAATCGGGTTACAAGTTCTCACAAATTAGATTGACCCATTCAAACACAATAATGCTTTTTGATGCCGCACAAATAAAGCAATTTGGAAAGAATTGTAGAAAATGAGGAAATAGCTTGGTAGAAAGTTGAAAAAAACTTAAACTTCATAAAATATGCTACTCCTTTCAATTTCAACCAGTCTAAAAATTTGCCATCTAGTAATGTGTTAACCCCTTTCAGTTCCTCTATCTGGAAAATACATCGGTACTTGCATTGGAAGTATTAGCCAATGAAAGAACCATGATTACCAGCTACTCCCAGAAGTTTAACTCGTGACCTCTAAAGAAGACTACCACTTGACCAGGGTCACCAAATTTTCAACCCTTTGACACGGTGATTATTGAAATCGTTATTTATTACTTTTGACTTGGACTTCTTTAATAATACTATCTGGTCAGTGGTTATTGATTTAATATATAAATAATTGTTTTAAGTACACAAGTATTTTGATGCTTGCGCTTATAGAGATTACTCAAAACAACTTCTCAAACAGGTAAATATTTGCTTGTCATCTTTTATAATACATGCTTTGAAAATACAGGGTTAACAAAATTTAGACTGGTCCAGTATGAGGGGTTGCAGCTAAAAAAGAACCATGGGAATAAAAGGCCATTCCAATATGAACAACATTGAAGCCCACGATTAAATGCCTGTTTGAATTAAAAATGTTTTTTTTTTATTTAAGGAAGAAAACATTGTGGCAAAAGAGAAATTGCTTTTGTCAAGAACTTGCTCCATTTTTCTATGTTTTTCCCAATAAACTTTCTCAGTGTATCAAAATGTGTAGTATACATGTATATCACACATTCTGTAGTAAACATGTACATCACACATGTTCTAAAGTATACATGTACATCATACACATTCTGTAGTGATAAAGCACATCACAAGTATTCTGTTATATTCATTATACATATTCTATAGTAAACTTGTATGTCACATATATTCTGTGCAAATGGACACTCATATACCTCACACATATTCTGTAGTATTCACATCACACATATTCTGTAGTAGACATGTAAATCACACATATTTTGTAGTATACATGTACATTACAGGTATTCTGTAGTATACATGTAAATCACATGTATTCTGTAGTACAAATGTACATCACACATATTCTGCAGTACACATATACACCAGACTAATTCTGTAGTTACATGTATATCACACATATTCTGTTGTTTACATGTACATCACACATAAACTGAAGTTTACATGTACATCACACATATGTTAATCACACATATTCTGCAGTATAAGTGCAATCACTCATATTCTGCAGTACATCACACCTATGCTGTAGTATACATTTATATTACACATATTCTTTTGTGTATATATACATCATACTTATTCTGTAGCATACATGTACATCACACATATTCTGTAGTATACATGTACATCAGATATTCTGTAGTATACATGTATATCACATATATTCTGCAGTACACATTTATATCACACATAATCTGCAGTACACATGTACATTGCCACTGTTGTACACAAGTACATCACACAATTTCTGTTGTACACAAGTACATCATACATATTCAGTTGGAAGTCTTTTCTTATACATATAAGCTAATGACTTGGCAGCGAGATACAGAGATTCACGACGACTCACACCCACAACAGCACTTTGCCAGTCTACATGGCCAATATGAGGCAATTCTTCCTCCACTATTTGTCCAATAGTTACAGCCAAACCAGACCAACGTAATGGATAATCTGACGGAGTTCGATCTTGGGCTTTAAGAATAAATTCCGCAGGTATGGGAGAAGGTTGTGAAAAAGTCTGTAAATCTATCCTATGTTGTGGGTCTTGAAGGACTAGACAACTTAACTCATACCACCTGAAATATAGGGATACAACATATCAAAATTCATAATAAGTATTACCTTGACGCTTTGCTAGCTTAAGTTAACAGACAAAATTTTGAGGTTGTCCAAAAGTTCAAATGAGTGCAAAGTGCCACTGGAGGCTTAACCACTAAACTGTGGAATGCCTACGCCATAAAAATAGTTCTTATGTATTCCAGGAATATTGTAAACTCTATTCAAATAGAAAAGAACTCTGTCAAAGGCATGCTTTTTAACCCACTCCCACTCAATTCCGCTTTTTAAGTATCTAAAGAAAAAAGCTTTGGAAAACATTGTGGATTTTGAAGAAATTGCTTGTAACAAGCAATTTCTTCAATATCCACAATGTTTTCTATCCAACAAGGGAAAAACTTTCTAAATCCAACCATGCTTTGCTAGCTTACAGTAATTTCAGAACTTTGATTTCTAAAGCCTTAGCAATTTTTTTTCAGTTGTGTTTATATAGATTCAAGCAATTTGATTGGAAGAAATTTTCCTTTCATAATCCAATGAAAAATAATTTGAGCATGCACCTATTTTGTATGCTTACACACAAGTAGATCAATACAATTTTACTTTTTGTTTACATTGAGGCATGAAACTAAAAATTAATCACACTTGTGTATGAATCTGCTTCATGTATCGATACATTGTAGGCTCATACCTCAATAGAAACGAAAAATATTCAAATTATATTTCACAAAATTGTCATTACCATTTAGCTTCTATCAGTTACAAAATAAGTGTTCTCGTATATAAGCTATAAAACTTAATTTTTAGCCTGTATTATAAGAGCTTGGAGGAAAGGTGCTATTCGTCAGGTGACATATGATCCCTGTTTTATTATACCATAATTACTTTTCTATCATCACAAATAAAATTAATATATAAATGTGACCCATCAAAAAAAGGGACTTTTTCAGACCTCCTGGGGGGTGTCATTCTATGCGTGAGGGTCACAAATGCCAAATGACAGCTGTCATATATAGATTATGGTATACTCAACAAATAATTACAGATAAACAGAAAGGCAGACAGCAACACACAAACATTGGTTTATAAACTAATTCACAATATATTTGTTGACTATTATGATATACTGCATTTTTTTTGAGAAACAAAAAACTCTAAAAGCTATATTCACAAACCTGTCTGGTAGCATTTCCACAATAAACCCCTCTACTGAGACAATGGGTTGGTTATCGGGTATTGTCGACGACTGTCTGAGATTCTGTATCCTCTCTTGAGCACCTTTTAAACCAGACGTATAACCTACTGGCTGGGCGGCTGTAGTGGCTTGACTCTCCTGAAATATAATGCACAAAATGAAGGTGTCGTAAGACTAGACATACAACCTACAGGCTGGGCCGCTGTAGTGGCTTGACTCTCCCGAAATATAATGCTCTTAATGAAGGTAACGTAAGACCAGGCATGTAACCTACAGGCTGGGCCGCTGTAGTGGCTTGACTCTCCCGAAATATAATGCTCTTAATGAAGGTAACGTAAGACCAGGCATGTAACCTACAGGCTGGGCCTCTATAGTGGCCTGGCTCTACTGAAAAAGCATATAATGAAGGTTTCGTAAGACCAGGCATGAAACCTACAGGCTGGGCCGCTGTAGTGGCTGGACTCTCCTGAAAGTGCATATAATGAAGTTTTTTTTTTTATAAAAGATAAATCAGTGATGTGCCCAGACCAAAATTTTTTGGGGACACAGGTGTCCCCCCCTACCTTGATTTCAGGGGGACACTTGAAAATTCTAGGGGACACAATAATAACAACATATTTGTTTTCATTTTCAAAACTTAAGGCAACTAGGGCTCTCTTAAGGTCTGCCGAATTTTTGTGCCGAGTAAGAGTACTCGTACGCATGTAACGACAGCCAGACTCTGCAACAAATGGGTTGAATAATTTTAATCTAGAGTCAATACACGTTTTACATTTCTTATTTCCATCAGACTTGAGGGACATAACAAGCCAAGATTTTTTTCGAAATTTCAATCTTTTATTTTTTTTACTTGTCCCGGGACCGAAGAAGAGGCCGCCTCAGTATCAATGCCTTCGGAAGACGTGGAGGGCTTGGGATCCGATGACGGGATCAAATCAGCATTTTCTCGTGTTCCTGACGATTTGTCCTCGTCTGCTAGTTTTCTATTTTTAGGGCTTCCCGACATAAAGTCGGTCAAGCGAATCTGATGTTTCGCCATGTTTACAATTTCACAAAGACTGGTTTAATATCCGAATTTGATTGATTGATTGAATGGGGTTTAACGCCGCTTTTAACAGTATTTCAGTCATATCGCGGCGGCTGGAGCACCTAACAGTGGATTCCTGGTATTTCTCACACCAGTACTATCACTACATCCTTTCCTAGCCTCCAGCTGCTATCCCACTTAGGTTTACGATTATCCACCCATTGGTGAGAGACAATTGTCGGAAAGAATATTTGCCGCCGCCGGGGATCGAACCCATGACACCCATGATTGAGGATTAGGAGTCTGGCGCGCTACCGACTGCGCTATGGCGGCGGAATATCCGAATTTAAAGGCAAACTAAAAATGGATACTTCCGCGGGTCACAGTCTATGTTTTGCAGGTGCGCGTTAGAATAAACCGCTATGAAATATAACTACCGAAATCGACGTCAGTTTAGAAAAATCGCGATTTTTTGTGAGCGCGCCCGTGATCCCGCACTGACTTGATTTTTAGGGACATTGGTGAAAAATATGCGGAATTTCCGCGATCCCGCGGTCTAGGCACAACACTGGGTAAAGATCACATAAATCTTTTAACCCATCACCACACAACCCCACCCTTGTAAGGCACTGAAATAGACCAGCAAAATATAGTAATAAAAGGAGAAACTGCTTGTTATGTGCAAAGTCTCCTTATATCACAATGTTTTCTACCATAAACTCCGCCATTTTTAATTCAAATACAGTGTATATACTTTTGACTTCTGAAACGTCTCTCAATTTGGATCAGTCTTAAGATTTTGTCATCTAGTAATGGATTAAAGTTTTATGGTATCCTTTCTCAAGAAGGGGGTATCCGTATATCCCCTGTCTCTGGAGAAGATAATTACTGAAAATTTGGAATTCTTGCCAAGATTTCCTCCTTTGTGTTGCCACATCAATCTGCGATTTTAGTGAATTCCATCCTTTTAATCAACCTGAAGGCAAGATAGCAGGACTTTGTTTAGGTTTTTAATTCATAACGAAATGACAAAATTTCAGAAGGGTTCAAGTTCAAAGATTGCAGACAACAATTTTTAAATTAACGAAATTTTGTATATCTTCACCTCATAAAGTAGAAAATGGTGTAAAAAATGAATAAATTACTTGTTACAAGCAATTTCTTGATTTTCTTCTAAGCTTTTTTCTTGAGGGTCGTAAAAACGGGGATTATGTGGAATGGGTTCCCATTAACGCTTTTTTAGAATGAGTATGGTTTAAATAGAGAAAATCAAACTAACTTGATAAAAGACATTGTCTTTTGAGATGGCATACCATTACTTCAAAAGTTTCAAGATTTCACTGAAAGGAGTAAAGGATTTTCAAAAGTAAATACCTTGCCAATGACAGTTGCTCTGCCAAATGTATTTTGAAATGCCTCTCTGATGGCTCCAACCTTGGACTCTTTGGTAGAGGTCACAATCACACATGTGTCACCACCAGATTCTAAACAATTACAAACATAATCTGACCAAATACAATACATGTTTTCCATAAAATGTTTTTTGTAAAATGACCATACTCTCTTTCTAAACAGCAAATATTTATCGAAACTGATAAAAACTATCTAACTCATCTTTTCAAGTGTTTGATAGTGGGTTAAAAAAGGGGCATAATCAATTCACGAATGCACTTAGAAGTACCTTTTTTGTAGATACAGAATGTTCTTTAGATAGTAAACATATATTCCAAGTTTCACTAACACACAAACATCAACTTGTCCTGATGATAACTATTTTTCATTGAAATCCATCCACAAATGTTAAAAATTATTATGCTTTGGATAACTTTGGGTGGTCTACACACTAATGCATTAACACATAATACACCTACTTGTCATAGTGACAACAATGTTTGTCTCACTGCAAGCAGCTCGACCAAACCAATAGGAAGATATGTCAAATACAATGTACTTCTTTTTGAAAAACATGCCAAGATTGAACAGTTGATCAAGATCAATACCTTTAAAACTTTGAGATAATCAAGAAAACAAACACACAACCTATATTGCTAAAGACAATCATATTATGAATTGCTCTTTTAATAGTGAACATTTATTCCTAGTTTCAAAAGAATATCTTAAGTAAAAGGAAAGATATTACAATAAGTTTTACATGATGACATAAACTCTGACACTGACATCGAGGCTACCGCAATATCTTGAGGTTTTTATGTAAACAGACTTGCTGCATATATTTCTTCAAATGTAATAATGTAAGTGTTCAACACTTACTTATCACCTCTCTCATGCCTGGATCAAGAGTGGTTATCATTGATTCCATCGATGATTTTGTCTTTTCAACAACCTTGGACAGCATTTTATTGCCAGAAATCCATCCAAACAGACCACCATGTTGACCCTGTGGACTTGCAGGGGCCATCTCTATCCCTTCTGGTACCTCAATAGATGAACTCACTTCATAAGGACTCTGTTGGGGACCTATTAAATAGAAGGTATGCAAGAATTAAAAGTCTAGCTTTCAAAATACTATTTAAAGAATGGACAAAAGTTAATCTGCATCACCTGCCATATCCAGACATACCAAATGCTAGAGTCTTCTTAATCAAATCTTAAAACAGATGACCATGAGCATGGTTTTTCTTGGAAATCACACCTTAAGCATCATGCTTGAATTATTGTAGCAACATAGAACTGCTACTTCTTCAATCTGTTTACTGAAATCACAAGGAAAAGCTGTGGGAAAAAAAAAACAAGAGCACCGCCCTCGGGCGCCAACGCTTGGCTGCAGGTGCTGGATAATGCAAAAATTCTATATCGAAAAAGGGGCAAAACTCTTACAAAAATGCTTGTAGAGGTATCCCCCTTGATGGATAGCTCTTGTGATGGTCATTACACATGCCAAGTTCCATTAGGATATCTTCAATAACAACAGAGATATGACCAAGGTTATAGTTTGTCACGCAAACACCAACACTGACGTTAATGATGCTCAGGTGATGACAAAACCTTGGGATTTCTCCGACAACAGCCAAGCTAATAATACGTATATTTACCAGGTGGAGTAAGTTGTTGTGAACCGAGAGGTTGTATGACCGGTGAAGTGGTTCCAGACCCAGGTGTACTGATAGGTGTTGTTGGTTTCTGTTGGGTCACTGACATCTGTGCTACTTTTGGTGTGGTTGATACATCTGTAGGTGTACCTTGTGTCAAGAAAGAAGGGAGAGGAGCTGGAGGTTTCAGTGGACTGATAGATGGAGTAGACTGGGCTGAAAACAAACAGAACAATTCTTACAACAATCTACACATGCATTAGTTTTCAATGTTGTTTAACTTATTCCCACACAATGACACTTTTGAACAACCCCCAATATGAAATATTTGAAAAACTTGTTTTGGAATGGGTTAAAAGTAAAAATTTGTTATTTTTATAAGAAAGGTGATATACCTTACTCCATTTTGTCTTTTGCTGTTCAGGGTGTTATTTTCTTGCCTGAGATTGTGCTACGAATTGCTTTTCAGAGAGCTATTTACCTGACTATGTTTAGGCTGCATCTTCCTGTGCAGGGTTTATCTACAAAAGATTTTTTGTTTTGGCTATATATTGCTCTTCAAGGTTAACAACCTAACTGTGTATATGTTACATGTAGATATTCAGGGGTTTAACTCCCTTACTGTTTTTTAGCAACATTTTGATCTTCAATGTTATCTACCTGACTGAGTTTTGGCTACACATTGCTGTACATGGCTCATAAACCTGACTGTGATTTAATAAATATTTCTCTTCAGGGCTTATATACCTAACTGTGTTTGGGCCTCAATTTAGCTGTTCAGTGCTTATATACCTGACTGTGTTTGGGCTACATATTGCTGTACAGGGCTCATTTACCCAAGTAACCTAACTGTGTTTTGGCTACATTTTGCTTCAAATGGTTTATATACCTGACTGTTTTTAAGCAACATATTGCCCTTTGGGGCTTATATACCTGAATGGTTATGACTACGTATTGATGTACAGGGCTTATCTACCTGACTGTGTTTGGGTTACATATTGCTCTTCAGGGCTTATATACCTGACACAGGACTTATATACATGACTTTTTTTTGATAACATATTGCTGTACAGGGCCTATATACCTGACTGTGTTTAGGCTACATATTGCTGTACAGGGCTTATATACATGTACCTGACAGTTTTTAGGCAACATATTGCTCTATGGGGCTTAAAGATCAGAATTGGTAGGAAAGGATGAGTGCCGCCGTTGGGGATCGAACCCGGGACCTCTAGATTGACAGTCCAATGCGCTACCAACTGCCCAATGACGGCACTCACCTGATTGTGTTTGGGCTACTTATTGCTCTATGGGGCTTATAAACCTGTGTTTGGGTTACTTATTACTGTACAGGGCTTATATACCTGACTGTGTTTGGGTTACTTATTGCTGTGAAGGGCTTATATACCTGACTGTGTTGGGGCTACTTATTGCTGTACAGGGCTTATATACCTGACTTGGTTTGGATAATATATTGCTGTACAGAGCTCATATACCTGACTTGGTTTGGATAATATATTGCTGTACAGGGCTTATATACCTGACTTGGTTTGGATAATATATTGCTGTACAGGGCTCATATACCTGACTTGGTTTGGATAATATATTGCTGTACAGGGCTTATATACCTGACTTGGTTTGGATAATATATTGCTGTACAGGGCTCATATACCTGACTTGGTTTGGATAATATATTGCTGTACAGGGCTTATATACCTGACTGTGTTTGGGCTACATATTGCTGTTCAGCCTTCACTGCCTCATCTTTATCTATTAACTCTGCTGATTCATCTGATGATTCTTCCATCATTATTACTGAAATGATAGAAATCTCTTTGCTATCATGATTATAATCAAAATTGATAAATCACTTGCCCAACCCACTTACTCCATTTGCAACACCCATCAACTCTGACAAGAAGTCACGCTTCAATTTTAAATTGTGTTATTTTGCAAAATTCATGGTAAGTAGCATGTAAAAAAAAGGTAGAATAGTTTGTTTGTGACCTAAATGTCGTAACTGCATCTTGAAAACGCTGTAGACTAAGATATGATGTTTAAGTCATCAAACCAAAAAAAAAAAAAAAAAATGGCAGCCAATGTGGGAGTTCAAAACTCGTTTCTGGCCTAAAAATGATTTAATTTGTCAACTGGTTATTTGATTGACTTCTGCGATTGGTAAATTTAGTTGCTCCTGTCAAAATTCCTACACTCTGACTGGCTGAATTTTCCAGGGTCAAAACCCTAGTTTAAGAGTCAAAGACAAGCTCTGATGTAGGTCAGCAAAGAGACCCTGTTCCTCACTGTTTTTACATCGATTTGATAATTATCAGGGCTCTGCAGACTCCCAGAATTTGGGGAGAAGTCACTTCTCACTAGTCTGAGAATTGGGAGAAGTTTTTCAAAATGGGGAGAAGTGGTGAGACTTTCAGGAGAAGTAGATCGCATTAAAGATTAAGTTTTTGCACGTATTCCTCATTTCTATCAGAAAATAGAATAGCTTTACAACCAAGTAGTTGCATTTTGAATTATGTATTATGCAATAAACATAGAAAATACTGCTTATTCTTCAGTCCTCAATAAAGATCTTATTCCTGTGAACAAATACTTTTGTATTTATCTTTTTTTAGGTATGAGAATTCAAGAGTTTGATTCTGAATATATTTTTTTTAATATTTCATAATAGATTCATATATGATAAAAAAAGTCAACTAATAAAAAATATGCAAATAGTGTATAGATGGTCTGAATGAAATGAGTAGTGTTCCTATTTGAAGCAGAAAATGAGAAAAGATTTTATTGTAACAAAATGTATTACCAGAAGAAAATATTCAGACTGATACAAATTGAAAGAAGCTAAATAAGACATTTCAAAGTGAGCTAAAATAAGAAAGAAGGTGCCAAAGAGGGTAGAAACTTGCTTGCTGCAATCATTTCCTCCTTTTTCCACAGTTTCCCATAAAAGCATTTCAAGATGTCAAAATGGGGGATTGTGTGGTAATGAGTTAAAGTCTGTCCACTTTACCTGATAACATATAGGACCTAAATGGATAAAAATTGTCATTAATTGGTCAAAAAGGTCCCCTGTGATTTAGTCAGTTATAGTGTGTAAAGGGTAAGGGTTACTGCTGAGTTCACAGAACCAGACTGTGTACATGCAGAGGTTTAAAGTTAACACAGGATAATTTGCTCCATTTTATAGGATTACATGTTATTTAACCCATTCCAACACAGTGGAATTTTAGACAAGTCCAAATTGAACAAAGCTGCAGATGACAATTTCAAGTTGAGGGAATTTTGATTTTTTTCGTCCTTTTGGATAGAAAACACGGTGAAAAATGAAGAAATTGCTTGATACAAGCAATTTCTTCATTTTCCACCATGCTTTCCAAAGCCTTTTTCTTAAGGGGAGTAAAAAGGAGGGATTGTGTTGGAATGGGTTAAAGGAATTATTACCAACACAAGTAAGTGGAATTTAGTTTTGGAAAGAGTGTATCATAACAAGAAACTCAGGAAAAATCGAAGCAGCCTTTAAATTGTTTGCCATAAATTTCTTCACTTGTTACAATTAAAGTAGATCATTCAAATTGAAGGATTCTAATGAAAAATGAATTTACTCTACGTAGATTTTCGACAGAATTATTTTTCATCAAGATTTCAAATTTTATAAAATTTTGACTTCTGGTAAATGACACGGCGTCTGTAAATGTCGGCCTTTATTCTCATTATGTGAAAGTAAGCAACAAATAGACTGATGATAACTTAATTTACAGAAATAATTAAAACTTAAGAAGGGAAATGATTTTAAATAAAGATTTCTGGTGGCGATAGTATACAAAGCATTGCCAAAACCAATCAGTGTAGGTGTGAATGAAGCAAGCATGTTGACTATTAGCTGCCAGAATATACTCCTCTTTCTGATAATCTGCTGGCCTCGCGACTATCGATACACGCTTGAATTACGATCAAAGGGCTTTCGACCGGCAGTTGTATAATTGCACACTGTCCCCTACTTTTATAGCCACTGGGCCAGATTTGGGTGATATATCACCTATTGTATCCAGGCTACTTCCCGAAAATTCCAGGCGACTTTGACTTCACTTTGATCAGCAAATTAGGCGAAGTTTTATGAAACCAGGCGACTTTTTTGCCTAAGTCGCCCACTCTGCAGAGCCCTGATTTAAACCTGGCATTGTCCAAGATACAGAGAATTTCAATAAAATTCAATAGTGGCAGATGTAGAGGGGTTCAAACAAACACCCCTTTAAAGCATAATTGTTTATTTTTCTTGGGGAAGTTCAATAAAAATCTGGAATAATAGGAAAAAGAACTCCCAAAAGATAAATTTGAACCTCCTTTACAGAAATCATATATCCCCAATATTATACAGTATCAATTTTCTTTATTTCATCCGCTTTATTCTAAAATATCATTAATATTGACTGATCCTAATTCAAAGAAATTGCAGACAAGAACTTTAAGTGGATGAAATCTTTAAAATCTTTGTCTTTTGGAATAGAAAATATTGTAGATAATGAAGGAATTGCTTGCAACAAGCAATTTCCTCATTTTCCACAATATTTTCCATGGCTTTCATATTGAGGGGCATTTTAAAACATTATGGTGTGGGAATGAGTTAAGGCTGTGTTTTTGGATAACCAAGACTACAAACAATTTCTCCTTTTCCAATACCACCCATCTAAGCAGAATCATATGGGTTTATTCCACTTTCAGTAGTAAATCATATCATTAACCAATTACCTCAAAATGACACTTTTTAATGCCCTAAAGAAAAATGCTTGGAAAACATTGTGTAAAATAAAGAAATTGGTTGTAACTAGCAATATGAGTGTCAAAAAAGGAAAATAGATCTAGCTTACAAATACAAGTAAAATGTGACATTTGTATTCAAAATCCATCTTTTATCAAATTCCATACAGTGATGCTGTTGATGCCCATTAAGAAAACAACTTGATAAAAAACATTGTGTAAAATGCTTGTGACAAGGTATTTCTTCATTTTACACCAATTATTAACCCAATCCCACACAATGATGCTGTCTGATAAACATTAATATACAACAATTTCTTCATTCTCCACAATGTTTTCTCTCAATAAATTGAAGATAAAAAGGGAGGAAATGTCGTCCTCTCCAATTTGCTCTAATTTGGACTAGTGTAAAATCTTTCCATCATATAATGCCTTCACAAAGACAAGATAGAAAAAAAAGAGAAAAAAATGATCCCCCACCCACTCGGAAACACGAGTGAAATATCTGTTCATACAAAGATAAGACCTCGAAAATAAAGTGACGTATTTTTTTATGGGAATAAATAAATCCTGATCAATCATTAAGATCTTAGTCAAAAAATAAGAAACTAAATCAGTCGATCTCCGATACTTGCATTGAAATAGTCAAACGTCAAACTGTCAGAAGGAATTTCGTGACGTCATCTAGCCACGTTTGCAGCCTCGATTTGAAATTTTTAGGTAATCCCTGTTATAGTCTGCGAACTTATACCTTTTTAGCATAGACTGGTACCTCAGTCTAAAGTTAATAATTTGAGTTGCGATTGGTTATAGCAATTTACTTAAAGGTCACCATTCTATTGAAAGTGATAACGTTTGTTTTTTAAAAAATTGATTTTTACACCGTTCAATTTTCTGTCGTTTGAGCGTTGATCGTTGAATATATTCCACCTGCCGGCTTCCCGAGGCTTAAAATTTACTTTGTCAAAAATAGGCGTCAAGCAGGGCGATCCGTGCAGCAGTACTCTTTGTCTATTTTATATTCATGACATTCTACAGCATATTAATTCTAACATAGAAGGAATTTTTACATTTGATGTAGTTAAATTATTTATGTTGTTATTTGCTGATGATGCAGTTGTTTTTTCCTACGACCCCAAATCACTTCAGTCTATCCTTAATCACGGACATCGAATCATATAGAAATACATTCAATCTCAAACTTAATGTATCAAAAACCAAAATAATGATCTTTGAAAATAACAATTATAGGCCGACAACACACGAGTTTTATCTTTACAACGAGAAAATTGAAAATGTAGATTCTTTCAAATACCTTGGAGTATACCTTTTCAAGAATGGAAACTGGAAACGCACACAAAAAGTAATAGCACAGAATGCAAGGATTCCTCTACACAACCTGTTCACAATATTCAACCATTTAGAAATTACAATGTCAAAAAAATTCAATTTGTTCGACTCTCTTGTGTTGCCTGTATTAAGCTATTCTGTTGAAGTTTGGGGTGTACACACCTGTCAGGATATTGAAATGTTATTTTCAAAATTTTGCAGGAGAATTTTATGTGTAAAAACTTCTACAAACTTAAACGCTATATATGGCGAGCTAGGACGAATACCCATGTCCTTACATAGAAAAATAGTAATCCTCAAGTATTGGTGTAAAATCTTCAATTCAAAACGCGAATCACTATTATTCAAAACATATCACATGCTTAAAGTAGATACTGATCGAAACCTTACATATGAAGGCAATAACTAGGCATTCTGCGTGCAACAGACAATAGAACAAATAGGATTAAATGACATTTGGGAAAATCAATACGATATAAACATAAATTTTCATATCATCAAACAAAGTATACTTGATATCTTTAAGCAAAGCTGGTATTCCTCAATCAATAATTCGCCACGCCTTAGTTTCTATAGCCTTATAAAACATAATTTTATATATGAAAATTATCTTGATTTCCTACACGAACCAAAATATAGAATATCCTTTACAAGACTACGATTATCGTCTCATGATTTGGCTATTGAAAGTGGGCGCAAAGCTAATGTAACAAAACAAGAGAGAATTTGTAAAAATTGCAATTCCGGGTTGATAGAAAACGAATTTCACTTCATACTAGTTTGTACAAAGTTTTCTAGCATTCGCTCGAAATACATTAAAAAATATTATTATACATGGCCAACAGTTCAAAAACTATCTAACCTTCTGTCATCTTCATCAAATAATGTCATTTTGAATTTGTCAAAGTACATGTACATCTTTTTTGCTAATAAAATCCGATCCTAAACAAAGCACTTTAACATCATGTGCTGTTCCTTTAACCCATTTCACAGATTTTGTTATGTGTATTTATACTTGCTATAAACACGTTATGTTTTCATGCAATAAAATATATGTTATATGTTAATATCAGTTTACCGAAGTTGTAATTTACCGAAGTTACTAGAAGTAGGCAGAATTTCAACTAGCAAACATCGAACCCCACTAGCATGCTTCCTTTTTAAGTTGGAATGCGGAGCAATTCTAACTTAGATTTAACAAAACCGCAAAATAAATACAAGACAATTTCATTTCGGGTTTCTTGATAACACATATCACGTGATCTCTTAGATATGAATACACCTCGGGTTACTTCACATCTCAACTTGCCACGGACAATAAAGTAGTTGTAGCCGAAGACAATAATATGGCACACGTAAAAGATGATATAAAAATTCGTTTAGAGACTTCTAAGCATGCTTTAGTTTGCTTTAAATTATTGAAAAATAAGGTAATAATCAGCGCAGTAATTTTTTTTTTTTTTTGTAATTCGCCGTCCCGTGTTTGCTAATCACGAGATCACAAGTGACATGTGGCAGTCATGTGACCATAGATAGACAGTGTTTACAAATATGGCTCAGGTCGCAAATGCATTTTTACAATAATCACGCCACCGACTGCTTTAAAACATTCTAGAGCGATTAAGGGGGGTCGTAGGCATCAAGTAAAAGCGGTTGTTGTGGGATTTGCTGCTGTTACTCAATAAAAATCAAATAGATGCAAAACGAAAGTAAAAGATTTTGAAAATTAGAATGTAAACACATCAACTTCCGGTTTCTACCTACTCACTACAAATAACGCTTTATTATGTCGTCATTTACAAGTTTAAATCAATAATAACACATCAAACCTTTAACATATGTCATCTAGATTTTTCCAACTTGGACCTTTTTACTTAAGATTTTTTGCAGTTCTAAAGCCGAATAACGAATAAGGAAATCGCGCAACTACAGGGCGCCGAAGATAATTTGATACTATCTTCACCATATTATAGGAATTTTTAGGAAAAGGGCTAAACTACCATGTGCAAACAATAACGTTACAATAACGTTAACGTCTTTTTTCTCTTGAATTTTACTCACAACGCTTTATATATTCTATTTCCTAGTCTAAACCGGTATCTCAAATCGATCACCCTGAAACAAGTTTCCGTGCTTTCCCGCAAATTTGCAAGAATTCTCATAAACTTGGATGAAAATCTACGTGAGTTTAGTATGATCGTTACAGAATTGGCCGAATTGAGGGTCAAATAATCAACGAGGTAATTAATTTCTTACTGTAGCAGCTGTTATTCTCTGTTTTCAAGATTCTAAAAAAAGTTCACGTATTACTGTTGATCAAAAGAAGAATGTTTTGCTTGAAAGTTCTAATTTTGCTGTGCGTGACACGAGCTTATAACCCATTCCAACACGATAAAATTTTAGACCAGTCTAAAATTAAATAAGTAGCAGACGACAATTATAAGTTGATGAAATCTTTAAAGTCCTGGTCTTTTTGGACACAAAACATTGTGGATTATGATGAAATTGCTTGTAACAAGCAATTTCTTCATTTTCCACAATGTTTTTCCAAAGCTTTCATAATGAGGGTGATTTAAAAGCGTCACTGTCTGGAAATGGGTTAAGACAATGCTAGTTTTTGATTTCTGTATGTGGATTATGTTTTCGTGCGTTATTCACGCACATATGTACACGAATGGGAATGCTGTTTTAAGTTTAAAGGTGGGAGGCTTACTCGGAAATTAATAATTGAATTTGAACCGAATTCCACAGTTATGACCCTTTCAGCGCATTCCAACTTCTCAGTACTTTCAGTCCTTTGATTTATTAACTTACTGTTTGTTTCAAGTTTCCCTTACATGCATGTATTTTCTTTTAATCATACTCATTGGACTAACACGCTTAATGCATAGCTCGGTCATTTGAAACTTTGTAAAAATTGACATCTAAAACCAGATATCATATATAGACAAGTAAAAGTCCATTAACCCTTCCTGTTTAATTCCTGATATAAGGTTCCTCCGTGCTCGAGGCACATATGGTATGAGCCCCAAGGCTGAATCGGATCCATTAGCCCATTTAAAAGACTTTTTCACATACGGATCGAAAAGGGTTGAGATTTGATGAGAAATTAGTTTCAATTCTCTTACTCAGCAAAAGGATAAATTTTGATGCCAAATTTTAAGGATACATGTAGGTTGCTAATTTAGCAAAATTTTGTACCCATGATGCATGTATTATGTTACAAAAGATGAAAAGCCTATATTATGCACTTGATCAACTCTGATCTTAGAGCCTCACTTTAATTCTCTCTCGCTCTCTCTCTCTCTCTCCCTCTCTCTCTCTCTCTCTCTCTCTCTCTCTCTCTCTCTCTCTTTTCTTTCTTCTTTTTAATCTTTGCTATTAGAATGCTTTATTCGATATTGCATTGAAATTTAGCCTTACTACTATTTTCCCGACTTTTTAATCATACTGCTTTCATCAATTTAGGTATATGTATGTGGATTTACACTTCCC